>CM065550.1:11315112-12737686 GCA_033088355.1 Citrullus amarus | reverse complement strand
GGGTAGCGATGCAGCGCCGAGACGGCGCTGTCGCGGCGCCGAAACATCAACGCATAGCTCTGGACGCATAGTAGCATCGCGGCACCGAGATGGCGTTGCTTTGACGCATCCTTGTTGAACGCATGACAGCGTCGCGGCGCTAAAACCCGAGAGCAATGTTTCTGAAACGCATCACAGCGTCGCAGCGCTAAAACCGAGAGCAAACTTTTTCGGATGCAGCCCTAGCGCCGCGGCGCCAGCTTTCCTTAAATGAAAATTTTGTATTTTTGGAAAATTTTTGGGCGGCCAAACTCTATAAATTTGGGGGTTTCCAGCAGCCCAAATCATTCAGAAAAATCAGAGCAAAGCAAGGAAGTTGCAGACCTAAAAAGGTACAAAAAGGAGAGAATTAAGTGAGAGTTCAAAGAGTGAGTTAGTTGCAAGGAAGAGGAAAAGAGTTTGAGATAGTCTTGGTGCCCTTCGAATTCTGACGTGAGAGCCAAGGAGATCGTGACGGTGCTACCTCAATCAAGAGCCTCTTTTCAATAGAGTTTCCCTTTCTTTACACTCTTTCTTTGTTTATTTTGCTTAAACATGTTGCTTCAAGCTACGAGTGGCTAAACTCTTTAGTTTTAGGGTTTTGATAATTTGTTTATGAATTTATGTTGATTTTGTAGACTTTCATGGTTTTGTTGGAATAATTATGCTTTTCATTGTTATTGTGTTTAATTCTTGTGGATTGGCCATCTTCACATGTTAGGTTAGATGTATGATTGAGAGATTGTATGTTTAACTTGATCTATAACAATGAATTGTTGTTAATCTATCACGAGAGTAGTTCGGTTAACAATAAAAATTGCTAAAGACTATTTTTAATGCCATGTAATTTTGTATTGGTTTTAAGAGATTAATAATCAATCGAGTTGCATGAGAAATGGTTGTTTTTTAGAGAAAATAACTTCGAATTAAGTTTCTAGACTTAGGCATATGAATTGCAATAAAATCCATGAAATCTATAATATTGCATGATGAAATAAACAAGGATTCATTACCCTAGAACTCTCTTTGACTCTTGTGTTTCTCCCTTTGATACTTTCCTTATTTGATTTGTATTTTTCCATAACTTATAATATTCAATTTCAATCCTCAAATAAAATTGATTCAATTCTAGAATAGCTAAGTAACTTAAACCTTCCCCATTGGATCTCCAATGGAACGATATTCGGACTTAACCGTCTTATATTATAACTTGACCCGTACACTTGCGGTTAACACTAAAAGTGACCATCATGGATCATTTATTCTGTTAACTCCTCCCCCTTTTTTTTATTTTTATGTAAAGTGTGAGAAAGTGGAGAATAACTTCCACGTTTGAGGAAGTTATTTCTCAAATAATAATATATTATTAATATTATTAATTAATTTAATTATATTCTATTAAATCATATTTAATAAATATAATTAAATAAAAATCAATTAATTAACAATTAATTAATTAATTAAATATCTCATATTAATTTAAATTTGAATCATATTCAAATAAACTTCTCTCACATAACTAATAATTTTAATATAAATCTCATTTATATATTTTAACCTATAGTTTTTATATGAATCTCATTCATATAATTAATATTTAAATCTCATTTAAATATTGCTTTATAAATTTTAAATCTCATTCAAAATAAACTTTATATTATAATGTAGTATACATTATGCTAATTGTATCACATACAATTAATTCTTATTAATTTGAACATTTCAAATTAAACTAAAATGTTTGCTTCTTATCTAATTCTTTATGAGCTAGTAAGGGGAGCTCATGGACCTATAGTTGAAGCTCCAATGATATGAGATTAATCAATTAAACTCTTTAATTAAATTAATCAATATTCATTAACTGTAGGTCACTCTACTAGAGACTTACAGTTGCATTCTTCGCACTATAATATATTTTTGTGTTCAAAAAATTTACTAATCAATAGTAAGTCTACCCTTCACAAATTACTCATAACTACAACTGGATCAAATTACCTTTTTACTATCTAACTTTTTAAGTACCACTGATCCCTCTAATGAACAAACCGTTTATAGTCCAACTATAAACCGAGGCCTCATTATTCAAGACTTATGTACTTACCCTAGACATAGGAAGGAGTGAATTTCATCTTGTGAAGATATGTTCCCAGCTCTCTAATTAGACAAATCCCCGAAATAGTAGGCTTATTGAGTCGATGATGTCACACCCCCTCCCGGATTATCCTCCCTAACCCGAGAGGAGATGTGAAGACAGCAACCTTGACTCCTCTGTAAGGTTCACTGTCCAACCATTTCCACCAAAGACGGCCCAGACGAGGTTCTTGCATAGGCAAAGCATCCCGAACTCGCTTGCTACCTGAAAAATTAGAAAAAAACATGGGGAAACGTGAGCTAAAGCCTCGTGAGTGACTGATTTTGTAAAACTATCTTTTGTTCGAAAACAGACATGTTAAATCAATACGCATAAAACAAGAATTTAGCATGAAAATTCAACAGAAACATACTTTTCACAAAACTTTAACAATCTCATAAATCCGTTCCAAAACATATGGAATCGTTTTCCAGAATAATTAAACAGAAATCGTTTGGTTTTTCAATCTTTTCCCTTAGTTGAGGCGGAGCAAGACTCAACGCTCTCAATGTCGAAAACAATCTTAGTTGGGGTGGAGCAAGAATCAACACACCCAACGTCGTAATTATCCCTGGCTCGATGTGGAGCAAAACTTGACGCACCAGCCAAATCAACCTCTATGTGCACATAGGAATATGGCGGGTTGCCCGAGTACCTTCTTATGTCCATCAGTACTGGGTCCCGGGGAAACTCACGTGTCTTCTCGAGTCCATCAGCACTGAGCCTCCTCTTAAACATTTTATCAATCAGTTTACATAAATAGTTCATCTAAAACCTTTCATAGAAAACAATATATTTCTTGATAAACAACATCTTGCAACATGCCTTTCAATATCATAAAGCAATCAGATAAAACATGCCTTTTTGAACAATATGGTCAAACATCATGCGTTTCAAAATAATTCATCATAAAGCCATATCTTATAAGAACATTTTCAATAAAACCGATTTGAAGAAGAAAGGTGTCACTCACAAATCACTTAAGAAATTTCCTCTTTTCCCTTGAAATCCTGCTTTCCCGAGCTCCTTGAATGCAAGGCTTGAGCTTCTAACCCGCAAGGTAGCTGTTTCCACTCTCTGGTAGCTAGCTCAGTTGAACGCAGCGTTCTAACTCTGGAACGCAAGGCTCCATTTTCCTCTATCAGCTCGGTTGAACGCAACCCTGCCTTTCAACGCAAGGTTGGTAACTACCGCAAAACCTTGCCCTTCAATGCAAGGTTGATGACTAACGCAAGGTACAGCCTAACTCCTCTTACTTCTTTCGGATGCGTCGACCTCTCTTGGACGCAAGGTCTAACTTGAACGCATTGCCTGTCTTCAATCGCGACGTTCACCTTGGACGTTGAGTTCGTCTTAAATGCAAGGCTGACCTCCGACGCAAGACAACTTCTTTTAACATCGGATGGCTAAGTTGTCAAGAATACCCTCTTTCTTCCCTTTCTCTCAAGATTTCTTACTTCAGAATCATCAGTCGTTATTTTTCCCTTAGGGTCCTATTTATAGAGGGCTTGCCATCCTACTTCCCCTCTCTTTTGCCACTTGATTGCCACATGTCACGCTACATGTCTGACTAACCATGCATTAGTCCAAGTGTCATCTTGCATGAAACACCTAACATGCCTTCAACACCTCCTATTGATAAGGTGTCAAATCTATATGAAGCCACCTGGCCTTTATAAACTTATCTTATGCGTCCAACATTTTCCAATAGACAACCATTCATTCAACAGAACGCCCTCATGCGTTCGTTGAGTTTCCTTTAAGGTTTGAGCTTTACTACTCACTTCTCTAACTATCAGCCAACTACACTACTGTCTTTGACGCATAGAGATAACTCTGTCTTCAACGCATAGGGACCTCAACGCATGACAACCTTACCAACGCATGGTAAGCCAAGTACGTTTCTTCCCCCGCCAACGCGGCGACTACTTCAGGTCACAACAACCATTCGTGATCACCTTCAACAGATAACCGCACTATTATAAACCAGTGCTTACACAATGCCACTAGGTGTCAATGACAACAAATCCTTCTCAAGCTCTTCCTCTATGCGTTGGTCCTGTTGCGTTCACCTTCATCCTGGGTCCATGACCATCTTCCCATCCTTGGACATTCCTTGATTATTCCCAAGGTTATTCTTTTAACCTTTTCCTTGCACTTAAACTATTTCTCTTAAGATAGATTAGCATGCGTCCACCACATGCTCCAGTTTTTTATGTTTACTTCACAACCTTCTACTTCCAACACTTGTGAACATTCCTTGCTATTAGTCTATGTGTTACTCAATTTGCTATAGTATTCTATCTTTCCGAGACTCAGATCTCTTTCAACACTTCACAACATAACTTTATTCCTTTCTTGCTTAAGCGTCTTACCATCGCCAATGTGTACATCTTCTCTTATGCGTTTCACTTCTTTTCCTTCTCGGTTTACTTCCATGCGTCCACCCATACCATGCGTTTCCTTGGTCCTGACCATGTGTCCAACATGGTCTTTTACTTCTTTTCTTCATGGACTCTTTAACGCATCAGTTTCCTAAAAGTAGGGTGTGACAAATGATTTGGCCCCTCTTATCCATACAGATCAAATGGTTGCCCTTATAGATAGGAGTTCATAACTCACTCAGGATTCAGGTCAAGTTAGCTATAGTCATCCTATGAAATGTTAATTTTTACAATTAAGGCATTATAAAGAGAAATTAATCATTTCGTGGTTCAGTCTTATACAAACTCTTTGCTTAGGAGACCCTTACTCACATGCCTCCACATGAACAATTAGGATCAAATCATTTGTAATAGTTTACAACTCTTTGTAACAACTACAAAGTGGACCATATCTGCAGTGTTACCAGAATAAGACACATAATCTTATTCCTATATTACAGACCTTTTTGGTTATTACTTAAACATGATCCAATCTTGTATGTCAACCACATACATGTTTAAGTTTACATAAAATAACCATGGAATCTTAGTTTGTTGGATTGAGTTAATGCATAAGATAGATAAAATAACTTCTTATTTTATTTAAAAAATAAAATGTATTTACAATTTACAAAACTACAAGATCCAAGAGATTTAGGACACACCAGTCCCAACAATCTCCAGCTTGTCCTAACGCTAGTGGGTATACAATACATATAAACTAGGGCATAACTTTATACTCATCTCCCACTTGCCCTAGACTAGATGTGGCATGTCTTGTAGACCTAGACTCTCCAGGTGACCCTCAAACACTTTAGTCGTGAGAGCCTTTGTAAATAGATCAGCAACATTGTGCTCCAAAGCAATCGCGTGACGATCACGTCTTGTAAGCACTGACTTGTAATATCAAGTGTTGGGACTAATGAGATTGTGGCTATGCGTTGCTAGAGGAAAAGTAGCCGAGAATGAGAGCAAAATGTTTGAGAGCAAAATTTTGGCTAAGTGTTGGCCAAGACTATGCGTTGGTGAATGAAGAGGAAAGTTGACTCTTTGAGTGGCCATGCATTGCTGATGGAATCACGAAGGGTTGCGAGCTTAAGTAGCTACTCGCGTTGGAGGATAAGTAATCATTGGCGGGGGAAGAAATGTGCTTGAACCACCATGCGTTGGTAAGGCCATGCGCTGAAGTCACTTTGCTGTGTTAAAGTCACTATGAGTCGAAGATAGAGTGGTTTTGATGCGACGAAGATAGTGGTGTGAATGACTAAGTTGCATGCGTCGAGAGTAGGAGGCGTTGAGGGCACCATGCGTTGGGTGTGGATAGTTGCTGAAGGCGTTGGAGGAGAATTTTGACATGAGTGCCTTGCGTCGAAGAGAGAACCCCACGCCAGCCTGCAGGTGAGGGGTAAGTCGGCAAGATAAATCTTGGTGCTTGTGAGGGTTAGGTCGGTAGTATATATAGGTGAATTAATTAAATGTTTAATCATTTTTAGACACTTTCGAGAGCTTAAGTCGGTTCCATTTTTCAGACAAACCACAAGAAAAGGTAGAGGAAGGTGTTCTTGTAGATTTTGGGCGAAATTCTACTCGTCTTGGTGCTGAAAACAGAGCTGGAACTGAAGATTGATTTTAGTCGCACAGACTGAACAGTGGTTGATGTTTGGAGTAGAACGAATCGAGGAAGTCGAGTTTAGGGCTGAAATTTTAAGGTCAGTAAGTTAACATAATCCTTAACAATTATTGTGAAGGATGGTCAGGCTGAAATTGAAGTTAATCATGTGAATCTTTAGGTAAAGCAACGATAACAGGATTGTTAAGCAATCTGGAGCAACGTGGAGTGATTTTGGAATAATCGGATAACGAAAAAGAGTTAAGCCTTGAAACTTTGAGGTAAGCTGTGGAACTCAATTCTTTACAAGTTTGTAGAAGGAAAGAAATCTTAGTTTGGACTGGAAATATGTTTTTAGCAGGGATGAATCAGAGGCAGCGAAGCTTCAGCAGTCGACCTTGTTAAGGAGAAAAGAGGGCTCAAAACGTTTGTGTAGCAGAAGGCGTGAAGTGCACACAATTCTTCTTGAAATTTAGGTATAACAGAAGGGTAAGGAACAGCTTGTAGTAATAGCTTTAGTGTTTAAGGCTTGAGAATAAACCAACGGACGCTTAACCGCATGATGAACTATAGGCATTGTGCATATGTTGAATTGTTGTTTATGTTAAAGTGAATGGAAAAGAAGTATAACAAGGAAAAGTATTTATTTTAGGCCAAGAGGAGATAGGGAAGGCGTATAATCCACTCAAGGCCTAGAAAGAGTTGTGAGTGACACGTTTCTTACTTTAAAACAATTTTGTCGTATATGATAGTTCGGTTTTCTCATGGAATATGATTTTGTGATCAAATGATTTATAAAGCATACTTTAAGTTCTTAAAGTTATTGAAAAGTATGTTTACGAAATGTTGTTGATATAATAGTTGCCCTGTGTTCTTATGAATGATTTTGCATACGATTGTTTGTATTAAGTGTTGTTTCTTTAAAGGTAAATGTTTAAGAGGAGGCTTAGTGCTGATGGACTTGAGAAGGCACATGAGTTTCCCCGAGACCCAGTACTAAGGGACATGAGAAGGTACTTGGGCAACCCGCCACATTCCTATGTGCACATAGAGGTTATATGCTGGTGCGTTGAGTCTTGCTCCGCATCGAGCCTTATTTGTTTTCGACGTTGGGGTGTTGAGTTTTGCTCCACTTCAACTAAGGAGAAGTATTGCAACTAAACTTGTCACACCCCATCCCAGATACACCTTATACCTAGGAGTGAGTGTGAAACTGCACTCTCTATATAAGGTATTGAAACTAGATGCCAGTTAAATCTCAAATAGAAACACCATTTGTTACACCCCCTCCCGGATTATCCTCCATAACCCGAAAAGAGATGTGAAGACAGTAGTTACTGACTACCCTGTCACGTAACCACTGTCCATCTTACCACCGACTGCTCTTGACAAACCTCGACTTCGATCGGCAACGGGAACTATCATGCTACCTGAAAATGGAAAACATTTAAAAGAATGAGCTAACAGCTCAGTGAGTAACGGTTTTATGAAAACAATAAGATTTAACTATAAAACCGATCAAACTCGCATATAACATATCACTTCAAAACACATTAAATTATACTCAAATATCATTGTGGAAACATGTTGGACCGTTTCAGAATAAACACTTAAAATCTCATTCTTATAAAATACTATTTCCCTAGTTGAGGCGGAGCAATGCTCAACGCTACTCAACGTCGATTTTCCCTAGCTGTGTGGAGTAATCTCAACACATCAGCGTCGTAAATACCTCTATGTGCACATAGGTCACCCATATGCCTTCTACGAGTCCCTGAGCATTGGGTACCTTTATATTCCGGGCCGCCCACAATGCCTTCTACGAGTCCCTGAGCATTGGGGTCCCATTTTAATAGAACGGCTACCCTTTGGCCTTCTCCATGTCCCTGAGCCTCGGGTGCCTTTACTAGGTATATACCACAATACATATTTTGGAACATTATATCAATACCCCATGAATTAACCGTTTCCAAATCTCACCTCTTCTGCATGCTAAGTTCAATTTCTAGTTTTAATATAAACCACATGCTTTTCATAGAGTTTATTTTCAAATCTTTCTTGAAATCACATGATACCATGCTTTTCAGAAAAGTCATGAAAACAAGTATCAACCTTTCACCATGCGTTTTATAACCCACAGCAAGTATCCAGCATTCTCAAAGTATACAAGTAAAACGCATGCTCCTGTCTCTAGACTCATACTCATGTCTTTATAAATCACATATTCGTATGCTTAATATATATATATGAAAACGCATACATTATTTCATTAGAAACCATAAAATCAGATTCATAGAGAACTCATTTATGTTTTGTAAAACGCAGGTGCTACTCACCTGTACTTGCCACATAATACTTCTCTATCCTTTCCTCTTTTTCCTCTTCCCGAGCTTTTTGGACGCATCATTTTATCTCTGAAACGCAAGGCTCCATTTTCCTCTGTCAGCTCGGTTGAACGCAACCTTGCCCTTCAACGCATGGTTGGTAACTACCGCATCCCAACTCTTCTTACTTCCCTTTCGAACGCGTCGCCCTCTCTTGGACGCAAGGCCCAGCTTGAACGCATCCAACTCGAACGCATCACTTAACTTTTGGACGCCGCGTTCACCTTCTTTCTTGTCCGCATACTCCATACTATGGACGTTCTTGCTGCTGCCTTCTTCTTCTTTTCTCTCCAGAATTCTTCTTTGAGAGTCATCACTCGCTCCTTTCCCCCTCAAAGTTCTATTTATAGGGAGCTTACCAACCTCCTTTTCCTCTCTTTTTGCCACTTGTTTGCCACATGTCCCGTTGCATGCTTAATTTACCATGCAATAGCCCAAGTGTCACTTTGCATGAAACACTTAACATGCCTTTAACACCTCCTACTCTAAGGTGTCAACTTAATACATAGCCACCTGGCATTAACAACTTATCTTATGCGTCCAACATTTCTTACAGAAAACCATTTATTCAACATAACGCCCTCATGCGTTCATTAAATTTCCTTTAAAGTTTGAGCTCCACTACTCATTTTCCTAACTCTCAGCCAACTATACTACTTCTTTGACACATAGAGATCTCAACGCATGACAACCTTACCAACGCATGGTAGTACGTTTCTTCCCCCGCCAACGCGGCGACTACTTCAGCTCACAACCATTCGTGATCACCCTCAACGCATAGCCGCACTATGATAAACCAGTGCTTATACTGCTACTAGGCGTTAATGATAAACGCCCAATACTGTGTTTGTACCTCAACGCATCATACCATGCGTCCAACTCCTTATATTCATAACTCTTTCTCGAGTTTTTCCCTTATACGTTGATCCTGATGCATACACCTTCATCCTGCGTTCAATGATCTTCCTATCCTTGGGCATTACTTGATTATTCTCAAGGTTATTCTTTTAACCTTTTCCTTGCACTTCTCCTAAGAATAGTTTAGCATGCGTCCACCACATGCTCCAGTTTTATATTTACTTTACAACCTTCTCCAACACTTGTGAACATTCCTTGTTATAAGTCTATGTGTTCTCTCAATTTGCTATAGCATTTTATCTTTCCGAGTCTAAGATCTCTTTCAACATTTCATAGTTTTATTCCTTCCTCGGTGTATTTCCATGCGTCCACCCATACCATGCGTTACCTTGGTCCTGACCATGCGTCCACATGGTGTTTCACTTCTTTCCTTCATGGATTCTTCAACGCATCAGTTTCTTAAGAGTGGGGTGTGACACCATTGCTATTAAAATATTTGAAAACATACAATCTTTCGTCAAGTATTATTTACATATATATATACGTGATACAAAACAAATCTCCCAACACTCATAAGGAACATGTACACTACAAAATATGGACACAAACTGAATATTTACAACTATCCCAGAGGTTTGCTTCAAGATAGGCTCAGACGAGATACTTCTGTAGGCTAGGCGTCTCGGACACGCTCGCTACCTGAAACAACAAACAAACAAACAAATTGAGTGAGTCTAAAGCCTAGTGAGTAACCAAATTCATTCAACAATCACTAACAGACATGAGCTAGCATAGGCATTAATAACCACTACAAATAGTATTTCAGAAAGTTTCTAAACTTCTTATGCTATAGATCACATCCATATCAACATCCTTACTGTCCCATGGCAAATATATAACTCTTGTTGTGATAAAGCACAACCTAGCTCATTCATATCCCAGTACAAATTCTCATTTCTAATCACATATAAATGTCTAATCATCATGTTTCACGGATTTGCAAACTATCGAGTGCCTTCACATTCTGTCCCTCAGCACTGAATTCATTTATGTCAACATTACCATGTGCCTTCACACGAAGTCCCTCAGCACTGGTAACCAGTCAAATCTCCGCTCAAGTGCCTTCACTCAAGGTCCCTCAGCACGAGCTAGTATGTAATGGATTTCTACATGCTTTCACTCAAAGTCCCTCAGCATTGAAATCCATTCCACTTAACTATTAAAATGCTTTCACGCGTGGTCCCTCAGTACTGAATTTCACGTTCATATTCACTTTGGCTTTCACCATAAGGTCCCTCAGCCATACTTACATTTAGACAATAAAGTCAGTTTCCTTTTAAACTTACGGGCATAACATACTTACTATGAATACCACAGAGTACCATAATTTCTTACTAAATAATTATACTAAAAGCAACCACAAGGTATAGTAGAAAGTCACTCACAACTTATCTCGGCTCTAAGTGGATTATAGGCCTCCCCAAGCTCTTTCTGGCCTGAAAATACATATTTCTCACGTTCAGTTTTCCTTAGTCTTCCTTTTTCCTTTACATTCATTAATAACATTACTCCACAGACAAACTAAAGACTACTAGCGAAACTAAAAACTTCATTACATATCACTGCACCAGCGATACTAGGTTGAACGTAACTAGCGAGACTACCTGAGGAGCGACACCTAGCGAGACTTCAACGAGAATTGTGAGACGCAAAGCCCCTCTTGTGTTATAGCGACACTTGTTTCACTGCCCTATCTCTCGCTCTCTCAGCGATACTACCGCTGCAGCAGAACAGTTTCCTTCTTCCTTCCTTCTTCCTTCTTCAACCTGCTAAACATCACATTCTGGCCAATTTCAGAACTTACTTTCTTCTACAAACTTATTAAGGTATAAATCCTTCATCTTACCTCAAAATTTCATAGAGAATATCCGCTTCGTTTAGGACATATCCTTCAACAACTCCAAATTGCTCCTAATCATCCGGCAATTCAGCTCCAATCTCTTCTATCTGAAGTTTGACACACATTTATACAAGTTCAGCTCAAGCACTCTTCATGAAACTTGCTAAACATCGAGTTAACCTTACTAACCTCAGAATTCCGGCCCTAACCACCGTTTTCTCAGTTCGTTCTTCCTCCAAAACCAAACGTTACTCTGATTGAGTAACACCAGCTGAGTCCTTTGCTCCAGCTCAAGTTTCCTCCACGGTAACGACGAGATTTCCATTCCAAATCGACATGAACATCTTCTTCTACCTCCCTCTGATGTTTAGCTTAGAAATGGACTCAACTCAAGCTTTGAAATGTAATCAAAACAATTGAATTCTCGGTCCACTTATATATATACCACCGACTTAATCTCCATTTCGTTTCTATACAATAATCTATTCAACGCATACCTTCTATGTTTGGCTTCAGCAACGCACAGCCTCTGTTTGTGTTACTTTTCAAAACTCCCTCGCCAGACGGTTAACAAACGCATTATTCTCTCGGCCAACCTTCTTTGCCCAACGCATACCCACTTTCGACGCATGGTAGTGTTACCGCATAGTGGTCTCATCGTAAATTGGCTTTCAACGCCTCGTGGCCTTCAACTTCCAACGCCTTGCAGCCCTCAATGCGTTTATCGCAAGATAACCTTCGATGCAGGGTGGCTCTCCACGCCTCGTGACCTCAACGCATCGTGGCCTCAACGCCTAACAGTCTTCCCTCACCTCTGCGTCCACGCCAAAACTACTTCCATCAAGGTGTGTTGCCACCAACACATAGCTGATACTTAGCCATTTTTCTACCCCCAATCACATTCCAGCCAACTATTCCTACCAAAACGCCCATCTCCTGGTCTCTTCTTATCTTGCTTTCTCACAAGATTAAGTACGGGGCTTACAAAACTGATTTCTTATGATTTGTTGAAAATCATGTATGATTTGATAAGGGTAACTAAGTATGTTTTAACTAATGTATATGAAGTGATTTCATGTTTTAAACACGATGTTGAACTTAGTTTTATTCCTGATGATTTTCGAACTAAATAGTTTGTTAAATTAGTCACTCACTGGGCTGTTAGCTTATGTTTTCAATATTTTTCTTTCCCTCCCAGGTAGTAAGGACGTTCCCGATGCTTAGCCTACTCCAGCTTGCCCTGCTTAAGCTTCGAGTTTCCAGAAACAGTTTATTTCCTTGTTGTTGTATGTGTAAATAACTTAACACTGGTGGCATATAGATTTAGTTGCTTATAAGTGGGTTATGAGAGAGTATGTCATAAAAGTGTACCCTGTACAGGAAGGATCATTATATTATGATTATGCATTAGTATGGCTGGATTCTATGAATGTATATGTATGAAATGTGTATACAGGAAGTTATGTAAGATGGGACAATATGCGTCACAAGAGGGGTGATGTTTATTGTCTTCACATCCCCTTTCAGGTTAAGTAGGTAATCAGGGAGGGGGTGTGACACGTCTCCTTGGAATTCGCCACAACACCACTATTATCACAATAAAGTGTGATGGACATTGGCGTGGGTTGAGGTGTATGTGTTTCGTGATTGGTCCTTGTGGTTGGTTCGTGCAGATGCTGACATGTCTTGGTGTTTCTGTGCGATTCTTAAGTGTAGGGACTCTCTTTTTCCTCTTATTAGAATGAAGGTGGAAGATAGTCGATGTTGTCGCGTGTGGTGTGACTCGTGGTTGCCTAGGGATCCTCTCTTGGATCAATATGGTGATCGGTTTATTTATGATGCGGCTAGTAGGCGGATACTCATCTTTTGGATTTTATTTATGAGATTGGTTCTTGGTAGTGGCCATGTACTACTTGGGAATTGACGAAAATGGTTGGGTTGGCTGAGGGAGTGGAAGTTCGAGTGGGGTGTGAGGATAAAAGGAGCTTGGGAAGTGGACGTAGGCCTGTTGTGTCGAACTACTATAAAATTCATGATGTCATTTTCTCTATCCCTTTCCTAATTTATTTTTAAATTAATTTGATATTATATTTTATCATATGAAATTAATTTTAATTTTTAAGTCTTGAAATCAATTGCTCATAATTTTTTTATTTTGATTGGTAGTTCTTAAAATTTCTATATTCATTACCAATCTTTTTCTAAGAATTAAATATGGTGTTTTAAAGCGTGATTGTTAATTTCTTATTTAATTCAAAGTGAATTTATTTGCATAAAATTACTGTTTAAACTACTTATTGTAAAGAGTTTGTTAATTTGCTTAATTGAGCCCACTTTAGGAAAAAGTTTAAATTAGTTTAATACACCATATTCACCCCTTCTAGGGTTGCCATACTGATCCTATAGGGATCATCTAATCTTTGAGTACCCCTTTGGATTTGCAGTGTGATATGGTGTTCTAGGTTCGTCCCATTGGGTGGCGGGGTGGGCTATGGAGCTGAAGTGGGTTTGTAGGGTGGGGCGCGGTAGTGGGGTTAGGAGGAAATTATGGCGCATTTTTTTTAGAGTGCCTCTATTTACTTTATGTGGCAAGAAAGGAACCGTCATTTACATGGTGGTTCGTTTCATAATGCGAAAGTGATCTTGCATCTCATTGTAAACTGTGCATGCTCTTTCTTTGTCCTAGAGTGATGACCTCTCTGGTGTCTTTTAGCGCTTTCTTGATCTATGTGGTTTCCCCTCTGTTGAGGTCTGCTTTAGCTTGTCCCCAGGTTGTGGGGTTTTCTTTTTCTTGTTGTTTGTTCTGTTGGTTTTGGTGTGGCCTTGGTGTGGCTTGTTTTTGCTATGTTTGTTTTATGTCTGGTTAGTTTGTTCACCTTGTTTTGTTGCCTTGCCCTCGGGCTGTGGGGGCCTCTTTTTGTTGTATAATAAAATGCCTTTTTAAAAAAAAAAAAAAAAAAATCCTAAGTCAAACAACCTCTTTAGCAGCTTCACAGGCAGCTACATACTTTGCCTCCATGGTAAAGTCAGCAATGCAACCTTGTTTTGTGCTTCGCCAAACTACAACCTCTCTGCTAAAAAGTAAACATTGATCCTGATGTGGATTTTCTAGAATCCTTATCAATCTGAAAATTAGAGTCTATGTATCATGTAAGTATCATATCCTTAGCCCTATATACAAGCATGTGGTTTCTTGTTTTTCGAAGATACTTGAGGATGGTTTTAACTGCAATCAAGTGATCAAATCCTAGATTGGACTGATATCTACTGACAATTTCAACTGCATAGCTAGCAAATGTCAGACCTTGTACACAACATGACATACATAAGACTACCAACAGCTGATGCATAGGGAATCCATCTCATTTTCTCAACCTGTTGAGAAGTCTTAGGACACTATTCCTTAGACAATATAATTCCATGCCGAAAAGGTAATAAGCCTCTCTTGGAATTATGCATGGATACCTGACAAGCATCTTGTCAATATACGATGCTTAAGACAAAGCTAACGTTTTGTTCTTACAATCCTTTATGATTGATTTAGATCCCTAGAACAAATTGTGCCTCACTCAAATTTTTCATTTGGAATTTGGCAGCTAGCCATTTCTTTACATTTGTCAGTAAACCTACATTTCCAATGAGTAAGATATCATCCACATTCAACACTAAGAAAACTACTGAACTATTGATGATTTTCTTGTCAACACAAGGTTCATCAAGATTTTGGTCAAAACCATAAGACTTGATCGCAGTATCAAATCTTATATTCCAAGATCGAGATGCTTATTTCAGTCCATAAATGGATCGATTAAGCTTGCAAACCATTTGCTCTTTACCTTTTTGAATGATGGTTGTTTCATGTAAATGGTCTTTTCAAGATTACCATTTAAAAAGACAGTCTTGACGTTCATTTGCCATATTTCATAGTTATAATATGGCAATAGACAAGAGAATCCAGATAGACTTAATCATGGCAACAAGTGAGGAAGTTTCTTCATAGTCCATTCCATCAACCTGGGTATAACCCTTTGTCACCAGTCTAGCCTCAAAGGTTTGCACCTTTCCTCTACACCTCTTATTCTCTTGTAGATCCATTTGCAACCTATAAATTTTACCCCATCAAGTTGATCTACAAGCTCCCAGACTGAATTGAAGTACATAGACTCCATTTCAAGATCCATAGCTTTAACTCATTCATCCTTGTCCACATCATTCATTGTTTGATATAGGTCGATGGATCCTCAACGTCATCATCTGGTATGATGTCTTGAGTTTCAGTTAAACCCAAATATCAAGTATGTAAGTTTACAACTCTCCCACTATGGCGAGACTCCCTCAACTTTTGAGGAGGATGTGTACAACTTGATGCAGCCCCATCAACAATTTTTGTTGATGTACTAGCTTCTTCAACAACTCTTGTTGAAGTTTTAGTAGTTTCATTGGAAAATTCATTTAACACTACTTTACTACGCGATATATGCTCTCTTATGTGGTCTTCTTCCAAAAATGTAGCATTCGTCGATACAAACACTTTATTCAATTTTGGATCAAAGAAAAAAAACCACCTCTTGTTTCCTTGGGATAACCTACAAATAGGTATACTCTTGAATGAGGTTCCAATTTCTTAGGATTTGTCTCAAGCACATATGTTGAACAACCCCAAATCCTGAAATGTTGTAAACTATCTTGACGACCTCTCCATAATTCCAAAGCAGTTCAGGAACACTTTTGGATGGAATATTGTTCTAAATGTATAGTGCAGTCGTTATTGCAGAACCACAAAACAAGTCTGGTAATTGAGCATAACTCATCATAGACTGAAACATATATAACAAGGTTCTGTTTCTCCTTTCTAATACACCATTTTGCTGAGATGTACCAGGTGCTGAGAGTTGGGATGAAATTCCATGTTCCATCATATAGTTTTGGAAATTTAAATCCATATACTCTCCTCCTCGATCTGATCGAAATGTTTTAATAGTCTTTCCTAACAAGTTTTCAACTTCAGCCTCATACTTTTTGAACTTTTCAAGAGCTTCAGACTTGTGTTGTAAGCACTGATTTGCATTGCCAAGCATTGAGGTGTAGCCATGCGTTGTGGCTATGCGTCTCAAAGGGAGAAGTGGCCGAGGGCGAGAGGAAAGTAAAACTTTGACTGAGTATTGACTAAGTCTATGCGTTTATGGTTAATTCATGGAAGTTGGTGAGCTGAAGTAGTTACCTGCGTTGTTAGATAAGTAGTCCTGATGGGGAAAGAAACACACTTGAACCATGCGTTCAAGTCACTCTGCGTTGAGGACAGTATGGCGTTGAAGTTGATGCGTCGAAGACAGACATGCGTTGGAGGCACCTGTGCTGAAGATAGGATGGTCTGCACGCATCGAAAGTAGAATTTCAAGATGGAAAGGTATGCGTTCAAAATAGGAGGCGTGTGGGGACACCCACTATGCGTTGGAAGAGAAGTTAACTTGAGTGCCGTGTGTTAAGAGGAGAACCCCGCGCTAGTCTGCAGATGAAATACGCAAGTTAGCAGCCTAAGTTCTGGTGTATGAGAAGGTTAAGTCGGTAATATAAATAGCTGGATTAATTAAATGTTTAATCATTTTAAGGACATTTCGAGAGCTTAAGTCGGTTCTATTCTTCAGATAAACTTCAGAAGAAGATTGAGGAAGGTGTTCTTGAGGATTTTGGACGAAGTTTGATTCATATCGATGCTGAAAACGAAGCTGGAACAGGGGAATGACCGAAGCTACTTGGTTTGGTTGAGCAGTGACTGATATTCGGAACAGAACGAGAGGAAGAAGCTGAGTTTAGAGCTAAAAATTTAAGGAAACCAGAGTTTACAATATTATGTCGCAATCCGGAACAGCGGGAGGTAATTTTGGAACATCGCGAAAACGAGAAAGAGCTACACCCTGAAATTTTAAGGTTAAAGTAAGAACGAGAAGAAAGGAAGGAATTACAGTGCAGAGTGCCGTTGGAAAATCAAGTATCGGCGTGCTGTCTGGAAATTTGTAGCGAGACGGGTATCGTTGAGACGCAAAGGAACCTTTCGTCTCACAGATATCGCTATATAACGCTGAGTATCGCTGCTAAGGCCAAGAAGAAATAGGAAAAGTATATAACCCACGTAAAGCCTAGAAAGAGTTGTTAGTGACACTTTTCTTGCTTTGAAATGAAATTTATTGAAAATGTTTAGCTTGATTTTCTTATGAGTTATGACTTCGAGATGAACTATTTTCTTAAAAAGCACGATGTTTGATGATGTTGTTCACAATGCATGTTTTATATGCTCCTATAAGATATTCAATGGCATGTTTTGAAATATTGTTTATCGTGATATATATATATATATATTGATTTTAATGAAAGATTTTCATATGAACTACTATGTGAAAGAAATTCTGAAACGTTTTAGAGGAGGCTCAGTGCTCAAGGACATGAGAAGGCACGTGAGTTTCCCCGGGACCCAGTACTGAAGGACTCGTAGAAGGTACTTGGGCAACCTGCCATATTCCTATGTGCACATAGAGGTTAAGCTGGCTAGTGCATCGAGCTTGCTCTGCTTGAAGCCAGGGATGATTTCGACGTTGAGTGCGTAGAAGCATCGCTCCGCCTCAACTAAGGGAAAAGTTTGGGAAACACTTGATATGATTTTAATATTGATTTATGAGAATGATGGATTTCATGAAAAACATGCTACATTTGAACAAATGTTAAACCCTGATTTATTTGTTATACGTAGCATGCCTGTTTTAAATGAATGTCGTTTTACAAAGATTTGTCACTCACTAGGCTGTTAGCTTATGTTTTTCCAATGTTTTCTTTTTCTCTCCCCAGGTAGCAAGGACGTTCCCGGTGCTTAGCCTATTATAGCTCACCCTGCCTAAGTTTCGAGTTATCAAGATGCAGTCAAGCTTGAGAGTTGTACATTGAGTATATTTATGCAAATAGCATGTGGAACATATAGTTTTGAGTGGGGACTGTTGATAGTGTTGTGTATATTGTATTATGGGTATGAATATGAATTTATGCTATGTATTAAGGTGTACCCTATGCAGGGAATTGTATCAAGTTATAAGCATGTGGTGTATGACTGTGTCCTATGTTTGTATATGAGTAAATGTATGTACAGGAAAGGAATGGAAAGTTAGGACAATATGCGTCACAAGAGGGGTGATGTTTATTGTCTTCACACTTCCCCTTAGGTTAGGTGGGCAATCTGGGAGGGGGTGTGACATGTGTTGCATTAGGTAAAGATATCCATATCTTGAATAATCATCTAAGAAAGAGATGAAATATTCATACCCTCCTCTTTCCTTAACATTCATAGCCTTTTAAAGTTTTACCCAAATGCCTTCTCCGAGTCCTTCAGCATTGGGAGTCATATTCATACATAATTTTCTCACATGCCTTTTATGAGTCCTTCAGCATTAGGAGTCATTTAAATAAAACTATAACATAGCATAAATAGTGCGTTTGAAACATTTCATTAATCACATGTTTACATGCTTTCGTTTACTCACATAATTATAAATTTCATACTTTACTTAGCTAATTTAACAGCCACGCAGGCCTTTCACAGAACTCACAACTCAATCAATATATATATATATATCTCATACTTTTCAACACATAACAGATGTCATACTTGTAACACACATGGAAATGTTTCACATAATCAAGTTTCAAACATATATTCAATCAAGAAACTATGGTTGAATTAAACATTTAGAAATCGAGTGTCACTCACAACTTGTCCTAGGCCTTGAGCGGATTATACACCTTCCCTAGCTCCTCTCGATCTGAAATAACACATTTCTCATGTTAGAGTTTCCTAAAATTCCTTTTTACAAACGATTAAGTTTACACATTTGTATTTTATTCATGTTTCACCACTAAGACCACCTTCTTCCAAAAACAATCATAATAAGCAAGATTCCACACCACTAGCGAGATTACTAGCGAGATTAAACTACAGGCACACGACACTAGTGATACCATGGTGAGCGAGACCAGCAAGACTCACCTGAGCAGTGATACCGAGCGATACCCAGCGAGAGTTGTGAGACGCAAAGCCTTCAGCGTTACCAACGACACTCGTCTCACTACTCACGCTTAAATTCCTAGTGTTATCGCAGTTCCAGCGATACCCGCTATCTCAGTTTCTGCCTTTCCTCTTATTCTCACTTCTACCTATTAAAAGTTGCATTTCTGGCCAAATTTAGAACTTCTTTCCTTCTATAAATTTATAGAGAAATATGTTTTCTAGCTTACCTTAAAGTTTCGAGGCTTAACTCCTCCTTGTTTGTTAAATATTTCAAGATTACCTCGCGCTACTTCAGATCGCATAGCAATTCTGTATTGGTCACTTGCACCTAAAAGTTTACATATTTCTCTTCCAATTCAGCTCAAACATCCTTCATAAAAGTTGTTAAGACTTGAGTTAGCTTACTGATCTTAAAATTTCAGCCCTAAATTCGATCTCTTCAGCTCGTTCTTCTCAAAATACCAGACCACGCTCGGATTGCGCGACAGCAGCCTGACTCACTGTTCCAGCTTCAGTTTTACCACGAAAACGATCTAAATTCTCCACAACATTGCCCTAAACACCTTCTCCTACCTCTCTTTATCTCTCAGCTGTGAAATTCAACTGATTTGAGCTTTTGAATGTATTTAGAATGATCAAACACTCAGCTTATTCACTTAAATAGGCCGCCGACTTAACCTCCACTTTCTTTTCCTTTAAAAATGAATTGGCTAACGCATACTTTAGCTCACCAACGCATAGTAGCCTTCCCAAATGCATGGCACACCCTCACCAACGCATAGCAGCCTTCACAAACGCATGGCACACCCTCACTAACGCATAGGACACCTTCACAAATGCATAGGACACCTTCAACGCATGATAACTTATGCCTTAAGGCTCTCGACCACTCTTTACTTACCTTCTTTAGCTTGTTATCTTCCAAAATTAATCTTTATAGCTTGCTAACTTTCAAAGCTAAGTGTGGGGCTTACAAATGGCCTTAGCACATATAAATTACTCTCTAAGTTTGCAGAACAAATAAGACTACCATCTTTATAAATAAACATTTTATTTACATTGAAATTGATGGAATAAGATTTCTAGACTAATTTTGAGAGTTTGGTAGAAACATTTCTCCCTTGGCATGATCAAATTTTGCATACCTCTTCTTCTCTTCAAACATTCTATTTATACTTCCCTCAACTGGCTCATGGAACACAAGGATTTGCTACATCCTGCTTCCTACTTTCTACTTTGAATATTAGCTTACCACCTAATTATCCTTTATTAAATAATAAGCATAATTACCCAAAATTAGGAAAGACTTGGATGCCTACTTCTTGGTTCAACTTCTCAACGCCTAGCACACATGCACTTAGAGGTTCCTGGCTTAGCCTCATGCATACACTTCTCAACGCCTCTATGACTTATGTTCTTCAATGCTCACATGTCCTTTTCTTCTCAACCCCTCCTCGACTTAAAACATTCTCAACGCATACCACATAAACTTCCTCCACGCTTGGTTCTTCCTCTCAACGTCCATCACCTTAAGGCTTTGACATGCCTTGCCACCTGTAAACCCTACTTTCATTTCTAAGCACTTAACCTAAGTACGTAATATCGTCGTGGACTTATTTGCATTTTCTTGTTTAGATTGAAGGATGAAGAGGAGAAAAGCCAAGGAAGATAAGCTTGGGGATTAAGTCGAAAGTACTTTAGGTAAGTTGAATTTTAAATCCTTTCGAGATAAATCGAGCTTGGAATTTATTTTGACATGTCAACTAGAATATAAAAGACTTAAGAAGGACGTCATCATTTGAACCAAGGTGAAAGGATGTAATTAAGGACTTTAATTATTATTAGAATTATTATTATAAAAAAAAGAGAGAAAAAAAAGAAAGGAAATGTTAAGTTTGTGGGATAGTGGAGATTAAATAAAAAAAAAAAAAAAAGAGAAAAGAAAAAGAAAAGAATGGAAGTGGAGATTAAGTCGGTGGGGTGTCCTTTGAAGCCGAGTGCTTCATTTTTCCAACTTTCATTTCTCATCCAAAACTTAATCAACTTAAGGGTTTTCAGTTTGGCATAAGAAAGAAGAGGAGAAGAAGAATTCAGGTGGATTTTGAGTAGAATTTTGACGAGAAACTTGGTGAAACTCGAAGGAAAACCGAAGCTGTTTAGGAATTCGAGCAATATGCATAGGGTCTAATATTTGGAGGACAGCGAGCTGTAGAGATCGAGTTAAGCACTGACAATTTGAGATTGGTAATTTAATTAATTTCTTAAAAACTTTTGTGAAGGATAGTTGAGCTGAATGTGAAGAGAAACAGGTGAAATTGTTGGTAGAAGTGACTGGTCCGATTTTTCGAGTAATTTGAAGCAGGGTGGAATAAAACTGAATTATCTAATGAACAAAGGGGAGATAGACCTTGAAATTTAGAGATAAGCTATGAAACTCATTTATTTACAAGTTTGTATGAGGAAGCAAATTGTAATTCGGGCTAGAAATACTACTTTTAGCAGCTGAAAGTGAAGACATAAGCTCTGGTGCAATAGGTATCGCTGGAGAGAGCAGTGACACTAAGAGCGTGAAGGGAGAATAGCGAGACCAGTCTCACTAAGTGTCGTTGGTCGTTTTTGTCTCATAAATCTGCTGGTCTTGCTGGTTAGGTAAGTCTCGCTGGTTGCCTGGTTTTTCTTGTACAAATCTCGCTGATTTAGCTAGTCTCGCTAGTTTGGGTCTCGCTGGTTGCTAGGTTTTGTTAAGTTATTTGGTCTCGCTAGTGAGCTTTACATCAATGCTTAAGGTATATTTGTTACATCTTAATGGGAATCATAAGGAAGCTAACAAAAGGAATTATGTCATTTCAGGTCGAGAAGAGCTAGGAAAGACTAATAATCCATTAGGGGCCCGAGACACGTTGTGAGTGACACTTGTTTTCTTTAAATGATTCTATTTATAATGTTTAGCCATGATTTCTTATGAAATGTGGTTTTATGATGTTTTGTTAAACGTTAAGCATGATGACTGTTTATACTTAATTTTATGGCATGAAAGGCATGTTCTATCTTTTTCCTTGAGTTTTAAGAAGCATGTTACAATGATGCTGGTTATTTCATGCTAGTTATTGAGAAATGATCTGATTTTCATGAAATGTTTTATGATGAACTATTTGTACAAAGCATACTGGTTTTTTAAAATGTTTTCCTAAGGGATCTCATGCTGAAGGACGTTGAGAACGCATATGGACTACCTTGAGACATGAAGGTACTCAATGCTGAAGGACGTTGAGAAGACATTTGAGTATCCTAGGGACCCAGTATTGAAGGACTCGGAGAAGGAACTTGGGTAGCCCGAGATAGTTCTTATGTGCACATAGTGAGAGATGACGCTGTTTGTCACACCCCCTCCTGGGTACCCTCTTAACCTAGGAGAAAGTGTGAGGACAGCAGACACCGACCCTCTTACGACATCTACTATCAATCTGTTCAACCTTAAAGCATGCCTGAGCAACTAACAAGCGGGTACGAACATGATAGAACAACAATATATGTCATGGTTAAGTCATCATACAAGTACTGGTTTACATTCAAACCAATAATAGTTACATGAGTTCACTAACTCCCGCTCCTTAACCCTCTATATGTAAAACGCATGTTTAAGATCATATATTTACAATGTTCAAAGGTTTCAAACACTGGTGGTAGGCCCAGACGAGTTGTTATGTAGGCTAAGCACCCCGGACTTGCTCGCTACCTGGAAAACAGAAAAACAGGGAAAGCATGAGCTAGATTGCCCAGTGAGTGACATATTTAGTAAAACCCTTTCGTTAACTAAAAAACAATGCAAATTTGTATTCAAATTATAATAATAAAGAAGCAGTGATAAATCGTTTCCATGTTCAGACAAATCATGCTCAAATAACGTTATCAAATCATATACATATCACTTCTGAAAAACCATGAAAAATACAATACATTTTCTTAGTTGAGGCAGAACAGAGCTCAACGCTACTCAACGTCGAAAACATCCTTAGTTGGGGTGGAGTAATCTCGACACACCTAACATCAAATATCCTTAGCTGTGTGGAGTAATCTCAAAACAACAACATCTATCATACCTCTATGTGCACATAGATATCAAATCTTGGGTTACCCGAATACGTTCTCCGAGTCCTTCAGTACTGGATCCCATATACAAGATTTAGACCACCTACATGCCTTCTCCGAGTCCTTTAGTACTGGGAGCTATCTCTATACTCAGGTTACCCACATGCCTTCTTCGAGTCCTTTAGCATTGGGAGCCTTTCCTTTAAAACATAACTCAAAAGTAACATTCTTTGAAAATAACATAATAAAAATTCACGAGTTTATAACATCAGAACCTTCCACATATTCCTTAACAGTCATCATACTTCTATGAAAATAGAGATTAATATATAGCATGCCTTTTATAAAAACTTGGTTAACAACTAGCATGCTGCGAATACTTCCGATGCAAAACAATAATATACATTTATATGGAAACACATACTTCTTTAAAGCAAAATTCTACCAAAATTCTACTTCAGCTTCAGTTTCACCAATGAAATCGACCAAAATTCTACACGAATTTGCCCCTGATATCTTCCTCTACCTCCCCTCAATGCCAAGCTAAGAGTTTGAGTAAGTTTGAGATTGCAAAAATGAGAAGTGCCGGCTCCACAAATCGATTATATATTTCCAAACAACCGACTTCACATTCCACTATCTCCTTTCCCTTTTTCCTTTTTTTTTCTTTTTATTTTCTTTATTTAATCTCCACTACCTCACTTAATTTCCTTTTTCTTTTTTAGTAATAATTCTAATAATAATTAAAGTCCTTAATTACATCCTTCTTAAGTCTTTTAATATCCTAGTTGACATGTCAAAATAAGATCCAATCTCGGTTTACCTCGTAAGGATTTTAAAATTCAACTTATCAAAAATATTCGCAGCTTAAACCACAAGCCAATCATCCTCGACTTCCCTTTACTTCCCCCTTCAATCTAAACAAGAGGAAACAAAAAAATCCACAACGATATGGCGTATTTAAGTTAAGTACTTAGAAATGAAAGTAGGTTTTACACTGTTGAATTGAGAATACTCCACATCAGCTAAGGTTTTTGACGTTGGGTGTGTCGAGATCACTCCGCCCCAATTAAGGTTGTTTTCGACGTTGAGTATCGTTGAGCTCTGCTCCGCCTCAACTAAGGAAAATCTTTCACACTATTGTTGAATTTTTATATGGTATTCGGGAATGAAATGTATATGGTTTTAATATTGTTATCGAGCATGTTTTTCTTGCAATTGGAGAAGAACTATTTACTGTTCTGATAACTTGTAGAAATACAAGTTATTATTGCCTTTTTCTTAGAGAAATAGAGATTAAATAGAGAAGCATGCGGTAGTTTATGCTAAATTCTACTAATAAAATCTTCCTATGCGTTCTACACTTGTATTTTTATGAAGATAATCATTTTACCACTTTTTGAACCTAAAACGCATATTTTAACGCAGGAATGCAAATGATGCGTTGACGACCTCTTAACGCAGGACTATGCACTAGCAATCTATTCTTCATGGACGCATGATCTGAACAGAATGCAAACCTAAAGATGCGTTAACTACTCAACGCAAGACTATACGTTAGCAACCTATGACGCGTTGACATCAACCCAACTCTCCATGAACGCATAATGACCAAAGACGCAAGTCGCGGAGAATCAAATCAGAATCTTGATAGATTGTCGGAAGATTGACGAACTGATCTGTGGCTAAAGTGGTGGATCTAAATTGACTCGAGAATTACGCAATCAGACGAGATGGACGCATGATATCAATCTCGCTGCCAATCAAGCAGAATTGCCATTGATTGCGAACGCAGCATCTATAAAAGGGCAAACCTGTAAGATGAGAAAGGGTTGTTGATTCTCGGAAGAATTCCTAAGTGACAGCAGAGTTCTCTCCAGACCTCAACCGGAGATGAATAGCTCGAGAGAGATCAAAACCGAGGAAAATTATGATCAAAACCTGCAAGATGAGAAAGGGCAAACTTGTTTGCTAGTGATTTTCAGGTTAAATCGAGGAAAATTAGAAGAAACGGCTGAAAGATCAAAACCGAGCAAGAATATGGCGAAAAAGTGCTGAAAAACGCATCTTTGATTGAAACGCATGATGCGTCGCGGCGCTGAGGAAGAAACGCATCAGCAGGGACGCAGAGCAGCAACGCGGCGCTGAGAAGGCGCTGCTTCGACGCATACTTGGTGTACGCAAGACAACGTCGCGGCGCTGGGAGCGCCACGGCGCTAAAACCCGAGAGCAACTTATTTCTGGTCGCAACCCTAGCGCCGCGGAGCTATGCGTCAGCGCCGCGGCGCCAGCGTTAATTTAAACGCAAGTTTTGTATTTTAGGTTAAATTTTGGGCGGCCAAACTCTATAAAATTAGGGGTTTTCAGCAGCCAAAAGGGGGAGAAATATCAAGAAGATCAAGAAAGTTGCAGAACAAGAGAACGATCCAAAAAGGTGAGAATTAAGCTAGAGTTCCAAGAGTGAGTTAGCCGCAAGGAAGAGGAAAAGAGTTCAAGATAGTTTTGGTGCCCTTCGAAGTCCGATGCGAGAGGCAAGGAGTTCGTGACGGTGCTGCCTCAATCAAGAACCTCTTTTCAGTAGAGTTTCCCCATTCTTTACACTCTTTCTTTGATTCTTTTTGCTCAATATGTTGCTTCGCGCTATGAGTGGCTAAACTCTTTAGTTTTAGGGTTTTTGATGAATTGTTTGTGAACTCATGATAATCTTGTAGACTCATGGTTTTGTTCAAACAAATATGCTTTTCATTGTTATTGTGTTTAATTCTTGAAGATTGGCCACCTTTACATGTTAGGTTAGATGTATGATCGAGAGATTATATGTTTAATTTGATCTATAACAATGAATCGTTGTTAATCTATCACGAGAGTAGTTAGGTTGACAATGAAAGTTGCTAAAGACTAGTTTTAATGCCATGTAATTTTGTATTGGTTTTAAGAGATTAACAATCAATCGAGTTGCATGAGAAAGAGTTGTCTTTGAGAGAAAACAACTTGGAATTAAGTTTCTAGACTTAGGCATATGAATTACAATAAAATCCATGAAATCTATAATATTGCTTGATGAAATAAACAAGGATTCATTACCCTAGAACTCTCTTTGATTCTTGTAATTCTCCCTTTGATATTTTCTTGGCTTGATTTTTCTTTCTCCCAAAAAAACAAAAGTTGAATTCCAATCCTCAAATAAAATTGATTCAATTCTAGAATAGCTAAATAACTTAAACGTTCCCAATTGGATCTCTAGTGGAAACGATACTCGGACTTAACCGTTTTATATTATAACTTGACCTGTACACTTGCGATTAACACACAAAAAGTGACCACATCAAGTTTTTGGCGCCGTTGCCGGGGATCCAAAGAACGGTTTTGTTATTTAATATTCATAAGAATTGATAGATCTTAATTTGAGGTGTATATTAGTTGATTTTTTATTTGTTTTTATTTTTTTTATTCTTCTATTTGATTGTTTATTTATTTGGTTTATTTTATATAATTGTTTATTTATTTTATTTATTTTTGTTAGTCTATGCCTCGAGATAATACTAACCTCCTCCCTCTTGATCCCGAGATTGAAAGGACGTGTAGAAGAAATTGAAGAGCTCAACTGAATCAAACTACGGAGATGGCGGAGGAGATACCGAAAGCAATTAGAGACTACTTTCAACCTACGTTACCGGCAAGTCAACCCGGCATTATGAATGTACCCATCAATGTCAACAATTTTGAGTTGAAACCGGGATTGATCCAAATGGCTAGAGAGCTAGCCTTTAGAGGAAGAACTAATGAAGATCCTCACAAGCATTTACGATCTTTCTTGGAGATATGCGGGACGGTAAAGATGAATGGTGTTTCTAACGATGCTATTAAATTAAGACTTTTTCCTTTTTCTTTGCAGGACTGTGCTAAGGATTGGTTGGAAACCATACCTCCGGATAGCATTACAACATGGGAGATCTTAGCTCAAGCTTTCTTGAACAAATATTTTCCACCGGTTAAATCTCAAAGACTGAGGACGGAGATTGGAACATTCCGCCAACTTGAGGATGAACAATTATATGAGGCTTGGGAGAGGTATAAGGATCTCTTGAGAAGGTGCCCTCAAAATGGGTACCCGGATTGGTTGCAAATTCAACTTTTCTACAATGGATTGGCAAGCTCCACCAAATCCATCTTAGATGCAACTGCCGGAGGGTCAAATCTTTTTCGAAGAATGCTCAAGAAGCTTACACCATATTAGAAGATTTGGCCAATACATCCTACAATTGGCCATGTGAACGGTCTTCTTTAAACATCCCAAGAGCCGCCGGATTATATGAAGTGGATGAGGTAAATTCTCTCAAAGCTCAAATGGCTTCCCTTATTAATGCTCTTTCTAAATTAACTGCAGGAAGCCAAGCTCAAACAAATCCACCATCTATAGCCTCTCTTGCCGCTTTGGCATCGGAAATGGGCGTTCATGGAGATAATGAGACGGCCAATTATGTTGATAGAGGACATTATAGGAATTACCAACATCAACAACTTCCAACTCACTACCATCCCAGTTTGAGGAACCATGAAAAATTTTCTTATGCTAACAAAAGGAATGTTTTGCAAGGTTCTTCTGATTTATCCAATGTAGGTCCATCCCACACTGAAAAGAAGTCCAACTTAGAAGATTTGATGGTAGAGTTCATAAAAGAATCAAGAGGAAGGACAACCGCATTGGAAAGCATCGTACAAGGTCATGGTAAGGCCATTCAAAACATCGAGGTACAAATAAGCCAAATCGCCACTTCCCTTCAAACAATGCAAAAGGGAAAATTTCCTAGTTGTCTCGAGATAAATCCAAAAGAGGAGTGCAAGGCCATGACTTTGAGGAGTGGGAAAAAGCTGTCCACTCCTTTGATCATTGATGAGGATGAAGAGCAAGAGGTAGATGACACCATTCAAGAGCCAATTTTAGAAGATGAACCAAAGATCCTAGAAAAGGAGGTAAAGGTAAAAGAGTCAACATCTTCAAGTAAGTCATCTAACCCTCTACCTTTTGTACCTAATACTATGCCATATTCTCAACGTTTTAAAAAGAAAGAAATAGACTCACAATTTGCTAAATTTCTTGAGTTATTTAAAAAGCTGCACATTAACATTCCATTTGCTGAGGCTTTAGAGCAAATGCCCAACTATGCGAAATTCATGAAAGATGTCTTATCTAAAAAGAAAAAGTTTGGGCAATATGAGATGATTAGCATGACTGAGGAATGCAGTGCAGTGTTACAAAAGAAGCTACCACAAAAGTTGAAAGATCCAGGGAGTTTTACTATACCTTGCACTATTGGTTCTTTAAATGTTACTAGAGCTCTTTGTGATCTGGGTGCTTCTATTAATTTAATGCCTTTATCTGTCTATAGGAAACTCAACATTGGAGAGGTGCAACCTACCATCATCACCCTGCAACTTGCTGATAGATCATTAGCTTATCCTAAAGGTATTGTTGAAGATGTATTAGTTAAAGTTGACAAATTTATCTTCCCTGCAGATTTTGTAATATTGGACATGGAGGAGGACTCTGAGATTCCTATCATACTTTGGAGGCCATTCCTAGCAACTGGAAAGGCTATCATAGATGTCCAACAAGGGAAGTTGACTCTAAGAGTAAATGATGAAAATGTTGTATTTGATATTTACAAGTCCTTGAGTCATCATGATGAGAGTAGTCCTTGCCATACTATAGACATAATTGATCATACTATATATAAGCATGTAGAGGTTATGTTAGCTAATGATCATCTGGAACAAAGCATGATAGATGTTGAAAATGCAGATACAATCTTTGATGAAATAGCTTTTTATGCTAGGTGGTTAGATAGGTTGCCAATATGTTCTAAAGTAGATCAACCTATACCTTTAGCTCCCCTGCATGTTGTGAATGATATTGAGAAGCCTAAGCTTGAATTAAAAGTATTACCTCTTCATTTAAAATATGCATTCTTAGATGATTTATCTTCTTTACCTGTTATAATATCTTCTGATCTTGATTCTGTGGAAGAAGAAAAATTATTGAAAGTATTGAGGGACCATAAATCTGCTATTGGTTGGTCTATTGAGGACCTTAAAGGTATTAGTCCGTCGGTCTGTATGCACAGAATCTTGATGGAAGATACCTTTAAACCATCAATAGAGCACCAAAGGATACTTAATCCCACCATGAAGGAGGTAGTTAAGAAAGAAGTGCTCAAGCTTTTGAATGCAGGAATCATATATGCCATATCTGACAGTCCATGGGTAAGTCCTATTCAAGTGGTACCCAAGAAAGGTGGCATGACTGTGGTTAAAAATGAAAAAGATGAAATGATAGCCACTAGAACTGTGACAGGATGGCGTGTATGCATTGATTATAGGAAGTTGAACAAAGCTACTAGAAAAGATCATTTTCCCCTTCCTTTTATTGATCAAATGCTTGATAGACTTGCAGGTTATTCTCATTATTGCTTTCTAGATGGATATTCAGGTTATAACCAAATTGTCATTGCTCCTGAGGATCAAGAAAAAACGACATTTACATGTCCCTATGGGACATTTGCTTTTAAAAGAATGCCATTTGGTTTATGTAATGCTCCTGCTACTTTTCAACGTTGTATGATGTCTATTTTTCAGGGGCTCATCGAAGACATAATGGAGGTTTTTATGGATGATTTTTCTGTATTTGGGTCTTCATTTGATTCTTGTCTTGTTAATCTAACTCGTGTTTTGCAGAGGTGCCAAGATGCTAACCTTGTTCTAAACTGGGAGAAGTGTCATTTTATGGTAACAGAAGGCATCGTCCTAGGACACAAAGTCTCTAAAAAAGAATTGGAGGTGGATAGGGCTAAAATATCTGTCATTGAACAACTGCCACCCCCCACCAATGTGAAAGGAGTCAGAAGCTTCCTAGGGCATGCAGGGTTTTACAGGAGATTTATTAAAGATTTTTCTAAAATTGCTAAACCCTTGAGTAATCTATTAGAAAAGGAAGCTAAGTTTATTTTTGATGATGCATGTCTACTAGCTTTTAATACTCTGAAGGAAAGACTAATTGCTGCACCTATTATTGTTGTACCAGATTGGAGTCAGTCTTTTGAGATCATGTGTGATGCTAGTGATTATGCTTTAGAAGCTGTTTTAGGCCAACGTAGAGATAACATGTTTAGGGCAATTTATTATGCTAGTAGGACTCTTGATAATACTCAACAGAAATACACTACTACTGAAAAAGAACTACTAGCTGTGGTGTTTGCCCTTGATAAATTTAGATCATACTTACTTGGATCTAAAATAGTAGTGCATACTGACCATGCTGCTTTAAAGTATTTGTTTGCTAAGAAAGATTCTAAACCTAGGCTAATGAGATGGATATTATTGTTACAGGAATTTGACTTAGAAATCAAAGACAGGAAAGGATGTGAAAATGTGGTTGCAGACCACTTATCTAGAATTGAGAATGAGGAAGCTAAATCATGGCCCCCAATTGTTGAGATGTTCCTTGATGAACAACTGTATCAGGTAAAAGATAGTGTGCCCTGGTTTGCTGACATAGTTAATTATCTTGCAGGAGGACATGTGCCACCAGACATGAATTATCAACAAAAGAAAAGATTCCTGCACAATATTAAGTCTTACCATTGGGAGGACCCACTTCTCTACAAGGTTTGTGCTGACAATATGATAAGAAAGTGTGTGCCTCAAGAGGAAGTGGTAAGTATTTTAAATTCATGTCATGCTTCCCCCTATGGAGGTCATTTTGGACCCACCAGAACTGCAGCTAAGGTACTTCAGTCAGGATTTTATTGGCCATCCATTTTTAAAGACTGTTATACCTTTGTTAAGTCATGTGATAGGTGCCAACGTACTGGCAATATTTCTAGACAACATGAGCTTCCAATGAAACCTATCTTGGAAGTGGAGTTATTTGATGTTTGGGGTATTGACTTTATGGGACCTTTTCCAATTTCTTATAATGGCTACCTATATATTCTAGTTGCAGTAGATTATGTATCTAAGTGGGTAGAAGCCATAGCTACTAGGACCAATGATGCTCGCACTATTGTAAAATTCTTGCATAAAAACATTTTCACACATTTTGGTACACCTAGAGCTATTATTAGTGATGAAGGTTCTCACTTTTGCAATAAACTGTTTAAATCCAGGATGCAGAAATATAATGTTAATCATAAAATTGCTATAGCTTATCATCCTCAAACTAATGGCCTTGCTGAGTTATCTAACAGGGAAATCAAACAAGTTTTGGAAAAGACAGTCAAGACCAATAGGAAGGATTGGGCCCTTAAGCTCGATGATGCACTGTGGGCCTACCGCACAGCTTTCAAAACCCCAATTGGTACCTTCCCGTACAGGTTGGTGTTTGGAAAGGCTTGTCACTTACCGGTAGAGCTCGAGCATAGAGCTTATTGGGCCATCAAGAAGCTGAACATGGATTTTGAGAAAGCTGGTGAGAAACGCCTCTTAGAACTCAATGAGATGGAGGAGTTCCGTGCTCAAGCTTATGAGAATGCCAAACTTTACAAAGAGCGCACTGCGAGATGGCATGACAAGAAGATCACATCACAAACCTTCCTTCCAGGACAAAGAGTATTACTTTTTAACTCACGTTTACGCTTGTTTCCAGGAAAGCTTAGGACACGATGGTCGGGACCCTTTATCATTGTCAAGGTATTCCCACACGGAGCCGTGGAACTACAAGGTAACAATGGAACAACCTTCAAAGTGAATGGTCAACGATTGAAGCACTACATCGGTGATGAAGAATGCGGACTTGAGAACCTGACTTTCACTGCATGATCCATTAGTCCCGTCTAGCTAAAAGACGTTAAACCAAGCGCTTATTGGGAGGCAACCCAATTTTATTGCTTTCTTTACTTTTCTTTTTATTTTATAAATCTTGGAGTCACTCATATGCTTTATCTCTCAGGAACATGGTTCATCACACAAAGTACTCCTTACACCAAGCCTATTTGGTGGCTTCCCGCTTGCTCCCAGGCTTGCTCTTTCCTTGTTAAATACTCTTATGCATTGGGGACAATGCATGATTCTAAGTTTGGGGTGGGAGGTGTCTTTCGTACTTTTGTGTGTTTTCTTATCCTGCTATGCATGTTAGTGAAGGTTTTAATGATCATATGCATGTCAATTTTTTTGAAAAAAAAAATTTTTTTTGAAAACTTTTGAGCTTTCAAAGTTAATGAGAATGTTGTTTATGGTTGTGTGCCTTGATGTTGATTGCCCATGATGAGATTCGAATTTGCATGATAGATGACTTATTGTGGAAATAGAATAGCACTATCTTGAGTTAAATTCATTTAAGTCCCTCTTAAAATCTCTCATATTCTTGAGCACGTAGCCACTTTTATTTAGAATCTTTAACTGAAAAAAGGATTAAGTTGGGTGTATTTAGTTGTCACTTCGAAAGGCCCCACCGATTAGGGAGTGAAAATGCATGATAGTTTGTAATCTTAGACTAAGGAAAAAAAGAAAAGAGTATACATGCCTTGAGAAAAGAAAGAGTGTACACAAAATATATGAGCTTATCTGTCTATCTTTTTAAATGTTAAACTTGTAATGAGTATACACGGATAGGGGTAAAAAGAGCTGCCTTTGCTGTGATCAGTAAGAACGCCTGGGAATTGACTAGGTACGAGTCCCTACAGTGAATGTGTGAAAGCTAGTGCCTCTAGGTAAAAGAATGCAAGTTTGGGCCCATGAAAAAAAAAAAAAAATATATATATATATATATATATATATATATATATATATATGATTGAAAGGCACCTTAGTGGACATATTACTCACTTGAATGCATGAAAGCTTGAAGATTGGTGCATGAGCTAGAGTAGGGGGAAAACTAAAGAAACTCTCTTAAGTCCTAATTTGAGTTCTAGTATTTTAAATTGAAGGAGGCTTGTACACACACACATGGGAGATAGCAAGATTTAGCCTTGAATAATTATAACAATATAGATATGCTTGCATGTTTCTACTTAAAGCTCTGAATGCTATTCTCTGAGACATGAATCAATTGCACACTTCTTCAACTAAAACTCCCTATTATTTGATTTTATTCTTTACTCGGGACTAGCAAATCTCTAAGTTTGGGGTGGTGATAAGCACTTGAAAAGTGCTTATTATTCTCTCAAATTAAGGAGTTTTATATTAGATTTCACTTGTTTGCTAGTGATTTTCAGGTTAAATTGAGGAAAATTAGAAGAAACGGCTGAAAGATCAAAACCGAGCAAGAATATGGCAAAAAAGTGCTGAAAAACGCATCTTTGATTGAAACGCATGATGCGTCGCGGCGCTGGGACAGCGCTGCCGCAGCGCTGAGGAAGAAACGCATCAGCAGGGACGCAGAGCAGCAACGCGGCGCTGAGAAGGTGCTGCTTCGACGCATACTTGGTGTACGCAAGACAGCGTCGCGGCGCTGGGACGACGCTGCCGCGGCGCTAAAACTCGAGAGCAACTTATTTCTGGTCGCAACCCTAGCGCCGCGGCGCTATGCGTCAGCGCCGCGGTGCCAGCGTTAATTTAAACGCAAGTTTTGTATTTTAGGTTAAATTTTGGGCGGCCAAACTCTATAAAATTAGGGGTTTTCAGCAGCCAAAGGGGGGAGAAATATCAAGAAGATCAAGAAAGTTGCAGAACAAGAGAACGATCCGAAAAGGTGAGAATTAAGCTAGAGTTCTAAGAGTGAGTTAGCCGCAAGAAAGAGGAAAAGAGTTCAAGATAGTTTTGGTGCCCTTCGAAGTCCGACGCGAGAGCCAAGGAGTTCGTGACGGTGCTGCCTCAATCAAGAACCTCTTTTCAGTAGAGTTTCCTCATTCTTTACACTCTTTCTTTGATTCTTTTTGCTCAATATGTTGCTTCGCGCTATGAGTGGCTAACTCTTTAGTTTTAGGGTTTTTGATGAATTGTTTGTGAACTCATGATAATCTTGTAGACTCATGGTTTTGTTCAAACAAATATGCTTTTCATTGTTATTGTGTTTAATTCTTGAAGATTGGCCACCTTCACATGTTAGGTTAGATGTATGATCGAGAGATTATATGTTTAATTTGATCTATAACAATGAATCGTTGTTAATCTATCACGAGAGTAGTTAGGTTGACAATGAAAGTTGCTAAAGACTAGTTTTAATGCCATGTAATTTTGTATTGGTTTTAAGAGATTAACAATCAATCGAGTTGCATGAGAAAGAGTTGTCTTTGAGAGAAGATAACTTGGAATTAAATTTCTAGACTTAGACATAAGAATTAAATCCATGAAATCTATAATTTTGCATGATGAAACAAACAAGGATTTGAAACCCTAGAACTCTCTTTGATTCTTGTAATTCTCCCTTTGATATTTTCTTGGCTTGATTTTTCTTTCTCCCAAAAAAACAAAAGTTGAATTCCAATCCTCAAATAAAATTGATTCAATTCTAGAATAGCTAAATAACTTAAACCTTCCCAATTGGATCTCTAGTGGAAACGATACTCGGACTTAACCGTTTTATATTATAACTTGACCCGTACACTTGCGGTTAACACACAAAAAGTGACCACATCAAGAGTCTTTTGTAATACCCTGTCTCCAAAAACCTAAGTATTCATATAACTAGTAAGGGTAAAAGGATAAAAGTGTGTGGATTAGCGGAACTTTTAATGAAAAGTTAAGATTGTGTAACTACTGAATTATGGCCAATAAATTCTAAGCGTTGGGATGAATAGTATTAAGAAAAGAATAGACATATCTTGGGAGATTAGGTTGATGCGTAGATGGTTAAGCTTAAACGCATGGTATTTAATATTGAGGAGTTATCAACCAAGTTGTGAGATTAGGTTCTAATGAGGGCAAGTTGAATGGAGTGAAGTACCATGTGTCGATGATGTAAAGTGAAATAGAACCATCACGTAGGAAAAGTGCCTTGCGTTGGAAAGGTTGACAACGCGTCGAGAAGTGAAACTAAGGAAAGTAAAGCGTTGAGTATTGTACAGAGAAATAGTGAATGGAGTTGAAGAAACAAGAATTGAGAATGGATTACGGCTATGCGTTGGTAAGCTTAGTAGGGGAAGCTAGTGTACAGGGAAGAAGTAGACTGTTACCATAGTCTGGATGGATGAGTCGTTATTTTGATAGGTATGTCAGACATTGAAAGGTGTTATTATGTACAAAAAGGTCGCTATGCGTTATAAGTACTATGAGATGTTAAACGTTAAAGGATTATTATATGCTAGTAGGACTTCGGCAATTAAGTAGGGTCTTACTATGCTTTGAGAAAGTTATGTGGTGAGGAAATATTAGCTATGCGTTGAGGAATTCTGTGTTAAGGACAGCTATTAGCTATGCGACAAGGGGTTGAGGAGTCGATGATGGTTACCATTGGTTATTAAGTCATACGCTGAAGAGTTTAACTTCATGATAATGGAAAATGCTATCACGATCTCAGGTGAACGCATAGGAAGAAGCTAAAGAAGGAAATGGTTAAGGAATAACCTTGGTATATGATTCAAGGACGCATAGAGGGTAAAACCAAGGGACTTAAAGGAAGATGGTCATGAACGCGGGATGAAGCAAAGGTGAATGCAAGAGGGTAAACGCAGAAAGAAAAAATTTGAGTTGGATGTGGTGGTAAAGGTAAACCACATGGTCAGAAGGGTGCAATTGTACAAAGAAGGAATTGTAGCTGTGAACGAATGTAAAAAAGGGAGTTGAACGCATATAATATGCGATAAAAATTGATGTATGATGTTAAGCTGAAGCGCATAGTAGTATGCATTTAGAATTTGTACACCTAAATGAAAGAGAAGTGGAATAAAGGTAGTAAAGCTGAGGGTAGTAAAAGGAAGCAAAGGAGTTGAATCTGGAAGATAGTTCCATGAACGCATATGAGCAAGGAGTTGGTTGGATAGTATTGGAACATAATGAACCCATAAAGTAAGCCTCTAGGCCAGGTGGTTACACATGATCGTGACACCTTATCAAGTAGGAGGTGTTAGAAAGCATGATAAGTATTTCATGCAAGGTGACACTTGGACTAATGCATGATTAATTAAGCATGCAACATAACATGTGGCAAACAAGTGGCAGCAAAAGAGGAGAGGTAGAATGACGAGCTCTCTATAAATAGAACCTTGAGGGAAAAAGTAATGACTGATGATCCAGTGGTAAGAATCCTTGAGAGAAGGAAAGAAAGAGAACTGAAGAAAGAAAACCTTGCGTTTGAAGAAGGAAGTCTGCGGCCAAGGAGGAAGACAACCTTGACACTTAAGTCATCTCATCTGGTGTTAAGAAGTTGGCTTGCGTCGAGAAGGGTGAGCCTTGCATTTTATCCGAATTCAACATAAAGGGTGAACACCACGATGCGATCAAGTTAGACCTTGTATTCAAAGAAGGTCGACGCATCCAAAAGAATAGGAAGAGTTAGTCTGCACCTTGCAGGGTTACGTCCAACTAGACTACCAGAGGGTGAAAGCAGGTTAAAGAGTTCAAGCCTTGCGTTTAAGAGCTCGGGGAAGCAGAGATTTGAAAGGAAATCTCTTAAGTAATTGTGAGTGACTCTCTTCTTCTATCAAAACTGAACTTGCTGAAAGTGTTCTTATGTATTATGGTTTTGTAATAACTGATTTCATGAAACGCATGGTGTTGATCATAGTGTTTAAAAGACATGTTTTATCTGATTGTTTTACTATATTGAAAGGCATGTTGCAAGATATAGTTTATCGAGAAAACATCTTGATTTCTATGAAAGGTTTCGTATGAATGATCTACTCAAATTGATTGATAAAATCTTTAAGAGGAGGCTCAGTGCTTATCTCTTTGAGAAGGCTCGTGAGTTTCCCCGGGACCCAGTACTTAAGGACATGAGAAGGTACATGGGCAACCCGTCATATTCCTATGTGCACATAGAGGTTAATCTGGCTAGTGCATCGAGCTTGCTCTGCTTTGAGCCAGGGATGATTACGACGTTGGGTGTGTTGAGCCTTGCTCCACCCCGACTAAGGATGTTTTCGACGTTGAGAGCGTTGAGTCTTGCTCCGCCTCAACTAAGGGAAATGATTGAGAAATCAAACAAGTTTTTCGTATAATTGTTCCTAAACGACTCTATTGATTTGGAACGATTTGATATAGATTAAAAGAGATGTTGAAAATACGTTCCTGTTGTATTGATGTACTTATCTTGTTTTATATGTATAAATGTAACATGCCTGTTTTTTAATAAAAGATAGTTTTACAAAACCAGTCACTCACGGGGCTTTAGCTCACATTTTCCCATGTTTTTCTAATTTTCCAGGTAGCAAGCGAGTTCAGGATGTTTTGCCTATGCAAGAACCTCGTCTGGGTCGTCTTTGGTAAAAATGGTTGGTCAGTGAACCTTACAGAGGAGTCAAGGTTGCTGACTTCACATCTTCTTTTGGGTTATGGAGGATAATCCGGGAGGGGGTGTGCCATCTTCCCTCCGCCTGACCACTTCACAGCAGAACTTCACGCTTCCATCCAGGTGACTCAAGACATTGACGCCTTTCCCTGCTTTCCATCTTATTTTGCTATCTTGATTTTAGATTTGTGTCAAGACATTGAGCTTATCTAAAGTTGTATTCCGTTCATCAATATATATTTCTTCCATCTCTACTCATTTCTCTGTACTTTCCACTTTTTACTTTGAATCCATGAGTAACTAATCTATCAAGGGTCTAGGGTTGCGTTAGCATCTAACTAAGAACCATAGTGTAACTATTGCATCTTGTCAATTGCAAACTTAATCCGATGCTTATGTCCATTTAGCTAATCGATATAAGTAGTAATAATCAAACTGCTCGAGAGGGTAAGTGATTGTGGAACTCAATTGACAAGGGCCAAGAAGTGTTACCTGTCTATAGGAATAACCTTGGTTCTTAACACTCTCCTATGCGTTATAGACATATAACGCATAGCGGCTGACAACCAGGAGAAGAGTCGCAAGTATGAATAGACTATCACCATGCATTTCCGATGTTAGATGTTAACCAACCTGAACCCTATTTTTATCCATTCATTTAAATCATTAGCTGACTTTGCTGTGTCGCATGCCTTTCCATCCTCCACAACTTAGCTTAGTGTACATATTATCGCTTTCTTTAGAATAGAAACAAACACCTTTCAACTTATTTCTTGGTTACCACTGCAACGCATATAATCCACTTAAATATAGAATCAACATAATCCCTGTGTTCGACCTCGGACTCACCGAGGAAACCTACTCCTTTGCTTATACTTGGGTAAAAGAGAGGAAAACTTGACAGATCACCAACACATAGCATTTAAGCATAAGTAAGATACATGGTATGTTCAACGCATAGTATGTGAAACGCATCATCGTAGCTTACTTGCACCTTGCGTTTGTAAATTTCCATTTCACAATTGCATACACAACATGTTCTATCACTGATTTTCGAACATGATTTTGTTGTATATCTGTATTAAGTAAGGTTTTCCGAACTTGTCACTCACTGGGCAACGTAGCTCATGTTTTTCCATGTTTTCTATTTCTTCCAGGTAGCGAAAGAGTTCCTGGTGCTTAGCCTACCCAAGCCTTGTCTTGCTCACGTTTCAAGCTGTCAGTGAACACCTTTCTTCATAACTATTGTATGTGTAAATAATCTTGAGTAATGTGGCATGTAGGCATAGTTAGTTAAGATGTTGGGAAGTGAGAGTGCATAATGTGTACAAATTCTAAGTTTTGTTGCAGATGATGTTAAGATTTATGTTGATCTGAATATTTATCGACATAGCATTGTAATTATTGAATTGGTCGATTTGAATGTTTTTTATTTAAGGATTAGGCATTGTGGGTTGTTATGTTAAATGTTGTTCCAACAGGTTGGTAAGGTACGGATGGGTAGTGAACCTCACAAAAGGGGTGAAACTTGTTGCCTTCACATCTCTTTCCAGGTTTACAAGGGTAATCTGGGAAGGGGCGTGACACCACCTAGTCAAACATTTCTTCAATACTCGGCTAGCCCTTCGACAAGCTCAACGCCTACTCTCATGATGCAAGCCTCACCTTTACTGCTAAGGACAATTCCTTCCCTTCACACCTCGCAACCTTTTTCCATGCATACTTGGCCCTTAAATAAGAAAATTTTGGCAAAGTCCACAACGCCAATCCGACAACAAAACTTAACATGGCTAAGGACAAGTTAAGGGCTTACAATTTACCACCTCCTTACAAGAACTTTGTCCTCGAAATTTAGTTGTTGGCATTATGAAACAAATTGGAACCCCTGAAATAGGTAGTCACTGAAGGTGATCATTGAAGTTGACTGCTAGAAGTAGGTCATCAAGCTAGTCAACGTAGGTGATCGTGTCAAAATTGGGCTTCGAAGGTGGTCTTTAAAGGAGTTGACCGCCTGAGTGATTGTTGGAGTTGGTCACCGAAAGTGGTCATCGGATGTAGTTGTTGAAAGCAATTGTTGGAGTTGTCACAAGAGATGGTCATTGGAGTTGGCTGTCGGTGGGTGGAGTTCTCAATAATATTGGAGTGAGAGAGAGTTGATAATTTTATCAACTAAGTTGTAAATATAGCCCCTACTCTATTATTTTAACCCATTCAAGCCACTCCAAGTTGGAATTCCAAAACACCCTGTAAGAGTTTAAAACATGAATTTAGGACCCCACAAAAATGTTCTTGAACCTTACTTTGTATAGAGTCCAAAACATAAACACAATTTTTTCGAACACGGAGAACAATCAATACACATGGTTGCTATAATAATATTCAACATTCTAACATATTATTATTTACTTACAAAACAATTGAAATTATCATTTCTTACCCAGAGTTATACGAGATGGAGTACTAATTGATACAAAAGTTAGCCCATTTCTATCGTGTTGGTTAATTAGATTTGTGCAACGAAGTTCTTGACACTTCACGTATGACGTATCATAAAATGGTTGCTTGGCTATTTATCACAAAGTTGTTTTTGTTATCTCAGTCACAAACATTGTTCCAAAGATACCACAACAAATGAAAAATGTCATAATACAATAGAAAAATTGCATAGTTTGTGAATAAACACATAGCTATATACATGTCTAAATATGCCATAATACATATTTTATATATTTATGCAATGTATATGAGTACTTATGACTTTTGATTGATTCCATTAAAAAAAATAAGTGACCTCTGAGACCTCCTATTCACATTTTGACTTAGTTGAATGTTGTAGTTTATTTTCAATAAACATATATATCAACCCCTATACCATACTTTTTTTGGCATTTTAATTCTTTGTCATTCACATGATTTATCCATAACCGCAAAGTTTCGGATTTGATCTACAAAACAGAAAATCAATGGAAAATTAAGAACAGTGGTTACTTACTTGGTCATTAAGAGGAAGAAAAGAATATAATTTTTTTATCAAGAGTTAAATGTTCATTCAACTTCATGATGTTGCACGGGACAAAAGTCAACATCATAATATTTTTCGACTCTCTAATATATCGAAAGGGATATTAGAACCAGAGGAGAAAAATTAGTAAAATCAAGGAATCGATTAAATTATTCTAATATGTGAATTTTGAAGGTTTGTTTTCAAATTCTGAATTTTGAGGGGTTTCTTTTTCAATTTTCATACTTTATCATTCTAACTTTTTATCATTGTAAAGATTCCACAACAAAATAAGTGGAAACCCAAAAACCTTAAAAAAAAAAGTGGGGCAAAATGAAATGGTAACTAGTTTAAAATGACCTTGGTTGTGTATTGTTTTCTTGGTTGTGTATTGTTTTCAGAGAATCAAATTTCACTCACTCTCTTAGTTACTAAGAGATCGTTCTAATTTTATTTAGGAGATTGAACTGTAATTAGAACTAATCTAATCTAAACCTTGAAAGCAAATAAAAGGCGGCAAACAGGGCGAAACTAGACATAAGCATGTCCTAGGTTATGAGTTCGTTAATGGATTATCTAAACTTATTGTTTATTCTCTTAGATTAGTTTAATGTCATCCATAGACTTAGAAGTCTGAAAGAGTTTAAATCATGCAAGCAGAAACAAAACTGGATCTAAAAGACTCTAATTTGCTTTAATTTGGAAGGAAAAACATGTTGAAATTCAAGTTAAAAACAGAGAGTTGAAATATCACCTTTAGCACCAAACTCTTCCAAATTAACCTTCAATCTGATCACGAACAGGATGTAGACCACCACAAACGTCTTCCTTGCTATTATCTGGTCTTAGGCTTTGATTGTGGAATCAATTTGTGTGAGGAATTGAAGGGAAATTTGAGAATTTGAGAGATAGGAGAAAACTAGAGCAATTGCAATATCTCAGCTAATTCTCAAGCATCCAAGAAGTTTAAACACCTATTAATAGCCAAAACCATGAAAATTCAAATTAATTGTCAATTGACACTTAATTTGAAATGATTAAAGATGAAATTGATGGATGTAGAGATGATACCAAAAGTGAGAGAAATCCACTTTCACAATTGGAGAAATAGACAAATCCATTATCATTAATTTATATATAAATTAATTTAATTAATAAGATAATTAATTATATATAAATTAATAATTAATAATTAATTTAATTAAACTATTTCATTAAATAATAATTAATTTAATTAAACACTTTAATTAATAAATTTAATAGCATATATTAAATTATAGAATCCAATTTTTCTAATCTCGATATTTAAATCATATTTAAATATCTACTACTCTCTTTCTTTGTTTAATTCAAAATTGAACAATAAACTATTAAACTCTTTTAAAGCTTTAATTCCTTGAAATGAATTCGAACAATTCGAATTCATTCATCACACTTGTTCTAAGGTTTGGTCCATAACGAGCCAGCAAGGGAACCTAATGGACCTACAAATCATGAGCTCCAATGATACTAGATTAAATGGCTAAACTCTTTAACCTAGTTAACCAACATTCGTTAACTACCGGGACACTCCACTAAATCCCAGTAGCTACATTCTTCTCACTGTAGATATATTTTTGTCCACTTGATATAGCCATGATTAGTAAGTCGATCCTTCACTAGTTGTTCGTAATCACAGCTTGGTCAAAAAGATTGTTTTACCCCTGTGAGTACTTCTAGTTCCTTAAGTCCCACTGATCCTCTAATGAACAATAGGTTTATGATCCAACCACCAAACTAAGTCCCTCTTGGGCTAGTGAGAGGGTGGGGCCCATTTTTTAAGACCTAGAGTTAGTACTTGAGGGAACAACTTATCTACTATCCCTAAAACAAGTAGGAGAGAATTTTATCTTGCACCCTATGTCCCCAGCTACTCGGTCTTTTCCCTGAAATGGGAGGCTTATTGAATAGTGAAGTCAAACTACTCTCGCCCTTGCAGATCTAAGGATAATCCTAAATAAACAAGAGTTCATAGTTAGCTCAAGATTAAGATTGAGTTACCTAGGTCATCAAATTTGAAAGAGTTAGTTTTAATAGTAAACGAAGTTATAAAGTAAAACAAACTATTTATGGTCCGTTCTTATGCAGATTCATTGCACAGGATGCCCCTACTTAAATGTCTCTACATAAATGATTCAGGATCACATCATTTGTATCAAATAAAAAGTAAGTCGCATCCAATAGTGTTACTAGAATAAGGTACCTAGCCTCATTCAAATACTATAGACTGTTTTGGCTATTTACTCGAACTTGGTCCACTTTTATGTTTCCACATAAAATTCAAGTAATCGTACTATAGCTAGGGGTTCCTAGTTTATTGGATTTAAGGTTATGAAATCTTAATTCAACAATAACTTTATTGAATAAACATCAACAACAACTTTATTGAAAAATAGTATTAGATTACTATTTACAAACTACGAGTTTTAGGACATCCAACCCAACAACTCCCACTTGGACTAAAACTCTAGTGGGATTAAAGACATAATGTTGAGTTTAGATAGATACATAAATATATTCTTCCACTTGCTCTAGATTATTTATCTCGTAGTCCTAGACTCATTAGGTGACCTTCGAACACTTTAGCCGTGAGGGCCTTTGTAAACGGATCAACAATGTTATCTAATGAGGCTATTTGACTAACAATAATGTCTCCTCATTTGACAATCTCCCTGATGAGATGATATTTTCGTTCAATATGTTTTTCTTGTTTATGGCTTCTGGGTTCTTTAGAGTTTGCAACTGCTCCACTGTTATCACAATACAGGGTGACATGTAGATGCATATTTGGAACCACTTCTAATTCAGTTAAGAATTTCCTTAGCCATATGGCCTCTTTCGCAGCTTCATAAGCAGCTATGTATTCAGCCTCCATAGTGGAGTCATCAATACAACTTTGCTTGATACTTCTCCACATTGTTGCTCCTTCATTTAGAGTGAACATTGACCCTGATGTAGATTACCTTGAATCTTTATCGGACTAAAAGTCAGAGTCAGTATATCCTATAAGGATCAGATCCTTACCACTATACACGAGCATGTAGTTCTTTGTTCGCCTCAGATATTTAAGAATATTTTTAATGGTAGTCCAGTGTGTATATCCAGGGCTGGACTGAAACCTGCTGACTATTCCCACAGCGTAACATATGTCAAGGCGTGTGTTGTGTGATTTCTATTCGATTTAAATTGAGTTTCATAGCTTGTTGCACAAAAAAAATAGATATTATAATTTCAGTACAAGGATGCGCCGAGAATTACTCGAGTATGATCATGATTAAGCAAGTTTTCCTATAAAATGCCCAAGTATAAGCTCTTATAGGTTTCTTGGTGAGTCCAGGGTCGAACGCAGGGATTTGTAATAACTAGGCGTTGAGAATAGATGCATGACTATGCGGTGAACTGTACAAGTAATATGTGCATGTGTTGGTTGTATGTGTCTAAAACTATACATAAAGAATGAATAAAATTTCCTACAACTAACAATGAGGTGGACGCGGCGATGGTTAGTCAAATGTCATTTTGTCAGATAGCATGCGTTGAGAATGAATGGAACCATGCAATAAAAGTAGAGTTAACGCAAGAGCTAGTTGTTACCTAAGCTTTCCAAGTATAATTACATACCTACAAACTGCGTTTGTGAATCCATCTCTCGATGTTTCGACGCCACATTAATCTTATCTCTAAGACGAATGGTAAGTTTCCGTTGGCAAAAGATGAACTACATCTCTACACCTCATCTAGTCTCGATAAATGCTAAAGATTAACCATCCACTCTCTCAAGCTAGACAGTCGTGCTTACTACTTTTGTTTGTCAGACAAAATTATGCAAGCTAATGATATGCATTAGTCAAGATGTAACATACTTAATATTGCTTAAGAAAAACCAACTTCTAACATCTAACTCATTTAGCATTCAAACAACATGGTGTAAGGTATTTAATATGGAAATAGATGGAAGATAATCGTCAATCAAACTCATATTAAGAAAATAAACCATTCTCTCGAATGTCATTAACAAAATATAAGTAAGAAGAAGGGAAATGGAGATAAAACAGAAATGGAAGGCGTCAAGCCGCCACTGGCAATGTCTTGTTTCATGGAGGCTTGAGATGGTTGCTATTTGATACATAAATTTCATAGGGCGAAGGTTTTCACTCACTTGGAGACGACTCTGAAAGTGCTCAGAATCCTTCTCTCAGAAGAGCTCGAAATGGAGGCTGGTTATGGTGAGGGAGAAATTGTGCAGAGCTTTCGCCTCTTGAACTCGTCTCTCTTCTCCCTTTTTTGGAGAAGCTTTGGGCTATTTATAGGCCTTGAAAAGTTGATACTCATGATGACTTGAAACCTTTGCATTAAATTCCCTGCCCTACTGCGTAGACTTTTTACATTGTCGGCCCATAGGTTCTGCCATGATCTGATAAAGTGTTGTCCTTTTTCATAATGACATGACAACTTTTTGCCCATGCGTCTGTATCTACTTTTTCTCGACGCATGGTCTCAACGCATAGGCTCGACGCATGGGTTTCCACTTGTTCTCGCAGCAGCTTTGTCTCTTAGTACTTGGGTTATTTGTGCTTCTTTTCTTCTTAACCCTGCATTAGGAACAGAAAAACTCATAGTTTTTTAGGTATTTTCTTTTGTAAATAGTGCCAACGCATGGTGATACATTTTACATAATTCAACTACCAAAATCATGCGTTTAGCTCTAGAGTTACTCTAATTAAATCAAATAGTGACTATAATAACTTGTATTTCTACAAGTTATCAGCGTGTATACAACATGACATACATCAAACTACTTACTGCTGATGCATAGAGAATACATCTCATATCCTCAACTTCTTGAGGAGTCTTAGGAAACTGTTCCTTAGACAAATAAATTCCATGTCTAAAAGGTAATAGACCTCTTTTGGAATTTTGCATCTTATATCTAGACAACATTTTGTCGATATAGGATGCTTTAGACATGGCTAACGTTTTGTTCCTGCGATTTCATATTATTTAAATTCCAATAATAGATTGAGCTTCTCCCAAATCCTTCATTTGGAATTGAGTTGTCACACCCCCTCCTAAGCTACCCTCTTTGTGACACTCTAACCTTTGACCTAGTTTCTTAAGAGACATAAAGAAAGGATATTTGGGTAAAGGGTGTAAACTTGTCTCACAAGCCTGTGGAGTTAGAAAATTTTGAGACAGAAAACCTGTGCTTGTGGAGTTAGCCAAATTTTGGCCAGTTTAGAAGGGCACTATGCTTTGAGATGTAAGGAGGAGGGAAAAGTGTTGTGTCAACTCGAGTTTTGGGTTAAGAATAAGTCGTAAGGGAGTTTGGAAGAAAACCACGTTAAATAATTTTTCGAGTCTTGCCGATAAGGGGACCTATGAGCAAAGATCTTCTAAGTGTCACAATTATGCTTGGAGAACTCAACTATGCTATGAGAAGGCAAGGGTTGCACGCATAGTTAAGGAGAAGAGAGGAAATCACACTAAGTGTTAAAGAAGAAGGAGTTGAACGCATAGTTGGAAGCTAGTTGTGAGTTGGACAGATACTTGGGATAAGAGTTGTTGTGCTGGTTAACGTGCTTAATATTAAGAAATATTATCTATCAAGTCTTCCTATTCTTAACCCAAGTATAAACAAAGAAATAGGTTTACTCAGTGAGTCCGAGGTCGAACACAGGGACTATGCTGATTCTAAAATTCGTTAGATTAATTAAGTTGGAGTAATAACCAAAAATATTTAATGAAGGATGCGTCTAACTAAAGATAGCAATAACATGTACACTAGATTAAAAAAATGGTAGATGGTAAGGGATGCGACACAGCAAGTTCAACTAAGTGGATTAAATGAATGGATAAAAACAAGATTCGGGTTGGTTAGCTTCTAACATCAAAAACGCATAGTGAAAATCTATTCATACTTGCAACTCTTCTCTCGGTTGTCAGCCGCTATGCGTTATATGTCTATAACGCATAGGAGAATATTAAGTGCTAAGGTTATTTCCATGTCTAGGTAACACTTCTTAGCCTTGTCAATTGAGTTCCACAATTATTTACCCTCTCGAGCAATCTAATTGTTACTACTTATATCGATTAGCTAGATGGACATAAACATCAAACTAAGATTACAATTGACAAGATGAAATAGTTACACTATGGTTCTTATTTAGATGCTAACGCAACCCGTGACCCTTGAAAGATTAGCTACTCATGGATTCAAAGTAATAAGCGGAAAGTGTAGAGAAATGGATAGACATGGAAGAATTGTAGATTAATGAACGAAATACAATCTTAGACAGTTCAATGTCTTGATAACAAATCTAAAATCAAAGCTAGAAAAAGATAGAAAGCAGGAAGGCGTTTCAATGTCTTGAGTCGCCGGAATGGAAGCGTGAGATCTGCTGTGAAGTGGTCAAACAGATGGAAGACTCTTCTCTCTCGAGCTATTCGTCTTTGGTTATCATCTGTAAGGGATTCTGCTGTCACTTAGGAATTCTTCCGAGAATCAACAGCAAGTTTTTGCTTGCAGGACTGCCCTTTTTATAGAAGCTACGTTTGTAATCAGCGGCAAATCTGTGTGATTGGAGGCACAATTGATGTTTTGCATCTATCTCGCCTAATTGCATAATTGTCGGTTCAATTTAGATCCACCATTTTAGTTGCAGATCATGCAAGTCAATTTTCCGACAATCTCTCAAGATTCTGACCTGATTTTTCGCTGCCTTGCGTTTCACATGTAAGACGCATCTTAAGGTTCTCTGTGTTTCTGCACTAAAGCATGCTTTTTAGGCTCATAAACATATTAAAACAATTATCTTCATCAATTTACAAGAGTAAAACGCATAGAGAGATTTATCAATAGAAATTAACTAATACTACCGCATAATTCTCTATTAAACTCTATTTTTCTAAGATAAAGGCAATAATAACTTGTATTTCTACAAGTTATCAAGAACCACCATGTTGGACGCAAGGTTGGTGAGTGTAGATGCATGGTGACCATTTTGGGAGGAAATTGGTTAAGTATTTAAGTGTTGGAAGGAAACCTAGGTCTTGGGAAGGAAAGTTAAACGCATGATGTAAAATTGAAGGAGAAACTTCAACATACCTTGGGTTGGATGCATAGGCCAATCTTCTAGGAATAATTGGCTAAGTGTTGGATGATTTGGAGAGTTGAGATGTCACACCCCACCCCGAACTATCCTCCCGTAGCCCGAGACGGAGTGTGAGGACAGCAGTTACCAACTACCCTGTCAAATAATCTACTGTCAACTTTGCCTCACTTACGTATAAAACCCTTCCTAGGACGGTAATACCATTTTCATACTCTTGACAAACCTCGACTTCGATCGGCAACGGGAACTGTCATGCTACCTGAAAATGGAAAACAATAAAAAGGGTGAGCTAACAACTCAGTGAGTAACGGTTTTCTGAAAACAATATATTTTAACTGTAAAACTGGTCAAACTCACATAGAATATAACACTTCAAATCATATTAAATTATACTCAAATACCATTGTGAAAGCATGCTTGTCCGTTTCAGAATAAATACTCAAAAATCTCGTTCATTTCAGAATCATTTTCCCTAGTTGAGGCGGAGCAATGCTCAATGCTCCTCAACGTCGATTTCCTTAGCTGTGTGGAGTAATCTCAACACATCAGCGTCGTATATACCTCTATGTGCACATAGGTACTAGAATTCGGGCCGCCCTCAATGCCTTCTACGAGTCCCTGAGCATTGGGGTCCCATTTCGATATAACGGTTACCCTTTGGCCTTCTCCAAGTCCCTGAGCCTCGAGTGCCTTTTCAAGTTTAATATAACACAATACATGTTTTGGAAACATTATATCAATAACTCATAAATTAAGCGTTTCCAAATCTCACCACATCAGCATGCTAAATTCAATTTCCAGTTTTAATATCAAACCGCATGCTTTTCATACAAGTCTATTTTCAAATCTTTCTTGAAATCATATAACTTTTCAGTAAAGTCATGAAACAACTATTAACCAATCACCATGCATTTATAAACTCATAGCAAGTAACCAGCATACTCAAAGTTTACAAGTAAAACGAATGCATAAATTTGTTTAAAACCCATGTAATCAAATTCATAAGGAACTCATTTATATTTAGTAAAACGCAGGTCTTACTCACCTGTACTTGCCAAAGAATAATTCCTCTTCCTTTCCTCTATTTCCTCTTCCCGAGCTTCTTGAATGCAGCGTTCTAACTTTGGAACGCCAGGCTCCATTTTCCTCTGTCAGCTCGGTTGAACGCAACCCTGCCTTTCAACGCAAGGTTGGTAACTACCGCAACCCCTGCCCTTCAACGCAAGGTTGATTATTTTCGCAAAATGTATCCCGACTCTTCTTACTTCTCTTTCGGATGCGTCGCCCTCTCTTGGACGCAAGGTCCATCATGAACGCATCACCTAACTTTGGACACCGTGTTCCCTTGGACATTATGTTTGTCCTCAACGCAAGGCCGACCCCTTTTTGACACAAGACAACCTCTTTTACATAAAATAACTAAGTTGTCAAATTACTTTCTTTCTTGGTCGCAGACTCCTACTACGCAAGGATTCTTCCTTTCTGCCTTCTTTCTTCCCTTTTCTCTCCAGAATTCTTCTTTTAGAGTCATCAGTCGCTCATTTTCCCTCAAAGTTTTATTTATAGGGAGCTTGCCATCCAACTTCTCCTCTCCTTGTGCCACTTGTTGGCCACATGTCACGCTGCATGCTTAATCAACCATGCATTAGTCCAAGTGTCACCTTGCATGAAACACTTAATATGTCTCCAACACCTCCTATTGATAACGTGTCAAATATACGAAGCCACCTGGTCTTAATAAACTTATCTTATGCGTCCAACATTTCCAATGAACAACTTTTCATTCAACACAACGCCCTCATGTGTTCATTAAGTTTCCTTTAAGGTTTGAACTTCACTACTCACTTTTCTAACTCTCAGCCAACTATACTACTGTCTTTGACACATAGAGATAACTCTGTCTTCAACGCATAGGGATCTCAACGCATGATAACCTTACCAACGCATGGTAAGCCAAGTACATTTCTTCCCCCACCAACGCAGTTTCTACTTCAGCTCACAACAACCATTCGTGATCACCTTCAACGCATAGCCGTACTATTATAAACCAATGCTTACACAATGTCACTAGGTGTCAATGACAACAAATCCTTCTCAAGCTCTTCCTCTATGCGTTGATCCTGTTGCGTTCACCTTCATCCTGCGTCCATGACCATCTTCCTATCCTTGGACATTCCTTGATTATTCCCAAGGTTATTCTTTTAACCTTTTCCTTGCACTTAAACTATTTCTCTTAAAGATAGATTAGCATGCGTCCACCACATGCACCAATTTTTATGTTTACTTCACAACTTTCTCCAACACTTGTGACCATTCCTTGCTATAAGTCTATGCATTACTCAATTTGCTATAGTATTCTATCTTTCCCAGGCTTAAATCTCTTTCAACATTTCACAACATAACTTTATTCCTTTCTTGCTTAAGCATCTTACCATCACCAATGTGTATTTCTCTTATGCGTTTCACTTCTTTCCCTTCTCGGTTTACTTCCATGCATCCACCCTTACCATGCGTTACCCAGTCCTAACCATGCGTCCAACATGGTCTTTTACCTCTTTTCTTCATAGACTTTTCAACGCGTCATTTTCTTAAAAAGTAGGGTGTGACATGAGAAGCAACTCTAAGGAAGGTAAAGTTGGGTTGGACGTACACTAGGGAAAGATGGTTGAAAAATGTCTAAGTATAAAGGCATAAAAGAGGGAAGTTGGAAGCATAGACTTGGGAGGCACGCCATGGACGCATAGGTGAGGAACTAAGGAGAGCATAGGGCTATGTTGGGTAGTTTTGGACGCATGGATCAAAGAAAAGAAGGTGTTGGACGCATAACTAAGGAATTTGGAGGAAACCAAACACATAGTGAGCCTTGTGAGTAGAAATTGGACTAAGTGTGGGAATCCCAGGACAAGTTGGATGCATACCTCCTAGAGAAGGAAATTTTGGCTAAGTTTTGGACTCTTGAAAGAAGCTTGGACGCATAGAAGGGAGTGTTGGACGCATAGGAGGGTGTTGGCAAGGAAAATTTGGCTAAGTATAGGAAAGTTGGAAGAAGAAAAGAGGGCAAAAGAAGCCAAATCTCAAAAGCATCACCATAGACACGTGGTTGATGGAAGTTAGATGCATGGTCCCTATCTCGAGACTAGGTTGGACGCATGAGTATTTTTGGTGCTACGTGGCTTCATTTGGACATAACACTTCATAAGTAGGAGGTGTCGGGATGCATGACAAGAACACATGCAAGGAAGCAAGATAGTTGGACACTTCCTATGCATGATCACTGTCGGAGCATAGATGTCAACCTTGGAAGCAAGGGTTGGATGATAAGGCTTGCCATCCAACTTCTAGAAATAAGGCCAAAGGGTAGAAGAGCTCTCACACCGTCACAAGCACCTGATTTTCACTAGAGAAAAGAGAGAAGGAAGGTTGGGAAGCAAGCCTTGCGTCCAAGGAGCTGTTTGCCTCGCTGATGAAGAGTTGTCTACTTTCATAAGCTGTCCCAGGCGTCCAAAGAAGGTTGCCCTGCGTCCAATTGAGCTGTGTGAGGAGAAAATGGGTTGCCTTACGTCCAGATTAGTCTGCCCTGTATCTAAGGGAGAAATTCCAAGCATCCAATAAGCTGTTTTTAGGGTTTCTGAGGTTTCCTAGTTGTTGTGACCTCAATCCCAAAAGCTCAAGAGAGGTTAAGAAGGTTCAGAACCCAAAAGAAAAAGAAGAAAACCTTAAGTTGGAAGCTACTTTCACTGTGAGTGATTGATTTCCTTTCGCGAGAGAACTTAATTATATTTCTTATGAATACTTGTTAATAGCACACTTAGGAGCTTATATTTGATAGTTGAGATGTTATTAATGTGGGTGCTATGGTGAGATAACGGATAGTGTATAGTATATCGAGTTTTTTGGATATTAGGTTCTAAATCCAATGCTGAAGGATCATACAAAGGCATCGATGAACAGATTGCATTCCAATGCCGAAGAACCTCAAAAAGGCATTGATGTTGAAGGCCAAGACTAGAACCAGGATTCGACACTGCATAGGATGGACAACGGGTCGGGAGGACCTAGTTTCTAAGCCTGTGGCAGAGATTTTCTCGTGGGATGGTCAAGGGGCAATTAGAGCCTAGTTTCTGAGCTTACAAAAAGTACCCGAGAGGACGGTCAGGGGGGCCGACGAGCCTAGCTCCTGAACCTCGAAGGTAAGACTGTGTGCACATAGGGGACATACGAATGCAGAAATGATGAGATTAGCTGAGCTAGGTTGGCCAGAGAAACTAATCAGGATTGCTGGGTTATATGAGCCAGTAGGATAACCAGAGGTGATGTTGTGCCAGAGGTGCTAACAGGAAAATAGATTCAGAGAATCACCCTAATGGGGAGATTTGAGTATAAGCTCGATATAGTATAGAAGTACTTGCGTATGATTCGTATTATGGTTATCATGATTACTATTTACTGAAAGGGTTGATTAAACCCTAGTTTATTCGATCACTCACTGGGCTTCGTGAAGCTCATTCTTTTCTTATGTTTTTCTTTCCAAGTAGCAGCCAAGTTTTCGTTGCTGGACGAAGTCAATGTCTGCAGAGAAATAATGTGCGCTTAGCTATAGGCATTAGTTAAAATTAAAAACTAGGAGCATTTTTTTTGTAAATAAACTTGTAAAACAATTGTAATAATAGAATTATGCATGTTTTATATAAGTTTGTTTTCTTTCTGCCTATCTAAGCTACATATGTTAGTTTGGAAAGGGTAAAGGTATGATGGTAAATATAGAAAGAGGGTCGGTGTCTGCTGTGCTCACGCCCCATCTCAGGCTACAGAGGGGTGGCTCGAGGCAGGGTGTGACACTTTTAACCCGAAAAAAGGCGTGACGACAACAGACATCGACCTTTTTTCGACATCTACTATCAGCTTAGTTCTCCTCAAATCCTTACCAAGCACTTGATAACAAAATTATATCTCACATCTAGGCCATATGCAATAATCGTAAATTTATAATAATATCAACAGAGTTTTTACACACTTCCACTCTTTAAACCTCAGTATGTACAATGCTAGGTTTAAATATAAATATTTACAATGCACAACTAAGTAGCAGATTCAGACGAGTTCATGTGTAGGCTAAGTGTAATACCCTATCTCAGAACCTAGGTACTTATGATGACTAGTAAGAAAAGAAAGACAAGAATAGTGGAGCTAAGATTATAAGTATATGGAGAGAGGAAATTCTTAAGGTTGAAAAGTTATGTTCGCAGAATTGCTGAATTATTGGCCAAGGAATTTTATGCGTTGAGATGAATGGAAGGAGGAAGAGTGAATTGTAAGCTAGAGTTTTGGTTTAAGAAGGCGTTGAGAAGTTTGGAAAGGATTATGTTAAGTGATTTTGAATGGCAAGGTGATCTAAGGACTTAAGAAATCTTTCGAGTGTGTCAACTATGTTTGGGAAGTATCACTATGCGATAAGAAGACTAGTTGAACACATAGTATTAGGAAAATAATGGATATTTCAATAAGGGTGAGAATGAAGGAATTGAAGTCATAGTTGGGATTTAGTTAAAAGTTAGATATATCTTTGGAACAGTCAGGTTGACGCATAGATTGTAAGCGCTAATGCATGGTATTTTATTTTGGAAGAAATTTGATATTGAAGATTGAAAAGGAACACGAGAATTAGGAAGAGGAGGAAATCACATGACTCACACTTGGTCTTGGAAATTAACAAGTTATGAGAATGGTTTTGGAGGATGTTAAGATAGAAAGATAAGAGAAGCCGAAGAACCTCAAGGCGTGAGTAGCATGCGTTGAAGGTTTATTATGTGTTAGTAAGGATTTTGGTGTTGGTAAAGAAGTCTTCGGATATATCATAGCAAACACAGATAAGGTCATGAAGTGTTCAGGGTAGCTATGATTTAAGGGTTGCTATGCGTTGAGGAGCTTAACTCCATGATAAAATGGAAATGTAACCTCGATTTCGGGTAAACGCATAGGAAGTAGTTAAGGAAGGAAATGTAGCTTTGGCGAAGGTAGGACGTATAAGCAAAAAGGAATAAAGTTAAGTCATGGAGTGTTGGAAAGAAATCTAAGTCTCGGAAAGGAATGATAGACGCATAAGGAGAAATCGGGGGAAGAATACTATCGCAAACTGAGTAACGCATAGACTTCTATCCAGGGATATTCTCAAGTGTTGGATAAAGTAGAAGGTTGAGAAGTAAGCTTAAAGACTGGAGCAGGAGGTGGACGCATACTAATTTATCATAAGAGAAATAGTTAAGTGCAAGGAAAAGGTTAAAGGAATAACCTTGGGATTTAACTCAAGGACGCATAGAGGGATAATCAAGGAATCATCAAGGATAGAAGGAAGGTCATGGACGCAGAACGAAGTAAGGGTAAATGCAAGAGTATAAACGCATAGAGGAAGGTCTTGAGTTGGATTTAGTTGTCAAGGGTAACCGCATCGTCAGATGTGTGATCGTACAAGAGAAGGACTTGTGATGCGCACTTTGAGTGTTAACCGCAAGTGTACGGGTCAAGTTATAATATAAGACGGTTAAGTCCGAATATCGTTCCACTGGAGATCCAATTGTGAAGGTTTAAGTTACTTAGCTATTCTAGAGTTGAATCAATTTTATTTGAGGATTGAAATTGAATATTATGAGTTATGGAAAATATAAATCAAATAAGGAAAGTATTAAAGTGAGAAATACAAGAGTCAAAGAGAGTTCTAGGGTAATGAATCCTTGTTTATTTCATCATGCAATATTATAAATTTCATGGATTTTATTGTAATTCACATGCCTAAGTCTAGAAACTTAATTCCAAGTTATTTTCTCTCAAAAACAACCATTTCTCATGCAACTCGATTGATTATTAATCTCTTAAAACCAATACAAAATTACATGGCATTAAAAATAGTCTTTAGCAACTTTTATTGTCAACCTAACTACTCTCGTGATAGATTAACAACAATTCATTGTTATAGATCAAGTTAAACATACAATCTCTCAATCATACATCTAACCTAACATGTGAGGATGGCCAATCCACAAGAGTTAAACACAATAACAATGAAAAGCATAATCATTCCAACAAAACCATGAAAGTCTACAAGATTAACATAAATTCATAAACAAATCATCAAAATCCTAAAACTAAAGAGTTTAGCCACTCATAGCTTGAAGCAACATGTTTAAGCAAAATAAACAAAGAAAGAGTGTAAAGAAAGCGAAACTCTACTGAAAAGAGGCTCTTGATTGAGGTAGCACCGTCACGATCTCCTTGGCTCTCACGTCGGAATTCGAAGGGCACCAAGATTATCTCGAACTCTTTTCCTCTTCCTTGCAACTAACTCACTCTTTGAACTCTTACTTAATTCTCTCTTTTTTGTGCCTCTTTAGATCTGTAACTTCCTTGCTTTGCTTTGATTTTCTTTTATGATTTGGGTTGCTGGAAACCCCCAAATTTATAGAGTTTGGCCGCCCAAAAATTTACCAAAAATAACAATTTTTCATTTAAGGAAAGCTGGCGCCGCAGCGCTAGGGCTGCATCCAAAACTGTTGCTCTCAGGTTTTAGAGCTGCGGCAGCGCCGTCCAAGCGCCGCGACGCTGTGATGCGTTTCAGAAATATTGTTCTCGGGCATTAGCGCCGCGACGCTGTCATGTGTTCAACAAGGATGCGTCGAGGCAACGCCATCTCGGCGCCGCGATGCTACTATGCGTCCAGAACGATGCGTTTATGTTTCAGCGCTGCGGCAGCGCCGTCTCGGGGCTGCGGCGCTATCCTAAAATTCGCTCTTTTGAGTTTTTCAGTTCTTTTTCGTTGTATTCTTGCTCGGTTTTGATCTTTTAGTCGTTTCTTCTAATTTTCCTCGTTTTAACTTGAAAATCACTAGCAAACAAGTGAAATCTAATATAAACTCCCTTAATTTGAGAGAATAGAAAGCACTTTTCAAGTGCTTATCAACTTGCAACTAAGAATGGACATAAGGAAAAAGAGAGTTGGACGCATGGTATTATGGGGTAAGGTACAAACGCATAGTAGTATGCATTTGAGACATGGACGCCTAGTAGTATGCGATGGAGAAACGTGGTCAAAGGTAGTAAAGCTGAAAGTAAGGGAAAGGAGTAAAGAAGCTAAAACCTGGAAGAGGATTATATGAACGCATAGGGAACACTTTGTTGGATGAATAGTTGTATGTTGGAGTAAGTTGGACGCATATGATGAGTTGGTAAAGGATGCATGGGTTCAGATGAGTTGGTAAAGGTTGCATGGGTTCATCTGGACTTAACACCTCATAAGGAGGAGATGTCAAGATTGCATGTTGGATAAGTCATGCAGCGTGACAGGTGGCAAATAAGTGGCAAAAAGAGAAGAGAAGTGAGATGGAAAGCACTTTATTCCAAAGCTATAAATAGGACCTTGAGGGAAGAGGAGCAAGAGGAAGGGTCCAAAAAGTCGGAGCTTCGGAGTGGAAGCAAGAAAAGCTATCTCCCTACGTTCAAGGTGAACGCTGCGTTCAAGATTGGACCTTGCGTCTAAGAGAGGTCAACGCATCAAAAAGGGAAGCAAGAAGAGTTATTCACTCTGCATCAGCTGTTAAACCTTGCATCCAAGGAGCGAGGTTGCGTCCAACTGAGCTGCAAGAAAGGGGAAACAGCTACCTTGCAATTTAGAGTCTCAAGCCTTGCGTTCAAGGAGCTCGGGAAAGCAGAATTTGAAGTAAAAAGAGGAAATTTCTTAAGTGTTTTGTGAGTGACACTTTCCTTTATTTAAAGTTGATTTATTGAAAATGTTGTTCTGGTTTTCTTATGAGTTGTGGTTTGATGATAAAGTGTTTATTCGAAAAGCATAATAAATGTTTATATTATTTACGAGGCATGTTGTCTGTTTTCATTAAAAGGTTGAAATACTCGTTATACATATTTGTGAGATATTATTTAAGAAAGATTTCTCTATGAACTGATGATGGGAAAATTCGTTTCTAAAATGTTTTAGAGGAGGCTCAATGCTTAAAGGCATGTGGGTTTCCTTGGGACCCAGTACTGAGGGACATGGAGAAGGTACTTGGGCAACCCGCCATATTCCTATGTGCACATAGAGGTTGTGACGTTGGGTGTGTTGAGTCTTGCTCCACCCCAACTAAGGTTGTTTTCAACATTGAGTGCGTTGAGTTTTGCTCCGCCTCAACTAAGGTTGTTTTCGACGTTGAGCGTGTTGAGTCTTGATCCAACTCAACTAAGGTTGTTTTCGACGTTGGGTGCGTTGAGTCTTGCTCCGCCCTGACTAAGGAAAATTGTAAAACAAAAGAAGACTTGATGAGTTGTAGATTGTTTTATTGAATATGATTGGAAACGGTGTTTTAAATGTGAATTTATGTGATTTGATGAAGTGGTTTATGTGATTTGATGAAATGGTTGGAAAGTATGATTTTTCAAAAATGATGAATTGAATCCCTGTTTTATGCGTAACAGATTTAACATGCCTGTTTCGAATAGGACTTTAGCTCATGCTTTCCCATGTTTTTCTATTTTCCAGGTAGCGAGCGAGTTCGGGATGCTTGCCTACGAAAGAACCTCATCTGGGTTGTTTTTAATGTTAGTGGTTGGATAGTGAACCTTACAGAGGAGTCAAGGTTGCTGTCTTCACATCTCCTCTCGGGTTATGGAGGATAATTCGGGGGGGTTGTGACACTAAGCACCCCAATTATGCTCGCTACCTGGAAAGTAGAAAAACATTTGAAAACATGAGTTAGGTTGCCCAGTGAATGACAAGTTTAGAAAACTGATAACTTGTAGAAATACAAGTTATTATAGTCACTATTTGATCTTGTTAGAGTAACTTTGGAGCTAAACGCATGATTTTGGTAGTTGAATGATGAAAAATGTATCACCATGCATTGACACTACTTACAAAAGAAAATACCTGAAAACGATGAGCTTTTCTGTTCCTAACACAGGGTTAAGAAGAAAAGAAGCGCAAACAACCAAGTACGAAGAGATGAAGCTGCTGCGAGAACAAGTGACCCATGCGTCGAGCCTATGCGTTGAGACCATGCGTTGAGACCATGCATCGAGAAAAAGTAGATACAGACGCATGGCCAAAAGCTGTCATGTCAATATGCAAAAGGATAACACGCTATCAGATCATGGCAGAACAAATAGGCTGACAATCTGAAAAGTCTATGCAGTGTGGCTGAAATTTAATGCACAAGGTCTCAGGTCATCATGATATCAACTTTTTGACGCCTATAAATAGTCCAAAAGCTTCTCCAAGAAGAGGAGGAAGAGAGACCAGTTCAAGAGGCGAAAACTCTGCATTATTTCTCCCTCACCATAACTAGCCTCCATTTCGTGCTCTTTTGAGAGAAGGATTCTGAGCATCTTCAGAGTCGTCTCCCAGTGAGTGAGAATCTTCACCTTATGGAATCTATGTATCAGATAGCAACCATCTCAAGCCTCCATGAAGCAAGACGTTGCCAGTGGCGGCTTGACGCCCTTCATTTCTATTTTATTTCCATTTCTCTCATTCTTGCTTATATTTTGTTAATGACCTTCGAGAGAATGGTTTATTTTCTTAATATGAGTTTGATTGACTATTATCTTCCATCTATTTCCATCTTAAACATCTTACACCATGTTGTCTAAATGCTAAATGAGTTAGATGTTAAAAGTTAGTTTTTCTTGAGCAATTCTGAGTATGTTACATCTTGATTAATGCATATCTTTAGCTTGCATAACTTTGTCTGACAAACAAATGTAGTAAGCATGACTGTCGAGCTTGAGAGAGTGGATAGTTAATCTTTAGCATTAATTAAGACTAGATGAGTTGTAGAGATGTAGTTCATCTTTTGCCAACGCAAACTTACCATGCGTCTTAGAGATAAGATTAATGTGGCGTGAAACATCGAGAGATGGATTCACAAACGCAGTTTGTAGGTATGTAATTGTACTTAGAAAGTTTAGGTAACAACTAGCTCTTGCGTTCAACTGTACTTCTATCGCATGGTTCCATTCATTCTCAACGCATGCTATCTGACACTAAATTACATATGACTACCCAACGCTGCGTCCACCTCATCGATAGTTATAGGAAATTTGATTCATTCTTTGTATAGTTTGACACATATAATCACAAATGCACATATTACATGTATAGTTCACCACATAGTCAAGTATCTAATCTCAACGCCTACTTATTACAAATCCTTGCATTCAACCCTGGACTTACCAGGAAACCTATAAATGCTTATACTTGGGTCTTTATAGGAAAACTTGCTTAATCATGATCACATCTAGAGTAATTCTCGACGCATCCTTGTACGGAAATGCTAAATCTATTTTTGTGCAACAAGCTAAGAAACTCAATTTAATTGAATAGAAATTCAAACGAATCAGTTTTTGGCGCTGTTGTTGGGGATTTGAATTCATAATTTAGGTTTTGATATTATTTGTTGATTTATGCAAAAATCTCTATCTTGTGTCGTACTAAGCGTTTTGCTGAAGACGTATCTGACAGTTTATGAGCAAGGAAGAACAGCCTTCGTTCATTTCTGACCCTGAGGTCGGGAGAACCTTTCGGAAAAGAAACAACTCATCAAAGGCGGCGAAAACTTTGCAAAGAGAAGTAATGGAAAAATCAAGCCAACCAGCCTTTGAGAGCCAACAACAATTGGGCTAACATTAGGGGACGAAGTAATCAACTATGCGTTAGCCCAAAAATTTTCACAAATTGAACGCTGCGGCAGCAATCTCAAATTTTCAAAAATTTTTTTACGAGATTTAGAACACCGAGTGCCCTGATCAGCGCCATAGGTAAACTATGAACAAGATGTTCTAGTGTTTTTTTTTTTTTTTTTTTTTTGAGATCCAGGGAATTTTTCCTCATTGTGCTGCAGAGCTGATGAATGAAGACGGCACCAACGCATCCAAAGTTAATGGTTAACGCGTGAAGCCATATTTTGGAGACTGCCTTGAACGCGAAAAAGTAACCGTTGACCTAGCAAAGATCGAATGAGGAAAAGATGGACGCACCCTGCGTTGACAACAAGCACTCATATCCTAGGGAAGCATCCTAATTTTTTTTTTCTTACCGCATTGTTTCATTTCTTCCTTTCTTTTCGTTATTTTATTTGATTTGATTTTATTCTTATCTTTAGTTTATTTTTAATTTATTTCGATTTATTTTATTTTATTTTATTTTATTTTATTTCATTCTTTTTATTTGCGTTGAAAAATTTTGTTTGGTGCTATCTATTATCTTGCGTTGAGTGAAAAAACTAAACTCTCCATTGCAAGTCGTCGACATCTAAAATGATGCAATACGATTATCTCGACGCCTAGAGGGGGATCTGAAGCAATTCTGACACATCACTCAGATCAAGAATTCGAAAAGGCTGACGGCGCTTAAGCCGGCTGATATCGACAGATATCAGACCATTTAATGCGGCTATGATGTCACGCATCGAGCCGATAACCCACGCGCCCAGCCTAAACCCTTTATAAACCCCCTCTTCACCTTTTTTCCAAGTTACGCTTCCATATCTCTCCGAATTCTCAGATTTTCGGCACGATTTCTGGTCTGTTTGAAAAATCTTTCGATTCTCACCCATTTTTCTCTTTTTTCACCGATACCATTCCCTTGGCTTCCCAGAAACCCACTTCCTCCAAAAGCCCTAAACCTATGGCCTCATCCTCGAGGCAGGGTAGTCGGAATCTGTCCACTACCTCCACCACACCTGAACCTCTCGCCATTGTTTGCCCCAACAGTCTTGAGTTGGAAGCGACATCATCCCCATCTCCACCATGCTCCAGGGACCTGTCTGAAGCTCAAAAGGTGGGAAGGAATGACGAATCCACCGTCTTTGGAGATATTCTAGACACCATCAATGAAGAAGACGATGACTGGTTGGACGGGTTGGTCGACCAGAGGATGAAAAATGAATCGCGTGGGTCAGTCCTTGCGATGAGTGGTCTTGAGGAGTCGGACTCCGATGAAAGACCTATTGGCAAGGTAATAGCGGCGGTGGAAAAGAAGAAGTCCACCAAGGAAAAGAAAATCAGGCCAATAAGGGCCAGGGAAGAAGAAGCCGAAGAAGATGTACTTCCGCTAAGAAGGAAAAATGAAAAAGCAAAGGACGCAGGGACATCTGAGGCTATCGCGTCATCGGTCGCCGCATCATCTGTTGAGCGGTTAGCAGCGAGAGCGGCAGAGAAATCCAAAAAGCTGAAAGACGACATCAAAAAGATGAAAGAAAGGACGGAGTTGTTTCTCGCTGCCAAGAAGAAAAGAAAAGAGGAAATTGCGGCTGGCGAACAAGCTATTGAAAAGACCGCTAAAAAAGCCGAGTTTCTCCGTCGCATAGCAGAGATTGCGACGGAGTTAGAAGTAGAGTTGGAAGTAAGTGATGCAGAGAGGCCACCAAAAGCTGAACGCATCAAGCAAAATGTGAAAAGGATAAGGGAGGAAAAGAAGAAAGAAAAAGAGGTAGCATTCACCAAAGGGAAGCTACCGGAGAAAAAGAAGAAGACTGAGGTGGCTAAGGCACCTGGAGTTGTTATAAGGGACGTGGACGCAGGCAGAGCAAAGAGAACGCCTGCTAGTCCCATCAGTAGGAATGAGAAAGGAAAAGAAAAATTGGTTGAGGAACCAACAAAGGAGGCGGCGAAAAGCCGAAAGTGCTTCCCCTAGCTCTTCTCGGTCTGGAATAAACTAATTCCTTTGTCAAATATCCTTAAAATTCCCTTCATGGTATAACTTAAGTCAATTCAGCTAAAAAAGGCTCACTCACAAGCAAAAACTAACCAAAATGTCCAGAAGTTGCAAGCTACCCTCAACCAACGCATGAACTTCTAACCAACTTGCGCAACAAGCAACACATGAAGCCTTCAACCAAGCTCACCATGATGGATGCATGCCTCACCAAGTAAGATGCCTCACATACACTCTTGGTGGCTCGACTACTCAAGGTCTCCCACACATGCTCCCACCTTAGCCACCTTTCTTACCAGCACACACTACTCGACTACTCATGTCAAGGGCTCTCGATCACCTCTATCCCAACTATCTGCCTATTTGTTTGCCATCTTTCCGAAGGATGTTGAGAATGAAAGTAGGGCTTACTTGAGTTGCTATCCTTTTCTTAACATCAGTCAAGTATCCTACATCATTCCCAATGAGTAAGATATCATCAACATACAACACTAGGAATGCTACAACTTTGTTGATAATCTTCTTGTATACACAAGGTTCGTCAACATTTTGTTCAAAACCATAAGATTTTATCGCAGTATCAAACCTATTCCAGGATCTAGATGCTTGTTTTAACCCATAAATGAATTGTTTGAGCTTGCAAACTTTTTGCTCTTGACTCTTTTCTATAAATCCCACTAATTGAGACATATAGATACTTTCATCAAGATTGCCATTTAAAAATGCAGCCTTGACATCCATTTGCCAAATTTCATAATCATAAAAAGTTACAATGGACAAAAGTATCCTTATTGATTTTAACATGGCAATAGCGGAGAAGGTTTCGTCTAGTCCACCCTTTCACTTTTGGGTATAACCTTTTGCCACTAGTCTAGCCTTAAAAGTTTGTACTTTTCCAGCTTGGTCTCGTTTCCTCTTGTAGATCCATTTATAACTAATAAGTTTTACTCCATCTGGTTGATTTACAAGTTCCCAGACCGAATTGAAGTATATTCACTCCATTTCGAGATCCATGGCTTTGATTCATTGATATTTCTCAACATCATTCATTGCCTGTTTATAGGTCAATGGATCCTCGATGCCATCATCAGGTATGACGATCTGAGTTTCTATTAAACCAAAGTAATGTTCGAGCTGTTTAACAACCCTCCCACTACGTAGAGGCATTATCAACTCTTGATAAAGGAGTGACTGATCATGAGTATTAGCATCATTTACAACTTTTGTTGAAGTGCCGTTTTTATGAACAACTTTTGTTGATTTGTTTGTAGCTTCTCTAGATATTTCATGCAATACTAGTTTACTATGAGGTTGATGATCTTTCATGTGGTCTTCTTCCAGAAAAGTAGCATTTGTTGATACAAGTACTTTATTCTCTTACGGGTAAAAGAAGTATCCACCTTTCGTTTCTTTGGGGTAACCTACAAATATGCACAATTACGAATGATATTCCAATTTTTTTTAGGATTTTGTACCAACACATGTATCGAGCATCCCCAAATTCTAAAGTGACATAAACTAGTTTTACGTCCTCTCCATAATTCATAAGGTGTATTAGAAACACTTTTAGAAGAAACATTGTTCAAAATATAAGCAGCAGTCTCTACTACATATCCCAAAAAAAGAATTAGGCAATTGAGCATAGCTCATCATTGATCGAACCATGTCTAAATGGGTTTTATTTCTTCTTTTTGATACACCATTCTGCTGAGGGGTACTAGGTGCAGAGAGTTGAGACTTAATTCCATGTTTTATCAAATAGTCATGGAATCTTAAATCCATATACTTTCACCTCGATCTGGTCGAAGTGTCTTAATAGTTTTACCTATTATATTCTCAATTTCTACCTTATACTCCTTGAACTTTTGAAGGGCTTTAGAGACACGATTCACACGGAGGTAAGGTTTTATCTTTTAACTGATTTAGGAGACCACTTTGTTGGATTTTATGCCCTAAAACTCATAGATAGTAAATGTAAATAATTGATTGTCATTAATAAAATGTTATTGATGTTCTTTCAATAAGTATTATTGATTATTTTGTATTTATTTTGTCTTCATAACCCTGAAATCCAATAAACGAACATCCTAGACTTTCTTATGAGTCTTGAACAGTATGTGGAGACATACGAGGATTAATGATCAAGATACAGCCTAAAGGTTTTATAGTATAGGGATAAGGCTGGGTACCTTATTGTTCATAAATTGTTCATAAACTTGTTCATTTAAATTTCCATTCAAATTAAATTGAGTTTCTTAGCTCGTTGCACAAAAATAGATTTATCATTTCCGTACAAGGATGCATCGAGAATTACTCAGGTGTGATCATGATTAAGCAAGTTTTCCTATAAAAACCCAAGTATAAGCATTTATAGGTTTCCTGGCGAGTCCAGGGTCGAACGCAGGGATTTGTAATAACTAGGCGTTGAGAATAATTGCATGACTATGCGGTGACTGTACATGTAAATATGTGCATTTGTTGATTGTGTGTAAAACTATACATAAAGAATGAAAAGAATTTCCTACTACTAATAATGAGGTGGACGCGGCATTGGGTAGTCATATGTAATTTAGCGTTAGATAGCATGCATTGAGAATGAATGGAACCATGCGATAGAGGTAGAGTTGAACGCAAGAGCTAGTTGTTACCTAAACTTTCTAAGTACAATTACATACCTACAAACTGCATGTGTGAATCCATCTCTCAATGTTACGATTTATCTTATCTCTAAGACGCATGGTAAGTTTGTGTTGGCAAAAGATGAACTACATCTCTGCAACTCATCTAGTCTTAATTAATGCTAAAGATTAACTATCCACTCTCTCAAGCTCGACAGTCATGCTTACTACATTTGTTTGTCAGATGTAAGCTAAAAATATTCATTAATCAAGATGTAACATACTCAGAATTGCTGAAGAAAAACTAACTTTTAACATTTAACTCATTTAGCATTTAGACAACATGGTGTAAAGTATTTAATACGGAAATAGATGGAAGATGATAGTCAATCAAACTCATATTAAGACAATAAATCATTCTCTCGAATGTCATTAACAAAATATAAGCAAGAACGAGAGAAATGGAAATAAAACAGAAATGAAGGACGTCAAGCCGCCACTGGTAACGTCTTGCTTCATGGAGGCTTGAGATGGTTGCTATCTGATACATATATTCCATAGGGTGGAGATTCTCACTCACTGGGAGACGACTCTAAAGGTGCTCAGAATCCTTCTCTCAGAAGAGCTCGAAATGGAGGCTGGTTATGGTGAAGGAGAAATAGTGCAGATTTTTCGCCTCTTGAACTGGTCTCTCTTCTCTCTATGGAGAAGCTTTGGGCTATTTATAGGCATCGAAAAGTTGAAACTCATGATGACCTGACACCTTTACATTAAATTCCATGCCCTGCTGCGCAGACATTTCACATCGTCGGCCCATTTGTTCTGCCATATTCTGATAGCGTGTTATCCTTTTGCATATTGACATGACAGCTTTTGGCCATGCGTTTGTATCTACTTTTTCTCGACGCATGGTCTCAACACATGGTCTCAACGCATGGTCTCAACGCCTAGGCTCGACGCATGGGTTTCCCCTTGTTCTTGCAGCAGCTTCGTCTCTTTGTTCTTAGTTGTTTGCGCTTCTTTTCTTCTTAACCCTGCGTTAGGAACAGAAAAGCTCATCGTTTTTTAGGTATTTTCTTTTGTAAGTAGTGCCAACGCATGGTGATACATTTTTCATCATTCAACTACCAAAATCATGCGTTTAGCTCCAAAGTTACTCTAATTAAATCAAATAGTGACTATAATAACTTGTATTTCTACAAGTTATCACTTATCTTGGTAACACTATGGATACAACCCACTTTATATTTGCTATGAACGCAGTGATCCAACGCATTCATGTAGGTGACATACGAGTGGGGGTATCCTATAATGAGTTTGCATAAGATCAGACCTCGAAATAGTAACCATTAGATGTAACTCCTTTAACTAGTTTGGTTTCCATTTCAATAGGATGACCTAGGCAACTTAGTCTTAATCTTGAGTATATTATGAACTCCTGTTCACTAGGAATTGCCATTTGATTTGTAAAGGTGAGAGTGGCTGGTTTGCTGACTCAATATGCTTACCATTTTGGGGACAAACCGAGTAGGGAGCTGGAAATATAATTATACAAGATGGATTTCACTCCTTCCTGACTTTAGGGTAAGTAGATGAGTGTTCCATTAAGTGGTGTCTCCGGGACTTGAACAAAGGGCCCTACCCCTCTCACTGGCCCGAGAGGGATTTCTACTTAATGATTAGACCATAAACAGGTTGTTCACTAGAGAAGCACTGGTACTTAATGATCTAGAGGTAACATAGGGGTAAAACGGTAATTTGACCTAGAAATATATCTGCAGTGAGAAGAGTGCAGTTGTGGATCTTTAGTGAAGTGTACCCACCGTTAACGAATATTGATTAATGTGGTTAATAAGTTTAGCCAATTAATCTCATATCATTGGAGCTTCTGATCTGTAGGTCCATTAGGTTCCCTTCCTTACTCGTAAAGGGTATTGAGGTAATTAAGTCTTGAATGGAGTTTGAAATGTTCAAATTTACTTAGGAAAATAATATAATGTATAACGATAAGTTTATATTTTAATTAAACTTTATAGTTTAAATTTATTGTGGACACATTCAAAAATTAAATTTATGAGAGAATTAAATATTTGAAATAGTTCAAATATTAGTTTAATATAAATTAGATTCATATTAAAACTATAAGTTATAATTAATGTATATAAGATACGCATTAAAAACTATATGTTATGGGAAAAATATAGTTGAATTTGATTCAAATAAAAGTTAAATTAAATGTTAGACATCCAATATGGTAATTGATTAATTGGAGAATTAATTGATTATTCGATTTAATTCAATTTAATTAAATTTGATTTAATTAAATTAATTGAATTAAATATATAGGTTATGTGAGAGATATTCATTTAAATATGATTTAAATGATTCATTAATTGAATTAGATTTAATTAAATAAATTAGTTTTTTATTATTTTAATTAAATATAAATTATTTTTATTTAATTAAATAAATAAAATTAGAGAACTCCCATGTGGGGAGTTATTTGAGACATGGATTGATCCCACGTATGCCATTTTTCTCTTCTTCATACCATTGATAAATCTCTCAATTCTTAGAGGTTCTGGGAGAAGTCGATCAAACTGCCAAAAAAGTTATGCCAATTTTTTCCCAAAAATTTGCTCTCAAACTTTTCTAAATTTTCAAGGTTGGTTCCTACAAACCATTATCTCTAATATCTCAGAGAATAGGAAGGGTTGTTCGTGGTGGTGTATTTTTCCAAACCCAAAGGGTTTTCTCAAATATTTGTCAGAAAAGGTATGAGTTTTTCTTTTCTAATTTTCTTGCTTAACCTATATTTTATACAGTAATTTTTTTTTATATATTTGGTAGTGCATAGTATTTCTAAATTCTAGAGTTAATATCGAAATTGGTTTGTATTTTTCCTCTATGTTAGGGTATTTATCCCTTCAATTGGTATTAGAGCAAAATCGATTAATTAAATTAGAATTTGTGAAATTTGCATTGGGTTTGGTGGGATTAAATTGCATTATGAATGTAGTTTGCAATTGAATGTTTTTTGTTTAATTTGGCCTTAGATTTACAAGTTTTTTATTTGATCAATTCTGTAAAGGCCCCTGCGTTTTTGGGTGTTTTGTTGTAAATCTTCATTCTATAAGGGTCTACATCGGGGTAGTTGTATGATGAATTTCGACACCAATTTTTCCAAAATCGTGTCAATGAAGGCTAAGAAATTGGGATTTTTCAGCAATGTATGAGAAAGAAAAAATCGCACGCGACTAAAGGAAAAAGGAGGGCTGACGTCACGATGACGACAACGAGGCACTGGGAAACGAGGGCTGATGTCACGCTGACGTTAGCATGACCCCAATACACGCAGTTCGGCTCCGGTCCCCATGGTTCGGCTCTGGTTCAGGCGGTTTGGCTCCGGTTTAGGCATTTTGGCTCCGATTCTGTCAGTTTTGACTTGGTTCGCGATTTTAGGACTCGATTTGAGGCGTTTTGGTCCGGTTTTGGAGCGGCAGAAGTTGTTTTAGGATAAATTTAGCTTAACTATTGTAATTAATTGCTTTATTTTTATCATAGGGGCCAAATTACTTGTTAATTACTATTTAATGCTTTATGGATGTCGTTTAGATAATTCCTACCACAGGTTAAGCATGTTCATGCATTTTTATATATTGTAATATGTTATAATATATGGTATTAATGCATGATTTTTCAATTTCATGAGTGATTTAATATATTTTGATATGTTAAATATATTAACATATCTATTAATGTATAAATAGTTTAAAATAAATATAAATAGTTAGATAAATATAAATAGTTATATCTATTAATGTATTGTATATACTTTATTGATTTTCATTTTTTTAATATAAGTGTTATATATATATATATATTTTAAAATCAATTTGCATTGAGCATGACACATTCATAGTTTAATATAATTATTATATTATTGTAATGAAATGCATGGAATATGGTTTAATATTTAACTAAAATATGATTGTTAATTAATTAAACCATATAATGCATTATTATAGGGCTAATCATTAAAATGTATAATATTTATAAAAGATTAATGATTAGTAAGCATCAACGTATAATTAAAAATTCCATGCAAGCATAGGATCTTAGGAAATTGGTTTTAAATTGTTTAAAATTAATTTAGACCTAAGATCAGATAATTCTAATTAGAATAGAATTAAGTCTTACTTTCTTTTAAAATAGTTTTAAAATTTGACTAAGTAGGACGAATAGGGTTTAAGTTATAAGGAAACTCTATCAATTCAGTTCTGACGAGATTGGGGGTATTTAAGTTGACGGTTTACGGAACACCTCCTAACTGGGAATTAAATTCGAACCTGAGTTGAATTAACCTAAGTCCTATTAGCATGAATTGTCACTAGGTAAATTAAATTGTTTAATTCACCTAATTTTAAGACCATTATAAGAATTATAATAGGCATAGACTTAGATACATTCATCAGTCGAAATTTAACTAACTATAATAAAAACCCTAAAACTATAGAATATTTTAGTGGGAGAAAAATGGTATATGTGATATATCAATTTTTAGCTCTCACATCTCTAAGAGTTCACACTGTGAGATCCATGCTTGGCTTTGTGTTGCCATGGGCGCGGCTTCCCGATGTGTTTGCATGGGTCAATACAAAGGTGAATAGGGAAATGTTCATAGTAAGTGGGAGAAGGATGTGTGTCAACGTATCCTATGGTCTCCTTCATAAGGTTGAATTGTGATAGCACTCAAATTGTGCTTGTCATTTCGCTTAATTTGGGATCATTCTTACATTTCTACTGGTTTATTTCTTGATTTAGACAGGTTACGAGCATATGAAGCCCTCGAGACAGTTTACAGGCACTTTAGATTTAAGTGATATTATTTATAAGCAAATCGAGCGAAATAGAGAAGGCATTAAAGCAGCCTGGCGCAGCGGCGCTAGCACTACGCTTTATCCAGAAGGCATCCGGTTTTGATCTGGAGACAATGTTGTGGCGCTACGAATGGTGACGGACGTCGCAACGCTGGCATGGCGCTTTTTCCATAAGATCTCACGTTTTGCAGCTCCGCGGCGCCAGTCCAATTTTGGCATAAAATGCCTTAGCTGCCAGCCATTCAAGAAATTAATCAGCGCGAGTCCCAAGTCTGTATTTGGAGTTTTTCCCTGCATTTTTCCTTCTTTTCATATTTAGGAGAATTTCTTTGAACAATTATTAGGTGAGCACAAGCATGTATCGAGGCTAAGGTACTATCATGTAGCTCGGGTTTGGGGTTCAATTCTTAGTTTGTATCTCATGAGGTTTTGAACAATTTTTGTATTGCAATATTCTTGTTAATGAATTTTCGCCTTGTTTGATGTTTCAGTTGAATTCGCTTGAGATTATCTGACAAATTAGTCAAGCATTTTAATTGGTAGTTAAAGATCTATGCTTAATATGTAATTGTTAGGTTGATAGATTGCCAAGTAGCAAAGGTTGAGTTAGGGTTGTAAGTTGATTTGGCAATTCCAATCCGATTACATTCATCTAACCAACTTAGGAGAGATTCGCACCAAACACTTAATTAGGCTTTTTCTATTATTTTGTTCATCTTAGCAATTGCCTTTGAAATTAATGCTAATAGGTTTGCATGTCTAAGATGCCTTTCATCTAAACATATTAATCTATTCGATCAATAGGACTTCCTTCTAGCCTTTCTAGAAGTGACTGGCTAAGTTTAACGTAAGAAAAATTGCACAACACTATTGTAATTAATCAATAATTGAATAACAAACTGAGAGTGATCCACTTTCACCTCGAGCTAGGTTTTGTCAACTTGAATTTAAACCCAATTTGATTCCTTGCTATTGCTTTTCTTGTTATTGCTTTGTTATTAAAGTTAAGCAAACAATTCAACACTCCCCTTGGTTACTCAACAACAAATCCTTTAGGAGAAGAAAATTTCTCGGCTCTCTGTGGACCGACCCCTTGTTGCGATAATACTACTAAATTAGAGTAGGGAACGGAACATTATTTGGCCTAATTGAAAGCTTTGACAATTTTCGGTTTGCCAAATTGGCGCCGTTGCCAGGGAGTCTTAAATTTTCTCTGTCAAAGATTTGTTGTCCCTTGCTTGCATTCTTGTGTTCTTCTTGTTGCATGACCTGTTCCTCCGGGAACTCTAGTTTGCTATATTTTACAAATATACAAAAAGAGGAAAGGATAATTCGAAGGGAAGCAAGAGCGCGAGCTGCACGAATTGACCTAATTAGTGTTGAAGACACAAGAAACCGAAGATAACTTTGTTCTAGAGCCAATAAACATAGAGCCTGAAATGGGAGAGTCACGCGAGCACACTCTAAGAGAGTTGGTAACCCTTGATACAACTCCCCAACCACTATGCATAATTTATCCAAAAACTACAGGTACTTTTGAGTTGAAAACAGGTTTAATTCACTTACTGCCTACCTTTCATGGTCGTCCAAGTGAAGACCCGCATAAGCATCTCCAGGAGTTCCACATAGTATGTGACGGGATGCGACCGCATGGAGTCACTGAAGAGCAAATCCACATGAGGGCATTCCCCTTTTCTTTGAAAGATGATGTGAAGAACTGGTTGTATTACTTGCCATTTGGCAGTATTACAACGTTTGCTAAGATGAAGAAACAATTCCTGGAGAAATTTTTCCCAGCTTCCCGTGCTGCAAAAATTCGGAAGGAAATTTATTCGATAGTGCAGGACTAAGGGGAGTCGCTCTATGAGTACTGGGAGAGATTTAAGAGAATCTTTGGGAGTTTCCATCACCATCAAATTTCTGATCAGATGCTCATCAAGTATTTTTATGAAGGGATGTTGCAACAAGACAAGAGTAATTTAATAATAATGGCCAGAATAGACGGCGAGACCCCTATATCCAAACTTACAACCCAGGTTGGCGAGACCACCCTAATTTCAGATGGGGAGGAGAACACGAGCAATTTCAGAATAATGGAGGAGCCTCCTCAAGCTCGAATGTTTTCGTGGATATGGTGAAAAGCTTCCAATCGACCTTGGATCTAATGGGAAACCAAATTTCTCAACTTGCTATGTTTGTGAGCAAACTGGAAAAGCAGTTAGGTAAATTCCTTTCGTAGCCTGAGGCAAACTCAAGGGAGAATGTCAGTGCCATAACTTTAAGAAGTGGCAAGGAGCTTCCATCACCTGCTACTGATAAGCACTTGAAAAGTTCTTTCTATCCTCTCAAATTAAGGGAGTTTATATTAGATTTCACTTGTTTGCTAGTGGTTTTCAGGTTAAAATGAGGAAAATTAGAAGAAAATACTAAAAGATCAAAACCGAGCAAGAATACGGTGAAAAAGAGAAGAAAAACCCAATATGACAAAAATTAGGGCAGCGCCATCACTAAAACCCGAGAGCAAGAAATTTTGCACGTAGCCCTAGCACCGCGGCGCTTTCCAACAGCGTCACGGTGCCGTTTCAAAATTTTCAATACTGCCGCGGCGCCAATTTTCCATAAATGAAAATATTGTATTTTTGGTAAGTTTTTGGGCGGCCAACTCTATAAATTTGGGGGTTTCCAGCAACCCTAATAATCAATCTACCATCAATCTACAGACCAAAAGAGGCACAAGAAGGAGAGAATTGAGTGAGAGTTCATAAAAGAGTTCAAAGAGTGAGTTAGTTGCAAGGAAGAGGAAAAGAGTTCAAGATAGTCATGGCGCCCTTCGAATTCCGACGTGAGAGCCAAGGAGATCGTGACGGTGCTACCTCAATCAAGAGCCTCTTTTCAGTAGAGTTTCCCTTTCTTTACACTCTTTCTTTGTTTATTTTGTTTAAACATGTTGCTTCAAGCTATGAGTGGCTAAACTCTTTAGTTTTAGGGTTTTGATGATTTGTTTATGAATTCATGTTGATCTTGTAGACTTTCATGGTTTTGTTGGAATGATTATGCTTTCCATTGTTATTGTGTTTAATTCTTGTGGATTGGCTATCTTCACATGTTAGGTTAGATGTATGATTAAGAGATTGTATGCTTAACTTGATCAATAACAATGAATTATTGTTAATCTATCACGAGAGTAGTTAGGTTGACAATAAAAATTTCTAAAGACTATTCTTAATGTCATGTAATTTGTATTGGTTTCAAGAGATTAGTAATCAATCGAGTTGCATGAGAAAGGGTTGTTTTTTAGAAAAAATAACTTGGAATTAAGTTTCTAGACTTAGGCATATGAATTACAATAAAATCCATGAAATCTATAATATTGCGTGATGAAATAAACAAGGATTCATTACCCTACAATTCTCTTTGACTCTTGTGTTTCTCACTTTAATACTTTCCTTATTTGGCTTATATTTTCCATAAATCACAAATTCAATTCCAATCCTCAAATAAAATTGACTCAACTCTAGAATAGCTAAGTAACTTAAACCTTCACAATTGAATCTCCAGTGGAACGATATTCAGATTTCACCGTCTTATATTATAACTTGACCCGTACACTTGCGGTTAACACTAAAATTGCGCATCAAGTTTTTGGCGCCGTTGCCAGGGAATCCAAAGAACAGTTTTTGTTATTTAATATTCATTAGAATTGATAGATCTTAATTTGAGGTGTATATTATTTGGATGATTATTTATTTTTATTTTATTTTATTTTATATTTGTTTCCTTTCTATTTTATTTTATTTTATTTTATTCTACTTTATTTTATTTTGGTATTATTATTATTATTATTATTATTATTATTATTATTATTATTATTATTATTATTATTATTATTTTCGGTTTATGCCTCGAGATAATACTAATATTCTCCCTCTTGATCCCGAGATTGAAAGGATGTGTAGAAGAAACCTAAGGGTTCAACACAATCACATCGAGGAGATGGCGGAGGAGATACCACAGGCAATTCAGGACTACATCCAACCAACATTACTGGTAAATCAACCCAGCATCATGATGATGCGCACTTTTAGTGTTAACCGCAAGTGTACGAGTCAAGTTATAATATAAGACGGTTAAGTCCGAATATCGTTCCACTGGAGATCCAATTGTGAAGGTTTAAGTTACTTAGCTATTCTAGAGTTGAATCAATTTTATTTGAGGATTGAAATTGAATATTATGAGTTATGGAAAATATAAATCAAATAAGGAAAGTATTAAAGTGAGAAACACAAGAGTCAAAGAGAGTTCTAGGGTAATGAATCCTTGTTTATTTCATCATGCAATATTATAGAATTCATGGAATTTATGGTAATTCATATGCCTAAGTCTAGAAACTTAACTCCAAGTTATTTTCTTTCAAAAACAACTCTTTCTCATGCAACTCGATTGATTAAAACTTAATTCTAAGTTATTTTCTTTCAAAAAAAAACTCTTTCTCATGCAACTCGATTGATTACTAATCTCTTGAAACCAATTCAAATTACATGGCATTAAGAATAGTCTTTAGCAACGTTTATTGTCAACCTAACTACTCTCGTGATAGATTAACAACAATTCATTGTTATAGATCAAGTTAAACATACAATCTCTCAATCATACATCTAACCTAACATGTGAAGATGGCCAATCCACAAGAATTAAACACAATAACAATGAAAAGCATAATCATTCCAACAAAACGATGAAAGTCTACAAGATCAACATAATTTCATAAACAAATCATCAAAACCCTAAAACTAAAGAGTTTAGCCACTCATAGCTTGAAGCAACATGTTTAAGCAAAATAAACAAAGAAAGAGTGTAAAGAAAGGGAAACTCTACTGAAAAGAGGCTCTTGATTGAGGTAGCACCGTCACGATCTCCTTGGCTCTCACGTCAGAATTCGAAGGGCACCACGACTATCTCGAACTCTTTTCCTCTTCCTTGCAACTAACTCACTCTTTGAACTCTTTATGAACTCTCACTCAATTCTCTCCTTCTTGTGCCTCTTTTGATCTGTAGATTGATGGTAGATTAATTATTAGGGCTGCTGAAAACCCCTAAATTTATAGGCTATTGATTCTTGATTTGATTTCATAATTAGGGCTGTTGGAAACCCCCAAATTTATAGAGTTGGCCACCCAAAAATTTACCAAAAATAACAAATTTTCATTTAAGGAAAACTGGCGCCGCGACGCTAAGGTTGTGTCTAAAATTGTTGCTCTCGGGTTTTAGCGCCGCGGCAGCGCCGTCCAAGCACCGCGACGCTGTGATGCGTTTAGAATTATTGCTCTCGGGCATTAATGCGTTCAGAATGTTGCGTTGGATTTTAGCACCGCGGCAGCACCATCTCAGCCGCAATGCTATGATGCATCCAGAACGTTGCGTTCAGATTTTAGCGCCGAGCGCTATCCCAAATTTCGCCCTTTTGAGTTTTTCAGCTTTTTTTCGCGGCATTCTTGCTCGGTTTTGATCTTTTAGTCTTTTCTTCCAATTTTCCTCATTGTAATCTGAAAACCACTAGCAACAAGTGAAATCTAATATAAACTCCCTTAATTTGAGAGGATAGAAAGCACTTTTCAAGTGCTTATCACATGAATGTACCCATCAATGTCAACAACTTTGAGTTGAAACCGGGGTTGATCCACGTGGCTAGAGAGCTAGCCTTTAGAGGAAGAACCAATGAAGATCCTCACAAGCACTTACGATCTTTCTTAGAGATATGCGGGACGGTAAAGATGAATGGTGTTTCTAAGGATGCAATTAAACTAAGACTTTTTCCTTTCTCTTTGCAGGACTGTGCTAAGGATTGGTTGGAAACCATACCTCCGGATAGCATCACAACATGGGAGATCTTAGCTCAAGCTTTCTTAAACAAATATTTTCCACCGGCTAAATCTCAAAGACTAAGGACGGAGATTGGAACATTCCGCTAAATTGAGGATGAACAACTTTATGAGGCTTAGGAGAGGTATAAGGATCTCTTGAGAAGATGCCCTCAACATGGTTACCCGGATTGGTTGCAAATTCAACTCTTCTATAATGGATTATCAAGCTCACCAAATCCATTCTAGACGCAACCGCCGGAGGCTCAATTTTTTCAAAGAATGCTCAAGAGGCCTATGCCATACTAGAAGACTTGGCCACTACATCGTACAATTGGCCATGTGAACGGTCTTATCCAATCATCCCAAAAGCCACCGGACGATATGAGATGGATGAGGTAAGTTCTCTAAAAGCTCAATTGGCTTCTCTCACTAATGCTTTATCTAAATTTTCTCAAGGAAGCCAAGTCCAAGCAAGTCCATCATCCATAGCTTCCCTTGCGGCCATGGCAAATCAACAAGAGCCAAATGAGTTGGAGGTAGCGAATTATGTTGGTAGAGGACGATACAGAGGTCAACAACAACTTCCAACTCACTATCCTCCCAACTTGAGGAATCATGAGAATTTTTCATATGCTAACAACAAGAATGTGTTGCAAGCACCTCAAGGATTCAATGAAGCGGGGAATGCAAAGACATCATCACTAGAGGACATAATGCTTGACTTTGTTAAAGAGTCAAGATCAAGGACAACCACATTGGAGAATTCGAACCAAGCTATTGCAAGCATCGTTCAAAGCCAAGGTAAGGCACTTCAAAACTTGGAGGTTCAACTTAGTCAAATGACCACTTCCCTCCAAACAATGCAAAAGGGTAAATTCCCTAGTTGCCCCGAGAGAAACCCAAGGGAAGAGTGCAAGGCCGTGACTTTGAGGAGTGGGAAAAAGCTATCCACTCCCTTGATCAATGATGAAGATGATGAACCTCCACAAGAAGAGGATGTTCCACAACAAGAGAATGCATCTAAGGAAAAGGAGAAATCAAAGTCAAACATAGGGAGTACTTCTAACTCTACTTCTTTTATCCCTAATACTTTACCTTTTCCTTAAAGATTTCAAAAGAAAAAGATTGATGCTCAATTTTCAAAGTTCTTAGACATATTCAAAAAGTTAGAAATTAACCTTCCTTTTGCAGAGGCATTAGAACAAATGCCTAAGTATGCCAAGTTCATGAAGAATGTACTGTCTAAGAAGAAAATGTATGGAGACTATGAAATGGTTGCACTAAACGAAGAATGTAGTGCGACACTAAAAAGGAAATTGCCTCCAAAACTAAAGGATCCAGAGATTTTCTCTATCCATTGTCATTTAGTCAATAATAAGGTTACTAAAGCACTTTGTGATCTTGGAACTTCCATTAATTTAATGCCTTTATCCATGTTTAGGAAGCTCAATGGAGGAGAGGTGCAACCAACTACCATATCTTTACGGCATTGTGGAGGACGTCTTAGTCAAGGTAGGCAAGTTTATCTTCCTGGCGAACTTTGTGATATTAGACATGGAGGAAGATGCCGAAGTCCCCATAATCCTTGGGAGACCATTCTTGGCCACCGGAAGGGCCCTCATCGATGTGCAAGATGGAAAGCTCACATTCCGCCTTAACAATGAGGAGGTAACATTTGACATTTATAAAACCCTTAAGCATCCGGATGTAGAAAGGTATGAGCATCATGAGCCAAGCACAAAGGTAACAACGTCTCTCTCTTTGAATAAGAACTCTATGCATAATAAGCCTCCTTTGAATGGTAAGACTAATCGCATGCTTGATGTTAAATTAGAAAATCCTTGAAACATGTTTCTAGTTGTGATAATTCTCCTAGTTCTTCTTGCATGCCTCCCAAACCTATAATGAATTATGAACAAATCATGGAGAAGCATGTTAAAAATGAAGTGGTGAGTCCGGTAAAATCTAAGTATGATGATTCCTTAACGAGTCTTGACTACATTAGAAAAGATGATGTCCAACTTGATAATGATTTGTTGACTAACTCACTAAATGCTAATGAATATGTTTGTGACTGTCAATGTGGGTGAATAATAAAAGTTGTAGGTGATCCAAAGTGTCACACCCTACTTTTTTAAGAAAACGATGCGTTGAAGAGTCTGAAGAAAAGAGGTAAAAGACCATGTTGGATGATAAGCACTTGAAAAGTGCTTTATATTCTCTCAAATTAAGGTAGTTTTATATTAGATTTCACTTGTTTGCTAGTGATTTTCAGGTTAAAACAAGGAAAATTAGAAGAAACGACTAAAAGATCAAACTGAGCAAGAATACGGCGAAAAAGAGCTGAAAAACTCAAAAGAACAAATTTTGGGATAGCGATGCGGCACTGAACCATAAACGCATCCTTGTTGAACGCATGACAGCGTCGCGGCGTTGAGACAGTGCTGCCGTGGCGCTGAAGCATAAACGCAACAGTCTGGACGCATAGTAGCATCGCGGCGCCGGAATGGTGCTGCCTCGACGCATCCTTGTTGAACGCATCCTTGTTGAACGCATGACAACGTCGCGGCGCTGGAACGGCGCTGCCGCGGCGCTAAAACCCAAGAGCAAACTTTTTTGGGTTGAAACCCTAACGCTACGGCGCTATGGAACAGCGCCGTGGCGCCAGCGTTACTTAAATGAAAAATTTGTATTTTAGGTTAATTTTTGGGCGGCCAAACTCTATAAATTTTGGGGGTTTTCAGCAGCCAAAGGGGGGGGGGAGAAAATCAAGAAAAAGCAAGAAAGTTGCAGACCTAAAAAGAGATACAAAAAGGAGAGAATTAAGTGAGAGTTCAAAGAGTGAGTTAGTTGCAAGGAAGAGGAAAAGAGTTCGAGATAGTCTTGGTGCCCTTCGAAGTCCGAAGTGAGAGCCAAGGAGATCGTGACGGTGCTACCTCAATCAAGAACCTCTTTTCAGTAGAGTTTCCCTTTTCTTTACACTCTTCCTTTGTTTATTTTTGCTTAAACATGTTGCTTCAAGCTATGAGTGGCTAAACTCTTTAGTTTTAGGGTTTTGATGAATTGTTTATGAATTCATGTTAATTTTGTAGACTCATGGTTTTGTTTAAATAATTATGCTTTTCATTATTATTGTAATACCCTGTCCCCGAAAACCTAAGTATTTATATAATCAGTAAGGATAAAAGGATAAAGAGTGTGGATTAGCGGAACTTTTAAAATGGAAAAGTTAAGTTTGTGGAATTATCGAATAATGGCCAATAAATTCTGTGCGTTGAAATGAATGGTATTAAGAAAAAAGTAGACATATTTCTGGAAATCAGGCTGACGCATAGATGAATAAGTTATAACGCATGTAATAGTTAATATTGAGTTATCAAGTTATGAGATTAAATGTTAATGATGGCAAGTTAAATGAAGAGAAGTACCATGCGTCGATGATGTAAAATGAAGTAAAACCATCGCGTGGGAAAAGTACTATGCGTTGGTAAGCCATGCGATAAGCTATAACTGTGCGCTGAAGGTTAGCGACGGATTGATAATTTATGCGACGGGCAGCAGCTATGCGCTGAACGGGTTTGCTATGAAGGTTCATTGGGCTAGTTAAGAAGTCCCCGAATATGGTGTAAGCATGTGCGGAAGAGGCCGTTAAGCGTTGAAGGTCAATATGCTGGGAGAATTTCTATGCGTTGAAGAATTGCTATGCGATGGCAAAGCGACGCGTTGAGGAAACTGAAATTCTTAATAGTCAATAATTGGGAACAACCATACTTAGAAATGGTCTTATGAGTTAACAAAAAAGAAACTGAGTTCAGGCGTTGGATATGTTGTAGGGCTGGAAGCAAACCTAATAGGAGGGAACAATAAAAGGATGGATATTAGAATACTTGTTAAAGGAAATGGCTAAGTATGGGAGAAATTTGGAAGCAAAGCTTTGGGTATACCTTATGGACGCATAGAAGGATGACCATTAAGGTTGAATAAAAGGATTATAACTTGGTTTACGTTATACATCCTGGAAGTGCAGCGATGTATAGGAAGTTAAAAGGAAATATTTACTAATGGCCAAGAGTGAAAAGTGAAATAGCAGAGTATGGAATAGTGTTGGTAAGAAGTCTTGCTATGCGTTGAGAAGATTATCAGTTTATGCGTTGAGAAGGTTATCAGCTATACGCTGAGGAGTCCATGTGTTAAGGATGGCTATTAACTATGCGTCGAGGGGCTTATGAGTTGAAGGTGGCTACCATTGGTTATTAAGGTTATACGCTGAAGAGTTTAACTTCATGATAAATGGTAATGCAACCTCGATCTCGGGTAAACGCATAGGAAGGAAGTTAGGAAGGAAATGGTTAAAGGAATAACCTTGGGATAACTCAAGAACGCATGGAGGGATAATCAAGGAACCTTCCAGGAAGACGGGCATGGACGCAGGATGGGTAAAGGTGAATGCAAAAGGACAAACGCATAGAGGAAGAACTAAAGATGGATGTGGTAGTCAAGGGTAAACCACATGGTCAAAAGGGTGTAATTGTACAAAAGAGGGATTTGTAGCTGTGAACGAATATAAGAAAAGGGAGTTGAACGCATATAGTATGCGATTAAGATTGATGTATGATATTTTATGGTAAGTTGAAACGCATAGTAGCATGCGTTTAAGATTTGTATACCTAATTGAATGTGGTAGAGAAATGGAAATAAAGGTAGTAAAGCTGAGAGTGGTAAAAGGGAGTAAAAAAGTTAAATCTAGAAGAAGGGTCCATGAACGCATAGGAAAATAGGAATGATTTGGTAGTTGTATATTGGAACATAACGGACGCATAAGGTGTCACACCCCCTCCCGAATTATCCTCCATATTCCGGAAAGAGATGTGAAGACAGCCAGTTACTGGCTACCCTGTCACGTAACCCACTGTCAAACTCACCGTCCAATATACTCTTAACAAACCTCGACTTCGATCGGCAACGGGAACTGTCATGCTACCTGAAAATGGAAAACATTTAAAAGAATGAGCTAACAGCTCAGTGAGTAACAGTTTTGGAAATAATATAATTTAACTTTAAACCGATCACACTCGCATAACGTATCACTTTCAAACACAATAGTTTATATTTTCATACATCACTGCGAAAACCTGCTTGATCGTCTCAGTACGTCACAGAAGAATACGTACTCAAAATCTCATGCTTATAAAATACTTTTCCCTTAGTTGAGGCGGAGCAATGCTCAACGCGACTCAACGTCGATTTTCCTAGCTGTGTGGAGTAATCTCAACACATCAGCGTCATGTAAATGTACCCCTATGTGCACATAGGTTACCCATATGCCTTCTACAAGTCCTTGAGCATTGGGTACCTTTATATTCTGGGCCGCCCACAATGCCTTCTACGAGTCCCTGAGCATTGGGGTCCCATTTTAATAAAACGGCTACCCTTTGGCCTTCTCCATGTCCCTGAGCCTCGGGTGCCCTTTCAAGTTTAATATAATACAAAACGTATTTGTAAACGTTATACCAGTAACTCATGAGTTTACCGTTTTGAAATCTTATCTCATCAGCATGCTACGTTTAATTTCACCTTCTAATTTAACAACGCATGCTTTACATTTAAGTATACTTCCAAATCTTTCTTAAAATCATATAATACCATGCTTTTCAAAGAAGTCATGAAATCAAATATCAATCATCCACCATGCGTTTATGACTCATAGCAAGTACCCAATATTCACAAAGTTCTCTACTAAAACGCATACTCATGATTTCATACAACTAGATGTATTGATGGTGAATGATTTGGTGATTTATTAGTGATGTTAAGAATGTATGAGAAAATCCTAGAAAGAGAATGGGGATTTAAGAGAAATTAAAGTCTGAGGAGTTCTATGCGTCGAGAAAAAAGAAAAAATAGGGGAGAAAAAGAATGTTTATGTTAGTGAAAGTTATGGATTAAGGATAGGCCATAAATTAACTTGAAAGAAATTATGATAAGCGTCTTGGAATGTTAGATGGCAATTTAATGAATCAAGAATATAAGAGAATTCAAGTATTACAGTTATGTTCAGAAGCAAAAGTATGTGATAAAGGAAGCTAAATGGACGCATAGTATTGGAAAGGATATTTCATTAAAAATTGGATATTCTTGAAAGGAATATCACCACGGATGGTGTGGTATGAACGCATTTCCGATTTAAGGGAAATTGAATATGAAATGTTAGGAAAAAGGGGAGCGATAATTAAGGGAAGGTATGCGTTGAAGATTTAATGGATTCTACTGAAACTTTATAATCTTGAAGAAAACAACCACACCATTAAGTTTGAAAGTGTAAATTAAGGAGAAGAATTTCATTAAATGATTAGAGACTGAGGAAATTTTACCCAGTAGTGGGGACGGTGTAAAATTGGACGCACACTTGGTATGGAGGAACCTAAGACGCATAGGTATGTAGAAATGCACAAGGACCTATGAAAGAAGAAATGGTTTAATAAATTGAATGAAGGAAAATTTTAAATAGCCAAGAAAGCAAGAGAAATTAAGATTAAGCGTTTGATGTGCTATAAATAGGAAAACAACGCCAAAAGAAGGAAATACGAGATGGATGAAATATTTAGTGAATGACGGAAATTGACAAGATAGAGCACTTCCTGCTTATCAAAGAAACATATATATTAGATAGATTGATATGAATGCAAATGAATAAGTTTAAAGTTCTGAGAAGATTATAAACAAAGATACAATTCAGTAACATATTAAGGATCAGGACATATTTTATGATTTAAGGAATATGTCCCTGTTTCCACTTATTAAGATGCAGCAGAATGAGGTTATGAAGGAAGTGATTCAAGTGTTAAATAAGGAGAAAATGATAAAACCTTGGGGACTAATAACCTACAGGAATTCGGAAGGGAATTCTTATAAGAAAGTGGAGAATTGAAGAAAAGCTTTACTTTTAGCCTAGAGAATGATAAGCAAGTAATCGACTAATGGAAAAGATGATCGAAAGCTTGAGTTCAAGAGTCCATGCGTTGGTATAAAGAAGTAAGAAATTGAGGAGAGTGAATATGAGAAAGGATTTACATGAGAAAGAAAGTGTGCAGTCAAGCTTATGCGAGATGTTGGCTGGTTCAAGCATATGTCCAGGAGTTGGGCAATTGTAAATGTTGAGGCTATGCGTTGATGAGATTGCTGGACCAGCAAGCATGCTCTGATTGAAATTAAAAAGGAAAATTTACCAAGAAATTAGAGGAAGAGAAGTTGGAAATGCACTTAGTACTGAGGAAATTAAAATGCGGAGGCATGCTAAAAGAAGTATGAGTAAATTGTGTATGGAAAGGAAAACTAAGTCCTCGTAAGTAAACAGAAATGGAGAAGAAAGTTAGAAGTATCTAAGGAACATACGTTATTGGCTGAATCACAAAATGTTGTGAGTAGAAGTGGCTGCCCGCGTCAAAGGATAAGTAATCATTGGCGGGGAAAGAAATGTGCTTGAATCATGCGCTGAAATTACTCTACATAGAAGACAGACAGATACTGAAATCGTCCCGCGTCGAAAGTAGAATGGTTCTGACGCGATGAAGAAGGTGGTCCAGAACTAAGTTGAACGCATCAAGAGTAGGAAGCGTTGAGGACAACGCCATGCGTTGAATGTGATTAGTTGCTAAAGGCGTTGGAGAAGAATTCTAAAATAAGCGCCCCGCGCTGAAATGAGAACCCCGCGTCAACTTGCGGGTGAGGGATAAACCCAAGAGAGGGCTGAGGAAGGTGGTCTTGTATAATTTTGGCGAAGTTCTACTTGGATCGGTGCTGAAAACAGAACTTAAACTAAAGATTGATCTCCAGTAATACAGATGGAACAGTGGTTGATATTGGGAGTATAACCAATTGAAGAAATCAAGTTAGGACTAAAATTTGGAAGTGAGTAAGTTAGCGTAATCCCTAACAAGTTTTATGAAGGATGGTAAAACTAAGATTTAAGTTAAGCATGGTGAATTCATGACTTACAGAAAACGCATAGTGCTGTTGATAGAAGTATAGAAAAGAATTCTATACTTTGTAAAGGCTGTTAAGTGTTAGAGAATAGGAGTTAATCTAAGCAAAGAATAAAAGAAGTCACTTGAGAAAAAGGTAAAAAGGGGCTTATACGATTGTAAAGGTTATTATGCGATAAGAATAAAGGAATAACTGTAATATTAAGAGGATGCGGTGACTAGAAGGTATATGCTTATGCAGAAAAGTGGGAGGAAGTGAGATGTTGAATAGCCATGCGTTAGTGATTGAGGAAGCTGCGTTGAAATAGAATTTACGGCTAAAATAAGGACGCATGATGTTACGTCCAAGTTAGCAACCCAAGTATGCATTAGGTTGTAATTGAAAACATGATGATGGATCATGCGTTCAAATAACTTTAAAGAAAAGGTGAATGGTATTATGATAGCCTCCGGAAAGAATTCCTTATAAAATTGATTTTGTCTTGTCTATATAGTGGATGCAATTAGTGAAGCATAATGTTTTTAAACAAGTAAAAGTGTTCAAGGCAAATAAAATTTGTTGTGAAACTGGAATGAATGTAATTGAGAATATTGTAAGCTAATTCATTTATTGGTATAGCTCATTATGTCAACCAAGGAAAGCAGAGGAAAACGGAAACGCATGGCACACAGCTGCCCAGTATGCGGAAAAGGGCATGCAGGAGAGTGTATTGGAAAAGATAGATGCTTTGCATGTGGAGAGAAAGGACATTATCGGAAACAATGCCCTGCATTTAAGGAGTCTAGCAGCCAAACTAAGATGACGCAAAGACAGATTCCCTGTAAAAATTGTGGACGAAGACACAAGAACGACTATGAAGGAAAGGAAGAGGTATGTTACATGTGTGAGCAACCGGGGCATTTATGTAGAGATTGTCCACAAAATCGACAAGGCCCGAGTAAACCGGATGAAGGAAAAGAAGAAGAGAAATAAAAGGAAATGTAATTTATGTTGTAATTTTGTCTTTCTTTTCTGTATTTTGAAAAACAATGACTGTACAAAGAATAATAATGAAGTCTTTCTTTTCCATAGCCTTGTCCTATTTAAATTTCGAGGACGAAATTTTTTTTAAGGTGTATGGGGTTGTAACACCCTGTCCCTGAAAACCTAAGTATTTATATAATTGGTAAGGATAAAAGGATAAAAAGTGTGGATTAACGGAACATGAAAACGAGTAGTTAAGATTGTGTAATTACTAAATTATGGCCAATAAGTTCTGTGCGTTGAAATGAATGGTATTAAGAGAAGAGTAGACATAATTCTGGAAATCCGGCTGACGCATAGATGGATAAGTATAACGCAGGTAATAGTTAATGTTGAGTTACCAAGTCACAAGATTACATGTTAATAATGACAAGTTAAATGAGGTAAAGTACCATGCGTCGATGATGTAAAATGGAGTAGGACCATCGCGGGAGAAAAGTACTTTGCGATGGAAGGGTTGGCAACGCGTCGAAAAGTGAAGAGAAGGAAAGTAATGCATTAGGCGTTATGAAGCAATAGTACGGAAGGAAAAGGAACGAACTATTAAGTACTGATCATGACTATGCGTTGGTAAACCGTGAGTTAAGCTGTAACTTTGCGCTGAAGGTTAGCGATGGATTGAAAAACTATGCAATGAGCCACGGCTAGGCGTTGGGAGTTTGCTATGTGCTATGAAGGTTCATTGGGCTAATCAAGAAGTCCCTGAATATGGTATAGCATGTGCGGAAGAGGCTGTTAAGCGTTGAAGGTTATTACATTGGGAAATTTATATGCGTTGAAGAATTGCTATGCGATGGCAAAGCGACGCGTTGAGGAAACTGAAATTCTAAATAGTTAATAATTGAGATGATAAACGTTAAAGGATTATTATATGCTAGTAGGACTTCAGTGATTAGTAAGGTCTTACTATGCGATGAGGAAGTTACGAGGTGAGGAAACATTAGCTATGCATTGAGGAGTTCTGTGTTAAGGACAACTATTAGCTATGCGACGAGGGGTTTATGAGTCGAAGGTGACTACCATTGGTTAATAAGTTATACGCGGAAGAGCTTAACGTTATAATAAATGAAAAATGTTATTAAGATCTCGGGTAAACGCATAGGAAAAGTTAAAGCAGGAAATGGTTAAAGGAATAACCTTGGTATATAATTCGAGAACGCATGGAGGGTTAATTAAGGAACCATCCAGGAGGACGGACATGGACGTAGGATGGGTAAAGGTGAATGCAAAAGGACAAACGCATAGGGGAAGAACTAAGGATGGATGTGGTAGCCAAGGGTAAACCACATGGTTAGAAGGGTGTAATTGTACAAAAGAGGGATTTGTAGCTATGAACGAATATAAGAAAAGAAAGTTGAACGCAGATAGTATATGATTAAGATTGATGTATGATATTTTATGGTAAGCTGAAACACGTAGTAGCATGCGTTTAAGATTTGTATACCAAATTGAATGTGATAGAGAAATGGAAATAAAGGTCTATAAACGCATAGGAACACAGGAATGATTGGATAGTTGTATATTGGAACATAACGGACGCATAAGGTAAGCCGATATGCCAAGTGGTTGCACATGATTGGGACACCTCATTAAGTAAGAGGTGTTAGAAAGCATGATAATCATCTCATGCAAGGTGACACTTGGACTAATGCATGATTAATTAAGCATGCAACATGACATGTGGCAAACAAGTGGCAGCAAAAGAGGAGAAGTAGAATGATAAGTTCTCTATAAATAGGACCTTGAGGGGAAAAGTAATGGCTGATGATGATTCGGTGATAATAATTCTTGAGAGAGAAAGAAAGAGAACTGAAAGAAGAAAACCTTGCGTCTGTAAGAGGAAGTCTGCGGCCAAAGAGGAAGACAACCTTGACACCTAAGTCATCTGGTGTTAAGAAGTGGGCTTGCGTCGAGAAGGGTAAGCCTTGCGTTTTACACGAATTCAACATAAAGGGGTGAACGCCACGATGCGTTCAAGGAAGGTCGACGCATCCGAAAGAGTAAGAAGAGTTAGTCTGCACCTTGCGTTTAAGGGCAGGCTTGCGTCCAACCTGTTACCAGAAATAGTTTGCGAGGTAGAAGACCAAACCCTTGCGTCCAAGGAGCTCGGGAAGACAGGGATTGGAAGGAAAAGAGGAAAAATCTTAAGATATTGTGAGTGACACCTTTCTTCTTCAAATCAGTTTTTACTGAAATTATTCTTTAAGATATGGTTTGTGATGATTCATTTGAAACGCATGATTTTTGATGAACTGTTTTAAAAAGACATGTTTTATCTGATGGTTTTAGATATTGAAACGCATGTATCAGAATGTTGGTTATCAAGAAGTATGTTGTTTTCTATAAAAGGTTTTAGATGAACAATTTTTGTAAATGGCGGAATAAAATGTTTTAGAGGAGGCTCAGTGCTCAAGGACATGAGAAGGCACGTGAGTTTCCCCGGGACCCCGTACCCAAGGACATGAGAAGGTACATGGGCAACCCGTCATATTCCTATATGCACATAGAGGTTAAGCTGGCTAGTGCATTGAGCTTGCTCTGCTTGAAGCCAGGGATCATTTCGACGTTGGGAGTGTTGAGCCTTGCTCCACCCCAACTAAGGATGTTTTCGACGTTGAGAGCATTGAGCTTTGCTCTGCCTCAACTAAGGGAAAAGATTGAAGAACCAAACGGTTTTCTCGTAAAATATTCTGGAAAACGATTCTATGGTTTTAGAACGGACTTACGTGAATAACAAAGAATTGTGGAAAATCTGTTCCTGTTGAATCCTTCTTTTAATGCGTTTTACTGTAACATGCCTCTTTACGAATAAAAGATAGTTTCACAAAACTTGTCACTCACAGGGCTTTAGCTCACGTTTTTCCCATGTTTTCTAATTTTTCCAGGTAGCAAGCGAGTTCGGGATGCTATGCCTACGTCGAACCTCGTCTGGGCCGTCTTTGGTAAAAGGAATGGTTGGTCAGTGAACCTTACAGAGGAGTCAAGGTTACTGACTTCACATCTTCTTCTGGGTTATGGAGAATAATCCGGGAGGGGGTGTGACAGACATCAAACTGATTGATAAAATGTTTAAGAGGAGGCTCAGTGCTCATCTCCTTGAGAAGGCTCGTGAGTTTCCCCAAGACCCAGTACTCAAGGACATGAGAAGGTACATGGGCAACCCGTCACATTCTTATGTGCACATAGAGGTTAAGCTGGCTAATGCATCGAGCTTGCTCTGCCTAAAGCCAGGGATGATTTCGACGTTGGATGTGTTGAGCCTTGCTCCACCCCAACTAAGGATGTTTTCGACGTTGAGAGCGTTGAGCTTTGCTCCGCCTCAACTAAGGGAAAAGATTGAAAAACCAAACGGTTTTCTATAAAATTATTCTGGAAAACGATTCTATGGATTTAGAACGATTTAGGTGATTGACAAAGATTTGTGGGAAATCTGTTTCTGTTGAATTAATGTGTTAAATCCTTATTTTAATGCGTATTACGGAAACATGCCTGTAGGAATAAAAGATAGTTTTACAAAACCCGTCACTCACGGGGCTTTAGCTCACGTTTTCTTATGTTTTCTAATTTTTTTTCAGGTAGCAAGCGAGTTCGGGATGCTTTGCCTACATCAAACCTCGTCTGGGCCGTCTTTGGTAAAGAAATGGTTGATCAGTGAACCTTACAGAGGAGTCGAGGTTGCTGACTTCAAATCTCCTCTCGGGTTAGGGAGGATAATCCAGGAGGGGGTGTGACAGTTATTGTGTTTAATTCTTGTGGATTGGCCATCTTCACATGTTAGGTTAGATGTATGATTGAGAGATTGTATGTTTAACTTGATCTATAACAATGAATTGTTGTTAATCTATCACGAGAGTAGTTAGGTTGACAATAAAAGTTGCTAAAGACTATTTTTAATGCCATGTAATTTTGTATTGGTTTTAAGAGATTAATAATCAATCGAGTTGCATGAGAAAGGGTTGTCTTTGAGAGAAAACAACTTGGAATTAAGTTTCTAGACTTAGGCATATGAATTATAATAAAATCTATGAAATCTATAATATTGCTTGATGAAATAAACGAGGATTCATTACCCTAGAACTCTCTTTGACTCTTGCGTTTCTCCCTTTGATACTTTCCTTGTTTGTTTTGTATTTTCCCCTAATTTACAATATTCAATTGCAATCATCAAATAAAATTGATTCAATTCTAGAATAGCTAAGTAACTTAAACCTTCCCAATTGGATCTCCAGTGGAACGATATTCGGACTTAACCGTTTTATATTATAACTTGACCCGTACACTTGCGGTTAACACTAAAAGTTCTCATCATTGGACGCATGGTCGGGGCTAGGTAGCGCATGGTAAGGGTGGACGCATGGAAGTAAACCGAGAATGGAAAATAGTGAAGCGAATAAGCAAGAAAGGAATAGAGTTAAGGTTGTGAAGTAAACATAAAAATTGGTGCATGTGGTGGACGCATGCTAATCTATCCTTAAGAGAAGTAGTTTAAGTGCAAGGAAAAGGTTAAAATAATAATCTTGGAGTAATCAAGGAATGTTCAAGGATAGGAAGATAGTCATTGAACGCAGGATGAAGGTGAATGCATCAGGATCAACGCATAGGGGAAAAACTTGAGGAGTCGTTATGGACATATGGAAGGAGCTCGACGCATGGTATGATGCGATGAGGTACAAACGCGTAGTATTGTGCATTTGTCATTAACGCCTAGTGGCATTGTGTAAGCATTGGGTTATAACAGTGCGGCTATGCGCTGAAGGTGATCTCAAATGGTTGTTGTGACTTGAAGTGATCGCCGCATTGGTAAGGGAAGATACGTACTTAGCTTACCATGCGTCTGTAAGGTTGTCATGCGTTGAGATCTCTATGCGTTAAAGACAGAGTTATCTCTATGCGTCAAAGAGTAGTATAGTTGGCTGAGAGTTAGAAAAATGAGTAGTGAAGCTCAAACTTTAAAGGAAACTTAATGAATGCATGAGGGCGTTGTGTTGAATAAATGGTTATCTGTTGGAAAATGTTGGACGCATAAGATAAGTTTATAATAAGGCCAGGTGGCTATGTATAGATTTGACACCTTATCAGTAGGAGGTGTTAAAGGCATATTAAGTGTTTCATGCAAGGTGACACTTGGACTAATGCTTGGTCAATTAAGCATGCAGTGTGACATGTGGCAAACAAGTGGCACAAGGAGAGGAGAAGTTGGATGACAAGCTTCATATAAATAGAACTTTGAGGGAAAAGGAGCGACTGATGACTCTCAAAGAAGAATTCTTGAGAGAAAGGAGAAGAAGGCAACAAGAACGTCTGTGGTAGGAGTATGCAGCCAAGAAAGAAGGTATTTGACAACTTAGTTATTTTATGTAAAGAAGTTGTCTGGTGTTAAAAAGGGTCGGCTATGCGTTGAGGACAAACATAATGTCCAAGGTGAACACGGCGTCCAAAGTTAGATGATGCGTTCATGATGGACCTTGCGTCCAAGAGAGGGTGACGCATCCGAAGGGGAAGTAAGAAGAGTCGGGATGCACTTTGCGGAAATAATCAACCTTGTGTTACCAACCTTGCTTTGAAGGGTAGGGTTGCATTCAACCGAGCTGACAGAGGAAAATGGAGCCTTGCGTTCCAGAGTTAGAACACTGCGTTCAGAAAGCTCGGGAAGAGAAAATAGAGGAAAGGAAAAAGAAGTATTCTTTGGCAAGTACAGGTGAGTAACACCTGCGTTTTACAAAATATAAATGAGTTCTTTATGAATATAATTCTATGGGTTTCGAAAGAAATAATGCATGCATTTTCATATATATAAAGTATACGATTATGTGATTTATAGAGACATGAGCATGCGTTTTAGAGACAAGAGCATGCGTTTTACTTGAGAACTTTGAGAATGTTGGGTACTTGCTATGAGTTATAAAACGCATGGTGAATGATTGATATTTGTTTTCATGACTTCTCTGAAAAGCATGGTATTATATGATTTCAAGAAAGATTTGAAAGTAAACTTTATGAAAAGCATGCGGTTTTATATTAAAATTTGAAATTGAATTTAGCATGCTGATGAGATGAGATTTGGAAACGGTAAATTCATAAGTTATTGATATAACGTTTCCAAAATATGTTTTGTGTTATATTAAACTTGAAAAGGCACCTGAGGCTCAGGGACTTGGAGAAGGCCAAAGGGTAGCCGTTTTATCAAAATGGGACCCCAATGCTCAGGGACTCGTAGAAGGCATTATGGGCGCTCCGGATTATAAAGGTACCCAATGCTCAGGGACTCGTAGAAGGCATATGGGTAACCTGGATATAGAAGTGGGACCCCAATGCTCAGGGACTCGTAGAAGGCATTGAGGGCAGCCCGAGTTCTAGTATCTATGTGCACATAGAGGTATATACGACGCTGATGTGTTGAGATTACTCCATACAACTAGGGAAAATCGACGTTGAGTAGCGTTGAGCATTGCTCCGCCTCAACTAAGGAAAAAGTATTTTATAAGAATGAGATTTTTGAGTATTTATTCTGAAACGGTCAAGCATGTTTTCGCAATGACGTTTGAGTATAATTTAATCTATTTTGAAGTGTTATGTTTTATGCGAGTTTGACCAGTTTTTTAGTTAAAATATATTGTTATAAGAAATCCGTTACTCACTGAGCCGTTAGCTCATTCTTTTAAATGTTTTCCATTTTCAGGTAGCATGACAGTTCCCGTTCCCGATCGAAGTCGAGGTTTGTCGAGAGCATGCAGATGGTGAGGTTGACAGTGGGTTACGTGACAGGGTAGTCGTAACTGCTGTCTTCACATCTCTTTTCGGGTTATGGAGGATAATCCGGGAGGGGGTGTGACACAAAGCATGAAAGGAAGAAACCACCTTGGGACCCACCATGATTCGCGAGCCCCATCTAGCTAGAAGACGCTAAACCAAGTGCTTATTGGGAGGCAACCCAATTTTATTGTTTTCTCTACTTTTTTTTTATTTTATTTTCAATAAATCTTTGAGTCACTCATATGCTTTATCTCTCAGAAACTTTGTTTATCACACAAAGTACTCCTTACACCAAGCCTGTTTGGTGGCTTCCCGCTTACTCCCAGGCTTGTTCTTTATTTGTTAGATGCTCTTATGCATTGGGGACAATGAATGATTGTAAGTTTGGGGTGGGAGGTGTCTCTCGTACTTTTCTGTGTTTTCTTATCCTGCTACGCATGTTTGTGAAGTTTTAATGATCATATGCATGTCAATTTTGAAAAATTTTGAAAATTTTGGAGCTTTTAAATTTAATGGGAATGTTGTTTATGGTTGTGTGCGTTGATGTTGATTGCCCATGATGAGATTCGAATTTGCATAATTGATGACTTATTGTGGAAATAGAATAGCACTATCTTGAGTTAAATTCATTTAAGTCCCTTCTAAAGTCTCCCATATTCTTGGACACGTAGCCACTTTAATTTCGAATCTTTAACTGAAAAAAGTATTAAGTTGGGCCTATTTGGTTGTCACTCCGAAAGGCCCCATCGGTTAGAGAGTGGAAATGCATGATAGCTTGTAATCTTAGACTAAGGAAAAAGAAAAGAGTATACATGCCTTGAGAAAAGAAAAAGTGTATACAAAATGTATGAGCTTTATTTGTCTATCTTTTTAAATGTTAAACTTGTAATGAGTATGCATGGATAGGGGTAAAAAGAGTTGCCTTTGCTGTGATCAGTTAGGACGTCTGGGAATTGACTAGGTATGAGTCCCTACAGTGAATGTGTGAAAGCTAGTGCCTCTCGGTAATAGAATGCAAGTTTAGGCCCATGAAAAAAAATATATGATTGAAAGGCACCTTAGTGGACATATTACTCACTTGAAATGTATGGAAGCTTGAAGATTGGTGCATGAGCTAGAGTAGGGGAAAACTAAAGAAACTCTCTTAAGTCCGAATTTGAGTTCTAGTATTTTAAATTGAAGGAGGCTTCCACACACACACATGGGAGATAGCAAGATTTGGCCTTGAATGATTATAACAATATAGATATGCTTGCATGTTTCTACTTAAGCTCTAAATGCTATTCTTTGAGACATGAGTCAATTGCACACTTCTTCATCTAAACTCCCTATTATTTGATTCTATTCTTTGCTTGGGACTAGCAAATCTCTAAGTTTGGGGTGGTGATAAGCACTTGAAAAGTGCTTTCTATCCTCTCAAATTAAGGGAGTTTATATTAGATTTCACTTGTTTGTTAGTGGTTTTCAGGTTAAAATGAGGAAAATTAGAAGAAAAGACCAAAAGATCAAAACCGAGCAAGAATACGGCGAAAAAGAGAAGAAAAACTCAATATGACAAAAATTGGGGCAGCACCGCGGCGCTAAAACCTGAGAGCAAAGAATTTTGCATGCAGCCCTAGCGCCGCAGCGCTCTCCACCAGCATCGTGGCGCCATTTCAAAATTTTCAATAGCGCCGCGACGCCAGTTTTCAATAAATGAAAATATTGTATTTTTGGTAAGTTTTTGGGCGGCCAACTCTATAAATTTGGGGGTTTTCAGCAGCCCTAATAATTAATCTACCATCAATCTATAGATCAAAAGAGGCACAAGAAGGAGAGAATTGAGTGAGAGTTCATAAAAGAGTTCAAAGAGTGAGTTAGTTGCAAGGAAGAGGAAAAGAGTTCGAGATAGTCGTGGTGCCCTTCGAATTCCGACGTGAGAGCCAAGGAGATCGTGATAGTGCTACCTCAATCAAAAGCCTCTTTGCAGTAGAGTTTCCATTTCTTTACACTCTTTCTTTGTTTATTTTGTTTAAACATGTTGCTTCAAGCTATGAGTGGCTAAACTCTTTAATTTTAGGGTTTTGATGAATTGTTTATGAATTCATGTTAATCTTGTAGACTTTCATGGTTTTGTTGGAATGATTATGCCTTTCATTGTTATTGTGTTTAATTCTTGTTGATTGGCCATCTTCACATGTTAGGTTAGATGTATGATTGAGAGATTGTATGTTTAACTTGATCTATAATAATGAATTGTTGTTAATCTATCATGAGAGTAGTTAGGTTGACAATAAAAGTTGCTAAAGACTATTCTTAATGCCATGTAATTTGAATTGGTTTCAAGAGATTAGTAATCAATCAAGTTGCATGAGAAAGTGTTGTTTCTGAGAGAAAATAACTTGGAATTAAGTTTCTAGACCTAGACATATGAATTACAATAAAATCCATGAAATCTATAATATTGCATGATGAAATAAACAAGGATTCATTACCCTAGAACTCTCTTTGACTCTTGTGTTTCTCACTTTAATACTTTCCTTATTTGGCTTATATTTTCCATAAATCACAAATTCAATTCTAATCCTCAAATAAAATTAACTCAACTCTAGAATAGCTATGTAACTTAAACCTTCACAATTAGATCTCCAGTGGAACGATATTCGGACTTCACCGTCTTATATTATAACTTGACCCGTACACTTGCGGTTAACACTAAAAGTGCACATCAGCTGCACCTGCTAGTGCTCCAACTGGAGAGGAGTCTGTGTCTACTGAACCAGTCACTTTGAGAGTGCCACCTTCCCCACGCAAAAAGGGAGTAACATTTGATCCTCTCCTTTCTGTTACTTCTTCTATTCCTAAAGCCCATTTTCCTTCTAGGTTGACAAAGCTAAAGGAGATCGATGCCGATCGGGAACTTCTGGATAAATTTAGGAGAGTGGAGATCAACATTCCACTTCTTGATGCAGTCAAGCGGATTCTTAAGTACGCAAATTTTTTGAAGGAACTGTGTACTAGGAAAAGGCAAAAGAAGGAGAACTAAAGGGTAGTGGTAAGTCAGACTATCTCCGCTATTTTACAAAAGAATATGCCTGAGAAACAGAAGGACCCAAGTATGTTTTTGCTCCCATGTGTGATTGGTAATAAGAAAATTGAGAGGGTCGTGCTAGATTTAGGAGCATCCATCAATGTAATGCCTTATTCAATTTTCCAAGAATTAAAATTGAATGATTTGCAAGAAACAGGAGTAGTAATTAAGCTAGTTGATAGATCATTCATACATCCTATGGGAGTGGTAGAGGATGTTCTGGTCCAAGTAAATGAGTTAATCTTCCTGTAGATTTTTACATTGTGAAAATGGAAGGGAGTGCACCGCATTCATCTGCATGCATCTTACTTGGTAGGCCTTTCATGAAAATAGCTAAAACTAAGATAGATGTAGATGAAGGCATGTTGTCTGTCAAGTTTGGTGGGGAAGTAGTTAAATTTAATATTTTTGATGCTATAAGAGCTCCCAATCGTAGTTCTCTTACTTTGTGTCAAATTGATGTGAATGATTGTTTGGAACAGTAAGTAATATGGGATATTTACAATGATGGGGAGGAGGATGACTCGGGTGTCATCCTATCCTTTGACGAGTTGTTGTTGTGCAACAGATCTAAAGTCCCTAGCAACGGCGCCAAAAACTTGATGCGCTTGACATGCTAAAGTGCCAAAACTTGTTGCGTTTATCTATTATTAAGCTTACTATCATGTGTTCAATATACTATGCATTTAACATGCTTAATATTATGCGTTAGTGATCTGTCAAGTTTTCCTATCCTTTACCCAAGTATAAGCAAAGAATGAGGTTTTCTTGGTGAGTCCAAGGTCGAACATAGGACTATGCAGATTCTATAATTAATTGAGTTATTTGAGTTGGAGTGGTAACCAAAAATAATTAACAAGGGATGTGTCTAACTAAAGAAAGCGATAACATGTACACTAGACTAAAAGGTGGTGGATAGTAAGGTATGCGACACAGCAAAGTCAGCTAAGTGGATTAAATGAATGGATAAAAACAGGGTTTGGGTTGGTTAACATCTAAAACCAGAAATGCATAATGATAGTCTGTTCATACTTGTGACTCTTCTCCCTATGGTCAGCCGCTATGCGTTATATGTCTATACCGCATAGGAGAGTGTTAAGTACCAAGGTTATTCCTATAGACAGGTAACACTTCTTAGCCTTGTCAATTGAGTTCCACAATCACTTACTCTGTCGAGCAGTCTGATTATTACTACTTATATCGATTAGCTAGATGGACATAAGCATCATATTAAGATTACAATTGACAAGATGCAATAGTTACATTATGATTCTTATTTAGATGCAAATGCAATCCGTGACCCTTGAAAGATTAGCTACTCATGGATTCAAAGTAATAAGCGGAAAGTGTAGAGAAATGAATAGACATGGAAGAATTGTAGATTAATGAACGAAATACAATCTTAGACAGTTCAATGTCTTGATAACAAATCTAAAATCAAAGCTAGAAAAAGATAAAAAGCAGAAAGGCGATTCAATGTCTTGAATCGTCGGAATGGAAGCGTGAAGTTTTGCTGTGAAGTGGTTAGGCGGAGGGAAGACTCTTCTCTCTCGAGCTATTCGTCTCTGGTTGTCTTCTGGAGAGAACTCTGCTGTCACTTAGGAATTCTTCCGAGAATCAACAACACTTTTTCAGTTTCCAGGTCTACCCTTTTATAGAGGTTGCGTTCGTAATCAGTGGTAAATTTGCGTGATTGGAGGCGCAATTGATGTCGTGCGTCTATCTCGCCTAATTGCGTAATTCTCAGTTCAATTTAGATCCACCACTTTAGCCGCAAATCATGCATATCAATCTTTCCGACAATCTCTCAAGATTCTGATCTGATTTTCCGCTGCCTTGCATTTCTAGTTGTTATGCGTCCATGGAGAACTTGGGTTCATGCGTTCACTTATGTCAACGCATCCATATGTTACTAACACATCATCCTGCGTTGAGCAGTTGTCAGCGCATCCACAGGTTGCTTGTGTTCCTACTTTAAAACATGCGTTTTAGGCTTAGAAATCTTCAAAATAATTATCTTCATCAATTAACAAGAGTAGAACGCATAGGAAGATTTATCAATAGAATTCAACACAAACTACCCCATGATTCTCCATTTAATCTCTATTTTTCTAAGAGAAAGTCTATAATAACTTGTATTTCTACAAGTTATTAGTTGTCCTTTGTGTCAACTTCTGAACCGGTAAGTCTGGATTCTTTGTCTAATTATCTAATTGAAAGGATGCTACCTTCAACTGTGCAGGCACCCAAGTTGGAGCTTAAAGAGCTACTACAACACCTGAAATATGCTTATTTGGGAGAGCTGGAAACCTTGCCTATTATTATCTCAAATGATCTAACCCCAGAACAGGAAGGAAAACTTATGGAGGTACTCAGGGAGCACAAGTTGGCAATTGGCTGAACTTTAGCGGATATTAAGGGAATTAGCCCAGTAGTTATTGTATGCATAGGATTGCCTTGGAAGAAGGATCAAAACCCTATAGGCAACCTCAAAGGCGCCTGAATCCCGCCCTGAAAAAGGTAGTAATGAAAGAAATTTTCAAACTTCTGGAGGCAGGTATAATTTACCCTAACCCTGATAGTGAGTGGGTGAGCCTTATTCACATTGTACCTAAGAAAACTAGTATAACGGTCATGAAAAACAATGAAGGTAAATTAGTGTCGGTGAGGGTACAAAATGGTTGGAGAATGTGCATAGATTTCCGTAAGTTGAATGTTGTCACTGAAAAGACCAGTTTTCAATTCCATTTATTGACCGATGATTGAATGTCTTGCTGGAAAACCTTTCTTTTGTTTTCTTGATGGTTTTTCAGGCTTCTATCAGATACCTATTGCACACGACGATCAGCAAAAAACTACCTTCACCTGCCCATTCGGAGCCTTTGCCTTTAGGCAGATGCCCTTCGGTTTGTGCAATGCACTGGGCACCTTCCAAAGGTGCATGATGAGCACTTTCTCGAAGTTCGTCGAAAAATGTATAGAAGTATTTATGGATGATTTTACTGTTTACGGTGAGTCTTTCGATGACAGTCTTTTAAATTTGTCTAAAGTTCTTGGAAGATGTAATGAGTCTAACCTTGTGCTTAATTTCGAGAAATGTCATTTTTGTGGCTGATCATGGTATTGTTCTAGGGCACGTGATCTCTTCCAAAGGAATAGAAGTAGACCAGGCAAATATTGATGTTATTGCTAACCTTCCTTACCCCACCAACGTGAGGGATGTTCATTCCTTTCTGGGCCATGCAGGGTTCTATCGCAGGTTCATTAATGATTTCAACAAGATCGCCTTACCAATGACTGCTTTGCTTTAGAAGGAGGCGAAGTTCGATTTCGGTGAGGAGTGCAAGCGAGCCTTTGATATCCTGATGAAGGCTCTGACCAGTGCACCTATTATTCAGGCTCCGCAATAGGACCTGCCCTTCGAGATCATGTGTGACGCTAGCAATTATGCTGTTGAGGCAGTGCTTGGACAAAGAATTGAAAAGAAGCACCATGTCATATACTATGCTTCGGGGACTTTAAATCCTGCTCAGTGCAACTACACTACGACGGAAAAAGAACTTCTCTCTGTTGTTTTTGCTTTAGAGAAATTTAGGTCATATATTCTTGGCTCACGTATAACTGTTTATTCTGATCATGTAGCGCTACGCTATCTAATGGACAAAAAGGAATCCAAACCATGCCTTCTCCGTTGGATACTGCTTGTTCAAGAGATGTTGAAATCAAAGATAGGAAGGGCTCTGAAAATGCTGTTGCTGACCATCTGAGCATATTAGAAGGAGGTGATTGCTTACCTTCTAATGGAGATTTTCTTGACGAAGCTTTACTTCAAGTTGATGGCATCACGATCACCCCCTGGTATGTCGATCTTGTTAACTATCTAGTCATAGGTGATCTTCCTTTAGACCTCAGTAGACCTAGGAAACCTAAACTGAAAAGTGAGGCGAAGTACTCCTTTTGGGAAGATCCATATCTTTGGAAATTCTATGCTGACTAGATAGTTAGGAGGTGTGTGCCTAATGATGAGTTTTTCTCTGTTTTAGCTTTTTGTCATGAACATGCATGTGGGGGGCATTTTAGTCCTAAGCGCACAGCTAAGAAGGTATTAGACTTAGGGTTATATTGGAATACACTTTTTAGGGATGCATATTTTTATTGCAAAACTTGTGAAAGATGTCAAAAGTCTCGAGGAATATCACGTAGGAATGAAATGCCCCAGGTTCCTATGATAGTTTGTGAGATATTTGATGTGTGAGGCTTAGATTTCATGGGTCCTTTCCCTTCTTCTTGCGGGTTTAAATATATCCTCCTTGGTGTGGACTATGTTTCCAAGTGGGTGGAAGGAAAGGCCACTGTTACTGATGATTCAAAAGTGGTTGCAGGATTCTTAAAGTCTAACATACTTAGCAGGTCTGGCTTTCCACGTGCAATAATCATTGACTAGGGTACACACTTCTGCAACAAGTTGGTAGCATCCCTTTTGAAGAAATATGGCGTGCAGCACCGCGTCGCTACTCCTTACCACCTCCAGACGAATGGGCAAGCAGAGGTTTCCAATCAGGAGGTAAAGTCGATTTTGGAGAAGGTTGTAAATCCCAGTAGGAAAGATTGGAGCCTAAGGCTGGATGATGCTTTATGGGCCTATTGTACAGCCTTCAAGACGCCTATAGGGATGTCACCCTATAAGATTATCTATGGTAAGGCCTGCTGATAAGCACTTGAAAAGTGCTTTCTATTCTCTCAAATTAAGGGAGTTTATATTAGATTTCACTTGTTTGCTAGTGATTTTCAGGTTAAAACGAGGAAAATTAGAAGAAACGACTAAAAGATCAAAATCGAGCAAGAATACGACGAAAAAGAGCTGAAAAACTCAAAAGGACAAATTTTGGGATAGCGCCGCGGCGCTGAAGAATAAACGCATCAGTCTGGATGCATAGTAGCATCGCGGCGTCGAGGTGGCGCTGCCTCGACGCATCCTTGTTGAACGCATGACAGCGTCGCGGCGCTTGGACAGCACTGCCGCGGCGCCAATGCCCGAGAACAATTTTTCTGAAACGCATCACAGCGTCGCGGCGCTTGGACGGCGCTGCCGCGGCGCTAAAACCTGAGAGCAACAATTTTGGATGCAGCCCTAGCGCCGCGGCGCCAGGTTTCCTCAAATGAAAATTTTGTATTTTTGGTAAATTTTTGGGCGGCAAAACTCTATAAATTTGGGGGTTTCCAGCAGCCCAAATCATCGAGAAAAATAAAAGCAAAGCAAGGAAGTTACAGACCTAAAGAGGCACAAAAAGAAGAGAATTAAGTGAGAGTTCAAAGAGTGAGTTAGTTGCAAGGAAGAGGAAAAGAGTTCGAGATAGTCGTGGTGCCCTTCGAATTCCGACGTGAGAGCTAAGGAGATCGTGACGGTGCTACCTCAATCAAGAGCCTCTTTTCAGTAGAGTTTTCCTTTCTTTACACTCTTTCTTTGTTTATTTTGCTTAAACATGTTGTTTCAAGCTATGAGTGGCTAAACTTGATCTATAACAATGAATTGTTGTTAATCTATCACGAGAGTAGTTAGGTTGACAATAAAAGTTGCTAAAAACTATTTTTAATGCCATGTAATTTTGTATTGGTTTTAAGAGATTAATAATCAACTGAGTTGCATGAGAAAGGGTTGTTTTTTAGAGAAAATAACTTGGAATTAAGTTTCTAAACTTAGGCATATGAATTACAATAAAATCCATGAAATCTATAATATTGCATGATGAAATAAACAAGGATTCATTACCCTAGAACTTTCTTTGACTCTTGTGTTTCTCCCTTTTATATTTTCCATAACTCATAATATTCAATTTCAATCCTCAAATAAAATTGATTCAACTCTAGAATAGCTAAGTAACTTAAACCTTCACAATTGGATCTCCAGTGAAACGATATTTGGACTTAACCGTCTTATATTATAACTTGACCCGTACACTTGCGGTTAACACTCAAAGTGCGCATCAAGTTTTTGGCGCCGTTGCCGGGGATCCAAAGAACGGTTTTTGTTATTTAATATTCATTAGAATTGATAGATCTTAATTTGAGGTGTATATTATTTGGTCGTTTATTTATTTTTATTATATTTTATATTTTTTATATTTTTTTTCCTTTTTTATTTTATTTTATTTTATTTTTTATTTTTTTCATTTTTTATTTTATTCTATTTTATTTTATTTCATTTTTTATTTTTTTTATTTTTATTTATTTATTTATTCGGTTTATGCCTCGAGATAATATTAATATTCTCCCTCTTGATCTCGAGATTGAAAGGACGTGTAGAAGAAACCTAAGGATTCAACACAATCACATCGAGGAGATGGCGGAGGAGATACCAAAGGCAATTCGGGACTACTTCCAACCGACATTACCGGCAAATCAACCCGGCATTATGAATGTACCCATCAATGTCAACAACTTTGAGTTGAAACCGGAGTTGATCCACATGGCTAGAGAGTTAGCCTTTAGAGGAAGAACCAATGAAGATCCTCACAAGCACTTACGATCTTTCTTAGAAATATGCGGAACGGTAAAGATGAATGGTGTTTTTAACGATGCGATTAAACTAAGACTTTTTCCTTTCTCTTTACAGGACCGTGCTAAGGATTGGTTGGAAACCATACCTCCGGATAGCATCACAACGTGGGAGATCTTAGCTCAAGCTTTCTTGAACAAATATTTTCCACCGGCTAAATCTCAAAGACTAAGGACGGAGATTGGAACATTCCGCCAACTTGAGGATGAACAATTATATGAGGCTTGGGAGAGGTATAAGGATCTCTTGAGAAGGTGCCCTCAACATGGTTACCCGGATTGGTTGCAAATTCAACTCTTCTACAATGGATTAGCAAGCTTAACCAAATCCATACTAGATGCAACCGCCGGAGGGTCAATTTTTTCAAAAAATGCTCAAGAGGCCTATACCATACTAGAAGACTTGGCCACTACATCGTACAATTGGCCATGTGAACGGTCTTCTCCAATCATCCCAAAAGTCACCGGACGATATGAAATGGACGAGGTAAGTTCTCTAAAAGCTCAATTGGCTTCTCTTACTAATGCTTTATCTAAATTTTCTCAAGGAAGCCAAGTCCAAGCAAGTCCATCATCCATAGCTTCCCTTGCGGCCATGGCAAATCAACAAGAGCCAAGTGAGTTAGAAGTGGCCAATTATGTGGATAGAAAACAATATCGAGGTTAACAACAACTTCCAACTCACTATCATCCCAACTTGAGGAATCATGAGAATTTTTCATATGCTAACAACAAGAATGTGTTGCAAGCACCTCAAGGATTCAATGGAGCGGGGAATGCAAAGACATCATCACTAGAAGACATAATGCTTGACTTTGTCAAAGAGTCAAGATCAAGGACAACCACATTGGAGAATTCGGTCCAAGCAATTGCAAGCACCGTTCAAAGCCAAGGTAAAGCACTTCAAAACTTAGAGGTTCAACTTAGTCAAATGGCAACTTCCCCCCAAACAATGCAAAAGGGTAAGTTCCCTAGTTTTCCCGAGATAAACCCAAGGGAGGAGTGCAAGGCCGTGACTTTGAGGAGTGGGAAAAAGCTATCCACTCCCTTGATCAATGATGAAGATGATGAGCTTCCACAAGAAGAAGATGAAGCCATCATAGAAGATATTCAACAAAAAGAGAGTGCATCTAAGGAAAAGGAGAAATCAAAGTCCAACATAGGGAGTACTTCTAACTCTACTTCTTCTATCCCTAATACTTTACCTTTTCCTCAAAGATTTCAAAAGAAAAAGATTGATGCTCAATTTTCAAAATTCTTAGACATATTCAAAAAGTTAGAAATTAACCCTCCTTTTGCAGAGGCATTAGAAATGCCTAAGTATGCCAAATTCATGAAAGACGTATTGTCTAAGAAGAAAAGGTATGGAGATTATGAAATGGTTGCACTAACCGAAGAATGTAGTGCGGCACTACAAAGGAAATTGCCTCCAAAACTAAAGGATCCAGGGAGTTTCTCTATCCCTTGTCATTTAGGCAACAATAAAGTTACTAAAGCACTTTGTGATCTTGGAGCTTCCATTAATTTAATGCCTTTATCCATGTTTAGGAAGCTCAATGGAGGAGAGGTGCAACCAACTACCATATCTTTGCTTTTGGCCGATCAATCATTTGTTCATCTTTACGGCATTGTGGAGGACGTCTTGGTCAAGGTAGACAAGTTTATCTTCTCGGCGGACTTTGTGATATTAGACATGGAGGAAGATGCCGAAGTCCCCATAATCCTTGGGAGACCATTCTTGGCCACCGGAAGGGCCCTCATCGATGTGCAAGATGGAAAGCTCACATTCCGCCTTAACGATGAGGAGGTAACATTCGACATTTATAAAACCCTTAAGCATTCAGATGTAGAAAGGTATGAGCATCATGAACCAAGCACAAAGGTAACATCGCCTCTCTCTTCAAATAAAAACTCTATGCATGATGAGCCCCCTTTGAATGGTAAGACTAATGACATGCTTGATGTTAAAGTAGAAAATTCTATGAAGCATGTTTCTAGTTGTGATATCTCTCCTAGTTCTTCATACATGCCTCCCAAACCTATAATGAAGTATGAACAAATTATGGAGAAGCATGATAAAAATGAAGTGGTGAGTCCGTTAAAATCTAAGCATGATGATTCTTTAATAAGTCTTGACCACATTAGAAACGATGATGTCCAAATTGATAATGATTTATTGACTAACTCACTAAAGGCTAATGAATATGTTTGTGAGTGTCAATGTGGGCGAATACTAAAAGTTGTAGGTGATCCAAAGCATGAAAGGAAGAAACCACCTTGGGATCCACCGTGATTCGTCAGCCCCGTCTAGCTAAAAGACGTTAAACCAAACTCTTATTGGGAGGCAACCCAAGTTTGGGCCCGTGAAAAAAATATATGATTGAAAGGCACCTTAGTGGACATATTACTCACTTGAAATGTATGAAAGCTTGAAGATTGGTGCATGAGCTAGAGTAGGGGGAAAACTAAAGAAACTCTCTTAAGTCCTAATTTGAGTTCTAGTATTTTAAATTAAAGGAGGCTTGCACACACGCACATGGGAGATAGCAAGATTTGCCCTTGAATGATTATAACAATAGAGATATGCTTGCATGTTTCTACTTAAGCTCTAAATGCTATTCTCTAAGACATGAGTCAATTGCACACTTCTTCATTTAAACTCCCTATTATTTGATTTTATTCTTTGCTCGGGACTAGCAAATCTCTAAGTTTGGGGTGTTGATAAGCACTTGAAAAGTGTTTTCTATTCTCTCAAATTAAGGGAGTTTATATTAGATTTCACTTGTTTGCTAGTGATTTTCAGGTTAAAACGAGGAAAATTAGAAGAAAGGACTAAAAGATCAAAATCGAGCAAGATTACGGCGAAAAAGAGCTGAAAAACTCAAAAGGACAAATTTTGGGATAGCACCACGGCGCTGAAGCATAAACGCATCAGTCTGGATGCATAGTAGCATCGCGGCGCCGAGGTGGTGCTGCCTCGACACATCCTTGTTGAATGCATGACAGCATCGCGGCGCTTGGACAGCGCTACCGCGGCGCCAATGCCCGAGAACAATTTTACTGAAACGCATCACAGCGCGCGGTGCTTGGACGGCGCTGCCGCGGCGCTAAAACCCGAGAGCAACAATTTTGGATGAAGCCCTAGCGCCGCGGCGCTATGGAACAGCGCTGCGGCGCCAGCTTTTCTTAAATGAAAATTTTGTATTTTTGGTAAATTTTTGGGCGGCCAAACTCTATAAATTTGGTGGTTTCCAGCAGCCCAAATCATCGAGAAAAATAAAAGCAAAGCAAGGAAGTTACAGACCTAAAGAGGCACAAAAAGGAGAGAATTAAGTGAGAGTTCAAAGAGTGAGTTAGTTGCAAGGAAGAGGAAAAGAGTTCGAGATAGTCGTGGTGCCCTTCGAATTCCGACGTGAGAGCCGAGGAGATCGTGACGGTGCTGCCTCAATCAAGAGCCTCTTTTCAGTAGAGTTTCCCTTTCTTTACACTCTTTCTTTGTTTATTTTGCTTAAACATGTTGCTTCAAGCTATGAGTGGCTGACTCTTTAGTTTTAGGGTTTTGATGAATTGTTTATGAATTCATGTTAATTTTGTAGACTCATGGTTTTGTTTAAATAATTATGCTTTTCATTGTTATTGTGTTTAATTCTTGTAGATTGGCCATCTTCACATGTTAAGTTAGATATATGATTGAGAGATTGTATGTTTAACTTGATCTATAACAATGAATTATTGTTAATCTATCACGAGAGTAGTTAGGTTGACAATAAAAGTGGCTAAAGACTATTTTTAATGCCATGTAATTTTGTATTGGTTTTAAGAGATTAATAATCAATCGAGTTGCATGAGAAAGGGTTGTTTTTGAGAGAAAATAACTTGGAATTAAGTTTCTAGACTTAGGCATATGAATTACAATAAAATCCATGAAATCTATATTATTGCATGATGAAATAAACAAGGATTCATTACCCTAGAACTCTCTTTGACTCTTGTGTTTCTCCCTTTGATACTTTCCTTATTGGATTTATATTTTCCATAACTCATAATATTCAATTTCAATCCTGAAATAAAATTGATTCAACTCTAGAATAGCCAAGTAACTTAAACCTTCACAATTGGATCTCTAGTGGAATGATATTCGGACTTAACCGTCTTATATTATAACTTGACCCGTACACTTGCGGTTAACACTCAAAGTGCGCATCACCTGGCACCTCCCTGTGGGAATCCAACATCGAGACTATTGGGCAGTCAAACAATGCAATTGGGATCCTAAGGTGTTAGGTGATGCAAGACTTCTTAAGATTCAAGAACTCGAGGAATTGAGGTGGGAGTCGTTCAAAAACTCTCTTATCTACAAGGAGCAGAGAAAAACCTCCACGATAGACTGATAGCACCAAAGGACTTTGAAGTTGGGCATAAAGTTGTAAGCCTGACACTTAGCTTTGGAAGTTAGCAAGCTATAAAGATTGGTTTCGGAAGATGACAAGTTAAAGAAGGTAAGTAAATAGTGGCCGCAAGCCTTAAGGCATGAGTTATCATGCCTTGAAGGTGTCCTATGCGTTGGTGAGGGTGTTTCATGCGTTTGTGAAGGCTGCTATGCGTTGGTGAGGGTGTGTCATGCGTTCGTGAAGGCTACTATGCGTTGGTGAGCTGAACTATGCGTTAGCCAATTCATTTTTAAAGGAAAGAAAGTGGAGGTTAAGTCGGCACCCTATTTAAGTTAGTAAGCTAAGTGTTTGATCATTTTAAACACATTCTGTAACACCCCTATCCTAGATATATATATATCATAACCTGCTGGCATTTGGCTTAGCTTTACAATAACTATGCAAAAATTTATTGATAGGATAGCACCATGAGTAAGATTTAAGATGCTATGTGTAATATTTACAGATATGCCTGGTGATCCTCACTATGCCACTCAAAATAAATACAATTTCAACATAGGGATGGGGTTTATAAGTTCCCAAGTACAAAATTCTAATTTGGCTCAGACGAGTCTTGATGGTAGGCTAAGCACCCCGAACACGCTGGCTACCTGAAAAGAAAACATCAAAGAAACAAGAATTTATGAGTTACAAAGCTCAGTGAGTGACTATCTAAAGTTTAAACTCAATAAAGCATAACTACAATCACTAGTATAATCTACTTGGTCATGCACTGTAAACTTGTAAATAACTATAATCACGCAAGTGCATATCTTTTCATTGAACCTTTGTTGAGGCGGAGCGAACTCAACGCACCCAACGTCAATAAACCTTAGCTGTGTGGAGTAATCTCAACACATCAGCGTCAAATGCCTTCTATTGTGCTTATATGTCTGTCTGATCTCGGGCTGCCCGTATACCTTCTCATGTCCTTTGGTATAAGGGTCCCAGGGAATACTCAATCACCTTCTCTACATCCTTTGGTGAGAGCTTCATAGAAATACTAGCGCTGCCCATATGCCTTCACATGTCCTTCAACATTGGGTCCCAATCAAATCTTTCTAGTGCACTGACATGCACATCACATTTATCATAATTTAACAATAATCATGATATCTCAGAGTTCTCAAAGCATTCATTTAGCAACTAGCTTGGTAAAACTTAAGAACATTAACTAATACATTTTCAAGCTCTATCTTACATACAAGATAGGTACTATTTTCATACATAGGAGTACACTTCAAATCATGCTTCATAGATATTACTAAGCATATAGAAAATGATAATCAAGTTGGCTTATTTCAAACCATAATGTCACTCACAACTTATTCTGGGCTCCGAGCAGGTTATACGCTTTCCCTAGCTCCTCTTGACCTGTAAACACACCTTTTTCGTGTTAGACATTTTTAATATTCCTCTTTATATTCACTATATTTGCTTAAACATCTCAAACATGGGTTTTCATCACTAGTCCCTCTCTTGTTTACCACTTTTCATAATGAGCGAGATCCACAAGTATCAGCAAGATTATTAGGGTAAACTACTTATAACCATGCACCAGCGATACCCAGCTTCGCGAGACAAGCGATATTACCTTAAGAAGCGACACTCAACGAGACTTCAGCGAGAGTTGTGAGACGCAAAGCCCTTTGCGTTACCAGCGGCACTCGTCTCGCTGCCCACTCTTTAGCTCTTTAGCGATCCCACTGTCCTAGCGACCCCGATGGCCACTGCTTTCTTCTTTCCCTTCTAACTCGTTCTTTAACCTGCTAACATCGAATTTCAGCCATAATCAGAACTTCCTCTCTTCTACAAACTTGTAAAGAAGTGAGCTTTCTAACTTACCTCAAGATTTCAAACCATAACTCTTCTTCGTTTGAGAACTATTCTCGGATAACTCCAGCTGCTTTGAATCATCTAGCAGCTCAACTTCGATTACTTCTTTCTAGAATTTAACATACTCTTGCTCAAATTCGGCTTAAACATCCTTCATAGAAGTTGCTAAGAATTAATTTACTAACCTTAAAATTTTTGCCCTAGCTTTAACTTCCTCAGCTCACTCTTCTTCAAATACCGAATGATGTCCAGATTTACCGTCAACAATCAAGCTTCTGGTTCCAGCTTCAATTTCACCATGGAAATGATTTGGTTCCTACTTAATTTCGACATAAACACCTTCTTCCACCTCTCCTCGTTGTTTGTCTGTGAAATGGGGTCAATCTGGGTTCTAAATATGTCTAAAGTGTTTAATTATTCGGTGTACTTATATATATATACCACCGACTCACCAGCACAGCCATCACCTTCCTACTTAGGTTGGCCAACGCAACCTTCCGCGCATAGCTTCAGCAACGCATAGCCTCAACTTGCTGTGTAACAATTGCCCAACGCCCCATCACTGGATAGCCCGCTAACGCATGATCCTCTCAACCATTTCTTCTATGCACCAACGCATACCAACCTTCAATGCATAGTAGCTTCCAACGCATAGTGGCGTTCAACGCCTTGTGGCCTTCAACGCCTAGTGGCCTTCAACGCATAGTGCTGATGCGCACTTTTAGTGTTAACCACAAGTGCACGGGTCAAGTTATAATATAAAACGGTTAAGTCCGAGTATCGTTCCACTGGAGATCCAATTGGGAAGGTTTAAGTTACTTAACTATTCTAGAATTGAATCAATTTTATTTGAGGATTGAAATTCAATTTTATGAATTAGGGAAAAATAAAAATCAAGCAAAGAAAGTATCAAAGGGAGAAACACAAGAGTCAAAGAGAGTTCTAGGGTAATGAATCCTTGTTTATTTCATCAAGCAATATTATAGATTTCATGGATTTTATTGTAATTCATATGCCTAAGTCTAGAAACTTAATTCCAAGTTGTTTTCTCTCAAAGACAACTCTTTCTCATGCAACTCGATTGATTGTTAATCTCTTAAAACCAATACAAAATTACATGACATTAAAACTAGTCTTTAGCAACTTTCATTGTCAACCTAACTACTCTCGTGATAGATTAACAACGATTCATTGTTATAGATCAAATTAAACATATAATCTCTCAATCATACATCTAACCTAACATGTGAAGATGGCCAATCCTCAAGAATTAAACACAATAACAATGAAAAGCATAATTATTTAAACAAAACCATGAGTCTACAAAATTAACATGAATTCATAAACAATAAAACTAAAGAGTTTAGCCACTCATAGCTTGAAGCAACATGTTTTGAGCAAAAATAATCAAAGAAATAGTGTAAAGAAAAGGGAAACTCTACTGAAAAGAAGTTCTTGATTGAGGCAGCACCATCACGAACTCCTTGGCTCTCACGTCGGACTTCGAAGGGCACCAAGACTATCTCGAACTCTTTTCCTCTTCCTTGCAACTAACTCACTCTTTGAACTCTCGCTTAATTCTCTCCTTTTTGTATCTTTTTTTAGGTCTGCAACTTTCTTGCTTTTCTTGATTTTTCTCCCCCCTCTGGCTGCTGAAAACCCCCAAATTTATAGAGTTTAGCCGCCAAAAATTTTAACCTAAAATACACAATTTTCGTTTAAGTGACGCTGGCGCCACGGCGCTAGGGTTGCGACCAAAAATAAGTTGCTCTCGGGTTTTAGCGTCGCGGCAGCGCCGTCTTACTGCTGCGACGCTATCATTCGTTCATCAAGGATGCGTCGAGGCAGCGCCATCTCAGCGTCGCGATGCTACTCTGCGTCCATGCTGATGCGTTTATGCTTCAGCGCCGCGGCAGCGCCGTCTTAGCGCTGCGACTCTATCATGTGTTTCAACAAGGATACGTTTTTCAGCTCTTTTTCGCCGTATTCTTGCTCGGTTTTGATCTTTTAGTCGTTTCTTCTAATTTTCCTCGTTTTAACCTGAAAATCACTAGCAAACAAGTGAAATCTAATATAAAACTCCCTTAATTTGAGAGAATATAAAGCACTTTTCAAGTGCTTATCAAGTGCCCTTCGACGCCTCATGGCCTTCCTTCACATCTGCGTCCATGCAGAGCTACCTTCTTCAATGCATAGCTACCAGTAGTCTCGTCAAGCCTTAGGCATACTCTCAACGCGTAGCCCCACCAACGCAAGGCCAACACTTAGCCACTTTTTCTCCCATACAACTCGACCAACTTTCTCTATTCAATGCCCGTCTCATAGTCTCTTCTTAACTTGCCAACTCCCAAATGTTAGATAGGGGCTTATAGCGTTTCTCTACCGCATACTACATGGCGTCAAAGTCTCAAACGCACACTACTATGCGTTTGTTCCTTACCCCATAATACCATGCGTCTGCCTTAACCACATACTATCATGCCTTCCTTTATGCGTTTGCACTCTTTGCGTTTACCTTTATTTCGTTCTGCGTCCATGACCTTCCTCCTATCCTTGAGGTTTCCTTAATTATTTCTTTATGCACTCTTATGCTGTATTCCAAGGTCATATTTTCAATCTTTTCCTTATGTGAGCTATTTCTTCAATGATAAATCCTATCGTAAATCCATCTCCAGCCTCCTTCCTTTAGGCTTACTTCTCAATCTTCCAACTTATCCAATTCAAAAATCTTCCTTAGTAGGAGTTGTGCGTTTACCATAGATTGTCATAGCCTCTTTCCATGATTCTACCTTATGCGTTTTACCTTTATCATGCGTTTCCTTCGTCTCTACCATGCGTCCAACATGGTCTTCCACTAAGTATGCGTCCAACTTCATTTATCTCTCAGCTATTCTTTTTAACCCTTCCCATCACTTGATGAGGTTTCCTTTCTTTCCTTAGATCTTACTTCCAAGCTCAAAGTCATGGTTGCGTTCTTCTGATCTGTTTATTCTACACAGTAGAATTCTCAACTTCAAGAATTACTTTGATTCCATGATCCAGAAATCACTCAACGCAACCTTTCAATCAAATCCTTCTAATTCAAACTTCATCTACGGCCTATGTAAGCTAACACTTGAGCACAAACAGCTCTTGTCCTACTTCTTCCCTTTATAGGCTCTTCAACGCACTGGTCTTAGAGAAAGGGTGTGACAACATAGATATCATATCCTAGGTTACCCGAGTATCTTCTCCGAGTTCTTCAGTACTGGGTCCCATATACGAGATTTAGGCCACCCACATGCCTTCTCCGAGTCCTTCAGCATTGAGGGCTATCTCTATACTCAGGTTACCCACATGCCTTCTCCGAGTCCTTCAGCATTGGAACCATTTTTATATCCCGGCTACCCACATGTCTTCTCCGTGTCCTTCAGCATTGAGAGCCTTTGCAAAAACATTATTAAAAAACAACATGCTTTGAAAATAGCATAATATAAATTCACGAGTTTATAAAATCCAAATCTTCACAATCTCATTAACAATCATCAATGCTTTCTATAAAATCATAGGTTAATAAATAGCATGCCTTTCATAAAACTCGTTTAACAACTAGCATGCTTCAAATGATTTCCAATGTAAAACAAATAATATGCACATATCCTCATAGCACGTTAAAACCCGTGGAAAGCATAACCATGTAGACATGTTTCCAAACATAATCATACCACATAAAAACTTTGTTTAAAGTAGATTCATTTTAAATAAAATTGTCACTCACTACTTGTCTCGGGCCTTTAGTGGGTTATACGCCTTTCCTAGCTCCTCTCGGCCTGAAATAGTACATTTCCCTTTGTTAGATTTCCTTAAAATTTCTTTTTACGTAACAAACAAGCCTTAGACATTTCTATTATTCACCACTGAGACTCTACTTTATGAAGAAAACCATCACCGAGACTATATTCCACAAAAAAATGCTCAATCGATGCTACATTTCATAAAAGAGTTCACTAATGAGCGAGATTCAGGCCACTAGCGAGACAAACAACAAATTAAATCAAAAGACCAAACTGTACCAGCGATACTGTGAACTAACGAGACCAGCGAGACTTACTTGATCAGCGAGAGTAGCGACACCAGTGAGACTAGCGATACTCAGCGAGAATTGTGAAACAAAAAGTCACCAGCGACACTCGTCTCGCTGCTCACCCTTATACCTTCAGTGTCGCTGCTTTTTCCAGCGATACCTGTCTCCCACAGCTTTTGTCTTCGCTTCTATTTTCACTTCTATCTATTAAAAGTTGTATTTTCAGCCCGAATTAGAACTTGTTTCCTTCTACAAACTTGTAAAGAAATGTGTTTTCTAGTTTATCTCAAAATTTCAAAGCTTAACTTCTCTTTGTTCAACAGATATTCTCAATTTACTTCGCTCTGCTTTAAATCACTTAGGAAATCCGTATCAGTCGCTTCCACCTAAAATTTAACATGCTTCTCTTCATATTCAGCTCAACCATCCTTCACAAGAGTTGTTAAGAATTGAGTTAAATTACTAACCTAAAATTTTCAGCCGTAAAGGTGATCTCTACAGCTTGCTATAATCCAAATACCAGACCTTGCTCAGATTGCGCGACAGCAACCAGATCTTTTGTTTCAGCTTCAATTACACCACGAAACCGACCAGAATTCTACACGAATTTGCCCTAGACTCCTTCTTCTACCTTCCTTCGATATGCAGCTTCAAGGTTGGGTCAGCTGAAGCTTTGAAAATGGAGAAAATGATCGAAAACTCAGCTTTTACACATATACGGTTGCCGACTTACTTCCCACTTTCAACCATTTTCATTTCTTTTCTTTTTTTTCTTTTTCTTCTTTTTCTTTTCTTCTTCCTTTTTCTTTTATTTCTAAAATCCACTTTTTCTATTTTTATTTTATTTTTGTTTTTATTTCCAAATAAACAAAATAACTCCTAAACTCGATTTACCTCGTAATGATTTAGAATTCACTTACCAAAAATATTTTCGGCTTCTGTTGTATGACAGATCTCAAGTCTCCAGCAACGGCGCCAAAAACTTGTCTGTTGCGTTTGTCTATTATTAAGCTTACTATGCGTTCATTACACTATCCGTTTAACATGCTTAATATTATGCGTTAATGATCTGTCAAGTTTTCCTATTTTTAACCCAAGTATAAGCAAAGAAATAGGTTTACTCGGTGAGTCCGAGGTCGAACATAGAGACTATGTTGAATCTATAATTAATTGGATTATTTGAATTGGAGTGGTAACCAAAAATATTTCATGAAGGATGTGTCTAATTAAAGAAAGCAATAACATGTACACTAGATTAGAAGGTGGTAGATGGTAAGGTATGCGACACAGCAAAGTCAGCTAAGTAGATTAAATGAATGGGTAAAAACAGGGTTCGGGTTGGTTAACATCTAAAATCAGAAACGCATAGTGATAGTCTATTCATACTTGTAACTCTTCTCCTGGTTGTCAGTCGCTATGCGTTATATGTCTATACCGCATAGGAGAGTGTTAAGTACCAAGGTTATTCCTATAGACAGGTAACACTTCTTAGTCTTGTCAATTGAGTTCCACAATCACTTACTCTGTCGAGCAGTCTGATTATTACTACTTATATCGATTAGCTAGATGGACATAAGCATCGGATTAAGATTACAATTGACAAGATGCAATAGTTACACTATGGTTCTTACTTAGATGCTAACGCAACTCGTGACCCTTGAAAGATTAGCTACTCATGGATTCAAAGTAACAAGCGAAAAGTGTAGAGAATTGGATAGACATGGAAGAATTGTAGATTAATGAACAAAATACAATGTTAGACAGCTCAATGTCTTGTTACAAATCTAAAATCAAAGCTAGAAAAAAAAATTGAAAGCAGGAAGGCATTTCAATGTCTTGAGTCGCCGGAATGGAAGCGTGAAGTTTTGCTGTGAAGTGGTCAGGAAGAGGGAAGACTCTTCTCTCTCAAGCTATTCGTCTCCGGTTGTCTTCTGGAGAGAACTCTACTGTCACTTAGGAATTCTTCCGAGAATCAACAACCCTTTTTCAGCTTGTAGGTCTGCCCTTTTTATAGAGACTGCGTTCGTAATCAGTGGCAAATCTGCGTGATTGAAGGCGCAATTGATGTCGTGCGTCTATCTCGCCTAATTGCGTAATTCTCGGTTCAATTTAGATCCGACACTTTAGCCACAGATCATGCATGTCAATCTTCCGACAATCTCTCAAGATTCTGATCTAATTTTCTGCTATCTTGCGTTTCTGGTCGTTATACGTCCATGGAGAATTGGGTTCATGCGTTCACTTATGTCGACGCATCCATATGTTCTAACGCATCATCCTGCTTTGAGCGGATGTCAACGCGTCACAGGTTGCCAACGCATAGTCCTGCGTTAAGAAGTTGCCAACACATCTACAGGTTGCTCGCGTTCTTACGTTAAAACATGCGTTTTAGATTCAAAAAGTTATAAAATAATTATCTTCATCAATTTACAAGAGTAGAACGCATAGGAAGATTTATCAATAGAATTTAACTAATACTACCGCATAATTCTTTATTTAATCTCTATTTTTCTAAGAGAAAGGCTGTAATAACTTGTATTTCTACAAGTTATCAGCTTCCTTCACTTCTTCCTTCAATCTACAAGAGGAAAAACAATTTAGTCTATATCGGTACCACGTACTTACGTTTAGCTCTTACAAAATGGAAGTAGGGTTTACATCTTTACTTTTTAATGGCTTATTTGACACCCTATCGTTTTGGAGTTCTTAGAAAGAAACACTTTAAATACATCACTCCATTTTTTATAAAACATATCCGTCTTAATTAATAATCTCATAAAACCATAAGGATCCAAATCGTCTAAGGGACATGGCAACTCATAAGCTTGTTATAATATTAGTTGTTGTCCTAGTGATATTCGCATCTTTTGTATCCACAAGTATGCTCTTAACTCATAAGTAGTCTAATTCCATAATGTTTTTTTTTTTTTTGTTAGACACACTTTTTTTTTTTGTTAGACACAACGTTTTTAAACAATGTAATCTTTGGTATCATGGCAGTGAAAGGAGACGTGTTGAACGTGCATTGTGTTCGGCCATGTTCTGAGACTTATGACGACGAGTCATGTTATAATGATTGTATCCGAGAGAATAATGGTGCTGGATTTTGTTACCCAAAGCTTCCTAGCCTTCTAGTGAAAAAGATTGTTGTTGCAATCTTTGATCCAAGCAAAGAGAAATATTTTGGTTTTTAAATCTAAGATTGTGTAACATTTCTCTAAAATTCTTAAATAAAATTTACTATTCTACAAGATCTCTATCATTTGACTATCTTGACTTATTTTTTTCTTACATAATTAATGATTGCTACACCAACAAAATGCAATAGTTGAGAAGAACTGGACCTAAAAACTGAAGTAATAGGTATTGTCAAGACAAAACATTGAAGAATGAACAATTCATTTGTAGCAAAAGAACAATCTTTTCTAAAAGAGTTTAGAATTAACGCATTGCCTCAACATTGAGTTTTTATTTTAAATGAAACAAGTTAGAGTATAATTATAGCAGAAGATCCTTATTGGATTTATATATATGTAGATCTTAACATATATTTTTATACTATACTAGATGATATAAAAGAAACCTCAATGGAAATCAAGAAAATATATATTTCAAGTAGAGTTTATTTTGGGTTATGATCAAAATTCCTTAAGACGTTGGTGAAGTTTATTCTTTGAAACAAATGAGGTTGGTAGGATTATTCTTCCTTTAATAACGCCCGTTGTTCCAATAATAATGGTTGCAAATGAGTCGTACCTATCAGTTCATCATTTTCATATTGGTCATGTCTTTGTCCTCCTCTTTAACTTCTTTACACATAACGAAACTTTAGGGTTCCAATTCCTTTAGATCATGTTCCGCAAGCGTTTGGTCGGTCACTTATACTTCTTCCTCTTCTCTACAAGATTTGTATGTGCCTTTATCATACACTATGGGTCTTCTTGTGTTATTGTTAAGATTTTTTTAAATATTTGAATATTGACTTTGCTCGAGTGAGTTTTCCCTCTCTTATTAAAATCGCTAGGATTTTTTTTTAAATGTAGAATTTTTCTCTCATTGATTGCAATTAAAATTCGAAACTTGATTTTCTCACTTCGAATTTCATTTAATTTCCTACTACTGTATTGGTTGAAAATTGTTAAAACTTCTTCTCTCATCTTGTAAAGAATATATTCTGAGAGGTACTCCCTTGTAAATTTGCATGGGTTGTTTAAAAAGGATCAAACCACATGAAGTTACCTATTACGATCGACGTCAACTAGAGTTTCTCCATCTTCCACTAATGGTAACAAATTTTCTTACTGCTTATCATTGGATAGGTTAATAAAAATATATGTTTATTTGACACTTTATTGTTTTCATAAAATAATACTTTTTAACTAATAGTGAGTGTGAAATTTTACACCTATACACACATCAAAACATCAACTTTTATGATTTTGTTCATGGTTGTAAATATTATTTCATTTTTTCCTTTCCCGAAGACTGAATGCATTTTTTATGTAGTTGACATTTAAAATATGTCCAAATTCCTTATCATATGTAGTTGAAAGCTTAAAAACTAGGCAACTTGTTGGATAATAGGTACATTGCAATACCAAGGGTATTATTGACGGTCATGATTGGACCGGGATTTGTTACCGCACAGGATGGTCAGATGGCCGAGCAGACCTAGTTTCTAAACTTGTGGCAGAGATTTTCCTCGTGAGATGGTCAGGAGGTCAAGGTGCCTAACTCCTAGGCCTATGAGAAGTTCCCAAGGGGATGGTCAGAGGGCCAATGGGCCTAGTTCCTAAGCCCCAGTGGTAAGTTGTAGGTACTATGTGCACATAGGATCACCAGAACATTGAGAACAGTCGGATACCGAGATGAGTTTGGCTGAGGGCTAGCAGGAAGAGCAAACATTGGAAATAACCCTATAGGGAGGTTTGATTTAAAGCTCGATATGGTTGATTTATACTTGCTTATGATTCATGTTTGTGGAATTATTATTGTTATTGATTTTGAAAGGGTTAGCAAAACCCTAGTTGCATGTATCGATCACTAATTGGGCTTCGTAGAAGCTCATTCTTTTCTTATGTTTTCTCTTTAGGTAGCAGTCGAGTTCCTGTTGCTGAGCAAAGTCAAGGTCTATCGAGATATCATGTGCTTTTGGTTATAGACATAAGAATAAATTATAATATGAGTCAAGGTCTGCTGAGAAATTATGTATATTTAGCCGTAGGCAGTAGTCTAAAAGAGGAACTAGAATCATGTTTTCTGTAAACAAATTTGTTAAACAATTGTAATAATAAATTATGCATTTGATTAATGAGTTAGTTTATTTCTACCTGTATAAGTTGCATATGATAGTTCCCGGAAAGGTAAAGTTTTGATAGTAGGCATCACAAGAGGGTCAGTGTCTACTGTCCTCACACTTCGTATCGGGATGCAGGAGAGTGGCTCAGGACAAGATGTGACAAGATATGCCACAAAAGACACTGTACATAGGATAAGGATCACACATCCATTCGAATGGATACCAAGGTGAGCTCCAAAGTAAAGAGGATAGGTGAAAGAAAAAGGATATGCTATAAGAAATGCCTTCCAATTGAAAGAAATAGAAGAATCATTATAGCTACTAAAGAGATTTGACTTGATGCACCAATAGGCAGCCAAAGAGATGATGTCTAATTATTGTGAGCTTTGGCAATCTCTTTGAAAAGCCTGTTGTTATGCTTCAACCAAATAGACCATAATAGAGCTCCCATGATGTTGCTTCCACTATAGAAAATAATAGATGAGATAGCTAACGGAAAATACTATAAATGGGCTTTTATAACAAAAGATATTATACACATTTTTTAAAGCTATAACGAATGCTATAATAGAGTATGAAGGTATAGTTTATGTGTATTGCTCAATTACCCTTAATTTATAAGTGTTTGATACGGTTGAGCAAATGACTGATGTGTTCAATTTTTTAAAAGGAAATTATGTCGGCCACAAGCAAGTATATGAAAATATTTCATTGTATTGGTTCCATAGATACTAACGTGTATACAAATTTTATCGAGGGCTAGGGAATGAAATTTCCATCATTGTTCGCACGAAGTTTTCCACTCAAGGGCTGGAGATCATTGTATGGCCCTCATGTTGAATGTTAAAAAAGATGTCTCTAGAGCTAGCTTAGAAACACCATTATATAAATTAGGCGTGCAACAAAAAATCAAAAAATTAAAATTTCAAACCAATCCAAACTGATCCAATGGTTGGTTTGGTTTTTTAGTATGAAATTGGACATATTAGTTTGTATTTGGAGAAAACCAAAAAGTATTGGTACAAATCGGTGTTTTAGTAGAAAAATCAATCAAAATCGAACAGAGCCAATGGTATATATACCCTTGAAAAAAAACTCTTCATTAGGTATTTTTTAGTATTTTAATTATTATTATTATGGTACATGTATATTTGATATTTAGATAAAACACCAATTATTATGGAGCATGTATGTTTTTTTATTTAGAAAAGTGACAAGAAAAAGAAAACAAAAAAATGTCAAATTTCAATTTATAAAAAAAGAAATAGATCCAATTTTAATTTAAAATTAGCAAAAATGACCAATTCAAAACAAAGTGGAAATAAAAAAAAATTGAAAAAAAAAAAAAGAAAATGCCAAAAACCGAGAACCAAACCAATAATAAACTAATCTAAATAAAACCAATCCATTGGTTTTGTTCTTTAATGGAAATTGGTTTGGAAACTTTATTTTTAAAACCGATTAGTTTTGTTTGGATTTTGGTTGGCCCCAAAACTGAACCGACTATCACCCCTAGTTAGTATATTAGTCAACTGATATACCAAATATAAAGTATATCAAATATACTACTGATCTACATGCTAATATGCCAATAAAGGTAAATTTGGAATAATAAAAAGTAAAAATCAACTTCTGTTATAAAATGAAAAGAAAATAAGAACAAATATATAAACACAAGAGAGAAATTGAGAGAAGAAACTAGAGAACATATATGTATTATTCTCAATTGAGGTGTGTTTTACAAAGGCACCATACACCACTATTTATATGGCATGGAATGGTATATATTACAATATAGAATTCAATTGGGGTGTATGCTACAACATAAAATTGAATGGAAGATTTATGATATTTTGTAACTTATGTAGGTTATGGATATCTACACTAAATATTATATTTATAATATCTAATACATTTATAATACTCCTCCTTAGATATCCATATTATATAAAATGAATGTCTCGTTAAAACCTTACCTAGGAAAAATTTCAATGGGAAAAAAATCCTAGTGAAGGAAAAAGAGTACATTATTTTATACACTTTGATGACTGTCTCATTAAAGACCTTGCTAGGAAAACCAGATGGGAGAAACCATAGTCAAGGGAAAAAGAGTGCAATAAGTTTACTCCCCTCGTGGAAATATCACTTGGCATCTCATAGTTGTCACATTCAAATGTAGTGTACTAACTTCTCAAATGTTGTGGATAAATCTTCATAATAAGTCTGCCAAGTTGTCTTTTAAAGAAATTTGTTGGATCATGATGCCACCATTTTCTCAAGGTCATGAATGTAGAAATTTATCTGTGATGTTATCTTCATATAATAACATTCTTGGTCAGCCTCATGCATCGTCAGAATTTCAGTAATTGTTATAATTTGCTTCATAGATTGTCATATTATAAGAATTCGTCTTCATGTACTAATTAAGTAACTTTTTTAAGATCTAGCTCTTATAGGTTAGATAAATAACTTGCACATTCACAACCAATTAGACCATAATTAAATTTATCGAGAAGAAAATAAATTAATATAAACTAATTCTCAAATAAAACATATAATATATGTTCAACTCTACTCCAATATCTTTCTTTTGGTGGAATATTATATCTATGTAACAAAATTACAAAAAATACAATAGATAATGTATAATAAGAAAATATATAAATGCACTTATTTCCTAAAACTTTAGTTCTTCAGGACCTAAAGTTTTTCATAATCATATCCTCAGATTAAATGATATATCTTTTTCAGAACCATTATAGGAGTGTTCAATGATGTAATTAATCCATATAAGATCTTTTATATGTCCAAATGAAGCCACTTAGTATAAAAAAATGTTCAACCATGCGTCCAACCTAGTCTCGGGATAGGGACCATGCATCCAACTCCCTCAATCATGCATCCAAGATGATGCTTCCTAGGATTTGGCTTCTTTTCCTCTCTTTTCTTCTTCCGAACTTCCTATACTTAGCCAAATTTTCCTTGTCAAGCCCCTCCTATGCGTCCATGGCAAGAACACCATGCAAGGAAGCACTTGTTTGGACGCATGGAGTTGTTCATCATGCATGGTGACATGTGGGAGCTAAGTGTCAAGCTTGGAGGCAAAATTGGATGACAAAGCTTGCCATCCAACTTCTATAAATAGGGCTAAAGGGGTAGAGGAGCTCTCACACCATCACAAGCATAGAGAAAAGAGAGAAAAAAGATTGGAAGAGAGAGTTTGTGTTCAAGGAAGGTTGGTAGGCGTCCAAGTGTTGTTTTCCTTACTATTGAAGTGTTGTCTGCGTCCATCAGCTATCCCAGGCGTCCAAGGAAGGCTACCTTGCGTCCAACTGACCTGTGTAAGGAGAAAATAAGTTGTCGTACGTCTAACTCGATCTGCCCTGCGTCCAAGGAAGAGTTTTCTTGTCACACCCTACTTTTAAGAAACCGATGCGTTGAAGAGCCTATAAAGAAAAGAAGTAAAAGACCATGTGGACGCATGGTCAGGACTAAGATAACGCATGGTAAGGGTGGATGCATGGAAGTAAACCGAGAAGGGAAAGAAGTGAAACGCATAGGAGAAGATGTAAGCATTGGCGATGGTAAGACGCATAAGCAAGAAAGGAATAAAGGTAATGTCGTGAAGTGTTGGAAGAGATCTAAGTCTCGGAAAGGAAGAATACTATAGCAAACTGAGTAACGCATAGACTATTAGCAAGGAATGTTCTCGAGTGTTGGATAAAGTAGAAGGTGAGAAGTAAGCTTAAAGATTGGAGCAAGAGGTGGACGCATACTAAATTATCATCAGAGATATTTTAGTACAAGGAAAAGGTTAAATGAATAACCTTGGACTACAAGTACAAGAACGCATAGAAGGATAATCAAGGAATCCTCAAGGATAGGAGAAAGATCATGGACGCATGATAGTATGTGGTTCCAGCTAACGCATGGTATTATGTAGTAAGGCACAAACGTATAGTAGTGTGCGTTTGAGACATTGACGCCTAGTAGTATGCGGTGGAGAAATGAGTTCAAAGGAAGTATGGCTGAGAGTAAGTGAATAAAGTAATGAAGTTAAAACCTAAAAGGGAAATTCAATGAACGCATGGGGACATTGTGTTGGTTGAATAGTTTGTATGTTGAAATATGTTGGACGCATAAGATAAGCTTATAAAGGCTAGGTGGCTTCATATAGACTTGACACCTTACCAGTGGGAGGTGTTAGAAGGCAAGATAAGTGTTTCATGCAAGGTGACGCATGGATTAATGCATGGTTAGTTAAGCATGCAGTGTGACATGTGGCAAACAAATGGCAAAAAGAGAGGAGTAGTGGGATGACAAGCCCTCTATAAATAGAACCTTGAGGGAAGAGGAGCGACTGATGACTCTAAAGGAAGAATTTTTGAGAGAAAGGGAAGAAAGAAGGCAGAAAGGAGGAATCCTTGCGTCCTAGTAGGAGTCTGCGGCCAAGAAAGAAGGTATTCTTGACAAGTTAGCTATTTTATGTTAAAGAAGTCATCTTGCGTCGAAAGGGGGGTTGGCCTTGCGTTAAAGACAAACACTACGTTCAAGGTGAACGCCACGTCCAAGGATAGGCGATGCGTTCAAGTCGGACCTTGCGTCTAAGAGAGGTCGACGCATCCAAAAAAGAAGTAAGAAAAGTTAGGCTGCACTTTGCGTTAGTTATCGACCTTGCGTTGAAGGGCAGGGTTGCGTCCAACCGAGCTGACAGAGGAAAATCAGCCTTGCGTTCCAGAATTAGAACGCTGCGTCCAAGAAGCTCGGGAAAGAGGAAATAGCGAGAAGAAGGAGGAATTATTCTTGAGCAAGTATATTGTGAGTAACACCTGCGTTTTCCAAAATATAATGAGTTCTCTATACTTAATATCGTCGATTTTATGAATATGATTTTATGAGTTTTCAATGAATAAATGCATGCGTTTTATATAAATAGCATTGAGTATGCTGGTTATTTGATAAAGGTTAATAAACGCATGTTGATTGATAATATGTGATTTGTGATTTTACTGAAAAGCAGGGTGTATGATGTTATATGATTTCATGAAAGATTTGGAAATAAACTTGTTTGAAAGGCATGTTGTTTGACATTAAAGCTTTGTAATTGAGTTTAGCATGCTGTTTGATTTTATATTTGGAAACGGTTAACTACGAGTTTATGATATAAATATAGAAAAGGCACCCACTGCTAAGGGACTCGTAGAAGGCAAATGGGTAGCCTGGATATAGAAATGGGACCCTAATGGCTCAGGGACTTGGAGAAGGCATTGTGGGCGGCTCGGATTCTAGTACCTATGTGCACATAGAGGAAAATACGACGCTGATGTGTTGAGATTACTCCACACAGCTAGGGAAAATCGACGTTGAGAAGCGTAGAGCATTGCTCCGCCTCAACTAAGGAAAAATGATTTTGAAATAAATGAGATTATTGAGAATTTACTCTAAAACAGATATGCATGATTTAACAATGGTTTTAGCATGTTTTAATATGAATTAAAGCGCTATATTTTATGCGAGTTTGAGAATGTTTATGTTATAACCAGATTTACAGTTAAGAAAGATGTTTTCAAAAACCGTTACTCACTGAGCTGTTAGCTCACCCTTTTTATATGTTTTCCATTTTTCAGGTAGCATGACAGTTCCCGTTGCCGATCGAAGTCGAGGTTTGTCAAGAGTTAATGGTATTACTGTCCTAGTAAGGGTAAATAGTATTACCATCCTAGTAAGGGTAAATATGAGAAGATAGGTAATAGTGATAATGGGTTTTGAGACATGTAAGTCTGGGACTGTTGTCCTCACGCTCGGTCTTGGGCTACAGAAGGGTAGTTCGGGGTGGGGTGTGACATTTCTGACGTCCAAGGAGTTGTTTTAGGGTTTTTGAGATTTCCAAATTGCTGTTTTCTTAGTTCCAGAAGCTCAGGAGAAGCTAAGGAAGTTTGAAACTAAAGCAGAAGAAGGAACCTTAAGTTGGATGACTACATTTTCTGTGAGTGATTGATTTCTTTTCGCAAGAGAACTAAATTATATTCTCTGTAAATACTGGTTAATAACATGCCTATGAGCTTATAATTGATAGCATGATTGTGCAATATTATGCATGCTATGGTGAGGTATCAGATATTTTATATCAAATATGTTAGCATGAGGTGATATGCATACTAGGGCAAGTCACTAAATAAGTACATAGTATATCGAGCTTGTTGGATATTAGATTCTAACTCCGATGATGAAGGGTTATACGAAGGCATCGATGAACATATTATGTTTCCAATGTTGAAGGAACTTGCGAGGGCATTGATGATGGCGGTCATGGCTGGGACCAGGATTCGACACCACATAGGATGGTCAGAGGGTCAGAAGGACCTAGTTTCTAAGCTTGTGGTGGGGATTTCCTCGTAGGATGGTCAATGGGTCACCAGAGCCTAGTTCCTGACCCTACGAGAAGTACCCGAGGGGATGGTCAAGGAGCCGACGGTCCTAGCTCTTTAACCTCGAAGGTAAGACTATGTGCATATAGGGACAGAAACAACGAGATTAGTTGAGCCAAGTTGGCTAGTAGGAAAAACCAGTCAGGATTGTAGTGTTGTATGAGCCAGCAAGATAAACAAAGAAGTTGTTATGCCGAAGGTGCCAGCAAGACAAGATGATTCTGAGAATAACCCAACATGGGAGGTTGGAATATAAAGCTCGATATGGTTGTAGATATACTTGTGTATGATTCGTATTATGAGTATTATGATTATTATTATTATAATGCTAAAAGGGTTAGTTGAATCCTAGCTTATTCGATCACTCACTGGGCTTCAATGAAGCTCATCCTTTTCTTATGTTTTTCTTTCCAAGTAGCAGCCGAGTTTCCGTTACTATGCAAAGTCAAGGTCTGCCGAGAAATTATATGCACTTAGCTATAGGTGACAGTTAGAATAAGAAACTAGAAACATGTCTTCTGTAAACAAACGTGTTAAATAATTGTAATAATATTAACTTAAGCATGTTTTATATGAATTGATTTCTTTCTCTCTATCTAAGTTGCATAGGTCAGATTAGAAAAAAGCTAAAAGTTTGACGGTAAATGTCGCAAGAGGGTCAGCATCTGCTGTCCTCATGGTGTGACATGATATTTATGCAGATCAATGAGTGCCTCAAGAGCGACGTTCAAAATTATCTCCCATCCATAGTCTTTGGTATACCATTGTACCGACAGACTGATTACTAACAACAATTGGGATGACCAAAAGATTTTGGATCTTTTCTCGTAGGAGGATGTAGAGTTAATCCTGAGCATTCCTTTAGCTCACTCTTCTTCTATGGATTGCTTTTTCTGGCACTATGATTGGGAGGGTTATACTCTATTAAACATGGATACAAGTTAGCTTAAGATCTTGCTTGTGAGGCTTTTACATTGCTGAAACATGAAAGTAGAGAAATGTGGGGCCTAGTGTGGAACATAAACGTCCCTTTAAATTTATAAATAAATAAATAAATAAATCTTTTGGTAGTGTGCTTGTATTTGAGCCCTTCCTACTAAGGCAAATCTTTGTCACACAAAAATTTGTAATACAGGCTCTTCTCTACAAAAATGATCTTGAAACACAGCTCCATTTTATCTACAATTGTAAACAAATGAGAAAATTTTGGAGAATTATCATATATGAACACAAAATGTGCTAACTTTGCTTCTCTTTTACATAGGGTCTGAAAGGCTCCAAGTTTTATGGAAATGCATATCTTTACATTAGTTGTTGCCCTATCTGAAACTAGCGTAACTTGATGGTGTTTGAAATGGCCAAGAAGTGAGGCAGTTTGACCATATCTAGTGGGCTTAGGAGCTTGTTGAGGAAATGGATAAGCATGCTTCTCAGAGAAGTTCAAGTTTGTCTGACTTGGCCCCAACGTTGTTGCAAAAATTCAACCAATCAAATACATTTATATTTCCAATCTCTAACCTATTGTTATTAAAATGTAGCATTGGTGGCAAGACCAAGTTGACTTGTAGGGAAGCGCAAGATGTGTTGCATATAGTTAATTTCCTAATTATAGCGATAATAGGGGGTTTGGTGAAATTGAAATAATACAGAAAAATAAAAGACGGCGGGTAAATATAACCTTAGTTAGAGAATCTAGTTCTAAGAGTATAGAGCAATCCAATGGAATTTTGATTGTTGAACTCTTTTTATTAAACAAACATTAAATTTAGATTCTGACGACTCACTCAGTTCACCCAACTCATTAGCGCAATGGCTACTAACTCATTGGGTAAACCATGTAAATGTCCTAATTATCAACTAAAGCTAAAATCATAACTAGACTAAATGTTTTGGTTCTATTGGGTTTGAAAGCATCCATATAGAATTAAAACATTTGCATTAAGATCTAGGTTTCCATTGTGTGGTTAAGCAATTAGGTAACCAATTAACTAACCAATTTATCTTTGAACTTAGATTTAACATGCATTCAAGGTCTATGATCAGACTATAGTAAGTAGCATACATAGTTCAACTTTTGCTACTAATATGATTTTAGCTAGACAAACAAAAGTAAACGTGCAAGTCCTAATCTATAGCCAAACATACATTCATGGGTAGGAGAGTCAATCCACTCAAAAACATTTATTTAAATTAAACAAGAGTCAAAGAAGAGTGAATCAAAATGTATTAAGAAATAATTCTATCAAAATCACAACGGTTCCTTACTCCTAAAAACTAGAAAAACTACTAACCTTGAATCTTCATATAGATGTAAAAGGTGTTAAGAATCATCCAAATTAAGATTCCTAAGCTAAAGAGAACGAGAGGAAGGAAGAAAAAGGGTTGAACGGTTGAATCTCTTCCGCTCCTCCATGTTGAAAACCCTAAAAAAGGAGGCCATTATTCATAAAATTGTCGAAGCGTTGAGGCGCTTTCTTGTAGCGTCAACGCCAATGTATTCCTCAGAAGCGCATCTACTATTGAGCGTTATGGCGCCACAAGACGGCACTACAACACTTTCCTTGTGGGTGCCTCTAGAAATGGCACTGCGCACATGTCACACCCCCTCCCGGATTATCCTCCATAACCCGAAAAGAGATGTGAAGACAGCAGTTACTGACCACCCTGTCACGTAACCCACTGTCAACCTCACCGTCTGTTATACTCTTGACAAACCTCGACTTCGATCGGCAACGGAAACTGTTATGCTACCTAAAAATGAAAAACATTTAAAAGAATGAGCTAACGGCTCAGTGAGTAACAGTTTCTTGAAATAATATAAATCCACTCTAAAACCGGTCAAAATTTGTATAAAAAATATCACTTTCAAACACATTAGTTTATATTCATACATCACCGCGAAAACATGCTTGACCGTTTCAGAAGAATAAATACTCAAAATCTCATGTTAATAAAATATTTTTTCCTTAGTTGAGGCGGAGCACTGCTCAACGCTACTCAACGTCGATTTTCCTTAGCTGTGTGGAGTAATCTCAACACATCAGCGTCGTATATACCTCTATGTGCACATAGGTATTAAAACTCGGGCTGCCCTCAATGCCTTCTACGAGTCCCTGAGCATTAGGGTCCCATTTCTATATCCAGGTTACCCATATGCCTTCTACGAGTCCCTGAGCATTGGGTACCTTTAAATTAGAACGGCTACCCCTTTGGCCTTCTCCATGTCTCTGAGCCTCGGGTGTCTTTTCAAGTTTAATATATCAGAAAACATATTTATAAACGTTATATTAATAATTCATGAGTTTACCATTACGAAATCTCATCCCATCAGCATGCTAAGTTCAATTTCACATTTAATATAAATCTGCATGCTTTTCATTAGGTTTACTTTCAGACCTTCCTTGAAATCATATAATACCTTGCTTTCCATAGAAGTTATGAAAACAAATATATCAATCATTCATCATGCGTTTTGTAATTCATAGCAAGTACCCAACTTTCACAGAGTTCTCAAGTAAAAACACATGCTCTTGTCTCTAAGATGCATGCTCATGTCTCTATAAATCACATAATCATATACTTTATATATATGAAAACGCATTCATTATTCCATTAGAAACCCATAAAATCATATTCATAAAAATCTCATTTACATTTTGTAGAACGCAGGTGTTACTCACCTGTACTTGCCACAGAATACTTCTTTTCCTCTTCTCTAGTTCCTCTTCCCGAGCTTCCTGGACGCACATTCTAACTATGGAACGCAAGACTTCACTTTCTTCTGTTAGCTCGGTTAAACGCATCCCTACCCTTCAACGCAAGGTTGATAACGCAAAGCTAATTATTTTCACCAAGTGCATCCCGACTCTTCTTACTTTCCTTTTGGATGCGTCGCCCTCTCTTGGACGTGAGGTCCATCTTGAGCGTGTCACCTAATCTTCTCTCTTGGCCGCATACTCCTACCATAGACGTTCTTGTTGCCTTCTTCTCTTTTCTCTCCAGAATTCTTCTTTAGAAGTCATCAGTCGCTCCTTTTCCCTCAAAGTTCTATTTATAGGGAGCTTGCCATCCACTTTTTCCTCTCCTCTTGCCACTTGTTTGCCACATGTCATGCTGCATGCTTAATTAACCATGCATTAGCCCAAGTGTCACCTTGCATGAAACACTTAACAGATAAGGTGTCAAATCTACCCATAGCCACCTTGTAAGGGCTATGGCGTTGACCCTGGCTATACATTGTCCCACATCGGTTAGGAAGGAGAACGAAGCCTTCCTTATAAAGGGGGTGGATACCTTTCTATGTACGAGGCCTTTTGGTAGGCGCAACCCTACCAAGAACAAAACCGTGAGGGGTAACCCAAAGCGGACAATATCGTATAGCGGGTGGTCTGGGCCATTACAAATGGTATCAAAGTCGGTGCCCGAATCGATGTTAAAACCTCAGGTAGGTCAAGCGGGGACGCTTGACTCGTTAGGGGGGGAGATTGTAAGGGCTATGGCGTTGACCCTGGTGTATTATTGAAACAGGGCAGGATTTATGTACCAAAAGATGAAGAGGTTAAACATATGATACTGGAAGAGACTCATAGTTCGGCGTATGCTATGCACCCAGGCAGTACCAAGATGTACAGGACGCTGTTGTAGCAAAATGTTTAATTTGTCAGCAGGTTAAGCTTGAACGACAAAGGCCAGCAGGATTATTGAATCCACTCCCTATCCCCGAGTGGAAATGGGAGCATGTTACTATGGACTTTCTGTTTGGATTACCGGGGACATCAGCAGGTGTTAATGGAATCTGGGTGATCGTGGACAGGTTAACAAAAACGGCACGATTTTTACCAGTTAAAATGACCTACACTTTAGACAGGTTAGCACAACTGTATGTGGACAGAATCGTGAGTCAGTTTGGTGTACCTGTAACGGTGACATCAAATAGAGATCCAAGATTTACTTCCAAATTTTGGGGAAGTTTGCAAAACGCATTGGGAACCAAGCTACAATTCAGTACTGCGTTTCACCCTCAGACCGACGGGCAATCTGAGCGGACCATTCAAACTTTGGAAGATATGCTGAGAACCTGTGCGTTACAATTTCAGGGTAACTGGGATGTGCATTTACCTTTGATGGAATTTGCATATAATAACAATTATCAAGCGAGTATTGGGATGGCTCCCTATGAAGCACTATATGGTAGACCATACAGAACCCCAGTTTGTTGGGGAGAGGTTGGTGAAAGAAAGTTAGTTGGACCGGAAATTGTGCAGGCTACAACAGAAAAGGTAGAACTGATTAAAGCCAATCTTAAAGCAGCTAGAGACCGTCAGAAGAGCTATGTGGACAACAGAAGAAAAGATCTTGAATTTGAGATTGGAGACAAAGTGTTTTTGAAGTTGTCACCGTGGAAAGGAATTCTGAGAATTGGTAAGAAAGGGAAATTGAGTCCCAGATATATTGGGCCCTATGAGATATTAGAAAGAGTTGGACCAGTAGCTTATAGACTAGCTTTACCTATTGAAATGTCTAGGATACATAATGTATTCCATGTATCAGTGTTGAGGAAGTATATACCCGATGCTACTCATGTGCTATCAACGCAACCAGTAGAGCTTAATGAAGATCTGAGCTATGAGGAAAAGCCCGTACAGATATTAGATGAGAAAGAACAGGTTTTAAGAAACAAAGTGATACCATTAGTTAAAGTATTATGGAGAAATCACGAGATAGAAGAAGCAACGTGGGAGCCGAAGGAGCAAATGATGAAGCAATATCCAAGTTTATTTAAGTAAGAGTGTACTGTCTACTGATTTCGGGGACGAAATCTTTGTAAGGAGGTGGTAATTGTAAGCCCCGTACCTAATTTTGTGAGAACGCAAGGTAAGAAGGGGGCCGAGATATGGATGATTGGGTAAGAGTAGTTGGCTGGCTTGCGTTTGGGGTGGAAAAATGACTAAGTATCAGCTATGCGTTGATGGCAACATGTTGTGATGGAAACAGTTTTGGTGTAAATGCAAAGGTGAGGGAAGACTATTATGCGCTGAAGCCGCGACGCGTTGAGGACATAAGGCGTGGAGAATCACCTTGTACCGAAGATTATCATGCGGCAAACGCATTAAAGGCAGTGTGTCGTTGGAAGTAATGGCCACGAGGAGTTGGGAGCTGATTTGCGATGAGGCTATTATGCGGTGAACGCTACCATGCGTCGAAGGTGGGTATGCGTTAGACAAAGAGGGCTGGCCGAGAGAAAGTAATGCGTTTGCTAACCATTTGGCGGGAGAGTTTTGAAAAGAAACATCATCAGAGGCTGTGTGCGTTGCTGAAGCTGAACATAGAAGGTAGGCGTTGAACGGATTATAGTAAAGTGTTGAAATGGAGAATAAGTCGGTGGTATATATATAAGTGGATTGAGAATTCAATTGTTCTGATTGCATTTCAGAGCTCGAATTGGGTCCATACTAAGGCGAAACATCGGAAGGAGGTAGAAGAAGATGTTCATGCTGATTTGAAGTGGAAATCTCATCGTAACCGTGGAAGAAACTTGAGTTTGGCAGAGGATTCAGCTGGTGTTACTCCCTCAGAGTGATGCTCGGTTTTGGAGGAAGAACAAATTGAAGAAACGGTGGTTAAGGCTGAAACTTTGAGGTTAGTAAGTTAACTCGATTTTTAGCAAGTTTCATGAAGGATGCTTGAGCTGAAATTGTGTAAATGTGTGTCAAACTCAGGAAGAAGAGATTAGAGTTGAATTGCCGAACGATTAGGGGTAACTCGGAGTTGTTGAAGGATATATCCTAAACGGAGAGGATGTTCTTCATGAAATTTGGAGGTAAGATGAAGGACCTGTACCTTAACAAGTTTGTAGAAGGAAGAAAGTTCTGAAATTGATCGAAATGAAATGTTTAGCAGGTTGAAGAAGGAAGAAGAAAGGAAGAAGAAAACGGTTCTGCTGCAGCGGTAGTATCGCTGAGAGAGCGAGAGACAGGGCAGCGAAGCAAGTATCGCTGCAACGCAAGATAGGCTTTACGTCTCACGATTCTCGCTAGAGTATCGCTGGGTGTCGCTCCTCAGGTAGTCTCGCTGGTTTCATTCAACGCAGTGTCGCTAGTACAATAGTGTGTGATGAGTAACGCTGGCAGCTTTTAATTTTCTAAAGAGTAACGCTATTATTGTGTGTTAAAGAAAAAGGGAGTTTATGGAAACTAAACATGAGAAATATGTGTTTTTAGGCCAGGAAGAGCTCGGGGAGGCTTATAATCCACTTAGAGCCGAGACCAATCGTGAGTGACTATTTGTTATATCTTGTGATAAATTTAGTATGCTTATTGATGAGGAAATGTGATTCATTATAGTATTCCTTATGAATGTGATGTGTTAGTAATTTAAAAGGGTACTAATGCTAATGTCTAAATATAATAGTGGCTGAGGAACCTTATGGTGAAAGCTTATATGTGGGTAAGCGTGAAGTTAAGTGCTGAGGGGCTTTGGGAAGGCACTTGAATAACTATAAGGAATGGATTACAATGCTCAAGGACTATGAGTGAAGGCATGTAGTAATCCATCACACACTAGCTCGTGCTGAGGGATCATGAGTGAAGGTACTTGAGCAAAAAATAGAATTGGTTACCAGTGCTGAGGGATTTCATGTGAAGGCACATGGTAATGTAAATACAATTGAATAAGTGCTGAGGGACAGAAAGTGAAGGCACTAAATAGTTGCAAGTCTGTGAGACATGAGAACTTTACAGATATATGTGTAATGTGGAAAGAGAATCTTAGTAATTCTTTGGGATGTGATACGTAATGGTTACTAATACACAAACTGGCTTATATTTGTTAGGAATAGTTAAGTGGATTTAGTCACTCACTGAGCTTTCTGCTCATTCAGTTTGTTGTTGTTTATTGTTTCAGGTAGCGAGCGTGTCCGAGACGCCTAGCCTACAGAAGAATCTCGTTTGGGCCTATCTGGAAGCGAACCTCTGGGATAGTTGTAAATATTTAGACTGTACATATATCTTGTAATATACATATTTCTTAGAGGAGAAAGGGGAATGTGTTGTACCTTATATATATATATATATGCAGAGATGCTTGTTGAGAGGTTGCATGTTTTTCTAATATGTCAATGGAAATGTTGTTTTGAATTGTGATTTATATGGTATCCATCCTATAGAGTTTTATGTATGAGAAACAGTATCATGCTCAATCCTAGATATAGAGTGTATCTGAGATGGGGTGTGACACACCTGGCCTTATAAACTTATCTTTTGCGTCCAACATCTCCAACAGATTACCATTTATTCAACACAACGCCTTCATGCGTTCATTAAGTTTCCTTTAAAGTTTGAGTTTCACTACTCAGAAATCTCTCAGCCAACTATACTACTCTTTGACGCATAGAGATAATTCTGTTTTCACCGCGTAGGGACCTCAACGCATAACCACACTATTATAAACCAGTGTTTACATATGCCACTAGGCGTTAATGACAAACGTGCAGTACTATGCGTTTATACTTCATCGCATCATACCATGCGTCCAACTCTCATATTCATAATGAATAAATCCTTCTCCAGTTCTTCCTCTATGCGTTGTTCTATTGCGTTTACATTCATCCTGCGTCTATGACCATCTTCCTATCCTTGGACATTCCTTGATTATTCCCAAGGTTACTCTTTTAACCTTATCCTTACACTTACACTATTTCCCTTAAGATAGATTAGCATGCGTCCACCACATGCTCCAGTTTTATGTTTACTTTACAACCTTCTCCAACACTTGTGAACATCCCTTGTTATAAGTCTATGCGTTACTCAATTTGCGATAATATTCTATCTTTTCGAGACTTAAATCTCCTGCAACACTTCACAGCTTAAGTTTATTCCTTTCTTGCTTATTCGCTTCACTTCTATCCATTCTCGATTTACTTCCATGCGTCCACCCTTACCATGCGCTACCTAGCCCTGACCATGCGTCCAACATGGTCGTTTACCTCTTTGCTCCATGAATTCTTCAACACATTGTTTTCTTAAAAAGTAGGGTGTGACAGCACAAGCATCGCAACACTTGCATGGCGCCATTCCTCATTTGCACAAACTTTGTGTTTTGGCTCCTGTTTCTTGCCTATTTTGCATTTGGAACATGCCGATGGCTTCCTTTGCTCAACTTCCTATCGAATAACTGAATTAAACGTTAGATACATGAAACTAACACGATTTAAGCTGAGAAAGATAGTTCTTTTATGGAGCTATTGATGATAACTCCTGAAAGGAGCTATCCTTCCCAGCTTTATTCGGGCTCATTCCGTAATTTTATTGTGTTATTTTTTGAATTTTATGAGTTTTGAACATTAAGGTAATAAGATGGACCATCGGGGTTAATTTGGTGCAAAAACATGTCCAAATGGAGCTCTGGAAGCATAAACCAAGTAAGGAGGTCAAAATGGCCAAAATGCCCCTAAAAGCGCAGTGCGCTGTTCTTTACACTCAGCACTACGCTCTCAACCCAAGAGCAATTTTTCATGCAGTGTTGTGATGCCTCAAGGGAGCGCAACAACGTTCCGGAGCTTGACAAAAATCCACACCTGCGCGCACGCACCTATTCAGCTATTGAGCATAATCAGTAGCGTTGCTACGCTTGAGACCGGGGCTATGATTTCTCTGCCGAGCGTAGCGACACTTCATATAAGTGCAGCAACGCTCTGGCGATTTTTATAAATACTTCTTTTTTTTTTAGGTTAATCATCATTCGAACTTCAGCCTCCATTACTGATCATCTCCAGCTTTGTTCTCCATCTTCCCCTCTCTCAATGATTTTATTTTTCTCATGTGATTTCTCTCAACAATTTGGAGTTTCTTCAAGACTATGAGTAGCTAAGGTAACCTTTACTTGGGGATAGGATTTCTAGGCTTTAATTTTCTTGAGAATTTGTAATTTTCTTGATGGTTTTCGTTGTAAACTCTTTTAGGTTTTGAATTTTTATTATATTGAAGCAATCTAATTGAATTGACAACTTTTGATGAATATTTCTTTGTTTGCAATGTTCATTTGGTGCTTAGCATTAATGATAAACTTAGTTGCATGATTAGGGAGTAATCTTTAATTAGGGACTAATCCACTAGTTTTTCATTTACAAGCTAATTAAACTCAAGAGAAAAATTGAATGTTCGATTAGGCTATCCATTCTCTCATTCAACATAATTGCAATCACGTCATTCTTAATACAAATTCGAATCGTTATCTGGGCCGCTTAGGTTCGAAATAATGTTGAAGAATTTAGTTCAAATTGAATTTGCTTCATTTGATAATTAGGGGCATTTAGTGATAATTGTCGTTAAATTATTTTGTGTTTGCTTGCATAACCATGATTTCTAGTGTTCCATGATAGAAAGCAAGCCAAATCTGTTCCTATCCCCGTATATTTCTCTAATTGGAATTTTTTGAAAAATCTCTTGCGCTTGTTTGAAATTCTTACACTTTATTTTACTCTTTTAAATTCTCGCATGATCACCAACCCCCCATCCCCTATCATTTGAATTCAGCAATTACTCTAGATAAGTCATAAATTCTCTGTGGTTCAACCCCGATCTTGCTATTATTACTACGCTTTATGGTGGTAATAGTATGATAGGTGCTTAGAAATTTTATTTGATCACCTGAGTGTGGTTTACGATGCCATTCGCGACAACAATCAACTATCAGTGTCTTAGACCCAATCACCCTCTCTTTTGATTATTGATGATGTTCACATAAACCACTAGAAGGCCCCATCGGGTAACTCGTATAAGCTTAACTCTAATGCTTCCTACCATGAGAGAGGTGAGCTTTGGAGTCATTGTTCGTAATTATAATAGTGAAACTTTTGATTTTGATGCAAAATGCTCTAAAGTTCATTGGTACTATTGAGCTTGCCAAGGCTACTGCTCTCCTAAGCAGCATTGTTGCAACTAAAGAATCAAGGATTTATCCTTTATGGCTTGAAACAGATTCAACAATTCTTTGGAACTTACTTGAAGGTCGGGACTTTTTCAACAATAAAGTCCAAGCATTTGTTGATAACATTCAAGCTTTTCGTCGACAAAGTGTTGTTTCTAGCTTCTCTTTCATCCTAGAATCTATAATACAATTACTTACATTCTTGCATGTAATACACAACAAACCAAAATTTCTACTATGTCGTTTGAAGATCACCCGTCATGGATTGATGTTGTGGTGTCTTGTGATTTGATTTCTTGAGGAAAGGAATCAAAAAAGAATTACCTATAAGATGTTTTTTTTTTTTTTTTTTTTTTTTGTTATCCACTTTCTACCGATTTTTAAAAACTAAACCAAGTTTTAAAAACTTAAGAGTGGTTTCTAAGAACCATTTTTTTTCTTTTCTTTTTCCTTTTCTTTTTTTTCTTTTATTTATGAAATGTGAAAACAAAAATTGAAAACCAGAAGAAAACAAACATATATTTCAAAATTATAAACTAAAAATAAAATCATTACCAAATAGGACCTTGTTCATTCATTTTTATATTAGGAATTGCTTATGCCCAATTTGGTAGCCATTTGGCATTTGACATTTTGTTTTTAAAGATTAAGCCTATAAGTTACTTTGTAATCTACTTTTTGCCAATATTTTAAAAGTCCAAGCTAAATTTTAAAAATTAAAGAAAATAAATAAATAATTTTTAAAAACTTGTTTTTATTTGTAGAATTTGGTTGAGTTATTTCATTTAAGAAAAATGGAAGATATTATAAGAAAATGATAAGAAAGACTTAATTTGCAAAAGCTAAAGTGTTAGCAAACAGGACTTGGTAAAATCAAAATTCATCTGTTATAGTCCCGGAATGCTCTAAATAGAACACCCTTTACAATTTTTATCATGCTATTTCCACAACCCTTCTGACGCATTTATAGGGCACTTTAAAGCAGCCTTCAATATTTTAAATTATTATCAATTCAAAGCATCAACTTCAAGTCTCCATGACAATGAGACATTGTCAGAATATATTACATAACCTGAAAGGAACATGAAAGGGTTCCTCTTCCTTCCTATATCAACTAAAGAAGGATAAAATACAGATTTCTGTACTTGGATTTGCTTCAGCAATAAAATGTTTGTCCTTTCTTTTTAAACTTTCATTTGCTACTTCTACTTCAGAGAAGCATCGACCACTTTGGAAGTTGTTAGGTGCTTACTAGTCTTCTTCTCTTCAACTCCCAACCACTTCTGGATATACTGAAACACTGTTTCGTCTTTCAAAAGTCCTCGATGACTTGCTGCGATTCCTACTCTCTCAATTGCTTCAAAACCATCAGCCTTCCACAACAGCAACAAAGAAAAAAAAAAATTTAATGCAGATTACATAAATAAATTTAAAAGAAAAAGAGTCAAATTCACGCAAACACAATGACAATGAACAAGTTTTTTGTTGTGCTTGTCTGAATAAGCTATAAGAAAGAACAGATTCTCTTCATTACAATGCTGCTACTTTAGAAGGGTGAAATAATGAGAGACCAAGAAGGCAAAAGGGTATCAAAGCATGGCTTTTTCTTTTTTGGGAGGGAAAGGTTCTGAAGCTCTACTCTGGTCTCGCACATAATTTGACATTAATAGTATCTATCAAACAAATGAAGTTAATAAAATTCGTGCAGTTGACAGCTGAGCTGTCTCCATTAAATATTTATGACCTCTTTTAATACTCGGTTGAAATGGCTTAAGAAACTGATTATAATATGGATAATAATACAGTTAGTTCTAATTTCCTTTTACTCCTATTATTTACCTGGACGAGAACGTACAGAAAAAGGACAAGATCCTTGAAGGAATTCTTATCTTCCTTTTTCATGAGATAATACACCAAATCTAGATAGGTTGCACTTTCTAAATAACATTTCGGTCCCTAAATTTCATTAGTGTCTGGTATATTCTTAACTTTCAAAAGTAATCATCTAATTTGTAGTCATTTTTGTTATTCTGCCATCACGTCCCTCTTAGTTTTTCCCATTTCTTTGGGGCTAGAATCAAAGTCTATTTAACGTTATAGAACTCCATTTTTAGTAACCAATATTTACCCACTCAATAACTGCTTCAATTAACTTATGTGACTTCAATATATTTATATATTTAGCACATTAAAACATAAATTCTATGTCATATCATCCATCTATAAACCAATTGAGAAAAAAACCACAAGAAGTACCAAAATTATGACATTTTTTGAATATTCAAAGATTAAAATAGAAATTTCAAAAGTTCTAAAAGCCAAGTGAAATAAATTTAAAGCTGAAGAACCAAAACAAGATTTAAACCATAACGAAATTAATCATCTTCTTTGAAAGTAAACAAAAAAAGTAGTATTTTCAAGGAAGCAAAATTCCTCTTCCTAACTTCAATACCACACTATCCTCATGTATCTAAATAGTCTTTCCTTTAATCTTATGCTAAAAAGAACTAAAATGGTCAGATAGCACACCTTGGCTGATTCACTAGGAACTGTACCATCTCCATCCACATAGGAATACTGAGGCTGGAGAGGGAAAAAAAACAAGTGCAATAAGCAGTCAGTCATTTAGAGAACAAGTGCATATATTGGTAGTTAATAATAATATACACCATAAAGAATATCATATTCTTTAGAGGTGCCCATTCACCTCATTATCACAATATTTACTTCATCATTCAAATTATTGATAAATTAATCAAGCCTTTCAACACTCTTTATGGAGAAAGCGTAGGTAAGGACAGCTAAATAATGGACTATTTGCTCTTGTTCGACTCACTGAACAATTAAATTGTTTATTTGCTGACTAAAGGATTAATTAAAACACATTTCCAAAACTTCGTTAGCAAGCTCAAGATGGAAAATATCACTCACCAAGTTGATGGGAAGGGTTAAACTAGAAAAATCTTTGTATGAATAACAAAACAATGTTGTTATACAGCTGAATATTTGACCCTGCCCACTTGGGGAAATTTCTCTTTCATGCTTCTTTAATTAGTACTACTGCCAAAACTTCAGAAGATTAGCCCAAAAACAAACATTTTCAGATCATCATTGTGTAACAATTTTTATTGCCCATTTTATCATTGACTATTAACTGCAACCTTTGTCATCAAGCCTGTACGCATTGATAGAACAATGAGAAAAATGTAAGTTAATCACCCCTAGGGCTGATTGCATGTGGTTGACCCCTTCACTTTACACACTCTTGGCATTTGGAACCCAACAGAATCCAAATGCCTTTGAATTCTTGTATATCAATGAGGATAAGACTGACAATACAGTTGATAGGCAGTCGTAAATTTTACGAGTATATTGGTCAACGTACATTTTGAATATGCAGAAGCTTTTCATTCTTACAGCACTGTGATACAACTATAATTTCTAAAATCCAGTTGAAAGGCAGCCTCAGAGCAATTTCTGTAGGTTTCAAATTAAGTTTGCATCCAAGAAGAAACTCGGGTGATGAGAGCATCGCAAGTATTCGAATATGATGGATATAACGTCTTGAATGATTTAGAAAAGAAATTAAATCACTCACCAAAGTTTGGCAGATTTCAGACAAGTCCTCAATCGGCAATGACTCTGAGCCATAGCTGCATCGTAGTTAAAATACCAATAATTCATTACTCAAATACAAACAAAGGCATTAACATCACTGAATTCGCAGCATAACTTGTGCAAAGCAATGAGAAAACAGTCATACCTCTAGATTACTACACTGACCCATTCATCATTTATCATTACAAATAATACTTTATATCTTGTGGAGACTATCTAAAATGTTGCACTGAAGATTGGACATTTTGATCAAATGAAAAGCAGGTGAACAGAGTTAATAAGCTATTCAGTCACTTGTAACAAAATTAATTTTAGGCTAAATTATAAAAAATACCTTGAACTTTGTATTTTGAGTCAAAAATACCCCTAAGCTTTTAAAAGTTCCAAAAATACCCTTAAACTTTCAAAGAGTTCAAAAATACACTTGTTAGTTTTGGATGGAAACCGTTCAAGTTTTGTTTCAAAGATACCCTTAACTTTAAATATTCAAAAGTACCTTCATCGTAAGTATACGAACAGAAACCATTAATACCTCATTGCAAAATAACTTTAAAATTAAAATTAAAAAAATTAAAACTATTATATTAAAAAAAAAAGTTTAAAATTGCTCCTAAAGTTAATATGGTGATCAAGTTATTTCAAGTTTTCTTCAAGAGAAAGAATTTTAAAACAAATTATATAGATATCCTCATTTTCTCAACTAAATACTTTCATTTTTCTCCAAATTTTCCAATTCTTAGTTTACACCAATTTTCTTACAAACGGTTTGATCCAAATCGTTTTTGTAATGGCATGTAAGTGAGAGTATCCTATATAGTAAATCTATATGAAACTGGACCATGAAATTAAATCTCTCTTTGTAACTCCGTTAATTGAAGAGTATTATATTTCAAATGAGAACCATGTAACTTGATCTCAACTCTGAGTGAGTTATGAACTATTGTTCATAAAGATCGTTCTTTGATTTGTATGGATGAGAGTGGCCTTCGTTGCCGACTCAATATGCCTACCATTTTGGAAATAATGCCGAGTGAGGAGCTGAGAACATAACTTCACAAGATGGAATTCACTCATTCCTAACTCTAGGGAATATAGATAGGTTGTTCCCTTAAGTGTTGATTCCGGGACTTGAACAATGAGACCTCACTCTCTCACTGATTTGAGAGGGGCTTTGTTTATAGTTGGACCATAAGCAGTATTGTTCATTAGAGGATCAGTGGTACTTAAGGTGCTAGAGATAATTACAGAGATACAACGGTAATTTGACCCAGCTATAATTACAAACACCTCTAAATGATTAACTTACAAAATATGATTCTTCAATGGATACATAAATATACCACAGTTCATAAGAGTGCAGCTATGAGTCTTTAGTGGGATACCTCATGGTTAATAAATATTGATTAATACAATTAATGAGTTTAATTTATTAATCTCGGATCATTGGAGCTTGTAACTGTAGGTCCATTAGGTCCCTATGGTAGCTCGCAATAGGTTAAGACAAGAAAATTAAGTGATAAAAGAATTTGAGTGTTCAAATTAATCAAGGAAATTAATCATATATGATACAATTAACTTTATGTATGAGATATATGTTGAAAATAAAAAAGAATATTTGGGAGATTTTGTAAATTTTGTACTTTCCTTTTATATTTCCCACTATCTTTTCCTTTTATAGTTTTTTGGTCTCTATTTATTTTTCCCCTTTGTAACATTTGGGTGAATCAATTTAATAGAAAAGAGAAAAAGTTGTATCATGGTTTTTTCTCCCTGATCTACGGTTTTCCACGTAAGCCCTGTGTTGTTTTTCTCTTCCCTCTTTTTTCAATATGGTATCAGAGCATGGTGACGAAACCTCAGAAACCCTAGCCGTCATTGATGAAAATGATACTAGGCAAGATCCGCCGCCACCACCACCCTACCTGCCGCCGCCGCCACCAGTTCCGCTGTCCGAGAAGCTGTCAACCAGTACCTCCGATCCCTTAACCCAGCTGGCGCCGCAGCGCTATTACAGTCCCTGCCGCCGCTTCCCTTAATCCGTCACTCGATTCAGTGCGAGTGAGTCTTGCTCCAAGTCTCGCTCCAAGTCTCGCTCCAAGTGCAGTCGCATGTTCTTCTTCACAACCAGCGAGAGTGAGTCTCGCTCCAAGTCTCGCTCAAACTGCATTCATGGGTTCTTATTCTCAACCAGCGAGAGTGAGTCTCGCTCCAAGTCTCGCTCAAGCTGCATATGCGAGTTCTTCTCAACTAGCGAGAGTGAGTCACATTTCAAGCACTGTTGCGGGAACTACTTCTCAAGGACTAGCGTTTCATGAGGCTGATGGCGCCAACTTCAATCCACATGCTTTGGGTTGTCACTATTTCCCTCCTACAGCTGCTGCTGTCACTGGAATTCCTCACCAAGGAGTCGAAAACTACTATGAGCAACACGGATCGACTGTCCCTTCCTCGGCTACAGTACAACAGCAATTTGCTAATCTTCAAGCAAGTTTCCAACAACAAATTGCGGCTCTTGGGACAGCCCTTGGCGCTTCAACCATCCTTGACCAAGGTGCAGTAAATTTAGGTATTCAATCAGGTTTACCGACGTATCCAGAGAATTCGGTAACTGTCTTTCCCACCTTAACAACTGCACCTCATATGTCTCGATCAATGGGTAACTCCACGGGGCTAATTGTTGGTGAAAAATTAAATGGTCAGAATTATTTCTCATGGTCTCAGTCTATTAAAATAGTACTTGAAGGACGCCACAAATTTGGGTATCTAACTGGCCAGATATCAAAACCCAGACCAAGAGACCCTCAAGAGCGTATTTGGAAAGGAGAGAACTCTTTACTCCAGTCTTTGTTAATTCACAGCATGGAACCTCAAATTGGGAAGCCTCTGTTATATGCAACTACGACTCGGGATATTTGGAATGGTGTTCAGAAACTGTACTCCAAGAGGTAGAATGCATCACGGCTCTACACTCTGCAAAAACAAATCCATGAATGCAAACAGGGGTCCATGGATGTTACGTCATATTTTAATAAATTATCTCTAATCTGGCAAGAGATGGACTTATGTTGTGAACTTGTCTGGACTATCCTTGTGAACGTGTCCAATATTATAAACTTGAAGAGGTTGACCGTGTGTATAATTTTTTAGCAGGTCTCAATTCCAAGTTTGATGTTGTGCGGAGCCGAATACTGGGATAAAAACCAATACCGGCCCTCATGGAAGTATGTTCAGAGGTCCGTCTGGAGGAAGATAGATCGTGTGCCATGAATATCACTACTACCTCCGTAACTGATTCCGCCGCCTTCAGTTGAAATCATCTGGAACTACTGGAGACAAGCAAAACGGGAAACCACCGTATGTGAACACTGTAAGAAACCATGACACACAAAGGATTAGTGCTGGAAGCTACATGGTCGACCCCCGAATGGTAGACGACGACCTCCAAACAACAAAACCAACCAGGCTCTAGTCAGTGAGACTACTAGTGGCTCTCAATCACAACATCAGGAGATCTACCCAACTAACAGCGGTACTGTTTCTCTTGGGGCGATTGTACAATCAGGTATTTCTCAATCCTTGAGTCTTCTCAGTATTACTGGCAAGAAACCCTGGATCCTTGATTCAAGAGCCATAGACCACCTAACTGGAACTTCTGACAATTTTCTCTCTTATCATCCGTGTGCTAGTAATGAAAAAATCTGAATTGTTGACGGGACACTTGCCTCTAATGCCGGCAAGGGCCACATCTCTCCATTCAATAGTTTGATATTACAGAATGTGTTGCATGTCCCTAAAATCTCCTATAATTTACTGTCTGTGAGTAAGATAACCATAGATCTAAACTGTCGTGTGGCTTTCTCACCGGATGATGTTATATTTCAGGACTTGAGCTCAGGGAGGACGATTGGCACTATCCAGCACAATAGGGGACTCTATTTCCTTAATGGTGATACTTCCTCTAGGCACAATTATAGGGCTAGTCTGTTATTTTCCTACTTTTCAACTTCTGAAAATGACTGTATGTTGTGGCACTTCCACCTTGGCCATCCTAATTTTTAATATATGAAATATTTATTTCCTCATTTGTTTAATAAAGTTGACATCTCTTCTTTATCTTGCGATGTGTGTATTCGAGCAAAACAACATAGGGTCTATTTTCCGTCCCAACCTTACAAACCCTCTCAACCTTTCACTCTTATTCATAGTGATGTTTGGGGTCTCTCACGAATTACCACTTCTTCGGGTAAGCGTTGGTTCGTTGCCTTCATTGATGACCACACTTGCCTTACTTGAGTCTTCCTTCTAACAGATAAGTCTGAGGTTTAATCTATTTTTCAACAGTTCTACACCACCGCTGAAACTCAGTTTAATGCCAAAATTTCCATCCTTCGGAGTGACAATGGTCGTGAATTTCTCACCAATACCCTTCGTGAGTTCTTATCCACTAAAGGTATTGTTCACCAAAGCTCGTGTGCCTATACCCCCCAACAAAATGGAGTGGCTGAAAGAAAAAACCGTCATCTCCTCGAAGTTGCTCGGTCTCTCATGTTGTTGACCTCTCATCTTATAAATCGAATGCCTTCCCGTGTTCTCAACTTCCAAACTCCTCTTGACTGTCTCAAACTATCTTATCCCACCACCACCACTCGCCTTATACCTGATGTCCCTCTCCGTGTATTTGGATGTACTGCATTTGTCCATAGCTTCGGTCCGAACCAGACTAAGTTTACCCCTCATGCCCAGAAATGTGTCTTTGTTGGGTATCCTCTCCACCAGTGTGGTTATAAGTGCTTCCATCCCACTTCCCAGAAATACTTCATCTCTATGGATATCACCTTCCTGGAAGATAAACCTTTCTTTCCCGTTAGTCCTCTTCATGGGGAGAGTAGTAATGAAGAGACTAACTGCCATAATCCTCCTCCTGAACCCATCATGGCAACCCACGACACTGTCCTACCCACCAGACAGGCCCCATGGATAACGTACTACAGGAAGAATCTTAGAAAGGAAATAGTAGTCCCTACTCGCATGCAGGCTCCGATCCAATCTTCTGAACCAACACAGGTTCAAGGTACTACTGATCCTAATAATCATATTGTTTGCGTTGAAAATGATATTGTTGATCTGACAAAACTGCCAGTAAAGAATAATAGAGGTGATATGACAGAAAATAACCAGGTTGTTGAGAGCGATGTAGTGTGAACAAAAGAATGAAAATGAGATCATGCCTCAGAATTCCACAACTGAAGAGGAACTCGAAAAAGCAGGAGAGTATGATGCCAGCCTTGATATGCCCATTGCTCTGAGAAAGGGCACAAGGTCTTGCACCAGGTATCCCATGTATAGCTTCCTTTCTTATAACAATCTGTCTTCTAAATTCAGAGCGTTTACTGCCAACCTTGACACTGTAACTATACCAAAGAACATATATGTGGTTATGGAAATTCCGGAGTGGAAGGCTGTTGTTATGGAAGAAGTGAGAGCTCTTGAGAAAAATAATATATGGGAATAAGTTGCTCTTCCGAAAGGGCATAAACCAGTTGGGTGTAAGTGGGTGTTCACAATGAAGTACAAGTCTAATGGAACTCTTGACAGGTATAAAGCCAGGCTTGTAGCGAAAGGGTTCACTCAAACTTTTGGGGTAGACTACTCTAAGACTTTCTCCCCTATTGCGAAGTTAAACACGATTAGGATTCTTCTGTTGGTTGCTGTCAACAAAGATTGGCCTCTTTATCAGCCTAATGTGAAAAACGCTTTTTTAAACGGTTATTTAGAAGAAGTGGTGTATATGAGCCTTCCACCTGGCTTTGAAGCCCAATTTGACCAAAATGTGTGCAAGCTTAGAAATGCCCTATATGGGTTAAAACAATCACCAAAAGCGTGGTTTGAAAGATTTACCACCTTTGTCAAGTCCCAAGGCTTCACTCAGAGACACTCTAACCATACCTTAATTGTGTACGCTGCCGTTTGAGGTAAAGTCTGTCTCAGGTAAGGTTGCCGTTTTGATTGTGTACGTTGATGACATTGTCTTATCAGGAGATGATACTGCTGAAATCAACAAATTGAAACAGAAAATGGCGGACGAATTTGAAATCAATGATCTAGGAAACCTAAAGTATTTCCTTGGGATGGAGGTCGCGAGGTCAAGAGAAGGAATCTCCGTTTCTCAACGGAAGTACACTATTGATCTATTGAAAGAAACAGGTAGACTGGATGTAGACCTGCTGACACTCCTATCGAGTCTAATGCCAAATTAGGAGAGTTTGTTGACAAAGTTCCTGTTAACAAAGAAAGGTATCAACGTCTAGTTGGGAGACTTATTTATCTAGCGCACACTAAACCAGACATTTCCTATGCTGTCAGCGTTGTGAGTCAGTTTATGCAGGCTCCCTACGAAGAACACATGGAAGCTGTAAACAGAATTCTGAGATATTTGAAAAGCACACCAGAAAAAAGGTTGATATTTAGAAAATCTGACAGAAGATGTATTGAAGCATATACAGACTCTGACGGGGCAGGATCAGTGATTGACAGAAAATCTACCTCTGGGTACTGTACCTTTGTTTGGGGTAACCTTGTAACTTGGAGAAGTAAAAAGCAAAGTGTGGTTGCCAAAAGCAGTGCTGAAGCAGAATACAGAGCCATGAGTCAGGGCATTAGTGAAAAATCTGGTTGAAGAAAGTTCTATCTGATCTTCACCAAAGTAGTGAACTACCAATGAAACTCTACTGTGATAACAAGACTGCTATTAGCATTGCAAACAATCCAGTTCAGCATGACAGAACAAAACATGTGGAGATTGATAGACACTTCATAAAGAAAAAACTGGAAAATTGAAGCATTTGCATTCCGTATATTCCTTCTAGCCAACAAGTTGTTGATGTTCTTACCAAAGTGTTACTTAAGCAGAGCTTTGACACATGTGTTAGCAAGATGGGCCTTATTGATATTTACGTCCCATCTGGAGGGGGAGTGTTGAAAATAAAAGAGAATATTTGGGAGATTTTGTAGATTTTGTATTCCTTCTATATTTCCCATTATCTTTTCCTTTTATAGTTTTTTGGTCTCTATTTATTTTTCCCCTTTGTAACATTTGGGTGAATCAATTTAATAAAAAAGAGAAAAAGTTGTACCGTGGTTTTTTCTCCCTGATCTACGATTTTCCATGTAAACCTTGTGTCGTTTTTCTCTTCCCTCTTTTTTCAATAATATATCATAATATAAAATTTATGATATGAGAAAAGACTTTATAATATGAGAATATTAATATTTGAATAGGATTTAAATATTAAATTAGTATGAATTGGATTCATATTAAAACTATAAGTTATGAGAGTATGTGTATTATGACACATTGAATCAAATATATGATATTTGATTTCTTTTAATTAATTAAATAAGATTTCATTAATTAAATGGTTATTGAATTAATATATTTAATTATTATATATAAATTAATCAAATTTGATTTATTAATTTATATTAATTAAATATATTAATATTATTTAATTAAATAACAAAATAACTCCTCTGCAATGCAGGGGTGTGGTGAGTGGAGAGGGAAGTATTCCCTCACTTTAAATTGAGATGAGATCTCAATTGGTTTTTTACATTAAAAAAATCACAGAAACTCTGCATTTTTTACCTGTTCACAAGGTTTCTATAGCCTCCTAGTTCCAAGTGGTATTCTTGCAAAAAGAGTGATTGCTACCTCGAATATAAGATCTACAAAGGTATTCAACTCTTTTTCCCATGATTTTTTGGTATGTTTCATGTTTATCTATTCTTATTTTGTACAAATTCATAGAAACAAAATTAGAGCAAAGCGATTAAACGCTTCTGCCAAAAGGATTCAAATCCTTTCAAGATTGACTTTCAGTCTTTAAGCACCATGCAGATAAGAAAAAGTAAAATACACATTAGCACATGATAACATAACTCAAACACTAGTTCATCAACATACCACACATCAAAAGGTGTATCGAATGATGTTCCATAAATATTATAGAAGGCGACTCCATCTGGTATTCTTGCGCTATCAATTACTTGGCGAGTACCAGTAGCCCATTTGAGAATATCAAAGTTGAAGGGCAGAGGAATGGTCTTTCCATGAAATTTTATCTGCAATAATTGAAAATAAAATTAGCTTTGACGTTTGGCAGGATGGATTTTCAAAAAATTTATTTTAAAAATAATAATAATAGAAGTATTAAAGAACAAAAGAAATAATTATTAATAATTATTATAATAAATTAAAAATAAATAAAATAAAATATAAAATATTAGTGATCACTATATGGATGCTTGATTTCCGTTTAAAATAATTTCTAATACAATTTTTAAACTTCTTTAAGGATACCTTCAAGATTCTTTATTTCTGTCATGTGAGGAAAGAAATCAAACAGTATTTATTTGCCTTCTTCAGTATGGAGGGAGTAAAAACTTTCCTAGTTGCAAGGTTTCCTTGACTCTTCCAAATGTTCACAGAAGCAGCTGAATGTAACACTTAATGAGTAGAAATGGATTATATCATTGCCAAATTAAGCTAGGGGAGCTAATGCTAGATAATGATCTCTTTTGCTTCTCAATGCTTCAGATAAGAATTTGTTAGTAATTGGTTTCTTCGAAGAGGACTCCTTATCTTTTTGTATTTGTGCAATTATCCTCTACGTACAAATATCATTTATCATCAAAACAGCATTGCTTGACTACTCAGCCAGTCTTTTATAACTAAACGCGGTGAGGATGTCAAGAAGTATAAGATTTCTTTTCTCTGCACAGAACTAATTTCTTTATTACACAAAGAATGAATGAAAACAAAAATGAAAAAGAATAAAAACAAAAAAGTTGATGTTGAGTTATTAAATTGTTGCTGTTTAGTGTTTACTATTACTTACGTTGGACTATAATTGATCCTAGTGATTTAGTGTGCTGCAAATCTGTATAATAGGATTTTATATTAAAAAGATAATAATAAAAAAGGGCCCAATTTTTCTACTATTTGTTATCCAAGTTTAGGTTAATCTGTGAAGGTTAAGCTACCAGGAAGTTACAAACCCCCAGAAGCCAGAAAGAGAGTTCCAAGTAACGTCTGAATGCATCTTTAATTTTTATTTTTATTTTTCATTTTCTTTTGATATGAGTATGAGTGCACCTATTTTTCCATTTCCATAAGGACGTGTTTGAAGCACTGAGTTGAGTTATGAAGTCTAGAGTTTAATATGTAGGAGTTAGAAAATCTGTGTTTGGAGTGCAGAGTTGTAAGAATGAGCTCTTTGATAAATGTGCAAACTTCAATAATGTTTACTATTGAAGTTGAGTTATTTAACACCAACTTATAAAGTTTGTGGGCCAAACACCCCCTAAGAGTCTAATGCATCTTCAAACGAAGGAATACAAATCCTAACATCTCTACACCCTTTCCTCTTGGAAAGAAAAATCCCAAAACCTGAACATATAACAGAACTTTCAGCCATCAATGTAATATTTTAATATAGGGTGTGTTTAGAAGTTTTTCTCGCGTGAATACCTTTATCAAAAATACTTTCTGTAAAAGCTGCTTAATAATAAATCATTTTGATTCTTGATTGTACACTTATGAAATGCTTCCCAGTCAAGCACTAGGGCCAAAAGCACTCCACAAGTGCATTCAACCAAATACGTTATGTGTTTTTGGCTTTTCGCCAAAATACTTTTAGGTTACCCCCTAACAATTCTTTTTCTTGTCGAGTTCACTCCCAACCATAATTATTTTGTATGGGAAATGATTTTGAGCACCAACCATAATCATAGAAGCTCAATATTTCTTTATGATATATAAAGTAGTACTTTAACTTCGGCCAGATGACTTCAAACCAACAGAAGTTTTCCCTCTTTAATTGCCCAAAATTTAAACATATAACAAAACTATCAGAAATCAATGTGAAGTATACCTCGTTATTTCTTAATGCTTCTTCAAATAAAGCAATACTGTCAGTTGGGCCATACGACTTCAAATCAACAGAAGTTTTCCCATCGACAGAACTCTTTCGCCAAACTTGGATCTGTGGTTGTGCATGCCAATTGAATCCCAGATTTGCCAGCATCTCATAAATTGAAGGACATTCAACCAACTGCACATAAAAATAATTGGTAGACCTATGACAATGATATATATCATACACAAAAAAGTAGTGTCATTGTCACTTCTTTTCTTTGATAACAAAAAGCATAAGACCATTAAGAGAAGCGAAGATCTGCATGAAAAATGGTTGATAAGATATTCAACTTCTCAATAAAGATAACAAAAAGTACTCTCCAAGTGGCATTGATGGAAAAAGGGAGAGATTATAAAAGTTCCTGGCTAAGATACTGCAAAAGAAACATAAAAATATACAAAAGCTCAAAACTCACAAATCTTCCAATCAAGTTCTTGACATGTTTTCTTATTCATTTCTAAATATACTCTCCACAGAGTGGCCCTAGTTTCTTTAAGGAAGAAAATCTTAACCTTCTTCTAAAAAGACAACTACACATCATCTGATTTCAGAAGTTTCCTATATTACAAGGAAATCACCAATAAGTCGTAAAAATATTTAAAAGAAGTTGCCAGTGGAGAGAAAAAGAAGAAAGTAGAGACTTTGTCCATTTTTCTTTAAGATGAGAGCATGCACTATTAGGGTGACAGGAGTCAGACTCACATGCAACCTTTAGTTAATTTGGAAAGAAAAATCCCAGAATTTGTTATAGGAGGGAGAAAGATAGGGAAGAAACAATTTAGCTCATTTTCACACTTCTACCCTTTCTACAGACTACAATCTTTTGTAATCATGATTCATTTGTTATTCCAACTAATTGGAGACCATTTTTGTATTCTCCTTTTTTACTTCTAATTGAAGTTTCTGTATTATTATTATTATTAAATTTTCAATGAACGAAAAAACCAACCCTTGTAGTCATTGTTCAACCAGATGGTAGATATGATAAATGACTGTGTTCCCATTTTAGGTGTAACTAAACCACCTAGACACTGATAGAGGAAAGTTACCAGCTGGTGAAACGTCCATCGAGATACAAAAAATTGGCTTTCAAAGCCTTCAACAAATTGCAATCCAGTCAACAGACAATCATTGATGCATCCCGGTGCACCTGTCAATCATTTGTACAATGAGTATCACAGCCTGCTTACTAACAAACTTTAGAATAACATAAGGAAGGAGGCAGATAACAAATTAACAACTATTATTACTGTCCAGTTAAGAGAATATACAGCATATAGATTCTTTATGTTCTAACTCATGCAAATTTTTCTTCTTATGTTATCAATTTGTATGGGGAACCTCTTCTAGCTCCTATTCGTGATTGTTAGAAGGAGATGCATAATCTACTCCTTTTTGTTTGTATTTCCCTTCATTTTTGGAATGAAACTAATGAATATTTATTGTCAAATAAATGATAATGAGAAACTAACTTACAATTACGTATGTTAGGCCCCAATACAGAAGACGTATGGAAGAAGGAAGAAAAAGATACCAAATTAAGTTATTTCGTTTGGGTTTCTGTTTTGTTTGGGATTTGGTAGTATTATGGGCTGTTGTCCTTGTTTAGTATTTTCTGGGCTCAGGGTGTGTAGCCCAGTTATGTTAGTTTTTGCTATGTAGTATGTTTTGTGTCATTAATATCAGCAGTATGGACTAATACCGATCAAAGAAGGTGTCCAAGAAGAAATACAGCAATTGGTATAGGCAAGAAAATCAAATGTACATCCAAAAACAATGCTGGAATTCAGACTCAAGTGATTCCGAAGAAGAATTCCAACATACTAATTTTGCCCAAGCTCGATTTTCTCAAAGAACCTATCATTATCCACATTGGAAATTTGATTCTAGTAACTTCGATGATGTTTCTACTGCAGTATGGGACGGAATAAGGCAACAATATTGAAAAAGGGCCCAACGATCCAATCAAACCCATTTTGCAAGAAATCAACGTAAAGAGTGGGAGTTAGATGAATTAAAAAATTATCAAGGATCATCAAGAATGGATTTTTACAGCCCAAGAAGAACGTTCAAGACTCAAAATTACTCTTTTGGTTATGAAACACAATCAAGAAAGGTTGATTCAAGAGAATCAATGGATGAGTCCTATATCCACTATGAGATTAAAACATATTCAAGAATCCAACAAAATAACTACTTTGATCCCGTAGCATTGAAGGAAATAAAGAAAACAACAAAAGAAATCCGGCATTCATTGAGGAAAATGACTCAAAATATTGATCAAATTCATTTGCAGAGTTCAAGAAAGGATTGATTTCATATACCAAAGAAAAAACAAAGGAATCACAGGTAGAAAATTTCCAAATAGAAAATCTTGAAGATAACATTGAAGAAAAACAAGAATTTGAAGATGTCGATTTGGAAATAGTCTCAAGTGAAGAAGAAAAATCCAAAGAAGAAGATGGAAAAGAAGTATCGAACACCGAGCAAGAATCGAACAAGAACAACGACACACTAATTGCAGTGGAAATGGATCACCAAATCGTCGAAGAACTTGAAACAATTGACAAAGACAACGTGATTCTTGAATGATTCTCTTTGGAAAGTGGTTTTCTAGTGATTGGTCCTTTGAATACGGTTTTGGATGAACTTGAAGGGAGTATCTTTTTGGGGCTTATGGCCGATGTCGAAGCTCATCTTTTGGTGGCAATATTGGATTTTTTGTCTCGAATTTATCCTTTTTTATCATAATATATTTGTTTAAAATGTAGGAGGTTGGTTTGGTCATACTCCGTTGAACAAGTTTATTTCATTCCTTGTTTGCTTCCTAATATTTTTCTTTTTAAAACTCGAGGACGAGTTTTCTTTTTGGAGGGGTAGAATAATGTAAGAAGAATATGTGAGTAATTTGGCAATATTCTAGGTTAATTCCCTTTTTACCCCCACTTGTAATAAAATTCTTTAAATAGGAACCTTCCCCTCTTTTATGAAACACATTCTATCATTCTAATAAAAGATCCAAAATCTTGATTCTTGGAGGATTACTCCTTGAGGCTATTTAGGCTCCATCAAGAACCTTTTAGTTTCCCTTTGAATTCTTAATTACTTAGTGTGAGATTCTAGTATGGGAAACCTTACAACATATTCACGTTCACGTAGGTGACAACATGATTGAAGGAATTTGTGCACAGATGGAACAGTTTCAATGATTGAACCAGATTTAGATTACAGCAATTGATGAAGGGAAAGAAGAAGCAATGGGTTTGAATTACCTTGGAAAGGGCAAGCTATAGAGATCCACTTATTTACATATCTGGAAAAAGTCTGTCAAACAATGATAATCACATGAGGCCGAGTCTAGAAAACAAGTTCATCGCATCAATGCAAATTTTAAACTAGTCGATAAGATGGTATGTGCGCACATCATTATGGAGTGACATGAAACACGAAATTAGCAGCCCGCCCATAGAATGAGATATTAAATTCACTTTTCTACCACCAGAAGCTTTACTGGCAGTTTCCAACTTAGCTTTAAGACCATCCATAGCTTTGCCAATTCTGTCACCAAGAACAATCAATGCCCCTACATCAATTTTGACTCATCCATATACTTGCAAATTTGCACTACCTAAAACAACCTTAGGCTACTTGCAATTACAATAAAATCATAGAGGAACATTTGACACCAAAACAAGAAAGTGACAAGGATTGGTCTACCGATTACTCTGCCGGAAGTCATAACCAAAACCAAACAATGTGGTTCCCTTCTTGTACCCGCATCCAACAAGCATATCAATCATATCATGAAAATGATACACGTCATCCACATGGAGGCATTTTACCACCTGGAACAGTAAAAGGAAAACTCAGGAATAATTCATGCATATATAGAGAGGGAGGCATGGAGAAGAAGAAAAAATAAATTTGATATGTGGGATATTTGGACGAGACTATTTATTAGCACTGAACATCCAAAAGGAACATAAGCGCAGAAGGTCAGTGGGACAAGATATCCACCAAAAGCCCAAGCAACTACGGAGAACATAACGAGGCTCTCCAATTGGTATATAGACAAGAGAAGGTAGAATTTAGACAAGGAGCACCAACTAGAAACTATGAAGCCAACCTAATCAAAAAACTTCAATCATAGTTCTACACTTGTAACCTATCCTTTCCTTTTACATTTGTCAGTAAAGATGTGATCTACACAAACCCACTGTACTTTAATATCTGCATTTATTTTTTAGTAATGACTATTGAGGGAAAAAAATGGTATAAAGCCAATGCACTTGCAACATTCTACTTATGATACATGATTTCGTCATTTTTAATTAGAATATGATTGTATGCACAAGAAACATAAAAAGATGGGAAGGCAGACTAGGTGGTCCAACTCAAGCCTACAGCTAAAGAGAAATTGATAAAGTACAAGGTATCAAATATTGATCAAACAGATTTATAAAATTCTTCAGATCAAAATCCCCAAACCCAAATATAATGCAATTGTTGAGTCATTTTGGAAGCATGATAATAGTAATGGAGAAGAAACGTAGAAGAAGGCAGTAACAATAGTGAAGATGAAAAGAAAGGGGAGAGTTGCTTGACCACTCTTAGAGCAGGGACAATAATCAACTTGAATCTTTTTTCTTTTTTTCTTTTTTTGAGATAATCAGCTTGAATCATTGGATGATAATAAAGTAGAAGTAACTGAAGGAAAGCCTACAGACTCACAACAGATTTACTAGGAAATACCCACCTCTAGTACATTGCCCAAGAACAGAAAAAGAAGACTAGAGAGGGGGAGAAAAGAGATCCTTGAGGCCCCTTTGGTATCGTTTTTAGTTTCCTATTTCTTGTTTTTTGTTTCCTCTTTTTTAACTAAAAAACAAGCAAAAAAAAACAAAAACAGAACTGCACTTGGTAACTATTATTTTTTCTTTCTTATTAAAGAAATAGGCTAAATGATAGAAAATACCCATTAACTTTGTTCCTTTTTTTTTTTTTTTTGGATAAGAAACCCATTAACTTTGTACCTACTTCACTAATACCCCTAAACTTTCCAAAGTTGCATTAATACCCTTAAACTTTTGAAAAAAGTTAAGACATACCCTTTTCATTATCTTTTTGACAAAGAGTTAAACATACCCTTGCCGATAGTATATGGATGGAAACTCTTAGTACCTCACTTCAATACCTAAACTTTTAAAAAGTTGCATTAATACCCTTAACCTTTTAGGAAAAACAAAGTTCAAGATGCCCTTACTGTTAGTATATAGACAAATATTGTTATCTACACCCATCACCTCCCTCCTCCATTGTATCTCTCCTCTACTTCAGTCTACGCCAAACAGTTTCTTAAAATCAAGAAAACCAAGCTTCTAAAGTAATCTAGGAAACACACAGATACAGATATTAGGCTATATCATATTTTCAGATATTAGGCTATATCATATTTTTAGAACATTCACATAATCGAATCCCAAAAGAACTTTAGCTCAGAATTGAAATGAAAGTTGAAATATACCGCATTGAATTAAATAAAAAAGTTTTCAGGATTACAAAACGAATGAAAGTAATGACAATGATTAAGACTACTTAGTCAGGACTGACAATATCATGAAACAAGACAAAACAAAGGAAATGGTGTCAAGCTCAATCCGTCCTTTCTCAAGGCGTATTGAGATACTATGTACAATCCTAGACTCTCGACTAAAGGGTGGAAATAATTATGGAAAATGGCAAAATTATGAAATAAATTCTATTAATGTCTCTCTTTTTCTACATTAAAAATCAAACATACTCACTATGAATAAGGAGAGGACGGGGAATTAAATCCTCGTCCCTTGAAATTTCCTATTTAATTTCCCGATGATCGAGTTCCCCAAGGGGAATTATTCTCCATTTGTTTTTTAATTTAATCCCAACCAAATAAAATAGATTCTTGCAAGAACTTTGTCAAACGGGTAATTTTATACAATTTTCATTTAAAACAAAAAAGAAAAAAACACAAAACAAAACAAAACAAAACAATTCTTGAATGTACTAATATAAACAATGATATTTTGTATACAATATATTATTAAAATGTTTTGAGCTTTTCTTCTATATCCATGAGTGTCTAAGCCAACTTATGTGTAAGCCCTACTTTTATTCTCAACATTCTTGGAAGAGATAACTAGCAAGTGGCTTGGCAAGTGATAAGATGGAGGTGGTTGAGAGCCCCTGACTTAGAGTGGTTGGGTTGTGTGTGGTAGGTGTGTGGCTGACAAAGGGGATGGCTAGGTGGTAGCCGAGCCCCAAGAGGTTGTGTGTCGCGGGCCTAGGGTGTTGGAAGGTTGGACCGAGGAGTGTGCCCATGATGGTGAACATTGGGTGATGGTTGATGCGTTGGGCAAGTGGCTATGCGTTTGAGGTTAGTAGGAAGGGTGATGCGTCAAGGCTATGCGTCCATGAGGGCCTTGGGGCTGACGCATGGTGGCTATGCGTCCATGCTAGGCGCCCAAGTCAGCCAAGGGGGATTGCGTGCAAGGTGAGCTAACCTCAAAAGGATGCGTGGAGGAAGCTTTGCCTAAAGATGTGTCCACCATTTCTTCTTGGTTAAGCAAAGCCTAAACTTTAAGTGATAAGCAAGCCAGATTAGGTGTCAAATTGAGATTAAGTGTGGCATGGGCATGCATGCAAGCATGAGGTGGCGAGCTAGGAGTTTGCATGCAGATTTCTGGGAAGTCTATAAATAGAGGGGTTAGCTGATGAGATTAGTGTGTGCAAATCCCTCGTGCCATTTGGGATTTTCTTCGACTAAATTATCCTAAATTGTGTCTAGTTTCAATGAGAGGGCTGTTAGAAAGAAACTCTGTGAGGAAGAACTCGGAATTCATCAAAAACTCAAGCTTGTTCAGCTATGGGGTAAACTGGAGCAGGGTGGGAAGATTTAGTGATATCTGGCGAAAGAAGAGGAGTGAGAGGCTGAAATTTTGAGGTAAGATAGCTAAGACAATAATCTACAAGTTGGTAAGAGGAAGCAAAATTTAATTTTGGCTAGAAACTTTACTTTTGGCAGCTGGAAGAGAAATCAATGTTTTGAGGCTGCCGGGTGCATTTTTGAAGAGGTAGTGTGTGCAGACCAAGCAAAGGCAGAGGCCGGAAGAAAGAACCCTTTGAGGTTATTTTGACAAGTTTGAACGCCCAGGAGGCGGGCCGACACGCCACTGGGAACGCAAGGGTGAGCGAGAGGCGCTGCTGTACGTGTGCAGGTTGTGGGGGCAAGATGGGTCTCGTTGGTGGCATCGCGTGCGTGCAAAAGTTGAGCAAGACGAATCTCACTAGTCTTGCTGAGGCGCACGACACGGACTGTCGACACAGAGACCCACGCACCTTGCCTCTTTTGAGGTTATTTCAGCAGTAGGTGTACAAGAGTTGCCACCTATGAGGGACAGTGTGGGAGAGGCAATGTCTGGGCGTGCAGGACAGTGTGTTGTGCGAGATTTGTCGCCGATCTGTGGTTAGATTGGCTGGGTGTGCATGCTACAGGGCTGTTGGACACGCCTAGGGGCAGTTTCCACTTTTAGACATTTTGGCTAATTTTTGCTCGTCGGTGAGCCTTTTTGAGTTAAAATGACTTAAAAGATGTCATGAAGGGAATTTTAAACATATTGATAAAAGAATTAATTTATTCTAGGCCGGGAAGAGCTAAGGGAAGCATATAACCCATTAAGAGCCCACGACAAGTTGTGAGTGACTTAATTTCGTTTATAATGATTTATTCTATCGATATTTCTAGAATGCTCGGTTTATTCATAAAGCATGTGTTCTATATATAAATTTGAATATGCTTTTACGTGATTTTAAGCATGATGTTTTAATACCAAGCTTTGTGAAAAGCATGCTGTTTTAGGAATACTCTGAAAATTCTAAGAAATTGTTTAACTCATGATTATAAATGATTTAGCATGCTTTGTTTTTCAAAAGATGGTCTCCAATGCTGAAGGACATGGAGAAGGCATATGAGCAGCCTGAATACAATAAAGGGTCCTCAATGCCGAAGGACATAAAGAAGGTATATGAGCAGCCTTAATATTAGGACCCTGGTACTGAAGGACTAGAGAAGGTGCACAGGCAGCCGGGGTTATAATTCCTATGTGTACATAGAGGGAAATTCGATGTTGTTGTGTTGAGATTACTCTACACAGCTAAACTTATTCGACGTTGGGTATGACGAGATTATTCCATCCCAACTAAGGTTGTTTTCGACACTAGGCGTGTTGAGACTACTCCACTCTGACTAAGGTTGTTTTCGACGTTGAGCAGCGTTGAGTTTACTCCAGAGGGGAAATCTTTCAAAAATATGCAAATGTTTATAAGTTTCCGAAAGCTTTATTATTTAATTATCAAGCATGATTTCGTTAAGCTTTTAAGCCAAGCATAGTTTTATAAATTTGTCACTCACTGGGCAACCTAGCTCATGTTTTCAACTTTCCAAGTAGCGAGCGGAATCGAGGGGCTTAGCCTACACATCAAACTCGTCTGGATCTGCTTCTTAGTTTTGAGCATTGTAAATATTTGTACTTAGACCTAGCATTGTACATATTGGGGTCTAAGGAGTGGTGGATATGTGTAGAACTCTAGTGTTATTATTATAAAGTATCATTTGGTATTATTTATGGTCTAAATGAAAATTATAATTATGTTATCAAGTGCTTAGTAAGGATTTGAGGAGAGTTAAGTTAACAGTAGATGTCGTAAAGGATCAATGTCTACTGTCGTCACGCCTCTTTTCGGGTTAAGAGGATAGCTCGGGAGGGGTTGTGAATGCGCACCTCGACTGATCTCACGAGACAGCTTGTCTGACCCTACAACATTTAGGTGTCAAGGAAACTCATAGAATATTAAATCCTAGGTAGGTGGCCACATGGATTGATCTCATGACCTCTTACCCCTTTATCAAAGTCATGCCCCCTATCTAACACTAGGCCAACCCATGATAGTTTATTTATTAAAATGTTTTAACTATAATCTCCAAATGTTTGAGTTTCAATATTATAAGAACATAGTAGTCACTTTAAATATTACAACAAGAATGTAGTCTTAGATATAGCAAGCTTTCAATTTAATATAATACATATAATACATATAGTAGTTATTATATGGGCTTCGGTTTCGAATACTTTTTGTAACTACTCTATAGGAGTTACTTTGCATAGTTGGAGTTCCTTCTTGTAGAGGGTGGTCCATTCTTTTGTGGGTTGGTTTTTTTGTATGTCCTTGTATTCTTTCATTTTTTTCTCAATAACCACCATGGGTTAGCCTAGTGGTACAAAAGGAGACAGTCTCAATAAATGGCTAAGAGGTCACTTACCGAAACACAAGAAGAAATTTGGCAGCAATTTGGCAACAAGATCCGAGCAACAATGGTCAGTGGATGAAAACGGTAAAGCAAATAGATGCAACTTTTGAAAGTTCAAGATTATTATTGAAACAAAGTACAAACAAATACTAATGGTAAGGGTACTTTAGAACTTTTTTTGAAGTTAAAGGGTATAAATGAGACTTTTTGAAAATTTGAGGGTATTATTGAAACAAGCTTACAACATTTAGGATATTTTTTTATAACTTAACCAAAAAAATACGATAAATCAATAAATATAATACATAAAATATTTATAATCATTTCCTGTGTCTTGTTCTCTAAAATCTTAAATTGAAAATGTTAAAAAAAAATTACATGAAAAATGAGTTTTTAAAATTAAATATTCAAAATCTTCATTGTATTTTTATTTTTAGACTTTTATTATTTTATAAGTCAAGTATGATTTTTTTTTAAATGAAACAATATTTTTCATTGATCTAATGAAAAGAGACTAATGTTCAAAATACAATGATATAAAATAGTGACAAAAAGTAGAAAAGCGAGAATCAAAGAATACCCAAACAAAAGACAACTTAAGTAGAAAAAAATGAAAGCCCCCAATTTATAGAAAATTTGACCTAAAGCTTTGAGAAAGAAGATGCATTAATTCTGGTGGCTTCAGAAAAATCTTGCCACGGAAGAGATTTGTCGTGGAAGATCCTTTGGTTACCTAAATCAAATTTCAGAAAGTTGAGCTATAACATCATTAACCCATAATAGATGAGAATTAGGCTTCAATGCAGGACCAACAAGACGCTGAAGAACATTTTCATTGAAAGAAATCCCAAAACCCCATTGAAGATGAAAAATTGACAACAATTTCCTCCAACGCGAAGACGAATAATGTTTTTTTTTTACAGAAGAATAATGTTAATAATGATAAAATAATGTTTTCTTTATGTTTTGAAAGAACTAGAAACAAAAACAAAAAACAAGAAATAATAAACTTGATTTTATTGTTTCTAAAATTACTACACAATCATCGAAACGTTTCTGAAAAATGAGAAACAAGAAACATTAGTAAGTAAAACACTTCTATTTTTCAAAAAAACAAAAAAAAAAAAAAAAGAAACTAATAACAGAAACGTTACCACACAACTTGGGAGAATTTGGTGAAGTTAAAAAATGGGAGACATTCGCTCACCGATTTATCACTATAAAATGATGAATAAGTTATAAAGGCCTAAGTAGAAATTTTCATGTTATCTTACCGAAGATGGATCTAAAATATCAATCGCATACAGGCCATCATCACCATCAGGGACCAAAATTTCTATGTTATCATCCACGCATTCAGTACAGCCTGAAAAAACAAAAAACCTGTGATGTTCAGTTAGGAAATTCAGATAAGACTTTGCAAACTCAAGAACAAAAGGTGGAGAAGTTTCCTTCTTCGAATAGTTTATATGGACATTATTGTTGGTATATATTCAATTAAAAGGTCTCGAAAGTGTGGTACTAACCTAATCGACATGGCAAAAAATCACTTTAAAGTCTTCTTTGCCCCATGCGCTTGGAAAACCCATCCTGATTGAAATTGGAAGGTTTTCCTTTTTTCAATAAAGTGCAACTACAAGAAAGGCCAGAAGTGGAGGTAACTCTTCCAAATGGCAAAAATAAAAAAGGGAAGACTACATACAAAAGATATAGATGCCCACAAAGAAGCATTATAGCGTGGAGGCAATCCAAACCTGCTCCCATGTAGCAACTTTATCCTAAAAATTAAAAAACCTAAGTTGAATTCATATTTCTCATATTTATATTATTTTCGATTTATTTATGATTATGATGGTTTAGAGAAGTGCACTATATAAACTCTCTAACGCTAGAAGCACCATTTACTCTATAATCTGCATTATTCTTCCTAGTAATAAACTGTTCTCCCTCTTCCCGTGGATGTAACTAACATACTGTAAGTGAATCATGTAAATCTATATGTTGGTTTTCTATTATTTTAAGTTTCCTATTTTCTTTGTTCATCAATTCCATAACACTCCCCCTCCTCAAGAATGGAGAATAAGGAAATAGCTCAACAAAAGCATCCCTGATCCACTAACAAGGAGCCAAATTTACTTTGAAAGCATTCCAAAAAGTCACGTACATTAAGACTAAAAAGCACAAAGCCCCAACAAGTGATCAAGATCCCTCCCACGAATGCTTGCACAAAAATGCACCAGCTGTGCCCAATCTCAAAATAAACAATGGTGTTAACCCTCCCATACACTGCTAGCCAAGTAAAGTGCATACTCTTCTTCAAAACTTTCAACTTCTAACTAAATGGACTAGGCACTTTAGACAGGAAAAAGGGCTCCTTAGAGAAAAACCATCAAGGCAAAGTATGGTTCTCATCATTGTGATAAAAAAAAAAAACCTTCCTTGAATCATCATATCTCCTTCAAAAAAAATCCATGGAATCACATTAGTAAAAGAAGGATCTTATTTTTAACCACATACAGTAGAAGGATCTTATTTTTAACCACATACAGTGCATTGCTGGGGATGGCAAAACCGCTTCATTTTGATTTGACCCTTGAATTGGGAATGAAGCCCTTAGAAAATGTTGCCCAAGGCTTTTTCCCATTGCTGAATCTAAAAAAGCCTCCATTGCTAACTTTTGGAACCTCGGAAACAGCTCGTGGGTTCTAAATTTTAAAAGAAATCTCAAAGATAATGGAACTGTCGAATGAGTCTCCCTTAATCAGCTTGTCCCTGTCATTCAACTCACACACCGGCCCAACAGTTGGAAATGGAAGCTTAACAACAGCGGTACTTTCACCGTTAATTCACTGACTTCCCATCTCATTGTTACCAATTCGTCAGCATCACAGAACCTTTACAAAAACATATCAAAGTTTCCTTGCCCAAAAAGAATTAAATTTCTTCTTTGGGAATTGTCCATTCTTGCCTTAGTACTATGGATAGGCTTCAAAAGAGATGCACCTGGATCCACCTCGGATCCACCTCGGATCCACCTCTCCATCTTGATGTTGCTCTGCCAGAGAGATAAGGAAAACCAGAACCATATATTCTTCAAGTGCCTATTTGTTGCTAAGATTTGGGCTGAGTTATTTTCTGCTTTCGGCTAGTCCATACCTCCTCCATCTGATTCTATTGCATGGTTTAGGATGTTAATTATTGATCATCCTTTAAGTCTACAAAAGAGTATATGGGGTGTTTTGGGACATTGAGTTGGTTATTATAGTTTGTGGTTATCATAGTCTGTGGCTAGTTTGTGTTTGGGGTACATACTATTTTAGTCCAAGTTATAGTCTGTGTTTGGGGTGCAAACTATTTTAGTCTGGATAGGAAATAGTAAACACTGTAATCTATAGCAAAGAGAAAAAGAGAGGATGAGTGGAAAATAGTAAATACTATAGCTAAGAGGGTTTTGAAATAGTATTTAATGTATGTAATAAATAGTTGTAAACACAACTAATATAGTCGGTGGCCCAAACATGAAGTGGGCTATAAAAACCAACTCCACCAACTTGAAATTGGGAGACCTAACACCCCCATATGGTCCATCATGGTTTGAGTTGTTTTATGGAAGATTTGGGAGGAAAGATATGCAAGAATTTTCCAAGGTAAAGAAAGATCTTAAAGGGATGTTTTAGAGTTATATATTTCCAATGCTCTCTTTTGGTGTAAAAGTTTACAACCCCTCAAAAGTAATAGTTTAAATTTCCTTGATGCAAATTGGAGACATCTTTTGTATTCCCTTTGAATGGGACCAATTTTTTATCTCTTTGGATAATTTCATAGTTGAATTCATTTCTTAAAAAATAAATAAATAAATAAAGTGTAAGACGTATCAGACATATCTTCAAGACCCTCCGATTCCCTTCCCTCCAAACTTCCCAAAGGAAAGCTTGAACCGCAATTTTCCACAAAGCCTCAATTTTTCCATTAAGGTTCCGACCATTTAATGCTTCAAAAATCCACTTCATCACAGAATTTGGCAAACACAAAGGCAAACCACAAGTATTTAAAAGAAGATTCCAACCACCTGAAGCAGAAGGGCACTGGATAAATAAATGATCAATATTTTCTTCTTCTCTGAAGCACAAGCTACTTGCCGAAGGTGAAAGGCTCCAGTTAGCAAACTCTTTCGTTTTTGTTCAATATTTTATAAGCCAAACTCCAAAGAAAAACTTTAATCTTCTTGGGAACATTAAACTTCCATATTATATCAATCAGAGGGGTTTTAAGCTTTTGGGAAGTTTCAGTGAGTTTGATGAAGGCTGATCTTGTAGTTAAAACCCCAGATCTGAATATTACAAGAATTTCACTGCAAATTAATGCAACCACTTCCTATTTGAACCAGGGAAGGAACAACACATTGGCATCACTCATGACTAATAGTAGTGTAAATATATATATGAAAAATTATTTTAAATGACAAAACTACAAATAATAGCAAAATATCACAGTTTCCAATAGATCCGGATAGACTACAAATTTTAGATATGTTGTATCTATCATGACACAGATAGACATAGATAGTAGTCTATCACAATCTATCGCAAATAGACAGTAAAATTTTGCTATATTTGTAAATATTTTGGTTCATTTCCTATATTTGAAAACAGCCTTGATATATATATATAAAATAAATTTTAAAAAATTAAAAATTTTGAAAAAAAGCATCATTTCGGGTAACCTAATGAATAATATTTTAAGACTTCTCTGTTCAGAATAGCCATCCAGGGAAATAAAGTAATGGGCAAGATAAGGTATTAAGAGTTTGCTAAAAATAGAAGGGGATTCTGTAGTGGTTTAGCTTTAGTCTTGAGTGTTTAGAAGAGGGTATCTTGAAAGTTGAAACACTGGGAAGTATCTTACTTTATTTTCCTATTGATATTTCAATATAATTTCCAAGTTCTATTATCTGGTTTCTTTCATTATCCTACCAGCAGTTTGACTTGGTAAACAGAATGGTGCTCAATAAGAAATTATTTAGACAACTAAATGTTTTTTTTCCATTTTTTATGCATTAGTTTATTTTTTTAAAAAAAAGAATCATATTGATTTTAAAACATTTAAAAGAAGAAGGGGGAAAAAAGTGTTTACCAAGAATCTTGAGGGGAAAAAAACAAATTTGTGATTAATAGAATCACTTATTTTTTACTATAGTGTAACAGGAAAATTTGATTAAATTCCCTTTTAAGAAAATAAGAGAAAAAAAATAATGATGAATAGAATCACTTTTGGACTGGATTAAGTGCAACAAAATAAAAATTTATGAAAGCATAACGTAAGTAAACACATTAAAACACTTCCCTTTTAAAAAAAAGAAGAAAAAAGTGCTCCCAAACTTCACCCACCCTAAAAAAAAGCCCCAAAACACGTGCAAATGGAATAATCTAACACCATCTAGATTCCATCACTTCCATAGCAGCAACCAAACGCTCAAAACTAAAAGCTATGAAATGAAACAAAGACACAGAGAATTAGGATTGGGATTGGAAGGGGAATGAGTAAGGACCTGTGTCGGGATTGTAGAGGGAAATGAGCTTCTCACGAAACATTAGGTCGGACAAGAAGATCCGCACCCACACACGGGTCTCTAAGCCGAACAGTTTCTTGTTCTTGGCGTGAAGAATGGAGCCCCCAATGCCGGTGACGAGCAGGACCGGGTCGCGATCAGGTTCGGGTTCGGGTTCGGACTTCCGGGACCAGAAACAATGAAGAGGGAGAAAGCCTCCTGCTCCAACCATTGCTCCCAGAAGTGAAGTAAGCTTCTGTTCAGCTGAGCTGAAGGAGGCTGTGTGATTCGATGCTGCCTAATGGAAGCTCTGAGAAGGAGACGGGTTGAAGAATGAAGAAGAAAGTGGAAGAGGGAAATGATTTTAGAAGGTCCTCGTACTGTCGTTTTTTTTTTTTTTTTTTTTTTCATTTATTGGGAGATCAGATAAGAAAGGTACGAGTAATCGTGGTTGATTGGTAGGTAGGTTTACGTATTTCTATTTATGCATTTTTCGTTGTCGCATACTCGCATCCATTGATTTAGCGTGTTTCATGTGAATTTGATTTAGAATGATGCTACATAAATATTTCGCTAAATTATTGTAAATAAGAACCCTTATAAATTTTGAATTATTGCAAAAGATACCAAAAAGGTTAGAGGTGTTTCATGTGCTTAATTGGTTATTATAGTTTTTGAATTATAATAGTCTATATTAATAATGCAAACTATTTTATTTTAGGTAGAAAACAGTAAACACTTTAATAAAGAGGAAAAGAAAAGATGAGTAAGTAATAGCAAATTCTTTGAGATGTAATAAATGCTGGGAGAAAATAATGTATAAGAACTAAATATACTATGTAACAAATTGATTACACCTCAATTAGATATGTACACACATTGTATACAAAAATATTGTTCAAACTCAAAATCAAGCCTAATAGTTTAACAAGGCTTGTAAATTGAAATAACTAATAAACCTCAAGATATGTTGGAGACATCAATAGGTAGTCGAGGCACGCTTCTGATAAGCATTGTCCTAAAAGTAATTATTCTTCACTCTGCACTTGACGCAAGTAGACTACAACAATCATATCTGTGGGGTACAACGACTAACTCCAGTAGAACTGCAACCTCAAACTACTAGAAATGGTTGACACACAAGTAGATCATGTTCAAGTAATAATCTAAATGGTCTATAGTATATGGATAAGGTTGGTAACTTATCCTTGTTACACTATGGATACAATTCAATTTGCAAAGCGTTCATATAGAGACATGCGAGAAGGGATATCCTATACAAATAGTCTGTATAAGACCGGATTGCAAAATAATTAATATCTCTCTATAGCACCACTGATTGAAGAAATTAACGCTTCATAGGATGACCATATGCAACTCAATCTCAATCCTAAATGAGTTATGGACTCCTGCTTGTGAAGGTTTGTCTTTTGATTTGTATGCGTGAGAGTGGCCAGTGTCACTGACTTAATAAGCCTATTAGTTTGGGGACATGTCCGAGTGGGAGCTAGAGGCATGGCTATACAAGATAGAATTCACTCCTTTTCGACATTATAGTAAAGTAGAGGAGTTGTTCCCTTAAGTGTTGACTCCAAGTCTTGAACAATGGAGCCCTTCCCCTCTCATTGGGCCGAGAAGGATTTTGTTTATGGTAGGATCATAAACAAGTTGTTCATTAGAGGATTAGTGGAACTTGAGAAGCAAGAGGTAATTACAGGGTAAAACAGTAATTTGACCCAGTTGTAATTACGAACGACTTGTGAATGATCGACTTACCTATAATGGTTAAATTTGTTAACACAAAATATTCTACAATGCGAAGAGTGCAGTTATGGGTCGTCTTTAGTGGAGTGGCTCATAGTTAATAAATGTTTATTAATTTAATTAAATAGTTTAATTAATTAATCTTGGATCATTAAAGCTTCTAATGTCATACCCCCTCCCAGGTACCCTCCTAAACCAGGAGTGAGTGTGAAGACAGTAGACACCGACCCTCACATTACATCCACTTCCAACCCTAAAACTTTAACCATCACCTGATAAACAGTTATATAATAATTTAACAACATGATTAACTCCAGGATTAAGTGGACATAACAATCAAGCTATCACAAGGTGTTTAATAATTACAACCACTACACTTGACACCCTCAACCCTTAAAATATGTAAATGTACAACATTTACTTAAGTTCAAGATTTACAATTTTCAAGTTTCTAGACTCTGAAGACAGGCCCAGACGAGCATCTTCTGTAAGCTAAGTGTCACACCTTACTTTTAAAAATCAATGCATTGAAGAATCTATAAAGAAAAGTAGTAAAAGACCATGTTGGACGCATGGTCAGGACTAAGGTAACGCATGGTCAGGGTGAATGCATGGAAGTAAACCGAGAGCTTGAAGAAAAAGAAGTGAAATGCATAGGAGGTAATTATGATGAAGATGTAAGCATTAGTGATGGTAAAATGCATAAGCAAGAAAAGAAATGAAGTTATGTCGTGAAGTGTCTCGAAAAGGAAGAGTACTATAGCAAACTGAGTAACGCATAGACTATTAGCAAGGGATGTTCTTGGGTGTTGGATAAAGTGGAAGGATGAGAAGTAAGCTCAAAGATTGGAGCAAGAGGTGGACGCATACTAAACTATCATCAAAGAAATATTTTAAGTACAAGGAAAATGTTAAATGAATAACCTTGGATTGCAAGCACAAGAACGCGTAGAGGAGTAATCAAGGAATCTTCAAGGATAGGAGGAAGATCATGGACGCATGATAGTATGCGGTTCAGGCTGACGCATGGTATTATGCAGTAAGACAAACGCATAGTAGTGTGCGTTGAGACGTTGACACCTAGTAGTATGCGGTGGAAAAACGAGTTCAAAGGAAGTATGGCCGAGAGTTAGAGAAGTGAGTAATGAAGCTCAAACCTTAAAGGAAACTCAATGAACGCATAGGGGCGTTGTGTTGAATGAATAGTTGTTTATTGGAAAATGTTGGACGCATAAGATAAGCTTATAAAGGCTAGGTGGCTTCATATAGACTTGACACCTTAAAAGTAGGAGGTGTTAAAAAGGCATGTTAAGTGTTTCATGCAAGGTGACGCTTGGATTAATGCATGGTTAATTAAGCATGCAACGTGACATGTGGCAAACAAGTGGCAAAAGGAGAGGAGAAGTTGGATGGCAAGATCCCTATAAATAGAACCTTGAGGGAAAAGGAGCGACTGATGACTCTGGAAGAAGAATTCTGGAGAGAAAGGGAAGAAAGAAGGCAGAAAGGAGGAATCCTTGCGTCCGTAGTAGGAGTCTGCGGCCAAGAAAGAAGGTATTCTTGACAACTTAGCTATTTTATGTTAAAGAAGTCATCTTGCGTTGAAAGGGGATTGGCCTTGCGTTAAAGACAAATACTACATTCAAGGTGAACGCCGCGTCCAAAGATAGGTGATGCGTTCAAGTTGGACCTTGCGTCCAAGAGAGGTCGACGCATCCAAAAGAGAAGTAAGAAGAGTTGGGCTGCACTTTGCGGAAGTAATCAACCTTGCATTGAAGGGCAGGGTTGCGTCCAACCGAGCTGACAGAGGAATATGGAGCTTTGCGTTTCTGAGTTAGAACGCTGCGTCCAAGAAGCTCGGGAAGAGGAAATAGAGGGAAGGAAGAGGAATTATTCTTGAGCAAAGTACAGGTGAGTAACACCTGCGTTTTTCAAAATATAAATGAGTTCTTTATGAATATGATTTTATGGGTTTCTAATGAATTAATGCATGCGTTTACATATATATAAAGGACATGAATATGTTAGTTATAGAAATGAGAGCATGCGTTTATATATATATAAAAGCACATGAGCAAGCTGAGAGCATGTGTTATATATAGAAAGCTCATTAGTATGCTAAGTATTAGAAATGAGTTTAATAAGACGCATGCTGTTGATAATACAAGATTTTCATTGGAAAGCATATTGCTAATCATAGATGATGTTTCTAGAACATAGTGAATTTTATAAATTCTTAGACATGACACCCTAAAGCTCAAGGACTAGAGGAAGGCAAATGGGTAGCCGGAAAATAGAAATGGGACCCAATGCTCAAGGAGAAAAGGAAGGCATATGGGCAGCCCGGGTTATAATATCTATGTGCACATAGAAGAATATATATATACGACGCTGATGTGTTGAGATTACTCCACACAGCTAAGGATAATCGATGTTGAGTAGCGCTAGCGCCTCAACTAAGGATAAGATAAGGAATGAATTTGACGTTGAGAAACGTAGAAGCAATGCTCTGCCTGAACTAAGGAAAATGATTAGAAATGAATGAGATCTTTGAGTATTTCCCAGAAATAAGCATGCAAAACTTAATAATGGTGTTCGAGTATAAATTAACATGATTAGAATCGATATTATTTAGAATGACCAGTTTCACAGTTAAAATAAGTTATTTATAACAACTGTTACTCACTGAGCCGTTACCTCATTCTTTTATATGTTTTCCATTTTCAGGTAGCATGACAGTTCCCGTTGCCAGTCGAAGTCGAGGTTTGTCAAGCGATAACGGTATTATCGTCCTAGAAAAAGTGTTTAATGGAAGGGAAATATGGTAAGCTGACAGTGGAAATCATAAAGGAAGTTGACGACTGTTGTCCTCACGCTCCATCTCGTGCTACATAAGGGTAGTTCGGGATGGGGTGTGACACTAAGCACCTCGAACACGCTCGCTACTTGGAAAACAGAGAAACAAGGAAAACATGAGCTAAAACACCTAGTGAGTAACTAGCTAAGAGTCCTCCTTTAAACAATGTAAGCTACAGTATAAAATCCAACTATAACAACAATAATATGTGTAATTCATAGCTTGAACATACATTTGCATTCGAGTAAAAGACATACATAAATTGGTTTTCCTAAAATCTTTCCTTAGTTGAGGTGGAGCGAGGCTCAACGCTACTCAACGTCGAAACAACCTTAGCTGTGTGGAGTAATCTCAACACAACAGCGTCAATACACATATACACATTCAGGGTTGCCTATGTACCTTCTCCTAGTCCTTCAGTACTAACCTCTTAACAAATTTTCGACCACCCACATGCCTTCTCCTAGTCCCTCAGCATTGGGACCATTTCCATACATAATTTACCATATGCCTTCTCCGAGTCCTTCAGCATTGGGAGTCATATTCATACATAATTTATCCATATGGCTTCTCCGAGTCCTTCAGTATTGGGAGTCATATTCATACATAATTTACCCACATGCATTCTCCGAGTCCTTCAGCATTGGGAATCATTTAAACAAAACTATAACATAACATAAATCATGCATTTAAAACATTTCATTCATCACTTCTCTATTCACATGCTTTTGTTTACTCACATAATTATAAATTTCATACTGTACTCAGCTCATAATACAACCATGCAGGCCTTTCACAGAACTCACAGTTCATCAGTATATATCACATACTTACGTCACATAGCACATGTCATACTTGTAGAACTCATGAAAATGTTTCACATAGTCTAGTTTCAAACATATATTCAATCAAGTAACTATGCTTGAATTAAACACATAGAGATCGAGTGTCACTCATAACTTGTCCTAGGCCTTGAGCGGATTATACACCTTCCCTAGCTCCTCTCGGCCTGAAATAACACATTTCTCGTGTTAGACTTCCCTAAAGTTTCTTTTTATAAACCATTAAGTTTACACATTTGTACTTTATTCATGTTTCACCACCGAGACTAACTTCATCCAAAAAAATCATAATAAGCGAGATTCCACACCACTAGCGAGACTACTAACGAGATTCCTCACCACTAGCGAGACTCACCTAAGCAGCGATACCTAGCGATACCCAGCGAGAGTTGTGAGAGGCAAAGCCTTCAGCGTTACCAACGACACTTGTCTCGCTACTCACGCTTAAATTCTTAGCATTACTGCAGTTCAGCGATACCCGACTATCTCAGTTTCTGCATTTCCTCTTATTCTCACTTCTATCTGTTAAAAGTCGCATTTCCAGCCACATTCAGAACTTTTTTCCTTCTACAAACTTGTAGAGAAATATGTTTTCTAGCTTATCTCAAAATTTTAAAGTGTAACTTCTCTTCGTTCGTCAGATACTCCAAAATTACCTCGCGCTACTCCAGATCGCACAGCAATTTTGTAACAGTCACTTCCTCCTAAAAGTTTACATATTTCTCTTCAAATTCAGCTCAACATCCTTCATAAAAGTTGTTAAGAATTGAGTTAAATTACTGACTTTAAAATTTCAGCCCTAAATTCGATCTCCTCAGCTCGTTCTTCTCCAAACACCAGACCACACTCGGATCGTGCGATAGAAAATGAAGCTTCCGTTTCAGCTTCAATTTTACCATGGAACCAGCCAAAACCTCTCACGAAATTGCCCTAGATCTCTTTTTCTACCACCCTTCAACATGCATCTGAAAAATCACCCGATTTTGAGACTTGGAGAATGAGAGAAACCCATCGGCAATCTCACCCACTTCAAAAGTTAACCACTAACTTTCACTTTTCTTTTTCTTTTCTTTTCTTTTCTTTTTTTTCATAATTTCCTTTCTTTTTCTTTCTTTCTTTTCTTTTAATTTAAATAAATAAATATTTAATCCGTTTTTACGCCACATTTAATAATCAAGATAAATTTTAGCTCGGGTTCCCCCCTTAATGACTTAAACATTCAACTTACCAAGAATTTCTTCCGGCTTCCTCCACTTCTTCCTTTGATCTACAAGAGAAAAACAATTTAGTCCCCTTCGGTACTACGTACTCACGTTTAACACTTACAAATGAAAGTAGGATTTAAAATTTACCACCTCCTTATAAGAATTTCGTCCTTAGGTTATAACATAATGGATAAATCATGGATGAAAAAAGATAGACTATCACATGAATATGAAAAAGGTGTTGATAGTTTTATTAAGTTTGCTCAAATACATTTGAATTGTAAAACTTCTATATGATGTCCATATGTTAATTGTGAAAATTGCAAGATGTTGAACACTAAGGAAGTGAAAAACCACTTATTAATATATGATATTGACCTAAGATACGATAATTGGATATGGCATGGAGAAAATCTTGTTAGGTATTCTCCATCGAATGTAGTGTCAAAATTAGACAATAACCTCGACAAACATTGTTTGATGATGATTTTGATTACAACATTGTTGAGATGGTTGAAGCGGCACAACAACGTAGTGTAGATGATCCAAAAAAAATTAAAAAGTTGCTTACAGATGCTGAGAAACCTCTATATCCTGGGTATGAAAAATTGACTAAGTTGGGTACATTAGTCAAATTGTATCACTTGAAGGCAAAATTTGAGTGGAGCGATACTAGCTTTACATAATTGTTGACATTGTTGAAAAGTATATTACCTGAAAATAACGAGTTGCCAAAATCTACGTATGAGGCAAAAAAGATGTTAGTTATTCAAGGAATGACTTATGAAAAAATTCATGTGTGTCCCAACGATTGTTGCCTATACAGAAAAGAGTTTGCTGATGCATCTAATTGTCCTCATTGTAACGAGTCAAGGTGGAAGAAGCATAACTCTTCTGAAGTGAAAAAGGAGTGCCTGCTAAGGTTGTATGGTATTTTCCACCAATACCACGATTTCAAAAAATGTTCAATAGTCCGATGCATTCAAAGAATCTAACATGGCATGCTAACGAAAGATTGGTTGATGGAAACCTATGTCATCTAGCTGACTCTCCATCTTAGAAATGGGTCAATTTTTTATAGCCTGAGTTTGGAAATGAAAAGAGGAATCTTCGTCTTGCTTTATCAACTGATGGGATAAATCCTCATAGAAATACAAGTTATTATATTCACTATTTGGAATAATTATAGTAACTTGTAGAAATACAAGTTATTATATTCACTATTTGGAATAATTATAATAACTTGTAGAAATACAAGTTATTATATTCACTATTTGGAATAATTATAGTAACTTTAGGGCTAAACACATGATTTCGATCCCCAGCAACGGCGCCAAAAACTTGTAGTGAGATGCAATAGATTTATAGTTCAAAGACTCGCTGCTAGCGTCTCTGTCTATTATTATTAAGCTTACTATGCGTTTAACATGCTATGCGTTGAATATGTTTAATGTTATGCGTTTGTGATCTGTCAAGTTTTCCTATCCTTTACCCAAGTATAAGCAAAGAAGTAGGTTTTCTCGGTGAGTTCGAGGTCGAACACAGGGACTATGCTGATTCTGTGATTAGTTGGATTAATTGAGTTGTAATGGTAACCAAAAATATTAAACTAAAATATTTTTGTGTGGTAGATGGTAAGGTCTGCGACACAGCAAAGTCAGCTAATGAGTTGTGTGAATGGGTAAAAACAGGGTTAGGGTTCGTTAACATCTAAAATCAGAAACGCATGGTGATAGTCTATTCATACTTGCGACTCTTCTCCCGGTTGTCAGCTGTTATGCGTTATATAGCGTTATATGTCTATAACGCATAGGAAAGTGTTAAGTACCAAGGTTATTCCTATAGACAGGTAATACTTCTTGGCCTTGTCAATTGAGTTCCACAATCACTTACCCTCTCGAGCAGTCTGATTATTACTACTTGTATCGATTAGCTAGATGGAAATAAGCATCGGATTAAGTTTGCAATTGACAATGTCACACCCCCTCCCGGATTATCCTCCATAACCCGAGAAGAGATGTGAAGACAGCAGTTACCGACTACCTTGTCACGTAACCCACTGTCAACCTCTCCATCCACATGCTCTTGACAAACCTCGACTTTGATCGGCAACGGGAATTGTCATGCTACCTGAAAATGGAAAACATATGAAAGCATGAGCTAACAGCTCAGTGAGTAACAGTTTCTGAAAAACATTATACTTTAAGTATAAAAGTGATTGAACTCGTATAAAATATCACACTGAAAATCAATTTGTAATATGATCAATTCTTGGTTATATCATGTGTACATATTCATTCATTTCAAATACTTTTTCCCTAGTTGAGGCGGAGTAGTGCTCAACGCTCCTCAACGTCGATTATCCTTAGCTGTGTGGAGTAATCTCAACACTTCAGCGTCGTATGTATATTATTACTCGGGTTGCCCATATGCCTTCCTTTTATCCTTGAGCATTGGGTCCCATTTCTATTTTCCGGTTACCCATTTGCCTTCATCTAGTCCTTGAGCATTGGGTACCTTTTATAACTTGGGCTGCCCACAATGCCTTCTACGAGTCCTTGAGCATTGGGGTCCTTTTTCAAAGCTTTATAAAACATCATACATATTTTGGAAACATTATATTAATAGCACATAACTTAACCGTTTCCAAATCTTTCATGAAAACATCATCAGCATGCTAAATTCATTTTCCAGCTTTAATATCAACAAACATGCTTTTCATACAAGTCTATTTTCAAGTCTTTCTGGAAATCATATAACACCACGCTTTTTAGAAAAACCATGAATACAAGTTTCAATCAATCACCATGCGTTACCCAGCATTCTCAAAGTTACCATGCGTTACTCAGCATTCTCAAAGTTACCATGTGTCACCCAACATTCTCAAGTTTTCAAGTAAAACGCATGCTTCTCAGCTGGCTCATATTCTTTGATATATATATAAACGCATGCTCTTAGTTTTATAAACAACATGTTCATATGCTTCATATATGAAAATGCATGCATTGTTTCATTAGAAACCCACAAAATTATATTCATAAAGAACTCATTTATATTTTGTAAAACGCAGGTGTTACTCACCTGTACTTGCCAAAGAATACTTCTTATTCCTTTCCTCTATTTCCTCTTCCCAAGCTTCTTGGACGCAGCGTTCTAGTCTTAGAAACGCAAAGCTCCATTTCCCTCTTCCAGCTCGGTTGAACGCAACCCTGCCCTTCAACGCAAGGTTGATACTTCCGCGAAGTGCACCCCAACTCTTCTTACTTCTTTTTCGGATGCGTCACCCTCACTTGGACGCAAGGTCCAACTTGAACGCATCACCTAACTCTGGACGCTGCGTTCACCTTGGACATTATGTTTGTCTTCAACGCAAGGTCGACCCCTTTTAACGCAAGACAACTTCTTATATAAAATTAGCTAAGTTATCAAATACCTTCTTTCTTGGCCACATACTCCTTCTACGGACGTCCTTGCTGCCTTCTTCTCTTTTTCTCTCCAGAATTCTTCTTTGAGAGTCATCAATCGCTCCTTTTCCCTCAAAGTTCTATTTATAGGGAGCTTGCCATCCAACTTCTTCTCTTCTTTTGCCACTTGTTTGCCACATGTCACGCTGCATGCTTAATTAACCATGCATTATTCCAAGTGTCACCTTGCATGAAACACTTGACATGCCTTCAACACCTCCTACTAATAAGGTGTCAAATCTATACGAAGCCACCTGGCCTTTATAAGCTGATCTTATGCGTCCAACATTCCCAATGAACAACTTTTTATTCAATACAACGCCCTCATGCGTTAGTTGAATTTCCTTTAAGGTTTGAGCTTCACTACTCACTTTTCTAACTCTCAGCCAACTATACTACTGTCTTTGACGCATAGAGATAATTCTGTCTTCAACGCATAGGGACCTCAACGCATAGGGACCTTGCCAATGCATGGTAAGCCAAGTACGTTCCTTTCCCCCGCCAACGCGGCGACTGCTTCAGCTCACACCACCCTTTGTGATTTCACCTTTAACGCATAACCGTACTATTATAAACCAGTGCTTACATATGCCACTAGGCGTCAATGACAAACGTGCAATACTATGCATTTATACCTCATGGCATCATACCATGCGTCCAACTCTCATATTCATAACGAATAAACCCTTCTCCATTTCTTCCTCTATGCGTTTCACATCTTTCCCTTCTCGGTTTACTTCCATGCGTCCATCCTTACCATGCGTTACCTAGTCCTGACCATGCGTCCAACATGGTCTTTTACCTCATCTCTTCATAGACTCTTCAACGCTTCGTTTTCTTGAAAAGTAGGGTGTGACAGACAAGATGCAATAGTTACACTATGGTTCTTATTTAGATGCTAACGCAACTCTTGACCCTTGAAAGACTAGTTACTCATGGATTCAAAGTAATAAGCGAAAAGTGTAGAAAAATGGATAGACATGGAAGAATTGTAGATTAATGAACGAAATACAATTTTAGATAGCTCAATGTCTTGACACAAATCTAAAATTAAGCTACAAAAAGAGATAGAAAGTAGGAAACGCGTCAATGTCTTGAGTCGCTGGAATGGAAGTGTGAAGTTTGGCTGTGAAGTGGTCAGGCAGAGGGAAGACTCTTCTCTCTCGAGGGAAGACTCCTGCGTTGAGCGAGTGTTAACGCGTCCACAGGTTGCTACCGCATTGTCATACCCCATCCCAGATACACCTTATACCTCGGAGTGAGTGTGAGACTGCACTCTCTATATAACATATTGAAACTAAATGCCAGATAAATCTCAAATAGAAACATCGTTGCTATTAAAGAATTTGAGAACATACAACCTTTGAACAAATCTTCTTTGCATATAGATGTATATGTGATACAGAATAACTCTCCCGACACTCATAAGGAACATGTACATTACAAAACATGGGTACAAACTAAATATTTACAACTATCCCAGAGGTTTACTTCAAGATAGGCCCAGACGAGATACTTTTGTAGGCTAGGCGTCCCGGACACGCTTGCTACCTGAAACGACAAACAAACAAACAAACAAATTGAGTGAGCATAAAGCCCAGTGAGTGACTAAATTCATTCAACTATCACAAACAATCATGAACTGGCATAACCATTAGTAACTATTACATATCACACTTCAGATAGTTTCTAAACTTCCTATGCTTTTGATCTCACCCATAACAATATCCTTATTACCCCATGGTAATTAACTAACTAATGTTGTGACAAGGCACAACTTAACTCTTTCGCATTTCAGTACAAGTCTCTTTTCTATTCACATATAAATGACTAATCATCAGGTTTCGCGGACTTGCAACTATCAGGTGCCTTCACATCTTGTCCCTCAGCACCGTATACAATTATGTCTACATTACCATGTGCCTTCACATAAAGTCCCTCAGCACTGGTAACCAATTCATTCTCCGCTTAAGTGCCTTCACTCATAGTCCCTCAGCACGAGCTAGTACGTGATGGATTTCTACATGCTTTCACTCAAAGTCCCTCAGCATTGAAATCCATTCCACTTAACTATTCTAGTGCTTTCACACGAGGTCCCTCAGTACTGAATTTCATGTTCACATTCACTTAGGCTTTCACCATAAGGTCCCTCAGCCATATTTACATTTAGGCAATAAAATTGGTTTCTTTTTAGTTTGATGGCATAACATACTTACTATGAATACTACAAAGTACCATAATTTCTTACCAACTTATTATACTAAAAGTAACCACAAGATATAGTAAAAGGTTACTCACAACTTGTCTTGGCTCTAAGTGGATTATAAGCCTCCCCGAGTTCTTCCTGGCCTGAAAATACATATTTCTCACGTTCAGTTTCCATAATCTTCCTTTCCTCTTAACACACATTAATAGCATTACTCCTCAGACAATTAAAGACTACCAGCGAAATTTATTACATGCTACGCACCAGCGATACTAAGTTGAACGCAACTAGCGAGACTACCTGAGGAGCGATACCCAGCGAGACTTCAGCGAGAATTATGAGACGCAAAGCCCCTCTTGCGTTACAGCGATACTTGTTTCGCTGCCCTGTCTCTCACTCTCTCAGCGATACTACCGCTGCAACAGAACAGTTTCCTTCTTCCTTTCCTCTTCCTTCTTCAACCTGCTAAATATCACATTCCGGCCAATTTCAGAACTTACTTCCTTCTCAAATTTATTAAGGTGTAAGTCCTTCATCTTACCTCAAAATTTCATGAAGAATATCCTCTCCGTTTAGGGCATATCCTTCAACAACCTCCAAGTTGCTCCTACTCAGCCGGTAAATTCAACTCCAATCTCTTCTATCTGGAGTTTGACACACATTTATACAATTTCAGCTCAAGCACCCTTCATGAAACTTGCTAAAAATCGAGTTAACTTACTAACTTCAGAAGTTCTGGCCCTAACCACCGTTTCTTCAGTTCGTTCTCCTTCCAAAACTGAACGTTGCTCTAGGAGAGTAACACCAGCTGAGTCCTCTGCCCAGCTCAAATTTCCTCCACGGTTACGATGAGATTTCCACTCCAAATCGACATGAACATCTTCTTCTACCTCCCTCTGATGTTCAGCTTCGAAATGGACACAACTCGAGCTCTGAAATGTAATCAAAACAATTGAATTCTCGATCCACTTATATATATATCACCGACTTAATCTCCATTTCAACACTATACCACAATCTATTCAACGCATACCTTCTATGTTTAGCTTCAGCAACGCACACAGCCTCTGATGGTGTTACTTTTTTCAAAACTCTTTCGCCAGTTGGTTAACAAACGCATTATTCTCTCGGCCAACCTTCTTTGCCCAATGCATACCCACCTTCGACGCATGGTAGCGTTCACCGCATAGTAGTCTCATCACAAATTGGTTCTCAACGCCTCGTGGCCTTCAACTTCCAACACCTTGCAGCCTTCAATGCGTTTGTCGCAAGATAACCTTCGATGCAGGGTGGCTCTCCATGCCTTGTGACCTCAACGCATCGTTGTCACACCCTCTCCCAGATTACCCACCTAATCTAAGGGGAAGTGTGAAGACAATAAACATCACCCCTCTTGTGACGCATATTGCCCTACTTACATTCCTGTACATACATTTACTCATATACAATATAGATTCCAGTTATACATCGCATGCTTATAACCTGATACAATTCCCTATAAAGGGTACACCTTTAATACATATCATGAATTCATCCTCATATCCAAAATACAACATACACAACACCATTGACAGTACCCATTCAAAACTATATGTTCTACATGCCATTTAAATAAGTATATTCAACGTACAACTTCCAAACTTCACTAAATCTTGATGTTCGAGGCTTAAGCAGGGGGAGCTGTATTAGGCGAAGCACCGGGAACGTCCTTGCTACCTAGGGAGGGAAAAAGAAAACATTGGACAACATAAGCTAATAGCCTAGTGAGTGACAAATCTTTATAAAACGGCATTCATTTAAAACAGGTATGTTTTGTATAACAAGTAAATCAGAGTTTAACATTTGTTCAAATGTAACATGCTTTCCACGAAATCCGTCATTCTCATAAATCGATACTAAAATCACATCAAAGTGTTTTTCAAGAAATTTATCAACATCAAGTAGTTTTTCAAACTTTTCCCTTAGTTGAGGCGGAGCAATACTTCTACGCACCCAACGTCGAAATCATCCCTGGCTTCAGGCAGAGCAAGCTCGATGCACTAGCTAGCTTAACCTCTATGTGAACATAGGAATGGGTCGGGTTGCCCATGTACCTTCTCATGTCATTGAGTACTGGGTCCCGGGGAAACTCACGTGCCTTCTCGTGTCCTTGAGCACTGAGCCTCCTCTTAAAACATTTCAGAATTTCTTTCACATAGTAGTTCATATGAAAATCTTTCATGAAAATCAATTTATCACGATAAACAATATTTCAAAATGTGCCGTTGTACATCTTATAGAAATGTATAAAACATGCCTTATAAACATCATCAAACATCAAGGTTTTTAAGAAAACATCTCATCTCAAAGCCATAACTCATAAGAAAACCAAGCCAAACATTTTCAATAAATTTCATTTCAAAGCAAGAAAAGTGTCACTCACAACTTTTCCTAGGCTTTATGTGGTTTATACACTGTTCCTATTTCTTCTCGGCCTGCACAAGAAACACACCCTGCGTTAAACAACACTAACTTCCTTTCCTGTTCTCTACTGACTTATAATGAGAATCTCAGCAACACCCGCCAAGAATGACTGTTACTAGCGATACCCAATAGAACAGCACCAGCGTTACCTGCTTGAGCAGCGATACTCAGCGTTATCTAGCGATACTTGTGAGACGGAAAACTCCTTTGCGTCTCAGCGTTACCCGTCTCGCTGCAAATTCCTAGACAGTGTGCCGATACTTGATCTTTTCAACGGCACTCTGCACCGTACTCCTTCCTTTCTTCTCGTCCTTATTTCAACCTATGAAAAACCACATTTCCATACAGATTTAGAGTTTCTTCCCTTCTGAAAACTTATAGAAAATCACGTTCTAAAGCTTACCTTAAAATTTCAGGGTTTAGCTCTTTCTCATTCTCGCGATATTCCGAAATTATCTCCTGTTGTTCCGGATTGCGAGACAGTCTTGTAATCACTGATTTCCTAAGGATTCACATAGTAAAACTTCGATTTCAACATCACCATCCTTTACAAAAGTTGTTAGGAATTGCATTAACTTACTAACCTTAAATTTTCAGCTCTAAACTCAGCTTATTCCTCACGTTCTATCCCGAATATCAGTCACTGTTCAACCAAACTAAGTAGCTTCGGTCATTCCCCTGTTCCAACTTCATTTCCGGCCTCGATGTGAATCAAACTTCGTTCGGAATCGTCAAGAACACTCTCCTCAATCTTCTTCTGGAGTTTATCTGAAGAATAGAACCGACTTAAGCTCTCGAATTGTCCTTAAAACGATTAAACATTTAATTAATCTAGCTATTTATACTGCCGACTTAACCTTCTCAACACCAGGACTTAGGCTGCTAACTTACGTATTTCCTCTGCAGACTAGCGCGAGGTTCTCCTCCTAACGCACGGTACTCAAGTTAACTTCTCTTCCAACGCATAGTGGGTGTCCCCGCACGCCTCCTGTTTTGAACGCATTCCTTTCCATCTTGAAATTCTACTTCCGATGCGTGCAGACCATCTTGTCTTCAGCACAGGTGCCCCAACGAATGTCTGTTTTCGACGCAAAGTGACTTGAACGCATGGTTCAAGTGCATTTCTCTCCCCTTCAAGACTACTTATCTATCAACGCAGTAACTACTTTCGCTCACTAACTTCCATGAATTAACCACAAACGCATAAATTTAGTCAATACTCAGTCGAAGTTTTACTTTCCTCTCGCTCTCGGCCACTTCTCCCTTTGAGACGCATAGCCACAAGCACATGGCCGTGCCTCAATTCTTGGCAACGCAAACCAGTGCTTACAATCGTGGCCTCAACGCCTAACAGTCTTCCCTCACCTTTGTGTCCACGCCAAAACTACTTCCATCAAGGCGTGTTGCCACCAATGCATAGCTGATACTTAGCCATTTTTCCGCCCCCAATCACATTCCAGCCAACTACTCCTAACAAGCGTCCATCTCTTGGTTTCTTCTTATCTTGTTTTCTCACAAGATTAAGTTTAGGGCTTACACGCATAGTCCTGCGTTACGAAGTTGCTAACACATCTACATGTTGCTCGCGTTTCTGCGTTAAAACATGCGTTTTAGGCCAAAAAGTTATAAAATAATTATCTTCATCAATTTACAAGAGTAGAACGCATAGGAAGATTTATTAATAGAATTCAACATAAACTACCGCATAATTCTCTATTTAATTTCTATTTTTCTAAGAGAAAGGCTATAATAACTTGTATTTCTACAAGTTATCAATTACCATGCGTTGGCATCATTTACAAAAGAATATACCTGAGAAAATATAAAGTTTTCTGTCCTTAATGCAGGATTAAGTAGAAAAGAAGAACAAATAACCCAAGTACCAGAGAAGAAGCTGCTGCGAGAACCAAAGAAGTGAAAGCCCATGCATTCAGAAGAAAAAGCAGATACAAACGATTGGGTGGTAGCTATCATGTCAATATGCAAACGAATTACACGTTATCAAAGCATGACAAAACCAATGGGCTAACGAATTAAAAAGTCTGCGCAGTAGGGCATGGAATTTAATGCGAAGGTGTCAGGCTATCATGAGTTCACTTTTTCGACACCTATAAATAGCCCAAAGCTTCTCAATTCGAGAGGGGAGAAAAAAACAAGTGCAAGAGGCGACTACACAAATTCTCCTTCACCATAACCAGCCTCCATTTCAAGCTCTTTTGTGAGAAGGATTCTGAGAATTTTCAGAGTCATCTCCCAGTGAGTGAAAACCTTCAGCCTATGTCATTTATGTATCAGATAACAACCATCTCAAGTCTCTATGAAGCAAGACATTGCCAGTGGCGGCTTGACATCTTCCATTTCTGTTCTTTCTTCATTTTCATTTTTCTTACTTATGCTTTGTTAATGACATTCGATGGGATGGTTTATTTACTTAATATAAGTTTGATTGACAATTATCTTCCACTCATTTCCATATTTAATACTCCTCACCATGTTTGCGTGTATATTGAATGAGTTAAATGTTAGAAGTTAATTTTTCTTAAGTAATATTAAGTATGTTTACATCTTGATTAATGCATATCATTAGCTTGCATAGATTTGTCGAATAAACAAGTTTAAATAAGCACGACTGCTTAGCTTGAGAGAGTAGATGGTCAATCTTTAGCATTTATCAAGACTAGATGAGTTTATTAATTGTAGTTCATCTTTTGTCAAAACAAACTTACCATGCGTCTTAGTGATAAGATTAATGTGGCATTGAAACATTGAGAGATGGATTCTCAAACCCAAAGTTTGTAGGTATGTAAATCTACTTAGACATGCTTAAGTAACAACTAGCTGCTACCTTAACTCTGTTATATCTCATAGTTCCATCTCATAGTTCCATCATCATTCTCAATGCATGCTACCTGATTGTAAATGACATTTAACTAACATCCTCCGCGACCACCTCACCATGTTAATTGTAAGAAATTGTATTTATTCATTATGTATAGATTTAGACACATAAAAATCCTTGAACGTAATACTTGTACAGTCACCACATAGATTATGTATTTAGTCTCAATGCCTAATTTATCACAAATTCCTGCATTCGACCCTAGACTCACCAGGAAACCTATAGAAGCTTACACTTGGATTTTTATAGGTAAACTTGCTGACTATTGAACATATTTGAGTAATTCTCGACGCATACATTGTAATAAAATGAACACACCGAAGAAAACCAATAGATATCGAGATGAAGTTTTCACATTAAAGGCAGTATTGTTGTGGACTATCAATGATTTTCCTACATATGGTAATTTAGCGGGTTGCACAGTTAAAGGGTACTGCACGTGTCCAATATGTGACGAAAACACATCTGCCATACATTTAAAATTTGGAAAGAAAATGGCATATCTTAGACATAGAAAATTCTTATCACTTGATCATCCGTGTTGAAAACAAAAGAAAACATTCAATAATGAAAAAGAACTTGGGATGGCTCCACAATCGTTGTCTGGAGAAAGTATATTTGAAATGTTCATTAATAATGATTCTTCTTACGAGTTTCATTCGTCGAAAGATAAGAATTCGATAAATTCTTTACACAGTTGTTGGAAAAAGAAATCTGTATTTTTTGAACTTGAATATTGGAAAAAGCTTCATGTTTGACATTGTTTAGATGATATGCACATTGAGAAGAATGTATGGATGAATTTGATGGGTACCTTGCTTGACATCCCTGGCAAGACAAAGGATGGATTACAAACTCGTCGTGACTTAGAAAAACTAGGCATTCGTCCTGAGTTGGCGCCAAAGGCTATGGGGAGAAGGACATACATACATCCAGCTTGTTACACGTTATCCAAAAATGTGAAGCGTGTTGTTTGTGATTCATTGTCAAAATTGAAAATTCCTTAAGGATATTCTTCTAACATAAAAAGTCTTATATCGATTTACAATTTAAAAGTGACAGGGTTAAAGTCTCATGATTGTCACGTGATCATGCAACAGTTGCTTTCTGTTGCACTTCGCGGTGTACTACCTAAACGCGTGAGACATGCTATCACACGATTCTGTTCTTTTTTTAATGCTATATGTAGTAAGGTGGTAGGCATTACACATTTAAGCGTCTTGGAGCATGAGGTTGCAGTAATATTGTGTCTGTTTGAAAAATATTTTCCTCCATCGTTCTTCACCTAATGATGTATTTAACTATACATCTAGTTAGAGAAGTTCATCTTTTTGGCCCTGTGTATCTTCAATGGATGTATCCTTTCGAACGTTACATGAAAGTTTTTAAGGGATATGTTCGAAATCGAAATTGAAATCGACCGGAGGGTTGTATTGCTGAAGGGTATATTTTTAAGGAAGCTGTAGAATTTTGTACAGAATTTTTACACGATGGGATGCCGATTGGACTTGGAAAGGCAATCGACCGAGGTCAGAACGATGAATGACCCTCATCTGCAGCTTCACACATGAATCCCAACGAGGAACAACTAAAGTAGGCTCATTTGTATGTTTTAGAAAATACAGATGACGTACAACCTTACATAGAGTATGTTGACATAATCTTAAGCTTGTGTTTTTTATCCTGTTGCCTATAATTTGATATTTATAACAACCGTGATGAATTATATGCCATTTTAGGAAACATATGAACCATTTGAGAAAAATGTATCCATCAAAGTCAAGGAACCAAAAGTGGCTACTAGTTGAGCATAATCAAACTTTCATTTTTTGGATTCGTGATCATGTATGCTTCGAAGGATAATGACTATTGTGTTTTGATTTCGTATTTTTACAAATTTTTATTTTTATGTTTATAACTTAAGCTCATACACTCATAGGTTGCTACAGAGCTTGAGTTATTGAACAACACAGTATCTGATACAGTGAAATGGATATCGCATGGCCCTTCGCTTACTGTGATAACTTATGTTAGTTATTTTGTGAATGAAATTCGTTACAATACAGAGAACCGTGATGGTGCTCGTAATGTGCAAAATAGTGGCGTTTGTTTAGTAGTGAAAACAATGCAGATAGCTAGGCAAAAGATAAAAATCCAACAGTGACAAACATGTCATTTTATTTTGTGATTCAAGAGATATGGGAGTTAAATTATATTACTCTTAAGATTCTAATGTTTAAATGTAATTGGGTCGATAGTGTTAGCGATGTCAGAATAGATGAATTGGGATTTAAACTAGTTGATCTTAAACGTATTGGATATAAGTCTGATTCTTTTATACTAGCATTACAAGCGAAACAGATATTTTTTATCGAAGACCCGAGTGATTCTCGATGGCATGTTATGTTGCATCCTCCAAGTAGGGAGTACGAAGATCATATCAACGAAGATGAATTAGGTGACATAACTTTAAATTATAGTAGTTCTAACAATGTTGTTACTTCAAATGCATTTGAGGACATGGACGAAGACGATTCAATCTATATTCGAACTGACTGTGATGGCACTTGGATAGTTAATGATAATGAATGATAAATGGTATGACTTATTATAATGTAATGGCATGTTGTGTTGCATACTCCAACAATTTGAGTGTTTCAATTAGCTTCATTGATTAGTTTTGCTTATTAGTTACCTTTACTTTTAGTCCACTAAAAATATTTACTTTCATGGCAGGATACTTACAGATGGACACTAGCAGCGATGACCATGTCTCACCTGGTAGTGATGGTCACGAGTAAGAAATGACATATGATTTGGAGACACCGTCTACCCCTCGATCGGTTCGTGGTCCTACCATTACGATTCAACTAACACAGATTAGATCGGATGCAGATTGGTGGGTTATTGAGTATAACAATCAAGGCCAATGGATTAGGGAAAATGCCACTAAAATGGTAAGTTACATTGGGACTTGTGTAAGGAACCACATAACAATTTCATATGCTTCATGAAAAATCGTGCCATCAAAGCTGAAAGAAAAAAATTTTGTGAGCATTCAAGTAACTTATATGATTTAATGTTTAATTCAATAAAATATGATGTATTTGGATTTACATATGTTTACATGTATGTTATTTTTTAATTTTCAGAAGTCTTTTGTGATAAACCCGAAATCTAAGAAGGATATTTTGATAAAAGCTGAAATTGCATTTCAAAATTTCAAAAATGGTCTAAGGAGTAGGCACATTGACCCATATAAAGACATTCCAGCATGCTTGAAATTTCCTCCACCTGAGTATCCTTCTATCGATCTAGCTGATTGGAAAATTTTTATTAATCAAGCTATCACACCCTCTCCCAGGTACCTTCCTGAACCTGGAATGAGTGTGAAGACAGTAGACACCGACCCTCTCACGACATCCACTGTTAACCCTAACTTAAAACCATCACCTGATAAACAAATATATAATCAATTCATATCATAACTAACACCAGAGTTTAGTGATTAACATAGTCAAGCTAATTCAGGATGTTTAATAATTACAACTACACTTGACTCTCTCAACCCTCACTATACGTACAACATTTACTTAAGTTCAATATTTACAATTTTTCAAGTTACTAGACTCTGAAGATGGGCCCAGACGAGTATCTTCTGTAGGCTAAGCACCCCAAACACGCTCGCTACCTGGAAAACAGAGAAACATGGAAAATGTGAGCTAAACGCCCACTGAGTGACTACTTAAGAGTCCTTCTTTAAACCATGTAAGCTACAACATAGAATCCAGCTATAACAGCAATATCATGTGTAATTCATAGCTTAAATGTCACACCCCCTCTCAGATTACCCTACTCAAACATCACCCCTCTTGTGACGTATACTGTCCATCTGTACCTGATTAACCTGTTAAATTATTTCATACATATGTACTCATAGATTCAAAGCCACAAGAACTTATGTTCATGCAATTAAACATTCCAACATGTTCACAATATACTCATACAACAACCCATCTCACATCTCAACATATAAATAACTTGGTCTACATGCCACCTACATAAAGTTATTTACACATACAACAACCACAATGTGAACTGTTTCTGATAACTCGAAGCTTAAGCAGGGCGAGCTGGAGTAGGCTAAGCACCAGAAACGTCCTCGCTACTACTTGTCCTAGGCCCTGAGCGGATTATACGTCTTTCCTAACTCTTTCTAGCCTTGAGTAGCGATACCTAGCGACACTCAGCAAGATTTGAGAGACGCATAGCTCTCTGCGCTTCCAGCGACACTCGTCTCGCTACTCACTCTCCAACTTCTCAGCGACACTGCAATACCAGCGACACCCGACAGCCACAGTTTCTTCCTTTCCTTTTATTCTCACTTCTACCTCGAAATTTCAGAGCATGATTCTTCTCCGTTTGAGAGATACTCTCAAATAACACCCAGTTGCTCTCAATTGCCTCAAAATTTCAGCCTTATCTTCAACTTCCTCAGCTCGCACTTCTCCAATCACTAGACTATGCTTCGATTTCACAACTCCAATCAAACTTCTTGTTCCAGCTTTAGTTACACCACCAAAACGAATAGAATTCCACTCGAATTCGACATGAACACCTTTTTCTGCCTTCCCTTGTTGTTTGTTTGAAAAATGGAACCGACTCGAGCTCTGAAAGGTGTTTAAAATGATTAAATATTTAGCCCACTCATATATATATGCTGCCGACTTAACCTCCACTTCCATTCCTTTTTAAAATAAATTGGTCGGCGTAGACTCTTTCACCAACACACTAACGCATAGCAACCCTTGATGCAACCTATCTCCAACGCCCACAACAGCCATCCACACACAACTGCCTTCAATGCATGGCAACAACCTTCAATGCATAGCTGCAGTCCATCGCATACAACTACTCTCCAACGCATAGTAACCTTACCAACGCATGGTAGGTCAAGTACAACTTCTCCCAGCCAAGTTCCAACTTCCCTTCCAACGCGTGTGGTGCATGGTTGCACCTTCATCAAAATATAACAACTCATCAACCTTATCAACGCATAGTCGTGGTCAACACTTAACAATTTTTGCTTCTTTACTCTCGGCCACCACTCCTCTTTACAATGCATAATCACATAACTTCTTCTTAGCTTGTCTTCTCCCAAGGCTAAGCATGTCTTACAAGTTAGGGCTTACAATTCATTATCCCCTTTTTGAGAATTTTGTCCTCGAAATTCAAGTAAGATCATTCCGAGAAAAGATGAGGATATTTGATCTTCATTTGGTCTTCACTTTCCCATGTTGCCTCTTCCACTTGGTGATTTCTCCATAAAACCTTAACAAGTGGTATAGTTTTTTATCTTAACACTTGCTCTTTTCGATCAAGGATTTGCACAGGCTCTTCTTCATAAGACAAGTCCTCATTTAGCTGAATAGGTTGAGCCTCCAAAACGTGTGTGGAATTTGGAATGTACTTTCTCAATAGAGAAACATGGAATACATCATGTATTTTGGACAACTCCATAGGTAACGCCAATCAATAAGCTGACTGTCACACCCTCTTTCTAAGATTACTTCGTGGAAGAGTTTTTTAAGGAAAGAAGTAGGATAAGAATAGTTGAGAAGTGAGTAGGGTTGGACGCAGACTTTGTGAAAAGCCATGCTGGACGCATGGCAGAATCACTTAACTGTATGCAATTGAAGCAACGTATGGTACTATGCGGTAGGAAAAAACGGCAAGACTATCGGACATTTGAGAGTTGGTAAGTTGAGAAGGAACTATGAATGGGCAGTGGTTAGAAAAGTTGGCTGAGTAGCGTCGGAGCAAAAGTGGCTAAGAGTTGATCATGCGTTAGTATGGCTACGCGTTGAGAATACGTTGGATGCCCTGAGGCGTTGAGTTATCATGCCATGAAGTGAGGGTGTCTTATGCGTTTGTAAAGGTTGTTATGCGTTGATGATGGGTATGCGTTGGTATATTAGAAGAGTGACCGAGAGAGAGACGTGCGTTAGTCGGCTATCTGTCGATGGGGCGTTGGGCATTTGTATCACACCCAGTCGAGACTATGAGTTGCTAAGTCCTGCGCCGAAGGTATTCATTGAATAATTAAGTACAGAGAGAAGAGATAAAGTGTAAGTCGGTGATATATGTATATAAAGGGGACTGAGTATTTAAACATTTGAAAAGCACATTCTAGAGCTCGAGGTGATATCCTGAGCTAGCCAAAGAAAGGGAGGTAGAGAGAAGTGTTTATGCCGATTCAGAGGAGAACCCTCGTAACTTTCATGGAGGAAGCTTGAGCTGGGTCGGAGAGTGTGATTAATGCCACTTAGACCTCGTGCTGATCAGTGTTTGAAGAAAAACGAGCCGTGGGAGCTGAATCTTAGGTAGAAGTGATCGGAGTTAAGCTGCAAATGTTTGTAGCAACCCGGAGTATTTGAAAATAGTTCTCAAATGAAGAAGAGTTGAGATTTGAGACCTTGAGGTAAGTTAGAAAGTTCACTTCTTTATGAGTTTGTAGAAGAAGGATGGATCTGATTTTGACTGGATTTAATGTTTAGCAGTTTGAGAACAGAGTAGAGGAGGAAGAAGAAGAGCAGTAATCGTCGGGAGTCGCTAAGATAGGAATATCGCTAAGAGCTGGAGAGTGATCAGTGAGACGAGTATCGCCGGTAACGCAGAGACCATTGCGTCTCACAACTCTTGCTGACTCTCACTTAGTATCGCTCTTTGAAGGTAATATCGCTAGTCCTGCGACGTTGAGTATTGCTGGTGCCGCATAGTTATGAATAATTAACCTCTTAGTCTCGCTCATATTGATATAAACAAGAAAGGAAAAGTAGTGATGCAAACCCATGTTTAAGATATCTAAGCAAACGTAAAGAATACATAAAGGAATATTAGAAATACCTAACACAAAAAAGGGTATGTTTACAGGGCAAGAGGAGCTAGGGAAAGCTTATAACCCACTCGGAGTCCGGAATCAGTCGTGAGTGACTTTATGGTTTGAGATGTGCTTAATTTGAATATTATTACATTTCTATGTGCTTAATACTATCTTTGAAGCATGAATTGAAGTGTATGTATATGTATGAAGCTAGCACGTATTTTATATGTAAGATAAGTTTGACAAAGTATCAGTTAATATCCTAAGTTTTATTAAACTAGTTGCTAGATAAATGTTCCAAGAATTCTGGATATTATGAATTTAGTTAAATGATGATAAATGTAATGTGCATGTCTGTGCACTAGAAGTGTTTGAATGAGACTCGGTGCCGAAGGTTGGGTGAAGGCATATGGGTAGCCTTAGTAATTATGAATGCAGAGGTATCATGTTTGTTGTTATATTATGATGAATGTGATGTGCAAGTTAATGTTCTAGAAAGATTCTCGGGGACCCAATGCTGAAAGTTAGTTGAAGGCATATGGGCAGCCCTAGTATGTAACTTATGTGAAACACTCACCTAAGGATTTAATGACGGTGGGTGAGTAATTCTTTGGGACCCAATGCTGAGGGACATGAGAAGGCATATGGGCAGCCCTAGTACTTAACTTATGTGAAGTTCTCACCTAAAGATTTAAAGACGGTGAGTGACTAATTCCATGGGACCCTGGTACCGAAGGACATGGGAAGGTACACGGGCAGCCCGAGATTAGATAGATTCATGATCAGATTAGAAAGGTTTGACGCAGATGTGTTGAGATTTCTCCACACAGCTAAGGCTTATTGACGATGGGTGCGTCGAGTTCGCTCCGCCTCAACAAAAGTTTAATGAAATGAAAAGCATATATGTACTGATAATGTTTTACAGGTTACAGTCATCTATAAGGTTATAAAGTGTGATTCAAGGCATGATTAGGCGGTTCATATCTAAATTGTAGTTATCATGTTATTGATTGTATATTTCAGTAGTCACTCACTGAGCAATGTAGCTCATAGATTTCGTTTCTTTGATGTTTCTTTTCCAGGTAGCAAGCGTGTTCGGGGTGCCTAGCCTACCATCAAGATCCGTCTGTGCCAGAATAGAATTTTGTAATTTGGAAATCTGTAAACCCTAACTTTTAATAGAAGTCACACTTAGCCTGGGTAGCATATGTAAATTCACCAGATATGTTTGTAAACTCTAAACATAGTCTTTAAAACCTACTTATGATGTGATCTTATTAAGTAATTTTGTTATAATGTTGTAAGGCCGAGCGTTTCACTGTCTAGTGGTGGATTTCTAGTTTTACTAATGCAATTACAACAGGCTTCAATAGAATACAGTTTAGGTAACACTCACTCCTAGGTATTGATACAGAAGTATATTTAATATCTTGGGTGGGGGTGTTACACTGACGGTTCTATGCGTTCCAAAATCTCATAAGGTCCAATGTATCTTGGACTCAACTTTCCCTTCTTTCCAAATCTCAAAATTCCTTTCCAGGGGGATAACTTTAAGAAAACTTTATCACCCAGTTCGAATTCTAAATCTCTACTCCTCTTAATCAGCGTAGCTTTTCTATCGATCCTGTGCAGTCTTCAACTTTTCTCTTATAAGTTTAACATTTTTTGATGTAGTTTGTACTAGTTCCGGTCCCATCAACTTCCGTTCCCCCACTTCACTCCAACATATAGGAGTTCTACATCGTCTGCCATATAGTGCTTCATAAGGTGTCATTCCAATACTAGAATGGTAATTATTATTATAGGCAAACTCCATTAATGACAGATGAGTATCCCAACTTCCTTTAAATTGTAGCACACAAACACGTAGCATAACCTCTAGAGTTTGAATAGTTCTTTCTGATTGTCCATCAGTTTGAGGATGGAAAGTTGTACTAAATTTTAGCTTGGTTCCCAATGCTTGTTGTAGACTTGGTGTCACACCCCCTCCCAGATTTCCTACCTATCCTGAAAGGGAATGTGAAGACAATAAACATCACCCCTCTTGTGACGCATATTGTCCCATCTTACATAACTTCCTGTGCACACATTTACACATATACATTCATAGAGCTCAATTATACTACCCATGCTCATAACATAACATTACTCCCTGTATAGAGTACACTTTTATCATATAACATAATTTAAACTTCCATATCCACCATACATTTGTACAAAACCCCCACTCGAAAACTACTAGATCTACATGCCATCTACATAAGGTTATATACAACGTACAACTCTCAGACTTGACTGAATTTTGAGAACTCGAGACTTAGGCAGGGTGAGCTGAAGTAGGCTAAGCACCGGGAACGTCCTCGCTACCTGGGGGGGGGGGAGAAAAAGAAAACATTGAAAAACATAAGCTAACAGCCCAGTGAGTGACCAATCTTTGTAAAACGAACATTTATTGAAAACAAGCATGTTACATATAACAGATAAACAAGGATTTAACATATTATTCAACTAAGCATACTTTCCACAAATCCATCAATTTCATAAATCCAATTTCAAATCATATATGAGTGTTTTCCAAAGAAGTGAAACAGTAACAGTTTAGTTTTTCAAAACTTTTCCCTTAGTTGAGACGGAGCAACGCTTCAACGCACTCAACGTCGAAAACAACCTTAGTTGGGGGTGGAGCAAGGCTCAACACACCCAACGTCGAAATCATCCCTGGCTCAATGCGGAGCAACTCGACGCACCAGCCAAATTAACCTCTATGTGCACATAGGAATATGACGGGTTGCCCAAGTACCTTCTCCAGGTCCTTCAGTACTGGGTCCCGGGGAAACTCACGTGCCTTCTCATGTCCTTGAGCACTGAGCCTCCTCTAAAACATTTTAGAATCCGTTTACATGAATAGTTCATATGGAAAACCTTTCATAGTAAATCATGTAGATCTTTGTTCCAATAACCTTTTATAACATAAAATGCTTTCTATCAACTTTAGAAAATGTGTAACATGCCTTGTAAGAAATGTAATCAACATTATACATTTTAAACAATTCATCGCATCATCATATTCCATAAGAACATTTTTAATAAAAATCGAATTGAAGAATAAAGTAGTCACTCACAACTCTTCCTAGGCCTTGCGTGGGTTATATGCCTTCCCTATCTCTTCCTGGCCTACAATAAACATTTTACCTTGCGTTACTTAACATTGAACCTCCTCCTTTTCCAAACTAACATCATAAGCGAGAATTCAAGCAATACTACCCAACAGAATCTGTTACTAGCGATACTAGATTAAGCGACACTAGCGTTACCTTACCTTAGCAGCGACACCCAGTGATATCTAGCGAGTTTCGTGAGACGGAAGACTCCTTTGCGCCTCAGCGACACTCGTCTTGCTATCAGTACTTAGACAGCGCACCGATACTTGGTTTTTAGCGGCACCCTGCACTGTGATTTCTTCCTTTCCTCTTGTTCTTACTTCAATCTATTAAAAGTCATAATTTCAGACGGATTTAGAACTTCTTCCCTTCTACAAACTTATAGAGAATTGAGTTTTATAGCTTACCTCAAAATTTCAAGGCTTAACTTTTCTTCGTTCTCTAGTTATTCCAAAATCACTTCATGCTGCTCCAGATTGCTTAACAATCTTGTAAGTGCTGCTTTTCCCTAAAGATTCACATGATTAACTTCAATTTCAGCTTTACCATGCTTCACAAAATTTGTTAGGAAGTATGTTAACTTACTGACCTCCAAATTTCAGCTCTAAACTCGGCTTCCTCTATACGTTCTACTCCAAATATCAACCACTATTCAGTCTGTGTGACTGCAATCAATCTTCTGTTCCAGCTCCGTTTTCAACACCAAAACGAGTAGAATTTCACCCAAAATCTACAAGAACACCTTCCTCAATCTTCTCCTAAAGTTTGTCTGAAATATGGAACCGACTTAAGCTCTCGAAAATGTCTTAAAAATGATTAAACATTTAATTAATCCAACTATATATACTACCGACTTAGCCTTTACAAACACCAAGATTTATGTTGCCGACTTACCCCTCACCCGCAAGCTGGCGCAGGGTTCTCACCTCGACGCGAGGCGCTCATGTTAAACTTCTCCTCCAACGCCTTCAGCAACTAACCACACCCAACGCATGGTGTCGTCCTCAACGCCTCCTATTTTTGACGCATACATCTCAGTCATACACCACTATTTTCGTCGCGTCAAGACCACTCTGTCTTCGACGTGGAGCGACTTCAACGCATGTCTGTCTTTAACGCATCGACTTCAGCGCATGACTGTCCTCAACGCAGAGTCAAAAACCTCTATTCCTGAAGTAAACTCTAGTCGCTCTCGCTCCGCTCATATACTATTCGAAACCGAGAAAACCATAAATATCTTCAATGGTATACTCGTCTGCCTTATTTTGCAGAGCAAAGACCCCATTCATCCGAAGTAGTATTTTAGTGACTTTAACGCATGGTTCAAGCACATTTCTTCCCCCGCCAAAATTACTTATCCTTCGACGCAGGCAGCTACTTCAGCTCACAACCCTCTGTGAGTCAATCAACAACGCATGGGCTTGGCCAACACTTAGCCAAAATTTTACTTTCCAAAATTTTTTGCTTTCATTCACGGCTACTTCTCCTCTTGTAACGCATAGCCACAATCGCATTGCCGCACCCCAACACTTGGTATCACAAGTCAGTGCTTACACTTGGCCAAAACTTAGATGTGAACCTTGGATCTCTATCTGAAACAATAGACACGGAAGCTCTATATTGGCTTACTATTCTGTCAATATATAGCTTGGCCAACTTGTCTAAGGTGAAAGTCACTTTTACTGGCAGGAAACGTGCAGTCTTGGTACATATTCCATCGTAATCACGTGGAGTTTTAGGAAGACCAAATAAGAAATCGATAGTGATATGCTCCCACTTCCATTCAGGTACGGGAAGTGGTCTCAAAAGTCCTCTTGGTCTTTGTCTCTCTGGCTTAACTTGCTGACAAATCAAACATCTAGCCAACATTCTGCAATTTCCCGCTTCATTCCTGGCCACAAGTAATATTCTCTTAAAGTTATGTACATCTTTGTACTCCCTGGATACATCGCATATGTAGAACTATGAGTTTCCTCCAAAATAGCATTTTTCAATGTAAGGTCATTAGGAACACACAACCTTCCCTGTTTCAGTAAGGCTTCATCACTCCTTATATCAAAATCTGTTCTCTGTTTAAGATTTACCTCCTCTCCTATTTTTCTGAGTATGGAGTCTTCCATTTGTCTTTTAACAATCTCATCCATCAAAGTGGGTCTCACCTGGAAGTGTGCGAACAAACCTCCCGACTTGTCCACTAACAATCTCATGCATTTGAACTTTTTAGTTCCTTTACTAACTCTGCACCAATAGCATTCAGTGAAGTCTTAGCTTGTCTTGACTTCCTACTTAACGCACCACAACATTAGTCTTCCCAGGGTGGTATTCTATCGTACAATCATAGTCTTTGGTCAACTCCACCCATCTCCTCTGTCTTAAATTCAATTCCTTCTGATCAAAAATGTATTTCAAGCTTTTATGATCAGTTAGGATATGACATTTCTCTCTATATAGGTAATGTCTCCAAATCTTCAAGGCCAACACAACAGCTGCCAATTCTAGGTCATGTGTGGGGTAATTGCATTCGTGCTTCTTTAGTTTCCTTGACGCATATGCAATTACCTTTCCTTCCTGCATAAGTACACAACCTAAACCTTGTCGTGATGCATCGCAATAAATCTCAAATTCCGTACCAGGAGTAGGCAACGTCAATATTGGTGCTGTCACAAGTCTTTCCTTTAACTCCTGAAAACTCCGTTCACATTCATCAGTTCATTCGAACTTGGCATTCTTCTTGGTTAGACTCGTTAATGGAAGTGCTATTTTTGAGAAACCTTCCACGAATCTACGATAATAACCTACCAAACCTAGGAAACTATGAACTTCTGTCACGATAGTGGGTCGATCCCACTTAACTATCACCTCAGTCTTTTGTGGATCCACGCTTACTCCTTCAGCTGATACCATGTGTCCCAGAAATACAACACGATTAAGCCAGAATTCACACTTACTGAACTTAGCGTATAATCTTTCATCACGCAACGTTTGTAAGACTATTCTGAGGTGTTCAGCATGCTTCTCTTTACTTCTAGAATATACCAGTATATCATCAATAAATACTATAACAAACTAATCAAGGTATGGGTGGAATACTCGATTTAGGAGATCCATAAATACAGTTGGAGCATTAGTTAACCCAAAAGGCATCACAAGGAACTCATAATGTCCATACCTTGTCCTAAACGCAGTCTTAGGGATGTCAGATCCTCTAATCTTCACTTGATGATACCCTGATCGCAAATCAATTTTAGAAAACACTGAAGCGCCTTTAAGTTGATCAAACAGATCATCGATACGAGGCAATGGATACCTATTACGTATCGTTACCTTGTTCAACTGCCGATAATCAATACATAGTCTAAGTGTGCCATCTTTCTTCTTTACAAACAATACAGGTGCTCCCCATGGTGACGCACTGGGTCATATATACCCTTTGTCAATCAATTCTTGCAACTATACTTTCAATTCTTTCAATTCTTTTGGAGCCATCCTATATGGAGCTTGTGAAATTGGTGCAGTCTTTAGAATCAAATCAATTGAAAACTCTACCTCCCTGTCAGGCGGTAAACCTAATAGTTCTTCAGGGAACACATCCAGGAATTCACATATCACCGGAATATCCTTTGGCCTCAATTTACTGGCCTGTGTATCTACTACATGTGCAAGGTATGCTGAACAACCTTTGCTTAATAATTTCCTGGCTTTAACAGCAGATATCAAACAGGTAGGGAGAATTTTTATGTCTCCCCTGAAAATAACTTCAGTCCCTTCAAATCCTTTAAATACAACCTCCTTCCGGAAACAATCCATAGTAGCTCGATATTTAGACAAGAAATCCATTCCCAATATAACATCAAACTCTTGGATATAAAAGTTGTTAAGAATTGACTTAACTTACTGACCTTAAAATTTCAGCCCTAAATTCTATCCCTTCAGCTCGTTCTTCTCTAAACATCAGACCACGCTCGGATTGCGAGTCAGCAGCCAGACTTACTGTTCCAGCTTCATTCTTACCACGAAACCGATCTGAATTCTCCACAACTTTGCCTTAAACACCTTCTCCTACCTTTCTTCGTCCTTCAACTGTGAAATTGAACTGATTTGAGCTTTTGAATGTGTTTAAAATGATCAAACACTTAGCTTACTCACTTAAATAGGCCGCCGACTTAACCTCCACTTTCTTTTCCTTTAAAAATGAATTAGCTAATGCATGCTACTTCATCACAGTCTCACCAATGCATAGCTTCAGCTTATCAACGCATAGCAGCAGTCCTTCATCACATAGCAGTAGCTCTCCAATGCAAGGTGGCGTTACCAACGCATAGCAGCCTTCACCAATGCATGACACACCTTCACCAACGCATAGAACACCTTCAACGCATGATAACTCATGTCTTAAGGCTCTCAACCTCATCTTCCAAAACTAATCTTTATAGCTTGTTAACTTCCAAAGCTAAGTGTGGGGCTTTCACAAGCTCTATCAAATGACTTCTAGGTTAGTGTTATTAATTATTTTATGTTTGAATCACCAAATATGTTGCTTAATTTAACTTGTGTTCTTTTTGTGTATTTTAGGCACGTGACAATTTGCAAAAAGAGTGGCGTAAACAATACAAATACAATCATAGAACATCATGCAAAGGTTATGCAAATTTGAGTGAGGAGTTGGTAAGTTTTATGTGATAACAATTTATTATTTACAAAAATATATTATGTTGTGTTCATTAAACTTTATTTTACTCATATATACTTGTAGAAAAGACAAGAAAAATTGTCTCCAACAGCAGATCGAGCTACTGTTTGGAAACATGCTTGACTTGGAAAAAATGGGAAATTCTTAAATAAAGATGTTAAAAAGGTTGCAGTGAAAATTGTAAGTAATAATCTAATGATTGCTTCTCTATGGGTGTATGTAATACATTATAATTTGTTTAAAAATAAAATTTTTATCCATTAAAATTACAGGATGAACTGTCCAAAGATAGTGTAAACTATAAAGGTTATTCAGATAATATATTGACCCAAGCATTGGGAACACCTGAACACCGAGGACGGGTAAGAGGTGTAGGGAAGTTGATTACACCTTCATTCTACTTTCACAAACACATTCCAATAGAACCCACACAAACTCCAATGAATGACGATCCAGAAACAAATTGAAAAAAATGAGAAAGTACTGATTTTGGATCAATATAATTTAATGGTTAAACACATGCACAAGTTAAATTTTCAAATGAAGGTCGAGGAAACACGTCCAGTTGCACATGATCAACAAATCATATCATCGCCCACCCACGAGGAAAAGATAGACCAGGTAAAAATTGTATTTACATGATTATATAGTTGTTGTGTTGATGAATTATTTGACATTGATAATAGATTGACCGTTTGAATGTATGTTTTAGGGGAGACCTTGTAGTCTTGCTATTGGAAGTGTTGATAATATTGTGGCAGCAGACACTATTTTTAAGAGACAATGGTCTAACGAAGTAGTTTATGGGGTAACACTTGGGGTGAATGAGGTGCAGGTTCTCATTGAAGTGTTTATAGGGTTTTTGATGCAATTGGATTGTATGTTCCATGACAAAAGTATTTGGTGGTTGTAGAAAAAGCAGAAAAGGTAAATTTGTATTAATGAAAATATGAGTTATTGCATTTGCATGTTTCATTTTAATGTTTGACATTTTTTGGATAGGCACATAAGAAACATTCTCGGGAGTTATTTGCTTTAAAAGGAAAGAAACCAAAGGTCGATGTATCAAAATTGCCAACAACAATACGATTTGTGCTAAAATATGTGGAAGAGGAGATGGTTGATGAATATTTGCATATCCCAATTGATGATCAGATTTTTTAGTATCACTTCAATTTCTACATGATGAAGGACAACATCAAACAGTTATGTCAGATGGAGGAATTGGCACTCTCAATTATAACAGGTTATATCGTAAATGTACAATTAACTAACCTGATTAATATTAATATTCATTGTAACATTTCTAATATTAAAAGTTTTTTTTTTGTTTTTATGATCTTAGATGTTTGGTAGCAGACAACCCAAGTATGTTTGACCCAATTGTGATTATGAACAACTCGTGAAGGATCGACTTGCTTATACTGATTATATCTATGGACACAACTTGTCATATAGTGCATAAGAGTTCAACTATTTGTCTATAGTGGTTTGCCCTGTAGTTAATGAATGAAGATTAATTTAATTAAAGAGTTTAATTAATTAATTTTGGATCAATGGAGTTTATAATCTGTAGATCCATAAGGTCCCCACTACAGACCAACAAGGATCAACTATGTTGAAGGGAAATTTTGAAATGTTCAAATTTATGAGGGAAAATATTAATTATATTGGATACAGTTAATTACATGATTTATTATAAAGTTTATTTGAATAAGATTTAAATTATAACTTTATAATATGGAGAATTAATTTATTTGAATATAATTTAAATAATTAATTATTTATTTAGATGAAATTCATATAAATAAATAGAGGGAGAATTAGTTAATTAATTAATTAGAATTGAATTCAAATAATTAATTATTTAATTTGGATGAGATTCAAATTAAAGATTCTACAAAAAATAAATATTTAAATAAGATTTAAATATTTTAAACCATTTAATATGAGATATTATTTGGATATATATTTATTAATATTGGATATCATTAAATATGTAATTTAAAATCTCTACAGATGGGTTATTCTAATAGGACTAGGAGTAACCCATAGAGTTCTATAAATAAGACCCTTGAGAGCCTTCATAGAATACACCTCTCCAGAAGAATAATCTCTACGATTACTCTAAAAGTCTTACTCTAGAAATTCTCTCAATTTTCTTAGAAAAGTTCTAAGAAAATTCTTCTTCTCGTTCCCTCTATTCTTTCAAGAAGCGGTTCCCACAAATCGGATCCTTGCCAAAGTCATAGCAAGATCTCTTGGAAAAAGGAAGACTACAAGGAGAAGACTATCGGTTCAAGAAGAGATTTTGCTGAAATTATGGATCGACAAAGGTATGTTGCTTAAGCTTTTGTAATTTTAATTCTTTCAAGAAATCAAAGAACGCGATTACACGCTTCTGTTGGGATTCAATTCCCTTCAAATCATGTGCAACCCGATCTTAATTCTAAGTGACTTATGAACTCATATTTGTGAGGTCGGTCCTATGATTTGCAAGCGTGAGAGTGGCCCGAGTTGTCTACTCAATAAGCCTACCATTTTGGGGATTTGACTAAATAGGGAGCTGAGAATATAACTTCACAAGATGAAATCACTCTTTCCCAAATATGGTGAGTAGATGACTAGTTCCCTTAAGTGCTGATTTCAGGTCTTGAATAAGGGGCCCCACCCTCTCACTGGCTCGATAGGGACATAGTTTATGGTTGAACCATAAATGAATTGTTCATTAGAGGAATTTGTGGTACTTAAGGAAAGAATGTAATTACAGAGGTGAAACGAACATTTTTGACCTAGTTGTAATTATGAACAACTCGTAAATGATCAACTTGCTTATACTGATAATATCCATAGACACAATTTGTCCTACAGTGCATATGAGTTCAATTATGGGTCTATAGTGGTTTCCACTATAGTTAATGAATGAAGCTTAATTTAATTAAAGAGTTTCATTAATTTATCTTGGATCATTGAAGCTTATAATCTGTAAGTCCATAAGGTCCCCTTGCTAGCTCACCACAGACTAACAAGGATCAACTATGTTGAAAAAAAATTGAAATGTTCAAATTTATGAAGAAAGATATTAACTATATTGGATACAATTAATTACATGATTTACTATAAAAGTTTATTTGAATAAAATTCAAATTATAACTTTCTAATATGGAGAATTAATTTATTTGAATATGATTCAAATAATTATTTATTTATTTGGATGAAACCCATATAAATAAATAGAGGGAGAATTAATTAATTAATTAATTTGAATTAGTTTCAAATAATTAATTATTTAATTTGGATGGAGTTCAATTTAAAGATTCTATAGAAGATAAATATTTAAATATGATTTAAATATTTTAAACCATTTAATATATGAGATATTATTTAGGTAGATATTTATTAATATTGAATATTATTAAATATTTAATTTAAAATATCTGCAGATGAATTATCCTAATAGGATTAGGAATAACTCATAGAGTTCTATAAATAGGACCATTGAGAGTCTTCATAGAACTCACACTAAGAATAATCTCTACTATTACTCTAAAACCCCATTCCCTCTATTCTTTCAAGAAGCGGTTCCCACAAATCAAATCCTTGTTAGATCAGAGCAAGGAAAATCTCTTAGAAAAGGAAGACCACAAGGAGAATACTATCGAGGATCGATAAAAGTATATTGCTTAATCTTTTCTTAATTATTTGTATTTTTAATTCTTTCAAGAAATCGAAGAATGCGATCATATGCTTCCGTGGGGATTCAATTTCCTTCCCAAAGTTGAGTGTATTCACAACTTTTTTTTTTGTGTGTGAATTCAATTCCCCAATCTCATGTGGCACTAAAAAAATGGTAGGAGCATTTTTTTTATTCTTTAAACTTTATAGTTATTTTTGTAATGAGGTATTAATGGTTTCTACTTAGTATTTAAATTTTTCTTTTAAAATTAAGGGTATTTTTTATATTTTTGAAAGTTGAAGAATAATTTTGTAACAACGACCAATAATTTTCATCCAAAACCAACGAAAAATGATATTTTTAAACCTTTTTTAAAGTTCAAAAGTATGTTTGAAATTTAGAAAAGTTGATATTTTTGGCGCAAAATATGAGTGGAAAGCCTTGAAAGAAATCATATTCTTCTTTTGGTCTTTGGTTTTTTTTTTTTCTTCTTTAAAAAATATTAATAATCAGCCATGCCAGAAAAAGAAAGAAAAAGAAAAAAAAAAAACTGTCTTTCTTACTTTTCCCACTTAGATTCTGATATGTGTGTTTAGTATTTTCATCTATTAGTTATTGGTTTTATTCAGAAACGAAACCTATTGTTCCTTTTCATAATAATACAAGAGGAGCAAGAAGCAATGTAAGAATGCGTCACGGAATTTGATCTTGTCGTTTACACTAACATACAATATCTAGAGGTCACACGGGACAATCTAAGATTGAACTCAGACTCCGATGTGTCAGATTTATTAGGTTTCTTAACAGAGAAGACACTTCGTTTTCATCGAGGATTGGAAAAATTCCATCCCAAGCGCCAAATTTCGAGATTTCGATGCTCTTCTCGAAATTTCGATATGGAAAAATTTTGTTTCTCTATTTCGATTAAATTTTAAAATTTTGAAGAAATTCAAGAAATATTATATATATTTTTATTCATTTCGACGAAAGTTTGAAAAATCTCAAAATTTTAATTCTTTTAAATTAGTTAGATAGTTCCATTCAAGTTTTTTAGTTTTAGGGTTATGAGGAAGCTTTTTTATTATTAATTCCGTTCAACTTTTATATGTCATTGTTATTTTCAATAAAGGATTGAAACTTTTTTTATTGGTCTGTTTTATCAAATTTCAGTGTTTCTCAGATTTCAAATTTATTTTTAATTTAAAAAAATCACAAAACAGTCAATAGTTAGTTTCTACCCCATTTAAACTTTTTTTCATTAAATTTTCACATCACTTCACCTCAAAATTAAAGTGGTATGAATATTTTTTCATTTTACCATCTAGAATTTTTATTTTCACATCATTTCATTTCAAAATACTCCCAAATTTTATATTAATTTGTAATTTTTTTTCATATATTTTTTTAAAATTTTTGTTGTGTGCTCTTGCATCTACATTTACACATATATTTATAATAGACATCTAAATGTTGTCTTACCTTATAAGATGATGATTGAAAATAATCAATTATAATATAATTAAGTCGCAACCAAAATTTCATTAACTAATTAAATCAATTTTTACAAAGTTTCCTAAACTTTCTATAGATATTGATATTTCCATAAAATCGGGATCTCAAAATCTTCATTTCGAACCTTATTAAAAATATATATATTTTAAAAATACTGTTAATTCTGTGTCCCGTAAATAAAATAAATTTGTTCATGCTTTTGAGCTTCAACTCCCTCTCTGGGTTGTTTCTTATGGGAAACAAAATGGCCTTCTCTCTCATTCTTGATGATGAAATTAGGGAGTGTGATTGTGTTTGTTCCTTGTCCTTTTGCCCGGAATAATATAATAATATAATAATAAAAAAATATTGTTGCGTACCTCAAAGTATATATTCATCGTTGCAAAAGAATATGCAATGGAATAATCGGCAAATAATTATCAAAATTAGCTTCAAATTATATTTTATTCGATTTTCCTATACTTTCATCTCCTTTCCTCAAATCCTCACATTTTTTTGAGTCCACAAATTATATAGAAAAATCAAAACCGTTTCAATCATTCCAATTATTTTTGTTTTTCATAAATAATTTATCATGAAAATAGTAGAGGGAGATGGTTAAGTCCAATGCAATTTATAAAACAGATGATAAATTTATGAAAATTTTAAAAGAAAAAAATAATTTTATGTCAAATCTATCGCGGATAGACTTTGATAGACTATTATCATCTATCACCATCTATCACTGATAGATAGTGACATTTGACTATATTTGTAAATATTTTTAGCAGTTTTGTCATTTAAAACAATTAACATTTTACTCATGTAAATTAAAAAAAAAAGGTTGAATTTGCGGTAAGAGATGCAAAGTAATGAAAGAATAACAAAAACTGCACCGCTCCAAACAGATAATCCCCAGTTTAAGGGTGTGTTTGGAATACATTTTCAAGTGTATAATTTAAAAAATAAGTCATTTTGGAAACAAAATGGAGTGTTTGGTAACCACTCAAAATAGATTTTGACGTGTATTTTAAACAGTTTCTATCAAAAGAGTTTAAATAAAAATGAGTTTTTTGAAAAATAATTTTTTTTCTCAAGTTACTCCAAACACGTCGTAAATGAAAAAAAAAAGACCGAAAAGGAAGGATGATAACATTAAACAAAACATTGCAATATTTCCAATGTCACCCTCAAGGATACCAATGCATATCAAAACCAACTTGTCCAACTAAACTCTTTGATACCTAATTTATATTTAGGGTAAATTACAAAATCACTCCTCAAGTATAGGTGTCACACCCCCTCTCAGATTACCCACATAATCTAAGGGGAAGTGTGAAGACAATAAACATCACCCCTCTTGTGACGTATATTGCCCTAACTTTCTTTAACTTGTCACACATTTATTCATATACAAACATAAAACATAGTCATACATCGCAGGCTTATAACTTGATACAATTCCCTGTATAGGGTACACCTTAAATACACAGCATGATTCGTATTCATAACCAAAATGCAACATACACAACACCATTGACAGTACCCATTCAAAACTATATGTTCTACATGCCATTTACATGAGTATATTAAACGTACAACTCCTAAACTTCACTGAATCTTGATGTTCGAGGCTTAGGCAGGGTGAGCTACATTAGGCGAAGCACCGGGAACGTCCTTGCTACCTGGGGAGGGAAAAAGAAAACATTGGAAAACATAAGCTAATAGCCTAGTGAGTGACGAATTTTTATAAAACGGCATTCATTTAAAACAGGCATGTTTCCTATAACGAGTAAATCAGAGTCTAAAATTATTCCAAATGTACATGCGTTTCACGAAATTCATCATTCTCATAAATCAATACTAAAATCATATCAAAGTATTTTTTCAAGAAATTTATCAACATCAAGTAGTTTTTCAAACTTTTCCCTTAGTTGAGGCGGAGCAATGCTTCTACGCACTCAACGTCGAAATCATCCCTGGCTTCAGGCAAAGCAAGCTCGATGCACTAGCCAGCTCATCCTCTATGTGCACATAGGAATAGGTCGGGATGCCCCAAGTACCCTCTACGAGTCCTTCAGTACTAGGTCCCGGGGAAACTCACGTGCCTTCTCATGTCCTTGAGCACTGAGCCTCCTCTAAAACGTTTCAGAATTTCTTTCACATAGTAGTTCATATGAAAATCTTTCATGAAAATCAATATACATATATCACGATAAACAATATTTTAAAACATGCCATTGAACATCATCATCAAACATTATGCTTTTTAAGAAAACAGTTCATCTCAAAGCCAAATCTCATAAGAAAACCAAGCTATACATTTAAAAATAAATTTCGTTTCAAAACAAGAAAAGTGTCACTCACTACTCTTTCTAAGCTTTACGTGGTTTATATATTGTTCCTATTTCTTCTTGGCCTGCAAAAGAAACATGCCCTGCGTTAGTCAACACTAACTTCCTTTCCTTTTCTCTACTGATTATAAACGTGAATCTCAGCGACACCCGCTAAAAAGGATTGTTACTAGCGATACCCGATAGAACAGCACCAGCGTTACCTGCTCGAGCAGCGATACTCAGCGTTATCCAGCGATACTTGTGAGACGGAAAGCTCCTTTGCGTCTCAGCGTTACCCGTCTCGCTGCAATTCCCTAAACAGTGTGCCGATACTTGATTTTCCAACGGCACTCTACACTGTACTCCTTCCTTTCTTCTCGTCCTTACTTCAACCTATGAAGAACCACATTTCCATACAGATTCAAAGTTTCTTCCCTTCAGCAAACTTATAGAAAATCACGTTCTAAAGCTTACCTTAAAATTTCAGGATTTAGCTCGTCCTCATTCTCGCGATATTCCGAAATTACCTCCTGCTGTTCCAGATTGCGAGACAGTCTTGTAATCACTGATTTCCTAATGATTCACATAGTAAAACTTCGATTTCAACATCACCATCCTTTACAAAAGTTGTTAGGAATTGCATTAACTTACTAACCTTAAATTTTCAGCTCTGAACTCAGCTTATTCTTCACGTTCTATCCCGAATATCAGTCACTGCTCAACCAAACTAAATAGCTTCGGTCATTCCCCTGTTCCAACTTCATTTCCAGCCTCGATGTGAATCAAACTTCGTTCGGAATCCTCAAGAACACTCTCCTCAATCTTCTTCTGGAGTTTATCTGAAGAATAGAACCGATTTAAGCTCTCGAATTGTCCTTAAAACGATTAAACATTTAATTAATCTAGCTATTTATACTGCCGACTTAACCTTCTCAACACCAGGATTTAGACTGCTAACTTACGTATTTACTCTGCAGACTAGCGCGGGGTTCTCCTCCTAACGCACGGCACTCAAGTTAACTTCTTTTCCAACACATAGTGGGTGTCCCCGCACACCTCCTGTTTTGAACGCATTCCTTCCCATCTTGAAATTCTACTTCCGATGCGTGCAGACCATCCTGTCTTCAGCACAGGTGCCCCAACGAATGTCTGTCTTCGACGTAAGGTGACTTGAACGCATGGTTCAAGTGCGTCTCTCTCTCCCCTTCAAAACTACTTATCTACCAACCCAGTAACTACTTCCGCTCACTAACTTCCATGAATTAACCACAAACGCATAATTTAATCAATACTCAGTCGAGGTTTTACTTTCCTCTCGCTCTCGACCACTTCTCCCTTTGAGACGCATAGCCACAAACACATGGCCGTGCCTCAATTCTTGGCAACGCAAACCAGTGCTTACAATAGGGTTGGAAATAATCCCCATAGAGTTGGGTCCCCACGGGTACCCGCCCCGATCAGGGCGGGGAATCCCCAGTTTGACCAGGGATGGTGGTCAAACCGGGGACGGGGTAGGGATGGGGAGGGTATCCCCGCCTTGGCCCCGTCCCCAACCCCGCCCCGAATAATTGTCTTAGCCCAAGGGGTTAGTTTACAAGCTGAATTGATCCATTTATGGGTTGAAAGAAGCATCTAGATTTTGGAATATTAGGTTTGATATTGCGATCAAATCTTTTGGTTTTGAACAAAATGTTGATGAGCCTTGTGTATACAAGAAAATCATCAAAATTAAAGTAGCTTTCTTAGTACTTTATGTTGACGACATCCTACTCATTGGGAATGATGTAGGATATCTTACTGATGTTAAAAATTGGTTAGCAACCGAATTCCAAATGAAAGATTTGGGAGAAGCACAGTATGTATTTGGGATCCAAATCATTAGGGATCGCAAGAATAGAATGCTGGCCCTATCTCAAGCAACTTATATCGACAAAATGTTGACTCAATATTCGATTCAGAACTCTAAGAAGGCTTTATTATCTTGCAGGCACGGGGTTCATTTGTTTAAGGAATAGTGTCCTAAGACAGCTCAAGAAATTGAGGATATGAAATGTATTCCCTATGCCTCAGTTGTGGGTAGCTTAATGTATACTATGCTCTGTACTAAGCCAGACATTTTTTATGCAGTGGGAATAGTCAATAGATACCAGTCCAATCCAGGGTTAAACCACTGGACTACGGTTAAGAACATCTTCAAGTATCTTAGGAGAACGAGGGACTACAAGCTGGTGTATGGAGCTAAGAATTTGATCCTTACGGGATATATCGACTCTGATTTTCAAACTGAAGAAGATTCTAGGAAATCCACATCAGGATCAATGTTCACCTTAAACGGAGGGTTTGTAGTATGGCGTAGCATTAAGCAAAGATGCATTGTAGACTCCATTATGGAGGTTGAATATGTAGCTGACATCAAAGGAAGCAATCTGACTCAGAAAGTTTCTGAATGATTTGGAAATCGTTATAAACATGGAATTGTCCATCACGTTAAACTGTGACAACAGTGGGGCAGTAGCCAAATCTAAAGAGTCTCGCAGCAACAAACGAGGAAAGCATATTGAGAGAAAGTATCACCTGATATGGGAGGTTGTGCAACGAGTGTGATCGTCAAAAAGATCCATTCAGAGCATAACATTGTTGATCTATTTACAAAGGCTCTCTCTAAAGTGTTCGAGGGTTATCTAGAGTGTCTAGATCTACGAGATATATACATTATGTAGTCTAGGGCAAGTGGGAGATGTGTAATGGGTATATGGATGCCCTAATTTATTGTATTTACATATTTACCATTCTCACTGCTCTTTATATACAACCCACTAGAGTATTATTTCAAGTGGGAGTTTGTTGGGTTTTATGCCCTAAAACTCGTAGAATGTAATTGTAATTATTTGACCGTCATTAAATCATTAATAAAGAGTTATTTATGTGTTATTTCAATAAGCAATATCAAATGTTTTTGTTTATCTTGTCTTAATAACCCTAAATCCAATAAACTAACATCCTAGGTTGTTTTATGAGTCTTCAACTGTATGTGGGGACATATGAAGATCAATGTTCAAGATACAGTCTAAAGGTTCTTTAGTATAGGGATAAGGTGAGGGGAATTGAATCCCGGCAGAAGCATGTGATCGCATTTTTTGATTTCTTGAAAGAATTTTAAAAAAAAAATAAAAAAAAAGGTTAAGCATCATACCTTTGTCAATCTATAGTTCTCGAATCGATAGTCTTCTCCTTTTAGTTTTCCTTTTTCAAGAGATCTTTCTCGCTATGACTCTGACAAAGATTCGGTTTGCAGGAACCACTTTTGAAAAAATGGGAAGAAGAATTTTCTTAGAATTTTTCTAAGAAAATTGAGAGAATTAGTAGAGAAATTTTTTTATAGTAATCGTAGAGATTATTCTCTTAGAGAGTGTGTTCTATGAAGACTCCCAATGACCCTATTTATAGAACTCTATGGGTTACTCCTGATCCTAGAGATTTTAAATCAAATATTTAATAATATCCAATATTAATAAATATCTACCCAAATAATATGTCATATTAAATAGTTTAAAATATTTAAATCTTATTTAAATATTTATTTTCTGCAGAACCTTTGATTTGGATCTCATCCAAATTAAATAATTAATTATTTGAATCTAATTCAAATCAATTAATTAATTCTCCTTTTATTTATTTTCTACAGGATCTCTAATTTGGATCTCATCCAAATTAAATAATTAATTATTTGATCCAATTCAAATTAATTAATTAAGTCTCCCTCTATCTATTTATATGGATTTTATCCAAATAAATAATTAATTATTTGAATCATATTCAAATAAATTAATTCTTTATATTATAAAGTTATAATTTGAATCTCATTCAAATAAAATTTATAATAAATCATGCAATTAATTGTATCCAATACAATTAATATTTTCCCTCATAAATTTGAACATTTCAAAATTTTCTTTCAACATAGTTAATCCTAGTTGGTCCGTAGTGAACTAGCAAGGGAACCTTATAGACTTACAGATTAGAAGCTCCAACGATATGAGATTAATCGACTAAACTCATTAACCACATTAATCAATATTCGTTAACTGTGGGTACACTCCACTAAAAAGACCCACAACTGCACTATTCTCACTATAAATATATTTCTGTGTTCATGGATATAGACCAATAATAACAAATTAGTCCTTCACAAGTGTTCGTAACACTAGCTGGGTCAAATTATCGTTTTAGCCTTGGATTACTTCTAAATCCTTAAGTACTAGTGCTCCTCTAATGAACAACCTGTTTATGGTCCAACCATTAAACAGAAACCCTTCTCGGGCCAGTGAGAGGGTAGGGCCCTTTGTTCAAGTTCTAGACACACCACTTAAGGGAATAATCAATAGCGCTAATTGAAGTAACACATCAATAACTCTTTATTAATGATTTAATGACAATTAAATAATTACATTTACAATCTACGAGTTTTAGGGCATAAAACCTAACAAACTCCCACTTGAACTAAAACTTTAGTGGGTTGTACATAAAGAGAAGTGAGAATGGTAAGTATGTAAATACAATAAACTAGGGCATCCATTGTAACACCCTATCCCCGAAAACCTAAGTATTCATATTACTAGTAAGGATGAAAGGATAAAAGTGTGTGGATTAGCGGAACTTTTAAATGAAAAGTTAAGATTGTGTAACTACTGAATTATGGCCAATAAATTCTATACGTTGGGATGAATGGTATTAAGAAAAGAGTAGACATATTCTGGAAATTAGGTTCTAATGATGGCAAGTTGAATGGGGTAAAGTACCTTGCGTTGAAAAGGTTGACAATGCGTCGGGAAATGAAGCTAATGAAAGTAATGTGTTGAGTGTTGTATAGAATGATAGTGAATGGAGGTGAACGAACAAGATTTGAGTATGGATTACGGCTATGCATTGGTAAGCCTAGTATGGGAAGCTAGTGTGAAGGGAAGAAAGTAGACTGTTACTATAGATTTGATGGATAAGTCGTTATTTTGATAGGTATGTCAGGTATTGAAGGGTGTTATTATATGTTTGGAGGTAAAGATGGAGCCTGACCAAGGGTTGTATTCAACTTACGTTACGTTGAGAAGAATACCTTGAATTGGAGAGTAGTTGTATGCGATAGGCTAAAGGTAAATAATAAATTGGTAGGCCGAGATGGACAATAACTATGCGCTGAAGGTTTACTATAAGGATCATTGTGCTGATCGGGAAGTTCTTTAGTGCAGCAAGTGCAAAAGGGGTCGCTAAGCGTTAAAGTGCTATAAGATGTTAAACGTTAAAGAATTATTATATGCTAGTAGGACTTCAGCGATTTGTAGGGTCTTACTATGCGTTGAGAAAGTTATGTGGTGAGAAAATATTAGCTATGCGACGAGGGGTTTATGAGTCGATGGTGGCTACCATTGGTTAATAAGTTATACGCTGAAGAGCTTAACTTCATGATAAATGGAAAATGTTATCAAGATCTCGGGTAAACGCATAGGAAAAAGTTAAAGCAGGAAATGGTTAAAGGAATAACCTTGGTATATGACTCAGGGACGTATAGAGGGAAAACCAAGGAACCTTAAAGGAAGATGGTCATGGACGCGGAATGAAGTAAAGATGAGTGCAAGAGGATAAACGCATAAAGAAAGAACTTGAGTTGGATGTGGTAGTCAAGGGTAAACCACATTGTTAGAAGGGTATAATTGTACAAAGAAGGAGTTGTAGCTGTGAACGAATGTAAAAAAGGGAGACGAACGCATATAGTATGCGATTAAGGAAGATGTATGATATTTTATGGTAAGCTGAAACGCATAGTAGTATGCGTTTAGAATTTGTACACCTACTTGAATGTGAAGGAGAAATGGAAAATTAAGGTAGTAAAGCTGAGAGTAGTAAAAGGGAGTAAAGAAGTTAAATCTGGAAGAAGGTTCCATGAACGCATAGGAACACAGAGTTGATTGGGTAGTTGTGTATTGGAACATAACGGACGCATAAGGTAAGCCTATATGCCAGGTGGCTACACATAGTAGTGACACCTTATCAAGTAGGAAGTGTTAGAAGGCATGCTAAGTATTTCATGCAAGGTGACACTTGGACTAATGCATGATTAATTAAGCATGCAACATGACATGTGGCAAACAAGTGGCAGTAGAAGAGAAGAGGTAGGATGACAAGCTCTCTATAAATAGGACCTTGAGGGAAAAATAATGACTGATGATTCGGTGGTAAGAATCCTTGAAAGAAGGAGAGAAAGAGGGCTGAAGGAAGAAACCCTTGCGTCTGTAAGAGGAAGTCTGCGGCCAAGAAAGAAGACATCCTTGACACTTAAGTCATCTAGTGTTAAGAAGTTGGCTTGCGTTGAGAAGGGTGAGCCTTGCGTTTTACACGAATTCAACATTTAAGGTGAATACCACGATGCGTTCAAGTTAGACCTTGCGTCCAAGGAAGGTCGACGCATCCGAAAGAATAAGAAGAGTTAGTCTGCACCTTGCGTATAAGGGCAGGGTTGCGTCCAACCGGTTACCAGAGATAGTTTGCGGGTTGGGAGCTCAAACCTTGCGTTCAAGGAGCTCGGGAAGACATGGATTGGAAGGAAAAGAGGAAATCTCTTAAGTAATTGTGAGTGACTCTCTTCTTCTTTCAAAACTGAGCTTTGTTGAAATGTTCTTATGCGATATGGTTTTGTGATAACTGATTTCATGAAACGCATGATGTTTGATCATATTGTCTAAAAGGCATGTTTTATCTGATTGTTTTACTACATTGAAAGGCATGTTGCAAGATGTAGTTTATCAAGAAACATCCTGTTTTCTATAAAAGGTTTCATATGAATGATCTACTCAAACTGATTGATAAAATGTTTAAGAGGAGGATCAGTGCTTATCTCCTTGAGAAGGCTCGTGAGTTTCCCCGGGACCCAGTACTCAAGGACATGAAAAGGTACATGGGCAACCCGTCATATTCTTATGTGCACATAGAGGTTAATCTGGCTAGTGCATCGAGCTTGCTCTGCATTGAGCCAGGGATGATTTCGACGTTGGGTGTGTTGAGCCTTGCTCCACCCCGACTAAGGATGTTTTTCGACGTTGAGAGCGTTGAGTCTTGCTCCGCCTCAACTAAGGGAAATGATTGAAAATCCAAACGAGTTTTCGTATAATTGTTCCTAAACGACTCTATTGATTTGGAACAATTTGATATGGTTTAAAAAAAATGTTGAAAATACGTTCCTGTTGTATTGATGTACTTATCTTGTTTTATATGTATAAATGTAACATGCCTGTTTTTGAATAAAAGATAGTTTTACAAAACCAGTCACTCACGGGGCTTTAGCTCACATTTTCCTATGTTTTTCTAATTTTCCAGGTAGCAAGCGAGTTCGGGATGCTATGCCTACGCAAGAACCTCGTCTGGGCCGTCTTTGGTAAAAATGGTTGGTCAGTGAACCTTACAGAGGAGTCAAGGTTGCTGACTTCACATCTTCTTTCGGGTTAGGGAGGATAATCCGGGAGGGGATGTGACATCCATATACCCATTACACATCTCCCACTTGCCCTAGATTACACAATGTATATATCTCACAGATCTAGACTTTCTAGATGACCCTCGAACACTTTAGTCGAGAGAGCCTTCGTAAATGGCTCAGCAATGTTATGTTACGAAGCGATTTTTGTGACAATCACATCTCCTCGTTGCACAATATCCCGTATAAAGTGATACTTCCTTTCAATATGTTTTCCTCGTTTGTGGCGGTGAGGCTCTTTAGAGTTGGCTACTGCCCCACTATTGTCACAGTATAACGTGATGGATAATTCCATGTTTGGAACGATTTCGAAATCATTTAGGAACTTTTTGAGCCAAACTGTTTCCTTTGCTGCTTCACAAACAACTACATACTTAGCCTCCATAGTAGAGTCTGCAATGCATCATTGCTTCATGCTACGCAATACTATAGCTCCTTCGTTTAGGGTGAACAATGATCCTGACATGGATTTTCTAGAATCCTTGTTAGTTTGAAAATCAGAGTCGATGTATCTCGTAAGGATCAAATCCTTAGCTCCATACACCAGCTTGTAGTCCCTCGTTCTCCTAAGATACTTGAGGATGTTCTTAACCGCAATCCACTTGTCTAACCCCTGGATTGGATTGGTACCTACTGACTATTCCCACTACATAACAAATGTCTAGCCTAGTGCAAAAGCATAGCATATATTAAGCTGCCCACAGTTGACGCATAAGGAATACATCTCATATCTTCAATTTCTTGAGGTGTCTTAGGACATTGTTCCTTAGACAAATGAACCATGTGCATGAAAGGTAATAAATCCTTCTTAGAGTTCTGCATAGAATATCGAGTCAACATTTTGTCGATATAAGTTGCTTGAGACAGGGCCAGCGTTCTGTTCTTGCGATCCCTAATGATTTGGATCCCAAGGACATACTGCGCATCTCCCAAATCTTTCATTTGGAATTGGGTTGCTAGCCAACTTTTAACATTAGTAAGATATCCTACATCATTCCGAATGAGTAGAATGTCGTTCACATAAAGTACTAAGAAAGCTACTTTGGTGATTTTCTTGTACACACAAGGCTCATCAACATTTTGTTCAAACCCAAAAGATTTGATTGCAATATCAAACCTAATATTCCAAGATCTGGATGCTTGTTTCAACCCATAAATGGATCAATTTAGCTTGCAAACTTTTTGCTCCTGACCTTGGGCTATGAACCCCTCGGGCTGAGACATGAAGATACTCTCTTCAAGATTGTCATTCAGAAAAGCAGTCTTGACATTCATTTACCAAATTTCATAGTCATAATATGAGGCTATGGATAAGAGAATTCTTATAGACTTAAACATAACAACAGGGAAAAAAATTTCCTCATAGTTAACGCCTTACCTTTGGGTGTAACCCTTTGCTACAAGTCTAGCTTTGAAGGTCTGTACCTTTCCAGCTACATCTCTCTTTCATTTATAGATCCATTTACACCCTATAGGTTTAACCCATTCAGGTGGATCTACAAGTTCCCATACTGAATTAAAGTACATAGACTCCATTTCAAGATCCATGGCTTTGATCTATTGGTCCTTGTCTACATCATTCATTGCCTATTTATATGACAATGAATCCTCAACACCATCATTTGGCACGACGACCTGAGTTTCAGTTAAACCCAAGTAACGGTTAGGTTGTGATACAACCCTCCTACTGCGTCGAGGCATTCCCAACGATTGAGCAAGACGAGACTGACCAGAAATACTGGCTCCTTTATTAACTCTTGATGAAGGACCAGTCTCATCAACAACTCTTGTTGACTCTTCAGTAGCTTCATTTAATACCATTTTGCTTCGTGGTTTATGATCTCTCATGAGGTCTTCTTCCAAGAATGTAGCGTTTGTCTATACAAACACTTTATTTTCTTGTGGGTCGAAGAAGAGACCACCTTTCGTTTCCTTATGGTAACCAACAAATTGGCATAATCTTGAACGAGGTTCTAATTTCTTAGGATTTCTCACTAGCACATGTGCAGGACAACCCCAGATTCTAAAGTAGCGCAAACTAGGTTTACGTCCTCTCCATAACTCGAAAGGCGTTTCAAAAACACTCTTCGAGGGAACATTGTTCAAGATATGAATTGCAGTCTCTACTACATACCTCCAAGACGAGCTAGGCAATTGAGCATAGCTCATCATAAAACAAACCATGTCTAACAAGGTTTTATTTCTCCTTTCTGATATACCGTTCTGCTGAGGTGTGCTAGGTGCTGAGAGTTGAGATTGGATTCCATGTTCTATCAAATAGTCCTGGAATCTTAAATCCATGTTCTCTCCACCTCGATTAGATCGAAGTGTTTTAATTGTTTTACCTAACAGGTTTTCAACTTCTGCCTTATACTCCTTGAACTTTTCAAATGCTTCAGACTTATGTTTCATTAGGTATAAGTAACCATACCTCGAATAATCATCTATAAAAGAGATGAAGTATTCGTACCCTCCTCGAGCTTTTACATTCATTGGACCATAATGTATGAGTTATAAAAGTTCTTTGGCTCTATAACCTTTTCCACTAAAAGGTCTTTAGTCATTTTACCTTCAAGACAAGATTCACATGGAGGTAATGAATTATCTTCTAACTCATTTAGAAGTTCATTCTTTACCAATCTCCCGATCCTATCGAGATTTATGTGACCTAATCTCAAATGCCAAAGATAAGTACTATTATTACTAGGAGAAATTCTTTGCCTTTTAGTTTGAGTATTAGCAGTTTTAAACATCTCATGATTTAAAAGTGCTTTTGCTTCAGTTGGTCTTAACACATATAAGTTGTTTTCTAATTTAGCAGAACAAATACATACACCATTTTTCAAAATGAACGCTTCATTAATAGAAAAAATAAATGAGTACAATTGTTCAATTAAACAGGAAATAGATACTAAGTTTCTTTTTATTTCAGGAATTATATATAGATTTTCTAAAAATAAAAATCTATTTCCAAAAAACAACTTTGTAGCTCCCACTGCACGAGTTGAAATGGCGTCTCCCATTCTGACCTTGAGCGTCATTTCACCCTCCTAGAGTTGCTGGAAGGAACTAATTCCCTGTAAAGAAGAGCAAACGTGATTAGTGGCACCCAAATCTAGTATCCAGACATTATAGTCATTTTCCACTAAACAAGTTTCTAAAACAAGTAAATCATATTTACCTGCTTTTTCCTTTTTCTTCTCAGCAAGGTACTCAGGGCAATTGTGTTTCCAATGACCATCCACATTGCAGTGGAAGCACTTGTCCTTGTCAACCACCTTGGCCTTACCCTTGTTTTTCCCAGTAGCCGGAGCCTTCCCCTTTCCTCGTTTCTTTTTCTGGATCTTCTTAGAATCAGAAGATGAGGGAACAGACTTAGTTCCTGAGGATGAACCCTTGTGGAACTTCTTGAAATGGGCAACATTTTCCTCCCATCGATCGGTCCCTTATTTTTCATAAGAGACTGATAAGTCTATAACTCATTCACGAGGGTTGTCATGGTGTACACAATTTTATTCATAACCGCATTGCTGCAGAATTGAAGGAAGCTCTTCGGGAAGAGATTCTAGAATAAAAGACACCTGACTTTGCTCGTCAATGACCACACCGTTCATTTCAGCAACGTTGAATTAGACCATCAGGTCGAGAACATGTTCTCTAACTGATTGACCTTCCTTCATACGTGCATTATAAACGTACTTGAGGGCCTCTTGTCAAATCCATGAGGACGGTTGTCCAAACATTTCTTGGAGGGACTCCATGATCTGTCGTGCATTCATCATGGCCTCGTGTTTCTTGTTGAGTACGTCAGCCAAGATATAGACTCGAGCCTTGTCATTGGCCTTTGTCCAACGGTCATATGCATCCCTAACAGATTGGGATGCATTACGAGCGGGTATGGGAGGACACTCATCCGTTAAGACAAATCGTAGATCATCTATAACCAGAATCGTATTTAGGTTAGATTTCCACGATGCGTAGTTTTCACCAGTTAGTTTGTCATTTTTAAGTAGTGCGACGATTGAGGAAAGACATGTTGAAATTAACCATTTTAGTTATCTTTGCCTTAACCCATTATACAAGCAAACAAAATTGCAAGTAATCCAATCAATTTAGTAAAAACAAGCAATCAAAGAAACCCCAATAAGCTATTGATTTAGTTTTTGCAACGATGCTTCAGAGGTTTAGAGCAACAGCCACCGAAGGGTGATTAGCCACTCCTCCTTTGAAATGAAACAATTCTCAGCTAATTCTAATGTCAGAATAACTCCTCTTCCTATAGACATCAGTCACCGTCGTTTGGTCAATGATTCGTTAACTCTTAAGTCATTCCTGTAAGTGTAACTCTCCCACTTTCAGATCCTAGAGGTACGCACCAACAAGCTACCGTTAGGAAAGACAATTGTTGGTAATTAACCTAAGTGAACCTATCTTTTTTAGAAGTTCGCAGTGTTTCGAAACCAATGATTAAGCCCTCCGAAGGGATGTCGCTCCAGGACAACACGCAGATGGATCATAAGAATCTTACGGTGCGACCTAAGGCTTGGAGACTGAGGATACGTTGACACGTGTTCGTTGGATTTTTGTTCGTTTAATTTCTAATTGAATTGAATTTTCTTAGCTCGTTGCACAAAAACAGATTTGTCATTTCCGTACAAGTATGCGTTGAGAATTACTCTAGATGTGATCATGACTAAGCAAGTTTTCCTATAAAGACCAAAGTATAAGTATTTATAGGTTTTCCTGGTGAGTCCAGGGTCGAACGCAGGGATTTTTAATAATTAGGCGTTGAGACTAAATGTATGACTATGTATAGTGTACAAGTAAATATATGTGCGTTTGTTGTTTGTGTATCTAATCTATACAAAAAGAATAAAAAGAATTTCCTACTACTATTAATGGAATGGACACGGCGTTGGGTAGTCATACGAAACAATGCGTCAGATAGCATGCGTTGGGAATGGATGGGACCATGCGGTGAAAGTAGAGTTGAACGCAAGAGCTAGTTGTTGCCTAAACTTTCCAAGTACAATTACATACCTACAGACTGCGTGTGTGAATCCATCTCTCAATGTTTCGATGCCACATTTATCTTATCTCTAAGACGCATGGTAAGTTTGTTTTGGCAAAAGATGAATTACATCTCTGCAACTCATCTAGTCTTAATTAATGCTAAAGATTAACTATTCACTCTCTCAAGCTCGACAGTCATGCTTACTACGTTTGTTTGTCAGACAACGTTATGCAAGCTAAAAATATGCATTAACCAGGATGTAACATACTCAGAATTGCTCAAGAAAAACTAGCTTTTAACATTTAACTCATTTAGCATTTATATAACATGGTGTAAAGTATTTAATATGGAAATGGATGGAAGATGATAGTCAATCAAACTTATATTAATGAAATAAATCATTCTTTCGAATGTCATTAACAAAATATAAGCAAGAAGAAGCGAAATGGAAATAAAATAGAGATGAAGAGCTTCAAGCCGCCACTGGCAACGTCTTGCTTCATGGAGGCTTGAGATGGTTGCTATATGATACATATATTCCATAGGGTGGAGATTCTCACTCACTGGGAGATGACTCTGATGATGCTCAGAATTCTTCTCTCAGAAGAGCTCGAAGTGGAGGCTGGTTATGGTGAAGGAGAAAAAGTGCAGAGCTTTCGCCTCTTGAACTGGTCTCTCTCCCTTTTCAATGGGGAAGCTTTGGGCTATTTATAGGCGTCGAAAAGTTGAAACTCATGATGACCTGACACCTTTACATTAAATTCTATGCCCTACTGCGCAGACTTTTTACGTCGTCGGCCCATTTGTTCTGCCATATTCTGATAGCGTGTTATTCTTTTGCATATTGATATGACAGCTTTTGGCCATGCGTCTGTATCTACTTTTTCTCAACGCATGAACTCAACGCCTAGGCTCGACGCAGGTTTCCACTTGTTCTCGCAGCAGCTTCGTTTCTTCGTGCTTCTTTTCTTCTTAACCCTGCGTTAGAAACATAAAAGCTCATCGTTTTTCAGGTATTTTCTTTTGTAAGTAGTGCCAACGCATGGTGATACATTTTTCATCATTTAACTACCAAAATCATGCGTTTAGCTCCAAAGTTACTCTAATTAAATCAAATAGCGACTATAATAACTTATATTTCTACAAGTTATCAACACGCGTCCCGCTCCCACTTACTATAGACATTTTCCCATTCACCTTGTTATTGAACCATACAAACACTTTCTGAAGGGAGGTCGCTCCCAGGGCGACACGAAGCCGAGTATGGATCTAGCGGTGTGAATAATCAAGGACGTAGGAGCAAAACTTGATATAAACATCTTGTTTTGTAATTTTCCTCCCACTAAAATGTCCTACCTTATCTTAGGGTTATTTAACTTAGAAAATTCGGCTAATTCAATCTATCTAAGTCTAGACCTATTATAACTCTTATAAAAGATCTTTACACTAATGTTCTAGGTGAATTAAATCATTTAATTAACCTAGTGACAATGCATACTAATAGGCCTTAGCCTTAGGTTAATTCAACTCAGGTTCCAATTTAGTTCCCAATTAGGAGGTGTTCTGTAAACCGTCAACTTAAATACCCCAATGTCCTATTTGTCCTACTTAGTCATATTTTAAAACTATTTTAAAACAAAGTAAGACAAAAATCTAATCTTATTAGAGTTAATTTGATCTTAGGTCTAAATTAATTTTAAACAATTTAAATTTTTTTTCTTAAGATCTTATGTTTGCATGCAATTCCTAATTATAGGTTGACGGTTACTAATCATAAATTTTATAACTATTATGAATTTTAATGATTAGCCCTATAACATGCTTTCTATGGTTTAATTAATTAACAATCAAATTATAATTAATTAACCAACCATATTACATACATTTCATGACATAATATAACAATTATATTATTCAATGGATGTATCATGCTCAATGCAAATTGATTTTCATTTAAAATATAACACTTATATTAAATAAATCAATCATATATTAACAAAACATTAATAAATATAATTATTTGTATTTATTTAATTAATGTCATACATCATACTTTTCCAATTTCATATGTTTAATATATCATACATTAAGTAACTCATGAAATTATTATCATGCATTAAAACCATATAATATAACATTTATAATATACTAAGAAGCATGAACATGCTTAACCTATGGTGGGAATTTAATCTAACCTATGGTGGGATTTTAATCTAAATGGCATACTTTATGCAACATTCAATTTAATTTAAGACATACATCACAAGCATAATTAAATTAAATAAAACAAAATTGACCGGCATATTTGGCATATCCTAGAAATTAAAGGAAAAAAAATTAAAATTACAATAATTTGACTTTCCAAGACATATCTTGGTCTTCAATTTCTTCTTTGGCCATCAAAATTTAGGGTTTGAAACACCTAAATTTAATCTTTTGATCTTTTAGCCGCACATGCTTTGATGAAATCTACCAGATGCTTTGATGACGCACAAACGATGACGCACAACAGAATTTCCAGATTTGAAAAACTTTCAAATTTTTTAGATTTCAATATTTCGGGAAAACCAACGTTTTTTCAAGAATTTACAACACCTTTTCATAAAAAGAATTACAAGAAAACCCTAACCCTTGAGTGTTTTACAATTGATCTAATCAAAACTTTAAAATCTAATGCCCAAATATGCCTAAACAATCAATTTTGCAAACCTTCACACATCTCATATATGAACAATTAAAACACCCACCATAAAAGCTCAAATCAAGAATCAAAGATTGGCTTGATACTAATCGAAGGGAATTGAATCCCAGTGGAAGCGTGTGATCGCATTCTTTGATTTCTTGAAAGAATTAAAGAAAATAAAGAAAAGGTTAAGCATCATACCTTTGCCAATCTATAGTTCTTGAACCGATAGCCTTCTCCTTGTAGTCTTCCTTTTCTAAGAGATCTTCCTCGCTACGACTCTGGCAAAGATTCGATTTGTGGGAATCGCTTTTGAAAGAATGAGAAGAAGAATTTTCTTAGAATTTTTCTAAGAAAATTGGGAGAATTAGTAGAGGAAGATGTCACACCCCACCCCGAACTATCCTCCTGTAGCCCGAGACGGAGAGTGAGGACAGCAGTCATCGACTTCCCGATCGATCCCCACTGTCAAACTAACCTTATACTCCATTTAGCTACCCTTCCTAGGACGGCAATACCATTAACTCACTCTTGACAAACCTCGACTTCGATCGGCAACGGGAACTGTCATGCTACCTGAAAAATGGAAAACATATAAAAGAATGAGCTAACAGCTTAGTGAGTAACAGTTTTAAAAACATCTTACTTCAACTGTAACACTGGTCATAATATAAACATTATAAGTTCCCATAAAATATAACAATTCAAATCATATTATAATATGCTCAAAACCATTGTTAACTCATGCATATCTGTTTTAGAGTAAATCCTCAAAATCTCATTCATTTAAAAATCATTTTTTCCCTAGTTGAGGCGGAGCGATGCTCAACGCTGCTCAACGTCGATTATCCCTAGCTGTGTGGAATAATCTCAACACATCAGCGTCGTATATTCCTCTATGTGCACATAGGTACTAGAATCCGGGCCGCCCACAATGCCTTCTCCAAGTCCCTGAACATTGGGGTCCCATTACTATATCCAGGCTACCCATCTGCCTTTTACAAGTCCCTCAGCATTGGGTACCTTTTCTATATCCCGACTACCCTTTGACCTTCTCCAAGTCCCTGAGCCTCGGGTGCCATTTCAAATTTTTATGAAACACAATATGTTTTGGAAACATTATATCATAAACTCGTAGTTAACCGTTTCCAAATATAATATCAAACAGCATGCTAAACTCAATTTCAAAGCTTTAATATCAAACAACATGTCTTTCAAACAAGTTTATTTCCAAATCTTTCATGAAATCATATAACATTAAACATCATGTTTTTCAGTAAAATCATGAAAACATATATTATCAATCACCATGCGTTTTACAAACTTATAACAAATAACCAGCATATTCAAATGCTTTTCAAATAAAACGCATGCACTATTCATTGGAAACTCATGAAATCATATTCATAAAACCAATGATATTAACTATAGAGAACTCATTTATATTTTGAAAAAACGTAGGTGTTACTCACATTGTACTTGCTCAAGAATAGTTCCTCTTCCTTCCCTCTATTTTCTCTTTCTCGAGCTTCTTGGACGCAACGTTCTAACTTTGGAACGCAAGACTTATTTTTCTCTGTTAGCTCGGTTTGGACGCAACCCTGCCCTTGAACCAAGGTTGATGACTAATGCAAGGTGCAACCTAACTCTTCTTACTTCTCTTTTGGATTCGTCGACCTCTCTTGGACGCAAGGTCCAACTTGAACGCAGAGCCTATCTTTGGACGCGACGTTCACCTTGAACGTTGAGTTCGTCTTAAACGCAAGGCTGACCCCTTAGACGCAAGACAACTTCTTTAACACCAGATGGCTAAGTTGTCAAGAATACCTTCTCTCTTGGCCGCCGACTCCTACTACGGACGCAAGGATTCCTCCTTTCTACCTTCTTTCTCCCCTTTCTCTCAAGAATTCTTACTTCAAAATCATTAGTCGCTCCTTTTCCCTCAAGGTCCTATTTATAGAGGGCTTGCCATCCTAATTCTCCTCTCTTTTTGCCACTTGTTTGCCACATGTCACGTTGCATGCTTAACTAACCATGCATTAATCCAAGCGTCACCTTGCATGAAACACTTAACATGCCTTCTAACACCTCCTACTGATAAGGTGTCAAGTCTATATGAAGCCACCTAGCCTTTATAAGCTTATCTTATACGTCCAACATATTCCAATATACAAACTATTCATTCAACATAATGCCCCTATGCGTTCATTGAATTTCCTTTAAGGTTTTAGCTTCATTACTTATTTTCCTTACTCTTGGCCATACTACCTTTGTACTCGTTTCTCCACCGCATACTACTAGGCGTCAATGTCTCAAACACACACTACTATGCGTTTGTGCCTTACTGTATAATACCATGCGTCTGCCTAACCCGCATACTATCATGCGTCCATGATCTTCCTCCTATCCTCGAGGATTCCTTGATTATCCCTCTATGCATTCTTGTGCTTGTAATCCAAGGTTGTTCATTTAACCTTTTCCTTGTACTAAAATATTCTCTGATGATAAATTGGTATGCGTCCATTACTTCTTTCCTTGTATCCATATCTTAACTACAAACCCGTCTCTTGAGAGATAAACATCCGGCTAGTGGTTTACCCTTAAATTATTATAGCCTTTTTCCTCAGTTCTACCTTATGCGTTTTATCCTTCTTTTAGATTTCCTTTCAACGCATCATTATCAACTTTAATCCCTACTCATACGTCCGACTTAAGCCAATGTTTACATCTTCTTCATAATTACCTCCAATGTGTTTCACTTCTTTCCCTTCAAATTCTCGGGTTACTTCCTATGCGTCCACCTTTACCATGCATTACCTTAGTCCTGACCATGCGTCCAACATGGTTTTTTACTTCTTTTCCTTTATAGGCTCTTCAACGCATTAGTTTTTAAAAAGTAGGGTGTAACAGAAGATTTTTAGAGTAATAAAAAAGATTATTCTCTTAGAGAGTGTGTTCTCTCAAGGCTTCCAATGACCTTATTTATAGAATTCTATGGGTTACTCCTAATCCTATTAGGATAAACCTCTGTAGAGATTTTAAATCAAATATTTAATAATATCCAATATTAATAAATCTACCCAAATAATTTCTCATATTAAATGTTTTAAAATATTTAAATCTTATTTAAATATTTATTTTCTGCAAAATCTTTGATTTGGATCTCATCCAAATTAAATAATTAATTATTTGAATCTAATTCAAATCAATTAATTAATTCTTCCTCTATTTATTTTCTGTAGAATTTCTAATTCGGATTCCATCCAAATTAAATAATTAATTATTTGAATCCAATTCAAATTAATTAATTAATTCTTCCTCTATCTATTTATATGGATTTTATCCAAATAAATAATTAATTATTTGAATCATATTCAAATAAATTAATTCTTTATATTATAAAGTTATAATTTGAATCTCATTCAAATAAAATTTATAATAAATCATGCAATTAATTGTATCCAATACAATTAATATTTTCCCTCATAAATTTGAACATTTCAAATATTTCTTTCAACATAGTTGATCCTTGTTGGTCCGTAGTGACCTAGCAAGGGGATCTTATGGATCTACAGATCAGAAGTTTCAACGATATGAGATTAATCAGCTAAACTCATTAACCACAACCTCGTGTCACCAGTTCAAATCTGGTTCTTGGCACATCATGAATTTGTATGAGTATCTATTCAACGGATTCATTAATAATATAGATCATGAAAAATACCGATACAACATGATGTCTGGAAATCTACCCTTTAACTATATTAATTTCTTCCATTAATAGTGTTATAAAGAGAAATTAAACATTTCGTGGTCTGGTCTTATACAAACTCTTTATATATGATAGCTCCACTCACATGTCTCTACATGAACGATTAAAATTAAATAGTTCAATTACAAAGTGAGTTGTATCCGTCGTGTCACCAGGATAAGACACTCAACCTTATCCCTATACTATAGACCTTTTTGTTATTACTTAAACATGATCCAACCTTGTATGTCAACCACATACATGTTTAAGTTTACATAAAATAACCATGGATCTTAGTTTATTGGATGGAGTTAATGCAAAACAAATAAAATGACTCATTATTTTATTGAGTAGATAATTTGTATTTACAAAGATTACAAACTACGAGAATCCTAAGAGGGCGTTTGGTGCATAGGCTTGGAATCTTAAGCCTGTAAATGTTAAGCCTAGGGGTTAGACTGAGAGGTTTAGGTAGCTTGGATTTTAAAAAAATGTGTTTGGGGTATAGGTTTTGGACGTCTGGGTTTAAGAAGCCTGTGTTTGGAGTGTAGGCTTAGGAAGCCTGGGTGTGAAGTGTAGATTTATAAATCTAGTTTGAGTTTTTGAAATATTTTCTTGTATTTAATTAGTGTTAGATTTTTTATTAATTTAAAATTGTCATCTTAATTATTTTAATATAGTTAAGTTTAAAATAAACTAAAAAATTTAGAAGCATATATATATATATATATATATATATATATATATATATATATATATATATATATATATATATATATAATATAAATTTTAATTTTGAAATAGAGATTTTGACTAAAATTATAATTTTATGTAATTTATTATTTAAATAATTTGATATTTTAATTTTACTATAAAATTTCATAGACTTTTGTCAGTTTAACTAATTTGAAGAGGATCGATTTTTTTACCATAATACACTAACTTAAAATTGAAGTAAACTAGTATTTTAATATTAAATTCAATTATTGAGAAACTATAATTTTTTTTTTTTTTTTATCAAATTTACATTTGAGGAATAAAAAATTATAAATTTTGAGTTTTAATTTTTATTTGGCCGCTAAGTTGTTTCTAAAATTTTAAATCTTTACGTTTAAAAAATGATTCTAAATCTTCGAGGTAGTTAAATAACTTAAATTGACCAACGAAAAAAAAAAAAAGAAGAAAATGTTGCTAGATTAAATTAGGGCTTTTCTGATACATAAATGGCATAGGATGAAGGTTCTCACTCATTGGGAGATGACTCTGAAAATTCTCAGAATCCTTCTCATAGAAGAGCTTGAAATGGAGGCTGGTTATGGTGATGGAGAATTTGTGCAGAGCTTTCGCCTCCTGAACTCGTTTCTCTCTCCCTTTGAATTGAGAAAGCTTTGGACTATTTATAGGTGTCGAAAAAGTGAACTCATGATGATCTGACACCGCATTAATTTGCATGCCCTACTGCACAAACTTTCACACCGTCAACCCATTGGTTCTGCCATGTTCTGATAACGTGTAATCTGTTCGTATACTGACATAACAGCTACCGAAAACTACTGCCCAGGCGTTTGTATCTGCTTTTTCTTGTCAACGCATGGTCTTGACGCCTGGGCTTGACGCATGGGTTTTCACTTTTTTTGTTCTCGCAGCGCTTCTTCTCTGGTACTTGGGTTATTTATGCTTCTTTTCTACTTAATCCTGCATTAAGAACAGAAAAGCTAATATTTTCTTAGGTATATTCTTTTGTAAATGATGTCAACGCATGGTAATACATATTACACAATTGAACTGCCAAAATCAGTGTTTAACCCTAAAGTTGCTCTAATTATTCCAAATAGTGAATATAATAACTTGTATTTCTACAAGTTATCAGCTTTCTACACACATAGCCTAAATAAATATACCTAATTATACAATAGTAGGCCAATGACTTGTTTGGAATGATTTAAAAAAATTTCTTTTTATTTAAACACTTTTGATAAAAACTCCTTGAAATAAAAACACACACGTTTTGCAACTCTTTCTTAAAAGTGTTTTCATATACAAGTTTGTTTAGTTTGTTATATACCAAGAGTGTTTTTATTAATGTTTCTTTAGGCCAGTCGGTGTGGGTCACCGGAGGTCGCAATCGAAGATTGGCAGGTGGAGTTGGTGGCCGGAAGTTCGCTAGTGGGGGGAAGGGGTGAGGGGTATTCAGAGGCAGTGATTGGAGGTTGGTTGGACGATGACAGTAGCCGAAGGTGGCAGTCAGATTCGGTCGATGGCAGTTGCCGGATGTGGTTGTCACACCTTACTTTTAAAAAATCAATGCGTTGAAGAGCCTATAAAGAAAAGAAATAAAAGAACATGTTGGACGCATGGTCAGGACCAAGGTAACGCATGGTATGGGTGGACGCATGGAAGTAAACCAAGAAGGGAAAGAAGTGAAACGCATAAGAGAAGATGTAAGCATTGGCGATGGTAAGATGCATAAGCAAGAAGGGAATAAAGTTATGTCGTGAAGTGTTGAAAGAGATCTAAGTCTTGGAAAGGTAGAATACTATAGCAAACTGAGTAACGCATAGACTATTAGCAAGGGATGTTCTTGGGTGTTGGATAAAGTGGAAGGATAAGAAGTAAGCTCAAAGACTGGAGCAAGAGGTGGACACATACTAATCTATCATCAAACAAATATTTTTACAAGGAAAAGGTTAAATAAATAACCTTGGATTATAAACACAAGAACGCATAGAGGGATAATCAAGGAATCTTCAAGGATAGGAGAAAGATCATGGACGCATGATAGCATGCGGTTCAGGCTGACGCATGGTATTATGCAGTAAGACAAACGCATAGTAGTGTGCGTTTAAGACATTGACGTCTAGTAGTATGCGGTGGAAAAACGAGTTCAAGGGAAGTATGGTCGAGAGATAGGGAAGTAAATAATGAAGCTCAAACCTTAAAGGAAACTCAATGAACGCATGGGGGCGTTGTGATGAATGAATAGTTGTTTATTGGAAAATGTTGGACGCATAAGATAAGCTTATAAAGGCTAGGTGGTTTCATATAGACTTGCACCTTATCAGTAGGAGGTGTTAAAAACGCATGTTAAGTGTTTCATGCAAGGTGACGCTTGGATTAATGCATGGTTAATTAAGCATGCAGCGTGACATGTGGCAAACAAGTGGCAAAAGGAGAGGAGAAGTTGGATGACAAGCTCTCTATGTATAGAACCTTGAGGGAAAAGAAGCGACTGATGACTTTAAAGGAAGAATTCTGGAGAGAAAGGGAAGAAAGAATGCAGAAAGGAGGAATCCTTCCGTCCGTAGTAGGAGTCGGCGGCCAAGAGAAAAGGTATTCTTGACAACTTAGCTATTTTATGTTAAAGAAGTCGTCTTGCGTCGAAAGGGGGTAGGCCTTGCGTTGGAAACAAACACTACGTTCAAGGTGAACGCCGCGTCCAAAGATGGGTGATGCGTTCAAGTTGGACCTTGCGTCCAAGAGAGGTCTGACGTATCCAAAAGAGAAGTAAGAAGAGTTGGGCTGCACTTTGCGGTAGTAATCAACCTTGCGTTGAAGGGCAGGGTTTGCGGTAGTTATCAACCTTGCGTTGAAGGGCAGGGTTGCGTCCAACCGAGCTGACAGAGGAATATGGAGCCTTGCATTTCTGAGTTAGAACGCTGCGTCCAAGAAGCTCGGGAAGAGGAAATGGAGGGAAGGAAGAGGAATTTTTCTTTGGCAAGTACAGGTGAATAACACCTGCGTTTTTCAAAATATAAATGAGTTCTTTATGAATATGATTTCATGAGTTTCCAATGAATAAATGCATGTGTTTTATTTGAAAAGCTTTGAGTATGCTGGTTACTTGCTATAAGTTTATAAAACGCATGGTGATTGATTGATACATGTTTTCATGATTTTACTGAAAAGCATGGTGTTATATGATTTCATGAAAGATTTGGAAATAAACTTGTATGAAAAGCATGCTGTTTGATATTAAAGCTTTGAAATTGAATTTAGCATGCTGCTTGATGTGAGATTTGGAAACGGTTAACTTACGAGTTATTGATATAATGTTTCCAAAATATGTATTGTGTTTTATAAAACTTTGAAAAGGCACCCGAGGCTGAGGGACTTCGGGGAAAGCCAAAGGGTAGTCGGGATATTAGAAAAGGTACCCAATGCTGAGGGACTCGTAGAAGGCAGATGGGTAACCTGGATATAAATATAGGAAAAGACACCCAATGCTGAGGTACTCGTAGAAGGCAGATGGGTAGCCTGGATATGGAAATGAGACCCCAATGCTCAGGGACTCGGAGAAGGCATTGTGGGCGGCCAGGAATATAAAACCTATGTGCACATAGAGATATATACGACGCTAATGTGTTGAGATTATTCCACACAGCTAGGGATAATCGACGTTGAGTAGCGTTGAGCATCGCTTCGCCTCAACTAGGGAAAAATGATTTTTAAATGAATGAGATTTTGAGGATTTACTCTAAAACAGATATGCATGAGTTAACAATGGTTTTTGATCATGTTATAATATGATTTGAATTGTTATATTTTATGCCAGTTTGACCAGTTTTACAGTTAGTATAATGTTTTCAGAAAACTGTTACTCACTGAGCTGTTAGCTCACCCTTTTTATATGTTTTCCATTTTCAGGTAGCATGACAGTTCCCGTTGCCGATCGAAGTCGAGGTTTGTCAAGAGTAAGTTAATGGTATTACCGTCCTAGGAAGGATTTATATTGAAAGTGAGGTGAATGTGACAGTGAGTTATTAGACAGGGTAGTCGGTAACTGCTGTCCTCACACCCGTCTCGGGCTATGGGAGGATAGTTCGGGGTGGGGTGTGACAGTGGTGGTCAGAGTTTGCCGAGAACGGTCATCGGAAGTTGCGGCCAAAGTTGGTTGTGTAAAGGTTGAAATCCGTAATGCAGCGGAAACATTACAGAACCAAACTCAAAACTAATGGGATTTTGAAATACCCATATACAATGGAAAAAAAAGGGTTAAACATGTTTTTTAGAATTAGAAGCCTTACATCCGTTGTCGACTCTGAATCTACGAATTTTCTTTTGGCTTTTAGATCACTAACACCACCACCACGAACCACCCCTATTCTTTGAGTGATGAGATGAAGGATTGTGAATCTTTCTCTTGATCTTTGGGAAAAAACTAGAGAGGAAACCAAAGAGAATTTTTATCGAGAGAAAACTTCTATCTCTCTATTTCTTTTGCAGGCCTATCTAGAGAGAGATCAGGAGACGTGAGATTAAACCACGTAAAGCGTAATTCCCACGGGTAGGAGTGAATTCCCTCGCATATGATATCCTTAGCTGTGTGGAGTAGTCTCAACACAACAGCGTCTATTATACCTCTAAGTGCACATAGATATCATATCCTGGGTTACCCAAATACCTTCTCAAGTCCTTCAGTACCGGGTCCCTTATACGAGGTTTAGACCACCCGCATGCCTTCTCCGAGTCCTTTAACATTGGGGGCTATCTCTATACTCAGTTTACCCACATGCCTTCTCCGAGTCCTTCAACATTGGGAGCCTTTCTTTTAAAACATAATTCAAAAGCAACATGCTTTGAAAATAACATAATAAATATTCACAAGTTTAAGCATCTCAAACTTTCACAATTTCTTTAACATTCATCATGCTTGCATAAAATCATAGATCAATGAATAGTATGCTTTTCATAAAACTTGGTTAACAATCAGCATGCTTCAAATAATCCTAATGCAAAACCATAATATGCATTTACATGGAAACATATGCTTTCTTCAAGCAAATAGTCATCATAGGACATTTAAAATCCGTGAACAGTATAAGCATAAGAATATATTTCTAAGAAAAATTATATATCAAGAAAACTTTGTATAGAGTATGCTCATTTTGAATAAAATTGCCACTCACAACTTGTCCCGACCCTTAAAGGGTTATACGCCTTTCGTAGCTCCTCTCGGCCTAAAATAGTACATTTTTCCTTTGTTAGATTTCCTTAAAATTCCTTTTTACATAGCAAACAAGCCTTAGACATTTCTATTATTGACCATCGAGACCCTACTTCATAAAGAAAACCATCACCGAGACTATATTCCACAAAGAAATGCTCCATCGAGACTATATTTCATAAAAGAGTTCACTAATGAACGAGATTCAGGCCATTAGCGAGACTAAACCAACGAATTCAAGCAAAAGACCAAATTGTACTAGCGAGACTATGGACTAGCGAGGCCAGCGAAACCAGTGAGACCAACAAGAGCAACGAGATTTGTCTCGCTTTCGCTCCTTCACGCCCCTAGTGTCATCCAATTCTCTAGCGAGACTCGTCTCCCTCTACTACTGTTCGCAATTTTAACTGTTAAAAGTTGTATTTTCCGCTTGAATTAGAATTTCTTCTCTTCTACAAACTTGTAAAGAAATGTGTTTTCTAGCTTCAAAATTTCAGGGTCTAACTCTCCTTTGTTCAACAGATATTTCAATTTTACTTCGACCTGTTCCAGATCACTCGAGGAATCTATATTAGCCACTTCCACCAATAATTAAACTTGTTCCTCTTCACATTCAGCTCAACCATCCTTCACAAACGTTGTTAATAATTGAATTAACTCACTAACCTCAAATTTTCAACTTCAAACTCGATCTCTTCAGCTCACTATTCTCCAAACACCAGACTTTGCTCAGATTGCGCGAACAGCAGACCCATTCTCGTTTTCAGCTTCACTTTCACCACGATTTCTTCCCGAGTTCCACACCAATTGCCCTGGTCGTCTTCTTCTTCCTCCCCTCGATTGCTCAGCTGAAGTTTAAGTTGGTTGAAAGTTTTGAAAGTGATGAATGTCGGCAGGTTAATTGGTTTTACCCGTATTTACCACCTTCACCGACTCAACTTTCATTTCCACTTTTCTTCTTTTCTCTTTACTTTTTTTTCTCTTCCTTCTAATAAATCTTCATCAATCCCCAAGTCCACAAGCATACTCAGTGTGTTTTTCTCTTCAATTAAATATATCAATAATAGTAATGCCAATAATAATTCAAGTTTTAATTACATCTTTCCACTTCGGTTTGAACAATGACACTCCTCTTAAGTCTTTTACGTACTAGCTGATATGTCGAAGTTTAGATTCCAAGTTCGATTTAACTCATAAATATTTAAAATTCAAGTTACCAAAAATATTCTCGGCTTCCCTTCACTTCTCCCTTCGATCTATACAAGAAAAAGCAAATAAGTTCACAACGATCTTACGTACTTAGATTAAGTGCTTAGAAATGACAATAGGGTTTAAAAATACTATGTGCACATAGGGAAAACATAAGGTTGGATACAAAATCGATGCATTTAGTTGAGTCAGGTGAGCCAGTAGAGAAAAACCAGTCAGGTTGCTTTGTCGTGGGAGCCCGCAGGATTAAAAAAAAGTTATTGTGCCGGAGGTGCTAGCAGGAAAAGATGTTTTGATAATAACCCTACGAGGGAAGTTGAGCATAATCTCGATATAATTATAATTGTACTTGCTATCGTTTGCTATCGCAATATTTATATATTGTATGTGTGAAGGGTTGTTTGAACCCTAGTCATTTCAATCACTCACTGGGCTTCGTAGAAGCTCATTCCTTTCTTATGTTTTTCTTTTCAGGTAGCAGCTGAGTTCTCATTGCTGAGTGAAGTCAAGGTTTGCTGAGATATCATGTGCTTTTGGTTATAGGCATAAGAATTTTTATATTATGAGTCAAGGTTTGCCGAGAAATTATGTATACATAGCTGTAGGCAGCAGACTAAAAGAGAAACTAGAATCATGTTTTTTGTAGACGAATTTGTTAAACAGTTGTAATAATAAATTATGCATTTGATTAATGAATTAGTTTATTTCTGCCTATATAAGTTGCTTAATTGATAGTTTCGGGAAAGGTAGAGTTTTGACTGTACGCATCGCAAGAGGGTCGATGTCTGCTGTCGTCACGCTCCGTCTCGGGTTGCAGGGGAGTGGCTCAGGGCGGGGTGTGACACGAACGACACAAAAACTCTCTTTCAAACTCTTTTCTCTCTTCCTTGCAGCTAACTCACTCTTTGGGACTCTCTATTGTATTTTCCTTGATTTCTCTTCTTCTTGTGACTCTTGGTGTGTCTAGGGTTGCTCGAAACCCTTCAATTTATAGAGTTGATCGCCCAAAATTCTTTAAAAAAACTGTTGATTCTTCAAATAAGGAAAGCTGGCGCTGCGACATTGGTCAATAGGGCCGCTGTGCTAACCGTCATGAAATGGTGGCACCGCGGTGCTGTAAGATGGTGTTGCGACACTGTGCGTCATAAAATCCTACCCTCGACGTCGTGCCACAACGCCGCGTCGGTACTAATACGCTGATGTTGAGTGATGCTCTTGAGAAAAAGTGTCGAGCTGGCGTCGCGACGCTGCCTTGTTTTTGGCAGTTTGGTGATTTTCTTCTTTTTTTCACTTGATTTTGGCTCGGTTTAGTTCTTTTGGCTTTCAACTATTGTTTTCTTTGTAATGACCTGAAAACCACTAATAAATAAGTGAAATCTAATATAAACTTCCTTAATTTCAGAGAATGAGAAGCACTTTTCGAGCGTTTTTCACCACCCCAAACTTAGAGATTAACTAGTCCCGAGCAAAGAGGAGAATCAAATAAAGGGAGTTTAAATGAAAAGTGTGCTAACGACTCATGTCTCAGAGAATAGCATTTAAGAGTTTAAGTAGAAACATGCAACCATATCTATATTGGTATAATCGTTCAAGGCCAAATCTTGTTATCTCACATGTGTGTGTGTAAGCCTCATTTAATTTAAAATGCTAAAACTCAAATTGGGATGAGAGCTTCCTTAGTTTTCCCCCTACTCTAGCTCATGCACCAATTTTCAAGTATCCACACATTTCAAACGAGTAATATGTCCACTAAGGTTGTCACACCCCCTCCCAGATTACCCTTTTAACTTGAAAGGAGATATGAGGACGGCAAACTTCACCCCTTTTGTGAGGTTCACTGCCCATCTATACTTGACTATCCTATTGAAAATATGATTTAACATAACTGCTCATAGTACATAATCTTAAATTAGATCCACCAAGCTAATAATGACAATAAGATTAGAACTTATATTTACATAAACTGGTACTCCAACCTTGATCACAACTAAACTTAGATGACATATACATTATCCTAACTCATTCCCAACATATAACTAGCTATGTCTACATGCCACATACACAAGTTGGTTTACACATACAACAACTATGATGAAAGTATTTTCTGATGACTTAAAGCTTTAGTAGGGTGAGGTTTGAGTAGGCTAAGCATCGAGAACTCTTTTGCTACCGGGAAGGAATAGAAAACAAGAAAAACTTGAGCTGGAAGCCCAGTGAGTGACATAATATTAAAACACAATTTGAGAATTAAATCATGCTTAATAATAGAGAAAACGTATACTGTATCATAAAAATCGTGCTTAGGCAAGGAAGAAAACATTAGTCATGCCATTTGATTAAATAAAACTTTAAAACTAATCAAATATTCATTTGCATTAAAAAATACCCTTAGTTGAGGCGGAGTAAGCTCAACACACTCAACATCGAAAACAAACCTTAGTTGGGGCGGAGTAATCTCGACACACCCAACGTCGAAAATCTTAGCTGATGTGGAGTAATCTCAACACAACAACGTCATCGCTCACTATGTGCACATAGGAACTATCTCGGGCTGCCCAAGTACCTTCTCCATGTTCTTCAGTACTGGGTCCCTAGGAAACTCAAATGCCTTCTTAACATCCTTCAACATTGAGTTACCTCATGTCATAAGGTTGCCCATATGCCTTCTCAACGTCCTTCAGCATTGGGTTCCTTAGAAAACATTTAGAAAACAACTATGTTTTGCATAAAAAAAGTACATCATAAAATGTTTCATGGAAAACAGATCATTCCTCAATGAATAGCATCATTTAAACATGCTTCTAAAAACTTGTGGAAAATAGATAAATCATGCTTTTCATGCCATTAAACCAAATAACACAGTAGTCATACTTAACATTTAGCAAATCATCATCAAATCACATTTTAAAAGAAATCACAGCTAGACATTATAAATAGAATCCTTTTTAAAGAAGAATGAGTGTCATTCACAATCCGAGCCTGTTCCTCGTGGTTTATAGGCTTTTCAATTCTCAATGTGACCTGAAATATCATTAACGAGCCATTAGATCTTCTCCTTGAAGTCCTTACAATCATCACTTAACTACATTTCATCCACATTGTCCATATTAAGCCTAATTTCCACCTTTATACCAATTTTACCCTTTTAGGGGCCTTTTTGCAAAATTCTCAAAATTTCCAAAAATATCCAAAAATCAGCTTAAAATTCATATTTACCCATTTTAAGGCCAATTATTAAAGAAAATATCAATTAGAGTCCAAAAATGTCTAAAATTACCTAAGATGGCCGTAGGCACCCTGAGTGGGCAGCAGGTGGGCAAGGGGGTGCTGGCAGGGGTGGGCGTTGGGCGTTGGCATTAGGTGTGTGCCGCATAGGGTGTGCGGGTTGGGGGGGGGGGGGTATTGGTGACAGGCGTGGGCAGGTCCTCAGGGCAGCCTCCAGCTGACTTCGACCAGCAATCTCCTATTTTCAACTCGATTTTTAAGAGCTCTAAAACACCAATTCCTTTCAAATAAAATTCAAATAAAAATTATGGGACTCAAGGGTAACCTTTTAACTAACTTACCAAGAAAATTGAGCTTCAAAAATCTTCCTGAACACCCTTGTCTTCAAAGCTAACTCGTCTGGTTTGCTTAGTTTCTGCGACAACCTTCAGTATTTTCAAGATTTCTCAAGCTTCCCGACCTCAAATCACTCCGGCAGCCCTAGGTTAGATTCCTAACTCACAGAGCTTTCTTTGGTCCAAAAATGACGAAAATGACACGAGTGAATCGGGAGAACCGACGTTGTAACTGAGCTGCTTGCTTAGAGCACGAGCTGCTACCCAATCCAACCAATCAGCTTTGGCCACACACCTTCTTGCTTCAACGTGGCTTCTTCTATTTTCTTCTCATCCTAGCCATCCAAATTAAATATAACATCCCTTTAAATAATCATTTTAATATAATTGTTGTGCGTATTTCGTACGTGTAAATTGTCCTAACGCAAAGTGCTAAATGATGTGTTTATGCGTTCAACATGTCATGCTTTGAACATGCTATGCGTTCTATTACTATGCGTTGGTGGTCTTGTCAAGTTTTCCTATTCTTTTACCCAAGTATAAGCAAAGTAATAGGTGTTCTCAGTGAGTCCGAGGTCGAACACAGGGATTATATTGATTCAGTTTTTAGTTGGATTTCATGCGTTACAGTGGTAACTAATAAATGTTTGAGAATTGTTTTTAATCTAAAGAAAGCGATTGTTTGTACACTAGACTAAAAGTTGTGAAAGATGGAAAGCATGCGACACAGCAAGTTTAGCTAACGATGTGTGTGAATGGATAAAGAAAAGGGTTCGGGTTGGTTAACATCTAACGTCGGAAACGCACAGTAGTATTCTATTCATGCTTGCTACTCTTCTCCCGGTTGTCAGCCGCTATGCGTTATATGTCTATAGTGCATAGGAGAGTGTTAAGAACCAAGGTTATCCCCATAGACAGGTAACACTACTTGGCCCTTGTCAATTGAGTTCCAAAATCACTTACCCTCTCGAGCAGTGTGATTATTACTACTTATATCGATTTGTCAGATGGACATAAGCATCGGATTAAGCTCGCAATTGACAAGATAAAATAGTTACACTATGGTTCCTAGTTAGATGTCAACGCAACCCCAGACCCTTGAGTGATTAACTCATGGTTTGAAAGTAAAAAGTGGGAAGTTTAGAAAAATGAGTAGACATGGAAGATAATTATATTGATGAAATGAGATACAATTTTCGATAAGTTCAATGTCTTGATACAAATCTAAAATTAAGATAGAACAGTAAGCAAGAAAGCAGAGAAGGCGTCAATGTCTTGAGTCGCCCGGATGGAAGCGTGAGGTTCTGCTGTGAAGTGGTCCGGCGGAGGGAAGACTCTTCTCTCTCGAGCTATTCGTCTCCGGCTGATGTCTGAGAGAACTCTGCTGTCATTTATGGAGTTGTTTCGAGAATCAACAACCTTTCTCATCTCGCAGAGCTGCCCTTTTATAGATTATGAAATCGCAGTTAATAGCAAATCTGCTTGATTGGTGGCGAGATTGATACTGCGTCCATCTCGCCTGATTGCGTGATTCTCGGGCCAATTAAGATCCACCACTTTAGCCACAAATCATGTTTGTCAATCATCCGTCAATCTCTCAAGATTCCGATCTGATTCTCAGCGCCTTGCCTTAACGGTTGTCTACGCGTCCATGCATAGTTTGGCCGATGTCAACGCGTCGTAGGTTGCTAACGCGTAGTTATGCGTTGAGTTGTTGTTAACGTGTCGTCAGGTTGTTTGTGTTCCGTTCAGATCATGCGTCCACGAAAAACAGATTGGTAACTCGTCGTCCTGCGTTAAGAAGTCATCAACGCATCGTCTGCATTCCTGCGTTAAAACATGCGTTTTAGGCTCAACAAGTGGTAAAATCATTATCTTCATAAAAATACAAGAGTATAACGTAAAGGAAGATTTATCAATAGAATTTAGCATAAACTACCGCATGCTTCTCTATTTAAGCTCTATTTATCTATGAAAAATGTTATAATAACTTGTATTTCTACAAGTTATCAATAATTTAGTATTTATTTCTTAATTTTTTATTTCCTCTAAATTATTTCCAACTTGTTGACCTTTGACTTGAGATTTTCCTTCAACACTTAGCAAAATTTTCCTCCTAAGTCCAGCCACACTTCGTTGTTCAACTATACCCTTATCTCCATCTCTTTTGTTGCTTATTAAAAGTAAATGGAAGAAGAAAGTAATCATAGTTACTTAAACATGCACTTTAATTCCACCTACCCTCCTAACCATTCAAACCAACCCTAGCCAACCTTTAATCATGATTTTTATCTTTTGTTTAAGCAAAGGAAAATAGAGATTAGGGCTTACAAAGGTGCCATTCAATCACATTTTTCATGGGTCCTAAACTTGCATTCTTTTACCTAGGGGCACTAGCTTTCACACATTCACTGTAGGGACTTGTACTTAGTCAATTCCCAGACATCCTTACTGATCACAACAGAGGCAATTCCTTTTACCCCCATCCATGCATACTCATTACAAGTTTAATATTTAAAAAAATAGGCATGTAAAGCTCATATATTTTGTGTACACTTTTTTCTCAAAGGCATGTATACTCTTTTCTTTTTCCTTAGTCTAAGATTAAAAACCATCATGCATTTCGACTCTAACCGATGGGGCCTTTCAGAGTGACAACCAAATACACCAAACTTAATCCTTTTTTCAGTTAAAGATTCTAAATTAAAGTGGCTACGTGCTCAAGAATATGGGAGATGTTAAGAGGGACTTAAATGAATTTAACTCAAGAAAATGCTATCCTATTTCCACAATAAGTCATCTATCTTGCAAATTCGAATTTCATCATGGGCAATCAACATCAACAACACACAACCATAAAAACATTCCCAGTATCTTTGAAAGTTCCAAAATTTTCAAAAAAATTTTCAAAATTTCATTAACATGCATATGATCATTAAAACCTCACAAACATGCATAGCAGGATAATAAAACACACAAAAGTACGAGTGACACCTCTCACCTGAAACTTAGAATCATGCATTGTCCTCAATGCATAAGAGCATCGAACAAAGAAAGAACAAGCCTGGGAGCAAGCGAGAAGCCACCAAACAGGCTTGGTGTAAGGAGTACTTTTTGTCATGAACCATGATCTTGAAAAATAAGAAAGCATATGAGTGACTCCATGATTATTTGAAAATAAAAAGAAAAAAAAATAAAGCAATAAAATTGGGTTACCTCCTAACAAGCGCTTGCTTTAAGATCTCTTAGCTAGACCGGACCATTGGATCATTCTATGAAAGTAAGGTTCTCAATTCCTCGTTCTTCGTCACCGATGTAGTGTAAACCCTACTTTTATTTCTAAGCACTTAATCTAAGCACGTAAGATCATTGTGGACTTACTTGCTTTCTCTTGTGTAGATCGAGGGAGAAGTGAAGGAAAATCGAGTGTATTCTTTTTTTTGGTAAGTTGAATCCTAAATCAAGCATGAAATCTATTTTTACACAACAATTAGAATACATATAAGACTTAAGAAAAAAGTAACGGGTCGAACCGAAGTGAAGATACTAATGGATTTTGTGTTATGTCAATTATTGTGTAATTAATAAGAATGAAGGTTATAAAAAAAGAAAGAAAAGAGAAGGGAAGAGAAGAAAGAAAGAAGGAAAGAAAAAAAAAAAGAGAAAAAGAAAAAGAAAGAAAATGGAAGATAGTGGAGGGATTGTTGGCTAAGGAATTTATATCCGGTTATGATTTTAGTTGCCGACAATTTACCATTTTCCAAACCTTTAGCTGACTTAAACTTTAGCTGAGCATTGAGGGGAGGAAGAAGAAGACGACCAGGGAAATTGGTGTGCAATTCAGGAAGAAATCGTGGTTTAAGTGAAGCTGAAAATGAGAATGGGTCTGTTGTTCGCATAATCTGAGCAAAGTCTAGTGTTTGACGAATAGTGAACTGAAGAGATCGAGTTTGAAGCCAAAAGTTTGAGGTTAGTGAGTTAATTCAATTCTCAACAATTTTTGTGAAGGATGGTTGAGCTGAATGTGAAGAGAAACAGGTTTAATTACCGGTGCAAGTGACTGATGCATATTCCTCAAGTAATCTGGAATAGGTTGAAGTAAAATTGCAATATTTGTTGAACGAAGGAGATTTAGACCCTGAAATTTTGAGGTAATTTAGAAAACACATTTCGCTACAAGGTTATAGAAGGAAGGAAATGCTAATCTGGGCTGAAAAATGCTAGTTTTAGCAGTTAGAAGCGAAGACAGAAGCAGTGGGAGATGGGTTTCGTTGGAAAAAGCAGCGATACTGAAGGCGTAAGGGTGAGTAGCGAGACGAGTCTCGGTGGTTGGTGTGCTCACTTTTAGTGTTAACCGCAAGTGTATGGGTCAAGTTATAATATAAAACGGTTAAATCCGAGTATCGTACCACTAGAGATCCAATTGGGAAGGTTTGAGTTACTTAGCTATTCTAGAATTGAATCAATTTTATTTGAGGATTGAAATTCAATTTTGTGAATTAGGGAAAAATAAAAATCAAGCAAAGAAAGTATCAAAGGGAGAATTGCAAGAGTCAAGAGAGTTCTAGAGTTTCGAATCCTTGTTTATTTCATCATGCAAAAGTTTAGATTTCATGGATTTTATTGTAAATCTTATGTCTTTCTCATGCAACTTGATTGATTGTTAATCTCTTAAAACCAATACACAATTACATGGCATTAAAACTAGTCTTTAGCAACTTTCATTGTCAACCTAACTACTCTCGTGATAAATTAACAACGATTCATTGTTATAGATCAAATTACACATATAATCTCTCGATTATACATCTAACCTAACATGTGAAGGTGGCCAATCTTCAAGAATTAAACACAATAACAATGAAAAGCACAATTTATTCAAACAAAACCATGAGTCTACAAAATTAACATGAATTCACAAACAATTCATCAAAACCCTAAAACTAAAGAGTTTAGCCACTCATAGCGTGAAGCAACATGTTGAACAAAAATAATCAAAGGAAGAGTGCAAAGAATAGGGAAACTCTACTGAAAAGAGGTTCTTGATTGAGGCAGCACCATCACAAATTCCTCGGCTCTCACGTCGGACTTCGAAGGGCACCAAGACTATCTCGAACTCTTTTCCTCTTCCTTGCAGCTAACTCACTCTTGGACTCTTGCTTAATTCTCACCCTTTTTTATCTTTCTTTAGGTCTGCAACTTTCTTGCTTTTCTTGATATTTCTCCCCCCCTCTTGGCTGCTGAAAACCCCTAAATTTATAGAGTTTGGCCGCCAAAAATTTAACCTAAAATATAAAACTTGCGTTTATTTAACGCTGGCGCCGCGGTGATGTCGCATAGCGCCGCGGCACTAGCGTTGCGGCCAAAAATAAGTTGCTCTCGGGTTTTAGCGTCGCGGCAGCGCCGTCCCAGCGCCGCGACGCTGTCTTGCGTTTATCAAGGATGCGTCGAGGCAGCGCCTTCCAGCGCCGTGGTGCTACTCTGCGCCCATGCTGATGCGTTTCTGCTTCAGCGCCGTGGTAGCGCTGCCTTAGCGCCGCGGCGCATCATGCGTTTCAACAAAGATGCGTTTTTCAGCTCTTTTTCGCCATATTCTTGCTCGATTTTTATCTTTTAGTCGTTTCTTCTAATTTTCCTCGTTTTAACCTGAAAATCACTAGCAAACAAGTGAAATCTAATATAAAACTCCCTTAATTTGAGAGAATAATAAGCACTTTTCAAGTGCTTATCAGTGGTGTCGCCAGTTGCTTTTTGTCTCACAAATCTCACGAAGTCTCGCTAGTCTCGCTGGTGTCACTACTCTCGCTGGACAAGTAAGTCTTGCTGGTTTTGCCTAGTCTCGCTAGTGCATATCTCGCTTATTTGGACAAGTCTCGCTAGTTCTATACTTTGGTTAGTAGTTGGTCTCGCTAGTGAGCTTTATCTTAATGCTTAAGACATATTTGCTACACTTTAATGGGAATTCTAAGGAATCTAACAAAGTAAATTAAACCATTTCAGGCCGGGAGGAGCTAGGAAAAACATATAACCCTTTAAGGGCCCAAGACAAGTAGTGAGTGACAATTTTATTCAAAATAAGCATACTTTATACAAAGCTTTCATGCTATTTACCATTGCTTGGAACCATGTTCTTATGTTTATGCTTTTCACGTGTTTTGAATTTGCTATGATGATTATTTGCTTTAAGGAAGCATGTGTTTCTATGTAAATGTATATTATGGTTTTGCATTGGAAATATTTGAAGCATGCTAGTTGGTAACTGAGTTTTACGAAAGACATGCTATTTGTTAATTTATGATTTTACGGAAGCATGATGATTGTTAAGAAATTTGTGAAAGTCTGAGATGTTATAAACTCGTGAATTTTTATTATGTTATTTTCAAAGCATGTTGTTTTTGAATTATGTTTAGAAAAGTCTCCCAATGTTGAAGGACTCAGAGAAGGCATGTGGATAGCCAAGATATAGAAATGGCTCCCAATGCTAAAGGACTCGGAGAAGGCATATGGGTAGCTGGGATATAGAAATGGTTCCCAATGCTGAAGGACTCGGAAAAGGCATGTGGGTAACAAGAGTATAGAGATAGCCCTCAATGCTGAAGGACTCGGAGAAGGCATGTGAGTGGTCTAAATCTCGTATATGGGACCCGGTATTGAAGGACTTGAGAAGGTATTCGGGTAACCCAGGATATGATATCTATGTGCACATAGAGATATGTCACATCCTTTTTCTAAGACCATTTCGTGGAAGAGCCTATAAAGGGAAGAAGTAGGACAAGAGCGGTTGTGCTCAAGTGTTAGTTTACATAGGTCGTAGATGAAATTTGAATTAGAAAGATTTGATAGAAAGGTTGCGTTGAGTGAATTCTGAATCTTGGAATCAAAGTAATTCTTGAAGTTGAGAATTCTACTGTGTAGGATAAACAGATCAGGAGAACGCAAGCATGATTTTAAGCTTAGAAGTAAGACCTATGGAAAGAAAGGAGACCTCATCAAGTGATGGGCAGGGTTAAAAAGAATAGCTGAAAGGTAAGTGAAGTTGGACGCATACTTAGTGGAAGACCATGTTGGACGCATGGTAGAGACGAAGGAAATGCATGATAAAGGTAAAATGCATGTTGGTATGTAATTAAGGCAGACGCATGGTATTATGCGGTAAGGAACAAACACATAGAAGTATGCGTTTGAGACTTTAATGCCGGGTAGTATGCGGTAGAGAAATGCTATAAGCCCCTACCTGACATTTGGGAGTTGGCAAGTTAAGAAGAAACTATGAAATGGGCAGTGATTAGAAAAAGTTGGCTGAGTAGTATGGGAGCAAAAGTGGTTAAGTGTTGGCCATGCGTTAGTGGGGCTACGCGTTGAGAATATGTTGGAAGCCACGAGGCGTTGAAGGCCATGAGGCGTTGAAGGCCACTAGGCGTTGACGGCCACGAGGCGTTGAAGGCCACGAGGCGTTGGAAGCCACTAGGCGTTGGAAGCCACTAGGCGTTGGAAGCCACTATGCGTTGAAGGCCACTATGCGTTGGAGACTACTATGCGTTGAAGGTTGGTATGTGTTGGTACATTAGAAGAGTGGCCGAGAGGATCATGCGTTAATCGGCTATCCGGCGACTGGGCGTTGCGCAGTTGTAAAACAGCAAGTTGAAGCTATGCGTTGCTGAAGCTTTGCACGGAAGGTTGCGTCAGCTAACCTAAGTAAGAAGGTGATGGCCGTACTGGTGAGTCGGTGGTATATATATAAGTAAGTACGCCGACTAAATAAACACTTTAGACATATTTCGAACCCAGATTTACCCCTTTTCGCAAAAGAACAACGAGGAGAGGTGGAAGAAGCTGTTTATGCCGAAGTTAAGTAGGAACCAAATTATTTCCATGGAGAAATTGAAGCTAGAATCAGAAGCTTGACTGTTGATGATAATCTAGACATCATTCGGTGTTTGAAGAAGAGTGAGCTGGGGAAGTCAAAGCTAGGGCGAAAATTTCAAAGGTGAGTGAGTTAATTCTTAGCAACTCCTGTAAAGGATGTTTAAGCCAAATTTGAGCAAGAGTATGTTAAATTTTAGGAAGAAGTATTCGGAGTTGAACTACTACATGAGTTGCTAGTTGATTCGAGGCAGCTGGAGTTATTCGAGAATAGTTCTCAAACGAAGAAAGTTAGGGTTTGAAATCTCGAGGTAAGTTAGAAAGCTCACTTCTTTACAAGTTTGTAGAAGAGAGAAAGTTCTGATTTTGGCTGGATTTCGATGTTTAGTAGTTTTGAGAACGGGTTAGAAAAGAAAGAAGAAAGCACTGACCATCGGGGGGTCGCTAAGACAAAAGTATCGCTAAAAAGTTGGAGGGTGATCAGCGAGACAAGTGCCGCTGGTAACGCAAAGGGGCCTTGCGTCTCACAACTCTCGCTGACTCTCGCTGAGTATCGCTTGTTAAGGTAATATCGCTAGTCTCGCGAAGCTGGGTATCGCTGATGCCGCATGGTTATGAGTAGTTTAATCTAATAATCTCGCTGATACCTGTGAATCTTGCTCATTATTGTAAGTTGTAAACAAGAGAGGGACTAGTGATGAAAACCCATGTTTGAGATATTTAAGCAAACGTAGTGAATATAAAGAGGAATATTAGAAATGTCTAACACGAAAAAGGTGTGTTTACAGGTCAAGAGGAGCTAGGGAAAGCGTATAACCAGCTCGGAGACCGGAATAAGTCGTGAGTGACTTTATGGTTTGAGATAAGCTAACAATGCCGAAGGACATGTGAAGGCATATGGCAGCCCTAGTATTTCTACGAAGCTCTCACCAAAGGATATAAAGACGGTGATTGAGTATTTCCCTGGGACCCTAGTACCGAAGGACATGAGAAGGTACACGGGCAACCCGAGATCAGACAGACTTATAAGCAGAATAAAAGGCATCTGACGCTGATGTGTTGAGATTATCACACAGCTAAGGCTTATTGACGTTGTGTGCGTTGAGTTCGCTCCGCCTCAACAAAGGTTCAATGAAAAGATATCCATTTACGTAATGATAGTTATTTACAAGTTATAGTTATTTACAAGTTTATGAAGCATGATATGGGGCGGAGTATTCTCAACACACCCAACGTCTATACACATGTTTCATAACCAAGGTCACCCGAGTACCTTTTCCGAGTCCTTCAATACAGGGTCCCTTAACAAATTTCCTGGCCACCCACATACCTTCTCCTAGTCCTTCAGCATTGGGGCCATTTTCATACATAAATTCCCCACATGCCTTCACCAAGTTCTTCAGCATTGGGAGTCATTTTCAACATAATTTACCCAAATGCCTTCTCCGAGTCCTTCAACATTGGGAGTCTTTTTTCATACATAATTTATAACATAACATAAATTCATGAGCTCAAAGCATTTCATACATCTCAACACTTTTCACATGCTTAGATGCCTTTAATCATAAATTGCATGCTTTACTCAAATTCATAGCACAACTAGTATACTTCAGATACTTCTCATTATATAACACATAACATACATATAAAACTCATGGAAATGAACCATATAAACAAATTTCAAACATATATTCAAACAAGAAACTATGCTTGAAGAAACTCTTTTAGATTCGAGTGTCACTCACAACTTGTCCTAGGCCTTGAATGGATTATACACCTTTCCAAGCTCTTCTTGGCTTGTAATGACACATTATTTCCCTTTTACAAACCATTAAGTTTACACATTTATACTTATTCAATGTTTCACCACCGAGACTAATCTTCATCCAAATAATCATTATTAAGCGAGACTACTAGAGAGACTCATTTACAAGTAAACTGTACTAGCCATACCATGGTGAGCGAGACCAGCGAGACTCACTTGAGCAGCGATACCTAGCAATACCCAGCGAGAATTGTGAGATGCAAAGCCTTCAGCATTACCAACGACACCCGTCTCGCTACTCACACTTAAATTCTTAGTGCCGCTGCGGTTCTAGCGACACCCAACTATCTTAGTTTCTGCCTTTCCTCTTATTCTCACTTCTATCTGTTAAGAATCACATTTCCAGCCAAATTTACAATTTCTTCCCTTCTACAAACTTATAAAGAAATAGGTTTTCTAGCTTACCTCAAGATTCCAGAGCGTGACTCCTCTTCCTTTGACAGATATTCTCAAATGACTTCAAGCTGCTCCAATCGCTCAACAAATTTGTAACAGTCACTTCCACCTAAATTTTACATATTTCTCTTCAAATTCAGCTTAAACATCCTTCATAGAAATTGTTAGGAATTTAGTTAACTTACTAACATTAAAATTTTAGCCCCGAATCCGATCTCTTCAGCTCACTTTTCTCCAAACACTAGACCGTGCTCGAATTGCGTGACAGTAGTCAGACCCACTGTTCCAAATTCAGTTTTACCACGAAACCGATCTGAATTCTCCACAACTTTGCCCTAGACACCTTCACCTACCTCTCTTCGTCTCTCAGCTGTAAAATAGAACTGCTTTGAGCTTTTGAATGTGTTTAAATGATCAAGCACTCAACTCACACACTTAAATAAGCTCCGACTTAACCTCCACTTCTTTTTTTTTTTTCTTTAAAAATAAGTTGGCCAACGCAAGCTACTTCACACCAGCCTCACCACTGCATGGTAGCAGCCCACCAATGCATGGAAGCAGCCCTCCAACACCATGGTAGCCTCACCAACGCATGCTACTTCATGCCCAAAGGCTCTCGACTAACACTTCACTCACCCTTCTTTAGCTTGCCATCTTCCAAAGTTAAGTATAGGGCTTACACCAAAGGCAATTCGGGACTACTTCCAACATACATTACCGGCAAAACAAGCCGGAATAATGAATGTGCTCATCAATGTTAACAACTTTGAGTTGAAACTGAGGTTGATGATAAGCACTTGAAAAGTGCTTTCTATTCTCTCAAATTAAGGGAGTTTATATTAGATTTCACTTGTTTGCTAGTGATTTTCAGGTTAAAATGAGGAAAATTAGAAGAAACGACTAAAAGATCAAAATCGAGCAAGAATACGGCGAAAAAGAGTTGAAAAACTCAAAAGGGCGAATTTTGGGATAGCACTGCGGCGCTAAAACATAAACGCATCATTCTGGACGCATAGTAGCACCGCGTCGCCTAAATTCGACGCAACCTTGTTGAACGCATGACAGCGTCGCGGCGCGTGGACGGCGTTGCTGCGGCGCTAATGCCCGAGAACAATATTTCTGAAACGCATCACAGCGTCGCGGCGCTTGGACGGCGCTGTCGCGGCGCTAAAACCCGAGAGCAAACTTTTCTGATGCAGCTCTAGCGCCGCAGCGCCAGCTTTCCTTAAATGAAAAATTGTTATTTTTGGTAAATTTTTGGGTGGCCAAACTCTATAAATTTGGGGGTTTCGAGTAGCCCAAAGGATCAAAGAAAATCAAAGCAAATCAAGGAAGTTACAGACCTAAAGAGGCACAAAAAGGAAAGAATGAAGTGAGGTTCAAATAGTGAGTTAGTTGCAAGGAAGAGGAAAAGAGTTCGAGATAGTCTTGGTCCCTTCGAATTTCGACGTGAGAGCCAAGGAGATCGTGACGGTGCTACCTCAATCAAGAGCCTCTTTTCAGTAGAGTTTCCCTTTCTTTACACTCTTTCTTTGTTTATTTTGCTTAAACATGTTGCTTCAAGCTATGAGTGGCTAAACTCTTTAGTTTTAGGGTTTTGATGATTTGTTTATGAATTTATGTTGATCTTGTAGACTTTCATGGTTTTGTTGGAATGATTATACTTTTCATTGTTATTGTGTTTAATTCTTGTGGATTGACCATCTTCACATGTTAGGTGATAACTTGTAGAAATACAAGTTATGATAGCCTTTTTCTTAGATAAATAGAGATTAAATAGAGAAGCATGCGGCAAGTTATGTGAATTTTTATTAAGAAATCTTCCTTTGCGTTATACTCTTGTATTTTTAGGAAGATAAATGATTTTACCACTTTTTGAGCCTAAAACGCATGTTTTGACACAGGAATGCAAACGATGCGTTGATGACTTCTTAACGCAGGACGACGCGTTAGCAATCTGTTCTTCGTGGACGCATGATCTGAACGGAACGCAAACAACCTGATGATGCGTTAACAACTATTCAACGCATAACTATGCGTTAGCAACCTACGACGCGTTGACATCGGCCAAACTATTCATGGACGCATAGACGACCATTAATGCAAGCCACTGAGAATCAAATTAGAATCTTGAGAGATTGATGGATGATTGACGAACATGATTTGTGGCTAAAGTGGTGGATTTTAATTGACCCGAGAATCACGCAATCAGGCGAGATGGACGCATGGTATCAATCTTGCCGCCAATCAAGCAGATTTGCCATTAATTGCGGACGCATCATCTATAAAAGGGCAGCTCTGCAAGATGAGAAAGGGTTGTTGATTCTCGGAAGAACTCCATAAGTGACAGCAGAGTTCTCTCAGACTTCAGCCAGAGACGAATAGCTCGAGATAGAAGAGTCTTCCCTCCGCCGGACCACTTCACAGCAGAACCTCACGCTTCCATCCGGGCGACTCAAGACATTGACGCCTTTCCTGCTTTCTTTCTTGTTGTTTCTATCTTGATTTTAAATTTGTGTCAAGACATTGAGCTTATCTAAAATTGTATTCCATTTCATCAATATATATATCTTCCATGTCTACTCAATTCTCTATACTTTCCGCTTTTTACTTTCAAACCATGAGTAACTAATCACTCAAGGGTTTAGGGTTGCGTTAGCATCTAACTAAGAACCATAGTGTAACTATTTCATCTTGTCAATTGCGATCTTAATCCGATGCTTATGTCCATCTGACAAATCGATATAAGTAGTAATAATCAAACTGCTCGAGAGGGTAAGTGATTGTGGAGCTCAATTGACAAGGGCCAAGAAGTGTTACCTGTCTATGGGGATAACCTTGGTTCTTAACACTCTTTTATGCGTTATAGACATATAACGCATAGCGGCTGACAACCGGAAGAAGAGTCGCAAGTATGAATAGAATACTACTATGCGTTTCTGATGTTAGATGTTAATCAACCCGAACCCTTTCTTTATCCATTCATTCACATCATTAGCTGAATTTTCTGTGTCGCATGCCTTTCCATCTTCCACAATTTTAGCCTAGTGTACATACTATCGCTTTCCTTAGATTAGAAACAAAACATTCTCAACTATTTCTTGGTTACCACTGCAACGGATGAAATCCACATAAATACTAAATCAATATAATCCCTGTGTTCGACCTCGGACTCACTGAGAAAACCTACTCCTTTGCTTATACTTGGGTAAAGGATAGGAAAATTTGACAAGATCACCAACGCATTGTAGTAAGACGCATAACATGTTCAACGCATGATATGTAAAACGCATAATCATATTTTAAGCTACACCTTGTGTTTGTACAATTTCATTTTCACACATAATATAATCCACACAACATTAGGTTAGATGTATGATTGAGAGATTGTATGTTTAACTTGATCTATAACAATGAATTGTTGTTAATCTATCACGAGAGTAGTTAGGTTGACAATAAAAGTTGCTAAAGACTAGTTTTAATGTCATGTAATTTTGTATTGGTTTTAAGAGATTAATAATCAATCGAGTTGCATGAGAAAGGGTTGTTTTTGAGAGAAAAGCACTCTGCGGGGAAGGTCCAGGGGAACGAGACTTGGAATTAAGTTTCTAGACTTAGGCATATGAATGACAATAAAATTCATGAAATCTATAATATTGCATGATGAAATAAACAAGGATTCATTACCCTAGAACTCTCTTTGACTCTTGTGTTTCTCACTTTAATACTTTCTTTATTTGATTTGTATTTTCCATAACTCATAATATTCAATTTCAATCCTCAAATAAAAGTGATTCAACTCTAGAATAGCTAAGTAACTTAAACCTTCACAATTGGATCTCCAGTGGAACGATATTCGGACTTAACCGTCTTATATTATAACTTGACCCGTACACTTGCGGTTAACACTCAAAGTGCGCATCAGTTGATCCAAATGGCTAGAGAGCTAGCCTTTAGAGGAAGAACTAATGAAGATCCTCACAAGCACTTACGATCTTTCTTAGAAATATGGAGACGGTAAAGTTGAATGGTGTCTCTAATGATGCAATTCAACTAAGACTTTTTTCTTTTTCTTTACAGGACCAAGCAAAGGATTGGTTGGAAACCATCCGTCCAGATCATCCCTCCAGATAGTATCACTACATGGGAGATCTTAGCTCAAGCTTTCTTGAACAAATATTTTCCACCGGTTAAATCTCAAAGACTAAGAACGGAGATAGGAACATTCTGCCAACTTGAGGATGAACAACTTTATAAGGCTTGGGAGAGGTACAAGGACCTCTTGAGGAGGTGCCCTCAACATGGCTACCCAGATTGGTTGCAAATTCAACTCCTCTACAATGGATTGTCAAGCTTAGCCAAATCCATTCTAGATGCAACCGCCGGAGGCTCAATTTTCTCAAAGAATGCTCAAGAGGCCTATACCATACTACAAGACTTGGCCACTACATCGTACAATTGGCCATGTGAACAGTCTTCTCCAATCATCCCAAAAGCCACCACACAATATGAGATGGACGAGGTAGGTTCTCTAAAAGCTCAATTTGCTTCTCTCACTAATGCTTTATCTAAATTGTATCAAGGAAGTGAAGCCCAAGAAAGTCCACCATCCATAGCTTCCTTTGCGGTCATGGCAAATCAACAAGAGCCAAGTGAGTTAGAAGTGGCCAATTATGTGGATAGAGGACAATACCAAGGTCAACAACGACTCCCAACTCACTATCATCCCAACTTGAGGAATCATGAGAATTTCTCATATGCCAACAACAAGAATGTGTTGCAAGCACCTCAAGGATTCAATGGAGCGGGGAACGCAAAGACATCATCATTAGAAGACATAATGCTTGACTTTGTCAAAGAGTCAAGATCAAGGACAACCACATTGGAGAATTCAGTCCAAGCTATAACAAGCACCATTCAAAGCCAAGGCAAGGCAATTCAAAACTTGGAGGTTCAACTTAGTCAAACAGCCTCATCTCTCCACACAATGCAAAAAGGTAAATTCCCAAGTTGTCCGGAGAAAAACCCCAAGGAGGAATGCAATGCCATAACCCTAAGGAGTGGCTAGGAGTTGAACAAGCACATCATGATAGAAGATGATGAGCTTCCACAAGAAGAGGATGAAGCTATCATAGAGGATGTTCCACAAAAAGAGAGTGCATCTAAGGAAAAGGAGAAATCAAAGTCAAACATCTAACTATACTTCTTTCATCCTTAACACTTTACCTTTTCCTCAAAGATTTCAAAAGAAAAAGATTGATGCTCAATTTTCTAAATTCTTAGACATATTCAAAAAGTTGGAAATTAACCTTCCTTTTGCAGAGGCATTAGAACAAATGCTTAAGTATGCCAAGTTCATGAAGGATGTGTTGTTTAAGAAGAAAAGGTATGGAGACTATGAAACGGTTGCACTAACCGAAGAATGTAGCACGACACTACAAAGGAAATTGCCTCAAAAACTAAAGGATCCAAGGAGTTTATCTATCCCTTGTCATTTAGGCAATAATTCGCTTACTAAAAACTTTGTGATCTTGGAGCTTTCATTAACTTAATGCCTTTATCCATGTTTAGGAGGCTCAATGGTGGAGAGGTGCAACCAACTACCATATCCTTGCTTTTGGCCGATCGAGCCGTTGTTCATCCCTACGGCATCGTGGAGGACTTCTTGGTCAAGGTAGACAAGTTTATCTTCCCAGCGGACTTTGTGATACTAGACATGGTCGAAGATTCCGAAGTCTCCATAATCCTTAGGAGACCTTTCTTGGCCACCGATGTGCAAGATGGAAAACTCACATTCCGCCTTAATGATGAGGAGGTAACATTCGACATCTATAAAGCCCAAGCATGCAGATGTGAAAAGGTATGAGCATCATGAGCCAAGCACAAAGGTAACATCGCCTCTCTCTTCTAGTAAGAACTCTATGCATGATGAGCCTTCTTTGAATGGTAAGACTAATGGCATGCTTGATGTTAAATTAGAAAATCCTATGAGACATGTTTCTAGTTGTGATAATGCTCCTAGTTCTTCTTGCATGCCTCCAAAACCTATAATGAATTATGAACAAATCATGGAGAAGCATATTAAAAATGAAGTGGTGAGTCCGGTAAAATTTCATAATGATGATTCCTTAATGATACTTGACTATATTAGAAAAGATGATGTCCAACTTGACAATGATTTGTTGACCAACTCACTAAATGTTAATGAATATGTTTGTGAGTGTCAATGTGGGCGAAAACTAAAAGTTGTAGGTGATCCAAAGCATAGAAAGAAGAAACCACCTTGGGATTTGTCGTGACTCGTGAGCCCCGTCTAGTGATAGCACTCAAATTGTGTTATCTCACTTCGCATAATTCAGGATCGTTCTTACCTTTTTACTGGTTTATTTCTTGATTTAGACACGATATGAGCATATGGAGCCCTCAGGACGATTTATAGGCACTTCAGGTATAAGTGAGATTATTAACAAGCAAATCGAATGAAATGGAGGAGGAAGTCAATAAAGCAGTTTGGCGTCGCAGCGCTAGCACGGCTCCAGCATTGCACTTTTCCAGAAGGCATCCGATTTTTGATTTGGAGATAGCGCTGCGGTGCTGCACTATAGCGCTGCGGCACTCACTATAGTGCTGCGGTGCTACAAATGGTGACGGACGAGGTATCGCGTGCGCATCGCAGCGTCGCGGCACCAGTCCTATTTTGGCATAAACTGCCCTAACTGCCAGCCATTCGGAAAGGATAGCAGCACGAGTCCCAAGTCTGTTTTTGGAGTTTTTCACTGCATTTTTCCTTCTTTTCATCTTGAGGAGAATTTTTTTGATCAACTATTGCGTGAGCACAAGCATGTATCGAAGCTAAGGTACTATCATGTAGCTCAGGTTTGGGGTTCAATTCTTAGTTTGTATCTCATGAGGTTTTGAACAATTTTTGTATTGCAATTTTCTTGTTAATGAATTCTCACCTTGTTTAATGTTTCAATTGAATTCGTGTTGTGGTAATTTTGTATGTGTAAATTGTCCTAACGCAAGGTGCTAAATGATGTGTTTATGCGTTCAACATGTCATGCTTTGAACAGGCTATTCGTTCTATTACTATGCGTTGGTGATCTTGTTAAGTTTTCCTATCCTTTATCCAAGTATAAGCAAAGGAATAGGTTTTCTCGGTGAGTCCGAGGTTGAACACAGGGATTATATTGATTCAGTTTTTAGTTGGATTTCATGCGTTGCAGTGGTAACCAATAAATAGTTCAGAGAGTTGTTTTTAATCTACGGAAAGCGATTGTTTGTACACTAGACTAAAATTGTGAAAGATGGAAAGCATGCGACACAGCAAAGTCAGCTAAAGATGTGTGTGAATGGATAAAGAAAGGGTTCGGGTTGGTTAACATCTAACGTCGGAAACGCACAGTAGTATTCTATTCATGCTTGCTACTCTTCTCCCGGTTGTCAGCCGCTATGCGTTATATGTCTATAGTGCATAGGAGAGTGTTAAGAACCAAGGTTATCCCCATAGACAGGTAACACTACTTGGCCCTTGTCAATTGAGTTCCACAATCACTTACCCTCTCGAGCAGTTTGATTATTACTACTTATATCGATTTGTCAGATGGACATAAGCATCGGATTAAGCTCGCAATTGACAAGATAAAATAGTTACACTATGGTTCCTAGTTAGATGCTAACGCAACCCTAGACCCTTGAGTGATTAGTTACTCATGGTTTGAAAGTAAAAAGCGGAAAGTTTAGAGAAATGAGTAGACATGGAAGATAATTATATTGATGAAATGAGATACAATTTTCAATAAGTTCAATGTCTTGATACAAATCTAAAATTAAGATAAAACAATAAGAAAGAAAGCAGGAAAGGCGTCAATGTCTTGAGTCGCCCGGATGGAAGCGTGATGTTCTGCTGTGAAGTGGTCCGGCGGAGGGAAGACTCTTCTCTCTCGAGCTATTCGTCTCCGGCTGAGGTCTGAGATAACTCTGCTGTCACTTATGGAGTTCTTTCGAGAATCAACAACCCTTTCTCATCTTGCAGAGCTGCCGTTTTATAGGTGATGCATTCCCAATTAATGGCAAATCTGCTTGATTGGCAGCGAGATTGATACCATGCGTCCATCTCGCCTGATTGCGTGATTCTCGGGTCAATTAAGATCCACCACTTTAGCCACAAATCATGTTCGTCAATCATCCGTCAATCTCTCAAGATTCTTATTTGATTCTCACGCCTTGCATTAATGGTCGTCTATGCGTCCATGAATAGTTTGGCCAATGTCAATGCGTTGTAGGTTGCTAACGCGCAATTATGCGTTGAGTTGTTGTTAATGCATCGTCAGGTTATTTGCATTCCGTTCAGATCATGCGTCCACGAAGAACAGATTGCTAACGCGTCGTCCTGCGTTAAGAAGTCATCAACGCATCGTTTGCATTCCTGCGTTAAAACATGCGTTTTAGGCTCAAAAGGTGGTAAAATCATTATCTTCATAAAAATACTAGAGTATAACGCAAAGGAAGATTTATTAATAGAATTTAGCATAAACTACCGCATGCTTCTCTATTTAAGCTCTATTTATCTATGAAAAAGGCTATAATAACTTGTATTTCTACAAGTTATCAGACCCCCAAACTTAGATAAATGCTTGTCCTCAAGCATAACTTCTATCTAAGAAACTTCAATTATCCTAAACATTTTCTCAACGCATTGACTAGTCTCTCAGAATGCTATACTCAATCAGCTACCCGTTAGTTATATTATTTCTCTACCTCTATATTCTTTTCTTTAGGACGGGTCTAATTTGTATGCAACAAGCTTTCTTTTCAAAACTCTTTAACTCATTATTCACAAAATTTTTGTTTCTTCTTTTAACATTGAATCTGAAAAGATGAAGATATAAAGTTCTTTTTTCTTTCATTGGTTTTATTATTTGGTTATTAAGCATGCGTCGAGTAGGGTTACCCACCTTCGTTCTGACATACCAACGATGGGGTGCATGGAGGCAGCCAACTACGAGCAAGTGCCCTTCTCGACTAAACTCTTATCTAAGCTCGGTTTTCTCACTAGACATTGGAGTTTGTTATTTATCTATGCGTCGCTGATTACGATTATCCACCTTCGTTTTGACACACCAACTATGGGGTGCATGGAGGCGGCCAACTACGAGCAGGTGTCGTTTTCAGCTAAACTCTTAACAAGATAAATATATTAGTCTTGCCAGCGGAGTTTTGCGTTTAAAAGAAAAATATTTTTTATTATTATTATTATTTTTTTATTATTATTATTTTTTTTAGACATGATTGAAATAAGTTCCTCATATTTTTATCTTTGACAGTTCAAACCTCTTCCACCCCCAAACTTGAGAGTAGCAAGGTTCTCATTGCTTAAATCGTAAACAAAGATTAAGTTGCAAAATTTTGTAAAAGAGGTTTGAATTGGCTGCTTGCATACATTCAAAGTAGGTTTGCGTTTCTAAGGAATAGTATGCAGACGCATTGAAAGTAATTTAACTTAAAGAGTGTACAAAAAGTATAAGCATGATTATCATCACAGTGACCAACTTTTCAACGCAAAGATAAAAGTTAAGACTAATTAAATGTACTTAGAATAAATTTACAACAAGGGACAACGCAAGGAGGAAGTTAGAAATTCCATGCGATGAAGAAATGTTCATTCTATTAATTTCATTATCACCAACGCATACAATTGAATATGAAGATAAAAAAATTGCAAGAAAAGCTACCACTCTTGACTACACCCCTAAATTTTTAACCATCAGACTTGTCTTCATCAGGTCTGCGTTGCTGCTCAGGTGCAGGGCGCTGCGGTACTGGGAAGACAAGGGGCTGTTGGAGGCGTTCCGGAATGTTAGGGGGCGGGATTTCCGGTCAAATCGATAGCAGTTGATGAACGTAATTCAGTGTGAATTGAAATTGCTCCGTCTGCCGGCGTGCTAACATATTCAAGGAATGCATCACTGGACGCAAAATCGATTGTTGCAGATATGTTTGCACTGTCTCCCACTCGAGATCAAGTTGGGCTTCTTGCTGCTGTGGTTGCGTTGGTGGTTGAGGCGGGTTTGGTTGAGGGCGAGGGGTTGATGGAGTTTCATCAAACGCAGGGATGATGGACGCATAGAAGTTGCGCCAAAATCCCTATAATGTGAGTCATCAACTCTTATTGAGGAGATTGGGGAGGAGAGTTTTGCGGAAGGTTTTGGGCAATGTGTTTTAGGAGGAGGTGGAGGTGGCTTAGGGCGATGCGTCTCAGGAGGAGGTGGAGGTGGGGTTGGTTCTCTTCTAGTTGTTGGAACTGGGGGTGAAGAGCTTGAGGTTGGGGAAGGTCTAACGGTGGCATCAGAACTTGCCACAGCCTTGGGTTTCGGTTTGGATGCCTTCCCCTTCTTCTGCGTTGGCGGCTTCGGAGGCGGAATGGGTTGATGAGGTCTTTTGGTGGCCTTAGCAGGCTCTAGCAGATGTTGTGATCCTCTCATCAACCGACGCAGAGTCTTATGGGCGATTACGCCACTGATTTCAATCATCTTCTCTGCGTCTACACTTCCGTTGGCCCTCCGATGGAAGCATTGGCGTACAGATTCATGATAAGAGTAGGGAAAAAGAGTTGGCCTCTTGGCTTGTTGAACATCCCTCTTATCTGCGCTGCGATTATGCGTCCGACATCAAGGGTGATGCGACACATAATGCAATAAGCTGCCATCACCCGATCCCTTGACACTGTTTTGTCATGCGTTGTAGGGATCAGCCGCTTCTTCACCAAGTATACCCACAGGTTCGCCTCTAGTCTTAGGCTGCTAGCGGATAACGTTTTGATACCTGTGGGTGAAACGTCCCACTTAGCCCCGGGCTTCGCCAATACTCGGATTGCGTCTTCCATTAACTCCAGTGGAGTTGATTCTATGATTTTATTTCCTTCCACATCCGAGTTGTCCCTCAACTGATATATTGCATTTATTTCCCTTGCGTTGAACGGGACTTCAGTTTCTTCCACCACCACCACGTCTTCCTCTTCATCTATGCGTCCGTTATAAAAACTGTGGACTACGTCAGGTTGGACCCAAGAGGTGCTGGAACAGAAGTTTCTCCAGTCGTGGTGGTCAATAATTTCGGTGATGTATGGCGGCAATGGGGCTTCTTCAGGGAAAAATCCCACCTCAATCAACAAATCAGGGAACGCTCTGCATCTCCCTTTTCCTTCCTTCTTTTGTGGCAACGCATCAGCCACCTTAGCTTTTCCTTTGGCCTTAGCAGGGATTTCATCCACTGTTCTTTTCTTGCTCTTGGCCACTTCAACTGGTGCCTCAGTCACCTTCTCCTTCCCTTTGCGTTTCTCCTTATGCGTGCTTGGGAGTTTGGTGACTGACACCTCTTTTTCTTTCTTTCTTCTTCTTCTTCAAGGTGCTAACACCTTGTTCCTCTCTCGCATCCTCTCCGATGCTTCCTTCCTTGTAGGCGAGGGATGCCTACTTCTCTTCTTCCTTTTCTTCTTGCCCTCCCCCTCTTCTTGGGCTTTTATTCTAGCAGCCAGCTCCTCATCCTCTTCTATTTGTAGCTCTCTCTCGAGCTCCTCAGCTGCTTTTTCTATTCTTTCTTCTTCCCCCATTTCCTCTTCAAATGCCATTGCGGCTTCTTCTATTTGAGGATCAGAAAGGCCTTGCGTCTCCCCTTCTTCTTGAGGCCGCACTTCCTTGCGCGCCTTCTTGCCGGACAATGCGTCCTTGGCAATTTTCTCAGCTCCTTTTCTGAGGGCCCTGAGCTCTTTCCTCAACTTGGCCCTTTTCTTCTTCATCTTCTCTGCCAGCCTATCAAAGGATGTTGCTGCAATTGGGGACTCAGGACCGTCTCCTTGCTCTGCACTTTTAGGCTCTTCATCCTCGGCAGTTTCTTGTGATACCCTTTGTTTCTTCCTCAACAGGGGTACCACTTCCTCTTCCTCTTCTCTTCTTCTCTTGGCCTCTGCGGCCATCACAACCTTTTTGATCGGTCCTTCATTGGAGTCCAGGGTCATCTCCTCAGGACTGATAGACGTAGGGACAGACCCTTGCGTTTCATGTGGCTCGCCTACGATCTCCTTGCTGTAGGCAGCTTCTCCTTCCTTGTCTCCCCCATTCTTTTCACCCTCCTGAGTCTCTCTTAACTGACTCTGGATTTCTCTTATCAGCGAGGGTGATTCCCTTCTTGCGTCTGAGACGGTTGCGTCCATTGGGTCACGCAATCCGCTCAGGATTTCGGCTATCCATTCGTCTGGGGATCGTGCGGAGTTCACTTCCCCTATTGTGACAGCCACTTCTTCTTCTTCTCCTCTTCCCATCTCTTCCGTCCCTCTCGTGCTAGGTGACGAGATAGGGGCAAGGGCTGGTTGACCTCCCCGTCATCCTCCCTACCCTTTGCTTCCCTTTCTTTCTGAGCTATTCGCTCCAAAATATCGCCGAATACTTCTCGTTCTTCTCTTCGGCTCACTTCACTGCTTCTGTGCAGTGTGTTGGCTTCATCGCGAACCGTTCCAAGACCCGGTTGCTCTGCCTCAGAGTTTTCCATGCTTAACCGTGGCTTCCGACATTGAAGTTTGCGGCAGAAAACTCCCTCATGTTCTTCATTCTGGGCCTAGAGATGCACGATTTGACTCGGCTTTTGGGTTTCGGAGTAAGTACTGGGTTGATTCGGCTCAAGGGGCGGATATTTAGAACTTCCACACAGTCGTTGGAGTCAATGTCGACTACTGGTGGACGGGTTGAGGGTCTGGCGAATGGTTGAAAAAATGGTCGGAAAAATGGGTTTATAGGCGGTCTTGGGTCAGTAGCCCTGATTCGCGACGCCGAAAAGGTTGGGATAAATGGTGGGCTGGGATTTGGAGGTCTTGGTCGGACCGGAGAAGCGAAAGGCCTCACAGGTCTAGTATGATGAAATGTTGGTGGAGAGAAAAATAGAGATCGAGGGTGAAGAAATACCTCGGGGGCTGGTGTAGATGATGACAAAGGTGGAGTCGAGTGCTGGGTGTTGTGAGAAGATCTTGGGGAAACGTTGCTGGCGAGGTGTTCTTGATTTTGTGGATTTGAATGGCTAGACATATGAGGTTCTGCGTAGAACACAAATCGCCGGAGGTTATAGAGGTGAAAGGTTTCGAAAATGGAAAATGGGAAATCGAATCGCGTCTATAAAGGGCTGATTTAGCCGTCGGTAATAAATGCGGATACGCGATATCCGGAATCCCACTGATCAAGGCGGATTTTATTGAGCCGCACACCCATCAAGTGTGATGGGCGGCTACTTAACGCACATAGAGCACTTGAGTGTTTTTCTGGGAAAAACGCGTAGACTGAGAAGACATCTGCGTTTCACCTATTGCTCTCTCTAAAACGCAGTGAACTAATGATAAACGCATAGCTGATGAACGCCTGGTTCTCAGGTTAGATTATGCGCTGTAAGTTAAGTATTATGCGTTTGACAAAATATGTACGGCTCTAACCTTACCCCTAACCTTAACTCGATAAACACAGAAATCGTTTATCGATGAACGCATAGTTTACTTATGCGTTGGTCGCATGCATGAATAATAGAGTATGTGGTGAAATCAAATTGTTTATATTAAACACTCAACGCCTAATTTCATGCTTATCCCATTTATACTACTAAGCTGAAATTAAAGAAATAAATAAATGCTAAAAACAAAATACAAACAGAAGATAGAAAGCAAAATACAATAAAAAAAAAAAATAAATAAATACTAGAACAAGTTCAAATGAAAATAAAGCAAGGGTAAAAGAAAGCGTCCCTAAAATGAAAAGGCATTCGGCAACGCAGGGACCTTTCAACGCAAGCTCAGTCATTACACTCGTGTAGGTCAATGGAGGTTTTGTCAATTTCGAACTCTTCAATGTGGTAGGGTTTTACCCTTTGTCCATTGACCTTGAAGGAAGTGGTTCCGTCTTCGTTTGTTAGCATGACCGCACCATGCGGGAACACGTCCTTGATTATGGATGGACCAGACCAGCGAGACTTCAGCTTACCTGGAAATAAACGCAACCTTGAGTTAAATAACAGGACCTTCTGGCCGACGTATAGAGTTTTCTTACTAATATTCTTGTCGTGCCATTTCTTGGTTCTTTCTTTATACAGCTTTGCGTTCTCATAAGCTGAATTTCTCCACTCTAGGAGTTCGTTTAATTGAAGCTTTCTGGCTTCGCCGCTTGCGTCCTGGTCTAGATTGAGCTTCTTCATGGCCCAGATGGCCTTGTGTTCCAGCTCAAGCGGGAGATGGCATGCTTTCCCAAACACTAGCGCATAGGGTGACATGCCTATAGGTGTTTTGAATGTCGTTCTGTATGCCCATAGAGCTTCATCTAATCTCTCCGTCCAATCTTTCCTTGATGTGCTCACGACTTTTTCAAGTATGGACTTGATCTCCCGGTTTGTTATTTCAGCTTGGCCGTTGGTCTGTGGGTGATAAGCAGTTGCTACCCTGTGCGAGACATTAAATTTAGTCAGTAAATTAGTGATTATGCGATTTATAAAGTGTGTACCTTCATCACTAATTATCGCCCTTGGTGTCCCAAATCAAGAGAAGATTTGTTTCTTTAAGAACTTGGACACTGTGTTTGCATCATTCTTTGCACAGGCTGCTGCTTCTACCCATTTTGATACGTAGTCGACCACTACTAGGATATATTGATTACCGCAAGAAGGAGGAAATGGTCCCATGAAATCGATTCCCCATACGTCAAACAACTCAACTTCCAGCATTGAATTCAGAGGCATCTCATTTCGGTTGGAAATGTTGCCTGTTCTCTAACAACGATCGCAAGCCACCGCATATGCCCTTGCGTCTTTGAATAATGTGGGCCAGAAATACCCACTTTGCAACACCTTTGCAGCTGTTCTCTGTCCTCCGTAAGGTGCTTCATGACAGCTTCTCAAAATGCTATGCATTTCATATTCTGGAACGCATCGACGCAGGATATGGTCAGGGCCAAGTCTGTATAGATATGGCTCATCCCAGCAGTAGAACTTACTTTCATGTTGGAGCTTTCTCTTTTGTTGAGCATTGAATTCTTCAGGCCATTGGTTGCAGACCAAGTAATTTACTATGTCTGCATACCACGGTTCCTGACTCTCTGCGTTCATGACATGCTCGTCTGGGAATCGTTCCTCTATATCACTCAAGCTTTCCTAGACCTCTTTATTTTCCAACCGAGATAAGTGGTCCGCAACCTGATTCTCGGTTCCCTTTCTGTCATTAATCTCCAAATAAAATTCTTGTAACAGTAGGACCCAGCAGATGAGTCTAGGCTTTGCGTCCTTTTTCGCCATCAAATATTTGATCGCAGAATGATCGCTATAGATGGTCACCTTTGACCCTATCAAATATGCTCTGAATTTGTCAACCGCAAAGACTATGGCTAACATTTCCTTCTCAGTAGTAGTGTAGTTCTCCTGAGACGCATTCAATGTTTTACTAGCATAATAGATGGGGTGCATTATTTTCTCTTTTCTCTGCCCCAATACTGCTCCCACTGCATGGTTGCTTGCGTCGCACATTAATTCAAATGGGAGAGACCAGTCAGGTGCAACTAAAATTGGTGCTGAAATTAGAGCTTGCCTTAGAGACTCGAACGCATTTAGGCATTTACCGTTGAAATTGAATTTCCCTATTGGCTTCCAGCAGCTCGCTCAGTGGTTTTGCTACTTGCGAGAATCCTTTGATGAATCTTCTATAGAACCCCGCATGGCCTAGGAAACTTCGCAAAGTCTTTACATTTGTGGGGGCTGGGAGTTTTGCTATCGCATCTATTTTTGCTTGATCCACTTCCAATCCAACCTTTGAGATCTTATGTCCCAACACAATACCTTCAGTGACCATGAAATGACATTTTTCCCAGTTGAGAACTAGGTTTGTGTCTTCGCATCGCTTTAACACTCGTTCCAAGTTGGTCAAGCATTCATCATATGATTTCCCAAATACTGAGAAGTCGTCTATAAACACCTCTACTGACTGTTCCAAATAGTCGGAAAATATTGCCATCATGCACCTTTGGAACGTCCCTGGTGCATTACATAGCCCGAATGGCATGCGTCTGAACGCAAAGGTGCCATATGGACAAGTGAACGTTGTCTTCTCTTGATCTTCCGGAGCTATCATGATCTGGTTATAGCCGGAATATCCGTGAAGGAAGCAGAAAAATTCATTTCCTGCCAGCCTATCTAGCATCTGGTCGATGAATGGCAGCGGAAAGTGATTCTTCTTTGTTGCCGCATTCAGCTTGCGGTAGTCCATACAGATGCGCCAGCCAGTGACCGTTCTTGTTGGTATCAACTCATTCTTACTGTTCATGATCACTGTCATTTCCCCTTTCTTAGGTACACACAGAACTAGACTTACCCAGCTGCTATCGGAGAATGGATAAATGACCCCTACGTCGAGCCATTTGATGATCTCTTTCTTTACAACCTCCTTCATTGCAGGGTTAAGCCTGTGTTGCCTTTCAACTGAGCCATCCTTACCTTCTTCCAACCGAATTTTGTGCATGCAGTATGAAGGGCTTATTTCTCTAATGTCCGCTAGGGTCCATCCAATGGCTTTGATATGATTTTTCAATATATCCAGCAAAGCCTTTTCACAATCTGTAGTCAACGCAGAGGATATGATGACCGGTAGCGTGCTCTCTTCCCCCAAATATGCATACTTTAAATGCGTCGGCAGTATTTTTAGCTCAAGGGTTGGCGGCTCTTCTAGGGACGGCTTTGTTTTCTCCGTGGATCGGTTGCTTAAGTCTAAGCGTTCAAAGCTTGCATTGGAGATTACACCTATTTCCACTTCTCTTCCCTCATCCATTTCGTCCAGCATTGTTTCATTTTCTGCACATGCGTCTATGATGCTTGCCTTTTCTTCAATTATACCTTCGATCATCTGGCAAGAATGAAAATCATCAGGATATTTCAACGCATTAAAAACATTAAACTTTACCTGCTGGTCGTCCACACGAATCGTTAACTCCCCTTCCGGACGTCAATCAGGGTGCGTCCAGTAGCTAAGAAAGGTCTTCCCAGGATGATGGGCACCTCTCTGTCTGCTTCATAGTCCAGAATTATGAAGTCGGCTGGGAAGATGAATTTGTCTACCTTCACAAGAACATCCTCAATTTTTCCTTCGGGATGCTTTATGGAACGGTCAGCAAGCTGAAGTGTGACTGTAGTTGGCCGTGCTTCCCCTATACCCAACTTCTTGAATAACGCGTTCAACATGTCATACGTTGAACATGCCATGTGTCCTACACTATGCGTTGGTGATCTAGTCAAGTTTTCCTATCCTCTACCCAAGTATAAGCAAAGGAATAGGTTTTCTCGGTGAGTCCGAGGTCGAACACAGGGATTATATTGATTTAGTATTTACGTGGATTTCATGCGTTGCAGTGGTAACCAAGAAATAAGTTGGGAATGAGTTTGTTTCTAATCTAAGGAAAGCGATAATATGTACACTAAAGATGTGAAAGATGGAAAGCATGCGACATAGCAAAGTCAGCTAAAGATGTGTGTGAATGGATAAAGAAAGGGTTCGGGTTGGTTAACATCTAACGTCGGAAACACACAGTAGTATTCTATTCATGCTTGCTACTCTTCTCCCGGTTGTCAGCCGCTATGCGTTATATGTCTATAGTGCATAGGAGAGTGTTAAGAACCAAGGTTATCCCCATAGACAGGTAACACTACTTGGCCCTTGTCAATTGAGTTCCACAATCACTTACCCTCTCGAGCAGTTTGATTATTACTACTTGTATCGATTTGTCAGATGGACATAAGCATCGGATTAAGATCGCAATTGACAAGATGAAATAGTTACACTATAGTTCCTAGTTAGATGCTAACGCAACCCTAGACCCTTGAGTGATTAGTTACTCATGGTTTGAAAGTATAAAGCGGACAGTTGAGAAAAGTAAGTAGACATGGAAGATGAATATATTGATGAAACGGATACAACTTTAGATAAGTTCAATTCCTTGATACAAATCTAAAATCAAGAAGAAAAACTAAGCAAGAAAGAAAGGAAGGCGTCAATGTCTTGAGTCGCCTGGATGGAAGCATGATGATTTGCTGTGAAGTGGTGCGGCGGATGGAAGACTCTTCTCTCTCGAGCTATTTGTCTCCGGTTGAAGTCTGAGAGAACTCTGCTGTCACTTATGGAGTTCTTCTGAGAATCAACAACCTTTCTCATTTCGCAGAGCTGCCCTTTTATAGATGATGAAATCGCAGTTAATGGCATATCTGCTTGATTGGCAGCGAGATTGATACTACGCGTCCATCTCGCCTGATTGCGTGATTCTCGGGTCAATTAAGATCCACCACTTTAGCCACAATTCATGTTTGTCAATCATCCGTCAATCTCTCAAGATTCTGATTTGATTCTCAGCGCCTTGCATTAATGGTCGTCTATGCGTCCATGAATAGTTTGGCCGGTGTCAACGCGTCGTAGGTTGCTAACGCGTAGTTATGCGTTGAGTTGTTGTTAACGCATCGTCAGATCGTTTGCGTTCCGTTCAGATCATGCGTCCACGAAGAACAGATTGCTAACGTGTCGTCCTGCGTTAAGAAGTCATCAACGCATCGTCTGCATTCCTGCGTCAAAACATGCGTTTTAGGCTCAAAAAATGGTAAAATCATTTATCTTTCTAAAAATACTAGAGTGTAACGCAAAGGAAGATTTATTAATCAAAATCAATATAAACTGCCGCATGCTTCTCTATTTAAGCTCTATTTATCTATGAAAAAGTCTATAATAACTTGTATTTCTACAAGTTATCACACCCCCAAACTTAGATAAATGTTTGTCCTCAAGCATAACTTCTATCTAAGAAACTTCAATTATCCTAAGCATTTTCTCAACGCATTGACTAGTCTCTCAGAATGCTATACTCAATCAGCTACCCGTTAGTTATATTATTTCTCTACCTCTATATTCTTTTCTTTAGGACGGGTCTAATTTGTATGCGGCAAGCTTTCTTTTCAAAACTCTTTAACTCATTATTCACAAAATTTTTGTTTCTTCTTTTAACACTGAGTCTGAAAAGATGAAGACATAAAGTTCCTTTTTCTTTCATTGGTTTTATTATTTATGTGACCATGCGTCGAGTAGGGTTACCCAACTTCGTTCTGACATACCAACGATGGGGTGCATGGAGGCAGCCAACTACGAGCAAGTGCCCTTCTCGACTAAACTCTTATCTAAGCTCGGTTTCCTCACTAGACATTAGAGTTTGTTATTTATCTATGCGTCGCTGAATACGATTACCCACCTTCGTTTTGACACACCAACTATGGGGTGCATAGAGGTGGCCAACTACGAGCAGGTGTCGTTTTCAGCTAAACTCTTAACAAGATAAATATATTAGTCTTGCCAGCGGAGTTTTGCGTTTCAAAGAATCTTTTTTTTTTTTAGATGATTGAACTAAGTTCCTCATATTTTTATCTTTGACAGTTCAAACTTCTTCCACCCCCAAACTTGAGTGTAGCAAGGTACTCATTGCTTGAATTGTAAACAAAGATTAAGTTGCAAAATTTTGTAAAAGAGGTTTGAATTGGCTGCTTGCATACATACAAAGTAGGTTTACGTTTCTAAGGAATAGTATGCAGACGCGTTGAAAGTAATCTAACTTAAGAGTGTACAAAGAGTGTAAGCATGATTATCCTCATAGTGACTAATTTTTCAACGCAACGATAAAAGTTGATAATAATTATATATGGACTTAGAATGAATTTAAAACAAGGGACCATGCAAAGAGGTAATTAAAACTTCCATGCGGCGAAGCAATAGTGAACGCATACAGTTATTGCATACCGAATATACAGTTGAATGCATGGTTTTTAGTTCAAAGTATGCGCTGGACGTTTTAAGTATTATGCGTTTGGAAAATTACAGCTCCTAATTCCAACTTGATAAACACAGAAATCGTTTATCGCTGAGCGCATAGTTCAATGATGCGTTGAAATGAAATAATTTACATTAAAGCTCGACGCCTAGTTTCATGCTCAACTAATTTACACTACTGAAACTGAAATTAAAGGAAAATAAATAAATACTAAAAACAAAGTATGAACAGAAGGAAGAACCAAAAGAAAATAAAATAAAATAAAATAAATTAAATACTAAAACAAGTGCGAATAGCAAGAAAGAAGACAATATTAAAAGAAAGCAAGGGTAAAAGAAAACGTCCCTGGAAAAGTAGGCGTTCAGAACTGTAGGAACCTTTCGACGCAAGCTCAGTTATTACACTTGCGTGAATCTTTGGAGCCTTTGTCGCGGTCAGGGTTCAACGCAGAGGCGACAATGAAGTACATTATGACCTCCCTCAAGCGTGCATAGTTGGGATGCGTTGGTCTGGTTTGTAGCTCATGCGTTGAAGGCTCTTTTAATAGCGGCTCGATCTTCACCGCGGATCTGTTGTTCCGGTTTGAATTCTCAATTATACCATCGGAGAGTAATTTGTTTGCATCATCTTCACCGTCCTCACCGTCCTTGAGGATTTCATCTCTCAACGCCGCGTTCGCAGATTTTGTCTCTTCATTGATGTCTACGTTCATTAGACAAAATTGAAAATGATTAGGATCGTTTAACGCGTTAACTACATTAAATTTTACCTGATCACCCGTGCAAGGCGTTGAGATTTCTTCTTGGACGTCAACCAGGACGCGTCCAGAAGTAGTATCTTCATATACAGACGTAGGTTCTGCCTGCGTTGCTTTTTCTCTCCGCTCTATATTTTCCTCTTCTGATGTGGTGGATGATGATGGATGTTGGACATTATGCGTGGTAGTCTCCATCGGTTGACTTGTTGGAACGTTTAGGAGTTGCAAGTTTCCTTGTGTCCCCTCATTATGCGCTGTGGGATTGATTTTCCCACTTAACAATGTCTCACCTTGACATTGTTCTTCTAAGTTCCCTCTTGGAACTTCGGTTGTACTTAGCAATGCTTCTTGCTTTTCATTTTCGAGCTCCTCTGCACTTTGATTCATGTGAATTTCTATATTGCGAATCGCAGCGGCTTGGTTCTAGAGCATCGCTTCGTACAACTGGCGCGTTGCTTCCATTTTACTGTTTTCTTCTTTTAAAAAAGATTCCAGGGAAGACAATGAAGATGATTCGTCCGCTTGCGGATCCCTTGAAAACTGATGATACTGGTCTTGATTCCATTGGTTGAAACCAGGAGGGTTGCCTCTCTGCGGCTGCGGCTCAGCCCTCTGCAGTTGTTGCTGATTCCCACCCCATCCGAAGTTAAGGTGGTTACTCCAACCCGAATTGTCGTAGGGGTTGTTTTGAATACTACAGATAGACTGGAGGTTGTAGGGACACATTTCATACAAGTGCCCCCCACCACACTACGGGCAGTCTACAGATGCTGTCGAGTTCATCCCGTGCACTGCGTTCATCACAGCAACTGGTCTACCTTGATTCCTCAAGACTAGTGTTTGCAACATGGATGTCATATTGTTGAGCTGCGCTGCAAGATTGTTGGCAACATTAGCTTCAAGCATTCCGGCTTGCGTTTGCCTCTATTGGTGGGACGAAATTCATATCCTTCGTCCACCCACTCATTGGTGTCCCATGGAGTTCTGTCGAAAAGATTTCCGGCATATGAGTAAGTCATCTTCAATACTTCTCCTGCTGACGCAGGCAATTTTCCTCACTAGCCGTTTGAATTAGGTCCAAGCAATTGGCCCTTCTTCAATTCTACCTTGTCCTTCGGGTGAAGGTCCTCTCAATCTCTGGGTCAATATTGAGCTATGGATTGCTTCCGTCACTCAGATACTGTTAGAAGCTTCTGGCAGAGGAGAAACTTACTATACTCCTTCGACTGAGGAATCCTACAACACAATAAAATAATTAAATCAATGAAATAATCCCCGGCAACGGCGCCAAAAACTTGTTGTGATTATATTGTACGTGTGAATTAGCCTAACGCAAGGTGCTAAATGATGTGATTATGCATGCGTTCAACATGTCATGCGTTGAACATCCCATGCGTCCTACACTATGCGTTGGTGATCTAGTCAAGTTTTCCTATCCTCTACCCAAGTATAAGCAAAGGAATAGGTTTTCTCGGTGAGTCCGAGGTCGAACACAGGGATTATATTGATTTAGTATTTACGTGGATTTCATGCGTTGCAGTGGTAACCAAGAAATAAGTTGGGAATGAGTTTGTTTCTAATCTAAGGAAAGCGATAATATGTACACTAAAGATGTGGAAGATGGAAAGCATGCGACACAGCAAAGTCAGCTAAAGATGTGTGTGAATGGATAAAGAAAGGGTTCGGGTTGGTTAACATCTAACGTCGGAAACGCACAGTAGTATTCTATTCATGCTTGCGACTCTTCTCCCGGTTGTCATAACGCATAAGAGAGTGTTAAGAACCAAGGTTATCCCCATAGATAGGTAACACTTCTTGATCCTTGTCAATTGAGTTCCACAATCACTTACCCTCTCAAGCAGTTCGATTATTACTACTTATATCGATTTGTCAGATGGACATAAGCATTGGATTAAGCTTGCAATGGACAAGATAAAATAGTTACACTATGGTTCCTAGTTAGATGCTAACGCAACCCTAGACCCTTGAGTGATTAGTTACTCATGGTTTGAAAGTATAAAGCGGACAGTTGAGAAAAGTAAGTAGACATGGAAGATGAATATATTGATGAAACGGATACAACTTTAGATAAGTTCAATTCCTTGATACAAATATAAAATCAAGAAAGAACAACTAAGCAAGAAAGAAAGGAAGGCGTCAATGTCTTGAGTCGCCCGGATGGAAGCGTGAGGTTTTGCTGTGAAGTGGTGCGGCGGAGGGAAGACTCTTCTCTCTCGAGCTATTCGTCTCCGGTTGAAGTCTGAGAGAACTCTGCTGTCACTTATGGAGTTCTTTCGAGAATCAACAACCTTTCTCATTTCGCAGAGCTGCCCTTTTATAGATGATGAAATCGCAGTTAATGGCATATCTGCTTGATCGGCAGCGAGATTGATACTATGCGTCCATCTCGCCTGATTGCGTGATTCTCGGGTCAATTAAGATCCACCACTTTAGCCACAATTCATGTCCGTCAATCATCCGTCTATGAGTCCATGAATAGTTTGGCCGATGTCAACGCGTCGTAGGTTGCTAACGCGTAGTTATGCGTTGAGTTGTTGTTAACGCATCGTCAGATCGTTTGCGTTCCGTTCAGATCATGCGTCCACGAAGAACAGATTGCTAACGCGTCGTCCTGCGTTAAGAAGGCATCAACGCATCGTCTGCGTTCCTGCGTCAAAACATGTGTTTTAGGCTCAAAAAATGGTATAATCATTTATCTTCCTAAAAATACTAGAGTGTAACGCAAAGGAAGATTTATTAGTCAAAATCAATATAAACTGCCACATGCTTCTCTATTTAATCTCTATTTATCTATGAAAAATGCTATAATAACTTGTATTTCTACAAGTTATCATATGTCTTTCAGAAATTTGACATAGCTCGGCATTTGTTCTAGGGCTTCCACCAACGGAATGTTGATGTGAAGTTGTTTGAGAACATCAAGGAATTTTCTAAATTGGCCCTCATCATTTTTCTTCTTTAGGTGCTGAGGAAAGGGCGGACGCATAGAGGGAGTGATATTCTGAGATACCGACGCAGGGTTTGCCTGCGTTGCTTTTTCTCTCCCCTTTCCATTCTCTTGTTCTTGAGAGGCTGTGGTGGTGGATGATGGTTGCGGTTCAATATTAGGTGTTACGGGAGTTGGTTGTGAAGTGATGTGAGGCTGCAGATTTCCTTGCATCCTCTGGTCTTGCGTTTCAGTGGGAAGAACCTTCCCACTCCTCAATGTCACAGCTTGACATTGTTCTTTACCGTTACCACGTGGGGCTTCGGTATTACTGGGCAATGCTCCTTGGGGTCTGGTAGTGCGCTCGCTTGCCATTTCTCCCACTTGAATTTCTAAATTACGGATTGCAATGGCGTGGCTTTTTATTTCTCCCATTTGGTTTTGGAGCATCGCTTCCAACGACTTACGCGTTTCTTCATTTTGGCTAATAGTTTGTCGCATCAGGGCTTCAAGGGATGATGATGATGCGTTTGCTGACTGGTTTCTTTGTGCTTGATGCCCTTGAACACCTTGGTTGTAAACAGGGTTGTTGCTTCTCTGCGGCTGTTGCCCAATTCGCTGCGTCTGTGATTGGGTTCCTCCTGATAACTTGTAGAAATACAAGTTATTGTAGTCACTATTTGATTTAATTAGAGTAACTTTGGAGCTAAACGCATGATTTTGGTAGTTAAATGATGAAAAATGTATCACCGTGCGTTGGCACTACTTACAAAGGAAAATACCTGAAAAACGATGAGCTTTTCTGTTCCTGACGCAGGGTTAAGAAGAAAAGAAGCGCGAAGCACGAAGAAACGAAGCTGCTGCGAGAACAAGTGGAAACCTGCGTCGAGCCCAGGCGTTGAGACCATGCGTTGAGAAAAAGTAGATACAGACGCATGGCCAAACGCTGTCATATCAATATGCAAAAGGATAACACGCTATCAGAATATGGCAGAACAAATGGGCCGACGACGTAAAAAGTCTGCGCAGCAGGGCATGGAATTTAATGTAAAGGTGTCAGGTCATCATGAGTTTCAACTTTTCGACGCCTATAAATAGCCCAAAACTTCCCCATTGAAAGAGGGAGAGACCAGTTCAAGAGGCGAAAGCTCTGCACTTTTTCTCCTTCACCATAACCTGCCTCCATTTCGAGCTCTTCTGAGAGAAGGATTCTGAGCATCATCAGAGTCATCTCCCAGTGAGTGAGAATCTCCACCCTATGGAATATATGTATCAGATAGCAACCATCTCAAGCCTCCATGAAGCAAGACGTTGCCAGTGGCGGCTTGACGCTCTTCATCTCTATTTTATTTCCATTTCTCTCCTTCTTGCTTATATTTTGTTAATGACATTCGAGAGAATGATTTATTTCATTAATATAAGTTTGATTGACTATCATCTTCCATCCATTTCCATATTAAATACTTTACACCATGTTATATAAATGCTAAATGAGTTAAATGTTAAAAGCTAGTTTTTCTTGAGCAATTCTGAGTATGTTACATCCTGGTTAATGCATATTTTTAGCTTGTATAACGTTGTCTGACAAACAAACGTAGTAAGCATGACTGTCGAGCTTGAGAGAGTGGATAGTTGATCTTTAGCATTAATTAAGACTAGATGAGTTGCAGAGATGTAGTTCATCTTTTGCCAAAACAAACTTACCATGCGTCTTAGAGATAAGATAAATGTGGCGTCGAAACATCGAGAGATGGATTCACACACGCAGTTTGTAGGGATGTAATTGTACTTGGAAAGTTTAGGTAACAACTAGCTCTTGCGTTCAACTCTACTTTCACCGCATGGTCCCATCCATTCCCAACGCATGCTATCTGACGCATTGTTTCATATGACTACCCAACGCCGCATCCATTCCATTAATAGTAGTAGGAAATTCTTTTCATTCTTTTTGTATAGTTTAGATACACAAACAACAAACGCACATATATTTACTTGTACAGTCACCGCATAGTCATACATTTAGTCTCAACGCCTAATTATTACAAATCCCTGCGTTCGACCCTGGACTCACGAGGAAAACCTATAAATGCTTATACTTGGGTCTTTATAGGAAAACTTGCTTAGTCATGATCACATCTAGAGTAATTCTCAACGCATACTTGTACGGAAATGACAAATCTGTTTTTGTGCAACGAGCTAAGAAAATTCAATTCAATTAGAAACTAAACGAACAAAATCCCACAAACACCTCCCCATCCAAAGTTAGGGTGGTTCTTCCAACCCGGATTATGAGCAAACTGGAAAAGCAGTCAGGTAAATTCCCTTCACAGCCTGAGGCAAACCCAAGGGAGAATGTCAGTGCCATAACTTTAAGAAGTGGCAAGGAGCTTCCATCACTTGCTAGTGCTCCAGCTGGAGAGGAGTCTGTGTCTACTGAACCAGTCAGTTCGAGAGTGCCACCTTCCCCACGCAAAAAGGGAGTAACATTTGATCCTCCCTTTTCTCTAATTTCTATTATTCCTAAAGCCTCGTTTCCTTCCAGGTTGGCAAAGCCAAAGGAGATCGATATCGATCAGGAACTTCTGGATACATTTAGGAGAGTGGAGATCAACATTCCACTTCTTGATGCGGTCAAGCAGATTCCTAAGTACACAAATTTTTTGAATAAACTGTGTATCAGGAAAAGGCAAAAGAAGGAGAAGGAAGGGGTAGTGGTAAGTCAGACTGTCTTCGCTATTTTACAAAAGAATATGCTCGAGAAACAGATGGACCCAGGTATGTTTTCGCTCCCATGTGTGATTGGTAATAAGAAAATTGAGAGGGCCATGCTAGATTTAGGAGAATCCATCAATGTAATGCCTTATTCAATTTTCCAAGATTTAAAATTGAATGATTTGCAAGAAATAGGAGTAGTAATTCAGCTAGCTGATAGATCATTCATACATCCTATGGGAGTGGTAGAGGACATTCTGGTCCAAGTAAATGAGTTAATTTTTCCTGTAGATTTTTACATTGTGAAAATGGAAGGGAGTGCACCACATTCATCTGCATCCATCTTACTTGGTAGGCCTTTCATGAAAATAGCTAAAACTAAGATAGATGTAGATGAAGGCGCATTGTTTGTCGAGTTTGGTGGAGAAGTAGTTAAATTTAATATTTTTTATGCTATGAGAGCTCCCAATCAAAGTCCTCTTACTTTGTGTCAAATTGATGTGATTGACTGTTTGGAACAAGAAGTAATATGGGATGTTTACAATGATGGGGAGGAGGATGACTCGAGTGTCATCCTATCCTTTGATGAGTTGTCCTCTGTGTCAACTTCTGAACCGGTAAGTCTGGATTCTTTGTCTAATGATCTAATTGAAAATATGCTACCTTCAACTGTGCAGGCACCCAAGTTGGAGCTTAAGGAGCTACAAGAGCACCTGAAATATGCTGATTTGGGGGAGCTGGAAACCTTGCCTATTATTATCTCAAATGATCTAACCCCAAAACAAGAAGGCAAACTGATGAAGGTACTTAGGGAGCACAAGTTGGCAAGTGTAAGCACTGGTTTGCGTTGCCAAGAATTGAGGCACGGCCATGTGTTTGTGGCTATGCGTCTCAAAGGGAGAAGTGGCCGAGGACAAGAGGAAGTAAAATTTTGGCTAAGTATTGACTAAGTCTATGCGGTTGCGGTTAATTCACGGAGGTTAGTGAGCTGAAGTAGCTACCCGCGTTGATAGATAAGTAATCCTGATGGGGGAAGAAACGTACTTGAACCATGTGTTCAAGTCACTCTGCGTCGAAGATAGACATGCGATAGAGGCACTTGTGTCGAAGACAGGACAGTCTGACGCAACGAAAGTAGAATCGCAAGATGGAGAGTTATGCGTTCAAGTTAGGGGGCGTGCGGAGACGCCCACCATGCGTTGGAAGAGGAGTTAGCTTGAGTGCCATGCACTGAGAGGAGAACCTCGCGCTAGTCTACAGATGAATAATATGTAAGTTAGCAGCCTAAGTCCTGGTGTTGAGAAGGTTAAGTCGGCAGTATAAATAGCTAGATTAATTAAATGTTTAATCGTTTTAAGGACAATTCGAGAGCTTAAGTCGGTTCTATTCTTCAGATAAACTCCAGAAGAAGATTGAGGAGAGTGTTCTTGAGGATTCCGAATGAAGTTGATTCACATCGAGGCTGGAAACGAAGTTGGAACAGGGGAATGACCGAAGTTACTTGGTTTGATTGAGCAGTGACTGTTATTCGGGACAGAACATGAGGAAGAAGCTGAGTTAAGAGCTGAAAATTTAAGGTTAGTAAGTTAACACAATTCCTAACAACTCTTGTAAAGGATGGTGATGCTGAAAGTGAAGATTTACTATGTGAATCCTTAGGAAACCAGTGATTACAAGACTGTCGCGCAATCCGGAACAGCAGGGGGTAATTTCGAAATATCGTGAGAACGGAGAAGAGCTACAACTTGAAATTTTAAGGTAAGCTACTGAACTTGATTTCCTATAAGTTTGTAGAAGAGAAGAAACTCTGAATCCGTACGAAAATGTGACTTTTAATAGGTTAAAGTAAGAACGGGAAGAAAGGAAGAAGTTACAGTGCAGAGTGCTGTTGGGAAATCAAGTATCGGCACACTGTCTGGGAATAGGTAGCGAGACGGGTACCGTGAGACGCAAAGGAGCTTTCCGTCTCACAGATATCGCTGGATAACGCTGAGTATCGCTGCTTAGGTAGGTAACGCTGGTGCTGTTCTATCAAGTATCGCTAGTAACTGTGTTAGTCGGCGGGTATTGTTGGGATTCTCGTTATAAGACAGTAGAGATAAAGGAAAAGGAATTAATCTTGACTAACGCAAAGTGTGTTTCTTGTGCAGGCCGAGAAGAAATAGGAACAGTGTATAAACCACATAAAGCCTAGGAAAAGTAGTGAGTGACACTTTTCTTGCTTTGAAATGAAATTTATTGAAAATGTTTGGCTTGGTTTTCTTATGAGTTATGGCTTTGAGATGAAATGTTTTCTTAAAAACTTGATGTTTGATGATGTTTATAAGGCATGTTTTATACATTTCTATAAGATGTGCAATGGCATGTTTTGGAATATTGTTTATCGTGAAAAATTTTCATATGATCTACTATGTGAAAGAAATTCTGAAATGTTTTAAGAGGAGGCTTAGTGCTCAAAGACATGAGAAGGCACGTGAGTTTCCCCGGGACCCAGTACTCAAGGACATGAGAAGGTACATGGGCAACCCAACCTATTCCTATGTGCACATAGAGGATTAGCTGGCTAGTGCATCGAGCTTGCTCTGCCTGAAGCCAGGGATGATTTCGACGTTGAGTGCGTAGAAGCATTGCTCCGCCTCAACTAAGGGAAAAGTTTGAAAAACTACTTGATGTTGATAAATTTCTTGAAAAACACTTTGATATGATTTTAGTATTAATTTATGAGAATGATGAATTTCGGGAAACGCATGTTACATTTGGAATAATGTTAAACTCTGATTTACTCGTTACATGAAACATGCCTGTTTTAAATGAATGCCGTTTTATAAAGATTCGTCACTCACTAGGCTATTAGCTTATGTTTTCCAATGTTTTCTTTTTCCCTCCCCAAATAGCAAGGACATTCCCGGTGCTTCGCCTAATACAGCTCACCCTGCCTAAGCCTCGAACAACAAGATTCAGTGAAGTTTAGGAGTTGTACGTTGAATATACTTATGTAAATGGCATGTAGAACATATAGTTTTGAATGGGTACTGTCAATGGTGTTGTGTATGTTGTATTTTGGATATGAAGATGAATTCATGTTATGTATTAAAGGTGTACCCTATACAGGGAATTGCATCAAGTTATAAGCATGCGATGTATGACGGTAATCTATATTATATATGAGTAAATGTATGTTCAGGAATGTAAGTTAGGGCAATGTGCGTCACAAGAGGGGTGATGTTTATTGTCTTCACACTTCCCCTTAGGTTAGGTGAATAATCTGGGAGGGGGTGTGACAGCAAGTGACTGGACTTTAGCGGATATTAGGGGAATTAGCCTGGTAGTATGTATGCATAGGATTGCATTGGAAAAAATGATCAAAACCCTGTAGGCAACCTCAAAGGCGCCTAAATCCCGCCCTAAAAGAGGTAGTAATAAAAGAAATTTTCGAACTTCTAAAGGCAGGTAAATTAACCCTATCAGATAGCTATTGCACACAAGGATCAACAGAAAACTACCTTCACCTACCCATTCGAAACCTTTGCCTTTAGGCGGATGCCCTTTGGTTCGTGCAATGCACTAGGCACCTTCTAAAGGTGCATGATGAGCATTTTCTCGGAGTTCGTTGAAAAATGTATAGAGGTATTTATGGATGATTTTACTGTTTACGGTGAGTCTTTCAACGACTGTCTTTTAAATTTCTCTAAAGTTCTTGGAAGATGTATTGAGTCTAACCTTGTGCTTAATTTCGAGATATGTCATTTTATGGCTGATCATGATATTATTCTAGGGCACATGATCTCTTCCAAAGTAGAAGTAGACCAGGTGAAAATTGATGTTATTGCTAACCTTCCTTACCCCACCAACGTGAGGGATGTTCGTTCCTTTTTGGGCCATGCAGGGTTCTACCGCAGGTTCATTAAAGATTTCAGCAAGATTGCCTGACCAATGACTGCTTTGCTTCAGAAGGAGGCAGAGTTCGATTTCAATGAGGAGTGCAAGCGAGCCTTTGATATCCTGAAGAAGGCTCTAACCAGTGCACCTATTATTCAGGCTCCACAATGGGACCTGCCCTTCGAAATCATGTGTGACGCTAGCAATTAAGATGTTGGGGCAGTGCTTGGACAAAGAATTGAAAAGAAGCACCATGTCATATACTATGCTTTGAGGACCTTAAATCCTGCTCAATGCAACTACACCACGACAGAAAAAGAACTTCTCTTTGTTGTTTCTACTTTAGAGAAATTTAGGTCATATATTCTTGGCTCACGTATAACTGTTTATTCTGATCATGCAGTGCTACGCTACCTAATGGACAAAAAGGAATCCAAACCACACCTTCTTCGTTGGATACTGCTTGTTCAAGAGTTTGATGTTGAAATCAAAGATAGGAAGAGCTCTGAAAATGTTGTTGCTGACCATCTGAGCAGATTAGAAGGAGGTGACTACTTACCTTCTGATGGGGATTTTCCTGACCAACTTCAAATTGATGGCATCACGATGACCCCCTGGTATGCCGATCTTGTTAACTATCTAGTCACAGGTGATCTTCCTTTAGACCTCAGTAGACCTAGGAAAGCTAAACTGAAAAGTGAGGCGAAGTACTACGTTTGGGAAGATCCATATCTTCGGAAATTCTGTGCTGACCAAATAGTTAGGAGGTGTGTGCTTAATGATGAGTTTTTCTTTGTTTTAGCTTTTTGTCATGAACAAGCATGTGGGGGGCATTTTAGTCCTAAGCGCACAACTAACAAGGTATTAGACTCAGGGTTATATTGGAATACACTTTTTAGGGATGCATATTTTTACTATAAAACTTGTGAAAAATGTCAAAAGTCTGGAGGAATATCACGTAGGAATAAAATGCCCCAGGTTCCTATGATAGTTTGTGAGATATTTGATGTGTGGGGCTTAGATTTCATGGGTCCTTTCCCTTCTTCTTGCAGGTTTAAATATATTCTCCTTGCTGTGGACTATGTTTCCAAGTGGGTGGAAGCAAAGACCACTGTTACTGATGATTCAAAAGTGGTTGCAGGATTCTTAAAGTCTAACATACTTAGTAGGTTTGGCTTTCCACGTGCAATAATTAGTGACCAGGGTACACACTTCTATAGCAAGTTGATAGCATCCCTCTTGAAGAAATATGGCGTATAGCACCGCGTCGCTACTCCTTACCACCCCCAAACGAATGGGCAAGCAAAGGTTTCCAATCGGGAGGTAAAGTCGATTTTGGAGAATGTTGTAAATCCCGGCAGGAAAGATTGGAGCCTAAGGCTGGATAATGCTTTGTGGGCCTATCGTACAACCTTCAAGACGCCTATAGGGATGTCTCTCTATAAGATTATCTATGGTAAGGCCTGCTACCTCCCTGTGGAAATCCAACATCGGGCCTATTGGGCAGTTAAACAGTGCAATTGGGATCCTAAGGTGTCAGGTGATGCAAGACTTCTTCAGATTCAAGAACTCGAGGAATTGAGGTGGGAGTCGTTCGAAAACTCTCTTATCTACAAAGAGCGGACGAAAAACCTCCACGACAGACTAATAGCACCAAAGAAGTTTGAAGTTGGGCTGAAAGTTCTTCTTCACAATTCTTGTTTATAGCTCATGCCAGGTAAACTTGGTTCTAAATGGACAGGTCCTTTTGGTGTTACTGATGTTTACCCTAATGGTGCAGTGAAAATTCAGAGTTTGGAGACGGGCAAATCATTCACGGTTAATGGGCACCGGTTGAAGGTTTTTCATGAGGGGGATTCTCTCGATTGTTTTGACCCCACCTATCGGCTGGTCCCACCAGTCTACTTTTAAAGAAAATAAACTAAGCGCGGTCGAGCAACCGACCCTAAAAAAAAAGAGAAAATTTTTATTGCTTTTGTTCTAATTTTTTTCCTAGTTAGGATAGTTTAATTTTGGGTAGCTTAGTTCTTGTTAATTAAAAAAAAAAAAAAAAAAAGACATATTCAGGCTGATTGCCGGTCGCTATGGCCCTCCCTCGTGCTCATTAATCTCAAGGAAGTTTTCTTTTCCTCCCTTTTGCTTTATCTTGTATGTTTCTTTCATGCATTAGGGACAATGCATCTTCTAAAAGTTGGGGGTAGGGTATTTGGTAATGTTTGCTTGCTTGCTTAATTATGTTCACTCTGTTGCTTGCTTCCCTGTCCGGACTAGTTGATGATACACTTTATCTCATCATGTTGGCCTGAGATTAGGTTATTAGGAAGCATGCTAGATATTTGAAGAAATTTTGAATTTTTTTCATTTCTTGCATGCAAATTTGAATACTTCGCTTAACTACATTAGGCCTTGTTTTGTTTAGAAGGTATTATTTAGCCTATACGGCTGTTGTCACCTCAAATGGCCCATCAGTTAGGAAGTCACCTTGCTAGAAAGAGAGTAATTTGAAACTAGGAGAAATAAAAGTGTCTAAGCCTGAAAGAAAAAAAATTATATTATATAAAACAAAAAGAAAGGAAAAAAAAGAAAAAAAAAAAGGGTACGGGTGAGTGCATGGATAGGAGCTAAAAAGAGCTACCTCCTCTGTGATCAGTTAGGACGCCCACGAGAAAAGAGTGGGTGTGAGTCCTTACAGGCGAAGTGTGAAAGCTAGTACTCCAACGCAAAACAAATGCCCTTTACTTTTTATGTGTGTTCCAGGCACCCTAGTTGCAGCATTACTCTTTTGATAGTTAATGTGACTAAATGACCGATCCTTGAGCCAAGAGTAGAGGGAAAACAAGCTGAGGGCTTCATAAGACCATTCCGGACTTGTTTGAGTTTAAAATTGATAAGCTTTATATTCATTCATGCATGTCTATTTGATAAAAATGAATTCAAAACTTGTTTCAAATTGATTAATTGCCTTCGAACGATCTAATTGATGGGAAGCATGATTGCGTTTAGCTTTTAAACTGGAGTGGGGAACCTTGTAGCTTAGTGAATTAAGTTGCTGCATGACTGCATGTTTCACCTTGCTCGAGGAAGATCAAGAATCAAGTTGGGGATGATCTGATAGCACTCAAATTGTGCTATCTTACCTCGCTTAATTCGGGATCGTTCTTACCTTTTTACCGGTTTAATTCTTGATTTAGATAGGTTACGAGCATATGGAGCCTCGGGCCAGTTTACAGGAACTTCAGGTTTAAGTGAGATTATGAGCAAGCAAATCGAACGAAATGGAGAAGGAAGTCAACAAAGCAGTCTGGCTGCGGTGCCAGCGCTGCGCTTTTTCCAGAAGGCATCCGATTTTTTATCTGGAGAAAACGTCGTGGCGCCAGTCCAATTTTGGCATAAAATGCCCTAGCCACCAACCATTTGGAAAGGATAGCAGCACGAGTCCCAAGTCTGTTTTTGGAGTTTTTCAATGCATTTTTCCTTCTTTTCATCTTAAGCAAAATTTCTTTGATCAATTATTGGGTGAGCACAAGCATGTATCAAGGCCTAGGTACTATCATCTAGCTCAGGTTTGGGGTTCAATTCTTAGTTTGTATCTCATGAGGTTTTGAACAATTTTTGTATTGCAATTTTCTTGTTAATAAATTCTCACCTTGTTTGATGTTTCAATTGAATTCGCTTGAGATTATCTGACAAATAGTCAAGCATTTTAATTGGTAGTTAAAGATCTATGCTTAATACGTAATTGTTAGGTTTATAGATCGCCAAGTACCAAAGGTTAAGTTAGAGTTGTAAATTGATTTGGCTATTCCAATCCGATTGCATTCATCTAACCAACTTAGGAGAGATTCGCACCGAAAACTTAATTAGGCTTTTCCTAGTATTTTGTTCGTCTTAGCAATTGCCTTTGAACTTAATGCTAATAGGTTGGCATGTCTAAGATGCCTTCCATCTAAGTATATTAATCAATTCGATCAATAGGACTTCCTTCTAGCCTTTCTAGAAGTGATAGGCTAAGTTTAACCCAAGAAAAATTACACAACACTATTGTAATTAATCAATGATTGAGTAACAAACTGAAAGTGATCCACTTTCACCCCGAGCTAGGTCTTGTCAACTTGAATTTAAACCCAATTTGATTCCTTGCTATTACTTTTCTTCCTTGTTATTACTTTGTAATTAAAGTTAAACAAACGATAAATGTCACACCCCCTCTCAGATTACCCACCTAATCTAAGGGGGAGTGTGAAGACAATAAACATCACCCCTCTTGTGACGTATATTGCCCTAACTTTCCTTAACTTGTCACACATTTACTCATATACAAACATAGAACATAGTCATACATCGCATGCTTATAACTTGATACAATTCCCTGTATAGGGTACACCTTAAATACATAACATGATTCGTATTCATATCCATAACACCTTAAATACAATACTATCAACAGTTTCCACTCGAAACTATATGTTCTACATGCCATTTACATATGTATATTCAACATACAACTCTCAACTTGACTGAATCTTGATATTCGAGGCTTAGGCAGGGTGAGCTGTGATAGGCGAAACACCGGGAACGTCCTTGCCACCTGGGGAGGGAAAAAGAAACATTGGAAAACGTAAGCTAATAGCCTAGTGAGTGACCAATCTTTATAAAACGACGTTCATTTTAAACAGGCATGTTATGTAAAACAAATAAATCAAGATTCAACAATTACTCAAGTACTACATGTTTTTCATGAAATTCATCATTCTCATAAATCAATACTAAAATCATATCAACGTTTTCTTTAGTTGAGGCGGAACAATGCTTCTACGCACTCAACGTCGAAAATCATCCCTGGCTTTAAGCAGAGTAAGCTCGATGCACTAGCCAGCTTAACCTCTATGTGCACATAGAAATAGGTCGGGTTGCCCAAGTACCTTCTACGAGTTCTTCAGTACCGGGTCCCGGGGAAACTCACGTGCCTTCTCATGTCCTTGAGCACTGAGCCTCCTCTAAAACGTTTCAGAATTTCTTTCACATAGTAGTTCATATGAAAATCTTTCATGAAAATCAATATATATATATCACGATAAACAATATTTCAAAACATGCCATTGAACATCTTGTAAAAAAAAAGAACATATAAAACATGCCTTGTGAACAACATCATCAAACATTATGCTTTTTAAGAAAACAGTTCATCTCAAAGCCATATCTCATAAGAAAACCAAGCTATACATTTAAAATAAATTTCGTTTCAAAACAAGCAAAGTGTCACTCACTACTCTTTCTAGGCTTTACGTGGTTTATATACTGTTCCTATTTCTTCTTGGCCTGCAAAAGAAACATGCCCTGCGTTAGTCAACACTAACTTCCTTTCCTTTTCTCTACTGACTTATAAACGTGAATCTCAACGATACCCGCCAAAAAGGACTGTTACTAGCGATACCCGATAGAACAGCACCAGCGTTACCTGCCTGAGCAGCGATACTCAGCGTTATTTAGCGATACTTGTGAGACGGAAAGCTCCTTTGCGTCTCAGCGTTACCCGTCTCGCTGCAATTCCCTAAACAGTGTGCCGATACTTGATTTTTTCCAACGGCACTCTGCACTGTACTCCTTCCTTTCTTCTCGTCCTTACTTCAACCTATGAAGAACCACATTTCCATACAGATTCAGAGTTTCTTCCCTTCAGCAAACTTATAGAAAATCACGTTCTAAAGCTTACCTTAAAATTTCAGGGTTTAGCTCTTCCTCATTCTCGCGATATTCCGAAATTACCTCCTGCTGTTCCGGATTGCGAGACAGTCTTGTAATCACTGATTTCCTAAGGATTCACATAGTAAAACTTCGATTTCAGCATCACCATCCTTTACAAAAGTTGTTAGGAATTGCATTAACTTACTAACCTTAAATTTTCAGCTCTGAACTCAGCTTATTCCTCACGTTCTATCCCGGATATCAGTCACTGCTCAACCAAACTAAGTATCTTCGGTCATTCCCCTGTTCCAACTTCATTTCCAGCCTCGATGTGAATCAAACTTCGTTCGGAATCCTCAAGAACACTCTCCTCAATCTTCTTCTGGAGTTTATCTGAAGAATAGAACCGACTTAAGCTCTCGAATTGTCCTTAAAACGATTAAACATTTAATTAATCTAGCTATTTATACTGCCAACTTAACCTTCTCAACACCAGGACTTAGGCTGCTAACTTACGTATTTCCTCTGCAGACTAGCGCGGGGTTCTCCTCCTAACGCACGGCACTCAAGTTAACTTCTCTTCCAACGCATAGTGGGTGTCCCCGCACACCTCCTGTTTTGAACGCATTCCTTCCCATCTTGAAATTCTACTTCCGATGCGTGCAGACCATCCTGTCTTCAGCACAGGTGCCCCAACGAATGTTTGTCTTTGACGCAAAGTAACTTGGACGCATGGTTCAAGTGCGTCTCTCTCTCCCCTTCAAAACTACTTATCTACCAACGCAGTAACTACTTCCGCTCACTAACTTCCATGAATTAACCACAAACGCATAATTTAATCAATACTCAGTCGAAGTTTTACTTTCCTCTCGCTCTCGGCCACTTCTCCCTTTGAGACGCATAGCCACAAACACATGGTCGTGCCTCAATTCTTGGCAACGCAAACCAGTGCTTACAATAAAACACCCCCATGGTTACTCAAAAACAAATCCTTTAAGAGAAGAAAATTTATCAGCTCTCTGTGGACCAACCCGTTGCTGCGCTAATACTACTAAATTAGAGTAGGAAACGGAACAATTATTTGGCCTAATTGATAGCTTCGACAACTTTCCGTTCGCCATCTAACTAAAAAACGTTAAACCAAGCGCTTGTTGGGAGGCAACCCAATTTTATTGCTTTCTTTACTTTTCTTTTTATTTTATTTTCAATAATCTTTGAGTCACTCATATGCTTTCTCATCTTTCACGATCTTGGTTTATCACACAAAGTACTTGATAACTTGTAGAAATACAAGTTATTATAGCCTTTTTCATAGATAAATAGAGTTTAAATAAGAGAAGCATGCGGTAGCTGATGATAAATTTCATTAATAAATCTTCCTTTGCGTTATACTCTTGAATTTTGATGAAGATATTGATTTTACCAATTGTTAAGCCTAAAACGCATGTTTTCACGCAGGAATGCAAGCGATGCGTTGATGACCCCTTAACGCAGGAACCAGACGATGCATTAACGACAACCCAACGCATAACTACGCGTTAGCAACCTATGTTGCGTTGACATCAACCAAACTATGCATGGACGCATAGACAACCGTTACGGCAAGGCGCTGAGAATCAGATCGGAATCTTGAGAAATTGACGGATGATTGACAGACATGATTTGCGGCTTAAGTGGTGGATCTTAATTGGCCCGAGAATCACGCAATCAGGCGAGATGGACGCAGTGTCAATCTCGCCACCAATCAAGCAGATCTGCCATTAACTACGATTTCATCATCTATAAAAGGGCAGCTCTGCGAGAGGAGAAAGGTTGTTGATTCTCGGAAGAACTCCATAAGTGACAGCAGAGTTCTCTCAAACTTCAACCGGAGACAAATAGCTCGAGAGAGAAGAGTCTTCCATCCGCCGCACCACTTCACAGCAAATCATCACACTTCCATCCGGCGACTCAAGACATTGACACCTTCCTTTCTTTCTTGCTTAGTTTTTCTTCTTGATTTTAGATTTGTATCAAGGAATTGAACCTATCTAAAGTTGTATCCGTTTCATCAATATATTCATCTTCCATGTCTACTTACTTTTCTCAACTGTTCGCTTTATACTTTCAAACCATGAGTAACTAATCACTCAAGGGTCTAGGGTTGCGTTAGCATCTAACTAGGGACCACCGTGTAACTATTCTAACTTGTCAATTGCGAGCTTAATCCGATGCTTATGTCCATCTGACAAATCGATATAAGTAGTAATAATCAAACTGCTCGAGAGGGTAAGTGATTGTGGAACTCAATTGACAAGGATCAAGAAGTGTTACTTGTCTATGGGGATAACCTTGGTTCTTAACACTCTCCTATGCGTTATAGACATATAACGCATAGCGGCTGACAACCGGGAGAAGAGTCGCAAGCATGAATAGAATACTACTATGCGTTTCCGACGTTAGATGTTAACCAACCCGAACCCTTTCTTTATCCATTCACACACATCTTTAGCTGACTTTGCTGTGTCGCATGCTTTCCATCTTCCACAATTTTAATCTAGTGTACATATTATCGCTTTCCTTAGATTAGAAACAAACTCATTCTCTCAACTATTTCTTGGTTACCACTGCAACGCATGAAATCCAACTAAATACTAAATCAATATAATCCCTGTGTTCGACCTCGGACTCACCGAGAAAACCTATTCCTTTGCTTACTTGGGTAGAGGATAGGAAAACTTGACTAGATCACCAATGCATAGTGTAGGACGCATGGCATGTTCAACGCATGACATGTTGAACGCATAATCACATCATTTAGCACTCTGCGTTAGGCTAATTACCACATAAAATATAATCACAATAGTACTCCTTACACCAAGCCTGTTTGGTGGCTTCCCGCTTGTTCCCAGGCTTGTTCTTTCTTTGTTAGATGGTTTTATGCATTAGGGACAATGCATGATTCTAAGTTTGAGGTAGAGGTGTCACTTGTACTTTTGTGTGTTTTCTTATCCTGCTGTGAATGTTAGTGAAGGTAATGATCATATGCATGGTAATGAAATTTAGAAAAATTTTGAAAAAAATCATGGAACTTTTAAAGATAATGGGAATGTTTTTTTGGTTGTGTGCTTTGACGTTGATTGCCAATGATGAGATTCGAATTTGCATAATAGATGACTTATTATGGAAATAGAATAGCATTATCTTGAGTTAAATTCAATTAAGTCCCTATTAAAATCTCCCATATTCTTTAGCACGTAGCCACTTTAATTTAGAATCTTTAACTGAAAAAAGGATTAAGTTGGATGTATTTGGTTGTCACTTCGAAAGGCCCCATCGGTTAGAGAGTAGAATGCATGATCGTTTGTAATCTTAGACTAAGGAAAAAGAAAAGAGTATACATCCGTTTGAGAAAAGAAAAAAATGTACACAAAAATATATGACCTTTATTTGCCTATCTTTTTAAATGTTAAACTTGTAATGAATATGCATGGATGGGGATAAAAAGAGTTGCCTTTGTTGTGATCAGTAAGGACGACTCATAATTGACTAGGTACGAGTCCCTACAGTGAATGTGTGAAAGCTAGTGCCCCTAGGTAAAGGAATGCAAGTTTAGGGCCCATGAAAAAAATATGATCGAAACGCACCTTAGTGGACATATTACCTACTTGAAATGTGTGGATGCTTGAAGATTGGTGCATGAGCTAGAGTATGGGGAAAACTAAAGAAACTCTCTTAAGTCCCAATTTGAGCTATAACATTTTAAATTGAATGAGGCTTGCACACACACACATTGGAGATAGCAAGATTTGGCTTGAATGATTATAACAATATAGATATGCTTGCATGTTTCTACATAAGCTCTAAGTGTTATTCTCTGAGACATGAGTCGATTGCACACTACTTCATCTAAACTCCCTATTATTTGATTCTATTCTTTGCTCGAGACTAGCAAATCTCTAAGTTTGAGGTGGTGAAAAGTGCTTTCTATTCTCTCAAATTAAGGGAGTTTATATTAGATTTCACTTGTGTGCTAGTGATTTTTAGGTCAAAATAAGGAAAATTAGAAGAGAAGACCAAAAGATCAAAACTGAGCCAGAATACGGTGAAAAAGAGAAGAAAAACCACAAGCTTGCCAAAACAGGGCAGCACCGCGGCACTATTTCCCGAGAGCGGTTTGCCGCAACGCTATCCAACAACGCCGCGACGTTGTCTTTCCGTATTTGGCAGCACCGTGGCGTTATAGACTAGTGTTGCGGCGCTAGTTTCCTTAAATGAAAAATGTCGTATTTTTGGAAAGTTTTTTGGGCGGCCAACTCTATAAATTGGGGGTGTCCAGTAGCCCTAATCATGAGATAAGCACAAAATAACACACCAAAGAGCCTCAAAGAGTGAGTTAGCTGCAAGGAAAAGGAAAGAGTTCAAGAGAGAGTCATGGTGTCGTTCAAGTTCCGACGTGAGAGCCAAGGAGATTGTGACGGTGCTGCCTCAATCAAGAGCCTCTTTTCAGTAGAGTTTCCCTTTCTTTACACTCTTTCTTTATTTATATTGTTTGAACATGTTGCTTCAAGCTATGAGTGACTAAACTATTTAGTTTTAGGGTTTTGATGAATTGTTTATGAAGTCATGTTGATATTGTAGACTTTCATGGTTTTGTTGGAATGATTATGCTTTTCATTGTTAGTATGTTTAATTCTTGTGGATTGGTCATTTTCACATGTTAGGTTAGATGTATGATTGAGAGATTGTATGTTTAACTAGATCTATAACAATGAATTGTTGTTAATCTATCATGAGAATAGTTAGCTTAACAATAAATGTTGCTAAAAACTAATCTTAATGCCATGCAATTTGTATTGGTTTCAAGAGATTAGTAATCAATTGAGTTGCATGAGAAAGGGTTATTGTTTAGAGAAAATAACTTGGAATTAAGTTTCTAGACTTAAGCATATGAATTACAATAAAATCCATGAACCCTAGAATATTACATGATGAAATAAACAATGATTCATTGCCCTAGAACTCTCTTTGACTCTTGTGTTTCTTACTTTATTTACTTTCCTTATTTAGTTTTTATTTTCCATAATTCACAACTTCAATTCCAATCCTCAAATAAAATTGATTTGATTCTATAATAGCTAAGTAACATAAACCTTCACAATTGGATCCTCAGTGGAACGATATTCGAACTTTACCGTCTTATATTATAACTTGACTCGTACACTTGCGTTTAACACTTAAAGTGGTGCAATAAGTGGTAATTGTTCAATGGCGGCGATTTTAGCCCTATCCACCTCCAATCCTCTTCGCAAGACTTCGTGCCCCAGAACGATGCCCTCCTTTACCATGAAATGACACTTCTCCCAATTCAACACAAGGTTAGCATCTTGGCACCTCTACAAAACACGAGTGAGATTAGCAAGACAAGAATCAAATGAAGACCCAAATACAGAAAAATCTTCCATGAAAACCTCCATTATGTCTTCAATGAGCCCCTGAAAAATAGACATCATACAACGTCGAAAAGTAGCAAGGGCATTTCATGTCACACCCTACTTTTTAAGAAAACGATGCGTTGAAGAGTCTATGAAGAAAAGAGGTAAAAGACCATGTTGGACGCATGGTCAGAACTAGGTAACGCATGGTAAGGGTGGACGCATGGAAGCAAACCGAGAAGGGAAAGAAGTGAAACGCATAAGTAAGAAAGGAATAAAGTTATGTTGTGAAGTGTTGAAAGAGATTTAAGTTTCGGAAAGATAGAATGCTATAGCAGATTGAGTAACGCATAGACTTATAGCAAGGAATGTTCACAAGTGTTGGAGAAGGTTGTGAAGTAAACATAAAAACTGGTGCATGTGGTGGAAGCATTCTAATCTACCTTTAAGAGAAATAGTTTAAGTGCAAGAAAAAGGTTAAAAGAATAACCTTGGGAATAATCAAGGAATGTCCAAGGATAAGAAGATGGTCATTGGACGCAGGATGAAGGTGAACGCAACAGGACCAACGTATAGAGGAAGAGCTTGAGAAGGATTTGTTGTCATTGACGCCTAGTGGCATTGTGTAAGCACTGGTTTATAATAGTGCGGCTATGCGTTGAAGGTGATCATGTAACACCCTGTCCCTGAAAACCTAAGTATTTATATAATTGGTAAGGATAAAAGGATAAAGAGTGTGGAATAACGGAACGTGTAAACGAGAAGTTAAGATTGTGTAATTACTAAATTATGGCCAATAAATCCTGTACGTTGAAATGAATGGTATTAAGAAGAGGGTAGACGTAATTCTGGAAATCAGGCTGATGCATGGATGGATAAGTATAACGCATGTAATAGTTAATATTGAGATACCAAGTTACGAGATTAAATGATTAATAATGGCAAGTTAAATGAGGTGAAGTACCATGCGTCGATGATGAAAAATGGAGTAGAACCATCGCGTGGGAAAAGTACTTTGCATTGGAAAGGTTGGCAACGTGTCGGAAAGTGAAGTGAAGGAAAGTAATGCATTAGGCGTTATGAAGCAATAGTACGGAAGGAAAAGGCGAACTATTAAGTACTGAACATGACTATAATTTGGTAAACCATGCGATAAGCTGTAACTATGCGTTGAAGGTTAGCGATCGATTGAAAAACTATGCGATGAGCAACGGCTAGGCGTTGGAAGTTTGCTATGCGATGGCAAAGCTCATATATTTTGTGTACACTTTTTCTTTTCTCAAGGCATGTATACTCTTTTCTTTTTCCTTAGTCTAAGATTACAAGCTATCATGCATTTCCACTCTCTCACCGGTGGGGCCTTTCGAAGTGACAACCAAATACACCCAACTTAATCCTTTTTTCAGTTAAAGATTCTAAATAAAAGTGGCTACGTGCTCAAGAATATGAGAGATTTTAAGAGGGACTTAAATGAATTTAACTCAAGATAGTGCTATTCTATTTCCACAATAAGTCATCTATCATGCAAATTCGAATTTCATCATGGGCAATCAACATCAAGGCACACAACCATAAACAACATTCTCATTAACTTTGAAAGCTCCAAAATTTTCAAATTTTTTTTTTTTCAAAAATTGTTTCAAAAAATTGACATGCATATGATCATTAAAACCTTCACTAACATGCATAGCAGGATAAGAAAACACACAAAAGTACGAAAGACACCTCCCACCCCAAACTTAGAATCATGCATTGTCCCTAATGCATAAGAACATCTAACAAGGAAAGAACAAGCCTGGGAGCAAGCGGGAAGCCACCAAACAGGCTTGGTGTAAGGAGTACTTTGTGTGATAAACCACGTTCCTAAGAGATAAAGCATATGAGTGACTCCAAGATTTATAAAATAAAAAAAAAAGTAAAAAAAAACAATAAAATTGGGTTGCCTCCCAATAAGCGCTTGGTTTAACGTCTTCTAGCTAGACGGGGCTCACGAATCACGGTGGATCCCAAGGTGGTTTCTTCCTTTCATGCTTTGGATCACCTACAACTTTTAGTATTCGCCCACATTGACACTCACAAACATATTCATTAGCATTTAGTGAGTTAGTCAATAAATCATTATCAAATTAGACATCATCGTTTCTAATGTGGTCAAGACTTATTAAAGAATCATCATGCTTAGATTTTACCAGACTCACCACTTCATTTTTATCATGCTTCTCCATAATTTGTTCATAATTCATTATAGGTTTGGGAGGCATGCAAGAGGAACTAGGGGAATTATCACAACTAGAAACATGCTTCATAGAATTTTCTACTTTAACATCAAGCATGTCATTAGTCTTACCATTCAAAGGGGGCTCATCATGTATAGAGTTTTTATTTGAAGAGAGAGGCGATGTTACCTTTGTGCTTGGCTCATGATGCTCATACCTTTCTACATCCGGATGCTTAAGGGTTTTATAGATGTCAAATGTTACCTCCTCATCGTTAAGGCGGAATGTGAGCTTTCCTTCTTGCACATCGATGAGGGCCCTTCCGGTGGCCAAGAATGTTCTCCCAAGGATTATGGGGACTTCGGCATCTTCCTCCATGTCTAATATCACAAAGTCCGCCGGGAAGATAAACTTGTCTACCTTGACCAAGACGTCCTCCACAATGCCGTAGGGATGAACAAATGATCGATCGGCCAAAAGCAAAGATATGGTAGTTGGTTGCACCTCTCCTCCATTGAGCTTCCTAAACATGGATATAAAGGCATTAAATTAATAGAAGCTCCAAGAATTTAGCATACTTAGGCATTTGTTCTAATGCCTCTGCAAAAGGAAGGTTAATTTCTAACTTTTTGAATATGTCTAAGAATTTTGAAAATTGAGCATCAATCTTTTTCTTTTGAAATCTTTGAGGAAAAGGTAAAGTATTAGGGATAAAAGAAGTAGAGTTAGAAGTACTCCCTATGTTGGACTTTGATTTCTCCTTTTCCTTAGATGCACTCTCTTTTTGTTGAACATCCTCTATGATGGCTTCATCTTCTTCTTGTGGGAGTTCATCATCTTCATCATTAATCAAGGGAGTGGATAGCTTTTTCCCACTCCTCAAAGTCACGGCCTTGCACTCCTCTCTTGGGTTTATCTCGGGACAACTTGGGAACTTACCCTTTTGCATTGTTTGGAGAGAAGTTGCCATTTGACTAAGTTGAACCTCTAAGTTTTGAAGTGCCTTACCTTGGCTTTGAACGGTGCTTGCAATTGCTTGGGACCGAATTCTCCAATGCGGTTGTCCTTGATCTTGACTCTTTGACATAGTCAAGCATTATGTCCTCTAGTGATGATGTCTTTGCATTCCCCGCTCCATTGAATCCTTGAGGTGCTTGCAACACATTCTTGCTGTTAGCATATGAAAAATTCTCATGATTCCTCAAGTTGGGATGATAGTGAGTTGGAAGTTGTTGACCTCGGTATTGTCCTCTATCTACATAATTCGCTACCTCCAACTCACTTGGCTCTTGTTGGCTTGCCATGGCCGCAAGGGAAGCTATGGGTGATGGACTTGCTTGGGCTTGGCTTCCTTGAGAAAATTTAGATAAAGCATTAGTAAGAGAAGCCAATTGAGCTTTTAGAGAACTTACCTCATCCATCTCATATCGTTCGGTGGCTTTTCGGATGATTGGAGAAGACCGTTCACATGGCCGATCGTACGATATAGTGGCCAAGTCTTCTAGTATGGTATAGGCCTCTTGAGCATTCTTTGAAAAAATTGACCCTCCGGCGGTTGCATCTAAGATGGATTTGGTTGAGCTTGCCAATCCATTGTAGAAGAGTTGAATTTGCAACCAATTCGGGTAACCATGTTGAGGGCACCTTCTCAAGAGATCCTTATACCTCTCCCAAGCCTCATATAATTGTTCATCCTCAAGTTGGCGGAATGTTCCAATCTCCGTCCTTAGTCTTTGAGATTTAGCCGATGGAAAATATTTGTTCAAGAAAGTTTGAGCTAAGATCTCCCATGTTGTGATGCTATCCGGAGATATGGTTTCCAACCAATCCTTAGCACGGTCCTGTAAAGAGAAAGGAAAAAGTCTTAGTTTAATAGCATCATTAGAAACACCATTCATCTTTACCGTCCCGCATATCTCCAAGAAGGATCGTAAGTGCTTGTGAGGATCTTCATTAGTTCTTCCTCTAAAGGCTAGCTCTCTAGCCATTTGGATCAATCCCGGTTTTAATTCAAAATTGTTGACATTGATTGGCACATTCATTATTCCAGGTTGACTTGCCAGTAACGTGGGTTGAAAGTAGTCTCTAATTGCCTTAGGTATCTCCTCCGCCATCTCCGTAGTTTGATTAAGTTGAGCCCTTAGATTTCTTCTACACGTCCTTTCAATCTCAGGATCAAGAGGGAGAATATTAGTATTATCTCGAGGCATAGACTAACAAAATAAATACAATAAAAAACAATTTAAAAAAATAAACTACATAAATAAACAATCAAATAATATACACCTCAAATTAAGATCTATCAATTCTAATGAATATTAAATAACAAAAACCGTTCTTTGGATCCCCGGCAACGGCGCCAAAAACTTGATGTGCCACTTTGTGTGTTAACCGCAAGTGTACGGGTCAAGTTATAATATAAAACGGTTAAGTTCGAGTATCGTTCCACTAGAGATCCAATTGGGAAGGTTTTAGTTACTTAGCTATTCTAGAATTGAATCAATTTTATTTGAGGATTGGAATTCAATTTTGTGTATTAGGGAAAAATAAAAATCAAGCAAAGAAAGTATCAAAGGGAGAATTGCAAGAGTCAAGAGAGTTCTAGGGTTTCGAATCATTGTTTATTTCATCATGCAAAATTATAGATTTCATGGATTTTATTGTAAATCTTATGCCTAAGTCTAGAAACTTAATTCCAAGTTATCTTCTCTCAAAGACAACTCTTTCTCATGCAACTTGATTGATTGTTAATCTCTTAAAACCAATACACAATTACACGGCATTAAAACTAGTCTTTAGCAACTTTCATTGTCAACCTAACTACTCTCGTGATAGATTAACAACGATTCATTGTTATAGATCAAATTAAACATATAATCTCTCGATCATACATCTAACCTAACATGTGAAGGTGACCAATCTTCAAGAATTAAACACAATAACAATGAAAAGCATATTTATTTGAACAAAACCATGAGTCTACAAAATTAACATGAATTCACAAATAATTCATCAAACCCTAAAACTCAAGAGTTTAGCCACTCATAGCGTGAAGCAACATGTTGAGCAAAAATAATCAAAGAAAGAGTGTAAAGAATAGGGAAACTCTACTGAAAAGAGGTTCTTGATTGAGGCAGCACCGTCACGAACTCCTTGGCTCTCACGTCGAACTTCGAAGGGCACCAAGACTATCTCGAACTCTTTTCCTCTTCCTTGCGGCTAACTCACTCTTGGAACTCTCGCTTAATTCTCACCTTTTTGGATCTTTCTTTAGGTCTGCAACTTACTTGCTTTTCTTGATATTTCTCCCCCTCTTTTGCGGCTGAAAACCCCTAAATTTATAGAGTTTGGCCGCCAAAAATTTGACCTAAAATACAAGCTTTTCGTTTTAATTAATGCTGGCGCCGCGACGCTGTCGCATAGCGCCGCGGCGCTAGCGTTGCGGCAAAAAATAAGTTGCTCTCGGGTTTTAGCGCCGCGACGCTGTCTTGCGTTTATCAAGGATGCGTCGAGGCAGCGCCTTCCCAGCGCCGCGGTGCTACTCTGCGTCCATGCTGATACGTTTCTGCTTCAGCGCCGCGGTAGCGCTGCCTTAGCGCCGCGGCGCATCATGCATTTCAACAAGGATGCGTTTTTCAGCTCTGTTTCGCCGTATTCTTGCTCGGTTTTGATCTTTTAGTCGTTTCTTCTAATTTTCCTCGTTTTAACCTGAAAATCACTAGCAAACAAGTGAAATCTAATATAAAACTCCCTTAATTTGAGAGAATAATAAGCACTTTTCAAGTGCTTATCAAGAAGCCCAAACCCTTGCGTTCAAGGAGCTCGGGAAGACAAGGATTGGAAGGAAAAGAGGAAATATCTTAAGAAATAGTGAGTGACACCTTTCTTCTTCAGATTAGTTTTTACTGAAATTGTTCTTTAAGATATGGTTTGTGATGAATCATTTGAAACGCATGATTTTTGATGAACTATTTAAAAAAAAAAAGCATGTTTTATCTGATGGTTTTAGATATTGAAGCGCATGTTTCAGAATGTTGGTTATCAAGAAGTATGTTTTTTTCTATAAAAGGTTTTAGATGAATTATTCGTGTAAACGGTGGAATAAAATGTTTTAGAGGAGGCTCAGTGCTCAAGGACATGAGAAGGCACGTGAGTTTCCCCGGGACCCCGTACCCAAGGACATGAGAAGGTACATGGGCAACCCGTCATATTCCTATGTGCACATAGAGGTTAAGCTGGCTAGTGCATCGAGCTTGCTCTGCTTGAAGCCAGGGATGATTTCGACGTTGGGTGTGTTGAGCCTTGCTCGACCCCAACTAAGGATGTTTTCGACGTTGAGAGCGTTGAGCTTTGCTCCGCCTCAACTAAGGGAAAAGATTGAAAAACCAAACGGTTTTCTCTTAAAATATTCTGGAAAACGATTCTATGGATTTTTAACGGATTTACGTGAATGACAAAGAATTGTGGAAAATATGTTCCTGTTAAACCCTTCTTTTAATGCGTTTTACTGTAACATGCCTCTTTTCGAATAAAAGATAGTTTCACAAAACTTGTCACTCACAAGGCTTTAGCTCACATTTTTCCCATGTTTTCTAATTTTTCCAGGTAGCAAGCGAGTTCGGGATGCTATGCCTACGTCGAACCTCGTCTGGACCGTCTTTGGTAAAAGGAATGGTTGGTCAGTGAACCTTACAGAGGAGTCAAGGTTACTGACTTCACATCTTCTTCCGGGTTATGGAGAATAATCCGGGAGGGGGTGTGACAGATCACGAATGGTTGTTGTGACCTGAAGTAGTCGCCGCGTTGGCGGGGGAAGAAACGTAATTGGCTTACCATGCGTTGGTAAGGTTGTCATGCGTTGAGATCCCTATGCGTTGAAGACAGAGTTATCTCTATGCATCAAAGACAGTAGTGTAGTTGGCTGAGAGTTAGAAAAGTGAGTAATGAAGCTCAAACCTTAAAGGAAACTCAACGAACGCATGAGAGCGTTGTGTTGAATGAATGGTTGTCTATTGGAAAATGTTGGACGCATAAGATAAGTTTATAAAGGCCAGGTGGCTTTGTATAGATTTGACACCTTATCAGTAGGAGGTGTTAAAGGCATGTTAAGTGTTTCATGCAAGGTGACACTTGGACTAATGCATGGTTAATTAAGCATGCAGCGTGACATGTGGCAAACAAGTGGTAAAAGGAGAGGAGAAGTTGAATGGCAAGCTCCCTATAAATAGAACTTTGAGGAAAAGGAGCGACTGATGACTCTAAAAGAAGAATTCTGGAGAGAAAATGTAATACCCTATCTCCAAAAACCTACGTATTCAAAATGGCTAGTAAGGATAAAAGGATAAAAGATGTGGATTAACGGGACTTTTAAAATGGAAAAGTTAAGTTTGTGGAATTTTTGAATAATGGCCAAGAAATTATGTGGGTTGAAATGAATGATATTAGAAAAAAGGGTGAGAATGAAGGACTAAAGTATAGTTGGAAATTGGTTAAAGTTGGATGTATTTTTGAAATCAGGTTGACGCATAGATGGATAAGTTTTAACGCATGGTATTTAATATAGAGGAGTTACCAAGCTATGAGATTAGGTTTTAATGATGACAAGTTGAATGGGGTGAAGTACCACGCGTTGATGATGTAAAGTGAAGTAGAACCATCACGTAGAAAAGTACCTTGCGTTGGAAAGGTTGACAACGCGTCGGGAAGTGAAGTTAAGGAAAGTAATGCATTAGGCATTGTGAAGAGCAATAGTACGGAGGAAAAAGGAACAAGAACTATTGAGTATTGATCACGACTATGCGTTGGTAAGCCATGCGATAAGCTGTAACTGCGCTGAAGGTTAGCGAGGGATTGATAAACTATGTGATGAGCAGTAGCTATGCGATGAGCAGTGGCTAGGCGTTGGGAGTTGCTTTGTGCTATGAAGGTTCATTGGGCTGACTAAGAAGTCCCCGAAAATGGTATAGCGTGTGGGAGAGGCCGTTAAGCGTTGAAGGTTATTATATTGGGAAAATTTCTATGCGTTGAAGAATTTCTATGCGTTGGCAAGGCGACACGTTGAGAAAACTGAAATTCTTAATAGTTAGTAATTGAGAAACAACCTTAGAAATAGTCTTATGAGCTAACAAAAAGGAAACTAAGTCCAGGCGTTAGACATGCTGTAGAGTTGAAAGCAAACTTAATTGGAGGAAACAAGAGAAGGATGGATATTAGAATAAGTGTTAAAGGAAATGGCTAAGTATAGGGGAAATTTGGAAACAAAGCGTTGGGTATACTTAGTGGACACGTAGAAGGGTAACCCCGAAATCTAAAAGGTTGAATAAGAGGATTATAACTTGGTTTACGTTATACATCCTGGAAGTATAGCGATGTAAAGGAAGTTAAAGGAAATATTTACTAATGGCCAAGAGTAAAAGGTGAAATAGCAGAGTACGGGATAAAGTGTTGGTAAGGTCCTATTATGCGTTGATAAAGTTATGCGTTGAGAAGGTTATCAACTAGGCGTTGAGAAGGTTATCAGCTATGCATTGAGAATGTTATCAACTATACACTGAGGAGTTCACGTGTTAAGGACGGCTATTAGCTATGCGACGAGGGGCTTATGAGTTGAAGGTAGCTACCATTGGTTATTAAGGTTGTGAAGGAAACATAAAAACTGGAGTATGTGGTGAGCGCATGCTAATCTATCTTAAGAGAAATAGTTTAAGTGCGAGGAAAAGGATTAAAAGAATAACCTTGGGAATAATCAAGGAATGTCCAAGGATAGGAATATGGTTATGGACGCAGGATGAAGGTAAATGCAATAGGACCAACGCGTAGAGGAAGAGCTTGAGAAGGAGTTGTTATGGACATAAGAAAGAAGTTGGACGCATGGTATGATGCGATGAGGTACAAACGCGTAGTATTGAACGTTTGTCATTAATGCCTAGTGGCATTGGGTAAGCACTGGTTCACAATAGTGCGGCTATGCGTTGAAGGGTAATTACGAATGGTTGTTGTGACCTGAAGTAGTCGCCGCGTTGGCAGGGGAAGAAACGTACATGACTTACCATGCGTTGGTAAGGTTGTTATGCGTTGAGGTCCCTATGCGTCGAAGACAGTAGTGTAGTTGGCTAAGAGTTAGAAAAGTGAGTAGTGAAGCTCAAACCTTTAAGGGAACTCAAAGAACGCATGAGGGCGTTGTGCAGAATGAATGGTTGTCTATTGGAAAATGTTTGGACAGTTAAGATAAGCTTATAAAGGCCAGATGGCTTCATATAGACTTGACACCTTAAAGTAGGAGGTGTTAAAAAGGCATGGTAAGTGCCTCATGCAAGGTGACACTTGGACTAATGCATGGTTAGTCAGACATGCAGCGTGACATGTGGCAATCAAGTGGCAAAAGAGAGAAGTAGGATGGCAAGCCCTCTATAAATAGGACCTTGAGGGAAGAGTAATGACTGATGTTTCGGAAGTAAGAATCCTTGAGAGAAAGAGGAGAACGAAGGCAGAAAGAAGGGACTCCTTGCATCTGTAAAAGGAGGTCTGCGGCCAAGAAAGAAGACAATCTTGACAATTTAGTCATCAGGTGTAAAAGAAGTCATCTTGCGTCGAGGAGGGGTCGACCTTGCATTTAAGACGAATTCAACGTTCGAGGTGACGCCGCGTTCGAAGTTGGACGATGCGTTCAAGTTGACCTTGCGTCCAAGTTGACCTTGCGTCCAAGAAGGTCGACGCATCCAGGAAATCTTGCACAAGGTCGACGCATCCAGAAGATCTTGCACGCCGCGTCCATCTGAGCAACCTTGCAGGTTGAAAACCCAAGCCTTGCATTCAAGGGCTCGGGAACACAGGATTTCAAAGAGAAAGAGGAAATTCTTAAGTGACTAGTGAGTGACTCCTTTCTTCTTCAATTCGATTTTTAATAAAAATCTTCTTATGAGATATGACTTTGCGATGAGTTGTTTTAAATGCATAATGTTTGATTGTATTACTCACAAGGCATGTTATATGTTTTCTAAAGTTGATAGAAAGCATTTTTATGAAATGTTATTGAGTAAAGATCTGTATGATTTTCTATGAAAGGATTTTCATATGAACTGTTATGTGAATGGATTTCTAAAATGTTTTAGAGGAGGCTCAGTGCTCAAGTGAAGGAGTGGTCGACTACCCTTCGGTAGGGGCCATTCTGACTCACTGAAGTATCGTTGCAAAATAAATAATGAAATATGGGTACATTATTACTTGCTAAATAAATTGGATTAATATTTAGAGTACATTCACTAATTAAACTTGTTCATTTTTTCCAGCAATGAATACATCTATAGTTCAACTATTAGCTTCAGAGCGATAACTATGGAACTTGGAAATCTAATTTAAACACTATACTAGTTATCGACGATCTGAGGTTTGTTTTAACGGAGGAATGTCCTCCAGTCCCTACTCAGAATGCAAACCGAATTGTTCGGGACGTTCATGATAGATGGACCAAAGCTAATGAAAAAGCCAAAGTCTATATTTTGGCAAGTATATCAGATATACTATCCAAAAAGCATGAAAAAATGGTCACCGCTAAGGAGATCATGGACTCACTGCAAGCTTTGTTTGGACAACCATCCTCCTCAAGTATGCATGATGCTATCAAATATGTTTACAATTGCCGAATGAAAGAAGGAACAAATGTTAGGCAACATGTTCTGGACATGATGGTCCACTTCAACATCGCGGAAGTAAACGGGGCTGTCATGAACGAGAAGAGCCAAGTAGGATTCATCATGGAGTCTCTTCCGAAGAGTTTTTTCCAGTTCAGAACTAACGCCATAATGAAGAAAATAGATTATAATCTTACCACCCTTCTCAATGAGTTACAGATTTACCAGTTCTTATTGAAAAATAAGGGTTCTGAGGCAGAGGCAAATTTTGCTACTACCTCAAAAAGGAGATTCCAAAAGGGATCTACCTCTGGAAATAAATCTGTCCCAAAGAATAAAGGTATTTAGAAGAAGAAAGGAAAAGGGAAAGGGAAAACACCTCCTACTACTACTGCAAAAGGCAAAAAGCCCGTTGTAGAGAAAGGAAAATGTTTCTACTGCAGTGGTGATGGGCACTGGAAAAGGAACTACCCAAAGTACTTTGCCGATAAGAAGGCTGGAAAAGAGAATCAAGGTAAATACGATTTAATGGTTCTAGAAACATGCATAGTGGAGAATAATGATTCTACTTGGATACTGGATTCAGGGGCCACTAATCATGTTTGTTCTTCTTTTCAGGAAACTAGTTCCTGGAAACAACTAGAATATGGTGAGATAACTCTCCGGGTTGGATCAGGAGAGCTCATCTCAGCTTTGGCAGTGGGAGATGTAAAATTATTTTTTGGAAATAGATATATATACTTAGAAAGTGTTCTGTATGTACCCTCTTGCAAGAGGAATTTAATATCTATTTCTTGTTTGATTGAACATATGTACAAAGTTTCTTTTGAAATTAATGAAGCGTTCATTACTAAAAGAGGTGTACAAATTTGTTCTGCAAACTTAAATTATAATTTATATAAGTTAAAACCAACCAGAGTTAAGGCTATTTACAATACTGAAATATTTAAAACAGCTGAAACTCAAACAAAACGACGACGTGTTTCTCAAAGTACCTATCTTTGGCACTTAAGACTTGGCCACATTAATCTCAATAGGATTGAGAGATTGGTTAAGAGCGGACTTCTAAACAAGTTAGAAGATAACTCTCTACCACCATGTGAGTCTTGTCTCGAGGGAAAAATGACAAAGAGATCTTTTACTGGAAAAGGTCTTCGAGCCAAAGAACCCTTAGAACTCGTGCATTCGGACCTTTGTGGACCAATGAATGTAAGGGCTCGAGGAGGGTATGAATATTTCATCAACTTTATTGATGATTATTCAAGGTACGGTTATATTTACCTAATGCATCATAAATCTGAAGTTCAAGGAATTTAAGACCGAGGTTGAGAACCAATTAGGTAAAACTATTAAAACACTTCGATCTGATCAAGGTGGAGAATATATGGACTTAAAATTCCAGGACTATATGATAGAACATGGAATTAAGTCTCAACTCTCTGCACCTAGTATGCCACAGCAGAACAGAGTATCTGAAAGGAGAAATAAAACCTTGTTGGACATGGTTCGTTCGATGATGAGTTACGCATCGTTGCCTAACTCGTTTTGGGGATTCGCAGTGGAGACTGCGGTTTATATTTTGAATAATGTTCCTTCTAAGAGTGTCTCAGAAACACCCTATGAGTTATGGACAGGGCATAAAGCTAGTTTACGTCACTTCCGGATCTGGGGTTGCCCAGCACATGTGTTGGTGCAAAATGCTAAAAAATTGGAACGTTGTTCAAAATTATGCCTATTTATAGGATACCCTAAAGAAACGAGAGGTGGTCTATTTTATGATCCTCAAGATGAAAAGGTAATTGTATCGACAAATGCCACATTCCTAGAGGAAGACCACATACGTGATCATAAACCATGTAGTAAACTAGTATTGGAAGAGATTTCAAAAGATGCTACAGATAGATAAAAAAAAATTGCTGATCAAACTGGCCAATCAACAAAAGTTGTTGATAGACCAAGCACATCTAATCTGTCACGTCCATCTCAAGAGTTGAGAGAGCCTCGACGTAGTGGGAGGGTTGTTAGACAGCCCAACTGCTATTTAGGTTTAGCTGAAACCGAAGTCACCATACCTGATGATGGCTTAAAGGATCCATTCACCTATAAACAGGCAATGAATGATGTTGATCGAGATCAGTGGATCAAAGCCATGAACCTCGAAATGGAGTCTATGTACTTCAATTCAATCTGGGAACTAATAGATCAACCTGATGAGGTAAGACCTATCGGTTGTAAATGGATTTACAAACGTAAACGAGACCATATGGGGAAGGTACAGACCTATAAAGCCCGGTTAGTAGCAAAGGGTTATACCCAGGTAGAGGGGGTAGATTATGAAGAAACCTTTTCACCTGTTGCTATGATAAAATCAATAAGGATACTCTTATCCATTGCCACTTTTTATAATTATGAAATTTGGCAAATGGATGTCAAGACTGCCTTCCTAAATGGCAATCTTGAAGAGAACATCTACATGGTCCAACCAGAAGGGTTCATAGAACAAGGTCAGGAGCAAAAAGTTTGCAAGCTGAATAGATCCATTTATGGATTAAAACAAGCATCCAGATCCTGGAATATGAGATTTGACACTACAGTCAAATCTTATGGCTTTGAACAAAACGTTGATGAACCTTGTGTATATAAAAGGATCATCAATTCCACTATAGCATTTCTTGTTCTATATGTAGATGATATCTTACTTATTAGGAATAATGTAGGATATCTTACTGACATTAAGAATTGGCTAGCAACTCAATTTCAAATGAAAGATATGGGAGAAGTTCAGTATGTTCTTGGGATCCAAATAGTTTAGAACCGTAAGAATAGAACGCTAGTTATGTCTCAAGCATCTTATATAGACAAAGTGTTGTCTAGGTTTAAGATGCAAGATTCCAAGAGAGGTCTTTTACCTTTCAGGTATGGAATACATTTGTCAAAGGAACAATGTCCTAAAACACCTCAAGAGGTTGAGGATATGAGACGAGTTCCTACGCATCAGCTGTAGGGAGTCTGATGTATGCAATGCTATGTACAAGACCAGACATATGTTTTGCAGTAGGAATTGTCAATAGATATCAGTTCAATCCCGGGTTTGCACATTGGATTTTCGTTAAGAATATCCTCAAGTATCTAAGGAGAACGAGGAACTACGTGCTTGTGTATGGAAATAAGGATGTGATCCTTACCGGATACACTGATTCCGATTTTCAAACCGATATAGACTCAAGGAGATCTACTTCGGGATCGGTATTCACTCTTAACGGGAGGAGCAGTAGTGTGGAGAAGTATTAAGCAGAGTTGCATTGCCGACTCCACAATGGAAGCAGAATATGTTGTTGCATGCGAGACAGCCAAAGAAGCAGTATGGCTTAGGAAGTTCCTCAAAGATCTGGAAATTGTTCCAGACATGCATCTACCAATCACTTTACATTGTGATAACAGTAGGGCAGTAGCGAACTCCAAAGAACCAAGAAGCCATAAGCGCGGAAAGCATATTGAGCGCAAATAACATCTCATCAGAGAAATTGTACAAAGAGGAGACGTTATTGTGAGACAAATAGCGTCTGAGCACAACATTGCTGATCCTTTTACAAAGGCCCTCCCGGCTACTGTTTTTGAGGGCCACCTAAAGAGTATAGGACTACGAGTAGAATAAATAGGGTAAGTGGGAGAAATTGTGGGTATGGGATGCCCTAGTTTATTGTATTCAGATTTCTCTTACTATACTCAACTTTGTTGTAACCCACTAGGAGTTTTAGTCCAAGTGGGAGTTTGTTCGGTTGTATGTCCTAAAACTCGTAGTTTTTGTAAATAGGTGATTTTTAGTACATATGAAGTTATTCAAGTTAATTAATTATTTATCAACTCTAAATCCAATTAAACTACGAACCCTTGGCTACTATCATGAGTACTTGGACTTTATGTGGAGACATAAACAGGATAAAGTTCTAGTAAGTAGCCTCAATAGTCTATAGTACATGGATCAGGTTGGGTACCTCTTCCTGGAGACACTATTGAATACGACCCGCTTCATGATTGTTACAAATGTTGTAAAGTGTCATAAATGAAGTGATTCTGATTTGCTCATGTAGAGACATGTGAGTGGGGGTATTCTACATAATGAGATTGTGTAAGACTGACCCTGAAATAATTACTGTTATGTATTAACACCGTTTACGATTAACACTGATTAATTTCACTTATCGATGACCTAGATAACTTGATCTGAATCTTGAGCTATCTATGAACTCCTGTTTATTCAGAATTATCCCTTGATCTACATTCCTCCCATTTCAGGGATAAGACCGGGTAGATAGTTGGGAACATAGAATTTACAAGACGGAATTCACTCCTACCCAACTTAGGGATAGAAGAGAGGTTGTTCTCTTAAGTGTTGTTCCCAGGACTTGAATAAGGGGCCCCATCCTCTCACTGGCTCGAGAGGGAATGGATTTAGTGATTAGACCTAAATCAATTGTTCATTAGAGGGACAATGGTACTTAAGGAGAAAAGATGTAACTCAGAGGTAAATCGGTATTTGACCTAGCTGAAGTTATGAACAACCTGTGAAGGATTGACTTATCGATGACGGTTATATCAAATGGACACAAATATATCTACAGTGAGGAGAGTGCAGCTACGGGCTTTAGTGGAGTGTCCCGTTAGTTAACGAATGTTGGTTAACTAGGTTAAAGAGTTTGGCCGGTTAATCTCGGATCGTTGGAGCTCATTGATAACTTGTAGAAATACAAGTTATTATAGCCTTTCTCATAGATAAATAGAGATTAAATAGAGAAGCATGCGGTAGTTTATGCTAAATTCTATTAAGAAATCTTCCTTTCGTTATACTCTTGTATTTTTATGAAGATAATGATTTTACCACTTTTTGAGCCTAAAACGCATGTTTTAACGCAGGAATGCAAACGATGCGTTGATGAATTCTTAACGCAGAAACCAGACGATGAGTTAACAACTCAACGCATAACTACGCGTTAGCAACATACGCTGCGTTGACATCGGCCAAACTATGCATGGACGCATAGACAACCGTTAAGGCAAGGCGCTGAGAATCAAATCGGAATCTTGAGAGATTGACGGATGATTGACAGACATGATTTGCGGCTAAAGTGGTGGATCTTAATTGGTCCGACAATCACGCAATCAGGCGAGATGGACGCAGTATCAATCTCGCTACCAATCAAGCAGATCTGCCATTAACTGCGATTTCATCATCTATAAAAGGGCAATTCTGCGAGATGAGAAAGGTTGTTGATTTTCGGAAGAACTCCATAAGTGACAGCAGAGTTTTCTCAGACTTCAGCCGGAGACAAATAGCTCGAGAGAGAAGAGTCTTCCCTCCGCCGCACCACTTCACAGCAGATCATCACGCTTCCATCCGGGTGACTCAAGACATTGACGCCTTTCCTGCTTTCTTTCTTACTGTTCTTTCTTAATTTTAGATTTTTATCAAGGAATTGAACTTATCGAAAATTGTATCTCATCTTCATCAATATAATTGTCTTCCATGTCTACTCACTTGTCTAAACTTTCCGCTTTTTACTTTCAAACCATGAGTAACTAATCACTCAAGGGTCTAGGGTTGCGTTAGCATCTAACTAGGAACCACAGTGTAACTATTTTATCTTGTCAATTGTGAGCTTAATCCGATGCTTATGTCCATCTGACAAATCGATATAAGTAGTCATAATCAGACTGCTCGAGAGGGTAAGTGATTGTGGAACTCAATTGACAAGGGCCAAGTAGTGTTACCTGTCTATGGGGATAACCTTGGTTCTTAACACTCTTCTATGCGTATAGACATATAACGCATAGCGACTGACAACCGGGAGAAGAGTCGTAAGTATGAATAGAGTACTACTGTGCGTTTCCGACGTTAGATGTTAATCAACCCGAACCCTTTTCTTTATCCATTCACACACATCTTTAGCTGAATTTGCTGTATCGCATGCTTTCCATATTCCACAATTTTTAGTCTAGTGTACAAACAATCGCTTTCTTTAGATTAGAAACAATTCTCTCACATACTTATTGGTTACCACTGTAACGCATGTTCAAAGCATGACATGTTGAACGCATAACCACATCATTTTGCACTTTGCGTTAGGACATTTTACACATACAAAATAACCACAACACTCATGATTTGTAGGTCCATTAGGTCCCTCTACTAGCTCATAAATGGACTAAAATCTTAGATAATGTGGTGAAAAAGTTTGAATCGTTCAAATCTTGGCTTAAGGAATGAAAGTCAGATATATACGATATATCGACGTTTAATTATGAATTAAACGTACAAATAGAGTTAATTATAATATTTAAATATAATTGAAATATTAATCATATGAATAGGGATTCATATCGGTTTTTTTTAGAAAAATCGGGACAAGTGGGAAAAATAATATTATTTTATTATTTTATTTTTAAAATAATATTTAATTAATTAAATATTAAATTATTATTTATTTATTTATTTAATTATCTTTTTGAAATTAAAAATCAATTTTAATTCAATTTTGGAAATTCATTGAAAATTGATTTTAAAATTGATTTTTGAAGATTGGATTTTCCCACTAACTAAGCTAGGAGCTTGGTTGTCTTCTTCACAATTAACCAACAAATTAACCATTTTGTGTTGTCAAATTTTGATGCAATTGGATTGCATGTTATTCTTTAATAAATAGAGATGATTTTGACATAAAAATGGTTAAGAATTTTGTGAAATGAAAGGAATAATTTTGCAAAATTCCACCCATTGTTCATCTTCTTCCCAACCTTCATTCTTTCTCAAATTCACCACAAATTTGGATCCCACCATCCAATCTAAGCCTAGAGAATAGTAGAGAAGACTCTTGTGGTTGTCTACCACCAAGTGGTGCTGAAATTCATCAAGAATTGAAGGAGAATTTGGAGCTTCAAGGGTAAGTGTTCTTGAAACTTTGGTTTTTCTTCTTAATTGCATGTTTAATCCTCTAAATTGAGCATCTTAGAGTGAAAATTGATCAAATTAACTTCTGCTGCATGCTCATTAATCTATCATCAAGGACATGAGAAGGCACGTGAGTTTCCCCGGGACCCAGTACTCAAGGACATGAGAAGGTACTTGGGCAACCCGCCATGTTCCTATGTGCACTTAGAGGTTGATTTGGCTGGTGCGTCGAGTTTTGCTCCGCATCAAGTCAGGGATGATTTCGACGTTGGGTGTGTTGAGTCTTGCTCCACCGCAACTAAGGTTGTTTTCGACGTTGAGAGCGTTGAGTCTTGCTCCGCCTCAACTAAGGGAAAAGATTGAAAAAGCAAACGGTTTTCTGTTAAATCATTCTGGAAAACGATTCTATTGATTTGGAATAGATTTACGAGATTGATAAAGTTTGTGGAAAATATGTTTCTGTTGAATTGTGTTAAATCCTTGTTTTATATGTTTAAATGTAACATGCCTGTTTTCGAATAAAAGATAGTTTTACAAAACTAGTCACCCACAGGGCTTTAGCTCACGTTTTTCCATGTTTTTCTAAATTTTCCAGGTATCAAGCGAGTTCGGGATGCTTTGCCTACGTCAAACCTCGTCTGGGCCGTCTTTGGTGAAAATGGTTGGACATCTTAAAGGAGGTGTTGTTGAATAAAAGTTGTTCATTGGAAATGGTTGGACAGTGAACCTTACAGAGGAGTCAAGGTTGCTGTCTTCACATCTCCTCTCGGGTTAGGGAGGATAATCCGGGAGGGGGTGTGACAGAAAAGGGAAGAAAGAAGGCAGAAAGGAAGAATCCTTGCGTCTGTAGTAGGAGTCTGCGGCCAAGAGAAAAGGTATTTTGACAACTTAGCTATTTTATGTAAAAGAGGTTGTCTTGCGTCGAAGAGGGGTCGGCCTTGCGTTGAGGAAAAACATAATGTCCAAGGTGAACGCGGCGTCCAAAGTTAGGTGATGCGTTCATGTTGGACCTTGCGTCCAAGAGAGGGCGATGCATCCGAAAGAGAAGTAAGAAGAGTCGGGATGCACTGTGCGGAAATAATCAACCCTGCGTTGAAGGGCAGGGGTTGCGGTAGTTACCAACCTTGCGTTGAAGGGCAGGGTTGCGTTCAACCGAGGTGACAGAGGAAAATGGAGCTTTGCGTTTCTGAGATTAGAACGCTGCGTCCAAGAAGCTCGGGAAGAGGAAATAGAGGAAAGGAAGAAGAAGTATTCTTTGGCAAGTACAGGTGAGTAACACCTGCGTTTTACAAAATATAAATGAGTTCTTTATGAATATGATTTTATAGGTTTCTAATGAAATAATGTATGCGTTTTCATATATAAAGCATATGAATATATGGTTTATAGAGATAAGGGCATGCGTTTTACTTGAAAACCTGAGAATGTTGGGTACTTGCTATGAGTTATAAAACGCATGGTGAATAATTAATACTTGTTTTCATGACTTTTCTGAAAAGCATGGTATTATATGATTTCAAGAAAGATTTGAAAATAAACTTTATGAAAAGCATGCAATTTGATATTAAAACTAGAAATTGAATTTAGCATGCTGATAAGATGAGATTTGGAAACGGTTAATTTATGAGTTATTGATATAATGTTTCCAAAATATATATTGTGTTATATTAAACTTGAAAAGGCACCCGAGGCTCAGGGACTTGGAGAAGGCCAAAGGGTAACCTGGATATAAAAATGGGACCCTAATGCTCAGGGACTCGTAGAAGGCATTGAGGGCGGCCCGAATTCTAGTACCTATGTGCAAATAGAGGTATATACGACGCTGATGTGTTGAGATTACTCCACACAGCTAAGGAAAATCGACGTTGAGGAGCGTTGAGCATTGCTCCGCCTCAACTAAGGAAAAGTATTTTATAAGAATGAGATTTTTTAGTATTTATTCTAAAACGGTCAAGCATGTTTTCACAATGGTGTTTGAGTATAATTTAATATGATTTGAAGTGTTATATTTTATGCGAGTTTGACCAGTTTTACAGTTAAAATATATTGTTTTCAGAAAACCGTTACTCACTGAGCTGTTAGCTCACCCTTTTTAAATGTTTTCCATTTTCAAGTAGCATGACAGTTCTCGTTGCCGATCAAAGTCGAGGTTTGTCAAGAGCATGTGGATGGTGAGGTTGACAGTGGGTTACGTGACAGGGTAGTCGGTAACTGCTGTCCTCACACTCCGTCTCGGGCTACGAGAGGGTAGTTCGGGATGGTGATAACTTGTAGAAATACAAGTTATAATAGCCTTTTTCATAGATAAATAGAGATTAAATAGAGAAGAATGCGGTAGTTTATGCTAAATTCTATTAATAAATCTTCCTTTGCGTCATACTCTAGTATTTTATAAAGATAATGATTTTACCACCTTTTGAGCCCAAAACGCATGTTTTAACGCAGAAATGCAGACAATCCGTTGATGACTTCTTAACGCAGGAACCAGACGATGCGTTAACAACAACTCAACACATAACTACGTGTTAGCAACCTACGCCGCGTTGACATTGGCCAAACTATTCATGGACGCATAAACGACCATTAATGCAAGGCGCTGAGAATCAAATCAGAATCTTGAGAGATTGACGGATGATTGACGAACATGATTTGTGGCTAAAGTGGTGGATCTTAATTGGCCCGAGAATCACGCAATCAGGCGAGATGGACGCAGTATCAATCTCGCCACCAATCAAGCAGATTTGCCATTAACTGTGATTGCATCATCTATAAAAGGGCAGCTCTACGAGATGAGAAGGGTTGTTGATTCTCGGAAGAACTCCATAAGTGACAGCAGAGTTCTCTCAAACTTCAGCCGGAGACGAATAACTCGAGAGAGAAGAGTCTTCCCTCCGCCGGACCACTTCACAGCAGAACTTCACACTTTCATCCGGGCGACTCAAGACATTGACGCCTTCCCTGCTTTCTTTCTTATTGTTCTATCTTAATTTTAGATTTGTATCAAGACATTGAACTTATCGAAAATTGCATTCCATTTCATCAATATAATTATCTTCCATGTCTACTCAATTCTCTAAACTTTCCGCTTTTTACTTTCAAACAACCATGAGTAACTAATCACTCAAGGGTCTAGGGTTGCGTTAGCATCTAACTAGGAACCATAGTGTAACTATTTCATCTTGTCAATTGCAATCTTAATTCGATGCTTATGTCCATCTGACAAATCGATATAAGTAGTAATAATCACACTGCTCGAGAGGGTAAGTGATTGTGGAACTCAATTGACAAGGGCCAAGTAGTGTTACCTGTCTATGGGGATAACCTTGGTTCTTAACACTCTCTTATGTGTTATAGACATATAATGCATAGCGGCTGACAACCGGGAGAAGAGTCGCAAGTATGAATAGAATATTACTGTGCGTTTCCGATGTTAGATGTTAATCAACCCGAACCCTTTCTTTATCCATTCACACACATCTTTAGCTGAACTTGTTGTGTCGCATGCTTTCCATCTTTCACAATTTTAGTCTAGTGTACAAACAATCGCTTTCCGTAGATTAAAAACAACTCTCAAATATTTATTGGTTACCACTGTAACGCATGAAATCCAACTAAATACTGAATCAATATAATCCCTGTTTTCGACCTCGGACTCACCGAGAAAACCTATTCCTTTGCTTATACTTGGGTAAAGGATAGGAAAACTTGACAAGACCACCAACGCATAGTAATAGGACGCATAGCATGTTCAAAGCATGACATGTTGAACACATAAACAAATCATTTAGCACCTTGCGTTAGGACAATTTACACATACAAATATCACACAACAGATGGGGTGTGACAAGTTGGTATCAGAGCATGGTTTATGAAAACCTGAGGAAGTCAAGTGAAGTTTAGTGATTGCTTGAAAGGAAAATCAAGAGTAAAGTTTAAGTACTAGGACGTTTAGGCGACAAACCTCGACGGCAACATGTAGGCGGAGCTTGGAATGCTACCTGCAGTTTCTGAGAGAAAGACTCAGTGTGGTAATTGTAAGCCGAAAGTCGCAATATAGTAAGATTGCGGGGAAATTGATATGAGCAATCAGGCTAGTTAAGGCAGGTTATGCCAAAACTTTGTAAGCTATTATAAGACTTAGAAAAGTTTAAAAGTAAATTTAGAAGGTTTGAATTTAAATTAAAAGTTTATTGAGTAATTCAAAGGTTAATTAAATGATGTTAAGAGGGTATAAGAAAAATCCCGGAAAAAGAATAGAGAATAGAAGGAGTATAAGCCTGTGTAAATTTTGGTCAGATTGAGGAGCTCTACGCATTGGGATGAAAGGAAAGGGAGAAAATGTTGATGTTAGTGAAAGTTATGGATTAAACATAAGTCATAAGTTAATTTGAAAGAAATCATGATAGATGATTTGGAATCTTAGATAACAATTTGATGATTTAAGAATATAAGAGAATTTAAGTAAGGCAACAATGCTTAGAAGCAAAAGTATGTGATAAAGAAAGCTAGATGGACGCATAGTATCGGAAAGGACATTTCATTAAGAATTAGACCTTCTTAGAAGGAACATCCTCACGGATGGTGAAGTATGAACGCATGATATTCTAGTTGAAAAAAAATTGATGTAGTATAGAAGTGTTAGAAAAGGAAATGATGATTTAAGGAAAGAGATGAACGCATGGCTCACACTTGGTTGAGAAGTTACCAAGCTAAGATTAGGTTTAATGGTGGCAAGCTAATCAAGGTGATGTAGTATTTGTTGATGATGAGAGATTGGTTAGAACTACCATATACGGAAACGTACTATGCGTTGGAAAAGTTAGCATGCAACGGAGAAATGGAAATTTAAGGAAAGTAATGCGTTATGTATTGTGGAGAAATAGTGCATTGAAGTGAAGGAACAAGAGCTATGAGCATTGACCACGGCCATGCGTTGGTAAACCTAATATGGGAAGCTATTGTAAAGAGAAGGAAGTAGACTGTTACCATAGTAAGATGGAAGAGTTGTTATGTCAGGCATTGAAAGGTGTCACTATGCGTTGAAAGTAAACGCATAGTGAAGATGGAACCTGACCAAAGGTTGTAGTTGTATGTGATAAGCTGTAGCTATGTGCTGAAGGTTAGCGATGTATTGATAAGGTATGCAATGAACGGCAGCTATGCGCTGAAGGTTTGCTATAAGGGATCATTGTGCTGATTAGGAAGTCCTTTAGTAGAGCATGTGCAAAAAAAAAAAAAAGTTGTTAAGCATTCAAAGTTGTTGGAATTGGAAAACATGTTATGCGTTGAAGGATTTTTATGCGTTGACAAGGCGATGCGTTGAGAAATAAGCAAGGGTCTTTAACTAGAAGAGACTAAGGTTAAGCGTTTGATGTACTATAAAGGTGAAAACAATGCTAAAAGAACGAAACAAGAGATGGATGGATATTAGAATAATTGTTAAGGAAACGGTTAAGTATGAGAAAGGTGTAAAAGCAAAGCCAAGTGTTAAGCATCGTGGACGCATAGAAGGATGACCACAAAATTCATAAGGTTTAATAAGAGGATCAAAACTGGATTTGAGTCATACACCCTGGTAGTACAGCGATGTATAGGAAGTTAAGGAAATAGTTACTAATGACCAAGGGTGAAAAGTGAAATAGCAGAGTACGGGATAAAGTGTTGGATTGGTCTGTAAGTAAAGCTTGAACGGCAAAGATACTAAACTCATTTTCTATTTCGAAGTAGAAATGGATATGTTATAATAGTTTTCTTCTTTGGATTACCAAAGATGTTAGCCAATGTTGATGAAATATTTAGTGAATGTTGGAAGTTGACAAGATAGAGCATTTCTTGCCTATCAAAGAAGCACGTATACTGGATAGAATGATACAGATGCATGGAGATAAGTTCTAAATTCTAAAAGATTTACAACAAGCTTATAAATAAAGTCGCAGTTCAGTATTGCGTCTATGGAAAACAATGTTTCATGTTTAAGGAATATGTCTCTGATCCTACTCGTATGCTTAAGGTGCAACCAATGGAGCTAAGAGATGAGTTAAGATTATGAGAAGGAATTGATTCAAATGTTCATTTGATGAAAAGGAGTAAGTAATAAGATGTTGAATTCATTGGCTTAAGAGTTGTGAAGAGGAAGCTATTTGGGAAGTTAAGCCCACGGAACAAATGATAAAAACAGTATTCGCAATTGTTCTGGAAAGACTAACAACCCACAAAAATTTTAAGACGAAATTGTCATAAGGAAATAGTAAGTTGGAAGTTTTACTCTTAGCTTGGAGAATGGCAAGCAAGTAGACGGGTAATTAGAAGTGTTGGCCGGAAGTTTTTGGGTTTAAGTGTCCATGCGTTGGTGGAGTGAAATAAGAAGTCCATAAGAATGAGCATGAGTAATACCTGGAGATAATAAAGAAATTGCGTAGCTAAGTTTAAGCGTAAAATGTAGTGTTGGCTGGTTGAAGCAAGTGTAAATGTTTGAGGCTATGCATTGATGAGATTGTGGAATCGACAGACATGCGTTGGTTGAAATTGGTAAAAGGTATGTGTTGAAGATTAAAAGACCTACACTTGAATTCTGTAATTCTGAAATAATTATAAGTAAAAGAACTAGACTACTAGATTTGGAAATATGATCTGAAGAAAAGGAAATTTCACCAAAGAATTTGAGAAAATAGAATTGGATATGCACTCGGTGTTGAGGAAATCAAAACGCATAAGCATACTAAGGAGATGAATAAGAATACAGGAAAAGAAGGAATGGTTAAGTTAATTGAGTATTGAAAGGAAAACTATAACCCCGAAGTAATCAGGAAAAGAAGGGGAAGCAGGAGCATTGGCTATCAAAGTAACGCAGCGGAAGTGTGGTGAATTCATAACTTACAGAAAACGCATAGTATTGTTTAAGTTGAAAGTAATGTGTAGATAAAAGTTCTATATGTTTGTGAAGGCTTATATGCGTTGATGAAACAAGGAATTAAGCGAACTTGTATAAAAGAGAATGACGCGACTGGGAAGGTATGCGTTTTCGAAGGTAAGCGTGAGTAAAAGTTTAAAAGTTTGTGAGGTTTTTGAATAAGAAGCTATGCGTTGGTGGTGATTGAGGAAGTTGCGTTGAACTGAATTATATGACTGACGCAAGATGTGACGCGTTCAAGTTAGCAGCTCAACTATGTGCTCAGGTTTGTAATCAAGAAAGCGTTGGCGGACTATGCATCCAAGTAAAATGTAAAAGATAGGCGCATAGTAGTAAAACTATAACTAGATGGAAATTACAATAGTTTTGGAAAAAGTGTTTCTCATAAAATTATTTGAGAATTGGACTGGTTTTAATTGGGATTATCGTAAGCAAATTTATTTATTTTGTGTATAGTTCACCATGTTAGACAAGAAAAACAAAGGGGAAATGGAAACACTTGGCAAATAGATGTCCAGTTTGAGGAAAAAGGGACATTCGAGGGAAATGTTAGTAAAGAAAGATACTTGCGTATGGTGAAAGAACATCACCGGAAGTGATGCAATACATTTATAGACTTTTGCAGCCAACCTGAGGAAGATGTTTGAATATATGTGTGAGCAACCGGGGCATTAATATAAAGATTGTAGAATAGAAAAAAGTAATTTAGTTATTATAGTTAAAGGTACTGTTGAAGTAAGAATTTTATAAACAACGTATAAGAGTAAAAAGTATTTTCATTTTCATCCTATCATACTGCCTAAATTTTGAGGACGAAATTTTTCTAAGGTGAGTGGAATTGTCACACCCTACTTTTTAAGAAAACGATGTGTTGAAGAGTCTATGAAGAAAAGAGGTAAAAGACCATGTTGGACGCATGGTCAGGACTAGGTAACGTGTGGTAAGGGTGGACGCATGGAAGCAAACCGAGAAGGGAAAGAAGTGAAACGCATAAGTAAGAAAGGAATAAAGTTATGTTGTGAAGTGTTGAAAGAGATTTTAAGTTTCGGAAAGATAGAATGCTATAGAAAATTGAGTAATGCATAGACTTATAGCAAGGAATGTTCACAAGTGTTAGAGAAGGTTATGAAGTAAACATAAAAACTGGTGCATGTGGTGAAAGCATACTAATCTATCTTTAAGAGAAATAGTTCAAGTGCAAGGAAAAGGTTAAAAGAATAACCTTGGGAATAATCAAGGAATGTCCAAGGATAGGAAGATGGTCATTGGACGCAGGAAGGTGAACGCAACAGGATCAACGCATAGAGGAAGAGCTTGAGAAGGATTTGTTGTCATTGACGCCTAGTGGCATTGTGTAAGCACTGGTTTATAATAGTGCGGCTATGCGTTGAAGGTGATCACGAATGGTTTTTGTGACCTGAAGTACTCGCCGCGTTGGCGGGGGAAGAAAACGTAATTGGCTTACCATACGTTGGTAAGGTTGTCATGTGTTGAGATCCCTATGCGTTGAAGACAGAGTTATCTCTATGCGTCAAAGACAGTAGTGTAGTTGGCTGAGAGTTAGAAAAGTGAGTAATGAAGCTCAAACCTTAAAGGAAACTCAACGAACGCATGAGAGCGTTGTGTTGAATGAATGGTTGTCTATTGGAAAATGTTGGACGCATAAGATAAGTTTATAAAGGCCAGGTGGCTTTGTATAGATTTGACACCTTATCAGTAGGAGGTGTTAAAGGCATGTTAAGTGTTTCATGCAAGGTGACACTTGGACTAATGCATGGTTAGTTAAGCATGTAGCGTGACATGTGGCAAACAAGTGGTAAAAGGAGAGGAGAAGTTGAATGGCAAGCTCCCTATAAATAGAACTTTGAGGGAAAATGAGCGACTGATGACTCTAAAAGAAGAATTCTGGAGAGAAAAGGGAAGAAAGAAGGCAGAAAGGAAGAATCCTTGCGTCTGTAGTAGGAGTCTGCGGCCAAGAGAGAAGGTATTTTGACAACTTAGCTATTTTATGTAAAAGAGGTTGTCTTGCATCGAAGAGGGGTCGGCCTTGCGTTGAGGAAAAACATAATGTCCAAGGTGAACGCGGCGTCCAAAGTTAGGTGATGCGTTCATGTTGGACCTTGCGTCCAAGAGAGGGCAACGCATCCGAAAGAGAAGTAAGAAGAGTCGGGATGCACTGTGCGGAAATAATCAACCGTGCGTTGAAGGGCAGGGGTTGCGGTAGTTACCAACCTTGCGTTGAAGGGCAGGGTTGCGTTCAACCGAGGTGACAGAGGAAAATGGAGCTTTGCGTTTCTGAGATTAGAACGCTGCGTCCAAGAAGCTCGGGAAGAGGAAATAGAGGAAAGGAAGAAGAAGTATTCTTTCGCAAGTACAGGTGAGTAACACCTGCGTTGTACACTAAATGAGTTCTTTATGAATATGATTTTATAGGTTTCTAATGAAATAATGTATGCGTTTTCATATATAAAGCATATGAATATGTGGTTTATAGAGATAAGGGCATGCGTTTTACTTGAAAACTTGAGAATGCTGGGTACTTGCTATGAGTTATAAAACGCATGGTGAATAATTAATACTTGTTTTCATGACTTTTCTGAAAAGCATGGTATTATATGATTTCAAGAAAGATTTGAAAATAAACTTTATGAAAAGCATGCGATTTGATATTAAAACTAGAAATTGAATTTAGCATGCTGATAAGATGAGATTTGGAAACGGTTAATTTATGAGTTATTGATATAATGTGTTCCAAAATATGTATTGTGTTATATTAAACTTGAAAAGGCACCCGAGGCTCAGGGACTTGGAGAAGGCCAAAGGGTAACCTAGATATAGAAATGGGACCCTAATGCTCAGGGACTCGTAGAAGGCATTGAGGGCGGCCCGAATTTTAGTACCTATGTGCACATAGAGGTATATACGACGCTGATGTATTGAGATTACTCCACACAGCTAAGGAAAATCGACGTTGAGGAGCGTTGAGCATTGCTCCGCCTCAACTAAGGAAAAGTATTTTATAAGAATGAGATTTTTTAGTATTTATTCTGAAACGGTCAAGCATGTTTTCACAATGGTGTTTGAGTATAATTTAATATGATTTGAAGTGTTATATTTTATGCGAGTTTGACCAGTTTTACAGTTAAAATATATTGTTTTCAGAAAACCATTACTCTAGCTGTTAGCTCACCCTTTTTAAATGTATTCCATTTTCAAGTAGCATGACAGTTCTCGTTGCCGATCAAAGTCGAGGTTTGTCAAGAGCATGTGGATGGTTAGGTTGATAGTGGGTTACGTGACAGGGTAGTCGGTAACTGCTGTCCTCACACTCCGTCTCGGGCTACGGGAGGGTAGTTCGGGATGGGGTGTGACATTTCACAACCAAGAGGCATTCTCCTAAAATGTCCCAACAAGTAAATGTGGTCTTTTCTTGATCCTTAGGAGCAATGACAATTTGACTGTATCCTGAATATCCGTCTAGGAAGCAATAATTAGAATAACCTGCAAGTCTGTCAAGCATTTGATCTACAAAAGGAAAAGGAAAATGATCTTTTCTAGTGGCTTTATTCAACTTCCTATAATCAATGCACACCCGCCATCCTGTCATAGTTCTAGTGGCAATCATCTCATCTTTTTCATTTTTAACAACATTCATACCACTTGTCTTGGGTATTACTTGAATAGGACTTACCCATGAACTGTCAGATATGACATAAATGATTCCTGCATTTAAAAGTTTGAGCACTTCTTTCTTAACTGCCTCCTTCATGGCGGGATTAAGTCTCATTTGGTGTTCTACTGAAGGGTTAAAGGTATCTTCCATCAAAATTCTGTGCATATAGACTAACGGACTAATATCTTTAAGATCCTCAATAGACCAACCAATGGTGGACTTTGATCCCTTAACACTCTCAACAATTTTTCTTCTTCCACAGAATTTAAATTAGAAGATATGATAACAGGAAAAGAAGACAAATCATTTAAGAATGCATATTTCAAGTGAGGAGGCAACACCTTTAATTCAAGAGCAGGTTTCTCAACATTACTTATAACATGCAAAGGAGCTAGAGGCATTGGTTTATACATTTTAGTGTATATTGGCATGTGATAGCACTCAAAATGTGTTATCTCACTTCGCTTAATTCAGGATCGTTCTTACCTTTTTACCAGTTTATTTCTTGATTTATATAGGTTATAAGCATTTGAGGCCCTTGTTGTTATCCTAAGAGTGCAATGCATGCGTTAACATTTGATCAAGTTTTCCTAGTTTTCACCCAAGTATAAACGAAAATAAGGTTTCTCGGTGAGTCCGAGGTCGAACAAAAGGACTATGCAGATTCTAGATTTCGTTTGACTATTTAAATTATATTTGAAACCAGAATGTGATCATAAGTTTTGATGCGTCTATGTAGACATTAAGTAAATATTAAACTAGATTGGTGGAACGGATAGATATGCGTCGCAGCAGAAATCAACAGATGAATGAATATGAATGGTAAAAAGTAGGGCTAGGGTCGGTTATCATCTAATTTCAGAAATGCAGGGGGAACTTATTTCATATTTTCAACTCTAAACTGCACCTTTCGGCTAACAGACAATATGCTTATATCTCTACAACACATAAGAGAGTATCGGATCCTAAGATTTCTTTTCTATGTCTAGAAACGCTTCTTAGCCTTACCGAATGAGTTCTATGATCACTTACTTTCTCAAGCAATTGATTATTATTACTTATCTCGATTAGCTAGATGGAAATAAGCCTTAGATTCAAATACATTCAGTAAGATGAAATAATTTGAACTGTGATTCTTAAATAGATGATAACACAACCCTTAACCTTCAAGAAAGTTAGCTTGTCACACCCCCTCTCGGATTATCCTCCATAACCCGAGAAGAGATGTGAGGACAGCAGTTACTGACTACCCTGTCACGTAACTCATTGTCAACCTCTCCATCCACATGCTCTTGACAAACCTCGACTTCGATCGGCAACGGGAACTTGATAACTTGTAGAAATACAAGTTATTATAGCCTTTTTCATAGATAAATAGAGTTTAAATAAGAGAAGCACGCGGTAGTTGATGATAAATTCCATTAATAAATCTTCCTTTGCGTTATACTCTTGAATTTTGATGAAGATATTGATTTTACCACTTGTTAAGCCTAAAACGCATGTTTTCACGCTGGAATGCAAGCAATGCATTGATGACCCCTTAACGCAGGAACCAGACGATGCGTTAACGACAACCCAACGCATAACTACGCGTTAGCAACCTATGTTGCGTTGACATCAACAAAACTATGCATGGACGCATAGACAACCGTTACGGCAAGGCGCTAAGAATCAGATCGGAATCTTGAGAGATTGACGGATGATTGACAGACATGATTTGCGGCTTAAGTGGTGGATCTTAATTGGCCCAAGAATCACGCAATCAGGCGAGATGGACGCAGTGTCAATCTCGCCACCAATCAAGCAGATCTGCCATTAACTGCGATTTCATCATCTATAAAAGGGCAGCTCTGCGAGAGGAGAAAAGTCGTTGATTCTCGGAAGGACTCCATAAGTGACAGCAGAGTTATCTCAGACTTCAGCCGGAGACAAATAGCTCGAGAGAGAAGAGTCTTCCTTTCCGCCGCACCACTTCACAGCAAATCATCACGCTTCCATTCGGGCGACTCAAGACATTGACGCCTTACCCTGCTTTCTTTCTTACTGTTCTTGCTTGAATTTTAGATATGTATCAAGAAATTGAACTTATCAAAATTTGTATCTCATTTTCATCAATACAATTATCTTCCATGTCTATTCACTTTTCTCATCTGTCCACTTTATACTTTCAAGCCATGAGTAACTAATCACTCGAGGGTCTAGGGTTGCGTTAGCATCTAACTAGGGACCGCAGTGTAACTATTTTATCTTGTCAATTGCGAGCTTAATCCGATGCTTATATCCATCTGACAAATCGATATAAGTAGTAATAATCAGATTGCTCGAGAGGGTAAGTGATTGTGGAACTCAATTGACAAGGGCCAACTAGTGTTACCTGTCTACGGGGACAACCTTGGTTCTTAACACTCTCCTATGCGTTATAGACATATAACGCATAGCGGCTGACAACCGGGAGAAGAGTCGCAAGTATGAATAGAGTACTACTGTGCGTTTCCGATGTTAGATGTTAATCAACCCGAACCCTTTTCTTTATCCATTCATACACATTTTAGCTGAACTTGCTGTGTCGCATGCTTTCCATATTCCACAACTGTTAGTCTAGTGTACAAACATCTGCTTTCTTTAGATTAAAAACACAAATTCAAACAATTGTTGGTTACCTCTGTAACGCATTCAATCCAATTAAAACCAAATCAATATAATCCCTGTGTTCGACCTCGGACTCACCGAAAACACCTATTACTTTACTTATACTTGGGTAGAGGAATAGGAAAACTTGATAAGACCAACGCATAATAATAGAAAGCATTGCATGATTAAAACATGACATGTTAAACGCATAGCCATATATTTTAGCACTTTGCGTTAGGTTGTTTTACACATAAAAATACCCACAACAAGTTTTTTTGTGATAACTTGTAGAAATACAAGTTATTATAGCCTTTTTCATAGATAAATAGAGTTTAAATAGAGAAGCATGCGGTAGTTAATGATAAATTCCATTAATAAATCTTCCTTTGCGTTATACTCTTGAGTTTTGATGAAGATATCGATTTTACCACTTGTTAAGCCTAAAACACATGTTTTAACGCAGGAATGCAGAAAATGCGTTGATGACTTATTAACGCAGGATGACATGCTAGCAATCTGTTCTTTATGGACGCATAATCTGAACGGAACGCAAACAACCTGACGACGCGTTAACAACAACTCAACGCACAACTACGCGTTTGCAATCCCGGCAACGGTGCCAAAAACTTGTTGTGGGTATTTTTATGTGTAAAACTACCTAACGCAAAGTGCTAAAATATATGGCTATGCGTTTAACATGTCATGTTTTAATCATGCAATGCTTTCTATTATTATGCGTTGGTCTTGTCAAGTTTTCCTATTCCTCTACCTAAGTATAAGTAAAGTAATAGGTGTTCTCGGTGAGTCTGAGGTCGAACACAGGGATTATATTGATTTGGTTTTAATTGGATTGCATCCGTTACAGAGGTAACCAACAATTGTTTGAATTTGTGTTTTTAATCTAAAGAAAGCAGATGTTTGTACACTAGACTAACAGTTGTGGAATATGGAAAGCATGCGACACAGCAAGTTCAGCTAAAATGTGTATGAATGGATAAAGAAAAGGGTTCGGGTTGATTAACATCTAACATCGGAAACGCACAGTAGTACTCTATTCATACTTGCGACTCTTCTCCCGGTTGTCAGCCGCTATGCGTTATATGTCTATAACGCATAGGAGAGTGTTAAGAACCAAGGTTGTCCCCGTAGACAGGTAACACTAGTTGGCCCTTGTCAATTGAGTTCCACAATCACTTACCCTCTCGAGCAGTCTGATTATTACTACTTATATCGATTTGTCAGATGGATATAAGCATCGGATTAAGCTCGCAATTGACAAGATAAAATAGTTACACTGCGGTCCCTAGTTAGATGCTAACGCAACCCTAGACCCTCGAGTGATTAGTTACTCATGGCTTGAAAGTATAAAGTGGACAGATGAGAAAAGTGAATAGACATGGAAGATAATTGTAGTGATGAAAATGAGATACAAATTTTGATAAGTTCAATTCATTGATACAGATCTAAAATTCAAGCAAGAACAGTAAGAAAGAAAGCAATGTAAGGCGTCAATGTCTTGAGTCGCCCGGATGGAAGCGTGATGATTTGCTGTGAAGTGGTGCGGCGGAAAGGAAGACTCTTCTCTCTCGAGCTATTTGTCTCCGGCTGAAGTCTGAGAGAACTCTGCTGTCACTTATGGAGTCCTTCCGAGAATCAACGACTTTTCTCCTCTCGCAGAGCTGCCCTTTTATAGATGATGAAATCGTAGTTAATGGAAGATCTGCTTGATTGGTGGCGAGATTGACATTGCGTCCATCTCGCCTGATTGCGTGATTCTTGGGCCCATTAAGATCCACCACTTAAGCCGCAAATCATATTTGTCAATCATCCGTCAATCTCTCAAGATTCCGATCTGATTCTCAGCGCCTTGCCGTAACGGTTGTCTATGCGTCCATGCATAGTTTTGTTGATGTCAACGCAACATAGGTTGTTCCTGCGTTAAGGGGTCATCAACGCATCGCTTGCATTCCTGCGTGAAAACATGCGTTTTAGGTTTAACAAGTGGTAAAATCAATATCTTCATCAAAATTCAAGAGTATAACGCAAAGGAAGATTTATTAATGGAATTTATCATCAACTACCGCATGCTTCTCTTATTTAAACTCTATTTATCTATGAAAAAGGCTATAATAACTTGTATTTCTACAAATTATCAGAACTGTCATGCTACCTGAAAATGGAAAACATATGAAAGCATGAGCTAACAGCTTAGTGAGTAACAGTTTCTGAAAAACATTATGCTTTAAGTATAAAACTGATTGAGCTCGTATAAACCATCATACTGAAAATCATTTTATAACATGATCAATTCTTGATTATATCATGTGTACATATTCATTCATTTCAATTACTCTTTCCTTAGTTGAGGCGGAGCAGAGCTCAACGCTCCTCAACGTCGATTACCCTTCGCTGTGTAGAGTAGTCCCATCACCTTAGCGTCATGTATATATTTTCTTCTATGTGCACAAACATATTATTGCTCGGGCTGCCCATATGCCTTCCTTCTATCCTTGAGCATTGGTACCCATTCTATTCTCCGGTTACCCATTTGCCTTCATCAAGTCCTTGAGCATTGGGTAACTTTTACAACTCGGGCTGCCCTCAATGCCTTCTACGAGTCCTTGAGCATTGGGGTCCCTTTTCAAAGCTTTATAAAATACTATACATATTTTGGAAACATTATATCAACAGCACATAACTTAACCGTTTCCTAATCTTTCCTGAAAACTTCATCAGCATGCTAAATTCATTTTCCAGCTTTAATATCAACCGACATACTTTCATACTTTAATATCAGCCAACATGCTTTTCATACAAATCTATTTTCAAGTCTTTCTGGAAATCATATAACACCATGCTTTTTAGAAGAAAACATGAATACAAGTTTCAATCAATCACCATGCGTTAACCAGCATTCTCAAAGTTACCATGTGTTACTCAGCTTTCTCAAAGTTACAAGTAAAACACATATATATGTTATACGCATACTTATGTCTCTATAACTCACATATTCGTATGCTTTACATATATGAAAACGCATGCATTATTTTATTCAAAATCCGTATGATTACATTCATAAAGAACTCATTTATTTTATAAAACGCAGGTGTTACTCACCTGTACTTGCCAAAGAATACTTCTTTTTCCTTTCCTCTTTTCCTCTTCCCGAGCTTTCTGGACGCAGCGTTCCAACTTTGGAACGCAAGGCTTCATTTCCTTCTGTCAGCTCGGTTGAACGCAACCCTGCCCTTCAACGCAAGGTTGGTAACACAAGGCTGATTATTTCCGCAAAGTGCATCCCGACTCTTCTTACTTCCCCTGCGGATGCGTCGCCCTCTCTTGGACGCAAGGTCCACCATGAACGCATCATCTAGCTTTGGATGTCGTGTTCACCTTGGATATTATGTTTGTCCTCAACGCATAGCCGACCCTTTTAAACACCAAACAATTTCTTTACATAAAATAACTAAGTTGTCAAATACCTTCTTTCTTGGCTGCATCCTCCTACCACAAACGTCCTTCTTGCCTTCTTCTCTTTTTCTCTCCAGAATTCTCCTTTAAGAGTCATCAGTCGCTCCTTTTCCCTCAAAGTTCTATTTATAGGGAGCTTGTCATCCAACTCCTTCTCTCCTTTTGCCACTTGTTTGCCACATGTCACGCTGCATGCTTAATTAACCATGCATTAATCCAAGTGTCACCTTGCATTAAACACTTGACATGCCTTCAACACCTCCTACTAATAAGGTGTCAAATCTATACAAAGCCACCTGGCCTTTATAAGCTGATCTTATGCGTCCAACATTTCTAATGAACAACTTTATTCAATACAACGCCCTCATGCGTTAGTTGAATTTCCCTTAAGGTTTGAGCTTCACTGCTCACTTTTCTAACTCTCAGCCAACTATACAACTGTCTTTGACGCATAGAGATAATTCTGTCTTCAACGCATAGGAACCTTAACGCATAACAACCTTGCCAACACATGGTAAGCCAAGTACGGTCCTTTCCCCCGCCAACGCGGCGACTGCTTCAGTTCACAACACCATTTGTGATTTCACCTTTAACGCATAACCGCACTATTATAAAGCAGTGCTTACATATGCCACTAAGCTTCAATGACAAATGTGCAATACTATGCGTTTATACCTCATCGCATCATACCATGCGTCCAACTCTCATATTCATAACGAATAAATCCTTCTCCATTTCTTCCTCTATGCATTTCACATCTTTCCCTTCTCGGTTTACTTCCATGCGTCCACCCCTACCATGCATTACCTAGTCCTGACCATGCGTCCAACATGGTCTTTTACCTCATTTCTTCATAGACTCTTCAACGCTTTGTTTTCTTAAAAAGTAGGGTGTGTCATAGCTGCTCATGGATGATGAAAAACGAGTGGAATTAGATAAGAAGTTGATAGCCATGAAAGTTGTATAGATTGATGAAATGGAACAACGTTCAAAAGTTACAATGTCTTGTTAACTACTAAAGCATGAGTAACTAAGAAAGTGATAGGAAGCATGAAATAAATGGTGTCTGCTCAATCTCTTGAGTTCGCCAAGATGGTTGTGTGATATTTCTGCTATGAGATGGTTGATCGGAAGGAAGACTCTTCTCTCTCGAGGTATTCGTCTCTGGTTGTCGTTCGGAAATCAATCTTTTGTCAATCAAGAGTTTTTCCGAGAGTTTCAACAACCTTTTCATCTTTCAGGTCTGCTCTTTTATAGATGTTGTGTTGTAACGTTGGCAGATTTGCGTGATTAGAGGCTGCATTATTGCTTCTCATCTTTCTTGCGTAATTGCATGATTCTCAATCCAATTAGTAACCGCCACTTTTGCCGCAGATCAAGCATAGTAATCCCCCGACAATCTCTCAAGATTTTCGTCTAATTTTTACGCTGCCTTGCGTTTCTCAATGTCATCGTGCTAATATGTGGCTTGCGTTTTTGCATCAGAGCGTACATTTTAGATCCAAAAAGCTTTAAAACTTTTATCTTCATCAAATCAAAAAGAGTAAAACGCAAAGGAATATTTATCAATGGAATTAATCCAAAACTATCGCATGATTCTCTACTTAAACTCTATTTTTCTAAAAGAAAGACAATAATAACTTGTATTTCTACAAGTTATCAGCTCTCGGGATAGTTTGCATGTAGTTCAAGTTTAAAATGAGATGATTTCAATCAAATTGAGCAAAATGGAGGAAGGAGGCAGCAAAGCAGCCTTGCGTCGCGGTGCTAGCACGACGCTAGTGCTGCACTTTTTCAAGAAGGTTCATATTTACGAGTTGAAGATAGCACCGCGACACTACACAATGGCGCCGCAACGCTACGGATTTTGACGGACGCAACATCCGCGCGCACGCTGTGGCACTAGCACGGCGCTGCTCTTTTTCCAGAGGCCTCTGAATTTTGTAGCGCCGCGACGCTATAGGTCAGCGTCCCGTCGCCAATTTTCCATAATTTGAAGATTTTGTATTTTTGGAAAGAATTTTGGCCGGCCAAATCTATAAATTAGAGGGTTTCCAGCAACCTTAATCACGAATTTAAACATCAAGAAATCAGAGAGAAACACACCAAAAGAGTCCCAAAGAGTGAGTTGGTTGCAAGAAAGAGAGAAAAGTTCGACAGAGAGAGTTTGGTGCCACTCGAGTTCCCGACGTGAAGATCGAAGGACTTCTTGGTGGTTCCTCCTCAATCAAGGGCTCCTTCCTAGTAGAGTTTTCTTTCTTTATACTCTTTCTATGCTTAATTTGTTTATGAACATGTTGCTTGAAGCTATGAGTGGCTAAACTCTTTAGGTTTAGGGTATTGATGTATTGTTTATGAAGTTATGTTGACATTGTAGAATATTCATGGTTTTGTTGTAATGATTATGTTTTTCATTGTTATTGTGCTTAACTCTTGTTGATTGGCCATCCTTGAATGTTAGGTTAGATGTATGGTTGAGAGATTGTATGTCTAACTAGATCTATAACAATGATTTGTTGTTAATCTATCATGAAAATAGTTAGGTTAACAATGAAAGTTGCTAAAGACTATTCTTAATGCCATGTAATTTGTATTGATTTCAAGAGATTATTAATCAATTGAGTTGCATGAAAAAAATGTTTTTTTTTTAGAGAAAATAACTTGGAATTAAGTTTCTAGATTTAAGCATATGAATTGAAATAAAATCCATGAACCCTAGAATATTGCATGATGAAATAAACAAGGATTCATTACCCTAGAACTCTCTTTGACTCTTGTGTTTCTTACTTTACTTGCTTTCCTTATTTAGTTTATATTTCCAAAAATCACAACTTAAATTCCAATCCGCAAATAAAATTGATTTGATTCTAGAATAACTAAGTAACTTTAACCTTCGCAATTGGATCCTCAGTGGAACGATTTTGGACGTCATCGTCTTATATTATAACTTGACCCGTACACTTGCTGTTAACAGTTAAAGTGTGCATCAATGATCAGTTAGGATGCCCACGAGAAAAGAGTGGGTGCGAGTCCCTACAGGCAGAGTGTGAAAGCTAGTACTCCTAGGCAAAATAAATGCCCTTTATTTTTCTTGTGTATTCCAGGCGCCCGAGTTGAAGCATTACTCCTTTGATAGTTTATGTGACTAAATGATTGATCCTTGAGCCAAGAGTAGAAGGAAAAGAGCTGAGGGCTTTATAAAACCATTCTGGGCTTGCTTGAGTTTAAAATAGATAAGTTTTGTATTCATTCATGCATGCTTAGATTTGATAAAAACGGATTCAAAACTTGTTTCAGATTGATTAATTGCCTTTGAACGATCTAATTGATTGTAAGCATGATTGTGTTTAGCTGTTAAAACTGGAGTGGGGAACCTTTTAGCTTAGTGAACTAAATTGCTACATGACTGCATGTTTTACCTTGCTCGAGGACGATCAAGAATCAAGTTGGGGGTGATTTGATAGCACTCAAAATGTGCTATCACACTTTGCTTAATTAAGAATTGTTCTTACTTTTTTACTAGTTTATTTCTTGATTTAGAAAGGTTATGAGCATTTGGGGCCCTAAGGACAGTTTGCATGCAATTCAGGTTTAAAACGAGATGATTAGCAGTCAAATTAAGCAATATGGAGGAAGGAGGCAACAAAGTAGCCTGGCGCCGCGGCACTAGCATGGCGCTAGTGCTGTGCTTTTTCCAGAAGGTGATATTTACAAGTTGAAGATAGCACCACGACACTGCACTATGGCGCCACAGCGCTACGGATTTTGACTGACGTAAAATCGCGTGTGGCACTGCGACATTGCGCTTTTTCCAGAGGCTTATGAATTTTGTAGCACCGCGACGCCAGTCTAATTTTAGGCATAAAATGCCCTAGCCACCAGCTTTTTTTCTTCTGCATTTTTTCTTCTTTTCTATAGAATTATTTTTGTACAAGCATGTATCAAGGCTAAGGTAACTATTTTTCTAGCTTGGGTATCAGGGACTCTTCTTCGTAATCGATGTTCTTAAGAGCTTTCGAATAAATTCTTTTTATGTATGATTTAATTATGAAATAAATATTATTTTGATCAAATTGTGACGCTGGTGTTCATTTTGATTATTGCTTTGATCGTATTACAATTCGTGACATTTGGTTATATGTCGATCATGGAAGCGATAGGTTAGGTTAGCTTGCAAATCTAAATTGTTATGCGCATTGTTCTAATCAACCTAGGATTAAATCAATAGAACTTTTAATCTAGGTCTTTCCAGTTAAATGTTCCACCTAATTTTTCCTTGAACTTAATGCAATTATATTTAATACAAATTTTGCATGTCTTTCATCAGCTTGTTTCAATTCCAATTAGTCGATTAGAACAATTTAATTTTGGCCTTTCCAATTAAATTGATTAGGTGCCAAGTATAACGAATTTAGTAATGACGAACCAATGAGCAGAACATCGAGTAAAGAAAATCCCGTCCAACCCAAGCTAGAGCTTTCTCCAATTGAATTTTATTCCTTTTACCTCTGCATTTTATTTTTATGAAATTTAATTTTTTTTGCAATCAACCATTTCACGAAACCCCCCTCTGGTTACTTGAATTGAAAACTGTCCAATTGTGAGAATTCATAGTGCTCCCTCCCTGTGTTTGACCCGACTTGTCATTACTACTGTGGGTAAATTTCGAAAAATTTATTTGGCATGGAATTGGGTGACAAATTCTGTCCGGCAACATGTTATCTAACCACGTAACATACAAAGCAATTTCATCAAGATAGTATCCACATTCTCAAAATCAAACTCTATCATGTTTTGTTCTAAATAATCAGTGGCCAACATAACCTTAACATGCTCAGAAATAGTATGATCAATTATATCTATTGCATGACAAGTACTACCCTCAACATGATGACTCAATGACTTAAAAATATTAAAGACAACATTCTCATCATTCACCCTTAAAGTCAACTTCCCTTGTTGGACATCAATGATGGCCTTCCCAATTGCTAGGAATGGGTGCCCAAGGATGATAGGAATCTCAGAGTCCTCCTCCATGTCCAAAACTACAAAATCTGCAGGGAAGATAAATTTGTCAACTTTAACTAACACATCCTCAACAATACCTCTAGGATACACCAAGGATCTATCAACTAGTTGCAAAGTGATAGTGGTAGGTTGCACCTCTCCAATGTCAAGCTTCCTGTAGACAGATAAAGGCATTAAATTAATAGAAGCACCAAAATCACAAAGAGCTCTAGTAATATTTAAAGACCCAATAGTGCAAGGTATAGTAAAATTCCTTGGATCTTTCAGTTTTTGTGGTAGCTTCTTTTGCAGCTTAGCACTGCATTCTTCAGTCATGCTAGTCATCTCACATTGCCAAAACTTCTTCTTTTTAGAAAAGACATCTTTCATAAATTTAGCATAATTGGGCATTTGCTCTAAAGCCTCACAGATGGAATATTAATATGAAGCTTATTGAATAATTCTACGAATTTAGCAAATTGGGAGTCTATTTCTTTCCTTTTAAAACATTGAGAATAGGAAAAAGTGTTAGGTACAGAAGGTAGAGGGTTAGATGACTTACTTGAAGATGCTGACTCCTTTACCCTTTCCTCTTTTTCTAAGACCTCTTTGGGTTCATCCACTACGATAGACTCATGGATGGTCTCATCTACCTCTTTGTCCTCATCCTCATCATCGCTCAAAGGAGTGGACAGCCTTTTCCCACTCCTCAAAGTCAAGGCTTTGCACTCCTCCTTTGGGTTCCTTTTGGGGTAACTGATGTGCACTTTTAGTGTTAACCGCAAGTGTTCGGGTCAAGTTATAATATAAGACGGTGAAGTCCGAATATCGTTCCACTAGAGATTCTATTGTGAAGGTTTAAGTTACTTAGCTATTCTAGAGTTGAATCAATTTTATTTGAGGATTGGAATTGCAGTTGTTAATTATGGAAAAAATCAACCAAATAAGGAAAGTATTAAAGTGAGTGTTGTTAGATTTCTATTCGATTTAAATTGAGTTTCATAGCTTGTTGCACAAAAATAGATATTATCAGTTCCGTACAAAGATGCATCGAGAATTACTCAAATATGATCATGATTAAGCAAGTTTTCCTATAAAAAGCCAAAGTATAAGCTCTTATAGGTTTCCTGGTGAGTCCAGGGTCGAACATAGGAATTTGTAATAACTAGGCGTTGAGAATAGATGCATGACCATGCGGTGAACTATACATGTAATATGTGCATGTGTTGGTTGTATGTATCTAAAACTATACATAAAGAATGAATAAAATTTCCTACAACTAACAATGAGGTGGATGCGGCTATGGTTAGTCAAATGTCATTTAGTGTCAGATAGCATGCATTGAGAATGAATGGGACCATGCGACAAAAGTAGAGTTAACGCAGGGGCTAGTTGTTACTTAAGCATATCCAAGTATAATTACATACCTACAAACTGCGTTTGTGAATCCATCTCTCCATGTTTCGACGCCACATTAATCTTATCTCTAAGAGGCATGGTAAGTTTGCGTTGGCAAAAGATGAACTACATCTCTACACCTCATCTAGTCCTGATAAATGCTAAAGATTAACCATCCACTCTCTCAAGCTAGATAGTCGTGCTTACTACTTTTGTTTGTCAGACAAAGTTATGCAAGCTAATGATATGCATTAATCAAGATGTAACATACTTAATATTGCTTAAGAAAAACTAACTTCTAACATCTAACTCATTTAGCATTCAAACAACATGGTGTAAGATATTTAATATGGAAATAAATGGAAGACAATCGTCAATCAAACTCATATTAAGAAAATAAACCATTCTCTCGAATGTCATTAACAAAACATAAGTAAGAAGGAGGGAAATGGAGATAAAACAGAAATGGAAGGCGTCAAGCCGCCACTGGCAACGTCTTGCTTCATGGAGGCTTGAGATGGTTGCTATCTGATACATAAATTTCATAGGGCGAATGTTCTCACTCACTGGGAGACGACTCTGAAAGTTCTCAGAATCCTTCTCTTAGAAGAGCTCGAAATGGAGGCTGGTTATGGTGAGGGCGAATTTGTGCAGAGCTTTCGCCTCTTGAACTTGTTTCTCTCTTTTCTTCCCTCTCCTTTTGAATGGAGAAGCTTTGGGCTATTTATAGGCGTCGAAAAGTTGAAACTCATGATGACCTGACACCTTTGCATTAAATTCCCTGCCCTGCTGCGTAGACTTTTTACATTGTCGGCCCATTGGTTCTGCCATGATCTGATAACGTGTTGTCATTTTTCATAATGACATGACAACTTTTTGCCCATGCGTCTGTATCTACTTTTTCTCAACGCATGGTCTCAACACATAGTCTCGACGCATGGGTTTCCACTCGTTCTCGCAGTAGCTTCGTCTCTTGGTACTTGGGTTATTTGTGCTTCTTTTCTTCTTAACCCTGCGTTAAGAACAGAAAAGCTCATAATTTTTCAGGTATTTTCTTTTGTAAATAGTGTCAGCGCATGGTAATACATTTTACATCATTCAGCTACCAAAATCATGCATTTAGCTCTAAAGTTACTCTAATAAATTCAAATAGTGACTATAATAACTTGTATTTCTACAAGTTATCAGTGAGAAACACAAGAACCAAAGAGAGTTCTAGGGTAATGAATCCTTGTTTACTTCATCATGCAATATTATAGATTTCATGGATTTTATTCTAATTCATATGCCTAAGTCTAGAAACTTAATTCCAAGTTATTTTCTCTAAAAAAAAACCCTTTCTCATGCAACTCGATTGATTCCTAATCTCTTGAAACCAATACAAATTACATGGCATTAAGAATAGTCTTTAGCAACTTTTATTGTCAACCTAACTACTCTCGTGATAGATTAACAACAATTCATTATTATAGATCAAGTTAAACATACAATCTCTCAATCATAAATCTAACCTAACATGTGAAGATGGCTAATCCACAAAAATTAAACACAATAACAATGAAAAGCATAATCATTAAAACAAAACCATAAAAGTCTACAATATCAACATAAATTCATAAACAATTAATCAAAACCCTAAAACTAAAGAGCTTAGCGACTCATAGCTCGAAGCAACATGTTTAAGCAAAATAAACAAAGAAAGAGTGTACAAAAAGGGAAACTCTACTGAAAAGAGGCTCTTGATTGAGGTAGCACCGTCACGATCTCCTTGGCTCTCACGTCGGAATTCGAATGGCACCACGACTATCTCGAACTCTTTTCCTCTTCCTTGCAACTAACTCACTCCTTGAACTCTTTTATGAACTCTCACTCAATTTTCTCCTTCTTGTGCCTCTTTTGGTCTGTAAATTGATGGTTGATTGATGATTAGGGCTGCTGAAATCCCCCAAATTTATAGAGCTGGCCACCCAAAAACTTACCAAAAATAAAAATTTTTCATTTATGGAATACTGGCGCCGCGGCGCTCGTCCATAGTGCAGCGGCGCTATTGAAATTTTTGGAATGACACCGCGACGCTGTTGGATAGAGTCGCGGTGCTAGGGCTACGAGCAAAATTCTTTGCTCTCGGGTTTTAGCGCCGCAGCAGCGCCGTCCAGGCGCCACAGCGCTGCCCCAATTTGTGCCATTTTGAGTTTTTCATCTCTTTTTCGCCGTATTCTTGCTCGGTAATCTTTTGGTCTTTTCTTCTAATTTTCTTCATTTTAACCTTAAAACCACTAGCAAACAAATGAAATCTAATATAAACTCCCTTAATTTGAGAGGATAGAAAGCACTTTTCAAGTGCTTATCACCACCCAAAACTTAGAGATTTGCTAGTCCCGACCAAAGAATTAAATCAAATAATAGGGAGTTCAGATGAAGCAGTGTGCAATTGACTCATGTCTCAGAGAATAGCATTAGAGCTTAAGTAGAAACATGCAAGCATATCTATATTGTTGTAATCATTCAAGGCCAAATATTGCTATCTTCCATGTGTGTGTGCAAGCCTCATTCAATTTAAAATACGAGAACTCAAATTAGGACTTAAAAAAGTTTCTTTAGTTTTCCCCCTACTCTGGCTCTAATAGGGAGTTTAGATGAAAAAGTGTGCAATTGACTCATGTCTCAGAGAATAACGTTTAGAGCTTAAGTAGAAACATGCAAGCATATCTATATTGTTATAATCATTCAAGGCCAAATCTTGCTATCTCTCATGTGTGTGTGTACAAGCCTCCTTCAATTTAAAATACTAGAACTCAAATTAGGACTTAAGAGAGTTTCTTTAGTTTTCCCCCTACTCTAGCTCATGCACCAATCTTCAAGCTTTCATACATTTCAAGTGAGTAATATGTCCACTAAGGTGCCTTTCAATCATATATATATATATATATATATATATATATATATATATATATATATATATATATATATATATATATATATATTTATATATGTATATATATATATATTTTCATGGGCCCAAACTTGCATTCTTTTACCTAGAGCCACTAGCTTTCACACATTCACTGTAGGGACTCGTACCTAGTCAATTCCCAGGCATCCTTACTGATCACAGCAAAGTCAGCTCTTTTTACCCCTATCCATGCATACTCATTACAAGTTTAACATTTAAAAAAATAGACAAATAAAGCTCATACATTTTGTGTACACTTTTTTCTTTTCTCAAGGCATGTATACTCTTTTCTTTTTCCTTAGTCTAAGATTACAAGCTATCATGCATTTCCACTCTTTAACCGATGGGGCCTTTCGAAGTGACAACCAAATACACCCAACTTAATCTTTTTTTCAATTAAAGATTTTAAATTAAAGTGGCTACGTGCTCAAGAATATGAGAATTTTAAGAGGGACTTAAATGAATTTAACTCAAGATAGTGTTATTCTATTTCCACAATAAGTCATCTATCATGCAAATTCGAATCTCATCATGGGCAATCAACATCAAGGCACACAACCATAAACAACAATCCCATTAACTTTAAAAGCTCCAAAATTTTCAAAATTTTTCAAAAATTGACATGCGTATGATCATTAAAATCTTTACTGACATGCATAGCAGGATAAGAAAACACACAAAAGTACGAAAGACACCTCCCACCCCAAACTTAGAATCATGCATTGTCCCCAATGCATAAGAGCATCTAACAAAGAAAGAGCAAGCCTGGGAGCAAGCGGGAAGCCACCAAACAGGTTTGGTGTAATGAGTACTTTGTGTGATAAACCAAGTTCCTGAGAGATAAAGCATATGAGTGACTCCAAGATTTATTGAAAAAAAAATAAAAAGAAAAGTAAAGAAAGCAATAAAATTGGGTTGCCTCCCAATAAGCGCTTGGTTTAACGTCTTCTAGCTAGACGGGCCTCACGAATCACGGTGGATCCCAAGGTGGTTTCTTCCTTTCATGCTTTGGATCACCTACAACTTTTAGTATTCGCCCACATTGACACTCACAAACATATTCATTAGCATTTAGTGAGTTAGTCAATAAATCATTATCAAGTTGAACATCATCGTTTCTAATGTGGTCAAGACTTATTAAAGAATCATCATGCTTAGATTTTACCGGACTCACCACTTCATTTTTATCATGCTTCTCCATAATTTGTTCATAATTCATTATAGGTTTTGGAGGCATGCAAGAAGTACTAGGAGAACTATCGCAACTAGAAACATGCTTCATAGAATTTTCTACTTTAACATCAAGCATGCCATTAGTCTTACTGTTGTGATGTAATTGTGTTGTGTAAAATGTACTAACGCAAGGTGCTAAATGATGTGATTATGCGTTTAACATATCATGCTTTGATCATGCTATGCGTCCTATTACTATGTGTTGGTGATCTTGTCAAGTTTTCCTATCCTTTACCCAAGTATAAGCAAAGGAATAGGTTTTCTCGGTGAGTCCGAGGTCGAACACAGGAATTATATTGATTTAGTATTTATGTGGATTTCATGCGCTGCAGTGGTAACCAAGAAATAAGTTGAGGAGTGTGTGTTTCTAATCTAAGGAAAGCGATAACATGTACACTATATTAAAATTGTGGAAGATGGAAAGGCATGCGATATAGCAAATTCAGCTAAAGATGTGAGTGAATGGATAAAGAAAGGGTTCGAGTTGATTAACATCTAACATCGGAAACGCATAGTAGTATTCTATTCATACTTGCAACTCTTCTCCCGGTTGTCAGCCGTTATGCGTTATATGTCTATAACGCATAGGAGAGTGTTAAGAACCAAGGTTATCCCCATAGACAGGTAACACTTCTTGGCCCTTGTCAATTGAGTTCCACAATCACTTACCCTCTCGAGCAGTTTGATTATTACTACTTATATCGATTTGTCAGATGGACATAAGCATCGGATTAAGATCCCAATTGACAAGATGAAATAGTTACACTATGGTTCTTAGTTAGATGCTAACGCAACCCTAGACCCTTGAGTGATTAGTTACTCATGGTTTGAAAATAAAAAGCGTAAAGTAGAGAGAATTGAGTAGACATGGAAGATGATTATATTGATGAAACGGAATACAACTTTAGATAAGCTCAATGTCTTAACACAAATCTAAAATCAAGAAGAAAAACTAAGCAAGAAAGAAAGGAAGGCGTCAATGTCTTGAGTCGCCCGGATGGAAGCGTGAGGTTCTGCTGTGAAGTGGTCCGGTGGAGGGAAGACTCTTCTCTCTCGAGCTATTCATCTCCGATTGAAGTCTGAGAGAACTCTGCTGTCACTTATGGAGTTCTTCCGAGAATCAACAACCCTTTCTCATCTCACAGAGCTGGCCTTTTATAGGTGATGCATTCGCAATTAATGGCAAATCTGCTTGATTGGCGGCGAGATTGATACCATGCGTTCATCTCGCCTGATTGCGTGATTCTCGGGTCAATTAAGATCCACCACTTTAGTCACAAATCATGTTCGTCAATCATCCGTCAATCTCTCAAGATTCTGATTTGATTCTCAACGCCTTGCATTAATGGTCGTCTATGCGTCCATGAATAGTTTGGCCGATGTCAACGCGTCGTAGGTTGCTAACGCATAATTATGCGTTGAGTTGTTGTTAACGCATCGTCAGGTTGTTTGCGTTCCGTTCAAATCATGCGTCTACAAAAAACAGATTGCTAAAACGTCGTCCTGCGTTAAGAAGTCATCAACGCATCGTTTGCATTCCTGCGTTAAAACATGCGTTTTAGGCTCAAAAGGTGGTAAAATCATTATCTTCATAAAAATACTAGAGTATAACACAAAGGAAGATTTATTAATAGAATTTAGTATAAACTACCGCATGCTTCTCTATTTAAGCTCTATTTATCAATGAAAAAGGCTATAATAACTTGTATTTCTACAAGTTATCACTTACCATTCAAAGGAGGCTTATCATGCATAGAGTTTTTATTTGAAGAGAGAGGTGATGTTACCTTTGTGCTTGGCTCATGATGCTCATACCTTTCTACATCCAGATGCTTAAGGGTTTTATAAATGTCGAATGTTACCTCCTCATCGTTAAGGTCGAATGTGAACTTTCCATCTTGCACATCGATGAGGGCCCTTCCAGTGGCCAAGAATGGTCTCCCAAGGATTATGGGGACTTCGGCATCTTCCTCCATGTCTCATATCACAAAGTCCACCGGGAAGATAAACTTGTCTACCTTGACCAAGACGTTCTCCACAATGCCGTAGGGGTGAACAAATGATCGATGGGCCAAAAGCAAAGATATGGTAGTTGGTTGCAGCTCTCCTCCATTGAGCTTCCCAAACATGGATAAAGGCATTAAATTAATAGAAGCTCCAAGATCACAAAGTGCTTTAGTAACCTTATTATTGCCTAAATGACAAGGGATAGAGAAACTCCCTGGATCCTTTAGTTTTGGAGGCAATTTCCTTTGTAATGCCACACTACATTTTTCGATAAGTGCAACCATTTCATAATCTCCATACCTTTTCTTCTTAGACAATACATCCTTCATGAACTTGGCATACTTAGGCATTTGTTCTAATGCCTCTGCAAAAGGAAGGTTAATTTCTAACTTTTTGAATATGTCTAAGAATTTTGAAAATTGAGCATCAATCTTTTTCTTTTGAAATTTTTGAGGAAAAGGTAAAGTATTAGGGATAAAAGAAGTAGAGTTAGAAGTCCCTATGTTGGACTTTGATTTCTCCTTTTCCTTAGATGCACTCTCTTTTTGTTGAATATCCTCTATGATGGCTTCATTTTCTTCTTGTGGAAGCTCATCATCTTCATCATTGATCAAGGGAGTGGATAGCCTTTTCCCACTCCTCAAAGTCACGGCCTTGCACTCCTCCCTAGGGTTTATCTCGGGACAACTAGGGAACTTACCCTTTTGCATTGTTTGGAGGGAAGTTGCCATTTGACTAAGTTGAACCTCCAAGTTTTGAAGTGCCTTACCTTGGCTTTGAACGGTGCTTGAGATAGCTTGGACCGAATTCTCCAATGTGGTTGTCCTTGATCTTGACTCTTTGACAAAGTCAAGCATTATATCCTCTAGTGATGATGTCTTTGCATTCCCCGCTCCATTGAATCCTTGAGGTGCTTGAAACACATTCTTGTTGTTAGCATATGAAAAATTCTCATGATTCCTCAAGTTGGGATGATAGTGAGTTGGAAGTTGCTGTTGACCTCGGTATTGTCCTCTATCTACATAATTGGCTACTTCTAACTCATTAGGCTCTTGTTGACTTGCCATGGCCGCAAGGGAAGCTATGGATGATGGACTTGCTTGGACTTGGCTTCCTTGAGAAAATTTAGATAAAGCATTAGTAAGAGAAGCCAATTGAGCTTTTAGAGAACTTACCTTGTCCATCTCATATCGTCCAGTGACTTTTGGGATGATTGGAGAAGACCGTTCACATGGCCAATTGTACGATGTAGTGGCCAAGTCTTCTAGTATGGTGTACGCCTCTTGAGCATTCTTTGAAAAAATTGAGCCTCCGGCGGTTGCATCTAGTATGGATTTTGTTGAGCTTTGACAATCCATTGTAGAAGAGTTGAATTTGCAACCAATCCGGATAGCCATGTTGAGGGCACCTTCTCAAGAGATCCTTATACCTCTCCCAAGCCTCATATAATTTTTCATCCTCAAGTTGGCGGAATGTTCCAATCTCCATCCTTAGTCTTTGAGATTTAGCCGGTGGAAAATATTTGTTCAACAAAGCTTGAGCTAAGATCTCCCACGTGGTGATGCTATCCGAAGGTATGGTTTCCAACCAATCCTTAGCACGGTCCTGTAAAGAGAAAGGAAAAAGTCTTGGTTTAATTGCATCGTTAGAAACACCATTCATCTTTACCGTCCCACATATTTCTAAGAAAGACCGCAAGATCTTGTAAGGATCTTCATTGGTTCTTCCTCTAAAGGCTAGCTCTCTAGCCATGTGGATCAACCCCGGTTTCAACTCAAAGTTGTTGACATTGATGGGTACATTCATAATGCCGGGTTGATTTGCCGGTAATGTCGGTTGGAAATAGTCTCGAATTGCCTTTGGTATCTCCTCCGCCATCTCGTCGATGTGATTGTGTTGAACCCTTAGGTTTCTTCTACACGTCCTTTCAATCTCGGGATCAAGAGGGAGAATATTAATATTATCACGAGGCATAAACCGATAAAATAATCAAATAAATAAAGAAATAAAAAAATAAAATAAAATAAAATAGAATAAAATAAAAAAGGAAAAAAATAAAAAAATAAAAAAAAATAAAAAGGAAAAAAATATAAAATAAAATAAGATAAAAATAAAAAATAAATAAATGACCAAATAATATACACCTCAAATTAAGATATATCAATTCTAATGAATATTAAATAACAAAAACCGTTCTTTAGATCCCGGCAACGGCGCCAAAAACTTGATGCGCACTTTTAGTGTTAACTGCAAGTGTACGGGTCAAGTTATAATATAAGACGGTTAAGTTCGAATATCGTTCCACTGGAGATCCAATTGTGAAGGTTTAAGTTACTTAGCTATTCTAGAGTTGAATCAATTTTATTTGAGGATTGAAATTGAATATTATGAGTTATGGAAAATACAAATAAATAAGGAAAGTATTAAAGTGAGAAACACAAGAGTCAAAGAGAGTTCTAGGGTAATGAATCCTTGTTTATTTCATCATGCAATATTATAGATTTCATGGATTTTATTGTCATTTATATACCTAAGTCTAGAAACTTAATTCCAAGTTATTTTCTCTAAAAAACAACCCTTTCTCATGCAACTCGATTGATTATTAATCTCTTAAAACCAATACAAAATTACATGGCATTAAAAATAGTCTTTAGCAACTTTTATTGTCAACCTAACTACTCTGGTGATAGATTAACAACAATTCATTGTTATAGATCAAGTTAAACATACAATCTCTCAATCATATATCTAACCTAACATGTGAGGATGACCAATCCACAAGAATTAAACACAATAACAATGAAAAGCATAATCATTCCAACAAAACCATGAAATTCAACAAAATCAACATAATTCATAAACAAATCACCAAAACCCTAAAACTAAAGAGTTTAGCCACTCATAGCTTGAAGCAACATGTTTAAGCAAAATAAACAAAGAAATAGTGTAAAGAAAGGGAAACTCTACTGAAAAGAGGCTCTTGATTGAGGTAGCACCGTCACGATCTCCTTGGCTCTCATGTCGGAATTCGAAGGGCACCACAACTATCTCGAACTCTTTTCCTCTTCCTTGCAACTAACTCAAGAGGCGTATACCATATTAGAAAACTTGGCCACTACATCTTACAATTGCCCATGTGAACGATCTTCTCCAATTATCCCAAAAGCCACCTGACGATAAAGGCATTAAATTAATGGAAGCTCCAAGATCACAAAGTGCTTTAGTAACCTTATTATTGCCTAAATGACAAGGGATAGAGAAACTCCCTGGATCCTTTAGTTTTGGAGGCAATTTCCTTTGTAGTGCCGCACTACATTCTTCGGTTAGTGCAACCATTTCATAATCTCCATACCTTTTCTTCTTAGACAATACATCCTTTATGAACTTGGCATACTTAGGCATTTGTTCTAATGCCTCTGCAAAAGGAAGGTTAATTTCTAACTTTTTGAATATGTCTAAGAACTTAGAAAATTGAGCATCAATCTTTTTCTTTTGAAATCTTTGAGGAAAAGGTAAAGTATTAGGGATAAAGAAGTAGAGATGGAAGTACTTCCTATGTTGGACTTTGATTTCGCCTTTTCCTTAGATGCACTCTCTTTTTGTGGAACATCCTCTTCTTGTAGGGGTTCATCATCTTCATCATTGATCAAGGGAGTAGATAGATTTTTCCCACTCCTCAAAGTCACGACCTTGCATTCCTCCATCGGGTTTCTCTCGGGGCAACTAGGGAACTTACCCTTTTGCATTGTTTGGAGGGAAGTTTCCATTTGACTAAGTTGAACCTCCAAGTTTTGAAGTGCCTTACCTTGGCTTTTGAACGGTGCTTGCAATAGCTTGGACCGAATTCTCCAACGTGGTTGTCCTTGATCTTGACTCTTTGACAAAGTCAAGCATTATATCCTCTAGTGATGATGTCTTTGCATTCCCAGCTCCATTGAATCCTTGAGGTGCTTGCAACACATTCTTGTTGTTAGCATATGAAAAATTCTCATGATTTCTCAAGTTGGGATGATAGTGAGTTAGAAGTTGTTGTTGACCTCGGTATTGTCCTCTATCCACATAATTCGCTACCTCCAACTCACTTGGCTCTTGTTGATTTGCCATGGCCGCAAGGGAAACTATGGATGATGGACTTGCTTGGACTTGGCTTCCTTGAGAAAATTTAGATAAAGCATTTGTGAGAGAAGCAGATTCAGCTTTTAGAGAACTTACCTCGTCCATCTCATATCGTCCGGTGGCTTTTGGGATAATTGGAGAAGACCGTTCACATGGCCAATTGTAAGATGTAGTGGCCAAGTTTTCTAGTATGGTATACGCCTCTTGAGTTAGTTGCAAGGAAGAGGAAAGGAGTTCGAGATAGTCGTGGTGCCCTTCGAATTCCGACGTGAGAGCCAAGGAGATCGTGACGGTGCTACCTCAATCAAGAGCCTCTTTTCAGTAGAGTTTCCCTTTCTTTACACTCTTTCTTTGTTTATTTTGCTTAAACATGTTGCTTCAAGCTATGAGTTGCTAAACTCTTTAGTTTTAGGGTTTTGATGATTTGTTTATGAATTTATGTTGATTTTGTAGACTTTCATGGTTTTGTTGGAATGATTATGCTTTTCATTGTTATTATATTTAATTCTTGTGGATTGGCTGTAAGCCCCGTACCTAATTTTGTGAGAATGCAAGGTAAGAAGGGAGCCGAGAGATGGATGATTGGGTAAGAGTAGTTGGCTGGACTGTGATTGGGGCGGAAAAATGACTAAGTATCAGCTATGCGTTGATGGCAACATGTTGTGATGGAAACAGTTTTGGTGTAAACGCAAAGGTGAGGAAGACTATTATGCACTGAAGCCGCGACGCGTTGAGGACATAAGGCGTGGAGAATCACCTTGTACCGAAGATTATTATGCGGCAAACGCATTGAAGGCAGTGCGCCGTTGTAAGTAATGGCCACGAGGAGTTGGGAGCTGATTTGCGATGAGGCTATTATGCGGTGAATGCTACCATGCGTCGAAGGTGGGTATGCGTCGGACAAAGAGGGTTGGCCGAGAGAAAGTAATGCGTTTGCTAACCATTTGGCGGGAGAGTTTTGAAAAGAAACATCATCAGAGGCTGTGTGCGTTGCTGAAGCTGAACATAGAAGGTATGCGTTGAACAGATTATAGTAAAGTGTTGAAATGGAGAATAAGTCGGTGGTATATATAAGTGGATTGAGAATTCAATTGTTCTGATTGCATTTCAGAGCTCGAGTTGGGTACATACTAAGGCGAAACATCGGAGGGAGGTAGAAGAAGATGTTCATGCTGATTTGAAGTGGAAATCTCATTGTAATCGTGGAAGAAACTTGAGTTTGGCAGAGGATTCGGCTGCTGTTATTCCCTCAGAGTGATGCTCGGTTTTGGAGGAAGAACAAATTGAAGAGACGGTGGTTAGGGCTGAAACTTTGAGGTTAGTAAGTTAACTCGATTTTTAGCAAGTTTCGTGAAGGAAGCTTGAGCTGAAATTGTTTAATTGTGTGTCAAACTCAGGAAGAAGAGGCTAGAGTTGAATTGCCAGACGATTAGGGGTAACTCGGAGTTGTTGAAGGATATATCTTAAACAGAGAGGATGTTCTTCATGAAATTTGGAATGAAGATGAAGGACCTGTACCTTAACAAGTTTGTAGAAGGAAGAAAGTTCTGAAATTGACCGAAACGAAATGTTTAGCAGGTTGAAGAAGGAAGAAGAAAGGAAGAAGAAAACGGTTCTGCTGCAGCGGAAGTATCGCTGAGGAAGCGAGAGACAGGACAGCGAAGCAAGTATCGCTGCAACGCAAGATAGGCTTTGCGTCTCACAATTCTCGCTAGAGTATCGCTGGGTGTCGCTCTTCAGGTAGTCTCGCTGGTTTCATTTAACGCAGTGTCGCTAGTACAGTAGTGCGTGTGTGATGAGTAACGCTGGCAGCTTTTAATTTTCTAAGAGTAATGCTATTAATGTGTGTTAAAGAAAAATGGAGATTATGGAAACTAAACATGAGGAATATGTGTTTTCAGGCCAGGAAGAGCTCGGGGAGGCTTATAATCCACTTAGAGCTGAGACCAATCGTGAGTGACTATTTGTTATATCTTGTGATAAATTTAGTATGCTTATTGATGAGGAAATGTGATTCATTGTAGTATTCCTTATGAATGTTATGTGTTAGTAATTTAAAAAGGTACAAATGCTAATGTCTAAATATAATTGTGGCTGAGGGACCTTATGGTGAAAGCTTCGTGAAGTTAAGTGCTGAGGGACTTTGTGAAGGCACTTGAATAACTATAAGGAATGGATTACAATGCTCAGGGACTATGAGTGAAAGCATGTAGTAATCCATCACACACTAGCTCGTGCTGAGGGATCATGAGTGAAGGCACTTGAGCAAAGATAGAATTGGTTACCAGTGCTGAGGGATTTCATGTGAAGGCACATGGTAATGTAAATACAATTGAATAAGTGCTGAGGGACGGTAAGTGAAGGCACTAAATAGTTGCAAGTCTGTGAGACATGAGAACTTGATAGTTATATGTGTTATTTGGAAAGAGAATCTTAGTAATTCTTTGGGATGTAATATGTAATGGTTATTGATAGACAAACTGGCTCATATTTGTTAGGAATAGTGTAGTGGATTTAGTCACTCACTGAGCTTTCTGCTCATTCAGTTTGTTGTTGTTTACTGTTTCAGGTAGCGAGCGTGTCCGGGACGCCTAGCCTACAGAAGAATCTCGTCTGGGCCTATCTGGAAGCGAACCTCTGGGATAGTTGTAAATATTTAGACTGTACATATATCTTGTAATATGCATATTTCATAGAGGAGAAAGGGGAATGTGTTGTACCTTATTTGTATATATGCAGAAATGCTTGTTGAGAGGTTGCATGTTTTTCTAGTATGTCAATGGAAATGTTGTTTTGAATTGTGATTTATATGGTATCCATCCTATAGAGTTTTATGTAGGGGAATCAGTATCATGCTCAATCCTAGGTAAAGAGTGTATCTGGGATGGGGTGTGACAATTTGGTATCAGAGCATAAGATTTTGGACTGTGAGGTCATGCATAGTAGATAGAAACATGTAAATAGTGAATTGATTACATACTATGTTATAGGAACATGCCCAGAGGTACCAAACGAGGTAGGCAGGAAGGCGCCGCGACATCACACGCTACCGGGGAGGAGAGACAAGCGTCTAAAGGAGAATCTAGTAATCCTCAGGCGAGTATGAATATGGAGGAACAACTTTTTAGCAGAATCGCACAGAGATTAGTAGCTAGTATGGAAACAGTTCAGGGTGACCCTAAGAAAAAGTTTGGCATTGAGCGATTTAAGGCATTGGGTGCTCAGGTGTTTGAAGGCACCACAGACCCTGCAGAAGCTGAAGCATGGTTGAATCAGGTAGAAAAATGTTTCAGAGTGATGCACTGTCCAGAAGACAGGAAACTTGACTTGGTCACATTCATGCTCCAAAAAGGAGCTGAAGATTGGTGGCGATTGATAGAACATAGAAGTGAAGACGTGGGCTCTTTAACATGGGCAGATTTTAAGAAGTCGTTTCAGGAGAAGTATTATCCTAAATCCTTTTGTGATGAGAAAAGGAAGGAATTCTTAAATCTAGTACAAGGAAGTATGACGGTGACAGAATATGAAAAGAAATTTACGGAGCTTGCCAAATATGCTTTGGCATTGATAGCGGAAGAAGCTGATAAATGCAAGCGTTTCGAAGAAGGCCTGCGCAGTGAAATCTGAACCCCAGTAACAGCCAGTACAGAGTGGACAGACTTTGTAAAATTAGTGGAAGCGGCCATGAGGGTAGAAAAGAGTATAACAGGAGTTGAAGGAGGCGGAATGAAGACTGGACAGACTTATAGTTCTTCACGAGTACAGACCCAGCAGGGTGAAGGACGTCGTTTCACACCAGGAGTTTCTGGTAGGGGTAAGTTTAAAGCCCTTACCACTGGTTCGTACTTTCCAGGAGGATCACGGAGGGGAAACCCACAGGGAGGACGAGGGAGGTTTCCTCAGACATCTGTACCTTCGGGTCGGTCACAGTATAGTCAACCTAGTGAATTTGTGGCCAGCTCAACACGGAAACCGTATTGTACTTCCTGTGGCAACTCCCATTGGGGACAATGTTACGTAGGATCTGATGTTTGTTATAACTGTGGATAAACAGGACATTTTAGAAGAGATTGTCCTCAACCCAAGAAAGGAAGGGAAGCAGAGCAAAGAACAGTGGTGCAGTCAGAGAATCAGACTAGACAAGAAATGAGTGTTGGAGAAGGAACTAGTGGAGGTCGACAGAGGGGTAGCACAGATAGACCCAGACAGCAGGGGCAGGTGTTTACTGTAACACGGCAGGAGGCCGAGGCGACACCAGATGTAGTTACAGGTATGCTTACTATTTGTTCTAATACTGCACATGTGTTAATAGATTCAGGAGCTACTCACTCATTCGTGTCTTGTAAATTTGCTGCATATATGAATAAAGAATTAGAAACTTTGTCTGAAGCTTTACTAGTATGTACCCCTACTGGGGAAACCATTGTTATAGAACATGCTTACTTCGAGTGTGAGATCGTGATCGATGGTGTGGTGTGGTTGGCTGATTTATTACCTCTAGAATTATTGGAGTTTGATGTAATTCTTGGCATGGACTTTTTATCAAAGTATCATGCAAAAGTTGATTGTTTTAAGAAGGAGGTGTGGTTGTCGAGGCCTGATGGGGTTGATGTAGTATTTAAGGGGAGGAGACGAATTCTTCCTACTTGTGTAATCTCTACAGTAAAAGCTAGAAAATTATTGAGTAAAGGCTGCGAAGCATATTTAGCTTATGTGGCGGAAGCAAAGACAGAGAAACTAAGACCAGAAGATGTACCGGTAGTGCAGGAGTTCCTTGATGTTTTTCCTGAGGAATTATCGGGTTTACCACATGATAGGGAGGTGGAATTTACTATTGATTTAGTTCCTAGAACAACTCCCATTTCACAGGCACCATATCGTATGACGCCGTCAGAACTGAAAGAGCTGAAGGTGCAGTTACAGGAGTTAGTGGATAACAATGAATTGTTAATCTATCACGAGAGTAGTTAGGTTGACAATAAAAGTTGCTAAAGATTATAGGAAGTTGAATAAAGCCACTAGGAAAGATCATTTTCCCCTTCCTTTTATAGATCAAATGCTTGATAGACTTGCAGGTTATTCTCATTATTGCTTCCTAGATGGATATTCAGGTTATAATCAAATTGTCATTGCTCCTGAGGATCAAGAAAAGACAACATTTACATGTTCTTATGAGACATTTGCCTTTAAGAGAATGCCATTTTGTCACACCCCCTCTCAGATTACCCACCTAATCTAAGGGGGAGTGTGACAAGTTGGTAACAGAGCGAAAGAGTCTTGGGAATAGGAACATGCATTGTAGTGTAGGAACATGTATATTGTTAGTAAATGATAATGTCGTATTGTCCTATAGGAAACATGCCACCTCGATGCAGGCGAGCTAGGCAAGCAGTAGCCGGAACTCCTGAAGCTACTGGGAACTAGGGAGATATGTCTGAGGGTGAATCTAGTCATCCTCAAGCTGAAGTCAATGTTGAGGAACAACTGTTTACTAGAATTGCTCAGAGATTAGCTGCAAGTATCGGATCAGTGGAATCCGATCCAGAAAAGAAATACAGTATTGAAAGATTAAAGGCTTTGGGTGCTACTACTTTTGAGGGCACCGTGGACCCTGTTGAGGCAGAGGCGTGGTTAAATTTGCTTGAAAAATGCTATCGTGTAATGAGATGTCCTGAAGACAGGAAGGTGGAGTTGGCAGTATTCTTGCTCCAAAAAGGAGCAGAAGATTGGTGGAAGACTGTGGAAAGCAGAAGAGGAGACACAGAAGGAATAGACTGGAATGAGTTTAAGAAGGCTTTCCAAGAGAAATATTGTCCAAGATCATTCCGAGATGCCAAACGGAATGAGTTTTTAAAATTGATACAGGGATCTATGACAGTGGCAGAATATGAGAAGAAATATACAGAACTGTCTAAATATGCCACGACGGTTATTGTAGATGAGACTGATCGATGTAAGAGGTTTGAAGAAGGGTTACGGGAGGAAATACGAACTCCAGTAACTGCCAGTGCTGAGTGGATGGATTTTTCTAAACTAGTGGAAGCAGCTATGCGAGTGGAGAGAAGTTTGATGGAGAAGAAGATGGAACGTGATTCATTTAGAAGTGGACGTGCAGTCCACTCTGCTGGTGTTACTCCGGGACAATCAGGAAGGAGATTTGTTCCTGGTGTATATGAAGGAGGAAATTTCAAAACTAAATCGTGGACAGACTACTTTTAAAACCAGCACTAGTGGAGGAGCACGGGGGCAAGGACCAAGGAATGTTGGTGGTCCAGCATAGTCAGTAGAAGGTTCTCGAAGTGGGCGACCTGGCGAGTCCACAGCCAGTTCCATACAGAAACCATTGTGTCCCACCTGCGGGAAGTATCATTGGGGACAATGTAGAGCCAATGCGTGTTAGAACTGTGGATAGACTGGTCATTTTAAACGTGAATGCCCTCAATTGATGCAAGAAGACAAACCTGAACAGAAAGCTGTATCACATGTGGTGGGCCAGCCAGAAAGAGTTGCTGGAAATGTTGATGAGGGAACCAGTGGAACAAGGCAGAAGGGAGTTGCTGGACGACCAAGACAGCAAGGAAAAATCTTTGCTATGACTCAACAAGAGGCCGATGATGCTCCTAATGTGGTTACTGGTACTATTTCTATTTGTAATACTCCTGCTCACGTCTTAATAGATCCTGGTGCTACGCACTCTTTCATTGCTAAAATGTTTGCTAAAAAGGTAAATAGTATAATAGAACCATTACCTGAGGAACTGTCTGTTTACACTCCTATTGGTGATATGTTGATAGCTCGTGAAGTGTATAAAGATTGTATGATAGAATTGGATGGTACGGCTATGACGGCCAATTTAATATCCTTGAACATTCAGGAATTTGACGTGATATTAGGGATGGATTTCTTATCTAAATATCATACCACTATGGATTGTTTTAAAAAAGAAGTGGTATTTAAAAGATTTGATGGAACTGAGGTTATTTTCAGAGGAGACAGGAAAATTCTTTCTACCTGTGTAATATCTGCAGTTAAGGCCAGGAAGTTATTGAGCAAGGGTTGTTCAGCATACCTTGCTTATGTGATTGATGCACAGGTTAGTAAGTTGAAACCAGAAGATATTCCAGTGGTAAATGAATTCCTGGATGTATTCCCTGAAGAATTACCTGGGTTACCACCTGATAGGGAGATAGAATTCTCCATTGAGTTGATTCCAGGAACCGCACCAATTTCACAGACTCCTTACAGAATGGCACCAAAGGAGTTGAAGGAATTGAAAGTGCAATTGCAAGAGTTGATTGATAAGGGATATGTACGACCTAGTGTGTCACCGTGGGGAGCACCGGTGTTGTTTGTGAAGAAGAAGGATGGCACACTTCGATTATGCATTGACTATCGTCAGCTGAATAAGGTAACAGTACGTAATAAATATCCGTTACCTCGTATTGATGATTTATTTGATCAACTTAAGGGTGCTACAGTATTCTCCAAGATCGATCTACGATCTGGATATCACCAGGTGAAGATCAAAGGAACGGATATACCGAAAACTGCATTTAGAACAAGGTATGGACATTACGAATTTTTAGTAATGCCTTTTGGGTTGACAAATGCCCTGACTGTATTTACGGACCTCATGAACCGTATATTCCATCCATACCTTGATCAATTTGTCGTGGTGTTCATCGATGACATATTAGTATATTCAAAGAATAAGAAAAAGCATGCGGAACATCTTCGTGTGGTGTTACAGACATTACGTAATGAAAGGTTGTATGCCAAATTCAGTAAATGCGAATTTTGGCTTGATCATGTTATGTTCTTAGGACATGTAGTGTCGGCTGAAGGGGTAAGTGTAGACCCGCAGAAAATAGAGGCGGTAGTTAATTGGGAAAGACCTACTAATGTCACAGAAGTTCGTAGTTTTCTGGGATTAGCGGGTTATTATCGCCGGTTCGTCGAAGGATTTTCAAAGATAGCATTACCCCTATCAAGCCTAACCAAAAAGGAAGCTAAGTTTGAATGGACATGTGATTGCGAGCAAAGTTTTCAAAGGCTGAAGGAAAGATTAGTGTCTGCGCCCATACTAACATTACCTACCCCTGGAGTGGAGTTTGAAGTATACTGTGATGCGTCGCGGCAGGGGCTAGGGTGTGTACTCATGCAGAGAGGAAAGGTGATTGCCTATGCATCGAGGCAGCTGAAGAAGCACGAAGGTGACTATCCGACACATGATCTAGAGTTAGCCGCAGTTGTGCTAGCCTTGAAGACTTGGCGACATTATTTATACGAGGAAAGGTGTCGTATACTGTCTGATCACAAAAGTTTGAAATATATTTTTGATAAAAAAGAACTAAATTTACGACAAAGAAGATGGATGGAATTAATTAAGGACTATGATTGCTCCATAGAATACCATCCAGGAAAAGCCAATGTGGTAGCCAACGCATTGAGCAGAAAATCGAGACAGGGCAAAGTAACAATGAATGTTATCAATGCAGAATTGACAACAGAGTTTAGGCGGTCAAACGCATCCCTATCAGTGGACGCATTAGGAGGGTTATTTGCACACTTCCATCTAAGACCTATTATGACAGAGGAAATTATTAATAAACAGATGGAAGACGCAATACTTAAGAACATAGTAGAAGAGGTGAAACTTGAGAAAAGAGAGAATTTTGAAGTCAGAAGTGATGGGACTTTGTTAAAGCAAGGAAGACTGTGCGTCCCCAATGACGCATCATTGAAAAACACCATATTAGAGGAAGCCCATAGTTCTGCCTATGCGATGCACCCCGGTAGTACCAAAATGTATAGAACTTTGAAAGAATACTACTGGTGGCCGGGCATGAAATGAGAAATTGCAGAATGTGTGGCAAAATCCTTAGTATGTCAGCAAATTAAACCGGAGAGACAACCACCCGGTGGACTCTTGAGACCACTTCCAGTACCTGAATGGAAAATGGGAACACATTACAATGGATTTCTTATTCGGACTTCCTAGAACCCCTGGAGGCTATGATGGAATTTGGGTAATAGTTGATAGACTTACTAAAACTGCCAAATTCCTTCCAGTTAAAGCGACTTCGACCTTGGATCAGTTGGCTAAATTGTATGCTGATAGAGTAATAAGTCAATATGGAGCGCCGGTATCAATTATTTCTGATAGAGATCCAAGATTTACGTCTAACTTTTGGCCAAGTTTGCAGCATGCGTTAGGAACTAACTTTTGGCCGCAGTCATGCATGCGTGTTGCAATTCAAAGGGAGCTGGGATACTCACCTATCTTTAATGGAGTTTGCCTATAACAATAATTATCATTCCAGTATTGGGATGGCACCTTACGAGGCGTTATATGGTAGGCGTTGTAGAACTCCTGTATGCTGGGGTGAGGTAGGTGAACGCAAGTTAATAGGACCAAAATTAGTTCAACCCCTTTTGAAAATGTGAAACTTATAAGAGAGAAATTGAAAACCGCACAGGATCGACAAAAGAGTTATGCAGATAAAAGGTGTCGAGACTTAGAATTTGGAATTGGGGATAAGGTCTTCCTGAAATTGTCCCCTTGGAAGGGAATACTGAGATTTGGAAGGAAAGGAAAACTAAGTCCAAGATATATTGGACCGTATGAGATTCTGGAACGCATAGGGCCTTCAGCATATCGTTTAGCATTGCCTACGGAATTGTCCAAAGTACACAATGTGTTCCATGTCTCTCTATTGAGGAAGTATATTCCCGATCCCACCCATGTTTTAGAAATGCAACCTATTCAAGTGGATGAAGATTTATCCTATGAAGAAGAGCCTGTGCAAATTCTTGACCGCAAAGAACAAGTGTTAAGAACAAAAACAATACCCCTTGTGAAGGTATTGTGGAGAAACCATCAAGTCGAAGAAGCAACATGGGAAAGTGAAGAACAAATGAAAATCAAGTACCCTCATCTTTTCTTACCGTAATCCTACTTGAATTTCGAGGACGAAATTCTTAAAAAGGGGGTAAGGAATTGTAAGCACTGGTTTGCGTTGCCAAGAATTGAGCCACGGCCATGTGTTTGTGGCTATGCGTCTCAAAGGGAGAAGTGGCCGAGAGCGAGAGGAAAGTAAAACTTCGACTGAGTATTGATTAAATTATGCGTTTGTGGTTAATTCATGGAAGTTAGTGAGCGGAAGTAGTTACTGCGTTGGTACATAAGTAGTCTTGAAGGGGAGAGAGACGCACTTGAACCATGCGTTCAAGTCACTTTGCGTCGAAGACAGACATTCGTTGAGGCACCTGTGCTGAAGACAGGATGGTCTGCACGCATCGGAAGTAGAATTTCAAGATGGAAAGGAATGCGTTCAAAACAGGAGGCGTGCGGGGACACCCACTATGCGTTGGAAGAGAAGTTAACTTGAGTGTCGTGCGTTAGGAGGAGAACCCCGCGCTAGTCTGCAGAGGAAATACGTAAGTTAGCAGCCTAAGTCCTGGTGTTGAGAAGGTTAAGTCGGCAGTATAAATAACTAGATTAATTAAATGCTTAATCGTTTTAAGGACAATTCGAGAGCTTAAGTCGGTTCTATTCTTTAGATAAACTCCAGAAGAAGATTAAGGACAATTTTGGAATATCGCGAGAATGAGAAAGAGCTAAACCCTGAAATTTTAAGGTAAGCTTTAGAACGTGATTTTCTATAAGTTTGCAGAAGGGAAGAAACTCTGAATCTGTATGGAAATGTGGTTCTTCATAGGTTGAAGTAAGGGCGAGAAGAAAGGAAGGAGTACAGTGCAGAGTGCCGTTGGAAAAATCAAGTATCGGCACACTGTTTAGGGAATTGCAGCGAGACGGGTAACGCTGAGACGCAAAGGAGCTTTCCGTCTCACAAGTATCGCTAGATAACGCTGAGTATCGCTGCTCAGGCAGGTAACCCTGGTGCTGTTCTATCGGGTATCGCTAGTAACAGTCCTTTTTGGCGGGTATCGCTGAGATTCACGTTTATAAGTCAGTAGAGAAAAGGAAAGGAAGTTAGTGTTGACTAACACAGGGCATGTTTCTTTTGCAGGCCAAGAAGAAATAGGAACAGTATATAAACCACGTAAAGCCTAGAAAGAGTTGTGAGTGACACTTTTCTTGTTTTGAAACGAAATTTATTTTAAATGTATAGCTTGGTTTTCTTATGAGATATGGCTTTGAGATGAACTGTTTTCTTAAAAAGCATGATGTTTGATGATGTTGTTCACAAGGCATGTTTTATATGTTTTTACAAGATGTTCAATGGCATGTTTTGAAATATTGTTTATCGTGATATATATATATATATATATATTGATTTTCATGAAAGATTTTCATATGAACTACTATGTGAAAGAAATTCTGAAACGTTTTAGAGGAGGCTCAGTGCTCAAGGACATGAGCAGGCACGTGAGTTTCCCCGGGACCCAGTACTGAAGGACTCGTAGAAGGTACTTGGGGCAACCCGACCTATTCCTATGTGCACATAGAGGTTAAGCTGGCTAGTGCATCGAGTTTGCTCTGCTTAAAGCCAGGGATGATTTTCGACGTTGACTGCGTAGAAGCATTGCTCCGCCTCAACTAAGGAAAACGTAGATATGTTTTTAGTATTGATTTATGAGAATGATGAATTTCATGAAAAACATGTAGTACTTGAACAATTGTTGAGTCCTGATTTATTTGTTTTACATAACATGCCTGTTTAAAATGAACGCGCGTTTTATAAAGATTGGTCACTCACTAGGCTATTAGCTTATGTTTTCCAATGTTTCTTTTTCCCTCCCTAGGTAGCAAGGACGTTCCCGGTGCTCGCCTATCACAGCTCACCCTGCCTAAGCATCGAATATCAAGATTCAGTCAAGTTTGAGAGTTGTACGTTGAATATACATATGTAAATGGCATGTAGAACATATAGTTTGGAGTGGAAACTGTTGATAGTATTGTATATAAGGTGTTATGGATATGAATACGAATCATGCTATGTAATTAAGGTGTACCCTATACAGGGAATTGTATCAAGTTATAAGCATGCGATGTATGGCTATGTTCTATGTTTGTATATGAGTAAATGTGTGACAAGTTGAGGAAAGTTAGGGCAATATACGTCACAAGAGGGGTGATGTTTATTGTCTTCACACTCCCCCTTAGATTAGGTGGGTAATCTGAGAGGGGGTGTGACACATTTGGTTTATGCAATGCCCCTGCTACTTTCCAACGTTGTATGATGTCTAGTTTTCAGGGGCTCATCGAAGATATAATGGAGGTTTTTATGGATGATTTTTCTGTATTTTTGGGTCTTCATTTGATTCTTGTCTTGTTAATCTAACTCGTGTTTTGCAGAGGTGTCAAGATGCTAACCTTGTTCTAAACTGGGAGAAGTGTCACTTCATGGTGAAGGAAGACATCGTCTTGGGGCACAAAGTCTCTCAAAAGGGATTGGAGGTGGATAGGGCTAAAATAGCTGCCATTGAACAATTGCCACCCCCCAACAATGTGAAAGGAGTCAGAAGCTTCCTAGGGCATGCAGGGTTTTATAGGAGATTTATTAAAGATTTTTCTAAAATTGCTAAACCCTTGAGTAATTTGCTAGAAAAGGAAGCTAAGTTTATCTTTGATGATGCATGTCTACTAGCTTTTAATACTCTGAAGGAAAGACTAATTTCTGCACCTATTATTGTTGTACCAGAATGGAGTCAATCTTTCGAGATCATGTGTGATGCTAGTGACTATGCTTTAGGAGCTGTTTTAGGCCGACGTAGAGATAACATGTTTAGGGCAATTTACTATGCTAGTAGGACTCTTGATAATACTCAACAGAAATACAGTACTACTGAAAAAGAACTACTAGCTATTGTGTTTGCCCTTCATAAATTTAGATCATACTTGTTTGCTCTAAAATAGTGGTGCATACTGACCATGCTGCTTTAAAGTATTTGTTTGTTAAGAAAGATTCCAAACCTAGGCTAATGAGGTGGATATTATTGTTACAGAAATTTAAAATCAAAGACAGGAAAGGATGTGAAAATGTGGTTGTAGACCACTTGTCTAGAATTGAGAATGAGGATGCTAAATCATGGCCCCCAATTGTTGAGATGTTCCCTGATGAACAACTGTATCAGGTAAAAGATAGTTTACCTTGGTTTGCTAACATAGTTAACTATCTTGCAGGAGGACATTTGCCACCTGACATGAACTCTCAACAAAAGAAAAGATTCCTACACAATGTTAAGTCTTACCATTGGGAGGACCCACTTCTCTACAAGGTTTGTGCTGACAATATGATAAGGAAGTGTGTGCCTAAAGAGGAAGTGGTAAGTATTCTAAATTCATGTCATGCCTCCCCCTATGGAGGTCATTTTGGACCCACTAGAACTGCAGCCAAGGTACTTCAGTCAGGATTTTATTGGCCATCCCTTTTTAAAGACTGTTATACCTTTGTTAAATCATGTGATAGGTGCCAACGTACTGGCAATATTTCTAGACAACATGAGCTTCCAATGAAACCTATCTTGGAAGTGGAGCTCTTTGACGTTTGGGGTATTGACTTTATGGGGCCTTTTCCTATTTCTTCTGATGGCTACCTATACATTTTAGTTGCAGTAGATTATGTATCTAAGTGGGTAGAAGCCATAGCCACTAGGACCAATGTTGCTCGCACTGTTTTAAAATTCTTGCATAAAAACATTTTCACACGTTTTGGTACACCTAGAGCTATTATTAGTGATGAGGGTTCTCACTTTTGCAATAAACTGTTTGAATCCATGATGCAAAAATATAATGTTAATCATAAAATTGCTACAGCTTATCATCCTCAAACTAATGGCCTTGCTGAGTTATCTAATAGGGAAATCAAGCAAGTTTTGGAAAAGACAGTCAAGACCAATAGGAAGGATTGGGCCCTTAAGCTCGATGATGCACTGTGGGCCTACCGCACAGCTTTCAAAACTTCAATTCACCGTACAGGTTGGTGTTTGGAAAGGCTTGTCACTTACCGGTAGAGCTCGAGCATAGAGCTTATTGGGCCATCAAGAAGCTGAACATGGATTTCAAGAAAGCCGGTGAGAAACGCCTCTTAGAAGTCAATGAGATGGAGGAGTTCCGTGCTCAAGCTTATGAGAATGCCAAACTTTACAAAGAGCGCACTGCGAGATGGCATGATAAGAAGATCACCCCACGGACCTTCCTTCCAGGACAAAGAGTATTACTTTTTGACTCACGTTTACGCTTGTTTCCAGGAAAGCTTAGGACACGATGGTTAGGACCCTTTATCATTGTCAAGGTATCCCCACACGAAGTCGTGGAACTACAAGGCAACGATGGAACAACCTTCAAAGTGAATGGTCAACGATTGAAGCACTACATCGGTGATGAAGAACGCGGATTTGAGAACCTGGCTTTCATTGCATGATTCATTAGTCCCGTCTAGCTAGAAGACGTTAAACCAAGCGCTTATTGGGAGGCAACCCAATTTTATTGCTTTCTTTACTTTTTTTTTTATTTTATTTTTCAATAAATCTTGGAGTCACTCATATGCTTTATCTCTCAGGAACGTGGTTTATCACACAAAGTACTCCTTACACCAAGCCTGTGTGGTGGCTTCCCGCGTGCTCCCAGGCTTGCTCTTTCCTTGTTAGATGCTCTTATGCATTGGGGACAATGCATGATTCTAAGTTTGGGGTGGGAGGTGTCTTTCGTACTTTTGTGTGTTTTCTTATCTTGCTATACATGCTAGTGAAGGTTTCAATGATCATATGCATGTCAATTTTTGAAAAATTTTTAAAATCTTGGAGCTTTCAAAGTTAATGGGAATGTTGTTTATGGTTGTGTGCCTTGATGTTGATTGCCCATGATGAGATTCGAATTTGCATGATAGATGACTTATTGTGGAAATAGAATAGCACTATCCTGAGTTAAATTCATTTAAGTCCCTCTTAAAATCTCTCATATTCTTGAGCACGTAGCCACTTTAAATTAAAATCTTTAATTGAAAAAAAGGATTAAGTTGGGTGTATTTGGTTGTCACTTCGAAAGGCCCCACCAGTTAGAGAGTAGAAATGCATGATAGCTTGTAATATTAGACTAAGGAAAAAGAAAAGAGTATACATGCCTTGAGAAAAGAAAAAGTGTACACAAAATATATAAGCTTTATTTGTCTATCTTTTTAAAGGATAAACTTGTAATGAGTATGCATGGATAGGGGTAAAAAGAGCTGCCTTTGCTGTGATCAGTAAGGACGCCTGGGAATTGACTAGGTATGAGTCCCTACAGTGAATGTGTGAAAGCTAGTGCCCCTAGGTAAAAGAATGCAAGTTTGGGCCCATAAAAAAATATGTGATTGACAGGACACTATAGTGGACATATTACTCACTTGAAATGTATGAAAGCTTGAAGATTGGTGCATGAGCTAGAGTAGGGGGAAAACTAAAGAAACTCTCTTAAGTCCTAATTTGAGTTCTAGTATTTTAAATTGAAGGAGGCTTGCACACACACACATGGGAGATAGCAAGATTTGGCCTTGAATGATTATAACAATATAGATATGCTTGCATGTTTCTACTTAAGCTCTGAATGCTATTCTCTGAGACATGAGTCAATTGCACACTTCTTCATCTAAACTCTCTATTATTTGATTTTATTCTTTGCTCGGAACTAGCAAATCTCTAAGTTTGGGGTGTACAAAAACTTGATGCGCACTTTTAGTGTTAACCGCAAGTGTACGGGTCAAGTTATAATATAAAACGGTTAAGTCCGAATATCGTTCCACTGGAGATCCAATTGGGAAGGTTTAAGTTACTTAGCTATTCTAGAATTGAATCAATTTTATTTGAGGATTGAAATTGAATATTATAAGTTATGGAAAAATACAAATCAAATAAGGAAAGTATCAAAGGGAGAAACACAAGAGTCAAAGAGAGTTCTAGGGTAATGAATCCTTATTTATTTCATCATGCAATATTATAGATTTCATGGATTTTATTGCAATTCATATGCCTGAGTTTAGAAACTTAATTCCAAGTTATTTTCTCTAAAAAACAACCCTTTCTCATGCAACTTGATTGATTATTAATCTCTTAAAACCAACACAAAATTACATGGCATTAAAAATAGTCTTTAGCAACTTTTATTGTCAACCTAACTACTCTCGTGATAAATTAACAATAATTCATTGTTATAGATCAAGTTAAACATACAATCTCTCAATCATACATCTAACCTAACATGTGAAGATGGCCAATTCACAAGAATTAAACACAAGCATAATCATTCCAACAAAACCATGAGTCTACAAAATTAACATGAATTCATAAACAATTCATCAAAACCCTAAAACTAAAGAGTTTAGCCACTCATAGCTTGAAGCAACATGTTTAAGCAAAATAAACAAAGAAAGAGTGTAAAGAAAGGGAAACTCTACTGAAAAAAGGCTCTTGATTGAGGTAGCACCGTCACGATCTCCTTGGCTCTCACGTCGGACTTCGAAGGGCACCAAGACTCTCTCGAACTCTTTTTCTCTTCCTTGCAACTAACTCACTCTTTGAACTCTCACTTAATTCTCTCCTTTTTGTATCTCTTTAGGTCTGCAACTTCCTTACTTTGCTTTGATTTTTCTCGATGATTTGGGCTGCTGGAAACTCCCAAATTTATAGAGTTTGGCCACCCAAAAATTTTCCAAAAATACAAATTTTTCATTTAAGGAAAGCTGGCGCCGCGGCGCTAGGGCTGCATCCAGAAAAGTTTGCTCTCGAGTTTTAGCGCCGCGGTAGCGCCGCCCAAGCGTCGCGACGCTGTGATGCGTTTCAGAAATATTGCTCTCGGGTTTTAGCACCGCGGCAGCGCCATCCAAGTGCCACGACGCTGTCATGCGTTCAACAAGAATGCGTCGAGGCAGCGCCATCCCGGCGCTGCGATGTTACTATGCATCCAGAACTATGCGTTGATGTTTCAGCGCCGCGGCAGCGCCGTCTCGGCGCCGCAGCGCTATCTCCAAAATTTGCCCTTTTTAGTTTTTCAACTATTTTTTCGCCGTATTCTTGCTCGGTTTTGATCTTTTAGTCGTTTCTTCTAATTTTCCTCGTTTTAACCTGAAAATCACTAGCAAACAAGTGAAATCTAATATAAACTCCCTTAATTTGAGAGAATATAAATCACTTTTCAAGTGCTTATCACCCTCCCCTTGAATGTATGTCTTGGCTAATCAATTTTGCTCATCTATGCTTAAAATCGATAAGTAGCAAGAGTCTTAGTGTGCATGCCAGGTGTATTGGCTGTCCATGAGCTTAGAATGTATGCTTAAGCTATGTTCATTAAAAATTAGATTAATTAAGTTAGGGATTTCCCATTAATTAATCACGTACTGAAGCTCTTAAGCTTAATGCACAAGTTCTTGGCCTTAATTGATCGCTATCGAACCCAATTAGGATTCAAGATTTGTAGTTTGATTGAGGCTTAGACTTTAATTGATAATTTGGGCGCTTGTTTACCTTAATTCGATTTGTTGGTTGTCTGTAGCATTGGCGAACTTAATAAAGTTAAATAAGTTAGTGTGTAATCAATTGAATATGTGTTTAATAAAAAATAAGCTAATGATAGAAGTTGCATAGGAATCCAATTTCTCTCAAGAACTTGATTATCTTATACCTATTTACATTTGACCGTTGATTTTAGTTTCTTTTGCATGCCTAGTTCTAATCCAAACCAAACCCCCCACGTTTGTCGCTTTAATTAGGAAATTAGCTTAACAAAAAAAAGACTATTGTCTTTGTGATTCGACCTGGACTTGCCACTGTTACTACGCCATCGTAGTAATAGGAGTAGGATTTGGTATTATAAATTTCTTTTGATCGGATTTTTTTTTCAAAATTTAAAATGACACCAAAAAGAACCAGCTATCATTGGGGCTACCGCTACTAGGGTCACAATGCTACTTACACGTCTTGATACTTTAGCGATAACTATATATATTCTTTCATTTTTAGATCAAATGTGTAGAGACTTTAGGGGTGATTGCTCATTTATAGATCAATGTGACAAATTAGTTGTTTATAGTGTAGATTGCTCATGTAAGCATGCTTTGGTTATCAGTAACTCAAATAATTGCATGCTTGATTTGAGTAGTAAATTGGTATGATTGTGTTTGTGTTGATTCATGATATCTTCCTTATATTTATCACATTCATAATCGAATTTAGAATTAGAAACATATTAATTTGAATTTCACCAATTTGATTGCACGTCTTAATCAATTCCCTAAACTTAATGCAGCTAATCGGGAAGCATGGAACGATATTGTACCCAACTTGTTGGTTAGTTTGGAATTGATTAGGTTATCTAAGTCTTGATAATCGAATTATGGGATTTCAGCATGCAACGCTATTGTGCCTAGATAAACAGATTATGTTTTAAACTAAGAAGTCATAATGCAACCATGTCTGAATTATTCTAGTAATTTCTAGGCTCTCTCCCTTACTCTTTCACCGTTATCTTACTTTCCTACGCTTTACTTTCTACAACATTCTCTTGATTGGAGACCTTCGACAAGTCTACTTTCAGTGTCCTCCAAAAAAATCACGCAGCACTCTCTTGATCTTCTCTCTAGTTCCAAATTAAAGTGCTCTTCTTGGTGTGCATGGAGAACACTGGAGAATAGCCTTCTCCTAAGGAAAAAACGAGGGGTAAAATTTGTTCCTACTCTGTGCCTTTACTTATTCATTTCCCTTTCAGGTTTCCAAAACAAAAGGAAGAAGAGGAGAATCTGTTAGTGTTTTAGTTATTCTCTTCTTGTATTTATAGGTATTTCTATACTTGTATATTGAGTTTTCCTAATAAATAAAACTCTACAGGTTCTCATCATAGAATTTTACGACGAGAGATACAATGTGTAAGCCTCGTACTTGACATTGTGAGAAGGCAAGTTAAGAAGAGACTAAGAGATGGGCATTAAGTAGGAAAAGTTGGCCAAGTTGTGTGGGAGCAAAAATGGCTAAGTGTTGGCCATGCGTTGGTGGGGCTATGCGTTGATGGCCATTAGGCGTTGAAGGCCACGAGGCGTTGAAGGTCACTCTGCGTCGAAAGCCACTATGCGTTGAACACGACCATGCGTTGAAGGTTGGTATGCGTTAGTGTATAGAAGAGTGGCCAAGAAGGGCTATGCGTTGAAGGTGGGTATGCGTTGGTGCATAGAAGAATGGCCGAGAGGACCATGCGTTCGTCGGCTATCCGGCGACGGGGCGCTGGGCAATTGCAACACACAAAGTCGAGGCTATGCGTTGCTGAAGCCGTGCACCGAAGGTATACGTCAACTAGTTAAGTACATAGAGATGAAGTGAAGATTAAGTCGGTGGTATATATATATAAGTGGACTGAGTATTCAAATATTTTAATCACATTTCAGAGCTCGAGTTGATCCCATCTTGAAGCTAAACAAAGAAGGGAGGTAGAAGAAGGTGTTTATGCTGGTTTAGAGTGGAATTCTCATCGTTTTCGTGGAAGAAACTTAAGCTGGAACGAAGAGTTCGGCTAGTGTTACTTAATTTGAGTGTTGTTCAGAGTTTAAAGAAGAACGAACTGTGGAAGCTAGGGCTAGGGTCGAAATTTTAAGGTTGGTAAGTTAACTTGATTTCTAACAATTTTTAAGAATACTTGAGCCGAATTTGAGTAAATGTGTGATAAACTTCAGGTAGAAGTGATTGGAACTGAATTGCAAGACGATTAGAGTAATCCGGGGTTATTTGAGAATATCTCTCAAACAAAGAGGACTTCCATTATGAGACTTTAAGGTAAGATAAAGAACTTATTTCTTTACAAGTTTGTAGAGGAAAGAAAGTTCTAATTTTGGTTGGAATGCGATGTTTAGCAGGTTAAAGAAAGAGTTAGAAGGGAAAGAAGAAAACAGTGGCCCTTAGGTGTCGCTCAAACAGTGGTATCGCTGAAAGAGCTGAAGACTGAGTAGCGAAGCGAGTGTCTCTGGTAACGCAAAGGGTTTTGCGTCTCACAAATCTCGCTGAGTCTCGCTGGGTGTCGCTCTTCAGGTAATCTCGTTAGTCTCGTGAATTCCGGTATCGCTAGTGCAGTGTTCTGTTGGGTGTTTTTCGCTAGTAGTCTCGCTAGGGACATAGAGTAACGCTAATTATGAAATTTTGGGAAAAAGGAGTCTTGTTAAGGGAACAAGAATAGAGTCTGATTATGCATACTTAATGATCATGGAAAGGAAGTTCAAGGAGAACTTAACGTGAGAAATGTGTATTTACAGGCCAAGAAGAGCTCGGGAAGGTGTATAATCCACTCAGAGCCGAGACAAGTAGTGAGTGATTTCTTGTTAATATAACAAATTCACTTAGCATGTTTTAATAATAATGGGTATGTGAAATCTGTCATATGGTGTAGTAGTTATGGATTGATTGTGTTGTGCTGTAAGGATTAAAGAATGTATATGATATTCAGTGCTGAGGGATCATGTGTGAAGGCACTTGAATAGTTGGTTGATATGGATTCCAATGCTCAGAGACATTGTGTGAAGACATGCGGAAATTCAATGTATGTGATAGCTCAGTGCTGAGGGACCACAGGTGAAGGCACTTGAGCAGTGGATTGATAGGGAACCCAGTGCTGAGGGATCAAGTGTGAAGGCACATGGGAACTCTGTTATGATAAAACTCATTGCTGAGGGACAATACGTGAAGGCACTTGAGGGATTATAATACCGAGGGACGAAGTGTGGAAGTATTCGAATATGGATGTGATGAGAATTGGTACACGAGGTTGAGTGCATTGAGCTTCGCTCCGCCACAACTGGGAAGGGATTATCGTACTATTAGTGTTCTATAGCATGAATTAACTTTGAAATTTCTGGTTATATAGATATGTGGTGGTTTTGATGTTTTATGCCAGTTCAAGTAGTGTAATAATAATTGGAGAAATTCCATCACTCACTGAGCATTAGGCTCACGCGTTTCTTTTGTTTGTTTGATTGTTTCAGGTAGCGAGCGTGTCCAGGACGCCTAGCCTACAGGAGATCTTTGTCTGGGTTTATTTTGGACCAGTCCTCTGGGATAGTTGTAAATACACAGTATATGTACATGTTTTATTTTGTCATACATATTCCTTGAGATGTAGTGGGATTTGTTTCTGAAATGTATATAAAGAACACTTATCTTGATGAGTTATATTATTCTATGAGATCATATGGCATATAGATAAGATTGAATGATCAGTAGTTGATTGTTAGATAGTTACATTAGAAACAGCTGTTTGCTGGTTCGCACTCATTCCTAGAGTAGTACCTGTGTAATCCGGGAGGGAGTGTGACACAATGTCACAATATCACTTGACATTAAATTAATTTCATTTCATATACAAAGCTAGGATCTAGGCACAAAATTATTATAAGTTATGCTTACCTTTCTTAAATTGTTTTCTTTAGAGGAAAAAAAAAAAAAAAAGACGTGTTTGGAATATGAAAAACATTTAATTTTCTACATTTTGCTTGTGGGAAATTTTATAATTTATAGACCGCAATAGACCAGAATAGACATCTATCCGTGTCTATCTGGTAAAGTGATAGATGTCTATTGTAGTCTATCACAAATAAAAATTAAAATTTTACTATATTTACAATTATTTTCAACAGTTTTTCTATTTTTGAAAACATCCCTATTTTTTGTCCTTGCCCCTCCCTAGCTTTCTCTTTCTTTTTTGGGCCAAAGAAATCGTGCACATAGTACTTCTTTTTAGTATTTTATTTATTATTAAAATGTAACATTTTAAGAAAATGACTGTCAAATAATCTTTTTTGAGAAGTCCACCATTGTTTTGTGAAGGTGTAAATAAGTAATATTAGCCCATGTTAGTCAATATATTAATTACATCCTTGCTATTCTGTATTAACTTCTTAAATCAACTCTCAAATTTTTAATCTATACGAAATAGGTCTACAGAATTTCCCAGTCTTCTTTGACAAAAGTAAGTGATAAAAAATAAAAAATAAAAAAATTAACTTCAAAGAAATAGATATTACAAGTGTCTATACAAAAGAAAATAAGGTCCAAAAGATAGAAAAATGGGAAGAAGAAACAAAATTTTCTTTGGCAAAACTTCAAAGCCTCTAGGACTTTCCTCAGTGATGGTCTCTAATTTTGGAGATTTTGAACATCTTCGGTGTGGTATAAGAGCAGCAGGCGCCATTTCAATCCAATTTTTCATTCTTTTCACCCTTTCTATTGGTACTTTCAATGAGAAGAAGGTTTATAATTTTTGATGCAGTAATGGTAATATTATCGGTCCTTCTAGAGAAAAAATATTGGGGTTGGAAGTGAAAGGAAAGTAAAATTTTGTATATATAATGGAAAAGTAGGTGTTACAGAGGTTAAAGATAGGAATTTAATTGGGTTGGCATGGTTAAAAGATGAAGGGTGAAAAATGAGAGATGCATTTTAAGAAATTGAAGAAATAGAAGTTTGTTTGGCAAACTATTTATATACTAAATTTTATATTTATAATTTTTATATCACTTAAGAACCATGATAGGAGGATTTTTGAAGTCTATTGTTGTACTTATTAGTGAAATTTGTTATTTGTTAGAAGAATATAGTTTCTTGTTTTAAGAAGAAAATTTTTAAAAAATAATATCTATGCATACATTAGCTAGATTTTTATTCAAAAAAATAGGAAATTAAAAGAAAATAAAAGTAGGATTTTTTTTTTTTTGGCAAATTAATAAGTTCTTGGATCCGTAAATTTATGTCTAAGATTTTTTTTTGGAGTTTGATGATCTTTTAGGTACAAAAATAATAATTTGTGGACCTATTTGGCATCAGAATTCAAGATTCAAGGGACAACTAGGCTCCAAACGTTGATTTAGAGGTTTATTGGGCACTTTGTTTATGGAGTCGACAAGATTTTGATGAGATTTTGATGAAATGGTTATGAGTTTTCTGGTTCTTCATGTTTTCTACTCTTTGCTTGAATCAATGTGTAATAATGTTGGATTAATGTCAAAGATTAGTCATTCCATAACACATGTTGGACATGTGCTATGTATGTTGGGTTTACTCATAATGGTAACAAAAACATGCTTAATTTATGTAATATATAGGTTGAGTTATGGTTATGGATCGATCTCTGGTGTTACCAAGATCCCTATATGGATCTATTTCTGGTGTTACTAAGATCCCCAGTAACAAATAGATAAGAAGACCTAAGGAATAGAAAAATGATATATTTGACTTAGCTGGTTTATTCTAACGTTCTAATCATTTTAAGAGCTTAATGCATTTAACTATTAGTTTGACCTCTATTTAGTTAATTTAGAAATGCATCTCATTACAAGTTGATTTTCTATTAAGGGAGTCTAACCAACATTATTGGATTAGTCGATTAGGCTTGTTAATTAGATAACCCAATTTCTATGATAAATTGATGAACTAATCCAGAAATAGCTCACCTGTCTCATAATCGGCAAAGGTAATCTCGTGTTATCCCTTTTTCTCTTCAGTCTATCTTGCTTTACGCACTTTAATTTTCTACATTTAGTTTATCCTATCTAACCAAAATCTTGATACAAATAAGAATAATTAAATGGAAATGAATGTAGAAATTGAAAGAGTTGGCAATATAGCAACAAAAGTAATTAGGATCTAAAGCACTCTAATTACATTAATTTTGAAAGTCAAACATACTGGTTTTGAAAGCAAAAAACAGAGAAGAACTTACTTGTTGAAGCTCAAAATTCAAGCTGAATTCTTCAAATTTTAGATCACAAACACTTAGTGGACAACCTCTAATATCTTGTTATTCTCAGGCCCAAGAACGGATTGTGGGATCCTAAATGAGCTCAATTTGGAGCAAAAAGCTGGAGAACGCCTTTTTTTTTTTTTTTTTTTTTTCATTTTTGGATGAATGAGAGTTTTTTAAGCAATTAGCCACCAAAACCTTAACCAATTTCTTCAATCACTTTCTTCTATTTAAAGAAGAAACACATGAAAATTAGATTGGCATGCATGAGACAACTAATCCGCTGAATAACATACTCAATTTGGAGATGGAAGAAGAAGGTGGGGAAGATTCATGCATGAAGAACACCACCTACTATCAACATGCATAGTAGAAAAATCCATTTTCAAAAAATGAATTTAATATTTAATTTCATAAAATTGAATTTAATTCAAAACTAATTTCAAAAAAATAATTTTAAATGAGATTAATTTAATATATAATAAATTTAAATAATAATTAATTATATTAATAATTAACTATATTAAATTAATATTAAATATTAAATTAATTATTTTTATACTTTTCCCCAAAAATTCCATTTCGATGAACCTCAATTCATTCTAAAAATATTTAAATCATATTTAAATATTTCTAACTCCCTGATTTTGTCTAATTCATAATTAAACGAACAAATCATAAAAGATTTGCTTCAACACATAATTCGAACATTTCAAATTCACTCAATATAATGTTCTAGGGTTTAGTCCATGAGCTAATGATGCGTAATTTTCGTGTTACCGCAAGTGTACAGGTCAAGTTTTAATATAGGTTACAATTGCTTGTAACGCCGAGTATCGTCCTTAGGGAATTGGTTTGATTATCCTTTTAGCTATTTAGAGATCGTTCCAATTTTATTTAGGGAACCAAATTATAATGACACTTAGGCTAAACTAATCTAAGAAAGCAAATAAAAGTGATCAAGATATGAAAAATATTAACTAAGAGTTGTTTTAGGGAATACATTTCATCAAAGGTATTATTAAACACAATTGCTTGACTCTAGAAGTAGTTAACACAACACTTAGATCTAGAAGGCTTTTATTCGAATTAAATCTTTCAAAAGCAATCTTTTCTTTTACTTAAACCCTAATTATTAATTCCTTGAAACTAGGTGATTAAGCAAAGCATTAAGAACCTTCATCAACAATCTCTACCGTTATCTAACTACTTTCTGTGTTTTCGTACGATAGTCTAACATGCATTATCTAACTTAAACATACTTTTCCAAGCAAGATTTAAATCATAGAATCATTCAAATATTGATCAAACATTCAAAAGCATTAAGAACAATCATGCTAGAAAGCATAAATACAAATTAATATTCAAGAAGCAAAGTGTTCAACAATTTAAACCTAATAATTCAACTACCCCTAAAACTATGAGAAGCTTAGCTTAACATGGCTTCCATAAATAAGACCAACATTAGAACAATAAGATACATCAAATAAACCAAGAATAAAGAAAGGGAAGAAAAGTTATCCGACTTTCAAGCTTCTTTCCAGGATGAATTTGGCCTTTTGACGATGCTCGAAGCTTCCAACACATAAAATCTCCATATCTTGCACTAAACCGTCATTGTAGGTCTCTAATTCTCCAATTCTTGATGTAGAAGTCGACTTAGAACCTCCCAATTTATAGAAAATTAGATGCTTGCTAAAGAAGAACTTTCCAAAATTGAAGATTTTTTACTTTTGGAAAGGCAGCGCTTAGAGCGTAGCTATGCTCTAGGAAATTTAGTCAGAGCGTTATTGCGCTCTCCTACTGTCCCAAATTTTAAGCTCTCGGGTTTGGAGCGTAGAGGGTAACATAGTGACACTCTCGGCTACGCTGCCTTGTTTCTAGGGTTTTCCTATCTTTTTTTCCCTTTTTTATTTGGTTCATTTGGCCTTGGACACTTAATTTCTCCTTAATTACCTGAAAACCACTAGCAAACACATTAAATCTAATAAAAAACATCCCTAACTCAAAAGCAATAAAAGCACATTTTAGGTGCTTTTAAGCTAACAAGGGGACCTAATGAACCTACAGATCATGAGCTCCAATGATCTAAAATTAACCGGTTAAACTCTTTAACTTAGTTAATTAATATTCGTTAACTACTGGGTCACTCCACTAAAGCCCCGTAGTTGATCTCTCCTCACTGTACATATATTTATGTCCACTGGAACTAGCCATAATAAGTAAGTCAACAAGTTGTTCGTAATTTATAGCTGGGTCAAAATTACCGTTTTACCCCCGTAATTACATCTCGCTCCTCAATTCCCACTGATCCTCTAATGAACAATCGGTTTGTGTTCAACCAACAATCCTAGTCCCTCTCAGACTAATGAGAGGGTGGGGCCCCTTATTCAAGTCTTGGTGTCAGTACTTAAAGGAACAGCTTATTTACTATCCTAATAGGTAGGAATGAATTCCATTTTGCAAGACTATGTCCCCAGCTATCTGTCTGATCTTATCTTAAAATGGAAGGCATTTAAGTCGGCATTCTCGGACCACTCTCACCTATGCAGATTAAAGAATAATCTCAAACAAACAGCATAGTTAGCTCAAGATTAAGATCGAGTTACATAAGTAATCAAGTTTGAAATAATCAGTTTTAATAGTAAACGGTGTTCTAAAGTAAAAATGATTATTTCATGGTTTGGTCTTATGCGATCTCATTGCACAGAACGCCCTCACTCACATGTCTTTACATGAATGATATAGGATCACATCGTTTGTATCAAATTGTAGATGACAGATATCAAGTCCCCGGCAACGGCGCCAAAAACTTGTTGTGCAACAAGTTTGAAGTCAAAGACTTGCTATTGCATTTATCTATTGTTATTAAGCTTACTATGCATTGAACATGCTTAATGTTATGCGTTTATAATCTGTCAAGTTTTCCTATCCTTTACCCAAGTATAAGCAAAGAAATAGGTTTTCTCGTTGAGTCCAAAGTCGAACACAGGGACTATCCTGATTCTGTAATTAATTGGATTATTAGAGTTGGAGTGGTAACAAAAAATATTTCATAAAGGGATGCGTTTAACTAAAGAAAGCGATAACATGTACACTAGATTAAAATGTGGTAGATGGTAAGGTATGCGACACAGCAAAATCAGCTAAGTGGATTAAATGAATGGGTAAAAACAGGGTTCGGGTTGGTTATCATCTAAAATCAGAAACGCATTATGATAGTCTATTCATACTTGCGATTCTTCTCTCGGTTGTCAGCCGCTATGCGTTATAGACATATAAGGTAACACTTATTGGCCTTGTCAATTGAGTTCCACAATCACTTACCCTCTCGAGCAGTTTGATTATTTACTACTTAAGGTTATTCCTATAGACATAAGCATCGGATTAAGATTACAATTGACAAGATGCAATAGTTACACTATGGTTCTTATTTAGATGCTAACACAACGCTTGACCCTTGAAAGATTAGCTACTCATGGATTCAAAGTAATAAGTGGAAAGTGTAGAGAAATGGATAGACATGTAAGAATTGTAGATTAATGAACGAAATACAATTTTAGACAGCTCAATGTCTTGACACAAATCTAAAATCAAGCTAGAAAAAGAGATAGAAAGCAGGAAAGACGTCAATGTCTTGAGTCGCCGGAATGGAAGCGTGAGGTTCTGTTGTGAAGTGGTCAGGCGGAGAGAAGACTCTTCTTCTCGAGCTATTCGTCTCCGGTTGTCTTCTAGAGAGAACTCTGTTGTCAGTTAGGAATTCTTCCGAGAATCAACAACCCTTTTTTAGCTTGCAGGTCTACTCTTTTATAGAGGGTGCGTTTGTAATCAGTGGTAAATCTGCGTGATTGGAGGCGTAATTGATGTCGTGCGTCTATTTCGCCTAACTGCGTAATTCTCGGTTCAATTTAGATCCACCACTTTAGCCACAGATCATGCATGTTAATCTTCCGACAAATTCTCAAGATTCTGATATGATTTTCCGCTGCCTTGCATTTCTGGTCGTTATGCATCCATGGAGAATTTGGTTCATGTGTTCACTTATGTCGACGCATCCATATGTTCTAACGCATCATCCTGCATTGAGCGGATGTCAATGCGTCACAGGTTGCCAACGCATAGTCCTGCGTTAAGAAGTTGTCAACGCATCTACAGGTTGCTCGCGTTCCTACGTTAAAACATGCGTTTTAGGCTAAAAAAGCTATAAAATAATTATCTTCATCAATTTACAAAAGTACAACGCATAGGAAGATTTATTAATAGAATTCAACACAAACTACCGCATGATTCTCTATTTAATCTCTATTTTTCTAAGAGAAAGGCTGTAATAACTTGTATTTCTACAAGTTATCAGTTGCTCTTTTTGTCCCATTGTCCTTTCAAGTTAATGCATTTTCTTATGAAGTATCCTAATTATTCTAAATAAAAACTACAATAACATGTATTTCTATAAGTTATCACTTGGGTTTAAAAGATTTCCCTTTTTTAGTTAAGCTTGTAAGCCTTATTCTTCATCAAAACATATTTATTCGAAACATGTTTAGTGGTGAATGATAACTCCACTTGGATACTCGACTTAGGGTGTAAGCCCCGTACCTAATTTTGTGAGAACGCAAGGTAAGAAGGGAGCCGAGAGATGGATGATTGGGTAAGAGTAGTTGGCTGGACTGTGATTGGGGCGGAAAAATGACTAAGTATCAGCTATGCGTTGATGGCAACATGTTTTGATGGAAACAGTTTTGGTGTAAACGCAAAGGTGAGGGAAGACTATTATGCGTTGAAGCCACAATGCGTTGAGAACATAAGGCGTGGAGAATCACCTTGTACCGAAGATTATCATGCAGGAAACGCATTGAAGGCAGTGTGCCGTTGGAGGTAATGGCCACGAAGAGTTGGGAGCTGATTTGCGATGAGGCTATTATGCGGTGAACGCTACCATGCGTCGAAGGTGGGTATGCGTTGGACAAAGAGGGTTGGCCGAGAGAAAGTAATGCGTTTGCTAACCATTTGGCGGGAGAGTTTTGAAAAGAAACACCATCAGAAGCTATGTGCGTTGCTGAAGCTGAACATAGAAGGTATGCGTTGAACAGATTATAGTACAGTGTTGAAATGGAGGATAAGTCGGTGGTATATATAAAAGTGGATTGAGAATTCAATTGTTCCGATTGCATTTCAGAGCTCGAGCTGGGTCTATACCAAAGCGAAACATCGGAAGGAGGTAGAAGAAGATGTTCATGCTGATTTGAAGTGGAAATCTCATCGTAACCGTGGAAGAAACTTGAGTTTGGCAGAGGATTCAGCTGGTGTTACTCCCTCAGAGTGATGCCCGGTTTTGGAGGAAGAACAAATTGAAGAAACGGTGGTTAGGGCTGAAACTTTGAGGTTAGTAAGTTAACTTGATTTTTAGCAAGTTTCATGAAGGATGCTTGAGCTGAAATTGTATAAATGTGTGTCAAACTCAGGAAGAAGAGATTAGAGTTGAATTGCCGGACGATTAGGGGTAGCTCGGAGTTGTTGAAGGATATATCCTAAACGGAGAGGATGTTCTTCATGAAATTTGGAGGTAAGATGAAGGACCTGTACCTTAACAAGTTTGTAGAAGGAAGAAAGTTCTGAAATTGACCGAAACGAAATGTTTAGCAGGTTGAAGAAGGAAGAAGAAAGGAAGAAGAAAACGGTTCTGCTGCAGCGGTAGTATCGCTGAGAGAGCGAGAGACAGGGCAGCGAAGCAAGTATCGCTGCAACGCAAGATAGGCTTTGCGTCTCACGATTCTCGCTAGAGTATCGCTGGGTGTCGCTCCTCAGGTAGTCTCGCTGGTTTCATTCAACGCAGTGTTGCTAGTACAGTAGTGTGTGATGAGTAACGCTGACAGCTTTTAATTTTCTAAAGAGTAACGCTATTATTGTGTGTTAAAGAAAAAGGGAGATTATGGAAACTAAACATGAGGAATATGTGTTTTCAGGCCAGGAAGAGCTTAGGGAGGCTTATAATCCACTTAGAGCCGAGACCAATCGTGAGTGACTATTTGTTATATCTTGTGATAAATTTAGTATGCTTATTTGATGAGGAAATGTGATCCTTTGTAGTATTCATTAAGAATGTGATGTGTTAGTAAGGTAAAAGAGTACTAATGCTAATGTTTAGATATAATAGTGGCTGAGGGACCTTATGGTGAAAGCTTAAATGTAGGTAAGCATGAAGTTTAGTGCTGAGGGACTCTGTGAAGGCACTTGAGTAGTTATAAGGAAATGGATTACAATGCTCAGGGACTATGAGTGAAGGCATGTAGTAATCCATCACACACTAGCTCGTGCTGAGGGATCATGAGTGAAGGCACTTGAGCAAAGATAGAATTGGTTACCAGTGCTGAGGGATTTCATGTGAAGGCACATGGTAATGTAAATACAATTGAATAAGTGCTGAGGGACGGAATGTGAAGACACTAAATAGTTGCAAGTCTGTGAGACATGAGAACTTGATAGTTATATGTGTAATTTGGAAAGAGAATCTTAGTAATTCTTTGGGATGTGATACATTATGGTTACTGATAGACAAACTGGCTCATATTTGTTAGGAATAGTTTAGTGGATTTAGTCACTCACTGAGCTTTCTGCTCATTCAGTTTGTTGTTGTTTGTTGTTTCAGGTAGCGAGCGTGTCTGGGACGCCTAGCCTACAGAAGAATCTCGTCTGGGCCTATCTGGAAGCGAACCTCTGGGATAGTTGTAAATATTTAGACTGTATATATATCTTGTAATATGCATATTTCTTAGAGGAGAAAGGGGGATGTGTTGTACCTTATATGTATATATGCAGAAATGCTTGTTGAGAGGTTGCATGTTTTTCTAATATGTCAATGGAAATGTTGCTTTGAATTGTGATTTATATGGTATCCATTCTATAAAGTTTTATGTAAGGGAAACAGTATCATGCTCCATCCTAGGTATAGAGTGTATCTGGGATGCGGTGTGACAATTTGGTATCAGAGCATAAGATTTTGGGCTGTGAGGTCATGCATAGTAGATAGGAACATGTAAATAGTGAATTGATTACATACTATGTTATAGGAACATGCCCAGAGGTACTAGACGAGGTAGGCAGGAAGGCGCCGCGACATCGCATGCTACCGGGGAGGAGAGACAAGCGTCTGAAGGAGAATCTAGTAATCCTCAGGCGAGTATGAATATGGAGGAACAACTTTTTAGCAGAATCGCACAGAGATTAGTAACTAGTATGGAAACAGTTCAGGGTGACCCTGAGAAAAAGTTTGGCATTGAGCGATTTAAGGCATTGGTGCTCAGGTGTTTGAAGGCACCACAGACCCTGCGGAAGCTGAAGCATGGTTGAATCAGGTAGAAAAATGTTTCAGAGTGATGCACTGTCTAGAAGACAGGAAACTTGACTTGGTCACATTCATGCTCCAAAAAGGAGCTGAAGATTGGTGGCGATTGATTATACCTAGGAGTGAGTATGAAACCGCACTCTCTATATTCCATATTAAAACTAAATGCCAGTTTAATCTCAAATAGAAACACCATTACTGTTAAGACATTCAATAACATACAAACTTTCGTCAAGTATTCTTTATATATGTATGTAATACAAAACAATTCTCCCAGCACTCATAAGGAACATGTACACTACAAAATATGGACATAAACTGAATATTTACAACTATCCCAGAGGTCTGCTTCAAGATAGGCCCAAACAAGATACTTCTGTAGGCTAGGCGTCCCGGACACGCTCGCTACCTGAAACGACAATCAAACAAACAAATTGAGTGAGCCTAAAGCCCAGTGAGTGACTAAATTCATTCAACTATTACTAACAATCATGAGATAGTATAGCCATTAGTAACCACTACAAATTGCATATCAGAAAGTTTCTAAACTTCTTATACTATAGATCACACCCATATCAACATCCTTACTGTTCCATAGCAAATATCTAACTTTTGCTGTGACAAAGCACAACTTAGCTCATTCACATACCAGTACAAATTCTCATTTCTAATCACATATAGTTGTCTAATCATTATGTTTCACGGATTTGCAAACTATCGGGTGCCTTCACATTCTGTCCCTCAGTACTGAGTTCAACTATGTTAACATTACCATGTGCCTTCACATGAAGTCCCTCAGTACTAGTAACCAGTCAAGTCTCCGCTCAAGTGCCTTCACTCAAGGTCCCTCAGCACGAGCTAATATATAATGGATTTCTACATGCTTTCACTCAAAGTCCCTCAGCATTGAAATCCATTCCATCTAACTATTCAAGTGCTTTCACGCGTGGTCCCTCAGCACTGAATTTTTCATTCATATTTACTTAGGCCTTCACCATAAGGTCCCTTAGCCAAGTTTACATATAGACAATAAATTTAGTTTCCTTTAAACTACTGGCATAACATAATCACTTCAATTACTACATAGTACCATAATTCCTTACTCATCCACCGCCAAATAATTATACTAAAAGTAACCTCAAGATATAGTAGAAAGTCACTCACAACTTGTCTCGGCTCTAAGTGGATTATATGCCTCCCCGAGCTCTTCCTGGCCTAAAAATACACATTTCCCACGTTTAGTTTTCCTTAGTCTTCCTTTTTTCTTTACACTCATTAATAACATTACTCCACAGACAAACTAAAGACTACTAGCGAAACTTCATTACATAATACTGCACTAGCGATACCAGGTTGAACGTAACTAGCGAGACTATCTGAAGAGCGACTGTTGTGTGTATTTTGTATGTGTAAATTAGCCTAAAGCAAAGTGCTAAAGGATGTGTTTATGCGTTCAACATGTCATGCTTTGAACATGCTATGCGTTCTATCACTATGCGTTGGTGGTCTTGTCAAGCTTTCCTATTCTTTTACCCAAGTATAAGCAAATTAACAGGTGTTCTCGGTGAGTCCGAGGTCGAACACAGGGATTATATTGATTCAGATTTTAGTTGGATTTCATGCGTTACAGTGGTAACCAATAAATATTTGAAAGAGTTGTTTTTAATCTAAAGAAAGCGATTGTTTGTACACTAGACTAGAAATTGTGGAATACGGAAAGCATGCGACACAGCAAGTTCAGCTAAAGATGTGTGTGAATGGATAAAGAAAAGGGTTCGAGTTGATTAACATCTAACGTTGGAAACGCACAGTAGTACTCTATTCATACTTACGACTCTTCTCCCAGTTGTCAGCCGCTATGCGTTATATGTCTATAACGCATAGGAGAGTGTTAAGAACCAAGGTTATCCCCATAGACAGGTAACACTACTTAGCCCTTGTCAATTGAGTTCCACAATCACTTACCCTCTTGAGCAGTCTGATTATTACTACTTATATCGATTTGTCAGATGGACATAAGCATCGGATTAAGCTCGCAATTGACAAGATAAAATAGTTACACTGTGGTTCCTAGTTAGATGCTAACGCAACCCTAGACCCTTGAGTGATTAGTTACTCATGGTTTGAAAATAAAAAGCAGAAAGTTTATAGAAGTGAGTAGACATGGAAGATAATTCTATTGATGAAATGAGATACAATTTTCGATAAGTTCAATTCCTTAATACAAATCTAAAATTAAGAAAGACAATGAGAAAGAAAGCAGGAAAGGCGTCAATGTCTTGAGTCGCCCGGATGGAAGCGTGAGGCTATGCTGTGAAGTGGTGCAGCGGAGGGAAGACTCTTCTCTCTCGAGCTATTTGTCTCCGGTTGAAGTCTGAGAGAACTCTGCTGTCACTTATGGAGTTCTTCCGAGAATCAACAACCCTTTCCCATCTCGCAGAGCTGCCCTTTTATAGATGATGCGTCCGCAATTAATGGCAAATCTGCTTGATTGGCGGCGAGATTGATACTATGCGTCCATCTCGCCTGATTGCGTGATTCTCGGGTCAATTAAGATCCACCACTTTAGCCACAATTCATGTTCGTCAATCATCCGTCAATCTCTCAAGATTCTGATTTGATTCTCAGCACCTTGCATTAATGGTCGTCTATGCGTCCATGAATAGTCTGGCTGATGTCAACGCGTCGTAGGTTGCTAACGCGTAGTTATGCGTTGAGTTGTTGTTAACGCATCGTCAGGTTGTTTGCGTTCCGTTCAGATCATGCGTCCACGAAGAACAGATTGCTAACGCGTCGTCCTGCGTTAAGAAGTCATCAACGCATCGTCTGCATTCCTGCGTCAAAAAATGCGTTTTAGGCTCAAAAAGTGGTAATATCATTTATCTTCCTAAAATACATTAGTATAACGCAAAGGAAGATTTATTAGTCAAAATAAACATAACTTGCCGCATGCTTCTCTATTTAATTTCTATTTATCTATGAAAAAGGCTATAATAACTTGTATTTCTACAAGTTATCAGCGACAACCAGCGAGACTTCAGCGAGAATTGTGAGACGCAAAGCCCCTCTTGCGTTACAGCGACACTTGTTTCGCTGCCCCGTCTCTCGCTCTCTCAGCGATACTACTGCTGCAGCAGAACAGTTTTCTTCTTCCTTTCTTCTTCCTTCTTCAACCTGCTAAACATCTCATTCTGGCCAATTTCAGAACTTACTTCCTTCTACAAACTTATAAAGGTATAAGTCCTTCATCTTACCTCAAAATTTCATAGAGAATATCCTCTCCGTTTAGGACATATCCTTCAACAACTCCGAATTGCTCCTAATCATCCGGCAATTCAGCTCCAATCTCTTCTATCTCAACGCAGAGTGACTTGAACGCATGGTTCAAGTGTGTTTCTTCCCCCATCAGGTTTACTTATCTATCAACGCGGGTAGCTACTTCAGCTCACCAACCTCCGTGAATTAACCACAAACGCATGGACGTAGTCAATACTTAGCCAAAATTTTACTTTCCAAAAATTCTTACTCTCGCTCTCGGCCACTTCTCCCTTTGAGACGCATAGCCACAAACGCATGGCTACACCTCAATGCTTGGCAACGCAAATCAGTGCTTACAATTCCTTACCCCCTTTTTAAGAATTTCGTCCTCGAAATTCAAGTAGGATTAAGGTAAGAAAAGATGAGGGTACTTGATTTTCATTTGTTCTTCACCTTCCCATGTTGCCTCTTCGACTTGATGGTTTCTCCACAATACCTTCACAAGTGGTATTGTTTTTGTTCTTAATACTTGTTCTTTGCGGTCAAGAATTTGCACAGGCTCTTCTTCATACGATAAGTCTTCATTTACTTGAATAGGTTGCGTTTCTAAAACATGCGTAGGATCGGGAATATACTTTCTCAATAGAGAGACATGGAACACATCGTGTACTTTGGACAATTCCGTAGGCAGTGCTAAACAATATGCTGAAGGCCCTATGCGTTCCAGAATCTCATACGGTCCAATGTATCTTGGACTTAATTTTCCTTTCCTTCCAAATCTCAATATTCCCTTCCAAGGAGATAATTTCAGGAAAACTTTATCCCCAACTTCAAATTCTAAGTCTCGACGCCTTTTGTCTGCGTAACTCTTTTGTCGATCCTATGCAGTTTTCAATTTCTCTCTTATAAGTTTCACATTTTCAGAAGTGGCTTGAACTAATTCTGGCCCTATTAACTTCCGTTCTCCTACTTCACCCCAGCATATAGGAGTTCTACAACGCCTACCATATAACGCCTCATAAGGTTCCATCCCAATACTGGAATGATAATTATTATTATAGGCAAACTCCATTAAAGATAGGTGAGTATCCCAGCTCCCTTTGAATTGCAACACGCATGCCACGCAGCATATCTTCTAAGGTTTGAATCGTTCTTTCTGATTGCCCATCCGTTTGAGGATGGAAGGCTGTGCAACCTAAGTTTAGTCCCTAACGCATGCTGCAAACTTGGCCAAAATTTAGACGTAAACCTTGTATCTCTGTCAGAAATAATTGATACTGGTGCTCCATATTGACTTATTACTCTATCAACATACAATTTAGCCAATTGATCCAAGGTAGAAGTTGCTTTGACTGGAAGGAATTTGGCGGTTTTAGTAAGTCTATCAACTATCACTCAAATTCCATCATAACCACCAGGGGTCTAGGAAGTCCGAATAAGAAATCCATTGTAATGTGTTCCCATTTCCATTTAGGTACTGGAAGTGGTTTCAAGAGTCCACCGGGTCGTTGTCTCTCCGGTTTAACTTGCTGACATACTAAGCATTTTGCTACACATTCTGCAATTTCTCGTTTCATTCCCGGCCACCAGTAGTATCCTTTCAAAGTTCTATACATTTTAGTACTACTAGGGTGCATCGCATAGGCAGAACTATGGGCTTCCTCTAGTATGGCGTTTTTCAATGTTAAGTCATTGGGAACACACAATCTTCCTTGTTTTAACAAAGTCCCATCACTTCTGATTTCAAAATCCTCTCTTTTCTTAAATTTCACTTCTTCCTCTATTTTCTTGAGTACTGCATCCTCCATCTGTTTATTAATAATTTCCTCTGTCAGAGTAGGTCTTAGATGGAAGTATGCAATTAAACCTCCTAATGCGTCCACTGATAGGGATGAGTTTGACCGCCTAAGCTCCGTTGTCAATTCCGCATTGATAGCATTCATTGAAGCCTTGACTTGTCTCGACTTTCTGCTCAATGCGTCGGCCACCACATTGGCTTTTCCTGGATGGTATTCTATGGAGCAATCATAGTCCTTAATTAATTCCATCCATCTTCTTTGTCGTAAATTTAATTCTTTTTGATCAAAAATATATTTCAAACTTTTGTGACCAGACAGAATGCGACACCTTTCTCCGTATAAGTAATGTCGCCAAATCTTCAAGGCCAACACGATTGCGGCTAACTCTAGATCATGCGTCGGATAGTTACCTTCGTGCTTCTTCAGCTGCCTCGACGCATAGGCAATCACCTTTCCTTTTTGCATAAGTACACATCCTAGCCCCTGTCGCGACGCATCACAATATACCTCAAACTCCACTCCAGGGGTAGGTAACGTTAGTACCGGCGCTGATATTAACCTTTCTTTCAACTTTTGGAAACTTTGCTCACATTCACTTGTCCATTCAAACTTAGCTACCTTTTTGGTTAGGCTTGATAGAGGTAATGCTATCTTTGAAAAGTCTTCAACAAACCGGCGATAATAACCTGCTAATCCCAGAAAACTACGAACTTCTGTGACATTAGTAGGTCTTTCTCAATTAACTATCGCCTCTATTTTCTGCGGATCTACACTTACCCCTTCAGCCGACACTACATGTCCTAAGAACATAACATGATCAAGCCAAAATTCACATTTACTGAATTAGGCATACAATATTTCATTACGTAATGTCTGTAACACTACACGAAGATGTTCTGTATGCTTTTCCTTATTCTCTGAATATACTAATATGTCATCAATGAATACCACGACAAATTGATCAAGGTATGGATGGAATATACGGTTCATGAGGTCCATAAACACGACCGGGGCATTTGTTAATCCAAAAGGCATTACTAAAAATTCATAATGTCCATACCTCGTTCTAAATGCAGTTTTCGGTATATCTGCTCCTTTGATCTTCCCCTGGTGATATCCAGATCGTAGATCGATCTTGGAGAATACTGAAGCACCTTTAAGTTGATCAAATAAATCATCAATACAAGGTAACGGATACTTATTACGTATTGTTACCTTATTCAACCGACGGTAGTCAATACATAATCGAAGTGTGCCATCCTAATCACAAACAACACCGGTGCTCCCCACGGTGACACACTAGGTCGTACATATCCCTTATCAATCAATTCTTGCAATTGCACTTTCAATTCCTTTAACTCCTTTGGTGCCATTCTATATGGAGTCTGTGAAATTGGTGCAGTTCCTGGAATCAATTCAATAGAGAATTCTATCTCCCTGTCAGGTGGTAACCTAGGTAATTCTTCAGGAAATACATCCAGGAATTCATTTACCACTGGAATATCTTCTGGTTTCAACTTACTAACCTGTGCATCAATCACATAAGCAAGGTATGCTGAACAACACTTGCTCAATAACTTTCTGGCCTTAACTACAGATATTACACAAGTAGAAAGAATTTTCCTGTCTCCTCTTAAAATAACTTCAGTTCCATCAAATCTTTTAAATACAACTTCCTTTTGGAAACAATCCATAGTGGCATGATACTTAGATAAGAAGTCCATCCCTAATATCACATCAAATTTCTGAATATCCAAGGATATTAAATTGGCCGTCATAGCCATACCATTCAACTCTATCACACAATCTTTATACATTTCACGAGCTATCAACATATCACCAATAGGAGTGTAAACAGACAATTCCTCAGGTAATGGTTCTATTATACTATTTATCTTTTTAGCACTTTAGCAATAAAAGAATGCGTAGCACCAGGATCTATTAAGACGTGAGCAGAAGTATTACAGATAGAAATAGTACCAGTAACCACATTAGGAGCATCATCGGCTTCTTGTTGAGTCATAGCAAAGATTTTTCCTTGCTGTCTTGGTCGTCCAGTAGCTCCCTTCTGCCTTGTTCCACTAGTTCCCTCGTCAACATTTCCAGCAACTCTTTGTGGCTGGCCCACCACATGTGATACAGCTTTCTGTTCAGGTTTGTCTTCTTGCATCAATTGAGAGCATTCACGTTTAAATGACCAGTCTGTCCACAGTTATAACATGCATTGGCTCTACATTGTCCCCAATAATACTTCCCGCAGGTGGGACACAATGGTTTCTGTGTGGAACTGGCTGTGGACTCACCAGGTCGCCCACTTCGAGAACCTTCTACTGACTGTGCTGGACCACCAACATTCCTTGGTCCTTGCCCCCGTGTACCTCCACTAGTGCTGGTCTTAAAAGTAGTCTGTCCACTCGATTTAGTTTTGAAGTTTCCTCCTTTAAAAACGCCAGGAACAAATCTCCTTCCTGACTGTCCCGGAGTAACGCCAGAAGAGTGAACTGCACGTCCACTTTTAGATGAATCACGTTCCATCTTCTTCTCCATCAAACTCCTCTCTACTCGCATAGCTGCTTCCACTAGTTTAGAAAAATCCATCCATTCAACACTGGCGGTTACTGGAGTTCGTATTTCCTCCCGTAACCCTTCTTCAAACCTCTTACATCGATCAGTCTCGTCTACAATAACCGTCGTGGCATATTTAGACAATTCTGTATATTTCTTCTCATATTCTGCCACTGTCATAGATCTCTGTATCAATCTCAAAAACTCATTCCGTTTGGCATCTCGGAATGATCTTGGACAATATTTTTCTTGGAAGGCCTTCTTAAATTCATTCCAGTCTATTCCTTCTATGTCTCCTCTTCTGCTTTCCACAATCTTCCACCAATCTTCTGCTCCTTTTTGGAGCAAGAATACTGCCAACTCCAATTTCCTGTCTTCAGGACATCTCATTACGCGATAGCATTTCTCAAGCAAGTTTAACCATGCCTTTGCCTCAACAGGGTCCACGGTGCCCTTAAAAGTAGTGGCACCTAAAGCCTTTAATCTTTCAATACTGTATTTCTTTTCTGGATCGGATTCCACTGATCCGATACTTGCAGCCAATCTCTGAGCAATTCTAGTAAATAGTTGTTCCTCGACATTGACCTCAGCTTGAGGATGACTAGATTCACCCTCAGACATATCTCCCTGGTTCCCAGTAGCTTCAGGAGTTCCGGCTACTGCTTGCCTAGCTCGCCTGCCTCGAGGTGGCATGTTTCCTATAGGACAATACGACATTATCATTTACTAACAATATACATGTTCCTACACTATAATGCATGGTCCTATTCCCAAGACTCTTTCGCTCTGATACCAACTTGTCACACCCCCTCCTAGATTACCCACCTAACCTAAGGGGAAGTGTGATGACAATAAACATCACCCCTCTTGTGACGCATATTGTCCTATCTTTACATTCCTTTTTCCTGTACATACATTTACTCATATACAAACATAGAACACAGTCATACATCACATGCTTATAACTTGATACAGTTCCCTGTATAGGGTACACCTTTAATACATAGTATAAATTCAAATCCTTATCCATAATACAATATACACAACTCTACCAACAGTCCCCACTCAAAACTACAAGTTCTACATGCCATTTACATAAACATATGCAACGTACAACTCTCAGACTTGACTGTATCTTGATAACTCGAGACTTAGGCAGGGTGAGCTGAAGTAGGCTAAGCACCGGGAACGTCCTTGCTATCTGGGGAGAGAAAAGGAAAACATTGGAAAAACATAAGCTAACAGCCTAGTGAGTGACAAATCTTTGTAAAACGGCATTCATTTAAAACAGGCATGTTACGTATAACGAATAAATCAGAGTTTAACATTTGTTCAAATGTAACATGTTTTTCATGAAATCCATCATTCTCATAAATCAATACTAAAATCATACCAAAGTGTTTTCCAAGGAATTTATCAATATCAAGTAGTTTTTCAAACTTTTCCCTTAGTTGAGGCGGAGCAATGCTTCTACGCACTCAACGTCGAAAATTACCTTAGTTGGGGTGGAGCAAAGCTCAACACACCCAACGTCGAAATCATCCCTGGCTTCAAGCAGAGCAAGCTCGATGCACTAGCCAGCTTAACCTCTATGTGCACATAGGAATATGACGGGTTGCCCATATACCTTCTCATGTCCTTGAGTACTGGGTCTCGGGGAAACTCACGTGCCTTCTCGTGTCCTTGAGCACTGAGCCTCCTCTAAAACGTTTTAGAATTTCGTTCACATAATAGTTCATATGAAAATCTTTCATGAAAATCAATATATCACGATAAACAATATTTCAAACATGCCATTCAACATCTTATAGGAACGTATAAAACATGCCTTGTGAACAATATCATCAAACATCATGCTTTTAAGAAAACAGTTCATCTCAAGGCCATAACACATAAGAAAAACCAAACTAAACATTTTATATAAATTTCGTTTCAAAGAAAGAAAAGTGTCACTCACAACTCTTTCTAGGCTTTACGTGGTTTATATACTTTTCCTATTTCTTCTTGGCCTGCAAAAGAAATATACCTTGCGTTAATCAACATTAATTCCCTTTCCTTTTCTCTACTGTCTTATAACGAGAATCTCAGCGACACCTGCCAAATAGAACTGTTACTAGCGATACCCGATGGAACAGCACCAGCGTTACATACCTTAGCAGCAATACTCAGCGTTATCTAGCGAGATCTGTGAGACGGAAGGTTCCTTTGCGTCTCAGCGATACCCGTCTCGCTACCTATTCCTAGTTCTGTTCCGAATATCAGTCATTGCTCAACCAAACCAAGTAACTTCAGTCATTCCCCTGTTCCAGCTTCGTTTCCAGCATCGATATGAGTCAAACTTTGTCCAAAATCATCAAGAACACCTTCCTCAATCCTCTTCTGGTTTATCTAAAGAATAGAACCGACTTAAGTTCTCGAAATGTCCTTAAAAGTGATTAAACATTTAATTAATCCAGCTATATATACTACCGACTTAACCTTCTCATACACCAGAACTTATGCTGCTAACTAACCTTTCATCTACGGACTAGCGCAGGGTTCTCCTCTCAACGCACGACACTAAAGTTAACTTCTCTTCCAACGCATGGTGGGCGTCCCCACACGCCTCCTATTTTGAACGCATATCTTTCCATTTTGAAATTCTACTTTCGTTGCGTCCAGACCATCCTGTCTTCAGCACAGGTGCCTCCAACGCATGTCTGTCTTCGACGCATCAACTTCAACTCAATACTGTCCTCAATGCAGAGTGACTTGAACGCATGGTTCAAGTGTGTTTCTTCCCCCATCAGGTTTACTTATCTATCAACGCGGGTAGACTTCAGCTCACCAACCTCCGTGAATTAACCACAAACGCATGGACTTAGTCAATACTTAGCCAAAATTTTACTTTCCAAAAATTCTTACTCTTGCTCTCGGCCACTTCTCCCTTTGAGACGCATAGCCACAAACGCATGGCTACACCTCAATGCTTGGCAACGCAAATCAGTGCTTACAAAAGGAGACCAAGCCAATAAGGTACTGACCTTTAAGGCTCGATTAGTGGCAAAGGGTTATACCCAAAGAAAGCTGGTGGATTATGAGGAAACCTTTTCCCCTGTTGCCATGCTAAAATTGATTAGAATACTCTTATCCATTGCCATGTCAAGACAGCTTTTCTGAATGGAAATCTTGAAAAGAGTATCCATACGACTCAACTAAAAGGGTTCATTGAACAGGATCAAGAGCAAAAGTTTGTAAGCTTAAACGATTCATTTATGGGTTAAAACAAGCTTCTAGATCCTAGAATATAAGGTTTGACGCTACTATAAAGGCTTATGGCTTTGAACAGAATGTTCACGAATCTTGTGTCTACAAAAGGATTGTCAACACCACTACAGTCTTCCTAGTGTTGTACATAGATGATAGAACTTATTGGGAATGATGTAAGATTCTTGACTGATGTTAAACAATGCCTAGCAACCTAATTCCAAATGAAAGATTTGGGAGAAGCTCAATATGATCTTGGAATCCAAATCGTTCAGAATCGCAAGAACAGAATGTTAGCCTTGTCTCAAACATCCTATATTGACAAGATGTTGTCTAGATATAAGATGCAAAATTCCAAAACGGGTTTGTTACCTTTCAAGCATGGAGTTCATTTGTGAAAGGAACATTGTCCTAGAACACCTCAAGATATTGAGGATATGAGACGAATTCCTTATGCATCAGTAGTTGGTAGTCTTATTGAAGCCATGTTATGTACACGACCTGACATATGCTATGCAGTGGGGATTGCAGTAGGTATCAATCAAATCCAGGATATGATCATTAGACTGCAATTAAAAATATTCTCAAATATCTAAGGAGAACGAGGGATTAAAAGCTCGTGTATGGCGCTAAGGATCTGATCCTTACAGGTTACACTGACTTTGATTTTTAAACTGAAAAGAATTCAAGGAAATCTACATCGGGATCAGTGTTCACTCTAAACAGAGGAGCAATTGTTTGGAGGAGTATCAAGCAAGGTTGTATTGCTGACTTTACCATGGAGGCTGAGTATGTAGCTGCATGTGAAGTAGCAAAGGAGGTTGTATGGCTTAAAAAGTTCTTAACAGATTTAGAAGTGGTTCCAAATAAGTATTTTCCTTTCATCCTTTACTGTGATAATAGTAAGGCAATTGCAAATACTAAAGAACCTAGAAAGCATAAGCGCAGAAAGCACATTGAGCACAAATACCATCTTATAAGGGAGATTGTGCAACGAGGAGACGTAATCAACAAACAGATAACTGCAGAGCACAACATTCCCGATTCATTAATTTACAAAGACCCTCACGGTTAAAGTGTTTGAAACTCACCTAATAAGTTTAGGACTATGAGTTATATAATCTACAAAAAGTGGGAGAAAACCATGGGTATGTGATAATGCCCTGGTTTATTGTATTTATATGTTTTTCTCTCTAAACTCAACATTATGACATTTGACGTCACTGGAGTTTTAGTCCAAGTGGGAGTATGTTGGGTTTTATGTCCTAAAACTCGTGGTTTGTAAACAATAAACATATTCTATTTTCAATAAAGTTGATATTGAAGTTTATTCAGTAAAGGTGTTATTGAATATGTGAGATGTGTATAATATAAATCTAATAAACTAAGAACACCTGACTATAGCAAAAATACTTGGACATTATGTGTAGACACAAAAATGGATGAAGTTCGAGTAAAAGCCAAAACGGTCTATAGTATAGGGATAAGGTCGGGTATCTTATCATGAGAAACACTATGGATGTGGCTCACTTTGTATTTGATACGAATGATGTGATCCTAAAACATTCATGTAAAGACATGTGAGTGGGGGCATCTTATGCAATGAGTTTGCATAAGACCGGACCATGAGATAGTCACTTTTACTTTATAATGCCGTTTACTGTTAAGATTGATTATTTCAAAATGATGACCTAGGTAACTTGATCTTAATTCTAAGCTAATATGAACTTCTGTTTATTCGGGATTATTCTTTGATCTGCATGAGTAAGAATGGCCTGAGTTCGCCGACTCAATAAGCCTACCATTTTAAGGATAAGACTGGGTAGATAGCTAGGGACATAGTCTTACGAGACGGAATTCACTCCTACCTAATTCTAGGTTTAGTAAAGAGATTGTTCCTTTAAGTACTGACTCCCGATCTTGAACAAGGGGCCCCACCCTCTCATTAGCTCGAGAGGGACTCGGTTTGGTGGTTAGATGATAAGCACTTGAAAAGTGCTTTCTATTCTCTCAAATTAAGGGAGTTTATATTTAGATTTCACTTTTTTGCTAGTGGTTTTCAGATTAAAATGAGGAAAATTAGAAGAAAAGACCAAAAGATCAAAACCGAGCAAGAATACAACGAAAAAGAGAAGAAAATAACAAAGATGCAAAATTTGGGGTAGCGCGGTGGCGCTAAAACCCAAGAGCAGGTCTGCTCATCATAAACGAAAAGTTAAGATTGTGTAATTACTAAATTATGGCCAATAAATTCTGTGCGTTGAAATGAATGGTATTAAGAAGAGGGTAGACATAATTCTGGAAATCAGGCTGACGCATGGATGGATAAGTATAACGCATGTAATAGTTAATATTGAGTTACAAAGTTACGAGATTAAATGTTAATAATGGCAAGTTAAATGAGGTGAAGTACCATGCGTCGATGATGTAAAATGGAGTAGACCATTGCGTGGAAAAAATACTTTGCGTTGGAAGGGTTGGCAACGCGTCGGAAAGTGAAGGATGGATATTAGAACAATTGTTAACACCAGGACTTAGGCTGAAGAATAGAACCGACTTAAGCTCTCGAATTGTCCTTAAAATGATTAAACATTTAATTAATTTAGCTATTTATACTGCCGACTTAATCTTCTCAACACCAGGACTTAGGCTGCTAACTTATGTATTTCCTCTGCAGACTAGCGCGGGGTTCTCCTCCTAACGCACGGCACTCAAGTTAACTTCTCTTCCTACGCATAGTGGGTGTCCCTCCACGCCTCCTGTTTTGAACGCATTCCTTTCCATCTTGAAATTCTACTTCCGATGCGTGCAGACCATCCTGTCTTCAGCACGGGTGCCCCAACGAATGTCTGTCTTCAATGCATCAACTTCAACGCCATCTTGTCCTCAACGCAGAGTGACTTGGACGCATGGTTCAAGTGCGTTTCTCTCCCCTTCAAGACTACTTATCTATCAACGCAGTAACTACTTCCGCTCACTAACTTCCATGAATTAACCACAAACACATAACCTTAGTCAATACTCAGTCGAAGTTTTACTTTCCTCTCGCTCTCGGCCACTTCTCCCTTTGAGACGCATAGCCACAAACACATGGCCGTGCCTCAATTCTTGGGAACGCAAACCAGTGCTTACAATTCCTTACCCCCTTTTTAAGAATTTCATCCTCGAAATTCAAGTAGGATTACGGTAAGAAAAGATGAGGGTACTTGATTTTCATTTGTTCTTCACTTTCCCATGTTGCTTCTTCGACTTGATGGTTTCTCCACAATACCTTCACAAGTGGTATTGTTTTTGTTCTTAACACTTGTTCTTTGCGGTCAAGAATTTGCACAGGCTCTTCTTCATAGGATAAGTCTTCATCCACTTGAATAGGTTGCGTTTCTAAAACATGGGTGGGATCGGGAATATACTTCCTCAATAGAGAGACATGGAACACATTGTGTACTTTGGACAATTCCGTAGGCAATGCCAAACGATATGCTGAAGGCCCTATGCGTTCCAGAATCTCATACGGTCCAATGTATCTTGGACTTAGTTTTCCTTTCCTTCCAAATCTCAATATTCCAAGGAGATAATTTCAGGAAGACTTTATCCCCAATTCCAAATTCTAAGTCTCGACGCCTTTTATCTGCATAACTCTTTTGTCGATCCTGTGCGGTTTTCAATGTCTCTCTTATAAGTTTCACATTTTCAGAAGTGGCTTGAACTAATTCTGGCCCTATTAACTTGCGTTCACCTACCTCACCCCAGCATACAGGAGTTCTACAACGCCTACCATATAACGCCTCATAAGGTGCCATCCCAATACTGAAATGATAATTATTGTTATAAGCAAACTCAATTAAAGATAGGTGAGTATCCCAGCTCCCTTTGAATTGCAACACGCATGCACGCAACATATCCTCTAAGATTTGAATCGTCCTTTCTGATTGCCCATCCGTTTGAGGATGGAAGGCTGTGCTAAACTTTAGTTTAGTTCCTAACGCATGCTGCAAACTTGGCCAAAATTTAGACGTAAACCTTGGATCTCTATCAGAAATAATTGATACCGGTGCTCCATATTGACTTATTACTCTCTCAACATACAATTTAGCCAACTGATCCAAGGTCGAAGTCGCTTTAACTGGAAGGAATTTGGCAGTTTTAGTAAGTCTATCAACTATTACCCAAATTCCATTATAGCCTCCAGGGGTTCTAGGAAGTCCGAATAAGAAATCCATTGTAATGTGTTCCCATTTCCATTCAGGTATTGGAAGTGGTCTCAAGAGTCCACCGGGTCGTTGTCTCTCCGATTTAATTTTCTGACATACTAAGCATTTTGCCACACATTCTGCAATTTCTCGTTTCATGCCCGGCCACCAGTAGTATCCTTTCAAAGTTCTATACATTTTGGTACTACCGGGGTGCATCGCATAGACAGAACTATGGGCTTCCTCTAATATGGCATTTTTCAATGATGTGTCATTGGGGACGCACAATCTTCCTTGCTTTAACAAAGTCCCATCACTTCTGACTTCAAATCCTCTCTTTTCTCAAGTTTCACCTCTTCTACTATGTTCTTAAGTATTGCGTCTTCCATCTGTTTATTAATAATTTCCTCTGTTATAGTAGGTCTTAAATGGAAGTGTGCAAATAACCCTCCTAATGCGTCCACTGATAGGGATGCGTTTGACTGCCTAAACTCTGTTGTCAATTCCGCATTGATAGCATTCATTGAAACTTTGCCCTGTCTCGATTTTCTACTCAATGCGTCGGCTATCACATTGGCTTTTCCTGAATGGTATTCTATGGAGCAATCATAGTCCTTAATTAATTCCATCCATCTTCTTTGTCGTAAATTTAGTTCTTTTTGATCAAAAATATATTTCAAACTTTTGTGATGAGACAGTATGCGACACCTTTCCCCGTATAAATAATGTCGCCAAATCTTCAAGGCCAGCACGACTGCGGCTAACTCTAGATCATGCGTCGGATAGTTACCTTCGTGCTTCTTCAGTTGCCTCGATGCATAGGCAATCACCTTTCCTCTCTGCATGAGTACACACCCTAGCCCCTGCTGTAAGCACTGGTTTGCGTTGTCAAGCATTGAGGCACGACCATGCGTTTGAGACTATGCGTCTCAAAGGGAGAAGTGGCCGAGGACAAGAGGAAGTAAAATTTCGGTTAAGTATTGACTAAGTCCATGCGTTTATGGCTAATTCACGGAGGTTAGTGAGCTGAAGTAGCTACCTGCGTGATAGATAAGTTATCCTGATGGGGGAAGAAACGCACTTGAATCATGCGTTCAAGTCGCTCTGCGTCGAGGGTAGTTGTGCGTCAAAGTTGATGCGTCGAAGATAGAGATGTGTTGAAGACACCTGTGTCGAAGACAGGATGGTCTGGACGCAATGAAGTAGAATCGCAAGATGGAAAGTTATGCGTTCAAATAGGAGGCGTGAGGGGACGCCCACCATGCGTTGGAAGGGAAGTTAACTTGAGTGCCGTGCGTTGAGGGGAGAACCCTGCGCTAGACTGCAGATGAAGGGTAAGTTAGCAACATCAATTCTGGTGAATGAGAAGGTTAAGTCGGTAGTATAAATAGCTGGATTAATTAAATGTTTAATCATTGTTAAGGATAATTCGAGAGCTTAAGTCGGTTCTGTTCCTCAGATAAACTTCAGAGGAAGATTGAGGAAGGTGTTCTTGAGGATTCCGGACGAAGTTGATTCACATCGAGGCTGGAAACGAAGTTGGAACAGGGGAATGACAGAAGTTACTTGGTTTGATTGAGCAGTGACTGTTATTCGGGATAGAACGTGAGGAAGAAGCTGAGTTCAGAGCTGAAAATTTAAGGTTAGTAAGTTAACACAATTCCTAACAACTCTTGTAAAGGATGGTGAAGCTGAAAGTGAAGATTTACTATGTGAATCCATAGGAAACCAGTGATTATAAGACTGTCGCGCAATCCGGAACAGCAGGAGGTAATTTCAGAATATCGTGAGAACGAAAAAGAGTTACAACCTGAAATTTTAAGGTTGAAGTAAGAACGGGAAGAAAGGAAGAAGTTACAGTGCAGAGTGCCGTTGGAAAATCAAGTATCGGCACGCTGTCTGGGAATAGGTAGCGAGACGGGTACCGCTGAGACGCAAAGGAGCTTTCCGTCTCACAGATATCGCTGGATAACGCTGAGTATCGCTGCTCAGGTAGGTAACGCTGGTGCTGTTTTATCAAGTATCGCTAGTAACTGTGCTGTTCGACGGGTATCGCTAAAATTCTTGTTTATAAGCCAGCAGAGAAATGAAAAGGAAGACAGTGGTGATTAACGCAAGGTATATTTTCTTGTGCAGGCCGAGAAGAGATAGGAACAGTATATAAACCACATAAAGCCTAGAAAAACACTTTGATGTGATTTTAGTATTGATTTATAAGAATGATGAATTCCGTGAAAAGCATGTTACATTTGAATAAATGTTAAACTCTGATTTACTCGTTATACGAAACATGCCTGTTTTAAATGAATGCCGTTTTATAAAGATTTGTCACTCACTAGGCTATTAGCTTATGTTTTCCAATGTTTTCTTTTTCCCTCCCCAGGTAGCAAGGACGTTCCCGGTGCTTCGCCTAATACAGCTCACCCTGCCTAAGCCTCGAACATCAAGATTTAGTGAAGTTTGGGAGTTGTACGTTGAATATACTTATGTAAATGGCATGTAGAACATATAGTTTTGAATGGGTACTGTCAATGGTGTTGTGTATGTTGTATTTTGGATATGAGGATGAATTCATGATATGCATTAAAGGTGTACCCTTTACAGGAAATTGTGTCAGGTTATAAGCATGCGATGTATAACTGTGTTCTATGTTTTGTATATAAGAAAATGTATGTACAGGAAAAGTTAGGGCAATATGCGTCACAAGAGGGGTGATGTTTATTGTCTTCACACTCCCCCTTAGGTTAGGTGGGTAATCTGGGAGGGGGTGTGACACCTGCCGTGACGCATCACAGTATACTTCAAACTCCACTCCAGGGGTAGGTAATGTTAGTATGGGCGCAGACACTAATCTTTCCTTCAGCCTTTGGAAACTTTGCTCACAATCATTTGTCCATTCAAACTTAGCTTCCTTTTTGGTTAGGCTTGATAGGGGTAATGCTATCTTTGAAAATCCTTCGACGAACCGGCGATAATAACCCGCTAATCCCAGAAAACTACGAACTTCTGTGACATTAGTAGGTCTTTCCCAATTAACTATCGCCTCTATTTTCTGCGGGTCTACACTTACCCCTTCAGCAGACACTACATGTCCTAAGAACATAACATGATCAAGCCAAAATTCGCATTTACTGAATTTGGCATACAACCTTTCATTACGTAATGTCTATAACACCACACGAATATGTTCCGTATGCTTTTCCTTATTCTCTGAATATACTAATATGTCATCGATGAACACCACGACAAATTGATCAAGGTATGGATGGAATATAGGTTCATGAGGTCCATAAATACAGCCGGAGCATTTGTCAACCCAAAAGGCATTACTAAAAATTCGTAATGTCCATACCTTGTTCTAAATGCAGTTTTCGGTATATCCGTTCCTTTGATCTTCACCTGGTGATATTCAGATCGTAGATAGATCTTGGAGAATACTGTAGCACCTTTAAGTTGATCAAATAAATCATCAATACGAGGTAACGGATACTTATTACGTACTGTTACCTTATTCAACTGACGGTAGTCAATACATAATCGAAGTGTGCCATCCTTTTTCTTCACGAACAACACTGGTGCTCCCCACGGTGACACACTAGGTCATACATATCCCTTATCAATCAATTCTTGCAATTGCACTTTCAACTCCTTTAACTCCTTTGGTGTCATTCTGTAAGGAGTCTGTGAAATTGGTGCGGTTCCTGGAATCAATTCAATGGAGAATTCTATCTCCCTGTCAGGTGGTAACCCAGGTAATTCTTTAGGAAATACATCTAGGAATTCATTTACCACCGGAATATCTTCTGGTTTCAACTTATTAACCTGTGCATCAATCACATAAGCAAGGTATGCTGAACAACCCTTGCTCAATAACTTTCTGGCCTTAACTGCAGATATTACACAGGTGGGAAGAATTTTCCTGTCTCCTCTAAAAATAACCTCAGTTCCATCAAATCTTTTAAATACCACTTCTTTTTGAAAACAATCCACAGTGGCATGATATTTAGATAAGAAATCCATCCCTAATATCACATCAAATTCCTGAATGTCCAAGGATATTAAATTGGCCGTCATAGCTGTACCATCCAATTCTATCATACAATCTTTATACACTTCACAAGCTATCAACATATCACCAATAGGAGGTAAACAGACAGTTTCTCAGGTAATGGTTCTATTATACTATTTACCTTTTTAGCAAACATTTCAGCAATAAAAGAATGCGTAGCACCAGGATCTATTAAGACGTGAGCAGGAGTATTACAGATAGAAATAATACCAGTAACCACATTAGGAGCATCATCGGCCTCTTGTTGAGTCATAGCAAAGATTTTTCCTTGCTGTCTTGGTCGTCCAGCAACTCCCTTCTGCCTTGTTCCACTGGTTCCCTCATCAACATTTCCAGCAACTCTTTGTGGCTGGCCCACCACATGTGATACAGCTTTCTGTTCAGGTTTGTCTTCTTGCATTAATTGAGGGCATTCACGTCTAAAATGACCAGTCTGTCCACAGTTATAACACGCATTGGCTCTACATTGTCCCCAATGATACTTCCCGCAGGTGGGACACAATGGTTTCTGTATGGAACTGGCTGTGGACTCGCCAAGTCGCCCACTTCGAGAACCTTCTACTGACTGTGCTGGACCACCAACATTCCTTTGTCCTAGCTCCCGTGCTCCTCCACTAGTGCTGGTTTTTAAAAGTAGTCTGTCCACTCGATTTAGTTTTGAAATTTCCTCCTTTATATACGCCAGGAACAAATCTCCTTCCTGATTGTCCTGGAGTAACACCAGAAGAGTGGACTGCACGTCCACTTCTAAATGAATCACGTTCCATCTTCTTCTCCATCAAACTTCTCTCCACTAGCATAGCTGCTTCCACTAGTTTAGAAAAATCCATCCATTCAGCACTGGCGGTTACTGGAGTTCGTATTTCCTCCCGTAACCCTTCTTCAAACCTCTTACATCGATTAGTCTCATCTACAATAACTGTCGTGGCATATTTAGACAGTTTTGTATATTTCTTCTCATATTCTGCCACTGTCATAGATCCCTGTATCAACTTCAAAAACTCATTCCGTTTGGCATCTCGGAATGATCTCGGACAATATTTCTCTTGGAAAGCCTTCTTAAACTCATTCCAGTCTATTCCTTCTGTGTCTCCTCTTCTGCTTTCCACAGTCTTCCACCAATCTTCTGCTCCTTTTTGGATCAAGAATATTGCCAACTCCACTTTCCTGTCTTCAGGACATCTCATTACACGATAGCATTTCTCAAGCAAATTTAACCACGCCTCTGCCTCAACAGGGTCCACGGTGCCCTCAAAAGTAGTAGCACCCAAAGTCTTTAATCTTTCAATACTGTATTTCTTTTCCGGATCGGATTCCACTGATCCGATACTTGTAGGTAATCTCTGAGCAATTCTAGTAAACAGTTGTTCCTCAACATTAACTTCAGCTTGAGGATGACTAGATTCACCCTCAGACATATCTCCCTGGTTCCTAGTAGCTTTAGAAGTTCCGACTACTGCTTGCCTAGCTCACCTGCCTCGAGGTGGCATGTTTCCTATAGGACAATACGACATTATCATTTACTAACAATATACATGTTCCTACACTACAATGCATGTTCCTATTCCCAAGACTCTTTCGCTCTGATACCAACTTGTCACACACCCTCCCAGATTACCCACCTAACTTAAGGGGAGTGTGAAGACAATAAACATCACCCCTCTTGTGACGTATATTGCCCTAACTTTTTCCTGTACCCACATTTACTCATATACAAACACATAACATAGCCATACATTGCATGCTTATAACTTGATACAATTCCCTGTATAGGGTACACCTTAAAATACATAGCATGTTTTCGTATTCTTATCCATAACACCATATACACAATACTATCAACAGTCTCCATTCCAAACTATATGTTCTACATGCCATTTACATATGTATATTCAACGTACAACTCTCAAACTTGATTGAATCTTGATATTCGAGGCTTAGGCAGGGTGAGCTGTAATAGGCGAAGCACCGGGAACGTCCTTGCTACCTGGGGAGGGAAAAAGGAAACATTGGAAAACATAAGCTAATAGCCTAGTGAGTGACCAATTTTTATAAAACGGCATTCATTTTAAACAGGCATGTTATGTATAACGAATAAATCAGAGTTCAACATTTGTTCAAGTGCTGCATGTTTTTCATGAAATTCATCATTCTCATAAATCAATACTAAAATCATATCAAAACACATGTTAGACATTCCATAACACATGTTGGACATGTGCTATGTATGTTGGGTTTACTCATAATGGTAACAAAAACATGCTTAATTTATGTAATATATAGGTTGAGTTATGGTTATGGATCGATCTCTGGTGTTACCAAGATCCCTATATGGATCGATCTCTGGTGTTACTAAGATCCCCAGTAACAAATAGATAAGAAGACCTAAGGAATAGAAAAATGATATATTCGACTTAGCTGGTTTATTCTAACGTTCTAATCATTTTAAGAGCTTAATGCATTTAACTATTAGTTTGACCTCTATTTAGTTAATTTAGAAATGCATCTCATTACAAGTTGATTTTCTATTAAGGGAGTCTAACCAACATTATTGGATTAGTCGATTAGGCTTGTTAATTAGATAACCCAATTTCTATGATAAATTGATGAACTAATCCAGAAATAGCTCACTTGTCTCATAATCGGCAAAGGTAATCTCGTGTTATCCCTTTTTCTCTTCAGTCTATCTTGCTTTACGCAGTTTAATTTTCTACATTTAGTTTATCCTATCTAACCAAAATCTTGATACAAATAAGAATAATTAAATGGAAATGAATGTAGATTTAAAGAGTTGGCAATATAGCAACAAAAGTAATTAGAATCTAAAGCACTCTAATTACATTAATTTTGAAAGTCAAACATACTGGTTTTGAAAGCAAAAAACAGAGAAGAACTTACTTGTTGAAGCTCAAAATTCAAGCTGAATTCTTCAAATTTTAGATCACAAATACTTAGTGGACAACCTCTAATATCTTGTTATTCTCAGGCCCAAGAACGGATTGTGGGATCCTAAATGAGCTCAATTTGGAGCAAAAAGCTGGAAAACGCCTTTTTTTTTTTTTTTTTTTTTTTCATTTTTGGATGAATGAGAGTTTTTTAAGCAATTAGCCACCAAAACCTTAACCAATTTCTTCAATCACTTTCTTCTATTTAAAGAAGAAACACATGAAAATTAGATTGGCATGCATGAAGACAACTAATCCGCTGAATAACATACTCAATTTGGAGATGGAAGAAGAAGGTGGGGAAGATTCATGCATGAAGAACACCACCTACTATCAACATGCATAGTAGAAAAATCCATTTTCAAAAAATGAATTTAATATTTAATTTCATAAAATTGAATTTAATTCAAAACTAATTTCAAAAAAATAATTTTAAATGAGATTAATTTAATATATAATAAATTTAAATAATAATTAATTATATTAATAATTAACTATATTAAATTAATATTAAATATTAAATTAATTATTTTTATACTTTTCCCCAAAAATTCCATTTCGATGAACCTCAATTCATTCTAAAAATATTTAAATCATATTTAAATATTTCTAACTCCCTGATTTTGTCTAATTCATAATTAAACGAACAAATCATAAAAGATTTGCTTCAACACATAATTCGAACATTTCAAATTCACTCAATATAATGTTCTAGGGTTTAGTCCATGAGCTAATGATGCGTAATTTTCGTGTTACCGCAAGTGTACAGGTCAAGTTTTAATATAGGTTACAATTGCTTGTAACGCCGAGTATCGTCCTTAGGGAATTGGTTTGATTATCCTTTTAGCTATTTAGAGATCGTTCCAATTTTATTTAGGGAACCAAATTATAATGACACTTAGGCTAAACTAATCTAAGAAAGCAAATAAAAGTGATCAAGATATGAAAAATATTAACTAAGAGTTGTTTTAGGGAATACATTTCATCAAAGGTATTATTAAACACAATTGCTTGACTCTAGAAGTAGTTAACACAACACTTAGATCTAGAAGGCTTTTATTCGAATTAAATCTTTCAAAAGCAATCTTTTCTTTTACTTAAACCCTAATTATTAATTCCTTGAAACTAGGTGATTAAGCAAAGCATTAAGAACCTTCATCAACAATCTCTACCGTTATCTAACTACTTTCTGTGTTTTCGTACGATAGTCTAACATGCATTATCTAACTTAAACATACTTTTCCAAGCAAGATTTAAATCATAGAATCATTCAAATATTGATCAAACATTCAAAAGCATTAAGAACAATCATGCTAGAAAGCATAAATACAAATTAATATTCAAGAAGCAAAGTGTTCAACAATTTAAACCTAATAATTCAACTACCCCTAAAACTATGAGAAGCTTAGCTTAACATGGCTTCCATAAATAAGACCAACATTAGAACAATAAGATACATCAAATAAACCAAGAATAAAGAAAGGGAAGAAAAGTTATCCGACTTTCAAGCTTCTTTCCAGGATGAATTTGGCCTTTTGACGATGCTCGAAGCTTCCAACACATAAAATCTCCATATCTTGCACTAAACCGTCATTGTAGGTCTCTAATTCTCCAATTCTTGATGTAGAAGTCGACTTAGAACCTCCCAATTTATAGAAAATTAGATGCTTGCTAAAGAAGAACTTTCCAAAATTGAAGATTTTTTACTTTTGGAAAGGCAGCGCTTAGAGCGTAGCTATGCTCTAGGAAATTTAGTCAGAGCGTTATTGCGCTCTCCTACTGTCCCAAATTTTAAGCTCTCGGGTTTGGAGCGTAGAGGGTAACATAGTGACACTCTCGGCTACGCTGCCTTGTTTCTAGGGTTTTCCTATCTTTTTTTCCCTTTTTTATTTGGTTCATTTGGCCTTGGACACTTAATTTCTCCTTAATTACCTGAAAACCACTAGCAAACACATTAAATCTAATAAAAAACATCCCTAACTCAAAAGCAATAAAAGCACATTTTAGGTGCTTTTAAGCTAACAAGGGGACCTAATGAACCTACAGATCATGAGCTCCAATGATCTAAAATTAACCGGTTAAACTCTTTAACTTAGTTAATTAATATTCGTTAACTACTGGGTCACTCCACTAAAGCCCCGTAGTTGATCTCTCCTCACTGTACATATATTTATGTCCACTGGAACTAGCCATAATAAGTAAGTCAACAAGTTGTTCGTAATTTATAGCTGGGTCAAAATTACCGTTTTACCCCCGTAATTACATCTCGCTCCTCAATTCCCACTGATCCTCTAATGAACAATCGGTTTGTGTTCAACCAACAATCCTAGTCCCTCTCAGACTAATGAGAGGGTGGGGCCCCTTATTCAAGTCTTGGTGTCAGTACTTAAAGGAACAGCTTATTTACTATCCTAATAGGTAGGAATGAATTCCATTTTGCAAGACTATGTCCCCAGCTATCTGTCTGATCTTATCTTAAAATGGAAGGCATTTAAGTCGGCATTCTCGGACCACTCTCACCTATGCAGATTAAAGAATAATCTCAAACAAACAGCATAGTTAGCTCAAGATTAAGATCGAGTTACATAAGTAATCAAGTTTGAAATAATCAGTTTTAATAGTAAACGGTGTTCTAAAGTAAAAATGATTATTTCATGGTTTGGTCTTATGCGATCTCATTGCACAGAACGCCCTCACTCACATGTCTTTACATGAATGATATAGGATCACATCGTTTGTATCAAATTGTAGATGACAGATATCAAGTCCCCGGCAACGGCGCCAAAAACTTGTTGTGCAACAAGTTTGAAGTCAAAGACTTGCTATTGCATTTATCTATTGTTATTAAGCTTACTATGCATTGAACATGCTTAATGTTATGCGTTTATAATCTGTCAAGTTTTCCTATCCTTTACCCAAGTATAAGCAAAGAAATAGGTTTTCTCGTTGAGTCCGAAGTCGAACACAGGGACTATCCTGATTCTGTAATTAATTGGATTATTAGAGTTGGAGTGGTAACAAAAAATATTTCATAAAGGGATGCGTTTAACTAAAGAAAGCGATAACATGTACACTAGATTAAAATGTGGTAGATGGTAAGGTATGCGACACAGCAAAATCAGCTAAGTGGATTAAATGAATGGGTAAAAACAGGGTTCGGGTTGGTTATCATCTAAAATCAGAAACGCATTATGATAGTCTATTCATACTTGCGATTCTTCTCTCGGTTGTCAGCCGCTATGCGTTATAGACATATAAGGTAACACTTATTGGCCTTGTCAATTGAGTTCCACAATCACTTACCCTCTCGAGCAGTTTGATTATTTACTACTTAAGGTTATTCCTATAGACATAAGCATCGGATTAAGATTACAATTGACAAGATGCAATAGTTACACTATTGTTCTTATTTAGATGCTAACACAACGCTTGACCCTTGAAAGATTAGCTACTCATGGATTCAAAGTAATAAGTGGAAAGTGTAGAGAAATGGATAGACATGTAAGAATTGTAGATTAATGAACGAAATACAATTTTAGACAGCTCAATGTCTTGACACAAATCTAAAATCAAGCTAGAAAAAGAGATAGAAAGCAGGAAAGACGTCAATGTCTTGAGTCGCCGGAATGGAAGCGTGAGGTTCTGTTGTGAAGTGGTCAGGCGGAGAGAAGACTCTTCTCTCTCGAGCTATTCGTATCCGGTTGTCTTCTAGAGAGAACTCTGTTGTCAGTTAGGAATTCTTCCGAGAATCAACAACCCTTTTTTAGCTTGCAGGTCTGCTCTTTTATAGAGGGTGCGTTTGTAATCAGTGGTAAATCTGCGTGATTGGAGGCGTAATTGATGTCGTGCGTCTATTTCGCCTAACTGCGTAATTCTCGGTTCAATTTAGATCCACCACTTTAGCCACAGATCATGCATGTTAATCTTCCGACAAATTCTCAAGATTCTGATATGATTTTCCGCTGCCTTGCATTTCTGGTCGTTATGCATCCATGGAGAATTTGGTTCATGTGTTCACTTATGTCGACGCATCCATATGTTCTAACGCATCATCCTGCATTGAGCGGATGTCAATGCGTCACAGGTTGCCAACGCATAGTCCTGCGTTAAGAAGTTGTCAACGCATCTACAGGTTGCTCGCGTTCCTACGTTAAAACATGCGTTTTAGGCTAAAAAAGCTATAAAATAATTATCTTCATCAATTTACAAAAGTACAACGCATAGGAAGATTTATTAATAGAATTCAACACAAACTACCGCATGATTCTCTATTTAATCTCTATTTTTCTAAGAGAAAGGCTGTAATAACTTGTATTTCTACAAGTTATCAGTTGCTCTTTTTGTCCCATTGTCCTTTCAAGTTAATGCATTTTCTTATGAAGTATCCTAATTATTCTAAATAAAAACTACAATAACATGTATTTCTATAAGTTATCACTTGGGTTTAAAAGATTTCCCTTTTTTAGTTAAGCTTGTAAGCCTTATTCTTCATCAAAACATATTTATTCGAAACATGTTTAGTGGTGAATGATAACTCCACTTGGATACTCGACTTAGGGTGTAAGCCCCGTACCTAATTTTGTGAGAACGCAAGGTAAGAAGGGAGCCGAGAGATGGATGATTGGGTAAGAGTAGTTGGCTGGACTGTGATTGGGGCGGAAAAATGACTAAGTATCAGCTATGCGTTGATGGCAACATGTTTTGATGGAAACAGTTTTGGTGTAAACGCAAAGGTGAGGGAAGACTATTATGCGTTGAAGCCACAATGCGTTGAGAACATAAGGCGTGGAGAATCACCTTGTACCGAAGATTATCATGCAGGAAACGCATTGAAGGCAGTGTGCCGTTGGAGGTAATGGCCACGAAGAGTTGGGAGCTGATTTGCGATGAGGCTATTATGCGGTGAACGCTACCATGCGTCGAAGGTGGGTATGCGTTGGACAAAGAGGGTTGGCCGAGAGAAAGTAATGCGTTTGCTAACCATTTGGCGGGAGAGTTTTGAAAAGAAACACCATCAGAAGCTGTGTGCGTTGCTGAAGCTGAACATAGAAGGTATGCGTTGAACAGATTATAGTACAGTGTTGAAATGGAGGATAAGTCGGTGGTATATATAAAAGTGGATTGAGAATTCAATTGTTCCGATTGCATTTCAGAGCTCGAGCTGGGTCTATACCAAAGCGAAACATCGGAAGGAGGTAGAAGAAGATGTTCATGCTGATTTGAAGTGGAAATCTCATCGTAACCGTGGAAGAAACTTGAGTTTGGCAGAGGATTCAGCTGGTGTTACTCCCTCAGAGTGATGCTAGGTTTTGGAGGAAGAACAAATTGAAGAAACGGTGGTTAGGGCTGAAACTTTGAGGTTAGTAAGTTAACTTGATTTTTAGCAAGTTTCATGAAGGATGCTTGAGCTGAAATTGTATAAATGTGTGTCAAACTCAGGAAGAAGAGATTAGAGTTGAATTGCCGGACGATTAGGGGTAGCTCGGAGTTGTTGAAGGATATATCCTAAACGGAGAGGATGTTCTTCATGAAATTTGGAGGTAAGATGAAGGACCTGTACCTTAACAAGTTTGTAGAAGGAAGAAAGTTCTGAAATTGACCGAAACGAAATGTTTAGCAGGTTGAAGAAGGAAGAAGAAAGGAAGAAGAAAACGGTTCTGCTGCAGCGGTAGTATCGCTGAGAGAGCGAGAGACAGGGCAGCGAAGCAAGTATCGCTGCAACGCAAGATAGGCTTTGCGTCTCACGATTCTCGCTAGAGTATCGCTGGGTGTCGCTCCTTAGGTAGTCTCGCTGGTTTCATTCAACGCAGTGTTGCTAGTACAGTAGTGTGTGATGAGTAACGCTGACAGCTTTTAATTTTCTAAAGAGTAACGCTATTATTGTGTGTTAAAGAAAAAGGGAGATTATGGAAACTAAACATGAGGAATATGTGTTTTCAGGCCAGGAAGAGCTTAGGGAGGCTTATAATCCACTTAGAGCCGAGACCAATCGTGAGTGACTATTTGTTATATCTTGTGATAAATTTAGTATGCTTATTTGATGAGGAAATGTGATCCTTTGTAGTATTCATTAAGAATGTGATGTGTTAGTAAGGTAAAAGAGTACTAATGCTAATGTTTAGATATAATAGTGGCTGAGGGACCTTATGGTGAAAGCTTAAATGTAGGTAAGCATGAAGTTTAGTGCTGAGGGACTCTGTGAAGGCACTTGAGTAGTTATAAGGAAATGAATTACAATGCTCAGGGACTATGAGTGAAGGCATGTAGTAATCCATCACACACTAGCTCGTGCTGAGGGATCATGAGTGAAGGCACTTGAGCAAAGATAGAATTGGTTACCAGTGCTGAGGGATTTCATGTGAAGGCACATGGTAATGTAAATACAATTGAATAAGTGCTGAGGGACGGAATGTGAAGGCACTAAATAGTTGCAAGTCTGTGAGACATGAGAACTTGATAGTTATATGTGTAATTTGGAAAGAGAATCTTAGTAATTCTTTGGGATGTGATACATTATGGTTACTGATAGACAAACTGGCTCATATTTGTTAGGAATAGTTTAGTGGATTTAGTCACTCACTGAGCTTTCTGCTCATTCAGTTTGTTGTTGTTTGTTGTTTCAGGTAGCGAGCGTGTCCGGGACGCCTAGCCTACAGAAGAATCTCGTCTGGGCCTATCTGGAAGCGAACCTCTGGGATAGTTGTAAATATTTAGACTGTACATATATCTTGTAATATGCATATTTCTTAGAGGAGAAAGGGGGATGTGTTGTACCTTATATGTATATATGCAGAAATGCTTGTTGAGAGGTTGCATGTTTTTCTAATATGTCAATGGAAATGTTGCTTTGAATTGTGATTTATATGGTATCCATTCTATAAAGTTTTATGTAAGGGAAACAGTATCATGCTCCATCCTAGGTATAGAGTGTATCTGGGATGAGGTGTGACAATTTGGTATCAGAGCATAAGATTTTGGGCTGTGAGGTCATGCATAGTAGATAGGAACATGTAAATAGTGAATTGATTACATACTATGTTATAGGAACATGCCCAGAGGTACCAGACGAGGTAGGCAGGAAGGCGCCGCGACATCGCATGCTACCGGGGAGGAGAGACAAGCGTCTGAAGGAGAATCTAGTAATCCTCAGGCGAGTATGAATATGGAGGAACAACTTTTTAGCAGAATCGCACAGAGATTAGTAACTAGTATGGAAACAGTTCAGGGTGACCCTGAGAAAAAGTTTGGCATTGAGCGATTTAAGGCATTGGGTGCTCAGGTGTTTGAAGGCACCACAGACCCTGCGGAAGCTGAAGCATGGTTGAATCAGGTAGAAAAATGTTTCAGAGTGATGCACTGTCCAAAAGACAGGAAACTTGACTTGGTCACATTCATGCTCCAAAAAGGAGCTGAAGATTGGTGGCGATTGATAGAACACAGAAGTGAAGACGTGGGCTCTTTAACATGGGCAGATTTTAAGAAGTCGTTTCAGGAGAAGTATTATCCTAAATCCTTTTGTGATGAGAAAAGGAAGGAATTCTTAAATCTAGTACAAGGAAGTATGACGGTGACAGAATATGAAAAGAAATTTACGGAGCTTGCCAAATATGCTTTGGCATTGATAGCAGAAGAAGCTGATAAATGCAAGCGTTTCGAAGAAGGCCTGCGCAGTGAAATCCGAACCCCAGTAACAGCCAGTACAGAGTGGAAAGACTTTGTAAAATTAGTGGAAGCGACCATGAGGGTAGAAAAGAGTATAGCAGGAGTTAAAGGAGGCGGAATGAAGACTGGACAGACTTATAGTTCTTCACGAGTACAGACCCATCAGGGTGAAGGACGTCGTTTCACACCAGGAGTTTCTGGTAGGGGTAAGTTTAAAGCCCGTACCAGTGGTTCGTACTTTCCAGGAGGATCACGGAGGGGAAACCCACAGGGAGGACGAGGGAGGTTTCCTCAGACATCTGTACCTTCGGGTCGGTCACAGTATAGTCAACCTAGTGAATTTGTGGCCAGCTCAACACGGAAACTGTATTGTACTTCCTGTGGCAACTCCCATTGGGGACAATATTACGTAGGATCTGATGTTTGTTATAACTGTGGACAAATAGGACATTTTAGAAGAGATTGTCCTCAACCCAAGAAAGGAAGGGAAGCAGAGCAAAGAACAGTGGTGCAGTCAGCGAATCAGACTAGACAAGAAATGAGTGTTGGAGAAGGAACTAGTGGAGGTCGACAGAGGGGTAGCACAAGTAGACCCAGACAGCAGGGGCAGGTGTTTACTGTAACACGGCAGGAGGCCGAGGCGACACCGGATGTAGTTACGGGTATGCTTACTATTTTTTCTAATACTGCACATGTGTTAATAGATTCAGGAGCTACTCACTCATTCGTGTCTTGTAAATTTGCTGCATATATGAATAAAGAATTAGAAACTTTGTCTGAAGTTTTACTAGTATGTACCCCTACTGGGGAAACCATTGTTATAGAACATGCTTACTTCGAGTGTGAGATCGTGATCGATGGTGTGGTGTGGTTGGCTGATTTATTACCTCTAGAATTATTGGAGTTTGATGTAATTCTTGGCATGGACTTTTTATCAAAGTATCATGCAAAAGTTGATTGTTTTAGAAGGAGGTGTGGTTGTCGAGGCCTGATGGGGTTGATGTAGTATTTAAGGGGAGGAGACGAATTCTTCCTACTTGTGTAATCTCTGCAGTAAAAGCTAGAAAATTATTGAGTAAAGGCTGCGAAGCATATTTAGCTTATGTGGCGGAAGCAAAGATAGAGAAACTAAGACCAGAAGATGTACCATTTACCACTGGAATATCTTCTGGTTTCAACTTACTAACCTGTGCACCAATCACATAAGCAAGGTATGCTGAACAACCCTTGCTCAATAACTTCCTGGACTTAACTGCAGATATTACACAGGTAGAAAGAATTTTCCTGTCTCCTCTGAAAATAACCTCAGTTCCATCAAATCTTTTAAATACCACTTCTTTTTTAAAACAATCCATAGTGGCATGATACTTAGATAAGAAGTCCATCCCTAATATCACGTCAAATTCCTGAATGTTCAAGGATATTAAATTGGCCGTCATAGCCGTACCATCCAATTCTATCATACAATTTTTATACACTTCACGAGCTATCAACATATCACCAATAGGAGTGTAAACAAACAGTTTCTCAGGTAATGGTTCTAGTATACTATTTACCTTTTTAGCAAACATTTTAGCAATGAAAGAGTGTGTAGCACCTAGATCTATTAAGACGTGAGCAAGAGTATTACAGATAGAAATAGTACCAGTAACCACATTAGGAGCATCATCGGCCTCTTGTTGAGTCATAGCAAAGATTTTTCCTTGCTGTCTTGGTCGTCCAGCAACTCCCTTCTGCCTTGTTCCACTGGTTCCCTCTTCAACATTTCCAACAACTCTTTGTGGCTGGCCCACCACATGTGATACAGCTTTCTGTTCAGGTTTGTCTTCTTGCATCAATTGAGGGCATTCACGTTTAAAATGACCAGTCTGTCCACAGTTATAACACGCATTGGCTCTACATTGTCCCCAATGATACTTCCCGCAGGTGGGACACAATGGTTTCTGTATGGAACTGGCTGTGGACTCGCCAGGTCGCCCACTTCGAGAACCTTCTACTGACTGTGCCGGACCACCAACATTCCTTGGTCCTTGCCCCCGTGCTCCTCCACTAGTGCTGGTTTTAAAAGTAGTCTGTCCACTCGATTTAGTTTTGAAATTTCCTCCTTTATATACGCCAGGAACAAATCTCCTTCCTGATTGTCCCGAGGTAACACCAGGAATATGACGGGTTGCCCATGTACCTTCTCATGTCCTTGAGTACTGGGTCTCGGGGAAACTCACGTGCCTTCTCGTGTCCTTGAGCACTGAGCCTCCTCTAAAACGTTTTAGAATTTCGTTCACATAATAGTTCATATGAAAATCTTTCATGAAAATCAATATATCACGATAAACAATATTTCAAACATGCCATTCAACATCTTATAGAAACGTATAAAACATGCCTTGTGAACAATATCATCAAACATCATGCTTTTAAGAAAACAGTTCATCTCAAGGCCATAACTCATAAGAAAAACCAAACTAAACATTTTATATAAATTTCGTTTCAAAGAAAGAAAAGTGTCACTCACAACTCTTTCTAGGCTTTACGTGGTTTATATACTTTTCCTATTTCTTCTTGGCCTGCAAAAGAAATATACCTTGCGTTAATCAACATTAATTCCCTTTCCTTTTCTCTACTGTCTTATAACGAGAATCTCAGCGACACCCGCCAAATAGAACTGTTACTAGCGATACCCGATGGAACAGCACCAGCGTTACATACCTTAGCAGCAATACTCAGCGTTATCTAGCGAGATCTGTGAGACGGAAGGTTCCTTTGCGTCTCAGCGATACCCGTCTCGCTACCTATTCCTAGTTCTGTTCCGAATATCAGTCACTGCTCAACCAAACCAAGTAACTTCAGTCATTCCCCTGTTCCAGCTTCGTTTCCAGCATCAATATGAGTCAAACTTCGTCCAAAATCATCAAGAACACCTTCCTCAATCCTCTTCTGGTTTATCTGAAGAATAGAACCGACTTAAGTTCTCGAAATGTCCTTAAAAGTGATTAAACATTTAATTAATCCAGCTATATATACTACCGACTTAACCTTCTCATACACCAGAACTTATGCTGCTAACTAACCTTTCATCTGCGGACTAGCACAGGGTTCTCCTCTCAACGCACGACACTAAAGTTAACTTCTCTTCCAACGCATGGTGGGCGTCCCCACACGCCTCCTATTTTGAACGCATATCTTTCCATCTTGAAATTCTACTTTCGTTGCGTCTAGACCATCCTGTCTTCAGCACAGGTGCCTCCAACGCATGTCTGTCTTCGACGCATCAACTTCAACGCAATACTGTCCTCAACGCAGAGTGACTTGAACGCATGGTTCAAGTGTGTTTCTTCCCCCATCAGGTTTACTTATCTATCAACGCGGGTAGCTACTTCAGCTCATCAACCTCCGTGAATTAACCACAAACGCATGGACTTAGTCAATACTTAGCCAAAATTTTACTTTCCAAAAATTCTTACTCTTGCTCTCGGCCACTTCTCCCTTTGAGACGCATAGCCACAAACGCATGGCTACACCTCAATGCTTGGCAACGCAAATCAGTGCTTACAAAAGGAGACCAAGCCAATAAGGTACTGACCTTTAAGGCTCGATTAGTGGCAAAGGGTTATACCCAAAGAAAGCGGGTGGATTATGAGGAAACCTTTTCCCCTGTTGCCATGCTAAAATCGATTAGAATACTCTTATCCATTGCCATGTCAAGACAGCTTTTCTGAATGGAAATCTTGAAAAGAGTATCCATACGACTCAACTAAAAGGGTTCATTGAACAGGATCAAGAGCAAAAGTTTGTAAGATTAAACGATTCATTTATGGGTTAAAACAAGCTTCTAGATCCTAGAATATAAGGTTTGACGCTACTATAAAGGCTTATGGCTTTGAACAGAATGTTCACGAATCTTGTGTCTACAAAAGGATTGTCAACACCACTACAGTCTTCCTAGTGTTGTACATAGATGATAGAACTCATTGGGAATGATGTAAGATTCTTGACTGATGTTAAACAATGCCTAGCAACCTAATTCCAAATGAAAGATTTGGGAGAAGCTCAATATGATCTTGGAATCCAAATCGTTCAGAATCGCAAGAACAGAATGTTAGCCTTGTCTCAAACATCCTATATTGACAAGATGTTGTCTAGATATAAGATGCAAAATTCCAAAACGGGTTTGTTACCTTTCAAGCATGGAGTTCATTTGTGAAAGGAACATTGTCCTAGAACACCTCAAGATATTGAGGATATGAGACGAATTCCTTATGCATCAGTAGTTGGTAGTCTTATTGAAGCCATGTTATGTACACGACCTGACATATGCTATGCAGTGGGGATTGCAATAGGTATCAATCAAATCCAGGATATGATCATTAGACTGCAATTAAAAATATTCTCAAATATCTAAGGAGAACGAGGGATTAAAAGCTCGTGTATGGCGCTAAGGATATGATCCTTACAGGTTACACTGACTTTGATTTTTAAACTGAAAAGAATTCAAGGAAATCTACATCGGGATCAGTGTTCACTCTAAACAGAGGAGCAATTGTTTGGAGGAGTATCAAGCAAGGTTGTATTGCTGACTTTACCATGGAGGCTGAGTATGTAGCTGCATGTGAAGTAGCAAAGGAGGTTGTATGGCTTAAAAAGTTCTTAACAGATTTAGAAGTGGTTCCAAATAAGTATTTTCCTTTCATCCTTTACTGTGATAATAGTAAGGCAATTGCAAATTCTAAAGAACCTAGAAAGCATAAGCGCAGAAAGCACATTGAGCACAAATACCATCTTATAAGGGAGATTGTGCAACGAGGAGACGTAATCAACAAACAGATAACTTCAGAGCACAACATTCCCGATTCATTAATTTACAAAGACCCTCACGGTAGTGTTTGAAACTCACCTAATAAGTTTAGGACTATGAGTTATATAATCTACAAAAAGTGGGAGAAAACCATGGGTATGTGATAATGCCCTGGTTTATTGTATTTATATGTTTTTCTCTCTAAACTCAACATTATGACATTTGACGTCACTGGAGTTTTAGTCCAAGTGGGAGTATGTTGGGTTTTATGTCCTAAAACTCGTGGTTTGTAAACAATAAACATATTCTATTTTCAATAAAGTTGATATTGAAGTTTATTCAGTAAAAGTGTTATTGAATATGTGAGATGTGTATAATATAAATCTAATAAACTAAGAACACCTGACTATAGCAAAAATACTTGGACATTATGTGTAGACACAAAAATGGATGAAGTTCGAGTAAAAGCCAAAACGGTCTATAGTATAGGGATAAGGTCGGGTACCTTATCCTGAGAAACACTATGGATGTGGCTCACTTTGTATTTGATACGAATGATGTGATCCTAAAACATTCATGTAAAGACATGTGAGTGGGGGCATCTTATGCAATGAGTTTGCATAAGACCGGACCATGAGATAGTCACTTTTACTTTATAATGCCGTTTACTGTTAAGATTGATTATTTCAAAATGATGACCTAGGTAACTTGATCTTAATTCTAAGCTAATATGAACTTCTGTTTATTCGGGATTATCCTTTGATCTGCATGAGTAAGAGTGGCCTGAGTTCGCCGACTCAATAAGCCTACCATTTTAAGGATAAGACTGGGTAGATAGCTAGGACATAGTCTTACGAGACGGAATTCACTCCTACCTAATTCTAGGTTTAGTAAAGAGATTCTTCCTTTAAGTACTGACTCCCGATCTTGAACAAGGGGCCCCACCCTCTCATTAGCTCGAGAGGGACTCGGTTTGGTGGTTGGATGATAAGCACTTGAAAAGTGCTTTCTATTCTCTCAAATTAAGGGAGTTTATATTTAGATTTCACTTTTTTGCTAGTGGTTTTCAGGTTAAAATGAGGAAAATTGGAAGAAAAGACCAAAAGATCAAAACCGAGCAAGAATACAACGAAAAAGAGAAGAAAATAACAAAGTTGCAAAATTTGGGGTAGCGCAGTGGCGCTAAAACCCAAGAGCATGTCTGCTCATCATAAATGAAAAGTTAAGATTGTGTAATTACTAAATTATGGCCAATAAATTCTGTGCGTTGAAATGAATGGTATTAAGAAGAGGGTAGACATAATTCTGGAAATCAGGCTGACGCATGGATGGATAAGTATAACGCATGTAATAGTTAATATTGAGTTACGAAGTTACGAGATTAAATGTTAATAATGGCAAGTTAAATGAGGTGAAGTACCATGCGTCGATGATGTAAAATGGAGTAGAACCATTGCGTGGAAAAAATACTTTGCGTTGGAAGGGTTGGCAACGCGTCGGAAAGTGAAGGATGGATATTAGAACAATTGTTAAAGGAAACGGCTAGAAATGGGAGAAGTTAGGAAACAAAGCGTTGGGTATACCTTGTGGACGCGTAGTAGGGTAACCTCGAAATCTAAAAGGTTGAATAAGAGGATTATAACTTGGTTTACGTTATACATCCTGGAAGTATAGCGATGAATAGGAAGTTAAAGGAAATATTTATTAATGGCCAAGGGTGAAAAGTGAAATAGCAGAATACGGAATGAAGTGTTGGTTCTAGTCTTATTATGCGTTGACAAAGTCTATGTGTTGAGAAGATTATCAGCTAGGCGTTGAGAATGTTATCAGCTATACGCTGAGGAGTTCACATGTTAAAGACGGCTATTAGCTATGCGTCGATGGGCTTATGAGTTGAAGGTGGCTACCATTCGTTATTGAGGTTATGAAGAGTTTAACTTCATGATAAATGGAAATGCAACTTCGATCTCGGGTAAACGCATAGGAAGGAATTTAGGAAGGAAATGGTTAAAGGAATAACCTTGGGGTATAACCCAAGAACGCATGAAGGGATAATCAAGGAACCTTCCAGGAAGGCGGACATGGATGCAGGATATAGTAAAGGTGAATGCAAAAGGACAGGACAAACGCATAGGGGAAGAACTAGAAATGGAAATAGAGGTAGTAAAGCTGAGAGTGGTAAAAGGGAGTAGAGAAGTTAAATTTGGAAGAAGGGTCCATAAACGCATAGGAACACAGGAATGATTGGGTAGTTGTATATTGGAACATAATGGACGCATAAAGATAAATTTATAAAGGCCAGGTGGCTTCATATAGACTTGACACCTTAAAGTAGGAGGTGTTAAAGAGGCATAGTAAGTGCCTCATGCAAGATGACACTTGGACTAATGCAACCATGCAGCGTGACATGTGGCAATCAAGTGGCAAAAGAGAGAAGTAGGATGGCAAGCCCTCTATAAATAGGACTCAAAGGGAAGAGTAATGACTGATGTTTCGGAAGTAAGAATCCTCGAGAGAAAGAGGAGAACGAAGGCAGAGAGAGAAGGGACTCCTTACATCTGTAAAAGGAGGCCTACGACCAAGAAAGAAGACGATATTGACAATTTAGTCATCAGGTGTAAAAGAAGTTGTCTTGCGTCGAAGAGGGGTCGGCCTTGCGTTTAAGACAAATTCAACGTTCAAGGTGAACGCCGCGTTCAAAAATAGACGATGCGTTCAAGTTAAACCTTGCGTCCAAGAAAGTCGACGCGTCCAGAAGATCTTGCATGCTGCGTCCATATGAGTAACCTTGCAGGTTAAAAACGCAAGCTTTGCATTCAAGGGCTCGGGAACACAGGATTTCAAGGGAAAGAGGAAATTCTTAAGTGACTAGTGAGTGACTCTCTTTTTCTTTCAAATTGAGTTTTGTTGAACTGTTCTTATATGATATGGTTTATGATAGCTGATTTCTTGAAACGCATCGTTTAACAGGCATGTAATCTTATTATTTTACTATATTAAAAAGCATGTTGCAAAGTACAGTTTATCAAGAAACATCTTGATTTCTATAAAAGGTTTTATATGAATGATCTACTCAAATGATTGATAAAATGTTTAAGAGGAGGCTCAGTGCTTATCTCTTTGAGAAGGCTCGTGAGTTTCCCCGGGGCCCAGTACTCAAGGACATGAGAAGGTACATGGGCAACCCGTCATATTCCTATGTGCACATAGAGGTTAAGCTGGCTAGTGCATCGAGCTTGCTCTGCTTGAAGCCAGGGATGATTTCGACGTTGGGTGTGTTGAGCCTTGCTCCACCCCAACTAAGGATGTTTTCGACATTGAGAGCGTTGAGTTATGCTCCGCCTCAACTAAGGGAAATGATTGAAAAACCAAACGGTTTTCTATTTAAATATTCTGGAAAACGTTTCTATGGATTTAGAACGGGATTTATGTGATTGACAAAGATTTGTGGAAAATCTGTTTCTGTTGAATTAACGTGTTAAATCCTTATTTAATGCGTATTGCTGTAACATGCCTGTTTTCGAATAAAAGATAGTTTTACAAAACTTGTCACTCACGGGGCTTTAGCTCACATTTTCCCATGTTTTCTAATTTTCCAGGTAGCAAGCGAGTTCGGGATGCTTTGCCTACAAGAACCTCATCTTGGCCGTCTTTACTAAAAGGAATGGTTGGACAGTGAGCCTTACAGAGGAGTCAAGGTTGCTGACTTCACATCTTCTTTCAGGTTATGGAGGATAATCCGGGAGGGGTGTGACAGAACGACTCAACCCAGCCATGAAAGAAGTGGTGAAGAATGAGATAATCAAGTGGCTCAACACAGGGGTCATTTATCCAACCTCTGACAATAGTTGGGTTAGCCTTGTTTAATGTGTGACTAAAAAGGGTCGAATGATTGTGGTTGCTAACAGCAAAAACGATTTGATCCCCACCTGAACCGTAACTGGATGGCGCATCTGTATGGACTACAAGAAGCTGAATCTTGCCATCAAGAAGGATAATTTCCCCCTACCCTCTATTGACCAGATTTTGATAGACGGCGGGGAATGAATTTTTCTATTTTCTCGATGGGTATTCAGGGTATAATCAGATCATAATTGCACCAAAAGATCAAGAGAAGACAACTTTCACTTGTCCCTATGGCACTTTTGCCTTCAGACGCATGTCGTTTGGGTTGTGCAACGCCCCTGAGACATTTCAACACTGTATGATGGCTATATTCTTAGACTTTCTGGAACAGCCAGTGGAAGTGTTTATGGATGACTTTTCAATTTTCAGTAATTCTTAGAACGTCTGCTTGACCAACTTGGAACAGGTAGTTAGGAGATGCGAAGAAACCAACATTGTCTTGAATTGGGAGAAATGTCATTTTATGGTGCAGAGGGCATGATGTTGGGCTACAAGATTTTCAAGGGTGTATTGGAAGTGGATAAGCTAAGATAGATGCCATCACGAAGTTGCGTACCCCGACCAACGTTAAAACACTATAAAGTTTCCTCGGCCATGCTGGATTTTATAGACGCTTCATCCGAGGATTTTTGCAAATTGCTAGACCCCTAAGCACGCTGCTGGAAGCTAATAGAGAGTACGAATTTGGCAAATCATGCCAGCAAGCGTTTGAGTCCCTGAGGCAAGCATTTATCACGCTCATCCTAGTTGCTCCTGATTGGTCATGTCCATTTGAACTAATGTGTGATGCGAGCAACTATGCAATAGGTGTAGTTCTGGGGCAGAGGAAAGATAAATTCATGCACCCCATCTTCTATGCCAGCAAAACCCTAAATGACTCGCAGCAAAACTACACAACCACAGAAAATGAGATGTTGGTTGTGGTCTTTGCGGTAGATAAATTTCAAGCCTTTGGGTTCAACAGTGACGATGTGTACCTATCATTTTGCGATCAAGTATCTTATGACTAAGAAGGATGCTAAGCCCAAACTAATTCGGTGGATTTTGGTGTTACAAGAATTAAATATTGATATAAAGGACAGGAAGGGAACTGAAAATCAGGTTGCAGATATTTTGCTGTTACAAACATATCTTGAACGTAAAGGCGAGGGAACCTTGGTATGCGGATATAGTTAATTATATAGTGTGCAAGTAGTGGCTTGAGGATTACAACGCCTAGCAGAGGAAAAGGTTAATGTGTGAATGTAAGTTCTATTGTTGGAATGAACTCTATTTATATAGACCTTGTCCATACCATATGCTGCGTCGATGTGTGCCAGAATGGGAGACCCAAAAGATTCTCGAGTATTGTCATGAATACCTTTAGGGTGGACATTTTGGAGGGTAAAGAACAACTACAAAAGTATTGTAGAGTGGGTATTTTTAGTTTGACACTTTCAAAGATGCAAGAGCTTACGTAGTGACTTGTGACTAATGTCAGTGAACTGGGAACATCTCCAACAAGAATGAAATGTTTTTGAACTCAACCCTCTGTCTTGCGGCATAAATATATCCCGGTTGCAGTAGCCTATGTATCTAAATGGGTCGAAGCCATATATTGCACAAGGAATGATGTGATTATGGTCTTAAAATTTTTGAAGAAGAATATCTTCTCACGCTTTAGAACGCCTAGGGCGCTGATCAATGATGAACGTACTCCTTTCATTAATTGTATTATTACTAATCTGCTGATAAAATTCGATGTGAAGCACAGGTTTGCAACTACTTATCACCCACATACCAATGGCCAAGCGAAAGTTTCTAATAGGGAGATCAAGTCCATTCTGAAGAAGGTTGTAAGTACTTCTAGGAAGGATTGGATGCAAAGGCTAGATGAGGCTCTTTGGGCCGATAAAACAACATATAAGACACCTATTGGCATATCTTCATACTCCCTGGTCTATGGAAAGGCATGACATCTCCCATTGGAACTAGAGCACAAGGTAATGTGGGCTCTGAAGAAGCTGAACTTGGATTTAGAGGCAGTGGGAGACACAAGGAAGCTTCAGTTGAACGAGCTTGTTGAATGAAGAATGACTACATATGAAAACGCAAAGATCTATAAGGAGAAAACCAAACATTGGCATGACAATTGAATAAGTAAGAAGACACTTATTGCTGGCCAAAAGGTTTTGTTATTTAACTTGCATTTGCGTCTTTTTCCAGGTAAGTTCAAGTCCAGGTGGTCCAACCCATTTGTGATCAAGGAAGTATTCCCGCATGAAGCTGTAGAGTTGGTGAACGAGAAGACCAAACGCTAGCATGACAACCAAATCAGTAAGAAGATGCTTATTGTCGGTGTTGTGCGTGCTAAACTTGTTGTGCGTTTAACGTGCTTAATATTACGTGTTGCTAATCTGTCAAGTTTTCCTATTCTTCACCCAAGTATAAACAAAGAATGAGGTTTTCTCGGTGAGTCCGAGGTCGAACACAGGGACTATGCAAATTCTAGAATTCGTTGGATTATTTAAGTCATGCGTTACAGAAAGGTGATGAGAAGTGGTGCGTTTAACTAACTACAACAAAGCAGTAAAACTACACTAAAGTGATTGGATGGAAAGGTATGCTGATAACTTGTAGAAATACGAGTTATGATAGCCTTTTTCTTAGAGAAATAGAGATTAAATAGAGAATCATGCGGTAGTTTATGTTGAATTTCATTAATAAATCTTCCTATGCGTTCTACTCTTGTATTTTTATGAAGATAATTATTTTATTACTTTTTTTTAGCCTAAAACGCATGTTTTAACGCAGGAATGCAAACGATATGTTGACGACTTCTTAACGCAGTACTATGCGTTAGCAATCTGTTCTTCATAGATGCATGATCTGAACGGAACGCGAACAACCTGAAGATGCGTTAACAACTACTCAACGCAAGACTATGCGTTAGCAACCTATGACGCGTTGACATCTGCCAAATTCTCCATGAACGCATAACGACTATAAACGCAAGGTGCGGAAAATCAGATCAGAATCTTGAGAGATTGTCGGAAGATTGACATACATAATCTGTGGCTAAAGTGGTGGATCTAAATTAACTCGAGAATTACGCAATCAGGCGAGATGGACGCATGATATCAATTTCGCCACCAATCAAGCAGATTTTCCATTGATTGCGAATGCAGCATCTATAAAAGGGCAGTCCTGCAAGATTAGAAAGGGTTGTTGATTCTCTGAAGAATTTCTAAATGATAGTAGAGTTCTCTTCAGACCTCAACCGGAGACGAATAGCTCGAGAGAGAAGAGTCTTCCCTCCGCCTGACCACTTCACAGCAGAACCTTATGCTTCCATTCTGGCGACTCAAGACATTAACGCCTTTTCCTGCTTTCTATCTTATTTTTCTATCTTGATTTTAGATTTGTGTCAAGACATTGAGCTATCTAAAGTTGTATTGTCACACCCTCTTTCTAAGACCATTTCGTGGAAGAGCCTATAAAGGAAAGAAGTAGGACAAGAGCAGTTGTGCTCAAGTGTTAGTTTACATAGGCCATAGATGAAATTTGAATTAGAAGGATTTGATAGAAAGGTTGCGTTGAGTGAATTCTGAATCGTGGAATCAAAATAATTCTTGAAGTTGAGAATTCTACTGTGTAGGATAAACAGATCAGGAGAAAGCAACCATGATTTTAAGCTTAGAAGTAAGACCTATGGAAAGAAAGTAAAGCTCATCAAGTGATCGGCAGGGTTAAAAAGAATAGCTAAGAGGTAAGTGAAGTTGGGCGCATACTTAGTGGAAGACCATGTTGGACGCATGGTAGAGATGAAGGAAACGCATGATAAAGGTAAAACGCATGATGGTATGTAATTAAGGCAGACGCATGGTATTATGCGGTAAGGAACAAACGCATAGAAGTATGCATTTGAGACTTTAATGCAGGGTAGTATGCGGTAGAGAAACGCTGTAAGCCCCTACCTGACATTTGGGAGTTGGCAAGTTAAGAAGAAACTATGAAATAGGCAGTGATTAGAAAAAGTTGGCTGAGTAGTATGGGAGCAAAAGTGGCTAAGTGTTGGCCATGCGTTAGTGGGGCTACGCGTTGAGAATATGTTGAAGGCCACGAGGCGTTGGAGGCCACTAGGCGTTGAAGGCCACTAGGCGTTGAAGGCCACGAGGCGTTGGAAGCCACTATGCGTTGAAGGCCACTATGCGTTGGAAACTACTATGCGTTGAAGGTTGGTATGTGTTGGTACATTAGAAGAGTGGCCGAGAGGATCATGCGTTAATCGGCTATCTGGCGACTGGGCGTTGAACAATTGTAAAACAGCAAGTTTAAGCTATGCGTTGCTGAAGCTTTGCACGGAAGGTTGCATCGGCCAACCTAAGTAAGAAGGTAATGGCCGTACTGGTGAGTTGGTGGTATATATATAAGTAAGTACGCCGACTAAATAAACACTTTAACATATTTCGAACCCAGATTTACCTCTTTTCACAAAAGAACAACGAGGAGAGGTGGAAGAAACTGTTTATGTCGAAGTTAAGTAGGAACCAAATCACTTCCATGGTGAAATTGAAGCTGGAACCAGAAGCTTGACTGTTGACGATAATCTAGACATCATTTGGTGTTGAAGAAGAGTGAGCTGGGGAAGTTGAAGCTAGGGCGAAAGTTTTAAAGGTGAGTGAGTTAATTCTTAGCAACTCCTATAAAGGATGTTTAAGCCAAATTTGAGCAAGAGTATGTTAAATTTTAGGAAGAAGCTTTCGGAGTTGAACTACTACATGAGCTGCTAGTTGATTCGAGGCAGCTGGAGTTATTCTAGAATAGTTATCAAACGAAGGAAAGTTAGGGTTTGAAATCTCGAGCTAAGCTAGAAAGCTTACTTCTTTACAAGTTTGTAGAAGAGAGAAAGTTCTGATTTTGGCTGGAATTCGACGTTTAGCAGTTTTGAGAACGAGTTAGAAAAGAAAGAAGAAAGCACTGACCATCGGGGGGTCGCTAGGACAGAAGTATTGCTAAAGAGTTGGAGGGTGATCAGCGAGACAAGTGCCGCTGGTAACGCAAAGGGGCCTTGCGTCTCACAACTCTCGCTGACTCTCGCTGAGTATCGCTTGTTAAGGTAATATCGCTAGTCTCACAAAGCTGGGTATCGTTGATATCGCATGGTTACGAGTAGTTTAATCTAATAATCTCGCTGATACCTATGAATCTCGCTCATTATTGTAAGTTGTAAACAAGAGAGAGACTAGTGAGGAAAACCCATGTTTGAGATATTTAAGCAAACATAGTGGATATAAAGAGGAATATTAGAAATGTCTAACACGAAAAAGGTGTGTTTACAGGTCAAGAGGAGCTAGGGAAAGCGTATAACCCGCTTGGAGCCCGGAATAAATCGTGAGTGACTTTATGGTTTGAGATAAGTTAACTTGAATATTATTTTCTATATGCTTAATAATATCTTTGAAGCATGAGTTGAAGTGTACTTCTATTATGAAACTAACACATATCTTATATGTGAGATAGAGCTTCATAATGTATCAGATAATGTTCTAAGTTTTACCCAGCTAGTTGCCAGATGAATGTTTTGAGAATTCTGAGATATCATGATTACAGTTAATTTATGATAAATGTATTGTGCATGTCTGTGCACTAGAAAGATTCGAATGGGACCCAATGCTGAAGGACACGTGAAGGCATATGGGCAGCCTTAGTATTTTATGAAGTCTGAGATATTATGATTATTGTTAAATTATGATAAATGTGATGTGCAAGTTAGTCCCCTAGAAAGATTCTATTATTCCCTCAGAGTGATGCTCGGTTTTGGAGGAAGAACAAATTGAAGAGACGGTGGTTAGGGCTGAAACTTTGAGGTTAGTAAGTTAACTCGATTTTTAGCAAGTTTCGTGAAGGAAGCTTGAGCTGAAATTGTTTAATTGTGTGTCAAACTCAGGAAGAAGAGGCTAGAGTTGAATTGCCAGACGATTAGGGGTAACTCGGAGTTGTTGAAGGATATATCTTAAACAGAGAGGATGTTCTTCATGAAATTTGGAATGAAGATGAAGGACCTGTACCTTAACAAGTTTGTAGAAGGAAGAAAGTTCTGAAATTGACCGAAACGAAATGTTTAGCAGGTTGAAGAAGGAAGAAGAAAGGAAGAAGAAAACGGTTCTGCTGCAGCGGAAGTATCGCTGAGGAAGCGAGAGACAGGACAGCGAAGCAAGTATCGCTGCAACGCAAGATAGGCTTTGCGTCTCACAATTCTCGCTAGAGTATCGCTGGGTGTCGCTCTTCAGGTAGTCTCGCTGGTTTCATTTAACGCAGTGTCGCTAGTACAGTAGTGCGTGTGTGATGAGTAACGCTGGCAGCTTTTAATTTTCTAAGAGTAATGCTATTAATGTGTGTTAAAGAAAAATGGAGATTATGGAAACTAAACATGAGGAATATGTGTTTTCAGGCCAGGAAGAGCTCGGGGAGGCTTATAATCCACTTAGAGCTGAGACCAATCGTGAGTGACTATTTGTTATATCTTGTGATAAATTTAGTATGCTTATTGATGAGGAAATGTGATTCATTGTAGTATTCCTTATGAATGTTATGTGTTAGTAATTTAAAAGGGTACAAATGCTAATGTCTAAATATAATTGTGGCTGAGGGACCTTATGGTGAAAGCTTCGTGAAGTTAAGTGCTGAGGGACTTTGTGAAGGCACTTGAATAACTATAAGGAATGGATTACAATGCTCAGGGACTATGAGTGAAAGCATGTAGTAATCCATCACACACTAGCTCGTGCTGAGGGATCATGAGTGAAGGCACTTGAGCAAAGATAGAATTGGTTACCAGTGCTGAGGGATTTCATGTGAAGGCACATGGTAATGTAAATACAATTGAATAAGTGCTGAGGGACGGAATGTGAAGACACTAAATAGTTGCAAGTCTGTGAGACATGAGAACTTGATAGTTATATGTGTAATTTGGAAAGAGAATCTTAGTAATTCTTTGGGATGTGATACATTATGGTTACTGATAGACAAACTGGCTCATATTTGTTAGGAATAGTTTAGTGGATTTAGTCACTCACTGAGCTTTCTGCTCATTCAGTTTGTTGTTGTTTGTTGTTTCAGGTAGCGAGCGTGTCTGGGACGCCTAGCCTACAGAAGAATCTCGTCTGGGCCTATCTGGAAGCGAACCTCTGGGATAGTTGTAAATATTTAGACTGTATATATATCTTGTAATATGCATATTTCTTAGAGGAGAAAGGGGGATGTGTTGTACCTTATATGTATATATGCAGAAATGCTTGTTGAGAGGTTGCATGTTTTTCTAATATGTCAATGGAAATGTTGCTTTGAATTGTGATTTATATGGTATCCATTCTATAAAGTTTTATGTAAGGGAAACAGTATCATGCTCCATCCTAGGTATAGAGTGTATCTGGGATGCGGTGTGACAATTTGGTATCAGAGCATAAGATTTTGGGCTGTGAGGTCATGCATAGTAGATAGAAACATGTAAATAGTGAATTGATTACATACTATGTTATAGGAACATGCCCAGAGGTACCAGACGAGGTAGGCAGGAAGGCGCCGCGACATCGCACGCTACCGGGGAGGAGAGACAAGCGTCTAAAGGAGAATCTAGTAATCCTCAGGCGAGTATGAATATGGAGGAACAACTTTTTAGCAGAATCGCACAGAGATTAGTAGCTAGTATGGAAACAGTTCAGGGTGACCCTAAGAAAAAGTTTGGCATTGAGCGATTTAAGGCATTGGGTGCTCAGGTGTTTGAAGGCACCACAGACCCTGCAGAAGCTGAAGCATGGTTGAATCAGGTAGAAAAATGTTTTAGAGTGATGCACTGTCCAGAAGACAGGAAACTTGACTTGGTCACATTCATGCTCCAAAAAGGAGCTGAAGATTGGTGGCGATTGATAGAACACAGAAGTGAAGACGTGGGCTCTTTAACATGGGCAGATTTTAAGAAGTCGTTTCAGGAGAAGTATTATCCTAAATCCTTTTGTGATGAGAAAAGGAAGGAATTCTTAAATCTAGTACAAGGAAGTATGACGGTGATAGAATATGAAAAGAAATTTACGGAGCTTGCCAAATATGCTTTGGCATTGATAGCGGAAGAAGCTGATAAATGCAAGCGTTTCGAAGAAGGCCTGCGCAGTGAAATCCGAACCCCAGTAACAGCCAGTACAGAGTGGACAGACTTTGTAAAATTAGTGGAAGCGACCATGAGGGTAGAAAAGAGTATAACAGGAGTTGAAGGAGGCGGAATGAAGACTGGACAGACTTATAGTTCTTCACGAGTACAGACCCAGCAGGGTGAAGGACGTCGTTTCACACCAGGAGTTTCTGGTAGGGGTAAGTTTAAAGCCCTTACCACTGGTTCGTACTTTCCAGGAGGATCACGGAGGGGAAACCCACAGGGAGGACGAGGGAGGTTTCCTCAGACATCTGTACCTTCGGGTCGGTCACAGTATAGTCAACCTAGTGAATTTGTGGCCAGCTCAACACGGAAACCGTATTGTACTTCCTGTGGCAACTCCCATTGGGGACAATGTTACGTAGGATCTGATGTTTGTTATAACTGTGGATAAACAGGACATTTTAGAAGAGATTGTCCTCAACCCAAGAAAGGAAGGGAAGCAGAGCAAAGAACAGTGGTGCAGTCAGAGAATCAGACTAGACAAGAAATGAGTGTTGGAGAAGGAACTAGTGGAGGTCGACAGAGGGGTAGCACAGGTAGACCCAGACAGCAGGGGCAGGTGTTTACTGTAACACGGCAGGAGGCCGAGGCGACACCAGATGTAGTTACAGGTATGCTTACTATTTGTTCTAATACTGCACATGTGTTAATAGATTCAGGAGCTACTCACTCATTCGTGTCTTGTAAATTTGCTGCATATATGAATAAAGAATTAGAAACTTTGTCTGAAGCTTTACTAGTATGTACCCCTACTGGGGAAACCATTGTTATAGAACATGCTTACTTCGAGTGTGAGATCGTGATCGATGGTGTGGTGTGGTTGGCTGATTTATTACCTCTAGAATTATTGGAGTTTGATGTAATTCTTGGCATGGACTTTTTATCAAAGTATCATGCAAAAGTTGATTGTTTTAAGAAGGAGGTGTGGTTGTCGAGGCCTGATGGGGTTGATGTAGTATTTAAGGGGAGGAGACGAATTCTTCCTACTTGTGTAATCTCTGCAGTAAAAGCTAGAAAATTATTGAGTAAAGGCTGCGAAGCATATTTAGCTTATGTGGCGGAAGCAAAGACAGAGAAACTAAGACCAGAAGATGTACCGGTAGTGCAGGAGTTCCTTGATGTTTTTCCTGAGGAATTATCGGGTTTACCACATGATAGGGAGGTGGAATTTACTATTGATTTAGTTCCTAGAACAACTCCCATTTCACAGGCACCATATCGTATGACGCCGTCAGAACTGAAAGAGCTGAAGGTGCAGTTACAGGAGTTAGTGGATAACAATGAATTGTTAATCTATCACGAGAGTAGTTAGGTTGACAATAAAAGTTGCTAAAGATTATAGGAAGTTGAATAAAGCCACTAGGAAAGATCATTTTCCCCTTCCTTTTATAGATCAAATGCTTGATAGACTTGCAGGTTATTCTCATTATTGCTTCCTAGATGGATATTCAGGTTATAATCAAATTGTCATTGCTCCTGAGGATCAAGAAAAGACAACATTTACATGTCCTTATGAGACATTTGCCTTTAAGAGAATGCCATTTTGTCACACCCCCTCTCAGATTACCCACCTAATCTAAGGGGGAGTGTGACAAGTTGGTAACAGAGTGAAAGAGTCTTGGGAATAGGAACATGCATTGTAGTGTAGGAACATGTATATTGTTAGTAAATGATAATGTCGTATTGTCCTATAGGAAACATGCCACCTCGATGCAGGCGAGCTAGGCAAGCAGTAGCCGGAACTCCTGAAGCTACTGGGAACTAGGGAGATATGTCTGAGGGTGAATCTAGTCATCCTCAAGCTGAAGTCAATGTTGAGGAACAACTGTTTACTAGAATTGCTCAGAGATTAGCTGCAAGTATCGGATCAGTGGAATCCGATCCAGAAAAGAAATACAGTATTGAAAGATTAAAGGCTTTGGGTGCTACTACTTTTGAGGGCACCGTGGACCCTGTTGAGGCAGAGGCGTGGTTAAATTTGCTTGAAAAATGCTATCGTGTAATGAGATGTCCTGAAGACAGGAAGGTGGAGTTGGCAGTATTCTTGCTCCAAAAAGGAGCAGAAGATTGGTGGAAGACTGTGGAAAGCAGAAGAGGAGACACAGAAGGAATAGACTGGAATGAGTTTAAGAAGGCTTTCCAAGAGAAATATTGTCCAAGATCATTCCGAGATGCCAAACGGAATGAGTTTTTAAAATTGATACAGGGATCTATGACAGTGGCAGAATATGAGAAGAAATATACAGAACTGTCTAAATATGCCACGACGGTTATTGTAGATGAGACTGATCGATGTAAGAGGTTTGAAGAAGGGTTACGGGAGGAAATACGAACTCCAGTAACTGCCAGTGCTGAGTGGATGGATTTTTCTAAACTAGTGGAAGCAGCTATGCGAGTGGAGAGAAGTTTGATGGAGAAGAAGATGGAACGTGATTCATTTAGAAGTGGACGTGCAGTCCACTCTGCTGGTGTTACTCCGGGACAATCAGGAAGGAGATTTGTTCCTGGTGTATATGAAGGAGGAAATTTCAAAACTAAATCGTGGACAGACTACTTTTAAAACCAGCACTAGTGGAGGAGCACGGGGGCAAGGACCAAGGAATGTTGGTGGTCCAGCATAGTCAGTAGAAGGTTCTCGAAGTGGGCGACCTGGCGAGTCCACAGCCAGTTCCATACAGAAACCATTGTGTCCCACCTGCGGGAAGTATCATTGGGGACAATGTAGAGCCAATACGTGTTAGAACTGTGGATAGACTGGTCATTTTAAACGTGAATGCCCTCAATTGATGCAAGAAGACAAACCTGAACAGAAAGCTGTATCACATGTGGTGGGCCAGCCAGAAAGAGTTGCTGGAAATGTTGATGAGGGAACCAGTGGAACAAGGCAGAAGGGAGTTGCTGGACGACCAAGACAGCAAGGAAAAATCTTTGCTATGACTCAACAAGAGGCCGATGATGCTCCTAATGTGGTTACTGGTACTATTTCTATTTGTAATACTCCTGCTCACGTCTTAATAGATCCTGGTGCTACGCACTCTTTCATTGCTAAAATGTTTGCTAAAAAGGTAAATAGTATAATAGAACCATTACCTGAGGAACTGTCTGTTTACACTCCTATTGGTGATATGTTGATAGCTCGTGAAGTATATAAAGATTGTATGATAGAATTGGATGGTACGGCTATGACGGCCAATTTAATATCCTTGAACATTCAGGAATTTGACGTGATATTAGGGATGGATTTCTTATCTAAATATCATACCACTATGGATTGTTTTAAAAAAGAAGTGGTATTTAAAAGATTTGATGGAACTGAGGTTATTTTCAGAGGAGACAGGAAAATTCTTTCTACCTGTGTAATATCTGCAGTTAAGGCCAGGAAGTTATTGAGCAAGGGTTGTTCAGCATACCTTGCTTATGTGATTGATGCACAGGTTAGTAAGTTGAAACCAGAAGATATTCCAGTGGTAAATGAATTCCTGGATGTATTCCCTGAAGAATTACCTGGGTTACCACCTGATAGGGAGATAGAATTCTCCATTGAGTTGATTCCAGGAACCGCACCAATTTCACAGACTCCTTACAGAATGGCACCAAAGGAGTTGAAGGAATTGAAAGTGCAATTGCAAGAGTTGATTGATAAGGGATATGTATGACCTAGTGTGTCACCGTGGGGAGCACCGGTGTTGTTTGTGAAGAAGAAGGATGGCACACTTCGATTATGCATTGACTATCGTCAGCTGAATAAGGTAACAGTACGTAATAAATATCCGTTACCTCGTATTGATGATTTATTTGATCAACTTAAGGGTGCTACAGTATTCTCCAAGATCGATCTACGATCTGGATATCACCAGGTGAAGATCAAAGGAACGGATATACCGAAAACTGCATTTAGAACAAGGTATGGACATTACGAATTTTTAGTAATGCCTTTTGGGTTGACAAATGCCCTGGCTATATTTACGGACCTCATGAACCGTATATTCCATCCATACCTTGATCAATTTGTCGTGGTGTTCATCGATGACATATTAGTATATTCAAAGAATAAGAAAAAGCATGCGGAACATCTTCGTGTGGTGTTACAGACATTACGTAATGAAAGGTTGTATGCCAAATTCAGTAAATGTGAATTTTGGCTTGATCATGTTATGTTCTTAGGACATGTAGTGTCGGCTGAAGGGGTAAGTGTAGACCCGCAGAAAATAGAGGCGGTAGTTAATTGGGAAAGACCTACTAATGTCACAGAAGTTCGTAGTTTTCTGGGATTAGCGGGTTATTATCGCCGGTTCGTCGAAGGATTTTCAAAGATAGCATTACCCCTATCAAGCCTAACCAAAAAGGAAGCTAAGTTTGAATGGACATGTGATTGTGAGCAAAGTTTTCAAAGGCTGAAGGAAAGATTAGTGTCTGCGCCCATACTAACATTACCTACCCCTGGAGTGGAGTTTGAAGTATACTGTGATGCGTCGCGGCAGGGGCTAGGGTGTGTACTCATGCAGAGAGGAAAGGTGATTGCCTATGCATCGAGGCAGCTGAAGAAGCACGAAGGTGACTATCCGACACATGATCTAGAGTTAGCCGCAGTTGTGCTAGCCTTGAAGACTTGGCGACATTATTTATACGAGGAAAGGTGTCGTATACTGTCTGATCACAAAAGTTTGAAATATATTTTTGATAAAAAAGAACTAAATTTACGACAAAGAAGATGGATGGAATTAATTAAGGACTATGATTGCTCCATAGAATACCATCCAGGAAAAGCCAATGTGGTAGCCAACGCATTGAGCAGAAAATCGAGACAGGGCAAAGTAACAATGAATGTTATCAATGCAGAATTGACAACAGAGTTTAGGCGGTCAAACGCATCCCTATCAGTGGACGCATTAGGAGGGTTATTTGCACACTTCCATCTAAGACCTATTATGACAGAGGAAATTATTAATAAACAGATGGAAGACGCAATACTTAAGAACATAGTAGAAGAGGTGAAACTTGAGAAAAGAGAGAATTTTGAAGTCAGAAGTGATGGGACTTTGTTAAAGCAAGGAAGACTGTGCGTCCCCAATGACGCATCATTGAAAAACACCATATTAGAGGAAGCCCATAGTTCTGCCTATGCGATGCACCCCGGTAGTACCAAAATGTATAGAACTTTGAAAGAATACTACTGGTGGCCGGGCATGAAATGAGAAATTGCAGAATGTGTGGCAAAATCCTTAGTATGTCAGCAAATTAAACCGGAGAGACAACGACCCGGTGGACTCTTGAGACCACTTCCAGTACCTGAATGGAAAATGGGAACACATTACAATGGATTTCTTATTCGGACTTCCTAGAACCCCTGGAGGCTATGATGGAATTTGGGTAATAGTTGATAGACTTACTAAAACTGCCAAATTCCTTCCAGTTAAAGCGACTTCGACCTTGGATCAGTTGGCTAAATTGTATGCTGATAGAGTAATAAGTCAATATGGAGCGCCGGTATCAATTATTTCTGATAGAGATCCAAGATTTACGTCTAACTTTTGGCCAAGTTTGCAGCATGCGTTAGGAACTAACTTTTGGCCGCAGTCATGCATGCGTGTTGCAATTCAAAGGGAGCTGGGATACTCACCTATCTTTAATGGAGTTTGCCTATAACAATAATTATCATTCCAGTATTGGGATGGCACCTTACGAGGCGTTATATGGTAGGCGTTGTAGAACTCCTGTATGCTGGGGTGAGGTAGGTGAACGCAAGTTAATAGGACCAGAATTAGTTCAAGCCCTTTTGAAAATGTGAAACTTATAAGAGAGAAATTGAAAACCGCATAGGATCGACAAAAGAGTTATGCAGATAAAAGGTGTCGAGACTTAGAATTTGGAATTGGGGATAAGGTCTTCCTGAAATTGTCCCCTTGGAAGGGAATACTGAGATTTGGAAGGAAAGGAAAACTAAGTCCAAGATATATTGGACCGTATGAGATTCTGGAACGCATAGGGCCTTCAGCATATCGTTTAGCATTGCCTACGGAATTGTCCAAAGTACACAATGTGTTCCATGTCTCTCTATTGAGGAAGTATATTCCCGATCCCACCCATGTTTTAGAAATGCAACCTATTCAAGTGGATGAAGATTTATCCTATGAAGAAGAGCCTGTGCAAATTCTTGACCGCAAAGAACAAGTGTTAAGAACAAAAACAATACCCCTTGTGAAGGTATTGTGGAGAAACCATCAAGTCGAAGAAGCAACATGGGAAAGTGAAGAACAAATGAAAATCAAGTACCCTCATCTTTTCTTACCGTAATCCTACTTGAATTTCGAGGACGAAATTCTTAAAAAGGGGGTAAGGAATTGTAAGCACTGGTTTGCGTTGCCAAGAATTGAGGCACGGCCATGTGTTTGTGGCTATGCGTCTCAAAGGGAGAAGTGGCCGAGAGCGAGAGGAAAGTAAAACTTCGACTGAGTATTGATTAAATTATGCGTTTGTGGTTAATTCATGGAAGTTAGTGAGCGGAAGTAGTTACTGCGTTGGTACATAAGTAGTCTTGAAGGGGAGAGAGACGCACTTGAACCATGCGTTCAAGTCACTTTGCGTCAAAGACAGACATTCGTTGAGGCACCTGTGCTGAAGACAGGATGGTCTGCACGCATCGGAAGTAGAATTTCAAGATGGAAAGGAATGCGTTCAAAACAGGAGGCGTGCGGGGACACCCACTATGCGTTGGAAGAGAAGTTAACTTGAGTGCCGTGCGTTAGGAGGAGAACCCCGCGCTAGTCTGCAGAGGAAATACGTAAGTTAGCAGCCTAAGTCCTGGTGTTGAGAAGGTTAAGTCGGCAGTATAAATAACTAGATTAATTAAATGCTTAATCGTTTTAAGGACAATTCGAGAGCTTAAGTCGGTTCTATTCTTTAGATAAACTCCAGAAGAAGATTGAGGAGAGTGTTCTTGAGGATTCCGAACGAAGTTTGATTCACATCGAGGCTGGAAATGAAGTTGGAACAGGGGAATGACCGAAGCTACTTAGTTTGGTTGAGCAGTGACTGATATTCGGGATAGAACGTGAGGAATAAGCTGAGTTCAGAGCTGAAAATTTAAGGTTAGTAAGTTAATGCAATTTCTAACAACTTTTGTAAAGGATGGTGATGCTGAAATCGAAGTTTTACTATGTGAATCCTTAGGAAATCAGTGATTACAAGACTGTCTCGCAATCTGGAACAGCAGGAGGTAATTTTGGAATATCGCGAGAATGAGAAAGAGCTAAACCCTGAAATTTTAAGGTAAGCTTTAGAACGTGATTTTCTATAAGTTTGCAGAAGGGAAGAAACTCTGAATCTGTATGGAAATGTGGTTCTTCATAGGTTGAAGTAAGGGCGAGAAGAAAGGAAGGAGTACAGTGCAGAGTGCCGTTGGAAAAATCAAGTATCGGCACACTGTTTAGGGAATTGCAGCGAGACGGGTAACGCTGAGACGCAAAGGAGCTTTCCGTCTCACAAGTATCGCTAGATAACGCTGAGTATCGCTGCTCAGGCAGGTAACGCTGGTGCTGTTCTATCGGGTATCGCTAGTAACAGTCCTTTTTGGCGGGTATCGCTGAGATTCACGTTTATAAGTCAGTAGAGAAAAGGAAAGGAAGTTAGTGTTGACTAACACAGGGCATGTTTCTTTTGAAGGCCAAGAAGAAATAGGAACAGTATATAAACCACGTAAAGCCTAGAAAGAGTTGTGAGTGACACTTTTCTTGTTTTGAAACGATATTTATTTTAAATGTATAGCTTGGTTTTCTTATGAGATATGGCTTTGAGATGAACTGTTTTCTTAAAAAGCATGATGTTTGATGATGTTGTTCACAAGGCATGTTTTATATGTTTTTACAAGATGTTCAATGGCATGTTTTGAAATATTGTTTATCGTGATATATATATATATATATTGATTTTCATGAAAGATTTTCATATGAACTACTATGTGAAAGAAATTCTGAAACGTTTTAGAGGAGGCTCAGTGCTCAAGGACATGAGCAGGCACGTGAGTTTCCCCGGGACCCAGTACTGAAGGACTCGTAGAAGGTACTTGGGGCAACCCGACCTATTCCTATGTGCACATAGAGGTTAAGCTGGCTAGTGCATCGAGTTTGCTCTGCTTAAAGCCAGGGATGATTTTCGACGTTGACTGCGTAGAAGCATTGCTCCGCCTCAACTAAGGAAAACGTAGATATGTTTTTAGTGTTGATTTATGAGAATGATGAATTTCATGAAAAACATGTAGTACTTGAACAATTGTTGAGTCCTGATTTATTTGTTTTACATAACATGCCTGTTTAAAATGAACGCGCGTTTTATAAAGATTGGTCACTCACTAGGCTATTAGCTTATGTTTTCCAATGTTTCTTTTTCCCTCCCTAGGTAGCAAGGATGTTCCCGGTGCTCGCCTATCACAGCTCACCCTGCCTAAGCATCGAATATCAAGATTCAGTCAAGTTTGAGAGTTGTACGTTGAATATACATATGTAAATGGCATGTAGAACATATAGTTTGGAGTGGAAACTGTTGATAGTATTGTATATAAGGTGTTATGGATATGAATACGAATCATGCTATGTAATTAAGGTGTACCCTATACAGGGAATTGTATCAAGTTATAAGCATGCGATGTATGGCTATGTTCTATGTTTGTATATGAGTAAATGTGTGACAAGTTGAGGAAAGTTAGGGCAATATACGTCACAAGAGGGGTGATGTTTATTGTCTTCACACTCCCCCTTAGATTAGGTGGGTAATCTGAGAGGGGGTGTGACACATTTGGTTTATGCAATGCCCCTGCTACTTTCCAACGTTGTATGATGTCTAGTTTTCAGGGGCTCATCGAAGATATAATGGAGGTTTTTATGGATGATTTTTCTGTATTTTTGGGTCTTCATTTGATTCTTGTCTTGTTAATCTAACTCGTGTTTTGCAGAGGTGTCAAGATGCTAACCTTGTTCTAAACTGGGAGAAGTGTCACTTCATGGTGAAGGAAGACATCGTCTTGGGGCACAAAGTCTCTCAAAAGGGATTGGAGGTGGATAGGGCTAAAATAGCTGCCATTGAACAATTGCCACCCCCCAACAATGTGAAAGGAGTCAGAAGCTTCCTAGGGCATGCAGGGTTTTATAGGAGATTTATTAAAGATTTTTCTAAAATTGCTAAACCCTTGAGTAATTTGCTAGAAAAGGAAGCTAAGTTTATCTTTGATGATGCATGTCTACTAGCTTTTAATACTCTGAAGGAAAGACTAATTTCTGCACCTATTATTGTTGTACCAGAATGGAGTCAATCTTTCGAGATCATGTGTGATGCTAGTGACTATGCTTTAGGAGCTGTTTTAGGCCGACGTAGAGATAACATGTTTAGGGCAATTTACTATGCTAGTAGGACTCTTGATAATACTCAACAGAAATACAGTACTACTGAAAAAGAACTACTAGCTATTGTGTTTGCCCTTCATAAATTTAGATCATACTTGTTTGCTCTAAAATAGTGGTGCATACTGACCATGCTGCTTTAAAGTATTTGTTTGTTAAGAAAGATTCCAAACCTAGGCTAATGAGGTGGATATTATTGTTACAGAAATTTAAAATCAAAGACAGGAAAGGATGTGAAAATGTGGTTGTAGACCACTTGTCTAGAATTGAGAATGAGGATGCTAAATCATGGCCCCCAATTGTTGAGATGTTCCCTGATGAACAACTGTATCAGGTAAAAGATAGTTTACCTTGGTTTGCTAACATAGTTAACTATCTTGCAGGAGGACATTTGCCACCTGACATGAACTCTCAACAAAAGAAAAGATTCCTACACAATGTTAAGTCTTACCATTGGGAGGACCCACTTCTCTACAAGGTTTGTGCTGACAATATGATAAGGAAGTGTGTGCCTAAAGAGGAAGTGGTAAGTATTCTAAATTCATGTCATGCCTCCCCCTATGGAGGTCATTTTGGACCCACTAGAACTGCAGCCAAGGTACTTCAGTCAGGATTTTATTGGCCATCCCTTTTTAAAGACTGTTATACCTTTGTTAAATCATGTGATAGGTGCCAACGTACTGGCAATATTTCTAGACAACATGAGCTTCCAATGAAACCTATCTTGGAAGTGGAGCTCTTTGACGTTTGGGGTATTGACTTTATGGGGCCTTTTCCTATTTCTTCTGATGGCTACCTATGCATTTCACTTCAGACTGCTCCAAAGGGTAACTGATAGTGGAACTCAATTGATAAGGCCAAGAAGTGTTACCTATCTATTGGAATAACCTTAGTTTTTAACACTCTCCTATGCGTTATAGACATATAACGCATAGCGGCTGACAACCGGGAGAAGAGTCGCAAGTATGAATTGAGTATCACCATGCGTTTCTGATGTTAGATGTTAATAAACCCGAACCCTGTTTTTATCCATTCATTGAAATCATTAGCTGACTTTGCTGGGTCGCATGCCCATCCATCTTCCACAATTTAGTTTAGTGTACATGTTATCGCTTTCTTTAGATTAGACGCAAACAAACACCTCTCAACTATTTCTTGGTTACCACTACAACGCATATAATCCATTTAAATATAGAATCAACATAATCCCGGTGTTCGACCTCGAACTCACCGAGAAAACCTACTCCTTTGCTTATACTTGGGTAAAGGATAGGAAAATTTGACAGATCACCAACGCATAGCATTAAGCATAAGTAAGACGCATGCTATGTTCAACGCATAGTGTGTGAAACACATCATTGTAGCTTAATTTGCACATTGCGTTAGTACAATTTCAATTCACAATCTCATGCACAACAAGTTTTTGGCGCTGTTGCTAGGGACTTGAGATCTGTCTGTACAACAAGTTTTTGCCGGGGATTATTGCATTGATTTAATTTTTTTAATTTGGATTATTTGTGTTGTAGGATTCCTCAGTCAGAGGCCGCTGGTAATCTCACCACAGAATGTGGAGTAACGTTATTTGTGAGTGTCTTGAGGAAAAGAGAGTTTGAAGATGAAGCGAGCATAGGGTTTAATTATGTATATTTAAAGAGTATAAAGAAAAGGAAGTCTAAGGAAAACTTAACGTAGAAAATGTGTATTTTCAGGCCAAGAAGAGCTCGGGAAGGCATATAATCCACTTAGAGCCGAGACAAGTTGTGAGTGACTTCCTACTATATCCTGTGGTTACTTTTAGCACAATTATTTGGCAATGGATGAGTCGGAAGTTATGGTACGGTGTAGTATTTGAAGTAATTATATTGTGTCGGTAAGTTTAAAGGAATTAGATATACTATTTAAATGTAATTACGGCTGAGGGACCTTGTGGTGAAGGCCTAAGAAAATATGTAGCATGATACTCAGTGCTGAGGGACCAAGCGTGAAGGCACTTGAGTAGTTGAGTGGAGTAGATTTTAGTGTTGAGGGACCCTGAGTGAAAGCACGTGGAAATCCATCCTGTGTAAGCTCATGCTGAGGGACCATGAGTGAAGGCACTTGAGCGGAGATTTGATTGGTTACCAGTGCTGAGGGACCTCGTGTGAAGGCACATGGTAATATTGACATAGTTAAACCCAGTGCTGAGGGACGGAATGTGAAGGCACTCGAGAGTTTGCATATTCGAGAAACACATAATGTTAAGGCATATTTATGTGATTAGAAATGAGAATTTGTACTGGAAAGTGAATAAGTTGAGTTGTGCTTCGTCACAGCAAGGGTCAGATAATTGTCATGGAATTGTATGGATGTTGGCATGGTTTGTGATCTATAGCATAAGAGGCTTAGAGATTTTCTGATGTACGATTTGTGGTGGTTACTATGGTTTATTTTAGCTCATGAATGTTAGTAATACTTGAATGAATTTAGTCACCCAGTTTGTTTGTTTGATTGTGGTTTCAGGTAGCGAGCGTGTTCGGGACGCCTAGTGATAAGCACTTGAAAAGTGCTTTCTATTCTCTCAAATTAAGGGAGTTTATATTAGATTTCACTTGTTTGCTAGTGATTTTTAGGTTAAAACGAGAAAAATTAGGAGAAACGACTAAAAGATCAAAACCGAGCAAGAATACGGCGAAAAAGAGCTGAAAAACTCAAAAAGACAAATTTTGGGACAGCGTCGCAGCGCTTGGACGGCGCTGCCGCGGCACTAAAACCCGAGAGCAAACTTTTTTGGATGCAGCCCTAGCGCCACGGCACCAGCTTTCCTTAAATGAAAAATTTGTATTTTTGGAAAATTTTTGGGCAGCCAAACTCTATAAATTTGGGGGTTTCCAGCAGCCCAAAGCATTCAGAAAAATCAAAGCAAAGCAAGGAAGTTGCAGACCTAAAGAGGAACAAAAAGGAGAGAATGAAGTGAGAGTTCAAAGAGTGAGTTAGTTGCAATGAAGAGGAAAAGAGTTCAAGATAGTCGTGGTGCCCTTTGAATTCCGACGTGAGAGCCAAGGAGATCGTGACGGTGCTACCTAAATCAAGAGCCTCTTTTCAGTAGAGTTTCCCTTTCTTTACACTCTTTCTTTGTTTATTTTGCTTAAACATGTTGCTTCAAGCTATGAGTGGCTAAACTCTTTAGTTTTAGGGTTTTGATGATTTGTTTATGAATTCATGTTGATTTTGTAGACTTTCATGGTTTTGTTGGAATGATTATGCTTTTCATTGTTATTGTGTTTAATTCTTGTGGATTGGCCATCTTCACATGTTAGGTTAGATGTATGATTGAGAGATTGTATGTTTAACTTTATCTATAACAATGAATTGTTGTTAATCTATCACTAGAGTAGTTAGGTTGACAATAAAAGTTGCTAAAGACTATTTTTAATGCCATGTAATTTTGTATTGGTTTTAAGAGATTAATAATCAATCGAGTTGCATGAGAAAGGGTTGTTTTTGAGAGAAAATAACTTGGAATTAAGTTTCTAGACTTAGGCATATGAATTACAATAAAATCCATGAATTCTATAATATTGCATGATGAAATAAACAAGGATTCATTACCCTAGAACTCTCTTTGACTCTTGTGTTTCTCCCTTTGATACTTTCCTTATTTGATTTGTATTTTTCCATAACTCATAATATTCAATTTCAATCCTCAAATAAAATTGATTCAACTCTAGAATAGCTAAGTAACTTAAACCTTCACAATTGGATCTCCAGTGGAACGATATTCGGACTTAACCGTCTTCTATTATAACTTGACCCGTACACTTGCGGTTAACACTCAAAGTGCGCATCACCTAGCCTACAGAAGTTTCTCGTCTGGGCCTACTTCGGAGTAGACCTCTGGGATAGTTGTAAATACTCAGTTTATGTCCACGTTTTGTAATGTACATGTTACATGGGAGTGTTGGGAGGATTGTTTTGTAATATATATATATATATATATATATATAGAACACTTGATGATAGGTTGTATATTATCGCATGGCTTAATAGTTAAGGTGTTTCTATTTGAGATTAAGCTAGCATTTAGTTGATAATTGATGATATTTATATGATTTATGCTTTAGAGATGGACTAGAGAGAGTGCAGTTTCACACTCACTCCTAGGGATAAGGAGTATCTGGGAGGGGGTGTGACACAGGGACCTTCTAACGCAAGCTCAGTTATTACGCTTGCGTGGGTCAATGGAGCATTTATCACGTTTAGGGCTCATCGTAGAGGATATAATGATCGGCATTGTCACACCCTACTTTTTAAGAAAACGATGCGTTGAAGAGTCTATGAAGAAAAGAGGTAAAAGACCATGTTGGACGCATGGTCAGGACTAGGTAACGCATGGTAAGGGTGGACGCATGGAAGTAAACCGAGAAGGGAAAGAAGTGAAATGCATAAGCAAGAAAGTAATAAAGTTATATTGTGAAGTGTTGAAAGAGATTTAAGTCTCAGAAAGATAGAATACTATAGCAAATTGAGTAACGCATAGACTTATAGCAAGGAATGTTCACAAGTGTTGGAGAAGGTTGTGAAGTAAACATAAAAACTAGTGCATGTGGTGGACGCATGCTAATCTATCTTTAAGAGAAATAGTTTAAGTGCAAGGAATAAGGTTAAAAGAATAACCTTGGGAATAATCAAGGAATGTCCAAGGATAGGAAGATGGTTATGAACGCAGGATGAAGGTGAACGCAATAGGACCAATGCATAGAGGAAGAGCTTGAGAAGGATTTGTTGTCATCGACGCCTATTGTGTAAGCACTAGTTTATAATAGTGCAGCTATGCGTTGAAGGTGATCACGAATGGTTATTGTGAGCTGAAGTAGCCGCCGCGTTGGCGGGGAAGATACGTACTTGGCTTACCATGCGTTGGTAAGGTTGTCATGCGTTGAGATCCCTATGCGTTGAAGACAGAGTTATCTCTATGTGTCAAAGACAGTAGTATAGTTGGCTGAGAGTTAGAAAAGTGAGTAGTGAAGTTCAAACCTTAAAGGAAACTCAACGAACGCATGAAGGCGTTGTGTTGAATGAAAAGTTGTTCATTGGAAATGTTGGACGCATAAGATAAGTTTATAAAGACCAGGTGGCTTCGTATAGATTTGACATCTTATTAGTAGGAGGTGTTGAAGACATGTTAAGTGTTTCATGCAAGGTGACACTTGGACTAATGCATGGTTCATTAAGCATGCAGCGTGACATGTGGCAAACAAGTGGCACAAGGAGAGGAGAAGTTGGATGGCAAGCTCCCCATAAATAGAACTTTGAGGGAAAAGAAGCGACTGATGACTCTAAAAGAAGAATTTTGGAGAGAAAAGGGAAGAAAAAAGGCAGAAAGGAAGAATCCTTCCGTCCGTAGTAGGAGTCTGCGGCCAAGAAAGAAGGTATTTTGACAACGTAGCTATTTTATGTAAAAGCGGTTGTCTTGTATCGAAAAGGGGTCAGCCTTGCATTGAGGACAAACATAATGTCCAAGGTGAACACGGCGTCCAAATTTAAGTGATGCGTTCATGATGGACCTTGCATCCAAGAGAGGGCGACGCATCCGAAAGAGAAGTAAGAAGAGTCGGGATGCACTTTGCGGAAATAATCAACCATGCGTTGAAGGGCAGGGTTGTGTTCAACCGAGCTGACAGAGGAAAATGGAGCCTTGCGTTCCAGAGTTAGAACGCTGCGTCCAAGAAGCTCGGGAAGAGGAAATAGAGGAAAGGAAGAGGAATTATTCTTTGGCAAGAAAAGGTGAGTAACACCTGCGTTTTACAAAATATAATGAGTTCCTTATGAATCTGTTTTCTTGGGTTTTAAACAAATATATGCATGCGTTTTACCTTTAAACTTTGAGTATGCTGGTTACTTGTTATGAATTTATAAACGCATGGTGATTGGTTAATAGTTGTTTCATGACTTTTCTGAAAAGCATGGTGTTATATGATTTCAAGAAAAACTTGAAAATAGACTTGTATGAAAAGCATGCGGTTTGATATTAAAACTGGAAATTGAATTTAGCATGCTGATGAGGTGAGATTTGGAAACGGTTAATTTATGAGTTATTAATGTAATTTTTCCAAAATATGTATGATGTTTTATAAAACTTTGAAAAGGGACCCCAATGCTCAGGGACTCATAGAAGGCATTGTGGGCGGCCCGGATTATAAAGGTACCCCCCAGACTGACTTCAGGAAAGAAAGTTATGACCTACCAAAGGCAAAGAGAATGCTCAAGGACTCGTAGAAGGCGTATGGGTAACCTGGATATAGAAATGGGACCCCAATGCTTAGGGACGCGTAGAAGGCATTGAGGGCGGCCCGAGTTCTAGTACCTATGTGCATATAGAGGTATATACGACGCTGATGTGTTGAGATTTCTCCACACAGCTAAGGAAAATCGACGTTGAGGAGCGTTGAGCATTGCTTTGCCTCAACTAAGGAAAAAGTATTTTAAAAGAATGAGATTTTTGAGTATGTATTCTGAAACGGGCAAGCATGTTTTCACAATGGTATTTGAATATAATTTAATGTGATTTGGAGTGTTATATTTTATGCGAATTTGACCAGTTTTACAGTTAAAATATATTGTTTTCAGAAAACCGTTACTCACTGAGATGTTAGCTCACTCTTTTCATATGTTTTCCATTTTCAGGTAGCATGATAGTTCCCGTTGCCGATCGAAGTCGAGGTTTGTCAAGAGCGTGTTAATGGTATTACCGTCCTATAAGGATTTAAAAGGGACTAAGGTGAGGTTGACAGTGGGTTACGTGACAGGGTAGCCGGTAACTGCTGTCCTCACACTCCGTCTTGGGCTACGGGAGGGTAGTTCGGGGTGGGGTGTGACAGGCATAGTGTTCTCCTCTCCTAAGTATCGTATATACCTCTATGTGCACATAGGTTTTATATTCTGGGCTGCCCACAATGCCTTCTCTAAGTCCCGGAGCATTAGGGTCCCATTTCCATATCCAGGCTACCCATCTGCCTTCTACGAGTCCCTTAGCATTGGGTACCTTTTCTCTATATTTATATAAAACACAATACAGATTTTGGAAACATTATATCAAGAACTCGTAAGTTAACCGTTTCCAAATCTCACATCAACCAACATGCTTAATTCAATTTCAAAGCTTTAATATCAAACAGCATGCTTTTCATACAAGTTTATTTTCAAATCTTTCATGGAATCATATAACACCATGCTTTTCAGTAAAATCATGAAAACATGTATCAATCAATCACCATGCGTTTTATAAACTTATAGCAAGTAATCAGCATACTCATAGCTTTTCAAATAAGACGCATGCATTTATTCATTGGAAACCCATGAAATCATTTTCATTAAGAACTCATTTATATTTTGAAAAAAACACAGGTGTTACTCACCTGTACTTGCCCAAGAATAATTTCCTCTTCCTTCCCTCTATTTTCTCTTCCCGAGCTTCTTGGACGCAGCGTTCTAACTTAGAAACCCTGCCCTTCAACGCAAGGTTGATAATTACCGCAAACCCTGCCCTTCAACGCAAGGGTTGATTAGTGCCGCAAAGTGCAGCCCAACACTTCTTACTTCTCTTTTGGATGCGTCGACCTCTCTTGGACGCAAGGTCCAACTTGAACGCATCACCTATCTTTGGACGCGGCGTTCGCCTTGAACGTAGTGTTTGTTTCCAACGCAAAGCCTACCCCCTTTCGACGCAAGACAACTTCTTTAACATAAAATAGCTAAGTTGTCAAGAATACCTTCTCTCTTGGCAGCCGACTCCTACTACGGACGCAAGGATGCCTCCTTTCTGCCTTCTTTCTTCCCTTTCTCTCCATAATTCTTCTTCCAGAGTCATCAGTCGCTCCTTTTCCCTCAAGGTTCTATTTATAGGGAGCTTGCCATCCAACTTCTCCTCTCCTTTTGCCACTTGTTTGCCACATGTCACGCTGCATGCTTAATTAACCATGCATTAATCCAAGTGTCACCTTGCATCAAACACTTAACATGCCTTTTTAACACCTCCTACTTTTAAGGTGTCAAGTCTATATGAGGCCACCTAGTGTTTATAAGCTTATCTTATGCGTCCAACATTTTCCAATAGACAACCATTCATTAAACACAACGCCCCCATGCATTCGTTGAGTTTCCTTTAAGGTTTGAGATTCACTACTCACTTTTCTAACTCTCGGCCATACTTCCTTTGAACTCATTTTTCCACCGCATACTACTAGGCGTCAACGTCTCAACGCACACTACTATGCGTTTGTCTTACTACATAATACCATGCGTCAACCTGAACCGCATACTATCATGCGTCCATGGTCTTTCTCCTATCTTTGAAGATTCCTTGATTACCCCTCTATGCGTCCTTGTGCTTGTAATCCAAGGCTATTCATTTAACCTTCTCCTTGTACTAAAATATCTCTGATGATAATTTAGTATGCGTCCACCTCTTGCTCCAATCTTTGAGCTTACTTCTCATCCTTCCACTTTGTCCAACACCCAAGAACATCCCTTGCTAATAGTCTATGCGTTACTTAGTTTGCTATAGTACTCTTCCTTTCCGAGACACTTCACGACATAACTTCATTTCTCTTCTTGCTTATGCATTTTACCATCACTAATGCTTACATCTTCATCATAATTACCTCCTATGGGTTTCACTTCTTTTCCATGTGTTCACCCATACCATGCGTTACTTTGGTCCTGACTATGCATCCAACATGGTCTTTTATTTCTTTTTTTTATAGGTTCTTCAACGCATTGATTTTTAAAAGTAAGGTGTGACAGTTGGGCTGCTCCCATCACTCATATATTGTTTGGAGCTTCTGGCAGAGTAGAAACTCACAATACTTCTTTGACTGAGGAATTCCTATAACAAAAATAAACCAAGAAAACAAATCAATACAAAAGTCCCCAGCAACAGCGCCAAAAACTTGTTGTGCGTTTAACGTGCTTAAAATTATGCGTTACTAATCTGTCAAGTTTTCCTATTCTTCACCCAAGTTTAAGCAAAGAAAGAGGTTTTTTTGGTGGGTCCGAGGTCGAACACAGAGACTATGCAGATTCTAAAATTCGTTGGATTATTTAAGTCATGCGTTACAAAAAGGTGATAGAAGTGATGCGTTTAACTAACTACAAAGCAGTAAAACTACGCTAAAGTGATTGGATGGAAAGGTATGCGACACAGCAAGATTCAACTAATTGAATTATATGAATGGTAAAAACAGGGCTGGGGTTGGTCATCATCTAATTCAGAGATGCATAGTGAGATCTATTTCATACCATCGACTCTTCTCTCGGTTGTCAGCCACTATGCCTATATGTCTATAACGCATAAGAGAGTGTTAAGTGTCAAGGTTATTTCTATGTCTAGATAACACTTCTTAGCCTTGTCAATTGAATTCCATAATCACTTAACCTCTCGAGCAGTCTGATTATTACTACTTATATCAATTAGCTAGATGGACATAAGCATTAGATTAAAGTACAATTGATAAGATGGAATAGTCAAAACTATGGTTCTTATTTAGATGATAACACAACCCGCAACCCTCAAGAGAGTTAATTACCATGGATGGTAAACAACAAATGGAAAGTGATAAGAAATGAATGGCCATAGAAGATGTATAGATTGATGAAAATACAATTTCTTGTCTACAAACTTACATGTAAGAAAAAGATAGAAAGCATGAAATGGCTTCTCAATCTCTTGAGCTCGCCAGGATGGTAGCGTGAAGTCTGCTGTGAAGGGAAGACTCTTCTCTTTCAAGCTATTTGTCTCTGATTGTCATCTGGAGAGAACTCTGCTGTCACTTAGGAATTCTTCCGAGAGATCCAACAACATTTTCAGCCATGAAATCTGCCCTTTTATAGAGGCTGCGTTGCAATCGCTGGCAAATTTGCATGATTGGAGGCTGAATTGCTGCCTTGCGTTTATCTTGCCCAATTGCGTGATTTCCAGTTTAATTTAGATCCACCATTTTAGCCGCAGATCAAGCATATTAATCTCCTGACAATCTCTCAAGATTCTTGTCTGATTTTACGCTGCCTTGACAGTGGGAGTCGACCGGGAAGTCAATGACTGCTATCCTCACGCTCTGTCTCGGGCTACGAGAGGGTAGTTCGGGTTGGGGTGTGACAGTCCGCTACCCCAATGACGCAACCAATACCCTATTCGGCAAAACTAAAGTTCGTCGACCTGAAGAAAGGGAGATGTATGGAGACATTCTCGAAGGTATAGCCTGAGAGGAAAGGAAGAAGGAGAAATAAACCAACCCCTCCCAGGATCGAGGCCCCATAGTACAGCTGTAGGCATTGAAGAAGTGGGCACTAAAGTTGTAGAAAGAGGAGAGGAGGTTGGGTGATAACTTGTAGAAATACAAGTTATTATAGCCTTTCTCTTGGAAAAATAGAGATTAAATAGAGGATCATGCGGCAATTTATGTTGAATTCTATTAATAAATCTTCCTATGCGTTCTACTCTTGTATTTTGATGAAGATAATTATTTTATAACTTTTTGAGCCTAAAACGCATGTTTTAACGCAGGAACGCAAACGATGCATTGACTACTTCTTAACGCAAACTATGCGGTTGGCAATCTGTTCTCCTGAACGCATGATCTGAACGGAATGCGAGCAACCTGTTGATGCGTCAACTTCTCAACGCAGAACTATGCGTCAGCAACCTATGATGAGTTGAAATCAACCCAAATTCTCCATGGACGCATAACGACCATAAACGCAAGGCAGCGGAAAATCAGATCAGGATCTTGAGAGATTGTTGGAAGATTGACATGCAAGATCTGTGGCTAAAGTGGTGGATCTAAATTGAACCGAGAATTACGCAATTAGACGAGATGGACGCACGACATCAATTTCCTCCAATCACACAGATTTGCCACTGATTACGAACGCAACGTCTATAAAAGGGCAGACCTGCAAAATGAAAAAGTGTTGTTGATTCTCGGAAGAATTCCTAAGCGACAGCAGAGTTCTCTCCAGACGACAACCGGAGACGAATAGCTCGAGAGAGAAGAGTCTTCCCTCCGCCTGACCACTTCACAGCAGAACCTCACGCTTCCATTCCGACGACTCAAGACATTGACGCCTTTTCCTGCTTTCTATCTTGTTTTTCTAGCTTGATTTTAGATTTGTGTCAAGACATTGAGCTATCTAAAATTGTATTTCGTTCATCAATCTACAATTCTTCCATGTCTATTCATTTCTCTACACTTTCCGCTTTTTACTTTGAATCCATGAGTAACTAATCTTTCAAGGGTCAAGGGTTGCGTTAACATCTAAATAAGAACCATAGTGTAACTATTGCATCTTGTCAATTGCAATTTTAATCCGATGCTTATGTCCATCTAGCTAATCGATATAAGTAGTAATAATCAAACTGCTCGAGAGCGTAATTGATTGTGGAGCTCAATTGACAAGGCCAAGAAGTGTTGCCTGTCTATAGGAATAACCTTGGTACTTAACACTCTCCTATGCGTTATAGACATATAATGCATAGTGGCTGACAATCGGGCGAAGAGTCGCAAGTATGAATAGACTATCACCATGCGTTTCTGATGTTAGATGTTATCCAACCCGAACCCTATTTTATCTATTCATTTAAACCACTTAGCTGACTTTGCTGTGTCGCATACCTTACCATCTTCCATATTTTAATCTAGTGTACATGTTATCACTTTCTTAGTTAGACGCAAACAAACATCTTACAAATATTTTTGGTTACCACTTTAACGCATATAATCCAATCAATTAAAGAATCTGCATAATCCCTGTGTTCGACCTCGAACTCACCGAGAAAACCTATTTCTTTGCTTATACTTTGGTAAAGGATAGGAAAACTTGATAGATCTTAAACACATAGCATTAAGCACAGTAAGACGCATAGTATGTTAAACGCATAGTATGTGAAACGCATACTAGTAGCTTAACTTGTGCATTGCATTAATATAATTTCATTTCACAATCTGTCGCACAACAAGTTTTTGGTACCGTTGCCGGGGACTTGAGATCTAGCGTACAACATTGGGTTAGTGTGTTCCTCTGATGAGTGGGTTGCCCAAATCTTGGGTGGATGGGAGATGCAGGTGGGCCCTGCCTTTTGATGCAAAAGATAACGTGGTGGCCTCTATTAATGTTGAGCCTAGTTATCTAGAAGAAGAGGAGACAACAAAAGAAACACAGGGGCCAACACATGAAGAGGATAAAAAGAAGGCAGCATAGGAGAAGTTGGGGAGAATTGATGAAGAAGAGCTCGATCATAGGAAGGAGAGAATGATCAAGGCGAGTGTGCTGTAAGGGTTTATCCGTACAGTAGTGGGCCATAAAGACTAGGCCCCATCGAATTCAAATAATGGGCCCATCAGGAAATGTGTGGCCAATGTTGAGGCCAAGAAACAAACTTACGAGTTCGATGATGAGTATGAGACTATGTTGATAAAAAGGAAATCTATAAAGAAGGCAAGTGTCTTAAGGGCCGAAATGCACCTCAAAAGTGTGTTCTTAGGTTTAGATTTTTGTTGGTCTAATTACATAAATGAGTTATTTGATGCTTTATTCATCTATTTTTGGAGTAAAAGGACCAAAAGACCCCTTAGAAAGGTCAAACTTTGACCTAGGGCAAAAAATAAGTGAAAATAAGGCTAACAAATGTGAAGCAAAGAAGTTGGGCACCATAAACCCGAGGGGTTTCTATGCAGATTTTGTTGGGTTGTATGTCCTAAAACTTGTAGTTTTTGTAAATAAATGAATTTTAGTACATATGAAGTTATTCAAGTGAATTAATTATTTATTAATTCTAAATCCAATTAAATTACGAACCCTTGGTTATTATCATGAGTACTTGGACTTTATATGGAGACATAAACAGGATCAAGTTCGAGTAAGTAGCCTAAATAGTCTATAGTCAATGGATTAGGTTGGGTACCTCTTCTTGGAGACACTATTGAATACCGCCCGCTTCATGATTGTTACAAATATTGTAAGGTGTAATAAATGAAGTGATCCTGATTTGTCCTTGTAGAGACATGTGAACGGGGGTATTCTACATAATAAGATTGTGTAAGACTGAACCTAAAATAATCACTGTTACGTATTAACACTGTTTACGATTAACACTGATTAATTTCACTTATCGATGACCTAGAAAACTTGATCTGAATCTTGAGCTATCTATGAACTTCTGTTTATTCAGAATTCTCTCTTGATCTGCATAGACGAGAGTAAACTCAATAGCGCAGCTCAACATTCCTCCCATTTTAGGGATAGGACTGCATAGATAGCTGGGGACATAAAATTTTGATTGCGCCACTTTAAGTGTTAACCGCAAATGTACAGGTCAAGTTATAATATAAGACGGTAAAGTCTGAATATCGTTCCACTGAGGATCCAATTGTGAAGGTTAAAGTTACTTAGCTATTCTAGAGTTGAATCAATTTTATTTGAGGATTGGAATTGAAATTGTGAATTATGGAAAATACAAACTAAATACGGAAAGTAATAAAGTGAGAAACACAAGAGTCAAAGAGAGTTCTAGGGTAATGAATCCTTGTTTATTTCATCATGCAATATTATAGATTTCATGGATTTTATTGTAATTCATATGCCTAAATCTAGAAACTTAATTCCAAGTTATTTTCTCTAAAAAAACAACCTTTTGTCATGCAACTCGATTGATTAATAATCTCTTGAAATCAATAGAAATTACATGGCATTAAGAATAGTCTTTAGCAACTTTTATTGTCAACCTAACTACTCTCGTGATAGATTAACAACAATTAATTGTTATAGATCAAGTTAAACATACAATCTCTAAATCATACATCTAACCTAACATGTGAAGATAGTGAATCCACAAGAATTAAACACAATAACAATGAAAAGCATAATCATTCCAACAAAACCATGAAAGCCTACAATATCAACATGAATTCATAAACAATTCATCAAACCCTAAAACTAAAGAGTTTAGCCACTCATAGCTTGAAGCAACATAATCAAACAATATAAACAAAGAAAGAGTGTAAAGAATAGGGGCTCTTGATTGAGGTAGCACCGTCACAATCTCCTTGGCTCTCACGTCGGAACTCGAACGGCCCCATGACTCTTTTGAACTTTTTTCCTCTTCCTTGCAACTAACTCACTCTTTGAACTCTTTTATGAACTCTCACTCAATTCTGTCACACCTTACTTTTAAAAATCAATGCGTTGAAGAGCCTATAAAGAATAGAAGTAAAAGACCATGTTGGACGCATGGTCAGGACCAAGGTAATGCATGGTATGGGTGGATGCATGGAAGTAAACCGAGAAGGGAAAGAAGTGAAACGCAAAAGAGAAGATGTAAGCATTGGCGATGGTAAGACGCATAAGCAAGAAAGGACTAAAGTTATATCGTGAAGTGTTGAAAGAGATCTAAGTCTCGGAAAGGTAGAATACTATAGCAAACTGAGTAATGCATAGACTATTAGCAAGGGATGTTCTTGGGTGTTGAATAAAGTGGAAGGATGAGAAGTAAGCTCAAAGACTGGAGCAAGAGGTGGACGCATACTAATCTATCATCAAAGAAATATTTTTACAAGGAAAAGGTTAAATGAATAACCTTGGATTGTAAACACAAGAATGCATAAATCAAGGAATCTTCAAGGATAGGAGAAAGATCATGGACGCATGATAGTATGCGGTTCAGGTTGACACATGGTATTATGCAGTAAGACAAACGCATAGTAGTGTGCGTTTGAGACATTGACGTCTAGTAATATGCGGTGGAAAAACGAGTTCAAGGGAAGTATGGTCAGGAGATAGGGAAGTAAATAATGAAGCTCAAACCTTAAAGGAAACTCAATGAACGCATGGGGGCTATGTGTTGAATGAATAGTTGTTTATTGGAAAATGTTGAACGCATAAGATAAGCTTATAAAGGCTAGGTGGCTTCATATAGACTTGACACCTTAAAAGTAGGAGGTGTTAGAATGCCTGATAAGTGCTTCATGCAAGGTGACGCTTGGATAAATGTATGGTTAATTAAGCATGCAGTGTGACATGTGGCAAACAAGTGGCAAAAGGAGAGGAGAAGTTGGATGGCAAGCTCTCTATAAATAGAACCTTGAGGGAAAAGGAGCGACTGATGACTCTGAAGGAAGAATTCTGGAGAGAAAGGGAAGAAAGAACGTAGAAAGGAGGAATCCTTGCGTCCGTAGTAGGAGTCTGCGGCCTGACAACTTAGCTATTTCATGTTAAAGAAGTTGTCTTGCGTCGAAAGGGGGTCGACCTTGCGTTGAAGGCAAACACTATGTTCAAGGTGAACGCTGCGTCCAAAGATAGGTGATGCATCCAAGTTGGACCTTGTGTCCAAGAGGGGTCGATGCATCCAAAAGAGAAATAAGAAGAGTTAGGTTGCACTTGTGGTAGTTGTCAACCTTGCATTGAAGGGCAGGGTTGCGTCCAACCGAGCTGACAAAGGAAAATTAGCCTTGCATTCCAGGGTTAGAACGCTGCGTCCAAGAAGCTCGGGAAAAAGGAAATAGAGGGAAGGAAGAGGAACTATTCTTTGGCAAGTACAGGTGAGTAACACCTGCGTTTTTCAAAATATAAATGAGTTCCTTATGAATATGATTTCATGGGTTTCCAATGAATAAATGCATGCGTTTTATTTGAAAAGCTTTGAGTATGCTGGTTACTTGTTATAAGTTTATAAAACGCATGGTGATTGATTGATACATGTTTTCATGATTTTACTGAAAAGCATGGTGTTATATGATTTCATGAAAGATTTGGAAATAAACTTGTTTGAAAAGCATGTTGTTTGATATTAAAGCTTTGAAATTAAATTTAGCATGCTGGTTGATATGAGATTTGAAAACGATTAACTTATGAGTTATTTGATATAATGTTTCCAAAATATGTATTGTGTTTTACAAAACTTTGAAAAGGCACCCGAGGCTAAGGGACTTCGGAGAAGGCCAATGGGTAGCCGGGATATAGAAAAAGACACCCAATGCTGAGAGACTCGTAGAAGGCAGATGGGTAATGATAACTTGTAGAATACAAGTTATGATAGCCTTTTTCTTAGATAAATAGAGATTAAATAGAGAAGCATGCGGCAAGTTATGTTAATTTTTACTAACAAATCTTCCTTTGCGTTATACTCTTGTATTTTTATGAAGATAAATGATTTTACCACTTTTTAAGCCTAAAACACATGTTTTAACGCAGGAATGCAAACGATGCATTGATGACTTCTTAACGCAAGACGACACATTAGCAATCTGTTCTTCATGGACGCATGATCTGAACGAAACGCGAACAACCTGAAGATGCGTTAACAACTACTCAACGCAAGACTATGCGTTAGCAACTCATGATGCGTTGACAACGACCAAATTATCCATGGACGCATAGACGACCATCAACGTAAGGCGCCGAGAATCAAATCAGAATCTTGAGAGATTGTCGGATGATTGACGAACATGATCTGTGGCTAAAGTGGTGGATCTTAATTGACCAGAGAATTATGCAATCAGGCGAGATGGATACATGATATCAATCTCGCTGCCAAACAAGCAAATTTGCCATTAATTGCGAACGCGTTATCTATAAAAGGGCAAACCTGCAAGATGAGAAAGTGTTGTTGATTCTCGGAAGAATTCCATAAGTGACAGTAGAGTTCTCTCAGACTTCAACAGGAGACGAATAGCTCGAGAGAGAAGAGTCTTCCCTCCGCCGGACCACTTCACAGCAGAACCTCACGCTTCCATCCGGGCGACTCAAGACATTGACGCCTTTCTTGCTTTCCATCTTACTGTTTCTATCTTGATTTTAGATTTGTGTCAAGACATTGAGTTTATCTAAAGTTGTATTCCGTTTCATCAATATATATATCTTCCATGTCTACTCATTTCTCTATACTTTCCGCTTTTTACTTTCAATCCATGAGTAACTAATCTCTCAAGGGTCTAGGCTTGTACCTATCATGATCTCTTTCAACCTTGCCCATGGCTTGTACCTAATCCATTACTTACGCTGACACAAACATTTTTCCTCCCTTCCTTTATCTCAGCGCATAGAACTCTTCAGACTTTAATTCCTCTCAATCCCCATTTTCCTTCCGGGATTTTCTTATACAATCTGAACATCATTAATTGGTCACCGGATTATTCACAATTAATACATTTAGTTGTATGAGCTCGTACCTACTTGTGGATCCTTAAAATTTTTCCTTTACACTCCTCAGGTAGCTTGCGAAGTTCCGGTGTCTGCTTGCCTACCTCGTCTGTCCGTTAATCATAATTCACGATATTTCAATCTTTCTTTTTAGATTTACTGCTTAAACTTTTCTGTTCCCAAAATCTTTCGCTCTGATACCAACTTGTCACACCCCCTCCCGGATTATCCTCCATAACCCAAAAGGAGATGTGAAGTCAGCAACCTTGACTCCTCTGTAAGGTTCACTGACCAACCATTTTTACCAAAGACGGCCCAGACGAGGTTCTTGCATAGGCATAGCATCCCGAACTCGCTTGCTACCTGGAAAATTAGAAAAACATAGGAAAATGTGAGCTAAAGCCTCGTGAGTGACTGGTTTTGTAAAACTATCTTTTATTCAAAATTAGAAAAACAGGCATGTTACATTTATACGTATAAAACAAGATAAGTACATCAATACAACAGGAACGTATTTTCAACATTTCTTTTAAACCATATCAAAAATCGTTCCAAATCAATAGAGTCGTTTAGGAACAATTATACGAAAACTCGTTTGGGTTTTCAATCATTTCCCTTAGTTGAGGCGGAGCAAGACTCAACGCTCTCAACGTCGAAACATCCTTAGTCGGGGTGGAGCAAGGCTCAACACACCCAACGTCGAAATCATCCCTGGCTCAATGCAGAGCAAGCTTGATGCACTAGCCAGATTAACCTCTATGTGCACATAGGAATATGACGGGTTGCCCATGTACCTTCTCATGTCCTTGAGTACTGGGTCCCGGGGAAACTTACGAGCCTTCTTAAGAAGATAAGCACTGAGCCTCCTCTTAAACATTTTATCAATCAGTTTGAGTAGATCATTCATATGAAACCTTTTATAGGAAACAGGATGTTTCTTGATAAACTACATCTTGCAACATGCCTTTCAATGTAGTAAAACAATCAAATAAAACATGCCTTTTAGACGATATGATCAAACATCATGCGTTTCATGAAATCAGTTATCACAAAACCATATCGCATAAGAACATTTCAACAAAGCTCAGTTTTGAAAGAAGAAGAGAGTCACTCACAATTACTTAAGAGATTTCCTCTTTTCCTTCCAATCCCTGTCTTCCCGAGCTCCTTGAACGCAAGGTTTGAGCTCCCAACCCGCAAACTATCGCTGGTAACCGGTTGGACGCAACCCTGCCCTTATACGCAAGGTGCAGACTAACTCTTCTTATTCTTTCGGATACGTCGACCTTCCTTGGACGCAAGGTCTAACTTGAACGCATCGTGGTGTTCACCTTAAATGTTGAATTCGTGTAAAACGCAAGGCTCACCCTTCTCAACGCAAGCCAACTTCTTAACACCAGATGACTTAAGTGTCAAGGATGTCTTCTCCCTTGGCCGCAGACTTCCTCTTACAGATGCAAGGGTTTCTTCCTTCAGCCCTCTTTCTCTCATTCTCTCAAGGATTCTTACCACCGAATCATCAGTCATTACTTTTCCCTCAAGATCCTATTTATAGAGAGCTTGTCATCCTACCTCTCCTCTTCTACTGCCACTTGTTTGCCACATGTCATGTTGCATGCTTAATTAATCATGCATTAGTCCAAGTGTCACCTTGCATGAAATACTTAGCATGCCTTCTAACACTTCCTACTTGATAAGGTGTCACTACTATGTGTAGCCACCTAGCATATAAGCTTACCTTATGCGTCCGTTATGTTCCAATACACAACTACCCAATCAACTTGTGTTCCTATGCATTCATGGAACCTTCTTCCAGATTTAACTTCTTTACTCCCTTTTACTACTCTCAGCTTTACTACCTTAATTTTCCATTTCTCCTTCACATTCAAGTAGGTGTACAAATTCTAAACGCATACTACTATGCGTTTCAGCTTACCATAAAATATCATACATCTTCCTTAATCGCATACTATATGCGTTCGTCTCCCTTTTTTACATTCGTTCACAGCTACAATTCCTTCTTTGTACAATTATACCCTTCTAACAATGTGGTTTACCCTTGACTACCACATCCAACTCAAGTTCTTTCTTTATGTGTTTATCCTCTTGCATTCATCTTTACTTCATCCCGCGTCCATGTCTTCCTTTAAGGTCCCTTAGTTTTCCCTCTATACGTCCCTGAGTCATATACCAAGGTTATTCCTTTAACCATTTCCTGCTTAAACTTTTTCCTAAGCGTTTACCCGAGATCTTGATAACATTTTCCATTTATCATGAAGTTAAGCTCTTCAGCGTATAACTTATTAACCAATGGTAGCCACCATCGACTCATAAACCCCTCGTCGCATAGCTAATATTTTCTCACCACATAACTTTCTCAACGCATAGTAAGACCCTACAAATCGATGAAGTCCTACTAGCATATAATAATTCTTTAACGTTTAACATCTTATAGCACTTTAACGCTTAGCGACCCCTTTTGCACTTGCTGCACTAAAGAACTTCCCGATCAGCACAATGATCCTTATAGTAAACCTTCAGCGCATAGTTATTGTCCATCTCGTGGCTTACCAATTTATTATTTACCTTTAGCCTATCGCATACAACTACTCTCCAATTCAAGGTATTCTTCTCAACGTAACGTAAGTTGAATACAACCCTTGGTCAGGCTCCATCTTTACCTCCAAACATATAATAACACCCTTCAATACCTGACATACCTATCAAAATAACGACTTATCCATCAAAGCTATGGTAACAGTCTACTTCTTCCCTTCACACTAGCTTCCCATACTAGGCTTACCAACGCATAGCCGTAATCCATACTCAAATCTTGTTCCTTCACCTCCATTCACTATCGTTGTATAAAACACTCAACGCATTACTTTCCTTAGCTTCATTTTCCGACGCGTTGTCAACCTTTCCAACTCAAGGTACTTTACCCCATTCAACTTGCCATCATTAGAACCTAATTTCCAGAATATGTCTACTCTTTTCTTAATACCATTCATCCCAACGTATAGAATTTATTGGCCATAATTCAGTAGTTACACAATCTTAACTTTACTTTAAAAGTTCCGCTAATCCACACACTTTTATCCTTTTATCCTTATTAGTTATATGAATACTTAGGTTTTCGGGGACAGGGTATTACAGTATTACCGTCCTAGGAAGGATTTAAAGTGAGGTGATTTGACAGTGGGTTATGTGACAGGGTAGTCGGTAACTGCTGTCCTCACACTCTGTCTCGGGCTACGGGAGGATAGTTCGGGATGGGGTGTGACAAATTCTCTCCTTCTTGTGGCTCTGTTAGTCTGTAATTTCGTGCTTTGATTGATGATTAGGGCTGCTGAAAACCTCTAAATTTTTAGAATATTCAGCTCAATAAAACTTTCCAAAAATACATTTTTTTTCATTTATGGAAACTGGCACGGCGACATTGATCTATAACGCTACGGCGCTGCCAAATATGGAAAGAGAGCGTCGCGGCTTGCGGCTGTGATGCGTAGATTTGCTCTCAGGTTTTAGCGCTACCCCAATCTTTTTGAAATAATAAGTTTTTCATCTCTTTTTCACTGTATTCTTGCTCGGTTTTAATCTTTTGGTCTTTTCTTCTGATTTTCTCATTTTAACCTGCAAACCACTAGCAAACAAGTAAAATCTAATATAAACTCCCTTAATTTGAGAGAATAAAAAGCACTTTTCAAGCGCTTTTCAAATTTGCAAGACGGGAATTCACTTCTACCCAACTTAGGGATAGTAGAGAGTTTGTTCTCTTAAGTGTTGTTCCTAAGTCTAAAGTCCAAATGTAAGCCTCGTACTTGACCTTGTGAGAAGGCAAGATAAGAAGAGACCAGGAGATGGGCGTTTTGGTAGGAATAGTTGGCTGAAATGTGAGTGAGGGCAGAAAAATGGCTAAGTATCAGCTATGCGTTGGTGGCAACATGCCTTGACGGAAGCAGTTGTGGCGTGGACGCAGAGGTGAGGGAAGACTGTTAGGTGTTGAGGTCATGAGGTGTTGAGGTCACGAGGCGTGGAGAGCCACTCTGCGTCGAAGGTTATTTTGTCATAAACGCAATGAAGGCTACAAGGCGTTGAAAGTTGAAAGCCATGAGGCGTCGAGAGCCAATTCGCGATGAAGGCCACTATGCGGTGAACGCTACCATGCGTCGAAAGTGGGTATGCGTTGGTGCAAAGAAGGTTGGCCGAGAGAACAATGCGTTTGTCAACCATCTGGCGAGGGAGTTTTGAATTAGTAACACACAAAACAAAGGCTATGCGTTGCTGAAGCCAAACATAGAAGGTATGCGTTGATTAGATTATTGTATAGAGACGAAATGGAGTTTAAGTCGGTGGTATATATATATATAAGTGGATCGAGAATTCAATTGTTTGGATCACATTTCAGAGCTCGAGTTGATTCCATTTCGAAGCTAAACAACGGAGGGAGGTAGAAGAAGATGTTCATGTTGATTTGGAGTGGAATTCTCGTCGTTTCCGTGGAGGAAACTTGAGCTGGAGCAGAAGACTCAGCTGGTGTTACTCAATCAGAGTAACGTTCAATTTTGGGGGAAGAACAAACTAAGGAAACGATGGTTAGGGCTGAAATTCTGAGGTTAGTAAGGTTAACTCGATTTTTAGCAAGTTTCATGAAGGGTACTTGAGCTGAACTTGAGTAAATGTGTGTCAAACTCCAGGTAGAAGGGATCGGAGCTGAATTGCCGGATGATTAGGAGCAGTTCGGAGTTGTTGAAGGATATATCCTAAACGGAGAGGATATTCTCTATGAAATTTTGAGGTAAGATGAAGGACTTATGCCTTTATAAGTTTGTAGAAGGAAGTAAGTTCTAAAATTGGCCAGAATGTGATATTTAGCAGGTTGAAGAAAGAAGAAGAAAGGAAGAAGAAAATTGTTCTGCTACAGCGGTAGTATCGCTGAGAGAGCGAGAGACGGGGTAGCGAAACAAGTGTCGCTGTAACGCAAGAGGGGCTTTGCGTCTCACAATTCTCGCTGAAGTCTCGCTGGGTGTCGCTCCTCAGGTAGTCTCGCTGGTTACGTTCAACCCGGTATAGCTAGTGCAGTGTTATGTAATGAAGTTTCGCTAGTAGTCTTTAGTCTGTCTGTGGAGTAATGTTATTTAATGAGTGTAAAGAAAAAGGAAGACTAAGGAAAACTGAACGTGAAAAATGTGTATTTTCAGGCCAGGAAGAGCTCGGGAAGGCGTATAATCCACTTAGAGCCGAGACAAGTTGTGAGTGACTTTCCACTATATCTTGTGGTTACTTTAAGCATAATTATTTGGCTACGGATGTGTTGGAAGTTATGCTACGATGTTGTATCAGAAGTGATTATGTCGTGTTGGTAGGTTAAAAGGAAACTAAATATATTGTCTAAATGAAATCTTGGCTGAGGGACCTTATGGTGAAGGCCTAGGTGAATATGAACATGAAACTCAGTGCTGAGGGACCACGCGTGAAAGCACTTGAATAGTTAGATGGAATGGATTTCAAAGCTGAGGGACATTGAGTGAAAGCATGTAGAAATCCATCATATATTAGCTCGTGCTGAGGGACCTTGAGTGAAGACACTTGGGCGGAGATTTAACTAGTTACCAGTGCTGAGGGACTTCGAGTGAAGGACAAAATGTGAAGGCACTCGATAGTTTGCAAATCTGTGAAACATAATGATTAGACATTTATATGTGATTAGAAATGAGAATTTGTACTGGAATGTGAATGAGCTAAGTTGTGTTTTGTCACAGCAAGGGTTAGATAATTGCCATGGAACAGTAAGGATGTTGATATGGGTGTGATCTATAGCATAAGAAGTTTATAAACTTTCTGATATGCGATTTGTAGTGGTTACTAATGGTTATACTAGCTCATGATTGTTAGTAATAGTTGAATGAATTTAGTCACTCACTGGGCTTTAGGCTCACTCAATTTGCTTGTTTGATTGTCGTTTCAGGTAGCGAGCGTGTCCGGGACGCCTAGCCTACAGAAGTTCCTCGTCTAGGCCTACTTGAAGCAGACCTCTGGGATAGTTGTAAATATTCAGTTTATGTCTATGTTTTGTAATGTACATGTTCCATAGGAGTGCTGGGAGGATTATTTTGCATTACGTACATATATAAAGAATACTTGACGAAAGGTTGTATGTTATCGAATGTCTTCATAGTGATGGTGTTTCTTTTTGAGATTAAACTGGCATTCAGTTTTAATATGAAGATACTCATATGGTTTATAGTTTTAATATGCTATAGAGAGAGAGTGCGGTTTCACACTCACTCCTAGGTATAAGGAGTATCTGGGATGGGGTGTGACACCAAAAACTTGTTGTGCGTTTATCTTTATTATTAAGCTTACTACTATGCGTTTCTAGTCTGTCAAGTTTTCCTATCTTTCACCCAAGTATAAACAAAGAATGAGGTTTTCTCGGTGAGTCTGAGGTCGAACACTGGGACTATGCAGATTCTATAATTAATTGGATTATTTGAGTCATGCGTTTAAAGAAGGTGATGAGAAGTGGTGTGTTTAACTAACTAAAAAGCAGTAAACCTAAGCTACTGTGGTTGATGGAGAGGTATGCGACACAGCAAAAGCAGCTAGTTGAGTTATATGAATGGTAAAAGAAACAGGGATGGGGTTAGTTATCATCTAAAGTCGGAAACGCATAGATAGGTTTATTTCATACCCACGACTCTTCTCTTGGTTGTCAGCCGCTATACGTTATATGTCTATAACACATAGGAGAGTGTTAACTACCAAGGTTATTCCTATCCCTAGGTAACTCTTCTTAGCCTTGTCAACTAAGTTCCACAATCACTTATTCTCACGAGCAATCTAGTTATTGCTACTTATATAGATTAGCTAGATGGACATAAGCATTTGATTAAAAATACATTTGACAAGATGAAATAGTCTTCTACGGTTCTTTATTTAGATGATAACACAACCCGTAATCCTTGAGAGAGTTAGTTACACATGGATGATAAATAGCAAATGGAAAGTGATGAGAGATGAATAGCCATGGGAGATGTATATATTGATGATCGGAATAACTTTTTAGAAAATACAATTCCTTGCTAATAGACTAAAATTAAAGTAAGAAAAGAGATAGAAAGCATGGAATGGCTTCTCAATGTCTTGAGCTCGCCAGGATGGTAAGAAAAGAGATAGAAATACATTTCTATAAGATGTGCAATGGCATGTTTTGAAATATTGTTTATCGTGATAAATTGATTTTCATGAAAACTTTTCATATGAACTACTATGTGAAAGAAATTCTGAAATGTTTTAAGAGGAGGCTCAGTGCTCAAGGACATGAGAAGGCATGTGAGTTTCCCCGAGACCCAGTACTCAAGGACATGAGAAGGTACATGGGCAACCCGACCTATTCCTATGTGCACATAGAGGATTAGCTGGCTAGTGCATCGAGCTTGCTCTGCCTGAAGCCAGGGATGATTTCGACGTTGAGTGCGTAGAAGCATTGCTCCGCCTCAACTAAGGGAAAAGTTTGAAAAACTACTTGATGTTAATAAATTTCTTGAAAAACATTTTGATATGATTTTCGTATTGATTTATGAGAATGATGAATTTCGTGAAACGCATGTTACATTTGGAATAATGTTAAACTTTGATTTACTCGTTATATGAAACATGTCTGTTTTAAATGAATGCCGTTTTATAAAGATTCGTCACTCACTAGGCTATTAGCTTATGTTTTCCAATGTTTTCTTTTTCCCTCCCCAGGTAGCAAGGACGTTCCCGGTGCTTCGCCTAATACAGCTCACCCTGCCTAAGCCTCGAACATCAAGATTCAGTGAAGTTTAGGAGTTGTACGTTGAATATACTTATGTAAATGGCATGTAGAACATATAGTTTTGAATGGGTACTGTCAATGGTGTTGTGTATGTTGTATTTTGGATATGAAGATGAATTCATGTTATGTATTAAAGGTGTACCCTATACAGGGAATTGCATCAAGTTATAAGCATGCGATGTATGACGGTAATCTATATTATATATGAGTAAATGTATGTTCAGGAATGTAAGCTAGGGCAATATGCGTCACAAGAGGGGTGATGTTTATTGTCTTCACACTTCCCCTTAGGTTAGGTGAATAATCTGGGAGGAGGTGTGACAAGTTGGTATCAGAGCGAAAGAGTCTTGGGAATAGGAACATGCATTGTGGTGTAGGAACATGAATATTGTTAGTCAATGATAATGTCGTATTGTCCTATAGGTAACATGCCACCTCGAGGCAGGCGAGCTAGGCAAGCAGTAGCCGGAACTCCTGAAGCTACTGGGAACCAGGGAGATATGTCTGAGGGTGAATCTAGTCATCCTCAAGCTGAAGTCAATGTTGAGGAACAACTGTTTACTAGAATTGCTCAGAGATTAGCTGCAAGTATCGGATCAGTGGAATCCGATCCAGAAAAGAAATACAGTGTTAAAAGATTAAAGGCTTTGGGTGCTACTACTTTTGAGGGCACCGTGGACCCTGTTGAGGCAGAGGCGTGGTTAAATTTGCTTGAGAAATGCTATCGTGTAATGAGATGTCCTGAAGACAGGAAAGTGGAGTTGGCTGTATTCTTGCTCCAAAAAGGAGCAGAAGATTGGTGGAAGATTGTGGAAAGCAGAAGGGGAGACATAGAACGAATAGACTGGAATGAGTTTAAGAAGGCCTTCCAAGAGAAATATTGTCACAGATCATTCCGAGATGCCAAACGAAATGAGTTTTTGAGATTGATACAGGGATCTATGACAGTGGTAGAATATGAGAAGAAATACACAGAACTGTCTAAATATGCCACGACAGTTATTGTAGATGAGACTGATCGATGTAAGAGGTTTGAAGAAGGGTTGCGGGAGGAAATACGAACTCCAGTAACCGCTAGTGTAGAATGGATGGATTTTTCTAAATTAGTGGAAGCAGCTATGCGAGTGGAGAGGAGTTTGATGGAGAAGAAGATGGAACGTGATTCATTTAGAAGTGGACGTGCAGTCCACTCTTCTGGCGTTACTCCGGGACAGTCAGGAAAGAGATTTGTTCCTGGTGTGTTCAAAGGAGGAAATTTCAAAACTAAATCGAGTGGACAGACTACTTTTAAAACCAGCACTAGTGGAGGAACACGGGGGCAAGGACCAAGGAATGTTGGTGGTCCAGCACAGTCAGTAGAAGGTTCACGAAGTTGGCGAGCTGGTGAGTCCACAGCCAGTTCTACACAGAAACCATTGTGTCCCACCTGCGGGAAATATCATTGGGGACAATGTAGAGTCAATGCATGTTATAACTGTGGACAGACTAGCCATTTTAAACGTGAATGCCCTCAATTGATGCAAGAAGACAAATCTGAACAGAAAACTGTATCACATGTGGTGGGCCAGCCACGAAGAGTTGCTGGAAATGTTGACGAGGGAAACAGTGGAACAAGACAGAAGGGAGTTACTGGACGACCAAGATAGCAAGGAAAAATCTTTGCTATGACTCAACAAGAAGCTGATAATGCTCCTAATGTGGTTACTGGTACTATTACTATCTGTAATACTCCTGCTCAGGTCTTAATAGATCCTGGTGCTACGCATTCTTTTATTGCTAAAATGTTTGCTAAAAAGATAAATAGTATAATAGAACCATTACCTGAGAAATTGTCTGTATACACTCCTATTGGTGATATGTTGATAGCTCGTGAAGTGTATAAAGATTGTATGATAGAGCTGGATGGTATGGCTATGACGGCCAATCTAATATCCTTGGACATCCAGGAATTTGATGTGATACTAGGGATGGACTTCTTATCTAAATATCATGCTACCATGGATTGTTTTCAAAAAGAAGTGGTATTTAAGAGATCTGATAGAACTGAGGTTACTTTCAGAGGAGACAGGAAAATTCTTTCTACCTGTGTAATATCTGCAGTTAAGGCCAGAAAGTTATTGAGCAAGGGTTGTTCAGCATACCTTGCTTATGTGATTGCTGCACAGGTTAGTAAATTAAAACCAGAAGATATCCCAGTGATAAATGAATTCCTGGATGTATTTCCTGAAGAATTACCCGGGTTACCACCTGACAGGGAGATAGAATTCTCCATTGAGTTGATTCCAGGAACTGCACCAATTTCACAGACTCCATATAGAATGGCACCCAAGGAGTTAAAGGAATTGAAAGTGCAATTGCAAGAATTGATTGATAAGGGATATGTACGACCTAGTGTGTCACCGTGGGAAGCACCGGTGTTGTTTGTGAAGAAAAAGGATTGCACACTTCGATTATGTATTGACTACTGTCAGCTAAATAAGGTAACAGTACGTAATAAATATCCGCTACCTCGTATTGATGATTTATTTGATCAACTTAAAGGTGCTACAGTATTCTCCAAGATCGATCTACGATCTGGATACCACCAGGTGAAGATCAAAGGAACGGATATACCGAAAACTGCATTAAGAACAAGGTATGGACATTACGAATTTTTAGTAATGCCTTTTGGGTTAACTAATGGCCCGGCTGTATTTATGGACCTCATGAACCGTATATTCCATCCATACCTTGATCAATTTGTCGTAGTATTCATTGATGACATATTAGTATATTCAGAGAATAAGGAAAAGCATACGGAACATCTTCGTGTAGTGTTACAGACATTACGCAATGAAAGGTTGTATGCCAAATTCAGTAAATGCGAATTTTGGCTTGATCATGTTATGTTCTTAGGACATGTAGTGTCGGCTGAAGGGGTAAGGGTAGACCCGCAGAAAATAGAGGCTATAGTTAATTGGGAAAGACCTACTAATGTCACAGAAGTTCGTAGTTTTTTGGGATTACCGGGTTATTATCGCCGGTTTGTTGAAGGGTTTTCAAAGATAGCATTACCCCTAACAAGCCTAACCAAAAAGGAAGCTAAGTTTGAATGGACAAGTGATTGTGAGCAAAGTTTCCAAAGGCTGAAGGAAAGATTAGTGTCTGCACCCATACTAACATTACCTACCCCTGGAGTGGAGTGTGTGATGCGTCGCGGCAGGGGTTAGGGTGTGTACTCATGCAGAGAGGAAAGGTGATTGCCTATGCATCGAGGCAGCTGAAGAAGCACGAAGGTAACTATCCGACGCATGATCTAGAGTTAGCCGCAGTCATGCTGGCCTTGAAGATTTGGCGACATTATTTATACGGGGAAAGGTGTCGCATACTGTCTGAGCACAAAAGTTTGAAATATATTTTTGATAAAAAAGAACTAAATTTACGACAAAGAAGATGGATGGAATTAATTAAGGACTATGATTGCTCCATAGAATACGATTCAGGAAAAGTCAATGTGGTAGCCGACGCATTGAGTAGAAAATCGAGACAGGGCAAAGTTTCAATGAATGTTATTAATGCGGAATTGACAACAGAGTTTAGGCGGTCAAACGCATCCCTATCAGTGGACGCATTAGGAGGGTTATTTGCACATTTCCATCTAAGACCTACTATGACAGAGGAAATTATTAATAAACAGATGGAAGACGCAATACTTAAGAACATAGTAGAAGAGGTGAAACTTGAGAAAAGAGAGGATTTTGAAGTCAGAAATGATGGGACTTTGTTAAAGCAAGGAAGACTGTGCGTCCCCAATGACGCATCATTGAAAAACGCCATATTAGAGGAAGCCCATAGTTCTGCCTATGCGATGCACCCCGGTAGTACCAAAATGTATAGAACTTTGAAAGAATACTACTGGTGGCCGGGCATGAAATGAGAAATTGCAGAATGTGTGGCAAAATTCTTAGTATGTCAGCAAATTAAACTGGAGAGACAACGACCCGGTGAACTCTTGAGACCACTTCCAGTACCTAAATGGAAATGGGAACACATTACAATGGATTTCTTATTCGAACTTCCTAGAACCCCTGGAGGTTATGATGGAATTTGGGTAATAGTTGATAGACTTACTAAAACTGCCAAATTCCTTCCAGTTAAAGCGACTTCGACCTTGGATCAGTTGGCTAAATTGTATGTTGATAGAGTAATAAGTCAATATGGAGCGCCGGTATCAATTATTTCTGATAGAGATCCAAGATTTACGTCTAAATTTTGGGCAAGTTTGCAGCATGCGTTAGGAACTAAACTGAAGTTTAGCACAGCCTTCCATCCTCAAACGGATGGGCAATCAGAAAAGACGATTCAAACCTTAGAAGATATGTTGCGTGCATGCGTGTTGCAATTCAAAGGGAGCTGGGATACTCACCTATCTTTAATGGAGTTTGCCTATAACAATAATTATCATTCTAGTATTGGGATGGCACCTTACGAGGCATTATATGGTAGGCGTTGTAGAACTCCTGTATGCTGGGGTGAGGTAGGTGAACGCAAGTTAATAGGGCCAGAATTAGTTCAAGCCACTTCTGAAAATGTGAAACTTATAAGAGAGAAATTGAAAACCGCACAGGATCGACAAAAAAGCTATGCAGACAAAAGGCGTCGAGACTTAGAATTTGAAATTGGGGATAAAGTCTTCTTGAAATTATCTCCTTGGAAGGGAATATTGAGATTTGGAAGGAAAGGAAAACTAAGCCCAAGATACATTGGACCGTATGAGATTCTGGAACGCATAAGGCCTTCAGCATATCGTTTAGCATTGCCTGCAGAATTGTCCAAAGTACACAATGTGTTCCATGTCTCTTTATTGAGGAAGTATATCCCCGATCCCACACATATTTTAGAAACGCAACCTATTCAAGTGGATGAAGACTTATCCTATGAAGAAGAGCCTGTGCAAATTCTTGACCGCAAAGAACAAGTGTTAAGAACAAAAACAATACCGCTTGTGAAGGTATTGTGGAGAAACCATCAAGTCGAAGAAGCAACATGGGAAAGTGAAGAACAAATGAAAATCAAGTACCCTCATCTTTTCTTACCGTAATCCTACTTGAATTTCGGGACGAAATTCTTAAAAAGGGGGTAAGGAATTTTAAGCACTGGTTTGCGTTGCCAAGAATTGAGGCACGGACATGTGTTTGTGGCTATGCGTCTCAAAGGGAGAAGTGGCCGAGGACAAGAGGAAGTAAAATTTTGGTTAAGTATTGACTAAGTCTATGCGGTTGCGGTTAATTCACGGAGGTTAGTGAGCTAAAGTAGCTACCCGCGTTGATAAATAAGTAATCCTGATGGGGGAAGAAACGTACTTGAACCATGCGTTCAAGTCACTCTGCGTCGAAGATAGACATGCGATAGAGGCACTTGTGTCGAAGACAAGACAGTCTGACGCAACGAAAGTAGAATCGCAAGATGGAGAGTTATGCGTTCAAGTTAGGGGGCGTGTGGAGACGCCCACCATGTGTTGGAAGAGGAGTTAGCTTGAGTGCCATGCGCTGAGAGGAGAACTTCGCGCTAGTCTGCAGATGAATAATACGTAAGTAAGCAGCCTCAGTCTTGGTGTTTGAGAAGATTAAGTCGGTAGTATAAATAGCTGGATTAATTAAATGTTTAATTATTTTTTTTAAGGACAATTCGAGAGCTTAAGTCGGTTTTGTTCTTCAGATAAACTTCAGAAGAAGATTGAGGAAGGTGTTCTTGAGGATTCCGGACGAAGTTGATTCACATCGAGGCTGGAAACGAAGTTGGAACAGGGGAATGACCGAAGTTACTTGGTTTGATTGAGCAGTGACTGTTATTCGGGACAGAACATGAGGAAGAAGCTGAGTTCAGATCTGAAAATTTAAGGTTAGTAAGTTAACACAATTTCTAACAACTCTTGTAAAGGATGGTGATGCTGAAAGTGAAGATTTACTATGTGAATCCTTAGGAAACCAGTGATTACAAGACTGTCGCGCAATCCGGAACAGCAGGAGGTAATTTCGGAATATCGTGAGAAGGAAGAAGAGCTACAACCTGAAATTTTAAGGTAAGCTACTGAACTTGATTTCCTATAAGTTTGTAGAAGAGAAGAAACTCTGAATCCGTATGGAAATGTGACTTTTAATAGGTTAAAGTAAGAACGGGAAGAAAGGAAGAAGTTACAGTGCAGAGTGCCGTTGGGAAATCAAGTATCGGCACACTGTCTGGGAATAGGTAGCGAGGCGGGTACCGCTGAGACGCAAAGGGGCTTTCCGTCTCACAGATATCGCTGGATAACGCTGAGTATTGCTGCTCAGGTAGGTAACGCTGGTGCTGTTCTATCAAGTATCGCTAGTAACTGTGTTAATCGGCGGGTATCGTTGGGATTCTCGTTATAAGACAGTAGAGATAAAGGAAAGGGAATTAATCTTGACTAACGCAAAATGTGTTTCTTGTGCAGGCCGAGAAGAAATAGGAACAGTGTATAAACCACATAAAGCCTAGGAAAAGTAGTGAGTGACACTTTTCTCGCTTTGAAATGAAATTTATTGAAAATGTTTGGCTTGGTTTTCTTATGAGTTATGGTTTGAGATGAAATGTTTTCTTAAAAACTTGATGTTTGATGATGTTTATATGGCATGTTTGAAATATTGTTTATCGTGATAAATTGATTTTCATGAAAAATTTTCATATGAACTACTATGTGAAAGAAATTCTGAAATGTTTTAAGAGGAGGCTCAGTGCTCAAGGACATGAGAAGGCACGTGAGTTTCCCCGAGACCCAGTACTCAAGGACATGACTTCTCATGTGCACATAGAGGATTAGCTGGCTAGTGCATCGAGCTTGCTCTGCCTGAAGCCAGGGATGATTTCGACGTTGAGTGCGTAGAAGCATTGCTCCGCCTCAACTAAGGGAAAAGTTTGGAAAACTACTTGATGTTAATAAATTTCTTGAAAAACACTTTGATATGATTTTAGTATTGATTTATGAGAATGATGAATTTCGTGAAACGCATGTTACATTTGGAATAATGTTAAACTCTGATTTACTCGTTATATGAAACATGCCTGTTTTAAATGAATGCCGTTTTATAAAGATTCGTCACTCACTAGGCTATTAGCTTATGTTTTCCAATGTTATCTTTTTCCCTCCCCAGGTAGCAAGGACGTTCCCGGTGCTTCGCCTAATACAGCTCACCCTGCCTAAGCCTCGAACATCAAGATTCAGTAAAGTTTAGGAGTTGTACGTTGAATATACTTATGTAAATGGCATGTAGAACATATAGTTTTGAACGGGTACTGTCAATGGTGTTGTGTATGTTGTATTTTGGATATGAAGATGAATTCATGTTATGTATAGTGTACCCTATACAGGGAATTGCATCAAGTTATAAGCATGCGATGTATGACGGTAATCTATATTATATATGAGTAAATGTATGTTCAGGAATGTAAGCTAGGGCAATATGCGTCACAAGAGGGGTGATGTTTATTGTCTTCACACTTCCCCTTAGGTTAGGTGAATAATCTGGAAGGGGGTGTGACAGTATACATGCCTTGAGAAAAGAAAAAGTGTACACAAAATATATGAGCTTTATTTGTCTATCTTTTTAAATGTTAAACTTGTAATGAGTATGCATGGATAGGGGTAAAAAGAGCTGCCTTTGCTGTGATCAGTAAGGACGCCTAGGAATTGACTAGGTACGAGTCCCTACAGTGAATGTGTAAAAGCTAGTGCCTCTAGGTAAAAGAATGCAAGTTTGGTCCCATAAAAAATATATATATGATTAACAGGCACCTTAGTGGACATATTACTCATTTGAATGCATGAAAGCTTGAAGATTGGTGCATGAGCTAGAGTAGGGGGAAAACTAAAGAAATTCTCTTAAGTCCTAATTTGAGTTCTAGTATTTTGAATTGAAGGAGGCTTGCACACACACACATGGGAGGTAGCAAGATTTGGCCTTGAATAATTATAACAATATAGATATGCTTGCATGTTTCTACTTAAGCTCTGAATGCTATTCTCTGAGACATGAGTCAATTGCACACTTCTTCATCTAAAACTCCATATTATTTGATTTTATTCTTTGCTCGGGACTAGCAAATCTCTAAGTTTGGGGTGTTGATAAGCACTTGAAAAGTGCTTATTATTCTCTCAAATTAAGAGAGTTTTATATTAGATTGCACTTGTTTGCTAGTGATTTTCAGGTTAAAACGAGGAAAATTAGAAGAAACGACTAAAAGATCAAAACCGAGCAAGAATATGGCGAAGAAGAGCTGAAAAACGCATCCTTGTTGAAACGCATGATGCGCCGCGGCGCTGAAGCAGAAACGCATCAGCATGGACGCAAAGTAGCACCGCAGCGCTGGGAAGGCGCTGCCTCGACGCATCCTTGATAAACGCAAGACAGCGTCGCGGCACCGAGAGCAACTTATTTTTGGCCGCAACGTTAGCGCCGCGGCGCCAGCGTTAATTAAAACGAAAAGTTTGTATTTTAGGTTAAATTTTTGGCGGCCAAACTCTATAAATTTAGGGTTTTTCAGCAGCCAAAAAGGGGGAGGAGAAATATCAAGAAAAGCAAGAAAGTTGCAGACCTAAAGAAAGATCAAAAAGGGTGAGAATCAAGCGAGAGTCCAAGAGTGAGTTAGCCGCAAGGAAGAGGAAAAGAGTTCGAGATAGTCTTGGTGCCCTTCGAAGTCCGACGTGAGAGCCGAGGAATTTGTGACGGTGCTGCCTCAATCAAGAACCTCTTTTCAGTAGAGTTTCCTTATTCTTTACACTCTTCCTTTGATTATTTTTGTTCAACATGTTGCTTCACGCTATGAGTGGCTAACCTCTTTAGTTTTAGGGTTTTGATGAATTGTTTGTGAATTCATGTTAATTTTTGTAGACTCATGGTTTTGTTTGAATAAATTGTGCTTTTCATTGTTATTGTGTTTAATTCTTGAAGATTGGCCACCTTCACATGTTAGGTTAGATGTATGATCGAGAGATTATATGTTTAATTTGATCTATAACAATGAATCGTTGTTAATCTATCATGAGAGTAGTTAGGTTGACAATGAAAGTTGCTAAAGACTAGTTTTAATGCCATGTAATTGTGTATTGATTTTAAGGGATTAACAATCAATCAAGTTGCATGAGAAAGAGTTGTCTTTGAGAGAAAATAACTTGGAATTAAGTTTCTAGACTTTGGCATAAGATTTACAATAAAATCCATGAAATCTAAACTTTTGCATGATGAAATAAACAAGGATTCGAAACCCTAGAACTCTCTTGACTCTTGCAATTCTCCCTTTGATACTTTCTTTGCTTGATTTTTATTTTTCCCTAATACACAAAAAAATTGAATTCCAATCCTCAAATAAAATTGATTCAATTCTAGAATAGATAAGTAACTTAATAGCGAGACGGGTGTCGCTAAGACGCAAAGGAGCCTTCCGTCTCACAAATCTCGCTAGATAACGCTGAGTATCGCTGCTAAGGTAATGTAACGCTAGTGCCGCTCCATCAAGTATCGCTAATAACAGTCCTTATTGGTTGGTATCGCTAGGATTCTCGTTTATAAGTGTAGAGAAGAGGAAGAAGATTTAATGTTGAATAACGCAAGGTATATATCTCTTGCAGGCCAAGAAGAAATAGGAAAAGTGTATAACCCACGTAAAGCCTAGAAAGAGTTGTGAGTGACTATTTTATACTTCAATTCTATTTTATTAAAAATGTTCTTATGAAGTATGATTTTCAATGAACTGTTTATTATGTATAATGTTGATTGCATTACTCATAAGGCATGTTACATATTTCTAAAGTTGATAAGAAGCATTCTTATGAAATGTTATTGAATGAAGTTTTGTATGATTTCTATGAAAGGATTTTCATATGAACTATTATGTGAACAAAATTCTAAAACGTTTTAGAGGAGGCTCAGTGCTCAAGGACACGAGAAGGCACGTGAGTTTCCCCGGGACCCAATACTCAAGGACATGAGAAGGTACATGGGCAACCCGTCATATTCCTATGTGCACATAGAGGTTGATTTGGCTGGTGCGTTGAGTTTGCTCCGCATTGAGCCAGGGACGATTTCGACGTTGGGAGTGTTGAGCCTTGCTCCACCCCAACTAAGGTTGTCTTCGACGTTGAGTGCGTAGGAGCGTTGCTCCGCCTCAACTAAGGGAAAAGTTTGAAAAACTAAATTGATATTGATAAACTCCTTGGAAACCGCACATGTATGATTTAAGATTTGATTTATGAGATTAATGGATTTTATGGAAAGCATGTTTAATTTGAACAAATGTTAAACTCTTACTTATTTGTTATACGTAACATGCCTGTTTTCAATGAATGCTCGTTTTACAAAGATTTGTCACTCACTAGGTTGTTAGCTTATGTTTTCCAATGTTTTCCCTTTTCTCTCCCCAGGTAGCAAGGACGTTCCCGGTGCTTAGCCTACTTCAGCTCACCCTGTCTAAGTCTCGAGTTTCTCAAAATACAGTCAAGTCTGAGAGTTGTACGTTGCATATGCTTTCATGTAAATAGCTTGTAGATCATGTAGTTTGAAGTGAGGTTTGTTGGTGGAGTTTTGTACATTGTATGATGGTTATGGAAGTGAAATTATGCTATGTAATAAAAGTGTACCTTATCCAGGGAATCATATAAAGATATAAGCATGTGTAGTATGTCTGAATTCTATGTATGTATATAAGTAAATGGATGCACAGGAAGGCGGATAAGAAGAGGGGTGATGTTTATTGTCTTCACATTCCCTTTCAGAATAGGTAGGTAATCCGGGGGGGGGGGGGTGTGACAATTATGAAGTCAGCTGGGAAGATAAATATATCCACTTGCACCAGGACATCCTCTATTTTGCCCTCAGGATGTTTAATAGAGCGGTCAACGAGTCGTAATGTGACTGTAGTGGGCCTTGCTTCCCCTATACCCAGCTTCCTGAATATGGAAAGGGGCATTAAGTTAATGCTGGCTCCTAAGTCACATAGCGCTTGACCTACGTTCATTCCCCCTATTGAACATGGTAATGTAAAGCTTCCTGGATCCTTCATTTTTGCAGGTATATTCTTTTTGAATAACGCACTGCACTCTTGCGTTAATGCCACTGTCTCTGTAACACCCTGTCCTTGAAAACCTAAGTATTTATATAATTGGTAAGGATAAAAGGATAAAGAGTGTGGATTAGCGGAATGTGTAAATGAAAAGTTAAGATTGTGTAATTACTAAATTATGGCCAACAAATTCTCTGCGTTGAAATGAATGGTATTAAGAAGAGGATAGACATAATTCTGGAAATCAGGCTGACGCATGGATGGATAAGTTATAAGGCATGTAATAGTTAATATTGAGTTACCAAGTTATGCGATTAAATGTTAATAATGGCAAGTTAAATGAGGTGAAGTACCATGCGTCGATGATGTAAAATGGAGTAGAACCATTGCGTGGGAAAAGTACCTTGCGTTGGAAGGGTCGGCAACGCGTCGGAAAGTGGAGTGAAGGAAAGTAATGCATTAGGCGTTATGAAGCAACAGTATGGAGGAAAAAGGAACTTGGGTGTTGATCACAACTACGCGTTGGTAAACCATGCGACAAGCTTTGACTATGCGCTGAAGGTTAGCAATGGATTGAAAAACTATGCGATGAGCAACGGCTAGGCATTGGGAGTTTGTTATGCGCTATGAAGGTTCATTGGGCTAATCAAGAAGTCCCTGAATATGGTTAATAAGTTATACGCGGAAGAGCTTAACGTTATAATACATGAAAAATGTTATCAAGATCTCGGGTAAACGCATAGGAAAAGTTAAAGTAGGAAATGGTTAAAGGAATAACCTTGGTATGATTCGAGAACGCATAGAGGGTAAAATCAAGGGACTTAAAGGAAGGTTATGAACGCGGAATGATGTAAAGATGAATGCAAGAGGATAAATGCATAAAGAAAGAACTTGAGTTGAATGTGATAGTTAAGAGTAAACCACAAGGTCAGAAGGGTGTAATTGTACAAAAGAGGGATTTGTAGCTGTGATGAATATAAGAAAGGAAAGTTGAACGCAGATAGTATGCGATTAAGATTGATGAATGATATTTTATGGTAAGCTGAAACACATAGTAGCATGCGTTTAAGATTTGTATACCTAATTGAATTTGGTAGAGAAATGGAAATAAAGGTCTATAAACGCATAGGAACACAGGAATGATTGGGTAGTTGTATATTGGAACATAATGGACGCATAAGGTAAACCTATATGCCAGGTGGTTACACATGATTGGGACACCTCATTAAGTAGGAGGTGTTAGAAAGCATGATAATCATCTCATGCAAAGTGACACTTGGACTAATGCATAGTTGATTAAGCATGCAACATGACACGTGGCAAACAAGTGGCAGCAAAAGAGGAGAAGTGGAATGATAAGTTCTCTATAACTAGGACCTTGAGGGGAAAAGTAATGACTGATGATTCGGTGATAATAATTCTTGAGAGAAAGAAAGAAGGAGAACTGAAAGAAGAAAACCTTGCGTCTGTAAGATGAAGCCTGCGGCCAAAGAAGAAGACAACCTTGACACCTAAATCATCTGGTATTAAGAAGTTGGCTTGCGTCGTGAAGGGTAAGCCTTGCGTTTCACACGAATTCGACATAAAGGGTGAACGCCACGATGCGTTCAAATTAGACCTTGTGTTCAGGGAAGGTCGACGCATCCGAAAGAGTAAGAAGAGTTAGTCTACACCTTGCGTTTAAGGGCAGGCTTGCGTCCAACCTGTTACCAGAAATAGTTTGCGGGGTAGAAGATCAAACCCTTGCGTTCAAGGAGCTCGGGAAGACAAGGATTGGAAGGAAAAGAGGAAATATCTTAAGAAATTGTGAGTGACTCTTTTTCTGTCAAACTGAGTTTTGTTGAACTGTTCTTATATGACATGGTTTATGATAACTGATTTCTTGAAACGCATTGTTTAAAAGGCATGTAATCTTATTATTTTACTATATTGAAAAGCATGTTGCAAAGTTCAGTTTATCAAGAAACATCTTGATTTCTATGAAAGGTTTTATAAGAATGATCTACTCAAAATGATTGATAAAATGTTTAAGAGGAGGCTCAGTGCTTATCTCTTTGAGAAGGCTCGTGAGTTTCCCCGGGACCCAGTACTGAAGGACATGAGAAGGTATATGGGCAACCCGTCATATTCCTATGTGCACATAGAGGTTAAGCTGGCTAGTGCATCGAGCTTGCTCTGCTTGAAGCTAGGGATGATTTCGACATTGGGTGTGTTGAGCCTTGCTCCACCCCAACTAAGGATGTTTTCGACGTTGAGAGCGTTGAGCTTTGCTCCGCCTCAACTAAGGGAAAAGATTGAAAAACCAAACGGTTTTCTCTTTAAAAAAAAAATTCTGGAAAACGATTCTATGGATTTAGAACGGATTTACGTGAATGACAAAGAATTGTGGAAAATCTGTTCCTGTTGAATCCTTCTTTTAATGTGTTTTACTGTAACAAGCCTCTTTTCGAATAAAAGATAGTTTACAAAACTTGTCACTCACGGGGCTTAGCTCACGTTTTCCCATGTTTTCTATTTTTCCAGGTAGCAAGCGAGTTCGGGATGCTATGCCTACGTCGAACCTCGTCTGGGCCGTCTTTGGTAAAAGGAATGGTTGGTCAGTGAACCTTACAGAGGAGTCAAGATTACTGACTTCACATCTTATTTCGGGTTATGGAGGATAATCCGGGAGGGGGTGTGACAATTTGGTATCAGAGCGAAAGATTTTGGGAATAGGAAAGTTTAAACAGTAAATCAAAAAGGAAAGATTGAAATATTGTGAATTGTGATTAACGGACAGACGAGGTAGGCAAGCAGACACCGAAACTTCGCAAGCTATCCGAGGAGTGTAAAGGAAGACTTAAAGGATCCACAAGTAAATATGAACGCATACAACTAGATGTATTGATTGTGAATAATTTGGTGATTTATTAGTGATGTTAAGAATGTATGAGAAAATTCTGGAAAGAGAATGGGGATTAAGAGACATTAAAGTCTGTGGAGTTCTATGCGTCGAAATAAAAAATATAGGGGAGAAAAAGAATGTTTATGTTAATGAAAGTTATGGAATAAGGATAGGCCATAAATTAACTTGAAAGAAATTATGATAAGCGTCTTGGAATGTTAGATGACAATTTGATGATCCAAGAATATAAGAGAATTCAAGTATTACAGTTATGTTCAGCAGCAAAAGTACGTGATAAAGGAAGCTAGATGGACGCATAGTATTGAAGGGATATTTCATTAAAATTGGATATCCTTGAAAGGAATGTCACCACGGATGCTATGGTATGAACGCATGATATTCTGATTTAAGGGAAATTGAATATGAAATGTTAGGAAAAAGGGGGAACGATAATTCAGGGAAGGTATGCGTTGAAGATTTAAGGGATTCTACTGAAACTTTGTAATCTTGAAGGAAACAACCACACCATTAAGTCTGAAAGTGTAAATTAAGGAGAAGAATTTCACTAAATGATTAGAGACTGAGGGAATTTCACTAAGTAGTGGGGACGGTGTAAAATTGGATGCGCACTTGGTATGGAGGAACCTAAGACGCATAGGTATGTAGAAATGCACAAGGACTTGAGAAAGAAGGAATGGTTAAATAAATTGAATACTGAAGGAAAAATTTTAAGTAGCCAGGAAAGCAAGAGAAATTAAAATTAAATGTTTGATGTGCTATAAAGAGGAAAACAACGCCAAAAGAAGGAAATAAGAGATGGATGAAATATTCAGTGAATGACGGAAATTGACAAGATAGAGCACTTCCTGCTTATCAAAGAAACATATATATTAGATAGATTGATATGAATGCAAGTGAATAAGTTTAAAGTTCTGAGAAGATTATAAACGAAGATACAATTCAGTATCATATTAAGGATCAGGATATATTTTATGATTTAAGGAATATGTCCCTGATTCCACTCATTAAGACGCAACAGAATGACGTTATGAGAAGGAAATGATTCAAGTGTTAAATAAGGAGAAAATGATAAAACCTTGGGGACTAATAACCTACAGGAATTCAGAAGGGAATTCTTATAAGAAAGTGGAGAATTGAAGAAAAGCTCTACTTTTAGCCTAGAGAATGGTAAGCAAGTAATCGAGTAATGGAAGAGATGATTGAAAGCTTGAGTTCAAGAGTCCATGCGTTGGTATAATGAAGTAAGAAATTGAGGAGAGTGAATATGAGAAAGGATTTACATGAGAAAGAAATTGCATAGTCAAGTTGAAGCATGTGGTCCAGGAGTTGAGCAAGTATAAATGTTAAGGCTATGCATCGATGAGATTGCTGGACCAGCAAGCATATTTTGGTTGAAATTAAAAAGAAAATTCATCAAGGAACTAGAGAGAGAAGTTGGAAAGGCATTCGGTATCAAGGAAGGTATGATAAAAGATGTGTAAGAATACATGAAGGAAAGAAACGAATAAGTAAATTGAGTATGGAAAGGACAACTATGTCCTCGTAAGTAAACAGAAATGGAGAAGAAAGTTAGAATTATCTAAGAAACATACGTTGTTGGCTGAATCACGAAGCGTTGTGAGCAGAAGTAGCTACCGCATCAAAGAATAAGTGATTGTTGGCGGGGAAAGAATGTGCTTGAATCATGCGCTGAAATTACTCTGCATAGAAGACAGACATGTACTGAAATCGTCCCGCGTCGAAAGCAGAATGGTTTTGACGTGATGAAGAAGGTGGTCCAGAACTAAGTTGAACGCATCAAGAGTAGGAAGTGTTGAGGACGACGCCATGCGTTGAGTGTGATTAGTTGCTAAAGGCGCTGGAGGAGAATTCTAAAATAAGCGCCCCGCGCTGAAGTGAGAATCCCGTGTTAACTTGCGGGTGAGGGATAAACCTCAGGAGAGGGCTGAGGAAAGTGGTCTTATACATTTTTGGCGAAGTTCTACTCGGCTCGGTGCTGAAAACAGAACTGGAACATAAAATTGATCTCCAGTAATATAGATTGAATAGTGGTTGATATTCGGAGTAGAACCAATTGAGGAAATCAAGTTTAGGACTAAAATTTGGAAGTGAGTAAGTTGACGTAATCTCCAACAAGTTTTATAAAGGATGGTAAAACTAAGATTTAAGATAAGCATGGTGAATTCATGACTTACAGAAAACGCATAGTGCTGTTTGTTAGAAGTATAGAAAAGAATTCTATACTTTGTAAAGGCTATTATGCGATGAGAATAAGGAATCATTGTAATATTAAGAGGATGCGGTGGTTTGGTATGTGCTTATACAGGAAAGTGAGAGAAAGTTAATGGTTTATGAGATGTTGAATAGCTATGCGTTAGTGATTGAGGAGGTTGCATTGAAATAGAATTTGCGGCTGAAATAAGGACGCATGATGTTTACGTCCAAGTTAGCAACCCAAGTATGCATTAGGTTGTAATTGGAAACATGTTGATGGATCATGCGTTCAAATAACTTTAAAGAACAGATGAATGGTATTATGATAGCCTCTGGAAAGAATTCCTTATAAAATTGATTTTGCCTTGTTTATGTAGTGGATGCAACTAGTGAACCATAATGTTATTAAACAAAATAAAAGTGTTCAAGGCAAATAAAATTTGTTGTGGAACTAGAATGAATGTAATTGAGTATATTGTAAGCTAATTTATTTATTGTATACAGCTCATCATGTAAACCAAGGAGAGCAGAGGAAAACGGAAACGCATGGCACACAGCTGCCCAGTATGCGGAAAAGGGCATGCGGGAGAGTGCATTGGAAAAGATAGATGCTTTGCATGTGGGGAGGAAGGACATTATCGAAAACAATGCCCTGCATTAAAGGAGTCTGGCAGTCAAACTAAAGAGACAAAGAGACAGGCTCCCTGTAAGAAATGTAAACGAAAGCATAGAAAAGACTATAAAGAAAGAATAGATGTGTGTTATAAGTGTGGCAACCAGGGCATTACCGTAAAGATTGTCCACAAAATCAAGAAGGCCTAGGTAAACCGGATGAAGGAAAAGAAGAAGAGAAATAAAAGGAAATGTAATTTATGTTTGTAGTTTTGTCTTTCTTTTCTATATCTTGAAAAACAATAACTGTACAAAGGATAATAATAAAGTCTTTCTTTTCCATAGCCTTGTCCTATTTAAATTTCGAGGACGAAATTTTTTTAAGGTGTATGGGGTTGTAACACCCTGTCCCTGAAAACCTAAGTATTTATATAATTGGTAAGGATAAAAGGATAAAGAGTGTGGATTAGCGGAATGTGTAAATGAAAAGTTAAGATTGTGTAATTACTAAATTATGGCCAACAAATTCTCTGCGTTGAAATGAATGGTATTAAGAAGAGGGTAGACATAATTCTGGAAATCAGGCTGATGCATGGATGGATAAGTTATAACGCATGTAATAGTTAATATTGAGTTACCAAGTTACGCGATTAAATGTTAATAATGGCAAGTTAAATGAGGTGAAGTACCATGCGTCGATGATGTAAAATGGAGTAGAACCATTGCGTGGGAAAAGTACCTTGCGTTGTTAGGGTTGGCAACGCGTCGGAAAGTGGAGTGAAGGAAAGTAATGCATTAGGCGTTATGAAGCAACAGTATGGAGGAAAAAGGAACTTGGGTGTTGATCACAACTACGCGTTGGTAAACCATGCGATAAGCTGTGACTATGCGCTGAAAGTTAGCGATGGATTGAAAAACTATGCGATGAGCAACGGCTAGGCGTTGGGAGTTTGCTATGCGCTATGAAGGTTCATTGGGCTAATCAAGAAGTCCCTGAATATGGTTAATAAGTTATATGCGGAAGAGCTTAACGTTATAATACATGAAAAATGTTATCAAGATCTCGGGTAAACGCATAGGAAAAGTTAAAGCAGAAAATGGTTAAAGGAATAACCTTGGTATATGATTCGAGAATGCATAGAGGATAAAATCAAGGGACTTAAAGGACGGTCATGAACGCGGAATGATGTAAAGATGAATGCAAGAGGATAAATGCATAAAGAAAGAACTTGAGTTGAATGTGATAGTTAAGAGTAAACCACATGGTCAGAAGGGTGTAATTGTACAAAAGAGGGATTTGTAGCTGTGAATGAATATAAGAAAAGAAAGTTGAACGCAGATAGTATGCGATTAAGATTGATGAATGATATTTTATGGTAAGCTGAAACACATAGTAGCATGCGTTTAAGATTTGTATACCTAATTGAATTTGGTAGAAAAATGGAAATAAAGGTCTATAAACGCATAGGAACACAGGAATGATTGGGTAGTTGTATATTGGAACATAACGGACGCATAAGGTAAACCTATATGCCAAGTGGTTACACATGATTGGGACACCTCATTAAGTAGGAGGTGTTAGAAAGCATGATAATCATCTCATGCAAAGTGACACTTGGACTAATGCATAGTTGATTAAGCATGCAACATGACACGTGGCAAACAAGTGGCAGCAAAAGAGGAGAAGTGGAATGATAAGTTCTCTATAAATAGGACCTTGAGGGGAAAAGTAATGACTGATGATTCGGTGATAATAATTCTTGAGAGAAAGAAAGAAGGAGAATTGAAAGAAGAAAACCTTGCGTCTGTAAGATGAAGCCTGCGGCCAAAGAAGAAGACAACCTTGACACCTAAATCATCTGGTATTAAGAAGTTGGCTTGCGTCGAGAAGGGTAAGCCTTGCGTTTCACACGAATTCGACATAAAGGGTGAACGCCACGATGCGTTCAAATTAGACCTTGTGTTCAGGGAAGGTCGACGCATCCGAAAGAGTAAGAAGAGTTAGTCTGCACCTTGCGTTTAAGGGCAAGCTTGCGTCCAACCTGTTACCAGAAATAGTTTGCGGGGTAGAAGACCAAACCCTTGCGTTCAAGGAGCTCGGGAAGACAAGGATTGGAAGGAAAAGAGGAAATATCTTAAGAAATTGTGAGTGACTCTTTTTCTGTCAAACTGAGTTTTGTTGAACTGTTCTTATATGACATGGTTTATGATAACTGATTTCTTGAAACGCATTGTTTAAAAGGCATGTAATCTTATTATTTTACTATATTGAAAAGCATGTTGCAAAGTTCAGTTTATTAAGAAACATCTTGATTTCTATGAAAGGTTTTATAAGAATGATCTACTCAAAATGATTGATAAAATGTTTAAGAGGAGGCTCAGTGCTTATCTCTTTGAGAAGGCTCGTGAGTTTCCCCGGGACCCAGTACTTAAGGACATGAGAAGGTATATGGGCAACCCGTCATATTCCTATGTGCACATAGAGGTTAAGCTGGCTAGTGCATCGAGTTTGCTCTGCTTGAAGCTAGGGATGATTTCAACGTTGGGTGTGTTGAGCCTTGCTCCACCCCAACTAAGGATGTTTTCGACGTTGAGAGCGTTGAGCTTTGCTCCGCCTCAACTAAGGGAAAAGATTGAAAAACCAAACGGTTTTCTCTTTAAAAAAAATTCTGGAAAACGATTCTATGGATTTAGAACGGATTTACGTGAATGACAAAGAATTGTGGAAAATCTATTCCTGTTGAATCCTTCTTTTAATGCGTTTTACTGTAACAAGCCTCTTTTCGAATAAAAGATAGTTTACAAAACTTGTCACTCACGGGGCTTAGCTCACGTTTTCCCATGTTTTCTATTTTTCCAGGTAGCAAGCGAGTTCGGGATGCTATGCCTACGTCGAACCTCGTCTGGGCCGTCTTTGGTAAAAGGAATGGTTGGTCAGTGAACCTTACAGAGGAGTCAAGATTACTGACTTCACATCTTCTTTCAGGTTATGGAGGATAATCCGGGAGGGGGTGTGACAGTCTCAAACTCCCCGAGCCTTCTCTTCTTGGATAGTATATCCTTGAGAAATTTTACATAGCTTGGCATTTGCTCTAGGGCTTCCACCAACAGAATGTTGATGTGAAATTGTTTGAGAACATCCAGGAACTTTCTGAATTGCCCCTCATCATTTTTCTTCTTTAGGCGTTGAGGGAATGGTGGATGCATAGGAGGAGTGGTAGCTATATATACCGATGCAGGTTCTGCCTGCGTTGCTTTTTCTCTCCTCTCTCTGTTCTTCTGCTCTTGTGATACTGTGGTAGATGGTGGTTGATTGGAGTCAATACTTTGCATTGGTTGATCTATTGTTGGAGTGTTTAGAGGCTGCAAGTTTCCTTGCATCCCCTGATCTTGCGTTATAGTGGGAGTAGTGTTCCCACTTCTCAATGTAATAGATTGACATTGTTCTTTTTCGTTCCCTCTTGGAACTTCGGTCAAACTTGGCAATGCTCCATGTGGTTGATTCTTGAACTCACCCGCAATTTGGCCCATTTGAACTTCTAAGTTCCTAATTGCGGTGGCTTGATTCTGGATCATCGCCTCATTTTTATTCATAAATTCTCGTAAAAGAGATTCCATGGAAGACATGAGGATGATGCAGCCGCTTGCGAATTCCTCTGGAACTGATGATACTGGCCTTGATTTCCTTGGTTGAAACCAGGAGGGTTGCCTCTCTATGGTTGCGGCTCAGCCCCCTGCGTTTGTTGTTGATTTCCACCCCATCTGAAGTTAGGGTGGTTCCTCCAACCTGGATTGTACGTCTTACCGTAGGGGTTGTTTTGAACCGAGCAGACTGACTGGGGGTTGTAGGGACACATGTCATACAAGTGCCGCTCACCACACTGCACGCAACTTACAGAAGCTGTCGGATTCACTGCGTTCATCGCGTTCATCGCAGCAACTGATCCACCTTGATTATTCAAGGCTATTGTCTTCAGTAGAGATGTCATGTTTGCTATCTGAGCTGAGAGATTGGTGGCTGCATCAGTTTCAAGCATTCCAACTTGCGTTCGCCTTTTATCAGTGGAGCGGGATGCATACCTGTTGTCCACTCACTCATCAGTATTCCTCGAAATTCTATCGAGAATTTCTTTGGCCTGCGTGTAGGTCTTGTCCATTAATCCTCTTGTTGTAGAGGCGTCAGCTACTGATTGCGATGGTCTGTTTAATCCTCCATAGAAGATTTCCATCTGCACACAATCAGGAATGCCATTATGCGGACAATTCCTCACCAGCCGCTTGAATCGGGTCCAAGCTTCGCTTAGAGTTTCCTAGTCCTTCTGCTCAAAGGTGACGATGTCTCGCCTCCTCCTTGCGTTTACCGTCGGAGGGAAATATTTCTGCATGAACTTCTCAACCATCTGCTTCCAAGTGGTGATCTCACTTGGTTTGAACGAGTATGCCCATTGTCTTGCCTCATCTCTGATAGAAAATGGGAATAATGATAGCCTGATGTCATCCTACAGTACCCCTGCGATGGAGAATGTATTGCATATCTCCAGAAAGCTCTTTAAGTGTGCATGCGGGTTGTCACAATCGTAGTTCTGCACGGGACTAAACGATTGTGCGGCACTTGTTCTAGCTCGTGAACAAGTCAGCCTGATCAAATTCTGATCGCCTACGGCACACCGAGTGCCTCTCGTAACCTCCAGCCCCGTTCCAAGGAAAATGGTTTTAGAAAACGGGTTTTAGAGGGAAAGGATTTCACAAACGTTTGAAAGCATGTTTGAGAAATTAAGATGTGTTGTAAGGCTAGAAAGCAAAAAGGGACAACAACGGCTTTATAGCTCACAACTCCGGATATGAGGATTTGATGGTTAGTCTCACCCCCATATAGTACATTCTGAACAATTTTAGGATTGTCACTCTTGCACATGCAAAGTGGCGAGCGGTCACTTACAAAGAAAAGTACTAGGAAAGTAAACTAACTAGCAAAATGAAATACATAAGGTGAAAGCATGATAGAAAGGGGTTGAGGCGGGCATGCGGCCACGGGCAACACGCCCTGGACAAGCATGACCGTGACATCCTCCCCCACTTAAATTGTTGACGTCCCTGTCAACCGTCTCTGCTCGAACGCTGCAATCTGTGCGGTGGCTGACTGCAGGTCTTCAGCGCGCTCCCAACTAATCTCTTCTTCTGGGAGGTCTCTCCACTTTACCAGGAACTCTTTCAGGTCTCGTCTTGGTCTCCCCACTCGGCGGATTCTGTCAGCAAGTATCTTGTCGACCACTTTCTCTGTTGGGTTCTTTATAGTGACAGGAGGTCGAGTCACCACATTACGTCGTTCGTCGTAGGGGTCGGCATGATAAGGCTTCAAGTTACTCACATGTATGACAGGATGAATCTTCATCCATGAGGGTAACTGAACTCGATATGAGGTCTTCCCGACTTTCTCAATCACCTCCACTGGTCCTTCATATTTCCTCACTAGTCGTTGGTCTCTCTGCCCACGAAATCGAAACTGTTCCGGGCGTAGCTTAATCAGAACTTTGTCTCCCGGTTGGAATTCAAGGGGTCTGCGCTTCGTATCTGCCCACTTCTTCATGCGCTTGGAAGCTCTTTCCAAGCACGCACGTGCTACTTCTGAGGACTCCTTCCACTCTTTGGTGAAGTTGTGTGCTTGTGGGCTCTTACCCGCATAGGGGTGGTCAACGACGTGTGGCATGAGTGGTTGTCTACCACATACGATCTCAAAAGGTGTCTTACCCGTGGAAGAACTTTTCTGACTGTTGAAGCTAAACTGAGCCACATCCAACATCTGGACCCAATTTTTCTGTCTTGCATCGATGAAGTGTCGGAGATACTCCTCGAGCATACTGTTGAAGCGTTCTGTCTGTCCATCAGTTTGTGGGTGGTAGCTGGAGGAAATATTCAATGTTGAACCTAACATTCGAAATAGTTCTGTCCAGAAAGTCCCAGTGAATCTTGCGTCGCGGTCGCTTATAATACTGACGGGACCCCCCAAAGTTTCACGATGTGTTTGAAGAACAATTGGGCCGTCATTTCGGCTGAACACAACTTTGGCGCCGAAATAAATGTCGCGTATTTCGAAAACCTGTCAACTATCACAAGTATTGCCTCGAACTCCCCCACTTTTGGTAAATGAGTGATGAAGTCGAGAGACACACTTTCCCAAGGTCTTGAGGGCACTGGTAAGGGTTCCAGCAGACCCGCTAACTTCGCCTTATCCACTTTGTCCTGTTGACAGACTCAAGTCTTCGTGAATTGCATAACGTCGTCTCTGAGGCTCGGCCAGTAGTAACCTTGCTTCAATAGTGCATATGTTCGTTGCCACCCGTTGTGTCCGGCCCACGGTGTATCGTGACACTCCTTCATTAACAGTCTCCGTAGCTCCCCAGATCGGGGAACATATATGCGATTTCCCCTCGTGAGGAGGAGGTTGTCTTCTACCCAAAACTGACGAGTCTTGCCTTCTCTAGCTAATTGAATTAACGCTTGGGCAGTTGTGTCGTTGTGTAGATGGGTTTTGATGGTTTCTCGGACAGTTCCATTCAAGCTACTGGCTTTCAGGTGAGCAAACAAACACAGGGCCGCATGTTCACTTTTTCGACTGAGGGCGTCTGCCGCTTGGTTAACTTTACCCGGTCTATGTTCAAATTGAAAGTCAAATTCGGCCAGACATTCCTACCATCGAGCCTGCTTGGACGACAGCTTCGGTTGGGTGAAGAAATGACAGATCGAGCTGTTGTCTGTCTTGACTACGAACTTGGAACCTAACAGATATTGTCTCCAAGCTCGCAGGCAGTGAACGACTGCCAGCATTTCTTTCTCAGATGCTGCATACCTTCTCTCGGCATCGTTTAGCTTTCTGCTCTCGTAGGCGATGGGGTGGCCGTCTTGGAGGAGGACGCCGCCCAAGGCAAAGTCAGACGCGTCAGTCTCGACTTCAAAAGGTTTAGTCACATCGGCAATTCCAAGGACCGGTCCCTTTATCATGGCCTTCTTCAGGCCTTCAAACGCGGCTTGACATCCCGGAGTCCAACTCCATTTGTGGTCTTTCTTCAACAATTCAGTCAACGGTCTTGCCTTTTCCGAGAATCCCTCGACGAATCGTCTGTAGTAGTTAGCCAATCCGAGGAAGGAACGTAGTTCAGTAACAGCGGCCGGGATCTTCCAATCTCGTATCGCATGGATTTTGTTCTGTTCCATGCCTATTCGGCCACACTCGATCACGTGACCAAGGAAGTTTATTCGCTCTTGAGCGAATGAGCACTTTTCTCTCTTCACATACAGTTGGTTTTGTTTCAGCTTCTCAAAGACCAACTGAAGGTGGTGTTGGTGTTCCTCCATGGTCGCACTGTAGACCACTATATCATCCAGGTACACCACGACGAACTTGTCAAGGTACTCGTGAAAAACCTGGTTCATCAGAGTACAAAAGATAGCTGGGGCGTTGGTGAGGCCAAAGGGCATTACAAGGAACTCGAAGGCCCCATATCTTGTGACGCAGGTCGTCTTTGGCTCATCTCCTTCAGCAATTCGCACTTGGTAGTACCCCGACCGAAGGTCGAGTTTCGAAAAGTATTTGGCACCATGAAGCCGGTCAAACAGGTCTGTGATAATGGGCAGCGGATACTTGTTGCGAACAGTGAGCTTATTTAAAGCCCGATAATCTATACACAGCCGAAGGCTTCCGTCCTTTTTCTTCTGAAATAGCACTAGTGCTCCGAAGGGTGCCTTTGCAGGGCGGATGAACCCTGCGCTTAGTAACTCATCTAGTTGCTTTCGGAGTTCGGCTAACTCAGGAGGCGCCATTCGATAGGCATTCTTTGCAGGAGGTTTTGCCCCTGGCAACAATTCAATTTCATGGTCGATCCCCCTTCTTGGAGGCAAGGACTTTGGTAGACTATCCGGCATAACATCCCGGTATTCCTCTAAGACGACTTGGATGGCTTCGGGAATGAATTCTCCTTCTGTTTCAACTGATTCAACCGGGATAGCCATGAAAGTAGGCTCGTCGCGAGCAAGGCCTTTCTTGAGTTGGAGGGCCGAGATCATTTTCACCCCATTGGGTTGCTTAATGTTGGTCTGAACCACGGTGGGGGTGGATCCTGTGATTACCAAACATTTTGCCAGCGGCATCGGTATCACTTTGTGTTCGAGTAAGAACTCCATCCCCAAGACTACGTCAAAATCGTCCATCTTGACGATCACAAAGTCGGCAGGTCCACTCGACTCTCCCAGCCTAACTGGTGTTCTCTTCGCTACTCCCATGATAGGTAGGGCTGCAGAGTTGACGGCTTTCATTTTCCCTGCGTCTCTCTCCCATCGAAGGTTTAGTCGGCGTGCCTCCGTTTCAGTCATGAAGTTATGCGTGGCACCAGAGTCGACCATGGTGCTCTTGGCCGCTCTTTGGTTCACCCAGGCGTCGACGTACATAAGGCCCCGCTCGACGGGTTCTTTAGCCTCCCCGATCTTCCTTTGGAGAGCCGATAAGAATTTCAATGCCCCCATTCGAGGGTTGTCCCCTTCCTCTGCCTGCAGAGTTTCTACCTCCAGTTGATCAGTTTGACCCTCTGCATCAGTTGCCAGGGCGGCTTGGAAGGCATTAAACGCGGTTCGTTTCGGACACTCGCTCACCCTGTGAGGGCCTTTGCAGAGAAAGCACTGTGGGGGTCGGTGGTAATTGTTCTGTTGATTAGGCCCCCGCCAAGTGTTTCCACTCCTAGGTTGAGGGGGTTGATAGGGCTTTCGATTCCCACTCGAAGTTTTGTCTCCTCCAGCATTCCGAGGCGGGCTTGCCCGATTGTTCTTGTTTCCCCCGCTCGAGGAAGTTGGTTGTCGTCTAGTGTCTTGGACGTCATTGCTGAGATCGAACAATCGTTCGGTGGCCGCATACACCGACGTGAGGTCCTGTACTCTCTGTTCGTACAGTTTGGCCTTCGCCCATGGTTTCAATCCTTCGACAAAACAAAACACTTTGTCCTTCTCGGACATGTCACGAATGTCCAACATCAACCCTGCAAACTGTTTCACATAGTCTCGGATCAGGCTCGTGTGTCTCAACTCCCGGAGTTTTCGCCGTGCTAAGATCTCGACGTTTTTGGGGAAGAACTGAGAGCGTAGTTCTTGTTTCAGTTTATCCCAGGTGTCAATAGTACAACGACCTTCTTGCATGTCTATGTACCGGGACCTCCACCATAGCTTGGCGTCGTCTGCCAAGTGCATCGTCGCCAAGGTAATCTTCGATTCTTCGACAGTCGTGTTCGTGGCCCTGAAATATTGTTCCATGTCGAATATGAAATTTTCCAGAGCTTTTGCGTCTCGAGCCCCACAGAAGGGCTTGGGTTCCGGGATTTTCACTCGATTCAACTGGACTACACCCCCAGCTGGGGCTTGGTTTCCCACCGCTCTCATGGTGAGGTTTACCCTTGTACTGACATCCGCAATCTCTGTCCTGACGACATCGAGTGCGGCCCGAAAGTCTTCTGACAAATCCGTCACCATCTGGATTATTGCTTTTTGAGAGCTATCTAGCTCTTCAACTCTTTCTTCCATATGGGCTACAGAGCTCGATGAGCTGTCGCCACGTTCGAAGCTACTAGGTCTCGCAGCTTTCGTCTCTAGGGTCTCAACCCTTAACATCAACTCTTTGACGGGCATCCCGTCTAAGCGGCCAGCAACCGCGTCAATCCCATCAGCCTTTTCAGAGATTTCTTGTACTCGCGTTTCCAGGAAACGGAGGGCATCGGGAACTTCTCTCAGGTAGAGCATCTGCTCTTCTATCTCCACCAGTCGGTCCACTTGCGACTTGGTTAACTGTTTCGCGGTCGACATAATTCTAGACTTTTCTCTTGTGAGCCAACTTAGCTCTGATACCAACTGTCACAATCGTAGTTCTGCACGGGACTAAACGATTGTGCGGCACTTGTTCTAGCTCGTGAACAAGTCAGCCTGATCAAATTCTGATCGCCTACGGCACACCGAGTGCCTCTCGTAACCTCCGGCCCCATTCCAAGGAAAATGGTTTTAGAAAACGGGTTTAGAGGGAAAGGATTTCGCAAATGTTTGAAAGCATGTTTGAGAAATTAAGATGTGTTGTAAGGCTAGAAAGCAAAAAGGGACAACAACGGCTTTATAGCTCACAACTCCGGATATGAGGATTTGATGGTTAGTCTCACCCCCATATAGTACATTCTGAACAATTTTAGGATTGTCACTCTTGCACATGCAAAGTGGCGAGCAGTCACTTACAAAGAAAAGTACTAGGAAAGTAAACTAACTAGCAAAATGAAATACATAAGGTGAAAGCATGATAGAAAGGGGTTGAGGCGGGCATGCGGCCACGGGCAACACGCCCTGGACAAGCATGACCGTGACACGGGTCTTCTCCCATTGCACCCCCAAATTGCCCTGCCGCTTGCAGCATCATAGGGTTCATTTCAAACCGTCCATTACCTTTGAAGGTCAGTTGTAAGATTCCTGGTGAGGAATCATACAAATTCGGCGACGCATACTCCCGCATAGGCCTATTTTTGTCATGCGCCAACAGAATTCGATTTGTATGCTGTTCTGCGTTGGCGTTTTCCCAAACTCCTTCTTGATGATGGTTTTGTTGTTCAGCCTTATTCCTTTCTGATCTACGATTGGTTCTTCTTCGATTCTGCCTTGTTCTTCGTCTGAAGGTCCTCTCAATCTCAGGGTCAATATCAAGTGTTGGGCTGCTCTCGTCACTCATATACTGTTTGGAGCTTTCGGCAGAGGAAAAACTCACAATACTCCTTTGACTGAGGAATTCCTACAACAAAAATAATCCAAAACAAAATAAATCAATCCAAAAACCCCAGGCAACGGTGCCAAAAACTTGTTGTTGACATATCTAAAGTTCAAAAACTTGTTATGCGTTTATCTTTATTATTAAGCTTACTACCATGCATTTAACATGTCACACCCCCTCCCGGATTATCCTCCATAACCCGAAAGAAGATGTGAAGTCAGCAACCTTGACTCCTCTGTAAGCTTCACTGACCAACCATTTCTTTACCAAAGACGGCCCAGACGAGGTTCTTGCATAGGCAAAGCATCCCGAACTCGCTTGCTACCTGGAAAATTAGAAAAAAACATAGGAAAATGTGAGCTAAAGCCCCGTGAGTGACTGGTTTTGCAAAACTATCTTTTAATCAAAAACAGGCATGTTACATTTATACATATAAAACAAGATAAGTACATCAATACATCAGGAACGTATTTTCAGCATCTCTTTTGAACTATATCAAATCGTTCCAAATCAATAGAGTCGTTTAGAAACATTTATACGAAAAATTCGTTTGTTTTCTCAATCATTTCCCTTAGTTGAGGCGGAGCAAGACTCAACGCTCTCAACGTCGAAAACATCCTTAGTTGGGGTGGAGCAAGGCTCAACACACCCAACGTCGAAATCATCCTTGGCTTCAGGCAGAGCAAGCTCGATGCACTAGCCAGATTAACCTCTATGTGCACATAGGAATATGACGGGTTGCCCATGTACCTTCTCATGTCCTTGAGTACTGGGTCCCGGGGAAACTCACGAGCCTTCTCAAAGAGATAAGCACTAAGCCTCCTCTTAAACATTTTATCGATCAGTTGAGTAAATCATTCATATGAAACCTTTGATAAGAAACAGGATGTTCTTGATAAAACTACATCTTGCAACATGCCTTTCAATGTAGTAAAACAATCAGGTAAAACATGTCTTTTAGATAATATGATCAAACATCATGCGTTTCAGGAAATTAGTTATCACAAAACCATTTCACGTAAGTATGTTTCAACAAAGTTCAGTTTGAAAGAAGAAGAGAGTCACTCACAATTTCTTAAGAGATTTTCCTCTTTTCCTTCCAATCCCTGTCTTCCCCGAGCTCCTTGAACGCAAGGTTTGAACTCCTAACCCGCAAACTATTTCTGGTAACAGGTTGGACGCAACCCTGCCCTTAAACGCAAGGTGTAGACTAACTCTTCTTACTCTTTCAGATGTGTCGACCTTCCTTGAACGCAAGGTCTAACTTGAACGCATCGTGGCATTCACCCTTTATGTTGAATTCGGATAAAACGCAAGGCTCACCCTTCTCGACGCAAGCCAACTTCTTATCACCAGATGACTTAAGTGTCAAGGTTGTCTTCCTCTTTGGCCGCAGACTTCCTCCTTCAAACGCAAGGTTTTCTTCTTTCAGCTCTCTTTCTTTCCTTCTCTCAAGGATTATTATCACCGAATCATCAGTCATTACTTTTCCGTCAAGGTCCTATTTATAGAGAACTTGTCATTCTACCTCTCCTCTTCTGCTGCCACTTATTTGCCACATGTCATGTTGCATGCTTAATTAATCATGCATTAGTCCAAATGTCACTTTGCATGAAATGTTTATCATGCTTTCTAACACCTCCTACTTAATGAGGTGTCACAATCATGTGTAACCACCTGGCCTATAGACTTCCCTTATGGGTTCATTATGTTCCAATACATAACTACACAACCAACTCCTTGCTCCTTTGCGTTCATGGAACTATCTTCCAGATTCAACTCCTTTGTACAATTGCACTCTTCTGACCATGTGGTTTACCTTTGACTACCCCATCCAACTCCCATTCTTCTTCCTGCGTTTACCCTCCTGCATTTACCTTTGCTTCATTCCGCGTTCATGACCTTCCTTTAAGTCCCTTAATTTTATCCTCTATGCGTTCTCGAATCATATGGCAAGGTTATTCCTTAACCATTTCCTTCTTTAGCTTCTTCCTATGCATTTACCTGAGATAGTGATGACATTTTCCATTATCATGAAATTAAGCTCTTCAGCGTATGACTTGATAACCAATGATAACCATCATCGACTCAGGAACCCTTCGTCGCATAGCTAATAACTGTCCTTAACACAGAATTCCTCAACGCATAGCTAATATTTTCTCACTACAAAACTGTCTCAACGCATAGTAAGACCCTACTAATTTCTGAAGTCCTACTAGCGTATAATAATCCTTTAGCCTATCACAGACCATTATTTTCCAATTCAAGGTATTCTTCGTAACGTAAGTTAAATACAACCCGATCAGGTTCCATCTTTACTTCCAACACATAACAACACCTTTCAATGCCTGTCATACCTATCAAAATAACGACTCATCCATCAAAGCTATGGTAACAGTCTACTTTCTTCCCTTTACACTAACTTCCCATACTAGGCTTACCAACGCATAGCCGTAATCCATACTCAATTCTTATTCCTTCACCTCCATTCACTATCATTCTATACAACACTCAACGCATTACTTTCCTTAGCTTCATTTCCCGACGCGTTGTCAACCTTTCCAGCGCAAGGCACTTTTCCTACGTGATGGTTCTATTTCACTTTACATTATCAACGCATGGTACTTTACCCCACTCAATCTTGCCCTCGTTAGAACCTAATCTCACAGCTTGGTTGATAGCTCCTCAGTATTAAATACCATGCGTTTAAGCTTAATCATCTACGCATCACCCTAATCTTCCAAGATATGTCTATTCTTTTCTTAATACCATTCATCTCAACGCATCGAATTTATTGGCCATAATTCAGTAATTGCACAATCTTAAATTTTCGTCTAAAGGTTCCCCAATCCACACACTTTTATCCCTTTTATCCCTACTAGTTATATGAATACTTAGGTTTTCGGGGACAGGGTGTTACATAACATATTATGCGTTTAACATGCTTAATACTATGTGTTTCTAGTCTGTCAAGTTTTCCTATCCTTCACCCAAGTATAAGCAAAGAATGAGGTTTTCTCGGTGAGTCCGACTATGCAGATTCTATAATTAATTGGATTATTTTAGTCGTGCGTTTAAAGAAGGTGATGAGAAGTGATGCATTTAACTAACTAGAAAGCAGTAAACCTAAGCTAATGTGGGTTGATGGAGAGGTATGTGACACAACAAAGTCAGCTAATTGAATTGTATGAATGGTAAAACGCAGGCCTAGGTTGGTTATCATCTAAAGTCGGAAACGCATGTTTGGGTCTATTTCATACTTGCGACTCTTCTTTCGGTTGTCAGCCGCTATGCGTTTATATGTCTATAACGCATAGGAGAGTGTTAAGTACTATTGTGTAAATTATTATATGTGGAAATGAAATTGTACAAACGCAAGATGTGATTAAAATATGATTATGCATTTTACATATCACATGTTGAATAAGCTATGCGTCTTACACTATGCGTTGGTGATCTTGCCAAGTTTTCCTATCCTTTACCCAAGTATAAGCAAAGGAGTCGGTTTTCTCTGTGAGTCCGAGGTCGAACACAGGGATTATGATGATTCAGTATTTATCTGGATTATATGCGTTGCAGTGGTAACCAAGAAATAGTTGAGAGAAGTGTTGTTTTGTTTCTAATCTAAGGAAAGCGATAGTATGTACACTAGACTAAAATTGTGGAAGATGGAAAACATGCGACACAGCAAATTCAGCTAATGATGTGAATGAATGGATAAAGAAGGGTTCGGGTTGGTTAACATCTAACATCGGAAACGCATGGTAGTATTCTATTCATACTTGCGACTTTTCTCCTGATTGTCAGCCGCTATGCGTTATATGTCTATAACGCATAGGAGAGTGTTAAGAACCAAGGTTATCCCCATAGACAGGTAACACTTCTTGGCCCTTGTCAATTGAGTTCCACAATCACTTACCCTCTCGAGCAGTTTGATTATTACTACTTATATCGATTTGTAAGATGGACATAAGCATCGGATTAAGATCGCAATTGACAAGATGAAATAGTTACACTATGGTTCTTAGTTAGATGCTAACGCAACCCTAGACCCTTGAGTGATTAGTTACTCATGGTTTGAAAGTAAAAAGCGGAAAGTATAGAGAAATGAGTAGACATGGAAGATATATATATTGATGAAACGGAATACAACTTTAGATAAGCTCAATGTCTTGACACAAATCTAAAATCAAGAAAGAAAAACTAAGAAAGAAAGAAAAGAAGGCGTCAATGTCTTGAGTCGCCCGGATGGAAGCGTGAGTTCATGCTGTGAAGTGGTCCGGCGGAGGGAAGACTCTTCTCTCTCGAGCTATTCGTCTCCGGTCGAAGTCTGAAAGAGCTCTGCTGTCACTTATGGAGTTCTTCCGAGAATCAACAACCCTTTCTCATCTCGCAGAGCTGCCCTTTTGTAGATGATGCGTTTGCAATTAATGGCAAATCTGCTTGATTGGCAGCGAGATTGATACCATGCGTCCATCTCGTCTGATTGCATGATTCTCGGGTCAAGTAAGATCCACCACTTTAGCCACAAATCATGTTCGCCAATCATCTTTCAATCTCTCAAGATTCTTATTTGATTCTCAGCGCCTTGCATTGATGGTCATCTATGCGTCCATGAATAGTTTGGCCGATGTCAACGCGTCGTAGGTTGCTAACGCATAGTCATGCATTGAATAGTTGTTAACGCATCATCAGGTTGTTTGCGTTCCGTTCAGATCATGCGTCCATGAAGAACAGATTGCTAACGCGTCGTCCTGCGTTAAGAGGTCATCAACGCATCGTTTGCATTCCTGCGTTAAAACATGCGTTTTAGGCTCAAAAAGTGGTAAAATCATTATCTTCATATAAATACATTAGTATAACGCAAAGGAAGATTTCTTAATAAAAATTAACATAACTTGCCGCATGCTTCTCTATTTAATCTCTATTTATCTAAGAAAAAAGCTATCATAACTTGTATTTCTACAAGTTATCAAGTACCAAGGTTATTCCTATCCCTAAGTAACACTTCTTAGCCTTGTCAACTGAGTTCCACAATCACTTACCCTCCCGAGCAGTTTGATTATTGCTACTTATATCGATTAGCTAGATGGACATAAGCATTTGATTAAAAATACATTTGACAAGATGAAATAGTCTTCTACGGTTCTTTATTTAGATAATAATGCAACCCGTGACCCTTGAGAGCTAGTTACACATGGATGATAAACAGCAAATAGAAAGTGATGAGAAATGAATAGCCATAGGAGATGTATATATTGATGAACGGAATAACTGTTTTAGAAAATACAATTCCTTGGTAATAGACTGAAACAAAAGTAAGAAAAGAGATAGAAAGCATGGGATGACTTCTCAATATCTTGAGCTCGCAGGGATGGTAGTGTGAATTCTGCTATGAAGTGGTCAGGCAAAGGGAAGACTCTTCTCTTTCGAACTATTTGTCTCCGGTTGTCGTCTGGAGAGAACTCTGTTGTCACTTAGGAATTATTCCGAGAGGTCTAACCACTTTTTCTTCTACAGGGCTGCCCCTTTTATAGATGTTGCATTGCAAATGCTAGCAAATCTGAATGATTGGAGGCTGAGTTTCTGCCTTGCATCCATCTCGCCTAATCGCATGATCTCCGGCTCAATTTCGATCCACCACTCTCCCCGCATATCAAGCATATCAATCTCCCGACAATCTCTCAAGATTATTATCTGATTCTCAGCTGCCTTATTGATATGCGTCCTCGGATAACTTTGGGTTCATGCATTCAAGTATGCCAAAGCATCCATGGGTTGCTAATGCATCATCCTACGTTGAAGGGTTGTCAACGCATCCACAGGTTGCCAACGCATACTCCTACGTCAAGAGGTTGCCAACGCATCTATAGGTTGTTCGCGTTCTTGCGTTAAAACATACGTTTAAGGCTCAAAAAGGTTCAAAACAATTATCTTCATCAATTTACAAGAGTAGAACACATAGGAAGATTTATCAATAGAATTTAGCATCAACTACCGCATGATTCTTTATTTAAACTCTATTTTTCTAGGAGAAAGACATATAATAACTTGTATTTCTACAAGTTATCACCAGGTTTTTGAACAAGGGGCCCCAATCTCTCACTAGCTCGAGAGGGAGTGGATTTAGTGATTAGATCCTAAATCAATTGTTCATTAGAGGGACAGTGGTACTTAAGGAGAAAAGATGTAACTCATAGGTAAATCGGTAATTGACCTAGCTGAAGTTATGAACGACCTGTGAAGGATTGACTTATCGATGACGGTTATATCAAATGGACACAAATATATCTATAGTGAGGAGAGTGCAGCTACGAGCTTTAGTGGAGTGTCCCGTTTGTTAACCAATGTTGGTTAACTAGGTTAAGCAGTTTGGCCGGTTAATCTCAAATCGTTGGAGCTCATGATCTGTAGGTGTCACACCCCAACCCAGATTTACTCTATACCTAGGAAGGAGCATGATCCTATACCCCAACATAAGACTCAGTATTATATAAACCATAGAAGAATAGGAAATCTTATAACAATCTCTTTATCAGATCAGAAGAACGTGTAAACTTTTAACTAACATGTCTGAATATACACATAGTAGGTACAACACGTCCCCCCCCCCCCTCACTACATTCTCGGTAAAGATATTTAATACATGACATATGAGCAATCTAAATATTTACAACTATCCCAGAGGTTCGCTTCCAAGTAGGCTCAGACGAGATTCTTCAGTAGGCTAGGCGTCCCGGACACGCTCGCTACCTGAAACAACAAACAACAACAAACTGGATGAGCAAAAAGGCTCAGTGAGTGACTAATTTACTAAAACTAATCATGGCGACTTAAATCTAGTTTGTAGGATAGTAACCATCGCATAACACATCCCAATGAATTATCAAGATTCACTTTCCACTAAGCATATATAACTATCAATTCTTATATTTTACAAGTTTCCTATCTATTTAGTGCTTTCACTTTCCGTCCCTCAGCACTTATTCATGTATAACTATAATACCATGTGCCTTCACATGAAATCCCTCGGCACAGGTAACAAACTCTATCCACGCTCAAGTGCCTTCACACAGAATCCCTCGGCACGAGCTAGTTATGATAGGTTACTACATGCCTTCACTTACAGTCCCTGAGCATTGTAGTCCATTCTCTACTGTTATTCAAGTGTCTTCTCGAATCCCTCGGCACTTAATTTCACGCTTACTTACAAGTAGCTTTCACCATAAGGTCCCTCAGCCACTTATGTGCTTAAACATTTGTAATAGTATTCTTTTAAATCACTAACACATTATATATATAAAGCAAACTACCATGCATCACGTTTCCTCATCACTATACGTACTAAGTTTAACACAAGGTATAACAGTCACTCACAATCGGTCCCGGCTCTAAGTGGGTTATAAGCCTCCCTGAGCTCTTCTTGGCCTGAAAATACACAATCCTCAAATTTAGTTTCCATAATCTCCCTTTTTCCTTAAACATACAATAGCATCGTTACTCTATAGGAATTAGTAAGCTACCAGCGTTACTCAAAAGATATTCAACTGTACTAGCGACACTGCGTTGATTAAAACCAGCGAAACTACCTTGAGGAGCGATACCCAGCGATACTCTAGCGAGAGTTGTGAGACGCAAGCCTATCTTTGCGTTGCAGCGTTTCTTTCTCTGCTGCTCAGTCTCTCGCTCACTCAGCGATACTTTCGCTGTGACAGAACCGTTTCCTTCTTCCTTTCTTCTTCCTTCTTCCTTTCTTCTTCCTTCTTCAACCTGCTAAACATTTCGTTCCAATCAATTTCAGTACTTTCTTCCTTCTACAAACTTGTTAGAACACAGGTCCTTCATCTTACCTCAAAATTTCATGAAGCACATCTTCCCCGTTTGGAACATATCCTCCGACAACTCCGAGTTACCTCTACTCATTCGACAGTTCAACTCCCGTCTCTTCTTCCTGAGTTTGACACACAATTAGACAATTTCAGCTCAAACATCCTTCATGAATTCTGCTAGAAATCGAGTTAACTTACTAACCTCAAAGTTTCAGCCCTAACCTTCGTCCCTTCAGTTTGTTCTTCCACCAAAACCGAGCATCACTCTGAAGAGATCACAGCAGCCGAAACCTCTGCCAAACCCGAGTTTCTTCCACGAATTCAGTGAGATTTCTGCTTCAGGTCAGCATGAACATCTTCTTCTACCTCCCTCCGATGTTTCGCCTTAATATGAACCCAACTCGAGCTCTGAAATGCAAACAGAACAATTGAATTCTCAGTCCACTTATATAAAATATCACCGACTTGTTCTCCATTCCAACTCTATACTATAATCCGTTCAACGCATACCTCCTATGCTCAGCTTCAGCAACGCACACGGCCTCTGATGATATCTCATTTCAAACTCTCCCGCCAAATAGTTAACATACGCACTACCTTCTCTTAGCCAACACTCCTTGTCCAAAGCATACCCGCCTTCGACGCATGGTAGCGTTCACCGCATAACAGCCTCACTGCAGACCAGCTCCCAAACTCCCTGTGGCCTTTACTTCCAACGGTACACTGCCCTCAATGCGTTTGACGCATAATGATCCTCCATACCAAGTGATCCTCCACGCCTTATATCCTGAACGCGTCTCAACTTCAGCGCATGATAAGTTTCCTCACCTTTGCGTTTACACCAAAATTATTTCCTCCACAACAGGTTGCCATCAACGCATAACTTACACTTAGCCATTTTCCCACTCCAAATGCAAGCCAGCCAACTACTTTTACACATTCACCCATCTCTCGGCCCCTTCTTACTTTGCGTTCTCACAAAAATAGATGCGGGGCTTACAGTAGGTCCATTAGGTCCCTCTACTAGCTCATAAATGGACTAAAATCTTAGATAGTGTGGTGAATAAGTTTGAACCGCTCAAATCTTGGCTTAAGAAATGAAAGTCAGATATATACGATATATCGACATTTAATTACAAATTAAACAGACAAATAGAGTTAATTATAATATTTAAATATGATTTAAATATTAATCATATGAATAGGGATTCATATCGATTTTTTTTTTTAGAAAAATCGGGACAAGTGGGAAAAATAATATTATTATTTAATATTAAAATAATATTATATTAAATTAATTAAATATTAAATTATTTTTATTTATTTAATTATTTAATTAATTATTTTCTGAAATTAAAAATCAATTTTAATTCAATTTTTGGAAATTCATTGAAAATTGATTTTAGAATTGATTTTTGCAGATCGGATTTTCCCACTAACTAAGCTAGGAGCTTGGTTGTCTTCTTCACAATTAACCAACAAATTAACCATTTTGTGTTCTCAAATTTTGATGCAATTGAATTACATGTTATTCTTTAATAAATAGAGATGATTTTGACATAAAAATGGTTAAGAATTTTGTGAAATTAAGGGTTAATTTTGCAAAATTCCATCCATTGTTCATCTTTTTCCCAACCTTCATTCCTTCTCAAATTCACCACAAATTTGGATCCCCCCATCCAATCTAAGACTAGGGAATAGTAGAGAAAACTCTTGTGGTGGTCTACTGAAAAGCGCTTGAAAAGTGTTTTCTATTCTCTCAAATTAAGGGAATTTATATTTGATTTCACTTGTTTGCTAGTGCTTTTCAAGTTAAAATGAGGAAAATTAGAAGAAAAGGCCAAAGTTCAAAACTGAGCAAGAATACGGTGAAAAAGAGAAGAAAATAACAAAGTTGCCATAATTGGGCAGCGCTACTGTGCGAAAACCCGAGAGCAAAGTTGCCGCAGCACAGCGCCGCTCTCCAACAGCGCCGCGGTGCTATCTGTGAAAATTCGGTAGCGTCGTGGCGCTATGGACCAACCCCGCGACGCTCTCTTTCCTAAAATAGCAGCGTCGCGGCGCTATAGACCAGCGTTGCGGCGCCAGTTTCAATAAATGAAAAATTTGTATTTTTGGAAAGTTTTCTTGGGCGGTTGTTGTGTATGTGATTGTGAATTGAAATTGTACTAACGCAATGTGCAAGTTAAGCTATGATGATGCGTTTCACATACCATGCGTTGAGCATACTATGCGTCTTACTTATGCTTAATGCTATGCGTTGGTGATCTATCATGTTTTCCTATCCTTCACCCATGTCACACCCCCTCCCGGATTATCCTCCATAACCAGAGAGGAGATGTGAAGACAGCAACCTTGACTCCTCTGTAAGGTTCACTGTCCAACCATTTTCACCAAAGACGGCCCAGACGAGGTGCTTGCATAGGCAAAGCATCCCGAACTCGCTCGCTACCTGGAAAATTAGAAAAAATTGAAAACGTGAGCTAGAGTGTCACACCCCCTCCCGGATTATCCTCCATAACCCGAAAGAAGATGTGAAGTCAGCAACCTTGACTCCTCTGTAAGCTTCACTGACCAACCATTTCTTTACCAAAGACGGCCCAGACGAGGTTCTTGCATAGGCAAAGCATCCCGAACTCGCTTGCTACCTGGAAAATTAGAAAAACATAGGAAAAATGTGAGCTAAAGCCCCGTGAGTGACTGGTTTTATAAAACTATCTTTTAATCAAAAACAGGCATGTTACATTTATACATATAAAACAAGATAAGTACATCAATACATCAGGAACGTATTTTCAACATCTCTTTTGAACTATATCAAATCGTTCCAAATCAATAGAGTCGTTTAAGAACAATTATATGAAAAACTCGTTTGGTTTCTCAATCATTTCCCTTAGTTGAGGCAGAGTAAGACTCAACGCTCTCAACGTCGAAAACATCCTTAGTTGGGGTGGAGCAAGGCTCAACACACCCAACGTCAAAAACATCCCTGGCTTCAAGCAGAGCAAGCTCGATGCACTAGCCAGATTAACCTCTATGTGCACATAGGAATATGACGGGTTGCCCATGTACCTTCTCATGTCCTTGAGTACTGGGTCCCTGATGCTCACTTTTAGTGTTAACCGCAAGTGTACGGGTCAAGTTATAATATAAAACGGTTAAGTCCAAGTATCGTTCCACTGGAGATCCAATTGGGAAGGTTTAAGTTACTTAGCTATTCTAGAATTGAATCAATTTTATTTGAGGATCGCAATTGAATATTAAAAATTAGGGAAAAAGAAAAATCAAACAAGGAAAGTATCAAAGGGAGAAACACAAGAGTCAAAGAGAGTTCTAGGGTAATGACTTCTTGTTTATTTCATCATGCAATATTATAGATTTCATGGATTTTATTGTAATTCATATGCCTAAGTCTAGAAACTTAATTCCAAGTTATTTTCTCTAAAAAACAACCCTTTCTCATGCAACTCGATTGATTATTAATCTCTTAAAACCAATACAAAATTACATGGCATTAAAAATAGTCTTTAGCGACTTTTATTGTCAACCTAACTACTCTCGTGATAGATTAACAATAATTCATTGTTATAGATCAAGTTAAACATACAATCTCTCAATCATACATCTAACCTAACATGTGAAGATGGTCAATCCACAAGAATTAAACACAATAACAATGAAAAGCATAATTACTTAAATAAAACCATAAGTCTACAAAAATTAACATGAATTCATAAACAATTCATCAAATACCCTAAAATTAAAGAGTTTAGCCACTCATAGCTTGAAGCAACATGTTTGAGCAAAAATAATCAAAGGAAGAGTGTAAAGAAAAGGGAAACTATACGGAAAAGAAGTTCTTGATTGAGGCAGCACCGTCACGAATTCCTTGGCTCTCACGTCGGACTTCAAAGGGCACCAAGATTATCTCGAACTCTTGTCCTCTTCCTTGCAACTAACTCACTCTTTGAACTCTCGCTTAATTCTCTCCTTTTTGTATCTTTTCTTGGGTCTGCAACTTTCTTCCTTTTCTTGATCTTCTTCCCTCCCTTTGGCTGCTGAAAACCCCTCAAATTTATAGAGTTTGGCCGCCCAAAAATTTAACCTAAAATACAAAATTTTCATTTAAGTAACGCTGGCGCCGCGGCGCTGTCCCATAGTGCCGCGGCACTAGCGTTTCAACCCTAAAAAGTTTGCTCTCGGGTTTTAGCGCCGTGGCAGCACCGTCCAAGCGCCGCGACGTTGTCATGCGTTTACCAAGGATGCGTTCAACAAGGATGCGTCGAGGCGGCGCCATCCCGGCACCGCGATGGTACTATGTGTCCAGAATGTTGCGTTTATGCTTCAGCGCCATGGCAGCGCCGTCTCAACGCCGCATCGCTATCCCAAAATTTGTTCTTTTGAGTTTTTTCAGCTCTTTTTTGCCGTATTCTTGCTCGGTTTTGATCTTTTAGTTGTTTCTTCTAATTTTCCTCGTTTTAACCTGAAAATCACTAGCAAACAAGTGAAATCTAACATAAAACTCCCTTAATTTGAGAGAATATAAAGCACTTTTCAAGTGCTTATCAGTCCCGGGGAAACTCACGAGCCTTCTCAAGGAGATAAGCACTGAGTCTGCTCTTAAACATTTTATCAATCAATTTGAATAGATCATTCATATGAAACCTTTTATAGAAAACAAGATGTTTCTTGATAAACTATATCTTGCAACATGCCTTTCTATATAGTAAAACAATCAGATAAAACATGCCTTTTAGACAATATGATCAAACATCATGCGTTTCATGAAATTAGTTATCACAACACCATATCACATAAGAACATTTCAACAAAGTTCAGTTTTGAAAGAAGAAGAGAGTCACTCACAATTACTTAAGAGATTTTCCTCTTTTCCTTCCAATCCCTGTCTTCCCCGAGCTCCTTGAACGCAATGTTTGAACTCCCAACCCGCAGACTATCTCTGGTAACCGGTTGGATGCAACCCTGCCCTTAAACGCAAGGTGCAGACTAGCTCTTTTTACTCTTTCAGATGCGTCGACCTTCTTTGGACACAAGATCTAACTTGAACGCATCGTGGCGTTCACCTTTTATGTTGAATTCGGATTAAACGCAAGGCTCACCGTTCTCGACGCAAGCCAACTTATTAACACCAGATGACTTAAGTGTCAAGGTTGTCTTCCTCTTTGGCCGCAGACTTCCTCCTTCAAACGCAAGGTTTTCTTCTTTCATCTCTCTTTCTTTCCTTCTCTCAAGGATTATTATCACCGAATCATCAGTCATTACTTTTCCCTCAAAGGTCCTATTTATAGAGAACTTATCATTCTACCTCTCCTCTTCTGCTGCCACTTGTTTGCCACATGTCATATTGCATTTTTAATTAATCATGCATTAGTCCAAATGTCACTTTGCATGAAATGTTTATCATGCTTTCTAACACCTCCTACTTAATGAGGTGTCACAATCATGTGTAACCCACCTGGCCTATAGACTTCCCTTATGGGTTCATTATGTTCCAATAACACAACTACACAACCAACTCCTTGCTCCTATGCGTTCATGGAACTATCTTCCAGATTCAACTCCTTTGCTTCCTTTTACTACCCTCGGCTTTACTACCTTTATTCCATTTCTCCTTTATTTAATTGTACAAATTCTAAATGCATACTACTATGCGCTTCAGCTTAACATTATACATAAATTTTTATCGCATTTATATGCGTTCAACTCCCTTTCTTACATTCGTTCACAGCTACATTTCCTCCTTTGTACAATTGCACTCTTCTGACCATGTGGTTTACCTTTGACTACCACATCCAACTCACATTCTTTCTACCTGCGTTTACCCTCCTGCATTTACCTTTGCTTCATTTCGCGTTCATGACCTTCCTTTAAGTCCCTTGATTTTACCCTCTATGCGTCCTTAAATCTTATACCACGGTTATTCCTTAACCATTTCATTCTTTAGCTTCTTCCTATGCGTTTACCTGAGATTGTGATAACATTTTCCATTATCATGAACTTGATAACCAATGGTAACCATCATCGACTCATGAACTCTTCGTCGCATAGCTATGATGCGCACTTTTAGTGTTAACCGCAAGTGTACGGGTCAAGTTATAATATAAAACGGTTAAGTCCGAGTATCGTTCCACTAGAGATTCAATTGGGAAGGTTTAAGTTACCTAGCTATTCTAGAATTGAATCAATTTTATTTGAGGATCAAAATTCAATTTTATGAGTTAGGGAAAAATAAAAATCAAGCAAAGAAAGTAGCAAAGGGAGAAACACAAGAGTCAAAGAGAGTTTTAGGGTGATGAATCCTTGTTTATTTCATCAAGCAATATTATAGATTTCATGAATTTTATTGTAATTCATATGCCTAAGTCTAGAAACTTAATTCCAAGTTGTTTTCTCTCAAAGACAACTCTTTCTCATGCAACTCGATTGATTGTTAATCTCTTAAAACCAATACAAAATTACATGGCATTAAAACTGTCACACCCCCTCCCAGATTATTCACCTAACCTAAGGGGAAGTGTGAAGACAATAAACATCACCCCTCTTGTGACGCATATTGCCCTAGCTTACATTCCTGAACATACATTTACTCATATATAATATAGATTACCGTCATACATCGCATGCTTATAACTTGATGCAATTCCCTGTATAGGGTACACCTTTAATACATAACATGAATTCATCTTCATATCCAAAATACAACATACACAACACCATTGACAGTACCCATTCAAAACTATATGTTCTACATGCCATTTACATAAGTATATTCAATGTACAACTCCTAAACTTCACTGAATCTTGATGTTCGAGGCTTAGGCAGGGTGAGCTGTATTAGGCGAAGCACCGGGAACGTCCTTGCTACCTGGGGAGGGAAAAAGAAAACATTGGAAAACATAAGCTAATAGCCTAGTGAGTGACGAATCTTTATAAAACGGCATTCATTTAAAATAGGCATGTTTCATATAACGAGTAAATCAGAGTTTAACATTATTCCAAATGTAACATGCGTTTCACGAAATTCATCATTCTCATAAATCAATACTAAAATCATATCAAAGTGTTTTTCAAGAAATTTATCAACATCAAGTAGTTTTCCAAACTTTTCCCTTAGTTGAGGCGGAGCAATGCTTCTACGCACTCAACGTTGAAATCATCCCTGGCTTCAGGCAGGGCAAGCTCAATGCACTAGCCAGCTAATCCTCTATGTGCACATAGGAATAGGTCGGGTTGCCCATGTACCTTCTCATGTCCTTGAGTACTGGGTCCCGGGGAAACTCACGTGCCTTCTCATGTCCTTGAGCACTGAGCCTCCTTTTAAAACATTTCAGAATTTCTTTCACATAGTAGTTCATATGAAAATCAATTTATCACGATAAACAATATTTCAAACATGCCATATAAACATCATCAAACATCAAGTTTTTAAGAAAACATTTCATCTCAAAGCCATAACTCATAAGAAAACCAAGCCAAACATTTTCAATAAATTTCATTTCAAAGCGAGAAAAGTGTCACTCACTACTTTTCCTAGGCTTTATGTGGTTTATACACTGTTCCTATTTCTTCTCGGCCTGCACAAGAAACACATTTTGCGTTAGTCAAGATTAATTCCCTTTCCTTTATCTCTACTGTCTTATAACGAGAATCCCAACGATACCCGCCGATTAACACAGTTACTAGCGATACTTGATAGAACAGCACCAGCGTTATCTACCTGAGCAGCGATACTCAGCGTTATCCAGGGATATCTGTGAGACGGAAAGCCCCTTTGCGTCTCAGCGGTACCCGTCTCGCTACCTATTCCCAGACAGTGTGCCGATACTTGATTTCCCAACGGCACTCTGCACTGTAACTTCTTCCTTTCTTCCCGTTCTTACTTTAACCTATTAAAAGTCACATTTCCATACGGATTCAGAGTTTCTTCTCTTCTACAAACTTATAGGAAATCAAGTTCAGTAGCTTACCTTAAAATTTCAGGTTGTAGCTCTTCTTCATTATCACGATATTCCGAAATTACCTCCTGCTGTTCCGGATTGCGCGACAGTCTTGTAATCACTAGTTTCCTAAGGATTCACATAGTAAATCTTCACTTTTAGTATCACCATCCTTTACAAGAGTTGTTAGGAATTGTGTTAACTTACTAACCTTAAATTTTCAGCTCTGAACTCAGCTTCTTCCTCACGTTCTGTCCCGAATAAAGTCACTGCTCAATCAATCCAAGTAACTTTGGTCATTCCCCTGTTCCAACTTCGTTTCCAACCTCGATGTGAATCAACTTCGTCCGGAATCCTCAAGAACACCTTCCTCAATCTTCTTCTGAAGTTTATCTGAAGAACAAAACCGACTTAAGCTCTCGAATTGTCCTTAAAAAAAATAATTAAACATTTAATTAATCCAGCTATTTATACTACCGACTTAACCTTCTCAAACACCAAGACTTAGGCTGCTTACTTACGTATTATTCATCTGCAGACTAGCGCGAAGTTCTCCTCTCAGCGCATGGCACTCAAGCTAACTCCTCTTCCAACGCATGGTGGGCGTCTCCACACGCCCCCTAACTTGAACGCATAACTCTCCATCTTGCGATTCTACTTTCGTTGCGTCAGACTATCCTGTCTTCGACACAAGTGCCTCTATCGCATGTCTATCTTCGACGCAGAGTGACTTGAACGCATGGTTCAAGTACGTTTCTTCCCCCATCAAGATTACTTATCTATCAACGCGGGTAGCTACTTCAGCTCACTAACCTCCGTGAATTAACCGCAACCGCATAGACTTAGTCAATACTTAACCAAAATTTTACTTCCTCTTGTCCTTGGCCACTTCTCCCTTTGAGACGCATAGCCACAAACACATGGCCGTGCCTCAATTCTTGGCAACGCAAACCAATGCTTACAAAAACTAGTCTTTAGCAACTTTCATTGTCAACCTAACTACTCTCGTGATAGATTAACAACGATTCATTGTTATAGATCAAATTAAACATATAATCTCTCAATCATACATCTAACCTAACATGTGAAGATGGCCAATCCTCAAGAATTAAACACAATAACAATGAAAAGCATAATTATTTAAACAAAACCATGAGTCTACAAAATTAACATGAATTCATAAACAATTCATCAAAACCCTAAAACTAAAGAGTTTAGCCACTCATAGCTTGAAGCAACATGTTTTGAGCAAAAATAATCAAAGAAAGAGTGTAAAGAAAAGGGAAACTCTACTGAAAAGAGGTTGTTGATTGAGGCAGCACCGTCACGAACTCCTTGGCTCTCACGTCGGACTTCGAAAGGCACCAAGACTATCTCGAACTCTTTTCCTCTTCCTTGCAACTAACTCACTCTTTGAACTCTCGCTTAATTCTCTCCTTTTTGTATCTTTTTTTAGGTCTGCAACTTTCTTGCTTTTCTTGATTTTTTTCCCCCTTTGGCTGCTGGAAACCCCCCAAATTTATAGAGTTTGGCCGCCAAAAATTTAACCTAAAATACAAAATTTTCGTTTAATTAACGCTGGCGCCGCGGCGCTAGGGTTGCGACCAGAAATAAGTTGCTCTCGGGTTTTAGTGCCACGACGCTGTCTTGCGTTCACCAAGGATGCGTCGAGGAAGCGCCATTTCGGCGCCGCGATGCTACTCTGCGTCCATGTTGATGCGTTTATGCTTCAACGCCGCGGCAGCGTTGTCTTAGCGCCGCGGCACTGCCCTGCGTTCAACAAGGATGCGTTTTTCAGCTCTTTTTCGCCGTATTCTTGCTCGGTTTTGATCTTTTAGTCGTTTCTTCTAATTTTCCTCGTTTTAACCTGAAAATCACTAGCAAACAAGTGAAATCTAATATAAAACTCCGTTAATTTGAGAGAATATAAAGCACTTTTCAAGTGCTTATCAACACCCCAAACTTAGAGATTTGCTAGTCCCGAGCAAAGAATAAAATCAAATAATAGGGAGTTTAGATGAAGAAGTGTGCGATTGACTCATGTCTCAGAGAATAGCATTCAGAGCTTAAGTAGAAACATGCAAGCATATCTATATTGTTATAATCATTCAAGGCCAAATCTTGCTATCTCCCATGTGTGTGTGTGCAAGCCCCCTTCAATTTAAAATACTAGAGCTCAAATTAGGACTTAAGAGAGTTTCTTTAGTTTTCCCCCTACTCTAGCTCATGCACCAATCTTCAAGCTTTCATGCATTCAAGTGAGTAATATGTCCACTAAGGTACCTTTCAATCATATATATATATATATATATTTTTTTTTATGGGCCCAAACTTGCATTCTTTTACCTAGAGGCACTAGCTTTCACACATTCACTGTAGGGGCTCGTACCTAGTCAATTCCCAGGCGTCCTTACTGATCACAGCAAAGGCAGCTCTTTTACCCCTATCCATGCATACTTATTACAAGTTTAACATTTAAAAAGATAGACAAATAAAGCTCATATATTTTGTGTACACTTTTTTTCTTTTCTCAAGGCATGTATACTCTTTTCTTTTTCCTTAGTCTAAGATTACAAGCTATCATGCATTTCCACTCCCTAACCGGTGGGGCCTTTCGAAGTGACAACCAAATACACCCAACTTAATCTTTTTTTCAGTTAAAGATTCTAAATAAAAGTGGCTACGTGCTCAAGAATATGAGAGATTTTAAGAGGGACTTAAATGAATTTAACTCAAGATAGTGCTATTCTATTTCCACAATAAGTCATTTATCATGCAAATTCGAATCTCATCATGGGCAATCAACATCAAGGCACACAACCATAAATAACATTCCCATTAACTTTGAAAGCTCCAAAATTTTTTTTTTTTTTCAAAAATTGTTTCAAAATTGACATGCATATGATCATTAAAATCTTCACTAACATGCATAGCAGGATAAGAAAACACACAAAAGTACGAAAGACACCTCCCACCCCAAACTTAGAATCATGCATTGTCACCAATGCATAAGAGCATCTAACAAGGAAAGAGCAAGCTTGGGAGCAAGCGGGAAGCCACCAAACAGGCTTGGTGTAAGGAGTACTTTGTGTGATGAACCACGTTCCTGAGAGATATATGAGTGACTCCAAGATTTATAAAATAAAAAGAAAAGTAAAGAAAGCAATAAAATTGGGTTGCCTCCCAATAAGCGCTTGGTTTAACGTCTTCTAGCTAGACGGGACTAATGGATCATGCAGCGAAAGCTAAGTTCTCAAGTACGCGTTCTTCATCACCGATGTAGTGCTTCAATCGTTGACCATTCACTTTGAAGGTTGTTCCATCGTTACCTTGTAGTTCCACGGCTCCGTGTGGGGATACCTTGACAATGAAAAAGGGTCCCGACTATCGTGTCCTAAGCTTTCCTGGAAACAAGCGTAAACGTGAGTTAAAAAGAAATACTCTTTGTCCTGGAAGGAAGGTTCGTGAGGTGATCTTCTTGTCATGCCATCTCGCAGTGCGCTCTTTGTAAAGTTTGGCATTCTCATAAGCTTGAGCACGGAACTCCTCCATCTCATTGAGTTCTAAGAGGCGTTTCTCACCGGCTTTCTCGAAATCCAAGTTCAGCTTCTTGATGGCCCAATAAGCTCTATGCTCGAGCTCTACCGGTAAGTGACAAGCCTTTCCAAACACCAACCTATACGGGGAAGTACCAATTGGAGTTTTGAAAGCTGTGCGGTAGGCTCACAGTGCATCATCGAGCTTAAGGGCCCAATCCTTCCTATTGGTCTTGACTGTCTTTTCCAAAACTTGCTTGATTTCCCTGTTAGATAACTCAACATGGCCATTAGTTTGAGGATGATAAGCTGTAGCAATTTTATGATTAACATTATATTTTTGCATCATGTATTCAAACAGTTTATTGCAAAAGTGAGAACCCTCATCACTAATAATAGCTCTAGGTGTACCAAAACGTGTGAAAATGTTTTTATGCAAGAATTTTAAAACAGTGCAAGCATCATTGGTCCTAGTGGCTATGGCTTCTACCCACTTAGATACATTATCTACTGCAACTAGAATATATAAGTAGCCATTAGAAGAAATAGGAAAAGGCCCAATAAAGTCAATACCCCAAACATCAAATAACTCCACTTCCAAGATAGGTTTCATTGGAAGCTCATGTTGTCTAGAAATATTGCCAGTACGTTGCAGCTATCACATGACTTAACAAAGGTATAACATTCTTTAAAAAGGGATGGCCAATAAAATCCTGACTGAAGTACCTTGGTTGCAGTTCTAGTAGGTCCAAAATGACCTCCATATGGGGAGGCATGACATGAATTTAGAATACTTACCACTTCCTCTTGAGGCACACACTTTCTTATCATATTGTTAGCACAAACCTTGTAGAGAAGTGGGTCCTCCCAATGGTAAGACTTAACATTGTGCAGGAATCTTTTCTTTTGTTGATAGTTCATGTCAGGTGGCAAATGTCCTCCTGCAATATAATTAACTATGTCAGCAAACCAGGGCAAACTATCTTTTACCTGATACAGTTGTTCATCAGGGAACATCTCAACAATTGGGGGCCATGATTTAGCATCCTCATTCTCAATTCTAGATAAGTGGTCTGCAACCACATTTTCACATCCTTTCCTGTCTTTGATTTCTAAGTCAAATTCCTGTAACAATAATATGCATCTCATTAGCCTAGGTTTGGAATCTTTCTTAACAAACAAATACTTTAAAGCAGCATGGTCAGTATGCACCACTATTTTAGAGCCAAGCAAGTATGATCTAAATTTATCAAGGGCAAACACAACAGCTAGTAGTTCTTTTTCAGTAGTAGTGTATTTCTGTTGAGTATTATCAAGAGTCCTACTAGCATAATAAATTGCCCTAAACATGTTATCTCGACGTTGGCCTAGAACAGCTCCTAAAGCATAGTCACTAGCATCACACATGATCTCAAAAGATTGACTCCAATCTGGTACAACAATAATAGGTGCAACAATTAGTCTTTCCTTTAGAGTATTAAAAGCTAGTACACATGCATCATCAAAAATAAACTTAGCTTCCTTTTCTAGTAAATTACTCAAGGGTTTAGCAATTTTAGAAAAATCTTTAATAAATCTCCTATAAAACCCTGCATGCCCTAGGAAGCTTCTGACTCCTTTCACATTGTTGGGGGTGCAGTTGTTCAATGGCAGCTATTTTAGCCCTATCCACCTCCAATCCTTTTTTAGAGACTTTGTGTCCCAGGACAATGCCTTCCGTCACCATGAAGTGACACTTCTCCCAGTTTAGAACAAGGTTAGCATCTTGACACCTCTGCAAAACACGAGTTAGATTAATAAGACAAGATTTAAATGAAGACCCAAATACAGAAAAATCATCCATAAAAACCTCCATTATATCTTCGATGAGCCCCTGAAAAATAGACATCATACAACGTTGGAAAGTGGCAGGAGCATTACATAAACCAAATGGCATTCTCTTAAAAGCAAATGTCCCAGAGGGACATGTAAATGTTGTTTTTTCTTGATCCTCAGGAGCAATGACAATTTGGTTATAACTTGAATATCCATCTAGGAAGCAATAATGATAATAACCTACAAGTCTATCAAGCATTTGATCTATAAAAGGAAGGGGAAAATGATCTTTTCTAGTAGCTTTGTTCAACTTCCTATAATCAATGCATACACGCCATCCTGTCACAGTTCTAGTGGCTATCATTTCATCTTTTTCATTTTTAACCACAGTCATGCCACCTTTCTTGGGTACCACTTGAACAGGACTTACCCATGGACTGTCAGATATGACATATATGATTCCTGCATTTAAAAGTTTGAGCACTTCTTTCTTAACTACCTCTTTCATGGTGGGATTAAGTCTCCTTTGGTGCTCTATCGATGGTTTAAAGGTATCTTCCATCAAGATTCTGTGCATACAGACCGAGGGACTAATACCTTTAAGGTCCTCAATAGACCAACCAATGGCAGATTTACGATCCCTCAATACTTTCAACAATTTTTCTTCTTCCACAGAATTAAGATCAGAAGATATTATAACAGGTAAAGAAGATAAATCATCTAAGAATGCATATTTTAAATGAAGAGGTAACACTTTTAATTCAAGCTTAGGCTTCTCAATATCATTCACAACATGCAAAGGAGCCAAAGGTATAGGTTTATCTATTTTAGAACATATTGGCAACCTATCTAACCACCTAGCATAAAATGCTATTTCATCAAAGAGTGTATCTGCCTTTTCAACATCTATTATGCTTTGTTCTAGATGATCATTAGCCAACATAACCTCTACATGCTTAAAAATAGTATGATCAATTATGTCTATAGCATGGCAAGGACTATAGAGTCAACTTTCCTTGTTGGACATCTATGATAGCCTTTCCAGTTGCTAGGAATGGCCCACAACTCCTCAATTGGTTCTTTCTAGAGAATAGTAAGGAAGGTTTCGTGGTGGTATTCCAAATGTAAGTTCTATATTACTTGTTGGAGGTCTTTCCTATCGTTTTGTGAGTTGGTGAGAAGAAGAATTCCTACACCGAAGACGATCTTCGAAAGTAGGAAACTTCTAACCCTTAATTCTTTTCAATAGCATTCAAATTGTTATGTTTATCCAAGTTTTGTATGTTCTTTGTAATTTATGTTTTTCAAAAGAAATTTAATGGCACATGAGGATCATTCGCTTCTACTGAGGATTCAATTCTTTCATAAATAACTCATTTAAGAGAGAGTTATTAATTTTCCATGCTTTATGTAGAGAAAGACAAACCTTGTAATCGACTTTGGCTATAGTTGAGCATAAGGATTTGGCCCTGGCTTAATCCTTCTCTCCCAAGCACAGCTAAGTCCTAAGGTGTAGTTCGAGCCTGGGTCTCATTTTATGGCTTTGTGTCTTTTGAATCTTTCCAATCTCAATTATACCCCTTAGGTCGGAAATTACTGCGACAAAGGTAATAATGAAATTATGAAACTTTTTAAACGATAATGTTATAATTGAAACTCTCATAAACACTCATGAGCACATTGAATAATTTAGCCTACTCCTAAAATGCAATGAATCATATTTTTATGCAATTACCATATTTGTGTAAGTCATATTTTTTATGCCACACCCCCTCCCGAGCGATCTTCTTACCCCAAAAAGAGGCATGACGACAATAGACATCAATCCTTTACGACATCTACTGTCACCTTAACTCTCCTTAAATCCTTACCAAGCACTTGATAACATAATTCTAATTTACATCTAGACCATAAATAATATCAAATGATACTTTATAATAATAACAGAGTTTTATACACAACTTCCACTCCTTAGACCCCAATATGTACAATGCTACGTCTAAGTACAAATATTTACAATTCTCAAAACTAAGAAGTAGATCCAGACGAGTTTGATGAGTAGGCTAAGCATCCAGTTCTGCGTGCTACCTGGAAAGTTGAAAACATTTAAAAACATGAGCTAGGTTGCCTAGTTAGTGACAAATTTATAAAACTATGATTGGCTTAAAAGCTCAACGAAATTATGTTTGATAATCAAATAATAAAGCTTTCAGAGGCTTATAAACATTTGCATATTTTCGAAAGAGTTTTCCTTAGTTGAGGCGGAGTAAACTCAACACTGCTCAACGTCGAAAACAACCTTAGTCAAGGTAGAGAAATCTCAACACGCCCAACGTCGAAAACAACCTTAGTTGGGATGAAATAATCTCATCATACCCAACGTCGAATAACCTTAGCTATGTGGAGTGATCTCAACACAATAGCGTAGAATTTCCCTCTATGTGCACATAGGAATTATAACCCGGGCTACCCATGTACCTTCTCTAGACCTTCAATATCGGGGTTCCAATATTAAGGCTGCCCATATGCATTCTCTATGTCTTTCAGCATTGAGGACCATCTTTTGAAAATAAAGTATGCTAAATCATTTATAAACATGAGTTAAATAATTTCTCAGAATTTTAGAGTATTTCTCAAACAGCATGCTTTTCACAAAGCTGGGTATCAGAAAACACATGCTCAAAATCATATAAAAGCATGTTCAAAATCATATAAAAAAAACACATGCTTTACAAAATTCAATTTATGCCAGAAATCTCATATTCTGCGATTACACCGAGCATTCTAAAGGTATTGAGAGAATAAATCATTTTAAACAATTTAAGGCACGCACAGCTTGTCCTGGGCTCTTAATGAGTTATATGCTTCCCTTAGCTCTTCTCGGCCTGAAATAATTTAATTCTTTTTGTTAATATCCTTAAAATTCCCTTCATGACATATTTTAAGTCATTTTAGCTCAAAAAGACTCACCGACAAGCAAAATTTAGTCAAAATGTCCAAAAGTTGAAAATTGCCCCTAGGTGTGTCCAACAGCCTTGCGGCACGCACACCTAGCCAATCTAACCTCAAATGGGCGGCAATTCTTGCACAGCGCACTACCCTACACGCCCAGCCACTGCCTCGCACATGCTGCCTTTAAACCCTACTTTTTTTGTAAGTGTTAAACATAAGTACGTAGTACCGAAGTGGACTAAGTTGTTTTTCTCTTGTAGATCGAAGGAAGAAGGGGAGAAAGCCGGAAGTAATTTGTGGTAAGTTGCATATTTAAGTCATTAAGAGGGAATCAAGCTAAAATTTATCTTGATTATTAAGTAAGGCCTAAAAGCAGATTATTTATTTATTTAAATTAAAGAGAAAGAAAGGAAGAAAAATAAAGGAAAGGAAAGGAAAAATAAAAGAAAATAAAATTATAAAAAAAGAAAAGAAAAGAAAAGTGGTAGTGGAAGGGAGTCGGTGGTTTAATGTGAAGTGGGTGAGTTTGCCGACAGGTTTTTCTTCTATTTCTAAGCTCAAATCGATTCTACTCTTTAGCTGGGTGTCGAGAGGTGGTAGAAGAAGAGATCTAGGGCAAATTCGTGTCGAGTTTTGGCCGGTTTCATGGTAAAATTGAAGCTGAAACAAAAGCTTTGTTTGCTATCATGCAGTCTGAACAAGGTTTGGTTTTTGGCAAATATCGAGCAGAAGAGTCAGACTTTGAAGGTGAACTTTTGAGGTTAGTAAGTTAACTCAATTTCTAACAACTCTTGTGAAGGATGGTTGAGCTGAATATGAAGACAAACATGTTAAATTTTAGGTGGAATCGACTAGTAGGAATTTCTCGAGTGATCTGGAGTAGGGCGAAGTAAATTGGGAATATCTGTCGAACGAAGAAGAGTTAAGCTTTCAAATTTTGAGGTAAACTATAAAACATATTTGTCTATAAGTTTGTAGAAGGGAAGAAGTTCTAATTTGGCTGGAACTGTGACTTTTAACAGTTAGAAGTTCGGGAGGTAGCGAGAATAGCAGCAGAAAGAAGTAGGTCTCGTTAGAAAGGTTAAGTGTGAGGGAGCGAGAGCGAGACTAGTCTCGCTAGTCAAAATTGTCTCACAAATCTAGCTGGGTTGTGGCTCTCGCTGCTCTCGCTCCTCCATAGTCTCACTGGTACTGCTGGTTTTTGGCTTATTTTGCTAATTTAGTCTCGTTAATGGCTTAAATCTTGATCATTAATGAACTTTTAAATGAAGTATAGCCTCAATTGAGCATTTCTTCATGGAATATAGTCCCGGTGATGGTTTTCTTTATGTAGTTTGGTCTCGGGGATGAATATTAAGCATATCTAAAGCTTGTTTCTTATGTAAAAGAAATGTTAAAGAAATCTAACAAAGGGAAACGTATTATTTCAAGCCGAAAGGAGCTAGGAAAGGCATATAACCCACTAAGAGCCCGGGATGAGTTGTGAGTGACAATTTTATTTTAAAATGAGCTTACTTTGAACAAAGCTTTCATGAAATACGATTATCTTTGGAAACATATATATATGTTTATGCTTTTCATGGGTTTTAATGTGCTGTGAGGATGATTTGCTTGAAAAGAAAAGTATGTATTTTCATGTATGTGCGTATTATATGTTTTACATTAGACATCATTTGAAGCATGCTAGATGTTAAACGACTATTATTAAAGGCATGCTATTTATTAACTTATGATTTCATGGAAAAACATTGATGATTATTAATGAATTTGAGAAGATTTGGAAATGTTATAAACTTCTAAACTATTATTATGCTATTTTCAAAGCATATTGTTTTTTAATAATATTTTGAAATGGCTGCCAATGCTGAAGGACACGGAGAAGGCATGTAGGTAGTCGGGATATAGAAATGGTTCCCAATGCTGAAGGACCCGGAGAAGGCATGTGGGTAACTGAAAACTTGTAGAAATACAAGTTATTATCGTCTCTCGCTTAGAAAAATAGAGTTTAAATAGAGAATCATGCGGTAGTTGGTGTTAAATTCTATTGATAAATCTTCCTATGCGTTCTATTCTTCTAAATTGATAGAGATAATTGTTTTGAAGCTTTTTGAATCTAAAACGCATGCTTTAACGCAGGAACGTGAGCATCTTGTGGATGCGTTGGCAACCCTTCAACGCAAGTTGATGCGTTAGCAACCCATGGATGAGTTAGCATACTTGAACGCAGGAACCCAAGTTATCCATGGACGCATATCAACCTAAAACGCAAGGCAGCGGAGAATCAGATAAGAATCTTGAGAGATTGTCGGGAGATTGATATGCTTGTTATGCGGCGAGAGTGGTGGATTCAAATTAAACCGAAAATCACGCGATTAGGCGAGATGGACACAAGGTAGAAATTCTGCCTCCAATCATGCAGATTTGCCAGGGATTACAACGCAACATCTATAAAAGGGCAGACCTGAAGGCTAAAAAGTTGTTGAACCTCTCGAAAGAATTCCTAAGTGACAGTAGAGTTCTCCCCAAACGACAATCAGAGACAAATAGCTCGAAAGAGAAGAGTCTTCCCTCCGCCTGACCACTTCACAGCAGAACTCAAGCTACCATCCCAGCGAGCTCAAGACATTGAGAAGCCATTCCATGCTTTCTATCTTTTTCTTACTTATGTTTTAGTTTATTAGCAAGACATTGTATTCTCTAAAACATTTATTCCATTCATCAATCTATACATCTTCCATGGCTATTCATTTCTTATCACTTTCCATTTGCGGTTTATCATCCATGAGTAACTAACTCTCTCAAAGGTCACAGGTTGCGTTATCATCTAAATAAGAATCGTAGAAGACTATTTCATCTTGTCAATTGTACTTTTAATCAAATGCTTATGTCCATTTAGCTAATCGATATAAGTTTTAATAATCAGACTGCTCAGGAGAGTAAGTGATTGTGGAACTTAGTTGACAAGTTGATAACTTGTAGAAATACAAGTTATGATAGCCTTTTTCTAAAAGAAATAGAGATTAAATAGAGAAGCATGCGGTAGTTTATGCTAAATTCTATTAATAAATCTTCCTTTCGTTATACTCTTGTATTTTTATGAAGATAATGATTTTACCACTATTTTAGCCTAAAACGCATGTTTTAAGGCAGGAATGCAAACGATGCGTTGACGACTTCTTAACGCAGGACTATGTGTTAGCAATCTGTTCTTCGGAGACGCATGATTTGAACAGAACGCGAACAACCTGTAGATGCGTTAACTACTCAATGCAAGACTATGCGTTAGCAACTCATGACACGTTGACAACGGCCAAATTATCCATGGACGCATAAACAACCATCAACGCAAGGCAGCGGACAATCAGATCAGAATCTTGAGAGATTGTCGAAAGATTGACATACATAATCTGTGGCTAAAGTGGTGGATCTTAATTGACCCGAGAATTACGCAATCAGGCGAGATGGACTCATGATATCAATCTCGCTGCCAATCAAGCAGATTTGCCATTGATTGCGAACACAGCATCTATAAAAGGGCAAACCTGCAAGATGAGAAAGGGTTGTTGATTCTCGAAAGAATTCCTAAGTGACAGCAGAGTTCTCTCCAGACCTCAACCGGAGACGAATAGCTCGAGAGAGAAGAGTCTTCCCTCCGCCTGACCACTTCACAGCAGAACTTCACGCTTCCATCCAGGCGACTCAAGACATTGACACCTTTCCTTGCTTTCCATCTTATTTTGTTATCTTGATTTTAGATTTGTGTCAAGACATTGAGCTATCTAAAGTTGTATTCCGTTCATCAATATATATTTCTTCCATGTCTACTCATTACTCTGTACTTTCCGCTTTTTGCTTTCAATCCATGAGTAACTAATCTTTCAAGGGTCTAGGGTTGCGTTAGCATCTAACTAAGAACCATAGTGTAACTATTGCATCTTGTCAATTGCAAACTTAATCCAATGCTTATGTCCATCTAGCTAATCGATATAAGTAGTAATAATCAAACTGCTCGAGAGGGTAAGTGATTGTGGAACTCAATTGACAAGGGCCAAGAAGTGTTACCTGTCTATAGGAATAACCTTGGTTCTTAACACTCTCCTATGCGTTATAGACATATAACGCATAGCGGCTGACAACCGGGAGAAGAGTCGCAAGTATGAATAGATTATCACCATGCGTTTCCGATGTTAGATGTTAACCAACCGGAACCCTGTTTTTATCCATTCATTCAAATCATTAGCTGACTTTGCTGTGTCGCATGCGTTTCCATCTTCCACAATTTAGTTTAGTGTACATGTTATCGCTTTCTTTAGATTAGAAACAAACAAAACACCTCAATTATTTCTTGGTTACCACTGCAACGCATATAATCCATTTAAATATAAAATCAACATAATCCCTGTGTTCAACCTCGGACTCACCGAGAAAACCTACTCCTTTGCTTATACTTGGGTAAAGGAGAGGAAAACTTGACAGATCACCAACGCATAGCATTTAAGCATAAGTAAGACGCATGGTATGTTCAACGCATAGCATGTGAAACGCATAATCATAGCTTACTTGCACCTTGCGTTAGTATATTTCCAATTCCACAATTTATTGCACAACAAGTTTTTGGCGCCGTTGCCGGGGATTATTGCATTGATTTAATTATTTTATTTGGATTATTGTGTTGTAGGATTCCTCAGTTGACGGAGTATAGTAAGTTTCTCCTCTGCCAGAAGCTTCTAACAGTATCTGAATGACGAGAGCGATCCATAGCTCAATATTGACCCTGAGATTGAGAGGACCTTCACCCGAAAGACAAGGTAGAATTGAAGAGGGACCAATCATAGCTTGGACCTGATTCAAACGGCTAGGAGGAATTGCCTGCGTAAGCAGGAGGATTATTGGATATGACTTACTCATATGCCGAAGATATTTTCGACAGAACTTCATGGAATACCAATGAGTGGGTGGACGACAGATATGAATTTCGCTCCACCAATAGAAGGCAAACGCAAGCTGGAATGCTTGAAGCTGATGCTGCCACCAATCTCTCAGCTCAGATCGCCGAAATGACATCTCTACTGGAGACGATAGTCTTGAATAATCAAGGTAGATCAGTTGCTGCGATGAACGCAGTGCACGCGATGAACCCAACAACATCTGTAGATTGCCCGCAGTGTGGTGCGGGGCACTTGTATGACATGTGTCCCTACAACCTCCAGTCTATCTGCAGTGTTCAAAACAACCCCTATGGTGAGACGCACAATTCGGGTTGGAGAAACCACCTTAACATCGGATGAGGTGGGAATCAGCAACAAATGCAGAGGGCTGAGCAGCAGCCGCAGAGAGGCAACTCTCCTGGTTTCAACCAATGGAATCAAGGCCAGTATCATCAGTTTTCGAGGGATCCGCAAGCGGACGCATCATCCTCATTGTCTTCCATGGAATCTCTTTTACGAGAATGTATATTTAGACGCGATGCGATGCTCCAGAGCCAAGCCAAAGCAATTCGCAATTTAGAAGTTCAAATAAGTCAAATTGCAGAGGCGCTAAAAAACGAAACGCAAGAAGCATTGCTAAGTACGACCGAAGTTCCAAGAGGGAACTCCGAAGAACAATGTCAAGGTGAGACATTGTTAAGTGGGAAAATCAATCCCACAACGAATGAGGGGTCGCAAGGAAACTTGCAACCTGTAAACGCTCCAACAAGTTAACCGATGGAGAGCACCATGAATAATGTCCATCATCTTCCACCGAACAAGAAGAGGAGAATATAGAGCGGAGAGAAAAAAGCAATGCAGGTATGAAGATACCACTCCTAGACGCGTCCTAATTGACGTCCAAGAAGAAATCTCAATGCCCCGCATGGGTGATCAGGTAAAATTTAATATAGTTAACGCGTTGAACGATCCTGATCATTTCCAATCTTGTCAGATGAACGCAGATATTAATGAAAAGGCAAGACCTGTGAACGCGGCGTTGAGAGATGAAATCCTCAAGGACGTTAAAGATGGTGAAGAAGATGAAATCAAATTACTCTCTGATCGGCAATTAGAGCAATCAGACCGAAGCAACAGATCCGCGGCAAAGATCGAGCCGCTATTAAAAGAGCCTTCAACGCATGAGCTAGAAACCAGACCAACGCATCCCAAGTACGCGCACTTGAGGGAGGTCATAATGCACTTCATTGTCTCCTCTGCATTGAACCCTGAACGCGATAAAGGCTCTAACGACCTACGCTAGCGTAATAACTGAGCTTGCGTCGAAAGGTCCCTACGGTTCTAAACGCCTACTTTTCCAGGGACGGTTTCTTTTATCCTTGCTTCCTTTTTATTCGCACTTGTTTTAGTATTGATTTCATTATTTTATTTTATTTTATTTTATTTTGCTTTCTTTCTCTTATTCATACTTTGTTTTTAGTATTTATTTCTTTTTTTTCTTTAATTTCAGTTTTAGGAGTAGTGTTAATTATATAAGCATGAAATTAGGCGTTGAGCTTTAATGTAAACTATTTGATTTCACCGCATACTTTTGTCATTCATGCATGCATCCAACGCATAATTGAACTATGCGTTCAGCGATAAACGATTTCTATGTTTATCAAGTTAAGATTAGGGGTGAGGTTAGAGCCGTAAATTTTTTTGTCAAACGCATAATACTAAACTTCCAACGCATACTTTGACGTGAGAATCATGCGTTCATCAGCTATGCGTTTATCATTAGTTCACTGCATTTTAGATAGAGCAATAGGTGAAACGCATACGTCTTTTGAGTCTATGCGTTTTTCCCAAAAACACTCAAGTGCTCTATTTGCGTTAATTAGCCGTCCATCACACTTGATGGGTGTGCGGCTCAATAAAATCTGCCTAGATTAGTGGGATTTCGGATATTGCGTATCTGCATTTATTACCGACGGTCCAATTAGCCCTTTATCAACGCGATTCGATTTCCCATTTTCCATTTTCGAAACCCTTCACCTCTACAACCTCCGGCGATTTGTGTTCTTCGCATTTCTGTCTATGTCGAGCGAATCAGACTCCCAAAATCAAAAACACTCTGCCGGCGACGTTTCCCTAATATCTTCTTACGATACCCACTACTGGACTCCATCTTCTTCATCATCCGGACCAGCACCTGAGGTATTTCGATCTCAATTTTTCTCTCCACCATTGTTCCAACATACCCGACCTGTGAGGCTTTTCGCTTCTCCGGTCCACCCAAGACCTCCAAATCCCAGTCTACCATTTATCCCAACTTTCTTGGCATCGCAAATCAGGGCTATTGCCCAAAGATCGCCTATAAACCCATTTTTCCGACCATTCTTCACACCCCCAATCCGTCCACCAGTAGTCGACCTTGACTCGGACGACTATGTGGAAGTTCTAAATATCCGCCCCTTGAGCCGAATCGACCCGGTACCTACTCCAAAACCCAAAAGAATCAAATCTTGTATCTCTAGGTCCAAAATGAAGAATGTTAGGGAGTTTTCCGCTGCGAACTTCAATGCCGAAAACCAAAGGCTAAGCACGGAAAACTCTGAGGCCAAGCAACCGGGTCCTGGAATGGTTCGCGATGAAGCCAACACACTATACGGAAGCAGCAAAGTATGCCGAAGAGAAGAGAGAGAGGTATTTGGCGACATTCTGGAGAGAATCGCTCAAGAGGAGAGGCAAGCAAAGGATCGGGAGGATGACGGGGAGGTCAACCAGCCTTTACCCTCACCTCGTCCGCCCAGCACAAGAGGAACAGAAGAGATGGGAAGAGAAGTAGAAGAAGAGGTGGCTGTCAAAGAGGAGGAAGTGAACTCCGCACGTTCCCCTGACACATGGATAGCCGAGATCCTGAGCGGATTGTGTGACCCAATGGACGCAACCGTCTCAGACGCAAGACGGGAATCACCCTCGCCGATAAAAGAGGTCCAAAGTCAGTTGAAAGAGACTCGGGAGGGTGAAAAGAATGAGGGAAATGAGGAAGGAGAAGCCGCCTACAGCAAGGAGGTCGTAGGCGAGCCACTTGAAACACAAGGGTCAGTCCCTGCGTCTATCAGTCCTGAGGAGATGACCCTGGACTCCAATGAAGGACCTATCAGAAAGGTCGTGATGGCCGCAGAGGCCAAGAGAGGAAGAGAAGAGGAAAAGATAGTGGTACCCTTGTTAAGGAAGAAAAGAAGGGTATCATAAGAAACTGCCGAGGATGAAGAGCCTAAAAACGCAGAGCAAGGAGACGGTCCTGAGTCTCCAATTGCGGCAACATCCTTCGATAGGCTGGCAGCAAAGATGAAGAAGAAGAGGGCCAAGTTGAGGAAAGAGCTCAGGGCCCTCAGAAAAGGAGCGGAGAAAATTGCTAAGGACGCATCGTCTAGCAAGGAGGCGCGCAGGGAAGTGCGACCTCAAGAAGATTGGGAAACGCAAGGCCTTCCTGATCCTCAAATAGACGAAGCCGCAATGGCATTTGAAGAGGAAATGAGGGAAGAAGAAAGAATAGAAAAAGCAGCTGAGGAGCTTGAGAAAGAGCTGCAAATAGAAGAAGATGAGGAGTTGGCTGCAAGAATAAATGCCCAAGAAGAGAAGGAGGGCAAGAAGAAAAAGAAGAAGAGAAGTAGGCACCACTCGCCTACAAGGAAGGAACGCATCGGGGAGGATGCAAGAGAGGAGCAAGGTGTTAGCACCTTGAAAAAGAAGAAGAAGAAAGAAAAAGAGGAGTTAGTCACCAAACTCCCACGCATTCACAAAGAGAAACGCAAAGGGAAGGAGAAGGTGACTGAGGCACCAGCTGAAGTGGCCAAAAGCAAACAGAGAACAGTGGATAAAATCCCTGTTAGGGCCAAAGAAAAAGCTAAGGTGGCTGATGCGTCACCAAAGAAGAAGAAAGGAAAAGGGAGATGCAGGGCGCTCCCTGATTTATTGATGGAGGTGGGATTTTTCCCTGAAGAAGCCCCATTGCCGCCATATATCACTGAAATCATCGACCACCACGGCTGGAGAAACTTCTGTTCTAGCAACTTTTGGGTCCAACCTGACTTAGTCCGCAGTTTTTATAACGGGCGCCTTGATAAAGAGGAGGATTTGGTGGTGGTTGAAGAAAATGAAGTCCCATTCAACGCAAGAGAAATAAACGCAATATATAGGCTGAGGGACAACTCGGATGCGAAAGGAAACAAAATTATAGAATCAACTCCACCGGAGTTAATGGAAGACGCAATCCGAGTATTGGCGAAGCCCGGGGCAAAGTGGGACGTTTCACCCATAGGCATCAAAACGTTGTCTGCTAACAGCCTACGACCAGAGGCCAACCTGTGGGTATACTGGGTGAAGAAGCGGCTAATCCCTACGACGCATGACAAAACAGTGTCAAGGGATCGGGTGATGGCAGCTTATTGCATTATGTGTCGCATCCCCCTTGACGTCGGACGCATAATTGCAGCGCAGATAAGAGGGGTGTTTAACAAGCCAAGAGGCCAACTTTTTTTCCCCACACTTATCATGAACCTATACGCCAATGCTACCATCGGAGGGCAGACAGAAGTGTTAGACGCAGAGAAGATGATCGAGGTCAGTGGCGTAATCGCCCATAAGACTCTGCGTCGGTTGATGAGGGGATCACAACATTTGCCAGAGCCTGCTAAGGCCACCAAAAAACCTCATCAACCCATTCCGCCACCTAAAGTGTCGCCTTCAAAGCCGAAAACGCAGAAGAAGGGGAAGTCATCCAAATTGAAACGCAAGACTGTGGCAAGTCCTGATGCCACCATTAGACCTTCCCCAACCTCAAGCTCTTCACCCCCACTTCCAACAAATAGAAGAGAACCAACTCCACCTCCACCTCCTCCTGAGACGCATCACCCTAAGCCACCTCCACCTCCTCCTAAAACGCATCGCCCAAAACCTTCCAAACCTCAACCTTCCGCAAAACCTACCTCCACAATCTCCTCAATAAGAGTTGATGACTCACACTATGGGAATTTTGGCGCGACGTTTATGCGTCCATCATCCCCTGCATTTGACGAAACTCCATCAACTTCTCGCCCCCAGCCAAACCGTCCTCAACCACAAACGCAACCTCAACCGCAAGAAGCTCAACTCGACCTCGACTAGAAGACAGTGCAAACATACCTACAACAATCAATCTTGCGTCCAGTGATGCACTCATTTAATATGTTAGCACGCCGGCAGACGGAGCAGTTTCACTTTACACTGAATTACATTCATCAAATGTTCTCGATTCGACCGGAAGTCCCGCCCCCTAACATTCCTGAATGCCTACAACAGACGCTTGTCTTCCCAGTACCGCAGCGCTCTGCGCCTGTGCAGCAACGCAGACCGGATGAAGACAAGTCAAATGGTTAAAATTTAGGGGTGTAGTTAAGAGTTGTAGCTTTTCTTGCAAGTATCTTCATATTCAATTGTATGCGTTGTGGAACATGAAATTAATAGAATGAAAAATTTCTTCGCCGCATGGAATTTCTAATTACTTCTTTGCGTTGTCTCTTGTTGTAAATTCATTCTAAGTACATTTAATTATTCCCAACTTTTATCTTTGCGTTGAAAAGTTAGTCACTATGATGATAATCATGCTTACACTTTTTGTACACTCTTAAGTTAGATTACTTTCAATGCGTCTGCATACTATTTCTTAGAAACGCAAACCTACTTTGCATGTATGCAAGCGGCCAATTCAAACCTCTTTTACAAAATTTTGCAACTTAATCTTTGTTTACAATTTAAGCAATGAGGACCTTGCTACTCTCAAGTTTTGGGGTGGAAGAGGTTTGAACTGTCAAAGATAAAAAATATGAGAAACTTATTTCTCTAAAAAAAAAAAAAATTATTATAAAAAAAAATTATTCTTTTAAACGCAAAACTCCGCTGGCAAGACTAATATATTTATCTTGTTAAGAGTTTAGCTGAAAACGACACCTGCTCGTAGTTGGCCGCCTCCATGCACCCCATAGTTGGTGTATCAAAACAAATGTGGGTAATCGTAATCAACGATGCATAGATAGATAACAAACTCCAATGTTTAGTGAGGAAACCGAACTTAGATAAGAGTTTAGTCGAGAAGGGCACTTGCTCGTAGTTGGCTACCTCCACGCACCCCATAATTGGTATGTCAGAACGAAGGTGGGTAACCCTACTCGACGCATGCTTAATATATAAATAAGAAAACAAGAAAGAAAAAGGAACTTTATATCTTCATCTTTTCAGACTCAATGTTAAAAGAAGAAACAAAAAGTTTGTGAAGAATGAGTTAAAGAATTTTGAAAAGAAAGCTTGCCACATACAAACTAGACCCGTCCTAAAGAAAAGAATATAGAGGTAGAGAAGTACTATAACTGACGGGTAGCTGATTGAGTATAGCATTCTGAGAGACTAGTCAATGCGTTGAGAAAATGTTTAAGATGATTGAAGTTTTTTAGATAGAAGTTATGCTTGAGGACAAGCATTTATCTAAGTTTGGGGGGTGTGATAACTTGTAGAAATACAAGTTATGATAGCCTTTTTCTTAGAGAAATAGAGATTAAATAGAGAAGCATGCGGTAGTTTATGCTAAATTCTATTAATAAATCTTCCTTTGCGTTATACTCTTGTATTTTTATGAAGATAATGATTTTACCACTTTTTGAGCCTAAAACGCATGTTTTAACGCGGGAATGCAAACGATGCGTTGACGACTTCTTAACACAGGACTATGCGTTAGTAATCTGTTCTTCATGGACGCATGATCTGAACGGAACGCGAACAACCTGTAGATGCGTTAACTACTTAATGCAAGACTATGCGTTAGCAACTCATGACGGTTGACAACGGCCAAATTATCCATGGACGCATAAACAACCATCAACGCAAGGCAGCGGACAATCAGATCAGAATCTTGAGAGATTATCGGAAGATTGACATACATAATCTGTGGCTAAAGTGGTGGATCTTAATTGACCCGAGAATTACGCAATCAGGCGAGATGGACGCATGATATCAATGTCGCCGCCAATCAAGTAGATTTGCCATTGATTGGGAACGCATCATCTATAAAAGGGCAAACCTGCAAGATGAGAAAGGGTTATTGATTCTCGGAAGAATTCCTAAGTGACAGCAGAGTTCTCTCCAGACCTCAACCGGAGACGAATAGCTCGAGAGAGAAGAGTCTTCCCACCGCCTGACCACTTCACAGCAGAACTTCACGCTTCCATCCAGGCGACTCAAGACATTGACACCTTTCCTTGCTTTCCATCTTATTTTGCTATCTTGATTTTAGATTTGTGTCAAGACATTGAGATATCTAAAGTTGTATTTCGTTCATCAATATATATTTCTTCCATGTCTACTCATTTCTCTGTACTTTCCACTTTTTACTTTCAATCCATGAGTAACTAATCTTTCAAGGGTCTAGGGTTGCGTTAGCATCTAACTAAGAACCATAGTGTAACTATTGCATCTTGTCAATTGCAAACTTAATCTGATGCTTATGTCCATCTAGCTAATCGATATAAGTAGTAATAATCAAACTGCTCGAGAGGGTAAGTGATTGTGGAACTCAATTGACAAGGGCCAAGAAGTGTTACCTGTCTATAGGAATAACCTTGGTTCTTAACACTCTCCTATGCGTTATAGACATATAACGCATAGCGGCTGACAACCGGGAGAAGAGTCGCAAGTATGAGTAGATTATCACCATGCGTTTTCGATGTTAGATGTTAACCAACCCGAACCCTGTTTTTATCCATTCATTCAAATCATTAATTGACTTTGGTGTGTCGCATGCCTTTCCATCTTCCACAATTTAGTTTAGTGTACATGTTATTGCTTTCTTTAGATTAGAAACAAACAAAACACCTCAATCATTTCTTGGTTACCACTGCAACGCATATAATCCATTTAAATATAGAATCAACATAATCCCTGTGTTCGACTTCGGACGCACCGAGAAAACCTACTCCTTTGCTTATACTTGGGTAAAGCAGAGGAAAACCTGACAGATCACCAACGCATAACATTTAAGCATAAGTAAAACTCATGGTATGTTCAACGCATAGCATGTGAAACGCATAATTATAGCTTACTTGTACCTTGCGTTAGTATATTTCCAATTCCACAATTTATTCACAACACAAGGCTAAGAAGTGTTACCTAGACATAGGAATAACCCTGGTACTTAACACTCTCCTATGCGTTATAGACATATAAGGCATAGCAGTTGACAACCGAGAGAAGAATCACTGGTGTGAAATAGATCTCACTACGCGTTTCTGACTTTAGATGATAACCAACCTCAACCCTGCGTTTACCATTCATATAACTCAATTAGCTGACTTTGCTATGTCGCATACCTCTCCATCAAACCACTTTAGCTTAGGTTTACTGCTTTGTAGTTAGTTAAACGCATCGTTTCTCACCACCTTCTTTAGACGCATGACTCAAATAATCCAACTAATTATAGAATCCACATAGTCTCTGTGTTCGACCTTAGACTCACCGAGAAAACTTCATTCTTTGCTTATTCTTGGGTGAAGAATAGGAAAACTTGACAGATTAGTAATGCATATTATTAAGTATGTTGAAAGCATAACAAGTTTAATAAAGATACAATAAGGAACCACAACAGTAACCTGAGTATTGTGATAGCCCCCAATGCTGAAGGACTCGGAGAAGGCATGTGGGTGGCCTAAATCTTATATATGGGACCCGATACTGAAGAACTCGGAGAAGGTATTTGGGTAACCCAAGATATGATATCTATGTGCACATAGAGGTATGATAGATGCTGTTGTGTTGAGATTAGTCCACACAGCTAAGGATTTTCGACATTGGGTGTGTCGAGACTACTCCGCCCCAACTAAGGATGTTTTCGACGTTGAGTAGCAATGAGCTCCGCTCTGCCTCAACTAAGAAAAATGTTTTTGAAATAAATTGAATTTCCGTGAATCTTTTCTGGGATGAAGTTATATGATATAACTTTGAATTGTTGTTATTCACGTATTATCATAGAATAACTCCGGTTTGATTAACTTCCGAGTTTTGAGGAAGGTTTTTACTAGATATGTCACTCATTGAGCATCCTAGCTCATACTTTCTTTGTTTTTCTGTTTTCTAGGTAGAGAGCGAGTCTGGGGTGCTTAGCCTACGCCGCAACTCGTCTGGGCCTACCACTACCAGCGTCTGTGAATTTTGAGCATTGAACCTAAACTTATGTTGTACTTATAGAGGGTTAAGAGCAATGTGATGAACCTATGTAAATCTTTGGTTTTGAGTGTAAATCGATGTTTGTATGTTAGCTTAACCCTAGTTAAAGTATGTTGTTCAATCCTTGCTTAAAACTGTATGTTAGCTTAACCCTAGTTAAAATATGTTGTTCAATCCTTGCTTAAAACTGTTTGTTAGGTAAAGGTCAAGGTATAAAGTTGATAGGGGATGTCGTAAGAGGGTTGGTGTCCGCTGTCCTCACACTTTCTTTTAGGTTAGCGTACTTGAGAGGGGGTGTGACACTGCCCCTTCTGGGCGGCAATTCCTGTATACCCATTGCCAAAATAACCTCAAAAGAGGCAAGGCGCACACGTCTCAGCGTTAGTTTGTCCGTGTCGTGCACTTTAACGCGACCATGCGTTTTCGCCACCAACGAGACCCATCTTGCCCTCACAGCCTACACACGGTCAGCAGTGTCTCTCGCTCACCCTTGCATTGTCAGTGGCATGTTAGCCCGCCCCCTTGGCATCTAGAACTTGTCAAAATAACCTCAAATGGTTCTTCCTTCTGGCCACGACCTAAACCACACTGCACACACAGCCACTCCAAAACTCATCTGACAGCCTTAATCACACTGCCCTTACCTCTAGCTGTCAAAAGTAATATTTCTAGTAAGAATTAGAGTTTCCTTTCCCTTACAAAGTTTTAGATAAATGTTTTGGCTAGCTTACCTAAAAATGTCAGCTTCTAATTCTTTTTCTACAGCCAGATATCTCCAAATCTTCTCCATTTGCTCCAGTTTACCCTATAGCTGGAGCAAGCTCGAGTTTTTGATGAAATCCGAGTTATTCCTCACGGAGATTCCTTTCGGTAGCCCTCTTGGTGAAACTAGACTCAATTTAGGATAACTTGGTTGAAGAAAATCACAATTACCCCAAGTAGTTTGCACACACCAACCTCTTCTACCAAACCCTTATTTATAGACTTTTCAGAAATCTACATGCAAACTCCTAGCCCGCCACCTCATGCTTGCATGCATGCCCATGCCACAGTTAATCTCAATTTGACACCTAATCTGGCTTGCTTATCACTTAAGCATAGGCTTCGCTTAACCAAGAAGGAATGGTGGATGCATCCATGTGCAAGACCTCCTCCACGCATCCTTTTGATGTTAGTTGGCTGCTTTTCTTGGTTACCTATGCATGCAGCCCCTTTGGCCGATTTAGCTTGAATGCATAGTATGGACGCATAGCACCATGCGCCAGCCACATAGGCCCTCTTGGACGCATAGCTCCTTAACACATCCCCCTCACTAACCTCAACAAATGCAAAGCTTGTTGCATGCCTAGCCCACTTGCCCAATAGCAATGCGTTAAGCCTCCACCCATGCTCACCCTCATGGGCGCATGCCTCACCAAGCCAACGCACCACATACACACACTTGGGGCTTGGTGTGGTGCGTTGGCTTCCCAACATCCCTAGCCCACCTTCTTGCCGGCCACACACACCATCCATGCCAAAGGCTCTCGGCTACCTTCCTCTCACTACCCGCCTACTTACTTGTCATCTTCCAAAGGTAAAAGTAGGGCTTACATTCAAACTAACGTCTAACCTATGTATAGTGGAAAAGAAATACTTGAGATTGAAATCATCTATTTGTTGGTACTTCATTCTTATGTATTGTTACCAACGATAAATTTGTAATAACTAGGAAGAATTGAGGAAGAATGGAACAGTTGCCCAACAAGACTACAAAATCTAGCATTGGTGTGATGCCTAGTTACTGACACTTCGACGATCAAGTTAATAATAGTTTTAGAGAGTTAAGAGAATAGAAAACTCAAAGTGTTTTCAATGTACCTCAAATGACACAAGCCCTCTTGATCATATAGAAAAATGATTCTTTAACGGTCACTTGGCCAATTAATATTTCGAATAATTAATTTGACCGTTACTAGCTTACTCTAATCATTATAGATAAGCTTATTGATCCAAGCACATGAAGTTGTCAAATACTTGGCATAATTTCTCCTTCATGGTGGACCCTATGGGTCAACCTTCATGAAGTATATGGCCAACCTTATGAATCAACCTTTACGACTTTCTTAACTTCGGGTCGGTCCTCATTATTTTTTATCTTATGATGTGACTTTATGGTTGAGATTATGGGCTGGTCTCCATACTTAATCAACCTCTCTTGGAGTGATCCATTGAGTCATCTTCTTCAAAACTAAATACTTAGTCAGATATATTTTTCTTTATCCAGAGCACTATGTTTCAATTTCTGTGGATGTGTTGCATGTAATTCATAGAGTGGATGTAAATTGACAATATATATATCTGTCTTGTATTCAAATAAATTATATTTTTATTTTTTTATTTTTTTTCCCTTTCTTTTCTTGTATTTTCAAGCATTCTCCACTTATACATAAAAAATATGTCTATACAACAAGAAATAAGAGCCGAATGAGATCAAAACAGGAAGAATAAACAAAACTCTCTTCGGAAAGCTGTCAAAGTGGATTGATCCTTCCTCAATAATGGTCTCCAACTTGGGACAACTTGAAGACCTTCGACACGATACGAAAGTTGATGGTGCCACTTCGACCCAATTTTGCATGCTTCTTACGTCCTTCACCATGTTTGAATAAAATGCTTAGAAATAAAGTGGTTTGGTTAGTAAAAGTTTTAGGAGAGACGAGCAAAAATTTGTGTTGGAATGAAGCGAATTGATGGTAGAATCTCCTATATATAATGTTTAAGATGGAAAAGATAGAGGTTAAGAATAGGAGGTTTGGTTTGGAAGGTTGAAAATCAATGGTGGAAATGAAGCCAATTGAGATTTTATTGAACACAAACCAACAACCTTCTTTTTCACCTCCATTTCAAATTTTAGTCATATCTTTTATGAATACCATATTTAGTAAATTAGATAAGGAAGTATTTATCTCCCTTTTGAATAAAGAAAATATATAGGTTTACAAGCTTTATCCATAAACATATTTAGTTAAGAATAACGTATAAAAATAAATAGATGTGAAACTATAAAAAAGAATGTGTAAATCCATAATTACAAGCATAACAATAATTCAATTAACTGATGAAAAAATTGTCCATAAATAGAAGAATGTCTCTAAAGAACGAAAAAAAATCCAAATACATAAACAGACGAGTCTGATCTTTCAATACACAAACATTAAACTAATGTCTGATAACAAGCTTAAGCAAACTAAACTTAAAAACGAGCAAGCAAAAAAGTTAGGTTAGGTAAGATGATTGCCAAGATTATGAATGATAACAAGCTTGCTTACCAACATTACGTGCCCTCTAGCTTGTCAATTAATGTCAGTCTTGACATTTCTGAAGTCATGGAATTTTTTAATATTTGCTTAATATCATTTATCTTAATTTTCTCCATTTCTCCGTTAATTGTATTTGTAAATCTTTTCCTTTTATATTGATTTGTTTCCTTAAACAAATCTTATGCTCCTTATATTTATGTGTACCCTTTGTACTAAATGGAAAATGTAGAAAACAATACAAGTATTTTCCCCATCCGTGTCTTTATTCTATTTAGTTTCAAATCTAAGCTTCTAAAAGTTTCAAAATTTTCAATAGCGACCTTAATCTTAAAAAATAAAAAAAATAAAAAAAAAAAGTTGAAAAATCATTTTACTTTTAGCTTTCGATGGAAACCGTTTGTAGTTTGTTCCAAAAATACCCTTGAACTTTTAAAGTTGTAATAATACCCCTAAACTTTACAAAAGTTAAAAAAGCATACCCTAATTATTAGTATATGGACGAAAATCACTAATACCTTGTTAAAAGAAATATCTTTGAATTTTCAAAAGTCGCATTAATACTTTTAACCTTAAAAAAAAAAAAGTTTAAAAATGTTCCTTCCATTAGTACAGTCATCAATATATTTGAAGTTATCTTGAGTAGGAAAAGAACCAATTTTAAAACAAATTATATAGATACCTAAAGAGATTGAACTCTTCAATTCCACTGCGGAAGCTTTAAGAGCTTCCTTGGTTTATTCAGAATTAAATAGAATTAAAGAGAAGGTTAAGCAAATATTACGTTTGTAGTATGTGCCACCAAGTATTCTCATGATCTACCTTCTTCAGTTGTAATGATCACCACCGTAAGGTCTTCCTTGTTATGACTATGGCAGGAATCAGGCTTTTGGAAGCCTCCTTGAAAGAAGTGAAATAAAGAGAAAAATAGAGAACTTTCATTGTGATTTCTCTTAGGAGTAGGGGACTCTATACATAGTTTTTCTGCTGCAAGATTTTAGAAAGACTTATTGTTCTTTTTCCACTCTATAAGGTCCTATTTATAGGATCCTCATTAGGGCAACCATAAAATATTAATATTTTAATATTTTATAATAAAAAATATATTAATTCTTTCAATCATATTTAAATAATGGTGGTCAAATTGCAAAAATCACCCCTGAATTATGGAGGTAGTTGCAATTAAACCCTCAAACTTTTAATTGTAAAAATTAGACCCTTAAACTTCTACAAGTGTCAAAATTGCACCCTCGAGCTTACAATATATAATTGTAGAAATTTGACCCACAAATGACAAAAATTGTACTCTTAAACTTATACAAATGTTACAATTTACACAAATATGTATGTTTGAAAGTCCAATTTAGCCCAATTTTAACATTTATATAATTTTGTGGGTTTAATTTTTATAATTGAAAGTTTGAGGATATAATTGCATCTACCACCATACTTCAAGGGTTATTTTTGCAATTTTCCCCATAATATCATTCTCACAAATTATATACTTCTTATTGGAATTTTATTCAAATTAAATATAGGAAATAATGTATCTTAATATATTAATGCTTATATATGATATTAATTGTATCTAATACAATAACTATATTTTCCATCAATTAACATATTAACTTGAACATTTCAAATTTTCTTTCAACATTAGTTGATTTCTATTTGTCTGTTTGTCTATTATAAACCCAATCTCTTTTGGGCTAGTAAGAGAGTGAGACCCCATTGTTTAAGTCCAAAATCAAGACCTCATAAAACTACTCATGTATTTTCTTTATCAAGGTGAGAATTTTATCTTGTAAAATTACATTCCCAGTTCCCTATTTAGCCATATCCCCAAAATAGTAGGCATATTAAATCGGCCACTCCGGTCATTCTCACCCATGCAAATCAAAGGACGAGTCCTCATGGGCAGGAGTTCATGACTCAGTCGGGATTGAGATCAAGTTGCATATAACCATCATGTGAAATGTTAATCTCTTCAATTAATGGATTTATAAAGAGAGATTAAATATTTCGCAGTCCAATCTTATACAAACTCTTCGTATAGGATAACCCCACTCACATGTTTCCACATGAAAATTTGGATCAATTCACTTGTAACAATTATAAAATGAGTAGTTGTTGGGTTTTATGTCCTAAAACTCGTGGTTTATAAATTGTGAACATATTCTCAATAAAGTTGTTATCAAGGTATATTCAGTAAAAATGTTATTAAATATGTGAATTGCATTTATTATAACCCTAAATCCAATAAATTAAGGACCCTGACTATAGTTTGAATACTTAGACTTTATGTGTAGACATAAAAATAGATCAAGTTTAGGTAATAGCCAAAACGATCTATAGTATAGGGATAAGACTAGCTACCTTATCCTAGAGACACTATGAATGTGGCCCATTTTGTATTTAATATAAGCGATATGATCCTATATTGTTCATGTTGAGACATGAGAGTGGGGGCATCCTATGTAATGAGTTAACATTAGACCAGACCATGAGATAATCACTTCTACTTTATAACGTCATTTACTGTTAAAATTGATTATTTTAATATGACGACCTAGGTAACTCGATCTTAATCCTAAGCTAATTATGTAGGGGTGTTCAAATGACTCGAAAACCTGAATAACCAGGACTACCCATCCCGAATAATAAGGGTTGGGTTGGGTTATTTTAAAATTTGGGTTGGGTTGGGTTGGGTTAATTTTTTTTTTTTTTTTTGTACTTTTCGGGTTGGGTGATGCACACTTTTAGTGTTAACCGCAAGTGTACGGGTCAAGTTATAATATAAAACGGTCAAGTCCGAGTATCGTTCCACTGGAGATCCAATTGGGAAGGTTTAAGTTACTTAGCTATTCTAGAATTGAATCAATTTTATTTGAGGATTGAAATTCAATTTTACGAATTAGGGAAAAATAAAAATCAAGCAAAGAAAGTATCAAAGGGAGAAACACAAGAGTCAAAGAGAGTTCTAGGGTGATGAATCCTTGTTTCTTTCATCAAGCAATATTATAGATTTCATGGATTTTATTGTAATTCATATGCCTAAGTCTAGAAACTTAATTCCAAGTTGTTTTCTCTCAAAGACAACTCTTTCTCATGCAACTCGATTGATTGTTAATCTCTTAAAACCAATACAAAATTACATGGCATTAAAACTAGTCTTTAGGACCTTTCATTGTCAACCTAACTACTCTCATGATAGATTAACAACGATTCATTGTTATAGATCAAATTAAACATATAATCTCTCAATCATACATCTAACCTAACATGTGAAGATGGCCAATCCTCAAGAATTAAACACAATAAGAATGAAAAGCATAATTATTTAAACAAAACCATGAGTCTACAAAATTAACATGAATTCATAAACAATTCATCAAAACCCTAAAACTAAAGAGTTTAGCCACTCATAGCTTGAAGCAACATGTTTTGAGCAAAAATAATCAAAGAAAGAGTGTAAAGAAAAGGGAAACTTCTACTGAAAAGAGGTTCTTGATTGAGGCAGCACCGTCACGAACTCCTTGGCTCTCACGTCGGACTTCGAAGGGCACCAAGACTATCTCAAACTCTTTTCCTCTTCCTTGCAACTAACTCACTCTTTGAACTCTCGCTTAATTCTCTCCTTTTTGTATCTTTTTTAGGTCTGCAACTTTCTTGCTTTTCTTGATTTTTCTCCCCCCTTTTGCTGCTGAAAACCCAAAATTTCTAGAGTTTGGCCGCCCAAAAATTTAACCTAAAATACAAAATTTTTGTTTAAGTAGCGCTGGCGCCGCGGCGCTAGGGTATCGACCAGAAATAAGTTGCTCTCGGGTTTTAGCGCCGCGGCAGCGCCGTCCCAGCGCCGTGACGCTGTCATGCGTTCAACAAGGATGCGTCGAGGCAACGCCATCTCGACGTCGCGATGCTACTCTGCGTCCATGCTGATGCGTTTATGCTTCATCGTCGCGGCAGCGCTGCCTTAGCGCCGCGGCGCTGTCATGCGTTTCAACAAGGATGCGTTTTTCAGCTCTTTTTCGCCGTATTCTTGCTCGGTTTTGATCTTTTAGTCGTTTCTTCTAATTTTCCTCATTTTAACCTGAAAATCACTAGCAAACAAGTGAAATCTAATATAAAACTCCCTTAATTTGAGAGAATATAAAGCACTTTTCAAGTGCTTATCAACACCCCAAACTTAGAGATTTGCTAGTCCCGAGCAAAGAATAAAATCAAATAACAGGGAGTTTAGATGAAGAAGTGTGCAAGTGATTCATGTCTCAGAGAATAGCATTCAGAGCTTAAGTAGAAATATGCAAGCATATCTATATTGTTATAATCATTCAAGGCCAAATCTTGCTATCTCCCGTGTGTGTGTGCAAGCCTCCTTCAATTTAAAATACTAGAGCTCAAATTAGGACTTAAGAGAGTTTCTTTAGTTTTCCCCCTACTCTAGCTCATGCACCAATCTTCAAGCTTTTCATGCATTCAAGTGAGTAATATGTCCACTAAGGTACCTTTCAATCATATATATTTTTTTATGGGCCCACACTTGCATTCTTTTACCTAGAGACACTAACTTTCACACATTCACTGTAGGGACTCGTACCTAGTCAATTCCCAGGCGTCCTTACTGATCACAGCAAAGGCAGCTCTTTTTACCCCTATCTCCATGCATACTCATTACAAGTTTAACATTTAAAAAGATAGACAAATAAAGCTCATATATTTTGTGTACACTTTTTCTTTTCTCAAGGCATGTATACTCTTTTCTTTTTCCTTAGTCTAAGATTACAAGCTATCATGCAAATCTACTCTCTAACCGGTGGGGCCTTTCGAAGTGACAACCAAATACACCCAACTTAATCCTTTTTTTTTTTCAGTTAAAGATTCTAAATAAAAGTGGCTACGTGCTCAAGAATATGAGAGATTTTAAGAGGGACTTAAATGAATTTAACTCAAGATAGTGCTATTCTATTTCCACAATGAGTCATCTATCATGCAAATTCGAATCTCATCATGGGCAATCAACATCAAGGCACACAACCATAAACAACATTCCCATTAACTTTGAAAGCTCCAAAATTTTCAAAATTTTTTTTTTTTCAAACATTGACATGCATATGATCATTAAAACCTTCACTAACATGCATAGCAGGATAAGAAAACACACAAAAGTACGAAAGACACCTCCCACCCCAAACTTAGAATCATGCATTGTCCCCAATGCATAAGAGCATCTAACAAGGAAAGAGCAAGCCTGGGAGCAAGCGGGAAGCCACCAAACAGGCTTGGTGTAAGGAGTACTTTGTGTGATGAACCACGTTCCTGAGAGATAAAGCATATGAGTGACTGCAAGATTTATAAAATAAAAAGAAAAGTAAAGAAAGCAATAAAATTGGGTTGCCTCCCAATAAGCGCTTGGTTTAACGTCTTCTAGCTAGACGGGACTAATGGATCATGTAGTGAAAGCCAGGTTCTCAAGTCCGCGTTCTTCATCACCGATGTAGTGCTTCAATCGTTGACCATTCACTTTGAAGGTTGTTCCATTGTTGCCTTGTAGTTCCACGGCTCCGTGTGGGGATACCTTGACAATGATAAAGGGTCCCGACTATCGTGTCCTAAGCTTTCCTGGAAACAAGCGTAAACGTGAGTTAAAAAGTGATACTCTTTGTCCTGGAAGGAAGGTTTGTGAGGTGATCTTCTTGTCATGCCATCTCGCAGTGCGCTCTTTGTAAAGTTTGGCATTCTCATAAGCTTGAGCACGGAACTCCTCCATCTCATTGAGTTCTAAGAGGCGTTTCTCACCGGCTTTCTCGAAATCCATGTTCAGCTTCTTGATGGCCCAATAAGCTCTATGCTCGAGCTCTACCGGTAAGTGACAAGCCTTTCCAAACACCAACCTGTATGGTGAAGTACCAATTGGAGTTTTGAAAGCTGTGCGGTAGGCCCACAGTGCATCATCGAGCTTAAGGGCCCAATCCTTCCTATTGGTTTTGACTGTCTTTTCCAAAACTTGCTTGATTTCCCTGTTAGATAACTCAGCAAGGCCATTAGTTTGAGGATGATAAGTTGTAGCAATTTTATGATTAACATTATATTTTTGCATCGTAGATTCGAACAGTTTGTTGCAAAAGTGAGAACCCTCATCACTAATAATAGCTCTAGGTGTACCAAAACGTGTGAAAATGTTTTTATGCAAGAATTTTAAAACAGTGCGAGCATCATTGGTCCTAGTGGCTATGGCTTCTACCCACTTAGATACATAATCTACTGCAACTAGAATGTATAGGTAGCCATTAGAAGAAATAGGAAAAAGCCCCATAAAGTCAATACCCCAAACGTCAAATAGCTCCACTTCTAAGATAGGTTTCATTGGAAGTTCATGTTGTCTAGAAATATTGCCAGTGCGTTGGCACCTATTACATGACTTAACAAAGGTATAACAGTCTTTAAAAAGGGATGGCCAATAAAATCCTGACTGAAGTACCTTGGCTGCAGTTCTAGTGGGTCCAAAATGACCTCCATAGAGGGAGGCATGACATGAATTTAAAATACTTACCACTTCCTCTTGAGGCACACACTTTCTTATCATATTGTCAGCACAAACCTTGTAGAGAAGTGGGTCCTCCCAATGGTAAGACTTAACATTGTGCAGGAATCTTTTCTTTTGTTGATAATTCATGTCAGGTGGCAAATGTCCTTCTGCAAGATAATTAACTATGTCAGAAAACCAGGGCAAACTATCTTTTACCTGATATAGCTGTTCATCAGGGAACATCTCAACAATTGGGGGCCATGATTTAGCATCCTCATTCTCAATTCTAGATAAGTGGTCTGCAACCACATTTTCACATCCTTTTCTGTCTTTGATTTCTAAGTCAAATTCCTATAACAATAATATCCACCTCATTAGCCTAGGCTTGGAATCTTTCTTAGCAAACAAATACTTTAAAGCAGCATGGTCAATATGCACCACTATTTTAGAGCCAAGCAAGTATGATCTAAATTTATCAAGGACAAACACAACGGCTAGTAGTTCTTTTTCAGTAGTAGTGTATTTCTGTTGAATATTATCAAGAGTTCTACTAGCATAATAAATTGCCCTAAACATGTTATCTCTACGTTGGCCTAGAACAGCTCCTAAAGCATAGTCACTAGCATCACACATGATCTCAAAAGATTGACTCCAATCTGGTACAATAATAATATGTGCAGCAATTAGTCTTTCCTTCAGAGTATTAAAAGCTAGTAGACATGCATCATCAAAGATAAACTTAGCTTCCTTTTCTAGTAAGTTACTCAAGGGTTTAGCAATTTTAGAAAAATCTTTAATAAATCTCCTGTAAAACCCTGCATGCCCTAGGAAGCTTCTAACTCCTTTCACATTGTTGGGGGGTGGCAGTTGTTCAATGGCAGCTATTTTAGCCCTATCCACCTCCAATCCCTTTTGAGAGACTTTGTGTCCCAGGACAATGCCTTCCTTCACCATGAAGTGACACTTCTCCCAGTTTAGAACAAGGTTAGCATTTTGACACCTCTGCAAAACACAAGTTAGATTAGCAAGACAAGAGTCAAATGAAGACCCAAATACAGAAAAATCATCCATAAAAACCTCCATTATATCTTTGATGAGCCCCTGAAAAATAGACATCATACAACGTTGGAAAGTGGCAGGGGCATTACATAAACCAAATGGCATTCTCTTAAAGGCAAATGTCCCATAGGGACATGTAAATGTTGTTTTTTCTTGATCCTCAGGAGCAATGACAATTTGGTTATAACCTGAATATCCATCTAGGAAGCAATAATGATAATAACCTGCAAGTCTATCAAGTATTTGATCTATAAAAGAAAGGGGAAAATGATCTTTTCTACAGGCTTTGTTCAACTTCCTATAATCAATGCATACACGCCATCCTGTCACAGTTCTGGTGGCTATCATTTCATCTTTTTCATTTTTTACCACAGTCATGCCACCTTTCTTGGGTACCACTTGAACAGGACTTACCCATGGACTGTCAGATATGGCATATATGATTCCTGCATTCAAAAGCTTGAGCACTTCTTTCTTAACTACCTCCTTCATGGTGGGATTAAGTCTCCTTTGGTGCTCTATCGATGGTTTAAAGGTATCTTCCATCAAGATTCTGTGCATACAGACCGATGGACTAATACCTTTAAGGTCCTCAATAGACCAACCAATGGCAGATTTATGATTCCTTAATACTTTCAACAATTTTTCTTCTTCCACAGAATTAAGATCAGAAGATATTATAACAGGTAAAGAAGATAAATTATCTAAGAATGCATTCTTGAGCATTCTTTGAAAAAATTGACCCTCCGGCGGTTGCATCTAAGATGGATTTGGTGGAACTTGCTAATCCATTGTAGAAGAGTTGAATTTGCAACCAATCCGGGTACCCATGTTGAGGGCATCTTCTCAAGAGATCCTTATACCTTTCCCAAGCCTCATATAATTGTTCATCCTCAAGTTAGCGGAATGTTCCAATCTCCGTCCTTAGTCTTTGAGATTTAGCCGGTGGAAAATATTTGTTCAAGAAAGCTTGAGCTAAGATCTCCCATGTTGTGATGCTATCCGGAGGTATGGTCTCCAACCAATCCTTTGCACGGTCCTGTAAAGAGAAAGGAAAAAGTCTTAGTTTAATTGCATCGTTAGAAACACCATTCATCTTTACCGTCCCGCATATCTCCAAGAAGGATCGTAAGTGCTTGTGAGGATCTTCATTGGTTCTTCCTCTAAAGGTTAGCTCTCTAGCCATTTGGATCAATCCCGGTTTCAACTCAAAATTGTTGACATTGATAGGCACATTCATTATTCTGGGTTGACTTGCCGGTAGCGTGGGTTGGAAGTAGTCTCGAATTGCCTTGGGTATCTCCTCCGCCATCTCCGTGGTTTGATTAAGTAGAGCCCTTAGATTTCTTCTACACGTCCTTTCAATCTCGGGATCAAAAGGGAGGAGGTTAGTATTATCGCGAGGCATAAACCAACCAAAGAATAAAAAATAAAAAATAAAAAAATATACACCTCAAATTAAGATATATCAATTCTAATGAATATTAAATAACAAAAACCGTTCTTTCGATCCCTAGCAATGGCGCCAAAAATTTGATGCGCACTTTTAGTGTTAACGCAAGTGTACGGGTCAAGTTATAATATAAAACGGTTAAGTCCGAGTATCGTTCCACTAGAGATCCAATTGGGAAGGTTTAAGTTACTTAGCTATTCTAGAATTGAATCAATTTTATTTGAGGATTGAAATTCAATTTTATGAGTTAGGGAAAAATAAAAATCAAGCAAAGAAAGTATCAAAGGGAGAAACACAAGAGTCAAAGAGAGTTTTAGGGTGATGAATCCTTGTTTATTTCATCATGCAATGTTATAGATTTCATGGATTTTATTGTAATTCATATGCATAAGTCTAGAAACTTAATTCCAAGTTGTTTTCTCTCAAAGACAACTCTTTCTCATGCAACTCGATTGATTGTTAATCTCTTAAAACCAATACAAAATTACATGGCATTACAACTAGTCTTTACAACTTTCATTGTCAACCTAACTACTCTCGTGATAGATTAACAACGATTCATTGTTATAGATCAAATTAAACATATAATCTCTCAATCATACATCTAACCTAACATGTGAAGATGGCCAATCCTCAAAAATTAAACACAATAATAATGAAAAGCATAATTATTTGAACAAAACCATGGGTCTACAAAATTAACATGAATTCATAAACAATTCATCAAATACCCTAAAACTAAAGAGTTTAGCCACTCATAGCTTGAAGCAACATGTTTGAGCAAAAATAATCAAAGAAAGAGTGTAAAGAAAAGGGAAACTTCTACTGAAAAGAGGTTCTTGATTGAGGCAGCACCGTCAGGAACTCCTTGGCTCTCACGTCGGACTTCGAAGGGCACCAAGACTATCTCGAACTCTTTTCCTCTTCCTTGCAACTAACTCACTCTTTGAACTCTCGCTTAATTCTCTCCTTTTTGTATCTCTTTTTAGGTCTGCAACTTTCTTGCTTTTTCTGGATTTTCTCCCCTCCCCCCTTTGGCTGCTGGAAACCCCCAAATTTATAGAGTTTGGCCGCCCAAAAATTTAACCTAAAATACAAAATTTTTGTTTAAGTAACGCTCGCGCCGCGGCGCTGTCCCATGGCGCCGCGGCGCAGGGTTGCGACCAAAAATAAATTGCTCTCAGGTTTTAGCGCCGCGACGCTTTCATGCGTTCACCAAGGATGCGTCGAGGCAGCGCCATCTCGGAGCCGCGATGCTACTCTGCGTTCATGCTGATGCGTTTATGCTTCAGCGCCGCGGCAGCGCTGCCTTAGCGTCGCGGCGCTGTCATGCGTTTCAACAAGGATGCGTTTTTCAGATCTTTTTCGCCGTATTCTTGCTCGGTTTTGATCTTTTAGTCGTTTCTTCTAATTTTCCTCGTTTTAACCTGAAAATCACTAGCAAACAAGTGAAATCTAATATAAAACTCCCTTAATTTGAGAGAATATAAAGCACTTTTCAAGTGCTTATCAGTTCTCCTATTTTCGACAGAAAATATCACTTACAAAACCAGCTAGATTTTATTCATTTCTTAAACAACTTACTTCAAACATTTTCCATGAATCTCTTAAGGAATGTCTTCACTTGCTTACCCCCAAATTTGAGCTTCAAATTCCCTTGGATTTCCCGAATCTACCAAAATCTCAAGGTTGCTTCAGATTTCATGAAAAATTTTGAACCACCTCGGTTTTTCTATCATTTCACCAACTTCTACTCATTATTTGTACAAACATCCTTCTTAAGAGATATTAAGAAGTCTCTTAAATTACTAACCTCAAAATTCCATCTTCAAATTCATCTTCTTCTGCCCGAAATCCTCTAAACTCCACAGCTTGCTCAGATTGCTTCAACTCTGGACACTTCATCTTCTACCACGAATTTCATCAAGTTTCTGAGCTTCAACCCTCAAGGTAGCCCAAGATGATTAACTTCACTCAATCCTCTGCAACATGGTTGAAAAAGTTCGAAGATGCTCGAAGAGTTTGTTTACGTTCACCCCACGAAGCTAAAAGAATGAAGACCACCGCCAGCATGATTTCAAATGTCTAATATTAGGCCACTTCACCCCACTTACCATTTTCCACTTCTTTTCCTTTTAATTTCCATTTTCCTAATTCCTCCCTTTTTGTTTCTTAACATTTCACTTAATTAATTATTTATTATTATTCTTATTATCATAAAATAACCAAAACCAGTTCATCTTCCAACTTCAATCCCTTAGTTCACATATTTGACCATTTAATTTCCCCTTTTTATACATCCAAACACATACCTAGCCCTCCTTGAAAGCATAAACGAGAAAGGTTTTAGCGCTTACAATTTTCCTCCCCCTTATTGGAATTTTGTCCTCGAAATTTAACAATCTTCATCCGGGGAACAACTAAGGGTATTTGTCTTTCATTTGATCTTCACTCATCCAGGTAGCTTCCTCAACTCCATGATTTCTCCATAACATTTTAACTAGTGTTATTGTTTTGCTATGAAGCACCTGTTCCTTCCTATCCAGTATCTGTGCAGGTTCTTCCTCATATGATAGATCCTCTTTTAGTTGCATTGGTAGGATTCAAGAAAGTATGTCGAGTTTGGTACATACTTTCTTAACATCGACACATGGAACACGTCATGAATCCTGGACAATTCCACAGGTAAGGCTAACCTATAGGCCTATGGCCCAATACATTCTATGATCTCATATGGCCCTATATATCTCGGGCTCAACTTCCCTTTCCTACCAAGTCGGAAAACTCCTTTCTAGGGGGATAGTTTGAGGAATACCTTGTCTCCTACATTAAACTCCAAATTCCTTAGCCGTTTGTCTGCATAGCTCTTCTGTTTATCCCGAGCTACCTTCAACCTCTCCATGATTATTCTGACATTTTCAGAAGCGACTTGTACCAACTTAGAGCTGATTAGCTTTCTTTCTCCTACTTCATCCCAACACACTATTGTCTTGCAACATCTACCATATAATGCCTCATAAGAAGTCATTCCGATACTAGAATGGTAACTATTATTATAGGCAAATTCCATCAATGGTAGATGTAAATCCCACCTTCCTTTAAAGTGCAGCACACAAGCATGTAACATATCCTCCAGGGTTTGAATGGTCCTGTCTGAAAAGTGCTTGAAAAGTGCTTTCTATTCTCTTAAATTAAGGGAGTTTATATTAGATTTCACTTATTTGCTAGTGGTTTTCAAGTCAAAATAAAGAAAATTAGAAGTGAAAGCCAACAGATCGTAACCGAGCAGCTTTTGCTAGTGGTTTTCAAGTCAAAATAAAGAAAATTAGAAGAAAAGTCAAAATCTGCAAAAAACAAGGTAGTGCCACGACACTTTTTCCCGAGAGCAGCTTTCGCTTCAATGCAGCGTCCCCATCACGATGCTGCGACACGGCGACCGAGGGCAGGTTTCCAAGACGGTCAGCACTGCAGCGGCGCGGTGCCAACTTTCCATATCGGTCAACGTCACGGCGCCAGCTTTCCTAATGTGAAGATTTTATATTTTTGGAAAGAATTTTGGGCGGCCAACTCTATAAATTAGAGAGTTTCCAGCAACCCTAGACATCAAGAAATTAGAGAAAAACACACCAAAAGAGTCTCAAAGAGTGAGTTGGCTGCAAGGAAGAGAGAAGGGTTCTGGAGAGAGAGTTTAGTGATGTGGCACTTTTGTGTGTTAACCGCAAGTGTACGGGTCAAGTTATAATATAAAACGGTTAAGTCCGAGTATCGTTTCCACTAGAGATCCAATTGGGAAGGTTTAAGTTATTTAGCTATTCTAGAATTGAATCAATTTTATTTGAGGATTGGAATTCAACTTTTGTTTTTGGGAAAAAGAAAAACCAAGCAAGAAAATATCAAAGGGAGAATTGCAAGAGTCAAAGAGAGTTCTAGGGTTTCAAATCCTTGTTTGTTTCATCATGCAAAATTATAGATTTCATGGATTTAATTCTTATGCCTAAGTCTAGAAACTTAATTCCAAGTTATCTTCTCTCAAAGACAACTCTTTATCATGCAACTTGATTGATAGTTAATCTCTTAAAACCAATACAAAATTACATGGCATTAAAACTAGTCTTTAGCAACCTTCATTGTAAACCTAACTACTCTCGTGATAGATTAACAACGATTCATTGTTATAGATCAAATTAAACATATAATCTCTCGATTCATACATCTAATCTAACATGTGAAGGTGGCCAATCTTCAGGAATTAAACACAATAACAATGAAAAGCATATTTATTTGAACAAAACCATGAGTCTACAAAGTTATCATGAATTTACAAACAATTCATCAAAAACCCTAAAACTAAAGAGTTTAGCCACTCATAGCGTAAAGCAACATATTGAGCAAAAAGAATCAAAGAAAGAGTGTAAAGAATAGGGAAACTCTACTGAAAAGAGGTTCTTGATTGAGGCAGCACCGTCACGAACTCCTTGGCTCTCGCGTCGGACTTCAAAGGGCACCAAAACTATCTCGAACTCTTTTCCTCTTCCTTGCGGCTAACTCACTCTTGGAACTCTAGCTTAATTCTCACCTTTTTGGATCTTTCTTTTGTTCAGCAACTTTCTTGATCTTCTTGATATTTTTCCCCCCTTGGCTGCTGAAAACCCCTCAATTTATAGAGTTTGGCCGCCCAAAATTTAACCTAAAATACAAAACTTGCGTTTAAATTAACGCTGGCGCCGTGACGCTGTCGCATAGCGCCGCGGCGCTAGGGTTGCGACCAAAATTAAATTGCTCTCGGGTTTTAGCGCCGCGACGCTGTCTTGCGTTCACCAAGTATGCGTCGATTGGATCTCTAGTGGAATTGCGTGATTTCCAATTCAATTCAGATCCACCGCTTTAGCCGCAGATCAAGCACATCAATCTCCCGACAATCTCTCAAGATTCTCGTCTGATTTTCCACTGCCTTGTGTTTCAGATTGATAACGCATCTATAGGTTGCTTGCGTTCCTGCGTTAAAGAATGCGTTTTAGGTTCAAAAAGCTTCAAAACAATTATCTTCATCAATTCACAAGAGTAAAATGCATAAGGAGATTTATCAACGGAATTTAACCCAAACTACCGCATGATTCTCCATTTAAACTTTATTTCTCTAAAAAAAAGACAATAATAACTTGTATTTCTACAAGTTATCAGTCATCTATTATGCAAATTTGAATTTCATCATGGGCAATCAACCTCAAAGCACACAACCAACAAAAAAAAAAAAAAACATTCTCATTAACTTTGAAAGCTCCAAAATTTTTCAAAATTTTTCCAAATTTCATTAACATGCATATGATCATTAAAACCTCACAAACATGCATAGCAGAATAAGAAAACACACAAAAGTACAAGTGACACCTCCCACCTTAGACTTAGAATCATGCATTGTCCCCAATGCATAAGAGCATCTAACAAAGAAAGAACAAGTCTGGGAGCAAGCGAGAAGCCACCAAATAGGCTTGGTGTAAGGAGTACTTTTGTGATGAACCAAGATCCTGAAAAATCAGAAAGCATATGAGTGACTCAAAGATTATTGAAAATAAAATAAAAAGAAAAAAAATAAAGAAAGCAATAAAATTGGGTTGCCTCTCAACAAGCGCTTTGTTTAACGTCTTCTAACTAGACAGGGCTCACAAGTCACAGTGCATCCCAAGGTGGTTTCTTCCTTCCATGCTTTGGATCGCCTACAACTTTTAGTATTCGCCCACATTGACACTCACAAACATATTCATTGAGATTTAGTGAGTTGGTCAACAATTCATTGTTAAGTTGGACATCATCTTTCCTAATGTAGTCAAGTGTCATTAAGGAGTCATTATTATGACATTTTACCGGACTCACCACTTCATTTTTATCATGCTTCTCCATGATTTGTTCATAATTCATTATAGGTTTTGGAGGCATGCAAGGAGAATTAGGAGCATTGTTGTTAATAGACAGATCTCAAGTTCTCGGCAACAGCGCTAAAAACTTGTTGTGAATAAATCGTGAAATGAAATTTACTAATGCAAGGTGCAAGTTAAGCTACGATGATGCGTTTCACATATCATGCGTTGAACATACCATGCGTCTTACTTATGCTTAAATGCCATGCGTTGGTGATCTGTCAAGTTTTCCTCTCCTTTACCCAAGTATAAGCAAAGGAGTAGGTTTTCTCGGTGAGTCCGAGGTTGAACACAGGGATTATGTTGATTCTATATTTAAGTGGATTATATGTGTTGCAATGGTAACCAAGAATAATGAGTTGAGAGGTGTTTGTTTCTAATCTAAAGAAAGCGATAATATATACACTAAGCTAAAATGTGGAAGATGGAAAGGCATGTGACACAGCAAAGTCAGCTAATGATTTGAATGAATCGATAAAAACGGGGTTCGGGTTGGTTAACATCTAACATCGGAAACACATAGTGATAGTCTATTCATACTTGCGACTCTTCTCCCGGTTGTCAGCCGCTATGCGTTATATGTCTATAACGCATAGGAGAGTGTTAATAACCAAGGTTATTCCTATACACAGGTAACACTTCTTGGCCCTTGTCAATTGAGTTCCACAATCACTTACCCTCTCGAGCAGTTTGATTATTACTACTTATATCGATTAGCTAGATGGACATAAGCATCGGATTAAGTTTGCGATTGACAAGATGCAAACACTATGGTTCTTAGTTAGATGCTAATTCAACCCTAGACCTTTGAGAGATTAGTTACTCATGGATTCAAAGTAAAAAGTGGAAAGTACAGAGAAATGAGTAGACATGGAAGAAATATATATTGATGAACGAAATACAACTTTAGACAAGCTCAATGTCTTGACACAAATCTAAAATCAAGATAGAAAAGTAAGATGGAAAGCAGGAAAAGGCGTCAATGTCTTGAGTTGCCTAGATGGAAGCGTGAGGTTCTGCTGTGAAGTGGTCAGGCGGAGGGAAGACTCTTCTCTCTCGAGCTATTCGTCTTCGGTTGAGGTCTGGAGATTGATATCATGCGTCCATCTCGCCTGATTGCGTAATTCTCGGGTCAATTTAGATCCACCACTTTAGCCACAGATCATGTTCGTCAATCTTTCGACAATCTCTCAAGATTCTGATTTGATTCTCCGCGCCTTGCGTCTTATGCGTTCATGGAGAGTTGGGTTAATGTCAACGCGTCGTAGATTGCTAACGCATAGTCTTGCTTTGAGTAGTTGTTAACGCATCTTCAGGTTGTTCGCGTTCCGTTCAGATCATGCGTCCATGAAGAACAGATTGCTAACGCATAGTCCTGCGTTAAGAAGTCATCAACGCATCGTTTACATTCCTGCGTTAAAACATGCGTTTTAGGCTCAAAAAGTGGTAAAATCATTTATTTTCATAAAAATACAAGAGTATAACGCAAAGGGAGATTTATTAATAGAATTTAGCATAAACTACCGCATGCTTCTCTATTTAATCTCTATTTATCTAAGAAAAAGGCTATCATAACTTGTATTTCTACAAGTTATCAAGCATTATCACAACTAGAAACATGCTTCATAAGATTTTCTAATTTAACATCAAACATGTCATTAGTCTTACCATTCAAAGGAGGTTCATCATGCACCGAATTCTTACTAGAAGAGAGAGGCGATGTTACCTTTGTGCTTAGCTCATGATGTTCATACCTTTTTACATCTGGATGTTTAAGGGCTTTATAGATGTCGAATGTTACCTCCTCATCATTGAGACAGAATGTGAGCTTTCCATCTTGCACATCGACGAGGACCGTTCCGGTGGCCAAGAAAGGTCTCCTAAGGATTATGGGGACTTCGGCATCTTCCTCCATGTCTAGTATCAAAAGTCCGCCGGGAAGATAAACTTGCCTACCTTGACCAATACGTCCTCCACAATGCCGTAAGGACGTACAAATGTTCGATCTGCCAAAAGTAAGGATATGGTAGTTGGTTGCACCTCTCCACCATTGAGTTTCCTAAACATGGATAAAGGCATTAAGTTAATGGAAGCTCCAAGATCACAAAGTGCTTTAGTAACTCAATTATTGCCGAAACGACAAGGGATAGAGAAACTCCCTGGATCCTTTAGTTTTGGAGGCAATTTCCTTTGTAGTTCCACACTACATTCTTCGGTTAGTGCAACCATTTCGTAATCTTCATACATCTTCTTCTTAGACAACACATCCTTCATGAACTTGGCATACATAGGCATTTGTTCTAATGCCTCTGCAAAAGGAAGGTTAATTTCCAACTTTTTGAATATGTCTAAGAATTTAGAAACTTGAGCATCAATTTTTTTCTTTTGAAATATTTGAGTAGAAGGTAAAGTGTTAGGGATAAAAGAAGTAGAGTTAGAAGTACTCCCTATGTTTGACTTTGATTTCTTCTTTTCCTTAGATGCACTCTCTTTTTGTAGAACATCCTCTATGATGGCTTCATTCTCTTCTTGTGGAAGCTCATCATCATCTATCATGATGTGCTTGTTGATAAGCACTTGAAAAGTGCTTTCTATCCTCTCAAATTAAGGGAGTTTATATTAGATTTCACTTGTTTGCTAGTGGTTTTCAGGTTAAAATGAGGAAAATTAGAAGAAAAGACTAAAAGATCAAAACCGAGCAAGAATACCGCGAAAGGAGCTGAAAACTCAAAAGGGCGAAATTTGGGATAGCGCCGCGGCGCCTGGACGGCGCTGTCGCGGTACTAAAACCCGAACGCAACGTTCTGGACGCATCATAGCATCGCGGTGCCGAGATGGCGCAACATTCTCAACACATCACAGTGTCGCGACGCTTGGACGGCGCTGTCGCGACGCTAATGCTCGAGAGCAATAATTCTGAACGCATCACAGCGTCGTGGTGCTTGGACGGCGCTGCTGCGGCGCTAAAACCCGAGAGCAACAATTTTGGACACAACCCTAGCGCCGCGACGCTATGGATCAGCGCCATGGTGCCAGTTTTCCTTCAATGAAAATTTGTTATTTTTGGTAAGTTTTTGGGCGGCCAAACTCTATAAATTTGGGGGTTTCCAGCAGCCCTAATAATGAAAATCAAATCGAGAATCAATCAACCATCAATTTACAGACCTAAAGAGGCACAAAAAGGAGAGAATTGAGTGAGAGTTCATAAAAGAGTTCAAGGAGTGAGTTAGTTGCAAGGAAGAGGAAAAGAGTTCGAGATAGTCGTGGTGCCCTTCTAATTCCGATGTGAGAGCCAAGGAGATTGTGACGGTGCTACCTCAATCAAGAGCCTCTTTTCAGTAGAGTTTCCCTTTCTTTACACTCTTTCTTTGTTTATTTTGCTTGAACATGTTGCTTCAAGCTATGAGTGGCTAAACTCTTTAGTGTTAGGGTTTTGATGATTGTTTATGAATTTATGTTGATCTTGTAGACTTTCATGGTTTTGTTGGAATGATTATGCTTTTCATTGTTATTGTGTTGATTCTTGTGGATTGGCCATCTTCACATGTTAGGTTAGATGTATGATTGAGAGATTGTATGTTTAACTTGATCTATAACAATGAATTGTTGTTAATCTATCACAAAAGTAGTTAGGTTGAAAATAAAAGTTGCTAAAGGCTATTCTTAATGCCATGTAATTTGAATTAGTTTCAAGAGATTAGTAATCAATCGAGTTGCATGAGAAAGAGTTGTTTTTGAGAGAAAATAACTTGGAATTAAGTTTCTAGACTTAGGCATATGAATTACAATAAAATCCATGAAATCTATAATATTGCATGATGAAATAAACAAGGATTCATTACCCTAAAACTCTCTTTGACTCTTGTGTTTCTCACTTTAATACTTTCCTTATTTGATTTATATTTTCCATAACTCATAATATTCAATTTCAATCCTCAAATAAAATTGATTCAACTCTAGAATAGCTAAGTAACTTAAACTTTCACAATTGGATCTCCAGTGGAACGATATTCGAACTTAACCGTCTTATATTATAACTTGACCCGTACACTTGCGGTTAACACTAAAAGTGCGCATCAAGTTTTTGGCGCCGTTGCCGGTGATCCAAAGAACGGTTTTTGTTATTTAATATTCATTAGAATTGATAAATCTTAATTTGAGGTGTATATTATTTGTTCGTTTATTTATTTTTTATTTTTATTTCATTTTATTGTATTTTATATTTTTTTCCTTTTTTATTTTATTTTATTGTATTTTATATTTTTTTTCCTTTTTTATTTTATTCTATTTTATTTTATATTTTATTTTATTTTTTTAATTTTTTTTAATTTTTGATTATTTTGTCGGTTTATGCCTCGAGATAATACTAATATTCTCCCTCTTGATCCCAAGATTGAAAGGACGTGTAGAAGAAACCTAAGGGTTCAACACAATCATATCGAGGAGATGACGGAGGAGATACCAAAGGCAATTCGAGACTACTTCCAACCGACATTACCAGCAAATCAACCCGAAATTATGAATGTGCCCATCAACGTCAACAACTTTGAGTTGAAACTAGGGTTGATCCACATGGTTAGAGAGCTAGCCTTTAGGGGAAGAACCAATGAAGATCCTCACAAGCACTTACGATCCTTCTTGGAGATATGCTGGATGGTAAAGATGAATGGTGTTTCTAATGATGCAATTAAACTAAGACTTTTTCCTTTCTCTTTACAAGATCGTGCTAAAGATTGGTTGGAAACCATACCTCCGGATAGCATTACAACGTGGAAGATCTTAGCTTAAGCTTTCTTGAACAAATATTTTCCACTGGCTAAATCTCAAAGACTAAGGACGAAGATTGGAACATTCCGTCAACTTAAGGATAAACAACTATATGAGGCTTGGGAGAGGTATAAGGATCTCTTGAGAAGATGCCCTCAACATGGTTACCCAGATTGGTTGCAAATTCAACTCTTCTACAATGTATTAGCAAGCTCAACCAAATCCATACTAGATCCAACCACCGGAGGCTCAATTTTTTCAAAGAATGCTCAAGAGGCGTATACCATACTAGAAGAATTCGCCACTACATCTTACAATTGGCCATGTGAACAGTCTTCTCTAATTATCCCAAAAGCCACCGGACGATATGAGATGGACGAGGTAAGTTCTCTAAAAGCTCAATTGGCTTCTCTCACTAATGCTTTATCTAAATTTTCTCAAGGAAGCCAAGTCCAAATAAGTCCATCATCCATAGCTTCCCTTGCGGCCATGGCAAGTCAACAAGAGCCTAGTGAGTTAGAAGTGGTCAATTATGTAGATAGAGGACAATACCGAGGATTCAATGGAGCGGGGAATGCAAAGACATCATCACTAGAGGAAATAATGCTTGACTTTGTCAAAGAGTCAAGATCAAAGACAACCGCATTGGAGAATTCGGTTCAAGCAATTGCAAGCACCATTCAAAGCCAAGGTAAGGCACTTCAAAACTTGTTGGTTCAACTTAGTCAAATGGCAACTTCCCTCCAAACAATGCAAAAGGGTAAGTTCCCTAGTTGTCCCGAGATAAACCCAAGGGAGGAGTGCAAGGCCGTGACTTTGAGGAGTGGGAAAAAGCTATCCACTCCCTTGATCAAGATGAAGATGATGAGCTTCCACAAGAAGAAGATGAAGCCATCATAGAGGATGTTCAACAAAAAGAGATCTAAGGGAAAGGAGAAATCAAAGTCCAACATAGGGAGTACTTCTAACTCTACTTCTTTTATCCCTAATACTTTACTTTTTCCTCAAAGATTTCAAAAGAAAAAGATTGATGCTCTATTTTCAAAATTCTTAGACATATTCAAAAAGTTAGAAATTAACCTTTTTTTTGCAGAGGCATTAGAACAAATGCCCAAGTATGCCAAATTCATGAAGGATGTATTGTCTAAGAAGAAAAGGTATGGAGATTACGAAATGGTTGCACTAACTGAAGAATGTAGTGCGGCACTACAAAGGAAATTGCCTCCAATACTAAAGGATCCAGGGAGTTTCTCTATCCCTTGTCATTTAGGCAATAATAAAGTTACTAAAGCACTTTGTGATCTTGGAGCTTCCATTAATTTAATGCCTTTATTCATGTGTTAGGAAGCTCAATGGAGGAGAGGTGCAACCAACTACCATATCTTTGCTTTTGGCCGATCGATCATTTGTTCATCCCTACGGCATTGTGGAGGATGTCTTGGTAAAGGTAGGCAAGTTTATCTTCCCGGCGGACTTTCTGATATTAGACATGGAGGAAGATGCCGAAGTCCCCATAATCCTTGGGAGACCATTCTTGGCCACCGGAAGGGCCCTCATCGATGTGCAAGATGGAAAGCTCACATTCCGCCTTAAGAATGAGGAGGTAACATTCGACATTTATAAAACCCTTAAGCACCCGGATGAAGAAAGGTATGAGCATCATGAGTCAAGCACAAAGGTAACATCACCTCTATCTTCGAATACAAACTCTATGCATGATAAGCCTCCTTTGAACGGTAAGACTAATGGCATGCTTGATGTTAAAGTAGAAAATTCTATGAAGCATGTTTTTAGTTGTGATAATTCTCCTAGTTCTTCTTGCATGGCTCCCAAACCTATAATGAATTATGAACAAATTATGGAGAAGCATGATAAAATTGAAGTGATAAGTCCAAAAAAATCTAAGCATGATGATTCTTTAACGAGTCTTGACTACATTAGTAAAGATGATGTCCAACTTGATAATGAATTGTTGACTAACTCACTAAATACTAATGAATATGTTTTGAGTGTCAATGTGGGCAAATACTAAAAGTTGGAGGTGACCCAAAGCATGAAAGGAAGAAACCACTTTGGGAGCCACCGTGATTTTTGGAGTCACGGTGCTTATTGGGAGGCAACCCAATTTTATTGCTTTCTTTACATTTCTTTTTATTTTATTTTCAATAAATCTTGGAGTCACTCATATGCTTTATCTCTCAGGAACTTGGTTTATCACACAAAGTACTCCTTACACCAAACCTGTTTGGTGGCTTCCCGCTTGCTCCCAGGCTTGCTCTTTCCTTGTTAGATGCTCTTATGCATTGGGGACAATGCATGATTCTAAGTTTGGGGTGGGAGGTGTCTCTCGTACTTTTGTGTGTTTTCTTATCCTGCTATGCATGTTTGTGAAGGTTTTAATGATCATATGCATGTCAATTTTTGAAAAAATTTTGAAAATTTTGGAGCTTTCAAAGTTAATGAGAATGTTGTTTATGGTTGTGTGCCTTGATGTTGATTGCCCATGATGAGATTCAAAGTTGCATGATAGATGACTTATTATGGAAATAGAATAGCACTATCTTGAGTTAAATTCATTTAAGTCCCTCTTAAAATCTCTCATATTCTTGAGCACGTAGCCACTTTAATTTAGAATCTTTAACTGAAAAAAGGATTAAGTTGGGTGTATTTGGTTGTCACTCCGAAAGGCCCCAACGGTTAGAGAGTGGAAATGCATGATTGCTTGTAATCTTAGAATAAGGAAAAAGAAAAGAGTATACATGCCATTGAGGAAAAAAAAAAAAAAAAAAGGCAATGCACACAAAAAAATATATGAGCTTAATATGCCTATCTTTTTAAATGTTAAACTTGTAATGAGTATGCATGGATAGGGGTAAAAAGAGCTGCCTTTGCTATGATCAGTAAGAACGCCTGGGAATTGACTAGGTACGAGTCCATATAGTAAATGTGTGATAGCTAGTGCCTCTAGGTAAAAGAATGCAAGTTTGGGTCCATGAAAAAAAATATGATTGAAAGGCACCTTAGTGGACATATTACTCACTTGAAATGTATGAAAGCTTGAAGATTGGTGCATGAGCTAGAGTAGGGGGAAAACTAAAGAAACTATTTTAAGTCCTAATTTGAGTTCTAGTATTTTAAATTGAAGGAGGCTTGCACACACACATGGGAGATAACAAGATTTGGCCTTGACTGATTATAACAATATAGATATGCTTGCATGTTTCTACTTAATCTCTAAATGCTATTCTCTAAGACATGAGTCAATTGCACACTTCTTTATCTAAACTCCCTATTATTTGATTTTATTCTTTGCTCGGGACTAGAAAATCTCTAAGTTTGGGGTGTTGATAAGCACTTGAAAAGTACTTTCTATCCTCTCAAATTAAGGGAGTTTATATTAGATTTCACTTGTTTGCTAGTGGTTTTCAGGTTAAAATGAGGAAAATTAGAAGAAAAGACTAAAAGATCAAAACCGAGCAAGAATACCGCGAAAAAGAGCTGAAAAACTCAAAAGGGAGAAATTTGGGATAGTGCCGCGGCGCCTGGACGGTGCTGCCGGGCGCTAAAACCCGAACGCAACGTTTTGGACGCATCATAGCATCGCATCGGTGAGATGGTGCTGTCGCGACGCCAAAATCCGATGCAACATTCTGAACGCATCACAACGTCGCGACGCTTGGACGGCGATGCCGCGGCGCTAAAACCCGAAAGCAACAATTTTGGACACAACCTAGCGCCAGTTTTCCTTAAATGAAAATTTGTTATTTTTGGTAAGTTTTTGGGCGGCCTAACTCTATAAATTTGGGGGTTTTCAGCAACCCTAATAATGAAAATCAAATCAAGAATCAATCAACCATCAATTTACAGACCTAAAGAGGCACAAAAAGGAGAGAATTGAGTGACAGTTCATAAAAGAGTTCAAGAAGTGAGTTAGTTGCAAGGAAGAGGAAAAGAGTTCGAGATAGTCGTGGTGCCCTTCGAATTCCGACGTGAGAGCCAAGGAGATCGTGACGGTGCTACCTCAATCAAGAGCCTCTTTTCAGTAGAGTTTCCCTTTCTTTACACTCTTTCTTTGTTTATTTTGCTTGAACATGTTGCTTCAAGCTATGAGTGGCTAAACTCTTTAGTGTTAGGGTTTTGATGATTGTTTATGAATTTATGTTGATCTTGTAGACTTTCATGGTTTTGTTGGAATGATTATGCTTTTCATTGTTATTGTGTTTAATTCTTGTTGATTGGCCATCTTCTCATGTTAGGTTAGATGTATGATTGAGAGATTGTATGTTTAACTTGATCTATAACAATGAATTGTTGTTAATCTATCACGAGAGTAGTTAGGTTGACAATAAAAGTTGCTAAAGAATATTCTTAATGCCATGTAATTTGAATTGGTTTCAAGAGATTAGTAATCAATCGAGTTCCATGAGAAAGAGTTGATTTTGAGAGAAAATAACTTGGAATTAAGTTTCTAGACTTAGGCATATGAATTACCATAAATTCCATGAATTCTATAATATTGCATGATGAAATAAACAAGGATTCATTACCCTAGAACTCTCTTTGACTTTTGTGTTTCTCACTTTAATACTTTCCTTATTTGATTTATATTTTCCATAACTCATAATATTCAATTTCAATCCTCAAATAAAATTGATTCAACTCTAGAATAGCTAAGTAACTTAAACCTTCACAAGAATAGCTAAGTAACTTAAACCTTCACAATTGGATCTCCAGTGGAACGATATTCTGACTTAACCATCTTATATTATAACTTGACCCGTACACTTGCGGTTAACACTAAAAGTGCGCATCACTTGTTCAACTCCTTGCCACTCCTTAGGGTTATGGCATTGCATTCCTCCTTGGGGTTCTTCTCCAAACAACTTGGAATTTACCTTTTTGCAGTGTGTGGAGAGATGTGGCCATTTGACTAAGTTCAACTTCCAAGCTTTGAATTGCCTTATCTTGGCTTTGAACGGTGCTTGCAATAACTTGGACCGAATTCTCCAATGTGGTTGTCCTTGATCTTGACTGTCACACCCCCTCCTAAGTACCCTCTTAATCCAGGAGAAAGTGTGAGGACAGCAAACACCAACCCTCTTACGGCCTCCACTGCCAACCTTATACCTTGACCAAGACCTAATAAGCAAATATACACAATAATTGAACATCCAAAAATAACCAGGGTTATGCCATAATACAGACATTGATTTACATTCAACCTTTAATTTACACAAGTTCACTAACTTCTACCCTTAACTCTCTATATGTACAACACAGGTTTAAGATCAAATATTTACAATTCTCAAAATTTCAGACACTGATGGTGGGCCCAGACCAGTTGTTGTGTAGGCTAAGCACCCCAGACTCGCTCGCTACCTGAAAAACAGAAAAACAAGGAAAGCATGATCTAGGTTGCCTAGTGAGTGACTTGTTTTGTAAAAACCTTCCTTGGTTCATAATTAAATCAAAACTGTAATCAAGTTATGAAAATAAATAAGCAGTAATAATTCGTTTCCGTATCCAAACAAATCATGCTCAAGTAACATTATCATATCACATACATATCATTTCTAAAGGAAAACCATGTAAGTACAACACATTTCAATTACATTTTCCTTAGTTGAGGCGGAGCGAAGGTCAACGCTAATCAACGTCGAAAACATCCTTAGTTGGGGCGGAGAAATCTCGACATACCCAACGTCAAATATCCTTAGCTGTGTGGAGTAGTCTCAACGTCTATCATACCTCTATGTGCACATAGATATCATATCCTAGGTTACCCGAATACCTTCTCAAGTCCTTCAGTACCAGGTCCGATAAACGAGATTTAGGCGACCCACATGTCTTCTCTGAGTCCTTTAACATTGGGCGCTATCTCTATACTCAAGTTACCCACATGCCTTCTTCGAGCCCTTCAGTATTAGGAACCATTTTTATATCCCGACTACCCACATGCCTTCTCCGTGTCCTTCAGCATTAGGAGCCTTTTCAAAACATCATTAAAAAAAAAACAACATGCTTTGGAAATAGCATAATATAAATTCATGAGTTTATAACATTTCAAATCTTCACAAACTCATTAACAATCATCATTGCTTTCCATTAAATCATAGGTTAGTAAATAGCATGCCTTTCATAAAACTCGTTTAACAACTAGCATGGTTCAAATGATTTCCAATGTAAAACACATAATATGAACATAATCCTTATAGTACGTTAAAACCCATGGAAAGCATAAACATATAGACATGTTTCCAAACTTAATCATACAACATAAAAACTTTGTTTAAAGTAGACTCATTTTAAATAAAATTGTCACTCACTACTTGTCCTGACCCTTAAAGGGTTATATGCCTTTCCTAGCTCCTCTCAGCCTGAAATAGTACATTTCCCTTTGTTAGATTCCCTTAAAATTCATTTTTACATAACAAGCAAGCCTTAGACATTTCTATTATTCACCATCGAGACTCTACTTCAAGAAGAAAACCATCACCGAGACTATATTCCACAAAGAAATGTTCAATCGAAGCTACATTTCATAAAAGAGTTCACTAATGAACGAGATTCAGACCATTAGCGAGACTAAACCAACAAATTCAAGCAAAATTTCAAAGCTTTTTGTCTGCATAAACACATTTTTGCTTATTCCAGCGAGACTCGTCGCATTTCCAGCCCGAATTAGAACTTCTTTTCTTCTACAAACTTGTAAAGAAATGTGTTTTCTAACTTACCTCAAAATTTCAAAGCTTACCTTTTCTTCATTGGACAAATATTCCCAATTTACTTTGCCCTGCTCTAGATCACTTGGGAAATCCGTATGAGTCGCTTTCACCTAAAATTTAACATGTTTCTCTTCATATTCAGCTCATAAGAGTTGGTACGAATTGAGTCAACTTACTAACCTCAAATTTTCAGCTTCAAACTCGGTCTGTTCAGCTTGCTATTCACCAAACACCAGACTTCGCTCAAACTATGCGACAGCAACCAAACCTTTTGTTTCAGCTTCAATTACACCACGAAACAGACCAGAATTCTACACGAATTTGCCCTAGAATACTTCTTCTTCCTCCCTTCGACATGTAGCTATAAGGTTGGGTCGGTTGAAGCTTTTGAAAATGGAATAAATAATCGAAAATCTCAGCTTATATATTTATACGAGGCTGCCGACTTACTTCCCACTATCAAACATTTTCATTTTCTTTTCTTTTCTTTTTCTTTTTCTTCTTTTTCTTTTCTTCTTTCTTTTTCTTCTATTTCTAAAATCTATTTTTTTTCTATTTTTATTTTTATTTTTAAATAAAAAAGTAACTCCTAAACTCGATTTACCTCGTAATGATTTAGAATTCACTTACCAAAAATATTTTCGGCTTCCTTCACTTCTTCCTTCAATCTACAAGAGGAAAAACAATTTAGTCCATATCGGTACTACGTACTTATGTTTAGCTCTTACAAAATGGAAGTAGGGTTTACATTGACTCTTTGACAAAGTCAAGCATTATGTCCTCCAATGATGATGTCTTTGCATTCCCCGCTTCATTGAATCCTTGAGGTGCTTGCAACACATTCTTGTTGTTAGCATATGAGAAATTCTCATAATTCCTCAAGTTGGGATGATAGTGAGTAGAGAGTGGTTGTTAACCTCGGTATTGTCCTCTATCCACATAATTAGCTACCTCTAACTCACTTGGCTCTTATTGATTTGCCATAGTCACAAGGGGAGCTATGGATGATAGACATGCTTGGGCTTGGCTTCCTTGAGACAATTTGGATAAAGCATTAGTGAGAGAAGCTAATTGAGCTTTTAGAGAATTTACCTCATCCATCTCATATCGTCCGGTAGCTTTTGGGATAATTGGAGAAGACCGTTCACATGACCAGTTGTATGATGTAGTGACCAAGTCTTCCAGTATAGTATAGGCCTCTTGAGCATTCTTTGAGAAAATTGAACTTTCGGTGGTTGCATCTAGAATGGATTTGGTTGAGCTTGATAATCCATTGTAGAAGAGTTGAATTCCAACCAATCTGGGTAGCCATGTTGAGGGCAGCTTCTCAAGAGATCCTTATACCTCTCCCAAGCCTTATAAAGTTGTTCATCCTCAAGTTGGCGGAATGTTCCAATCTCCGTCAGGTCTTTGAGATTAGCCGGTGGAAAATACTTATTCAAGAAAGCTTGAACCAAAATCTCCCATGTAGTGATACCATCCGAAGGTACGGTTTCCAACTAATCCTTTTCTCGGTCCTGTAAAGAGAAACGAAAAAGTCTTAGTTTAATTGCATCGTTGGAAAACGCCATTCATCTTTACCGTTCCGCCATTCATCTCCAAGAAAGACCGTAAGTGCTTGTGAGGATCTTCATTGGTTCTTCCTCTAAAGGCTAGCTCTCGGGCCATTTGGATCAACCTCGATTTCAACTCAAAGTTATTGACATTGATGGGCACTTTCATTATGCCTGGTTGATTTGCCAGTAATGTCGGTTGGAAATTGTCACACCCCCTCCCGGATTATCCTCCATAACCCGAGAAAAGATGTGAAGACAGCAGTTACCGACTACCCTGTCACGTAACCCACTGTCAACCTCACCATCCACCTGCTCTTGACAAACCTCGACTTCGATCGGCAACGGGAACTGTCATGCTACCTAAAAATGGAAAACATATGAAAGCATGAGCTAACAGCTCAGTGAGTAACAGTTTCTGGAAAACATTATACTTTAAGTGTAAAACTGATTGAACTCGTATAAAATATCACACTGAAAATCAGTTTATAACAAGATCAATTCTTGATTATATCATGTATACATATCTTGGAATAAATAATATAAATCTCATTCATTTCAAATACTTTTCCTTAGTTGAGGCGGAGCAGTGCTCAACGCTCCTCAACGTCGATTATCCTTAGCTGTGTGGAGTAATCTCAACACATCAGCGTCGTATATATATTCTTCTATGTGCACATAGATATTATTACTCGGGCTGCCCATATGCCTTCCTTTTATCCTTGAGCATTGGGTCCCATTTCTATTTTCCGGTTACCCATTTGCCTTCATCTAGTCCTTGAGCATTGGGTACCTTTTATAACTCGGGCTGCCCACAATGCCTTCTACGAGTCGAGCATTGGGGTCCCTTTTCAAAGCTTTATAAAACAACCATACATATTTTGGAAACATTATCTTAATAACACATAAATTAACCGTTTCCAAATCTTTCATGAAAACATCATCAGCATGCTAAATTCATTTTCCAGCTTTAATATCAACCAGCACGCTTTTCATACAAGTCTATTTTCAAATCATTCTGGAAATCATATAACACCATGCCTTTTAGAAAAAACCATGAATACAAGTTTCAATCAATCACCATGCGTTACCCAGCATTCTCAAAGTTATCATGCGTTACCCAGCATTCTCAAAGTTACCATACGTTACCCAGCATTCTCAAGTTTTCAAGTAAAACGCATGCTTCTCAGCTGGCTCATATTCTTTTATATATATATATATAAACGCATGCTCTTAGCTTTATAAACAACATGTTCATATGCTTCATATATGAAAACGCATGCATTGTTTCATTAGAAACCCATAAAATTATATTCATAAAGAACTCATTTATATTTTGTAAAACGCAGGTGTTACTCACCTGTACTTACCAAAGAATACTTCTTCTTCCTTTCCTCTTTTCCTCTTCCCGTGCTTCTTGGACGCAGCGTTCTAATCTCATAAACGCAAAGCTCCATTTCCCTCTGCCAGCTCGGTTGAACGCAACCCTGCCCTTCAACGCAAGGTTGATGCTTCCGCAAAGTGCATCCCAACTCTTCTTACTTCTCTTTCGGATGCGTCACCCTCACTTGGACGCAAGGTCCAACTTGAACACATCATCTAACTTTGGACGCCGCGTTCACCTTGGACATTATGTTGTCAAATACCTTCTTTCTTGGCCGCAGACTCTTACTACGGATATCCTTGTTGCTTTCTTCCTCTCTTTTTCTCTCCAAAATTCTTTTTGAGAGTCATCAGTCGCTCCTTTTCCCTCAAAGTTCTATTTATAGGGAGCTTGCCATTCAACTTCTTCTATCCTTTTGCCACTTGTTTGCCACATGTCACGCTGCATGCTTAATTAACCATGCATTAGTCCAAGTGTCACCTTGCATGAAACACTTAACATGGCTTCAACACCTCCTACTGATAAGGTGTCAAATCGTATAGGTGTCAAATCTATACGAAGCCACCTGGCCTTTATAAGCTTATCTTATGCGTCCAACATTTCCAATGAACAACTTTTTATTCAATACAACGCCCTCATGCGTTAGTTGAGTTTCCTTTAAGGTTTGAGCTTTACTACTCACTTTTCTAACTCCCAGCCAACTATACTACTGTCTTTGACGCATAGAGATAATTCTGTCTTCAACGCGTAGGGACCTCAACGCATGACAACCTTACCAACGCATGTTAAGCCAAGTACGTTTCTTCCCCCGCCAACGCGGCGACTGCTTCAGCTCACACCACCATTCGTGATTTCACCTTTAACGCATAACCGCACTATTATAAACAAGTGCTTACATATGCCACTAGGCGTCAATGACAAACGTGCAATACTATGCGTTTATACCTCATCACATCATACCATGCGTCCAACTCTCATATTCATAACAAATAAATCCTTCTCCAGTTCTTCCTCTATGCGTTGCCCTATTGCGTTTACCTTCATCCTGCGTCCATGACCATCTTCCTATCCTTGGACATTCCTTGATTATTCCCAAGGTTACTCTTTTAACCTTATCCTTACACTTAAACTATTTCTCTTAAGATAGATTAGCATGCGTCCACCACATGCTCCAGTTTTATGTTTACTTCACAACCTTCTCCAACACTTGTGAACATTCCTTGCTATAAGTCTATGCGTTACTCAATTTGCTTTAATATTCTATCTTTCCGAGACTTAGATCTCTTTCAACACTTCACAACATAACTTCATTCCTTTCTTGCTTAAGCATCTTACCATCGCCAATGCGTATTTTTCTTATGCGTTTCACTTCTTCCCCTTCTCGGTTTACTTCCATGCGTCCACCCTTACCATGCGTTACCTTGCCCTGACCATGCGTCCAACATGGTCTTTTACTTCTTTCTTCATAGAGTCTTCAACTCATCGATTTCTTAAGTAGGGTGTGACAATTCCACTCACCTTAAAAAAAAAATTTGTCCTCGAAATTTAGGCAATACAATAAGATATGAAAATGGAGAATACTTCTTATTCATATACGTTGTTTATACATTTCTCACATAAACAGTACCTTTAACTATATTAACTAAAATACTTCTTTCCATTCTTTCCTCTTCTTAATACTTGAGCATCCCTGGTTCTGTGGACAATCTTTGCATTAATGCTTCGATTGTTCACACATATAACAAACATCTTCCTTTCCATCATAACTTTTGCTATGTCCTCTTCCACAATTTTACAGGAAAACTCTCTGGGAAATCTTTCTTTTCATCTTCAGTATTGCATCGCTTTCAATGATGCTCTTTCACTCCATATGAAAAGTATCGTCTTTACTAAAACATTCCCCTGAATGTCCTTTTTCCTCAAACTGGACATCTGTTTGCGGTAATCTCAATTAAAACCGGTCCAATTTCAAATAATTTTATGAGAAACACTTTACTATGCGCCTATCCTTCACATTTTACTTGAACGCGTAGTCCGCCAACACGTTCTTGATTACAAACCTGAGCGCATAGTTCAGCTGCTAACTTGAACACGTCACATCATGCGTTGACTACAACACACATCTGATTTGCCATTGATTGCGAACGCATCATCTATAAAAGGGCAGCTTTGCGAGATGAGAAAGGGTTGTTGATTCTCGGAAGAATTCCATAAGTGACAGCAGAGTTCTCTCAGACTTCAACCGGAGACTAAATAGCTCGAGAGAGAAGAGTCTTCCCTCCGCCGGACCACTTCACAGCAGAACCTCACGCTTTCATCCAGGCGACTCAAGACATTGACGCCTTTCCTGCTTTCTATCTTCTTTTTTCTATCTTAATTTTAGATCTGTATCAAGACATTGAGCTTATCTAAAGTTGTATTCCGTTTCATCAATATATATATCTTCCATGTCTACTCATTTCTCTATACTTTCCGCTTTTTATTTTGAAACCATGAGTGACTAATCTCTCAAGGGTCTAGGGTTGCGTTAGCATCTAACTAAGAACCATAGTGTAACTATTTTATCTTGTCAATTGCAAACTTAATCCGATGCTTATGTTCATCTAGCTAATCGATATAAGTAGTAATAATCAAACTGCTCGAGAGGGTAAGTGATTGTGGAACTCAATTGACAAGGGTCAAGAAGTGTTACCTGTCTATAGGAATAACATTGGTTCTTAACACTCTCTTATGCGTTATAGACATATAACGCATAGCGGTTGACAACCGGGAGAAGAGTCGCAAGTATAAATAGACTTCACCATGCGTTTCCGATGTTAGATGTTAACCAACCCAAACCTTGTCTTTATCCATTCATTCACATCATTAGCTGAATTTGCTGTGTCGCATGCTTTCCATCTTCCACAATTTAGTATAGTGTACATGTTATCGCTTTCTCTAGATTAGAAACAAACAAACTCAACGCATTATTTCTTGGTTACCACTGCAACGCATGTAATTCACTTAAATATTAAATCAACATAATCCATGTGTTCGACCTCGGACTCACCGAGAAAACCTACTCCTTTGCTTATACTTGGGTAAAGGATAGGAAAACTTGACAAGATCACCAACGCATAGTAGTAAGACGCATAGCATGTTCAACACATAATATATAAAACGCATAATCATAGCTTACTTGTACCTTGTGTTTGTAAAATTTCAATTCCGCAAATCATATCACAACAAGTTTTTGGCGCCGTTGCCGGGTACTTGAGATCTGTCTGTACATTGTACAAAAATGTCCTTCGGTCTTCACATCGGGAACTCGAATGACACCAAACTCTCTCTTGAACTCTTCTCTCTTTCTTGCAGCTAACTCACTCTTTGAGACTCTTTTGGTGTGTTTCTTGATGTGTAGATTGATGCTCTGTAAATTGGTTATTAGGGTTGCTGGAAACCCTCCAATTTATAAAGTTGGCCGCCCAAAAATCTTTCCAAAAATACAATTTTTTTCATTTATAGAAAACTGGCACCACGATGCTAGTCAATCGCGCCACGGTGCTGCCTGATATGGAAGTACGGCGCTGCACTATTTTGGCAGATTTGGAGTTTTTCTTCTCTTTTTCACTGTATTCTGGCTCGATTTTGATCTTTTTGTCTTCTCTTCTAATTTTCCTTATTTTAACCTGAAAACCACTAGCAAACAAATGAAATCTAATATAAACTCCCTTAATTTGAGAGAATATAAAGCACTTTTTCAAGCGCTTTGCAGAGCCCCATTATTCAAGTTTCGGAATCAGCCCTTAAGGGAGAAATTTATCTACTTACCCTAAATACAGGAAGGAGTGAATTTTATCTTGTGAAAATATGTTCCCAGCTCCCTAATCAAACAAATCCCCAAAACAGTAGGCTTATTAAGTTGGCGATTTGGTCACTCTTACCCATACAGATCAAAGGATTACCCTCATATACAGAAGTTCATAACTCATGCAGGATTCAAGTCGAGTTACCTATAGTCATCCTATGAAATGTTAATTTCTACAATTACGGTGTTACAAGAGAAACTAAACATTTCGTGGTTCAGTCTTATACAAACTCTTTGCATAGGATACCCTCACTCACGTGTCTCCACATGAACAATTAGGATCAAATTGTTTGTAACACTTTACAACTCTTTGTAACAATTACAAAGTGGGTCGTATCCGTAGTGTTACCAAAATAAGGCACCTAACATTATTTCTATTCTACAGGACTTTTTGGTTATTACTTAAACATGATCCAACTTTGTATGTCAACCACATACATGTTTAAGTGTACCTAAAAATAACCATGGAATCTTAGTTTATTAAATTGTGTTAATGCATAAGATAGATAAAATAACTTCTTATTTTATTCAATAAATAAAATATATTTACAATTTACAAAACTATAAGACCCAAGAGATTTAGGACACACTAGTCCCAACACTCATTTCAAGTTTAACATAGAGTTTAATGGTTGCAAAAGATAGGTATGTAAAGCTCAAACATTTTTGTGCGCACTTTTTCAAAGGCATAAATAATCTTTTCTTCTTCCTTAGTCTAACATTACAAACCATCATGCATTTCAACGCTCTAGCTGGTGGGGTCTTTCGGAGTAACAACCAAATACACTCAACTTAATCTTTTTCTAAGTTAAAGTTTCGAAATTAAAGTGGCTACGTGCCCAAGAATATGGGAGACTTCAAGAGGAACCTCAATAAATCAAAACTCAAGATAATGTTATTCTATTTCCACAATAAGTCGTCCATAATGCATATTCAAGTCTCATCGTGGCCAATCAACATCAAAAGCACACAATTTTTCTTTTGGAATCTTTAAGGAAAAGGTAAAGTATTAGGGACAAAAGGAAGAGAATTAGAAGTACTCCTTGTATTAATGATAGATTTTTCCTTTTCCTTAGGTGCACTCTCCCTCTTGTTGGTGCATCCTCCAAGGTGGCCTTAATTTCCTGTTGTGAAGGTTCATCATCATCAATCATCATAGGCTTGTTCAACTCCTTGCCACTTCTAAGGGTTATGGCATTGCATTCCTCCTTGGGGTTCTTCTCCGGACAACTTGGAAATTTTCCCTTTTGCATTGTGTGGAGGGAGGTGGCAATTTGATTAATTTAATGTCACACCCCCTCCCAGGTACCCTCCTAACCCAGGAAGAAGTGTGATGATAGCAGACACCGATCCTCCTATGACATCCATTGTCAATCATAAACTCTGCCTTTACCTAATAAACAGTTATAAACCATAAACTACTTCACACATATACCAGAGTTAACTTGCCATACACACATCCTTTTCATTCAGTCATATAATAGCATAAATACACAACAACTTCCTTAATTCTCTCTATATGTACAACACATGATCCAATTCAATTATTTACAATTTTCAGAATACTAAACACTGTTGGTAGACCTAGACGAGATCTTGCGTAGGCTAAGCATCCCGAACTCGCTCGCTACCTGGAAAAACAGAAAAACAAAGAACGTGAGCTTAAACGCCCAGTAAGTGACTATTTACAGTTTTTCTCAACAATGTATGAAAATATAAAATCCAGCCATGTCCATCACTAGTATACGTCAAATTATAGTTTAACCACATCTGATTATCTATGGAAACATTATTCACAAACCGTTTCCTTAAATCTCCTTCCCTAGTTGAGGCTGAGCGAAGCTCACCGCACCCAACGTCGATATTTCCCAGCTGAGTGGAGTACTCTCAACATCTCATCATCAGTCAATCACAATTTGCTGACGGGCTATCCAAGTACCTTTTCCTAGTCCCTCAGTACTGGATCCCCAAGATACTCAAGTGCCTTCTCTACATCTCTCAGCATTGAGTTTTCAAATACAAGATTGCCCACATGCCTTCACATTGTCCCTCAGCATTGGGTTTCTTACAACACTGGATTTCCCACATGCCTTCACATCTTCCCTCAGCATTGGGTTTCTTACAACACTGGGTTTCTCACATGGCTTCACATCTTCCCTCAGCATTGGGTCCGTTAAAAGAAAAATATTATAAAGCAAATATGCGTTGCATAAATAGTTCTTAATAAATCATTTCATGATAATCAGAACAATATTAGCATGAAGCTAATTACATACACAAATATCCCACATGCCTTCTCTTCGTACCTCGGCATTGGGAGCCATTCAAATAAGAAAACAATATAACATAAAATCATGAGTTTGTAATATCTCATACATCACAACACTTTTCATATGCCCACACGCTTTCTTTATTCTTACGCTATAATTCATATTCTCGTTCATACTCTAGTAACGTCTCATACATCACAATACTTTTCATAAACTCATATACTTCCATTTACTCACATAATTATAAATTTCATACTTTCCTTAAGCCTTATCACCATATAACACGTACATATTCATACACCTGAGTCCACTCCCACATCGCAATATTAATCAAAGGCTCACATGCATCCATTCGTTTTATCCTTATTATTCACATACTTTCGCTCAGTCTGTATATATAGATGTATATTGAAACAGCTCATTATACCACACATGGATCACACATAAGGTTCATAGAATTAGATCATGTAAGCATTTATCAACAAATAGTATCAAGAAACTATGTTAGAACTAAACACTTTTAGATAGAAAGTCACTCACTACTTGTCCTAGGCCATGAGCGAATTGTACACCTTTCCTAGCTCTTCTCGGCCTGAGCAGCGATACAGAGCGATACCCAATGAGATTTGTGAGACACATAGCTCTCTGCGCTACCAGCGACACTCGTCTCGCTACTCACTTTCCAACTTCTTAGCGACACTACAGTTCCAGCGACACCCGTTATCTCAGTTTCTGCCTTTCCTCTTATCCTCCTCGTTAGTCAAATATTTCAAAATTACCTCACACTACTCCAGATCGCATAGCAATTCTGTATCAGTCACTTTCATCTTAAAATTTTAGCCCTAAATTCGATCTCTTCAGCTCGTTCTTCTCCAAACACTAGATCACGCTCGGATTGCGCGACAGCAACCAGACTCACTGTTCCAGCTTCAGTTTTACCATGAAAACGATCTGAATTCTCGACAACTTTGCCTTAAACACCTTCTCCTACCTCTCTTCATCTCTCAACTGTGAAATTCAACTGATTTGAGCTTTTGAATGTGTTTAAAATGATCAAACACTCAGCTTACTCACTTAAATAGGCCACCGACTTAACCTCCACTTTCTTTCCTTTAAAAAATGAATTGGCTAACGCATACTTCAGCTCACCAACGCATAGCAACCTTCACAAACGCATGGCACACTCTCACCAATGCATAGCAGCCTCCACAAACGCATGGCACACCCTCACCAACGCATAGCAGCCTTCACAAACGCATGGCGCACCCTCACCAATGCATAGCAGCCTTCACAAACACATAGGACACCCTCAACACATGATAACTCATGCCTTAAGACTCTCGGCCACTCTTTACTTACCTTCTTTAGCTTGTCATCTTCCAAAACCAATCTTTATAGCTTGCTAACTTCCAAAGCTAAGTGTGGGGCTTACAACTTCATATGCTTCCATTTACTCACATAATTATAAATTTCATACTTTCTTTAAGTCTTACCACCATATAACACGTACATATTCATATACCTGAGTCCACTCCCACATCGCAATATTAATCAAAGGCTCACATGCATCCATCCGTTTTATCCTTATTATTCACATACTTTCACTCAGTCTGTATATATAGATGTATATCGAAACAGCTAATTATACCACACATGGAACACACATAAGGTTCATAGAATTCGATCATGTAAGCATTTATCAACAAATAGTATCAAGAAACTATGTTAGAACTAAACACTGTTAGATAGAAAGTCGCTCACTGAGCATTTAAACTCATGTTTTCCTTGTTTTTCTGTTTTTCCTAGTAGCGAGCGAGTTCGGGATGCTTAGCCTACGCAAGACCTCATCTGGGTCTACCAACAGTGTTTAGTATTCTGAAAATTGTAAATAATTGAATTGGACATGTGTTGTACATATAGAGAGGATTAAGGAAGTTGTTGTGTATTTATGCTATTATATGACTGAATGAAAAGGATGTGCGTATGGCAAGTTAACTCTGGTATATGTGTGGAGTTGTTTATGGTTTATAACTGTTTGTTAGATAAAGACATAGTTTATGGTTGACAGTAGATGTCATAGGAGGATCGGTGTCCGCTGTCATCATACTTCTTCCTAGGTTAGGAGGGTACCTGGGAGGGGGTGTGACATTTGAACTTCCAAGCTTTGAATCATTTTCCCTTGGGTTTGCACACCGTCGGCAATGGCTTGTACCAAGTTTTCCAATGTGGTAGTCCTTGATCTTGATTCTTTGACAAAATCAATCATTAAATCTTCCAAAGATGATGTCTTTGCATTCCACGTACAATTGAAGCCTTGAGGTGCTTGCAACACATTCTTGTTGTTAGCATATGAAAATTTTTCATGATTCCTCAAGTTGGGATGGTAGTGAGTTGGAAATTTTTGTTAGCCTCCGTATTGTCCTCTATCTACAAAGTTGGTCATCTCCAACTCACTTTGCTCTTTTTGACTTGTAAGGGAAGCTATGGATGATGGACTTGCTTGGGCTTGGCCTCCTTGAGACAATTTAGACAAAGCATTAGTAAGAGAAGCCAATTGAGCTTTTAGAGAGCTTACCTCATCCACTTCATAGACTCCGACGGATTTAGTTGAAGATAATTGTATGATGTATTGGCCAAGTCCTCAAGTATTGTCTAGGCTTTTTGAACGGTCTCGGAGAATATGGATCCTCCGGCGGTGGCATCCAAGATAGATTTGGTGTTGCTTGTAACCCATTATAAAACAATTGGATTTACAACCAATTGGGGTAGCCATGTTATAGGCATCTCCTCAAAAGGTCCTTGTACCTCTCTTAAGCCTCATAGAGTTTGTCAGTGGAACGTACTTTATAAGCTTGAGTGAGTTATGGACTCCTGCTCATGAGGGTCGTTATTTGATTTATAGGTGAGAGTGGCCCTAGTTGTCGACTTAATATGCCTATCATTTCGGGGACGATACCGAGTGAGTTAAGAACATAGTTTCACAAGATGCAACTCACTTCTTCCTGCCTTCAAGGCAAGCATATAGGTTGTTCCCGCCTTTAGGGTAAGTAGATAGGTTGTTCCCTGAAGGGTAACAACGAGACCTCACCCTCTCACTGGCTTGAGAGGGACTTTGTTTATGGTTGGATCATAAACAGATTGTTCATTAAAGGATCATTGATACCTAAGAAGCAAGAGGTAATTACAAGGGTAAAACGATAATTTGACCCAACTGTAATTACAAATAATTTGCGAAGGATTGGCTTACAAAATGGTTATATCCATGGACACAATACATTCTATAGTGCATAAGAGTACAACTATGGATCTTTTAAGGAGTGCCTCATAGTTTGGAAAACAAGGACCAAAGTTTGAAACTAATTTGAATTGTTCAAATTAGCTAAGGGAAATATATGTATTAATTGTATATGATATAGTTAATATAAAATATAATGTATAATGGTACATCATAATATATAGTTAATTTTAAATATTATTTATAATAATAACTATATATCATTTTGGAAAAAGTGATATATTTGAATTTGATGCAAATATTAAGTCAATATAAATAGGATTTATATTAAAATATGGTATAATGTATATCGATACATTAGAATATATAGTTAATGGAAAAAAAAATATATAATAATTAAAACTACTGTATTTGAATTTGACTCAAATACCAAATTAATACAAAAAGATTTTATATTAAAACTATAGGTTATTAATAATATGAATTAGATTCAAATTAAAATTATAGGTTATGAGAGGAATGCAATACATATTTGAATATGATTCAAATGATCAATAAAATATTGAAATATTTAATAAATAAATTAATTAGTTAATTGATTTAATTTAATTTAATTTTAATTAAATTAATTTATTTTATTAACCCACTCCCTTTAATGTAGGAGAGTGGGTGAGTAGAGAGAGGGAGTTAGTGTTATATCCTAACTCTGTAGTTTTGCAAAGATAGAAATTTCACTCAACAGAAGATTTCTAATGCGCACTGTTAGTGTTAACCGCAAGTGTACGGATCAAGTTATAATATAAGACGGTTAAGTCCGAATATCGTTCCACTGGAGATCCAATTGTGAAGGTTTAAGTTACTTAGCTATTCTAGAGTTGAATCAATTTTATTTGAGGATTGAAATTGAATATTATGAGTTATGGAAAATATAAACCAAATAAGAAAAGTATTAAAGTGAGAAACACTAGAGTCAAAGAGAGTTCTAGGGTAATGAATCCTTGTTTATTTCATCATGCAATATTATAGAATTCATGGAATTTATGGTAATTCATATGCCTAAGTCTAGAAACTTAATTCCAAGTTATTTTCTCTCAAAATCAACTCTTTCTCATGTAACTCGATTGATTACTAATCTCTTGAAACCAATTCAAATTACATGGCATTAAGAATAGTCTTTAGCAACTTTTATTGTCAACCTAACTACTCTCGTGATAGATTAACAACAATTCATTGTTATAGATCAAGTTAAACATACAATCTCTCAATCATATATCTAACTTAACATGTGAAGGTGGCCAATCCACAAGAATTAAACACAATAACAATGAAAAGCATAATCATTCCAACAAAACCATGAAAGTCTACAAGATCAACATAAATTCATAAACAAATCATCAAAACCCTAAAACTAAAGAGTTTAGCCACTCATAGCTTGAAGCAACCTGTTTAAGCACAAAATAAACAAAGAAAGAGTGTAAAGAAAGGGAAACTCTACTGAAAAGAGGCTCTTGATCGAGGTAGCACCATCACGATCTCCTTGGCTCTCACGTCGGAATTCGAAGGGCACTACGACTATCTTGAACTCTTTTCCTCTTCCTTGCAACTAACTCACTTTTTGAACTCTTTTATGAACTCTCACTCAATTCTCTCCTTCTTGTGCCTCTTTAGGTTTGTAAATTGATGGTTGATTGATTCTTGATCTGATTTAATGATTAGAACTGCTGGAAACCCCCAAATTTATAGTGTTGGCCGCCCAAAAATTTACGAAAAATAACAAATTTTCATTTAAGGAAAACTGGCGCCGTAGCGCTAGGGTTGTGTCCAAAATTGTTGCTCTCGGGTTTTAGAGTCGCGACGCTGTGATGCGTTCAGAATTATCGCTCTCGGGCTTTAGCGCCGCGGCAGTGGCATCCAAGTGCCGCAACGCTGTAATGCGTTCAGAATGTTGCGTCGGATTTTGGCGCCGCGAGGCTATAATGCGTCCAGAACATTGTGTTTAGATTTTAGTGTCGCGACGCTATCCCAAATTTTGCTCTTTTGAGTTTTTCAGCTCTTTTTCGCTGTATTCTTGCTCGGTTTTGATCTTTTAGTCTTTTCTTCTAATTTTTCTCATTTTAATCTGAAAATCACTAGCAAACAAGTAAAATCTAATATAAACTCCCTTAATTTAAGAGGATAGAAAGCACTTTTCAAGTGCTTATCAATTTCTCTCTCAAAAAGAATTCTCAAGCTCTCCAAAAACTACATAATTTTTCCTTTGGAAAATTCTCAATATTCCTCTATCTCTTTCAATTAAACCACTCCCACAAGTGAGGTCCTTGCCAGATAATAGCCAAGAAGGCTTTTTGGAGGAGTCTAGTATGAATTGAGTATTATTGTTTGTCATTAGAAGACTTGGAGAAGATTTCAAATAATAAGGTCTTCAAATGTATTTATTTCCTTTCTCCATAATTTAATGTTTAACCTATTGTACATAGCATGAGATGCATTCTAATTTTAATTATATATTCATTCATCTCCCGAAATCAATAACAAATGCAATAATAAGCTTCTGCTGTGGGATTCAATCCCATCATAATAAATGAAGGTTAATTTAAATAAAGAGTTTGAATAATTATTCTTGAATCATTAGAGCTTATAATCTGTAGGCCCATAAGGTCCCCTTGCTAGCTCAATATGGACCAACAAGCATCAAATATATTGAAAGAAAATTTGAAAAGTTCAAATTTTATGAGAAAAAATATTAATTATATTGGATACAATTAATACATGATTTATCATAAAGTTTATTTGAATGAGATTCAAATTTTAACTTTATAATATGGAGAATTAATCTATTTGAATGAGATTCAAATAAATAAATTATTTAATTTGGATGAGATCGAAATGAAATAGATAATGAGAGAATTAATAATTTAATTTGAATGAGATTCAAATTAAAGAGATAACTGTAGAAAATAAATATTTCAATATGATTTAAATATTTAAATCATTATAATATGGGACATTAAATGGATAATTATAATTAAAATCTCTGTAAAAGAGTTATCCTAATAGTATTGGGGGTAACCTTAGAGTTCTATAAATATGACCCTCCAACATAATCTCTACAACCATTCTGCATAGATTCTCTCCAAGAAAATTCTCCCAACTTTTAGAGAAGGGTTCTTCGAAATGTCTTCTTCCCCATGCCCTCTCATCTTTCAAGAGCGATTCCCAGAAGTCAGATCCTTGCTAGAGTCATAACAAGGAAGATCTCATAGAAAAAGGAATACTTCAAGGAGAAGATTATCAGTTTAAAGAGGAGATTTCACTGTGCTTACGTATCAACAAAGGTAAAGTGCTTAACCTTCTTTTAATTATTTGTACTTTTAATTATTTGTACTTTTAATTCTTTCAAGAAATCAAAAAATACTATCATACGCTTATGTCGAGATTCAATCCCTTCACCATGGTTGTGCAGGTGACGATCCATATAAGCATTTGAAGAAATTTCACATAGTAAGTGATGGAATGCACCAAATGGGGTCATAGGAGAGCAAATCAACATGTGTGTTTTCCCTTTCTCACTGAAAGACGATGCCAAGGATTGACTCTACTATCTCCCACTAGATAGCATAACGACATGGGGAAAGATGAAAAAGCAATTTTTGGAGAAGTTCTTCCCTGTCTCCTGAGCCATTAGCATTAGGATGAAGATCTACGGTATATTTATAACAAAGGAGAGACACTTTATGAATGTTGGGAACAATTCAAAAGGATTTGTGCCAGCTCTTCACCATCAAATCTTTGATCAAATACTGGTGCAGTATTCTTACAAGGTTCTGTTGCAACAAGACAAAAGCAACATCTACACAGCTACTGAAGGAGCACTTGTTAATGAAACAATAATTGAGAGTACCCAACAATTTGGGACCCAAGCTTTTGTCAACATTAAGTCTTCTTCAAAGGTAAGTGACTTAAAAGTCAAATTTTTTATTTAGTTGCTATTGTGAAATAAATGGTGTTAGATAGAAGTCAACCGCCATTCGTATGCCAAGTTTATTTTATGATTGGACACACTTCTAACACTTACCTACATGTTCAACAAGAGACAACTCTTGAAGTCAATGTTATAGGAGGGTTTAACAACAATGGGCAAAACAGACAGAGGAACCCTTTTAACTAGATAAATAGTCCAGGTTGGCTAGATCGCCCCAATTTCAGATGGAGTGGGTAAAATGAGCAAGCTCATAACAAAAAGGGGCTTCTTCGAGCTCAAGTATGTCTATGGAGGATACAAAGAACACCTTGGACCACCTGAGGACTCAGATTTCTCAGCTTGCCCCTTTGATAAGTAATTGGAAAGATAAGCAGGGAAGCTTCCTTTGCAACCTGATGCGAATCCTCGTGAGAATGTCAGTGTCATCACAATAAGGAGCGGTAAGGAACTACCATCACCAGCTGTCCCAGTCCCACTTGAATTAAACTCTACTCCAACCAAGCCTGTAACAAAAGGAGGACCATCTCCTAAATCAAAACAATGAGTAAAATCTGATCCTCTTCTTTCTTTAGATTTGCAAACACCAAAAGCTCTTTTTCCTTCTAAGTCGGTGAGACCCAAGGAGAGCAAAATTGACAAGGAAATCTTGGAAACTTTAGATAGCACCCAAAATGTGTTATCTTAGTGCCTCTAATCTAGCTTGCTTATGTTGTTTTAATGTGGCTGTTTAATGTGGTTATTTATTCTAATTTATAGGATCTCAAGTATTACGTGCATCGAAAAGCGTTATCCACCATTCAAGGTTAATTTGGAGCAATTAGGAGCTAAATAGAGCATTTGAGGCTTCAAACAATAAGAAATGACAAGAATGCCCCCAGATGGTTAGCGTCACAACGCTTGTTCGCTGCTTGAGGTGGCGCTGAGAGGTAGAAGCACCCATCTCAGCTAGCGCATGCGACGTTAGTTCTGCACTTCTCCAGATATTGACAGAAGGATGTGCGTGAGCACCAGGCATTGTCCCCTAGTGTCGTGGTGCTACGTAATTTGTATAAATGTATCTCTTCCATTTTAGGTCAAGCAAAGGAGAATTTTCGGGAGCCACCTAGTATTTATTCTTCCTTTTCTCATCTTTTCTAGTTTTTAGGTGGTTTCTTTGGACTTATAATGGTTCGGTGTCTACGAGCCTTTATTATGTCTATGTAATCTTGGTTAGTTTTATTTAATTTATGGATTTTGGATGAACTAAGTTTGTATCTAGAGAGGATTTTTATGCTTAATGAAACATTTTTATCTCTCAACCTCTTGATCCCCCTTGTTTTAATACATAGCATGTTTGAATGATTAGGACTGATAAACCATTCGTTTTGATTTGTTAATTGCTAGAAATCTTGCATCTAACCATAATGTTTATATGTGTATTGCCTAATAGCATAGGTCAACTCATGGGTGTATGTCTATTTCTCGGCATTTTCGAAAGTACCATATAGTTTCCTTTAGTGACTTAGGAATAAAGAATACTCAAATGAGTTAATTAGTGTTTCCGTTGATGAAATTTGTCATGGCTTAGCCCTAGAACTTAATGCATGTGTTTAATTAGCTTTGTAATGATATTTCATTCATAATTAGTCAGTGCACAGTTTAATTAGGAAGCAATTTCTTAATAAATAATTAAGGATGCTAAATGTCATATTTCCACTTAAGTTGGCCATAAGTTGAGTAGATTGAGTCACATCCTAGGGCCATATTTGCAACACGAGGGATTCTGTTACATTAAATGCATCGTGTTATTTATTTTCCAAAGGAACAACTACTTTTCTTAGCTTGTTTATCTTTCTATTTTCAATTCCATACCAACCCCCCCCCCCCCCCCAAAATTGCTTTAAGTGAGAATGTTTTTCTAGGAACTAATCTCCGTGTTTCCCTATGGTTGGACCCGAACTTTCCATTTGTGCTACGCCATCGTAGTGTAAGTAGCAGTTAGTTCGTGAGTATAAATATTATGTGATTAATGAAAAGCCTCGACGCCAACGTAGTGAGTATAGGCTGAATCTATAAATGCATGCTTGAGGATAAACATTATTCTATATTGGGGGGTGTGATAACTTATAGAAATACAAGTTATTGCGGCGTCTTAATTGGAATAATTGTGGAAATTCAATAGAAAATGTATTAACTTGAGGAGAAAATGATGCAAAAAGACCATCCTTGCATTTAGTACATGCAAAACTAATCATCAAGAAATATTGCAATTCTAACCTTTGAAATGCAAGATTTGGAATAAAAAAAAAAAAAAAAAAAAAAAAAAAAAAAAAAAAAATCAGAACTTGTCAATGAAGCTTATGCGAGAGCATATGAATGCACAAACGTACAAACACAACCATGCAGCAAACAAATGGATAGTGTGTTCAAAAGAAGCATGTGGGAATGAAATAATGAGCGCATGGGCAGTGAGATGTCTAGTCAAAGTACAAGCGGTTTAAGTAGAAATAGTTAACTACTTGAGAGAGTAAGTGGCTATAGAAATCATTAAAAAATATATATAGTGGCCTTAGAAATAGAGACAACCTTTTGTGCATTTAACTTCAATACGTTCTTATAAATAAGATGAATGTGGTTTTGAACACTGAGAAGTAACCCTTGCATCGAATAAGTTAAAGATATGAACTTATTCTTGTGTACAAACTCAAGGGAACATTGATAAATCAACTCAACCCTACCTTATCCGTTGATTGATAATAATTTAAACAAGCTTGCTAAATGAAAAGCACCTAAAAAGTGTTTTTCTTGTCTTTGATTTAATTATGTTTTTCTTGGATTTGATGTTGTTTGCTAGTAGTTTTCAGATAATTATGAAGAAAATATGTTTTGGAAGCCAAAAGAACTAGACCAAGTCAAAATCAAATAAAAACAAATGAAGAAAAATAATGAAAAAATCCTATGCCGACAGTGTCACACCCCGCCCCGAGCCATTCTCCCACAGCCTGAGATGGAGCGTGAGGACAGTAGACATCGACCCTCCTGCAATGCCTACTGTTAAAACTCTATTTTTCCCGGAACTATCATAAGCAACTTATACAGGCAGAAACAAACTGATTCATTAATTAAACGGATAATTTATTATTACAACTATTTATCAAATATGTTTACAGGATGTCACACCCCCTCCCGGATTATCCTCCATAACCCGAGAGAAGATGTGAAGACAGCAACCTTGACTCCTCTGTAAGGTTCACTGTCCAACCATTTTCACCAAAGACGGCCCAGACGAGGTTCTTGCGTAGGCAAAGCATCTTGAACTCGCTAGCTACCTGGAAAAATTAGAAAAAATAGAAAACGTGAGCTAGAGCCCTGTGAGTGACAAGTTTTGTAAAATGAGCTTTGTTATAAAACAGGCATGTTACATTTGTACACATAAAACAAGGATTCAACGTAATAGTTCAACCAAACATATTTTGCACAAATGTATCAATCTCATAAATCCGATTTTCAAATCGTATATAATCGTTTTCCAGATGGATTTAAACAGTAACCGTTTGGTTTCTCAATCTTTTCCCTTAGTTAAGGCGGAGCAAGGCTCAACGCTCTCAACGTCGAAAACAACCTTAGTTGGGGGTGGAGCAAGGCTCAACACACCCAACATCGAAATCATCCCTGGCTCGATGCGGAGCAAACTCGACGCACCAGCCAAATTAACCTCTATGTGCACATAGGAATAAGTCGAGTTGCCCAAGTACCTTTTCCATGTCCATCAGTACTGGGTCCCGGGGAAACTCACGTGCCTTCTCATGTCCTTGAGCACTGAGCCTCCTCTAAAACATTTTATCAATCGGTTTACATAAATAGTTCATATGAAACTTTTCCATGAAAAATCAGATATAACACGATAAACAACATTTCACAACATGCCATTCAGCATCTTATAGAAAACGGATAAAACATGCCTTGTGCACAATATCATCAAACATCATGCTTTTCAAGAAAACAGTTCATCTCAAGCCGTATCTCATAAGAAAAATCAAACTAAACATTTTTAATAAATTTCGTTTCAAAGAGAGAAAAGTGTCACTCACAACTTGTCCTTAGGCCCTGAGCGGATTATATGCCTTTCCGAGCTCTTCTTGGCCTGTAAATACACATTCCTCACATTACGCTTCCCTTAACCTTCCTTTACATGATCATTAAATGTGCATACTTAAACTCTAATCATGATTCACCACCGAGACTCCCTTTCTTTTCTAAAATAAACATAATAAGCAAGATTCTATGTCACTAGCGAAATTATGCAACAGATACACGGCACTAGCGACACCAGAATAAGCGAGACTAGCGAGATTACTCGAGGAGCGACACCGAGCAAGAGTCAGCGAGATTTTTGAGACAAAAACCTCCTTTGCACTACCAACGAGATTCGTGTAGCTACTCACACTCCAATTTCTCAGCGGTACCGGCTTCCTGACGACACCCGACAGTAGAGTTTCCTCCTTTTCTCTTTGTTCTCACTTCTGTCAGTTCAAAGTCACATTTCCAGCCAAATTTAAAACTTCTTTCCTTCTGTAAACTTGTAGAGAAACATGTTTTCTAGCTTACCTCAAATTTTCGTGGCTTAACTCGTCCTGGTTCGTCAGATATTACAAGTTTTCTCCGCGCTACTCCAAATTGCACAGAAATTTTGTATCAGTAACTTCCAGCTAAAAGTTTACATGTTTCTATTCCATTTCAACTCAAGCACCCTTCATAAAAGTTGTTCAAAATTGAGTTAACTTACTAGCCTCAAAATTTCAGCCTTAGACTCGATTTTTTCAATTCACTCTACTCCAAACATCAGGCGTCGTTCAGTCCGTGCGTCCACGAATAGCGTTCTGTTCCAGCTTAGATTTTAACACTAACACAAGTAGATTTCCCTCCAAAATCCACCGGGACACCCACTTCTACTTCCCTTTGTAGTTCGTCTGAAAAGTGAAACCGACTCAAGTTCTCGAAGTGTCTAAAATGATTAAATATTTAATTCATTTTTCCTTTATATATATATCACTGACTTAAGCTCTCGAAGTGTCCAGAATGATTGAATATTAATTTATTTACTTTTATATATATCACCGACTTAATCCTCCAAGGCAGGCTGGCGCACTGGGTTCTCCTTTCTTACTTCAACGCAAGGCACCCATAACGCCACCTACCCTAACGCCTTCATCAATCAACCACGCTCAACGCATGGCGCCCTCAACGCCTCCTATCTTTAACGCATGCAACACAGTCATTCACACCACTATCTTCGTCGCGTCAAGACCACTCTGTCTTCGACGCAGAGTGACTTCAGCGCATGGTTGTCTTCAACGCAGAGTGACTTCAGCGCGTGGTTCAAGCACATTCTTCCCCTGCCAATGATCACTTATCCTTCGACGCGGGCAGCTACTTCAGCTCACAACCCTTCGTGATTCAATCAACAACGCATGGTTTCTCAAATAGTTCAACTTTCCTCTTCATTCACCAATGCATAATCTTGGCCAACACTTAGCCAAAATTTTACTTTCCTCTTCGTTCACCAACGCATAGTCTTGCCAACACTTAACCAAAATTTTTCTCTCCAAAAATTTTTGCTCTCATTCTCGGCTACTTCCTATGCATCCACCTTTACTATGCGTTACCTCAGTCTTGACCATGCGTCCAACATGGTCTTTTATTCCTTTCCTTCAAACTTTTCAACGCATCGGTTTTTTTTTTAAAAAAGTTGGATGTCACACAGGAGACACAACTCTAGTTCTTAATTTAATCAGCCACCTTCGGCTAAGTATACATAATTTCGCGATAGACCTTAACTCATATTATAAAATTTCTTATGCCTATAACCAAAAGCACATGATATCTTGGTAGACCTTGACTTCGCTCAGCAATAAGAACTCAGCTGCTACCTGAAAGGGAAAACATAAGAAAAGAATGAGTTCTTACAAAGCCAAGTGAGTGATCGAATAAACTAGGTGTTGGGTCTTATGTCCTAAAACTCGTTGTTTGCAATTTATAGATTTTATTCTCAATATAGTTGTTATTGAGGTTTATTCAATAAAGTCCTTATTGAATATGTGAACTGCATTTAAATCCAATAAACTAAAAACTCATGGCTATATGATGAATGCTTAGACTTTATATGATAAAAGTGGATAAAGTTTAAGTAATAGCCAAAATGGTCTATAATATATGGATAAAGGTTTGGTACTTTATCCTGGGAACACTATAGATACAACTCTTTTAGTATTTGATACAAATGATGTGATCCTAAATCGTTCATGTAGAGACATATGAGTGGGGGTATCCTATGCAATGAGTTTGCATAAGACTAGACTAAGAAATAATCTCGTTTACTGTTAAAACTGATTATTTCAACCTAATGACCTAAGTAACTCAATCTTAATCTTGAGTTAACTATGAACTCCTGTTTGTTTGAGATTATCCTTTAATTTGTACGGGTGATAATGGCCAGTTTGCCGACTAAATATGCTTCCCATTTTAGGGATAAGATCAGGTAGATAGCTGGTGACATAGCCCTGCAAGATAGAACTCACACCTACCTTATTAAAGGATAGTAGATAAGTTGTTCCTTTAAGTACTGAATCCAAGTCTTGAACAAGGGGCCCCACCCTCTCATTGGCCCGAGAGGGACTCAGTTTGTTGGTTGGACCACAAACTGATTGTTCATTAGAGAATCAGTGGGACTTAAGAAACAAGAAGTAATTACAAGGGTAAAACGATATTTTGACCCAGTTGTAATTACAAACAATTTGTGAAGGATCGACCTACTAATTATGGTTATATCAAATGGACAGAAATATATCTACAATGAGAAGAGAGCAGCTACTGGGCTTTAGTAGAGTGACCTGGTAGTTAAAAAATGTTAATTAACTAGGTTAAAGAGTTTAAACCAGTTAATTTCGGATCATTGGAGCTCGTGATCTGTAGGTCCGTTAGGTCCCTTTGTTAGCTCGTGGACTAAACCTATAAAGACAATTTGAAGTGTTCAAATTTAGAAAATGGAGCATTTCACGGTTTATTCGTTTAATTATGAATTAGACAAAATTGGAGTGTATGAGGTATTTAAATAATGATTTAAATATCGATCGGATGAATAGAGATTCACCGGATCAAAAATTGACGGGACAAGTGGAAAATTAATTTAATATTTTACTTTAATATAATTAATTAAATTGTTTAATTAATTAAAAATATGTAATTAATATTTAATTAATTTGTGAAATTAATTAAAATAAGAAAATTGGAACTTCCAAATTTTGAAGAAAAAGGATGAGGTGTTTCATTCTACTTCTTCTTCCTCCACCTCTTCCTTCTTCTTTGTCTTAATGACTAAAATTTATGAGTCAATTTCTTAACTAAGAAGTTTACCTAAGCATCTTTTTCCTCCACCTCGTCCTTTTTCTTTGTCTTAATGACTAAGATTTATGAGTCAATTTCTTAGCTAAGAAGTTTACCTAAGCATCTTCTATAAATAGGAGAAGAATTGATTGAAAGAGTAGGAAGAGAGAGAGAAGAAGGTTTTGGTTTCAGTTTTGCTGAAAATTGAAGAAAACCCACAACTCTCAAAACTGTATTTTTCCTCTCAAATTTGCTCTAAAAATTCATCAAAATTCGGATCCCACCATCCGTTCTAGGCCGAAGAATAACGAGGAAACTGTACTGGTGGTCCATGAATAGTTCGTAATCAGTTTTTGGAGGTTCTCGGGGACAATTTTGAGTTGCAACAAGTAGATTTTACTTCCTTTGTATTTCAATTTTTTCAAGCATGTTTTTCCTTTAAATTGATGTAATTAGAGTGCATTGCATTCGTTTTTCTTCCGCGGCATGTTGTCTAACTCCATCACTAGGGTTCAAACAACCTTTCACACATACAATAAATATCACGATAGAAAATGATAACAAGTACAATTATAACCATATTGAGTTTCTACTCAAATTTCCCCTATAGGGTTATTATCAGAAACATCTTTTCCTGTTGGCACTTCCGGCACAATAACTCCTTTGTTTATCCTGCTGGCTTCTACAACTCAACAATCTAACTAATTTTTCTTCGCTGGCCCACCCCGCTCAGCTAAACGCATCTATTCTATATCCATCCCTATGTTTCCCCTATGTGCACATAGTCTTACCTTTGAGTCTCAGGAACTAGGCCCGTCAGCCACCTGACCATCCCCTCAGGTACTTCTCGTAGGCCTAGGAACTAGGTTCTGGTGGCCCTCTGACCATCCCACGAGGAAATCCTTGCTACAGGCTCAGAAACTAGGTTCTTCCGACCCTCTAACCATCCTGTGCAATAACGAATCTCGATCCCAGTCTTGATCATAATCAATGCCTTCTCAAAAGTCCCTCGGCATTGGAATATCCTGTTCCTCAATACCTTCGAACAACCCTTGAGCATCGGAAAGTACGACCTAATATTCAACAAGCTCGATATGCAATATATTATCTTTTAGCATGCATATAACCTTATGTTATCATACTCAACATATTATCCGATACCACACCATAGCACGCATATTATCACAACATCATGCTTAAATATAAGCTCGTGCTATCATCAATTATTCACAAGTATTATAATTTAGTTCTCTCGCGGAAAAAAATCAACCACTCACCTTAGATGCAGCTTCAAAACTTTAGGGTTTCCTTCCTCCTGTTATGGTTTCCCCACCTCTTAGCTTCTCTCAAGCTTCTAAAATTAAAGAAAAAGCAACCGAGAAACCCCAGGAACCGTAAAACAGTTTTTGAACACCAAAAAAACTCTTTCTTAGACGCAGAGACCAACCTTGGACGTAGGGCAGTGTACTGTGGACGCAAAGCAATTATTTTCTTCCTTATACAGCTTGGTTGGACACAAAGTAACCTCCTTTGGACACCTGGGATGTTGGACACAAGCAGCTTTTCAACAACAGCACCTTGGACTCAAAGTCACTCTTCTTGGGTGCAAGCCTACTTGTCAACCTCCCTTCTCTCCTTTTTTAGTGAAAACCAAGTGCTAGTGGTAGTGAATGAGAGTTCTTCCACACTTTGCCTATTTATAGAAGTTGGATGGCAAGCCTTGTCATCCAACCTTAATTGTCAACTTGACACTTATCTCCCACATGTCACCTTTCATGGTAACCCATCCATTCATCCAAGCAAATGTTTTCATGCATGGTGTTCCTGTCATACATCCCGACACCTCTTACTTATGAAATGTTATGTCCAAATGAAGCCATCTAGCACCCAAAGTCCAACCATGCGTCCAACCTAGTCCCGGGGTAGGGACCATGTGTCCATTCCTCCTTCACCATGCGTTCATGGTATTTTCTTTTAGGATTTGGCTTCTTTTGTTCTCTTTTCTTCTCCCAATCTTTCTATACTTAGCCAAAATCCCTTCACAAACTTCCTTATGCGTCCAACTTACCTTTCCTATGCTGTCACACCCCCTCCCGGATTATCCTCCATAACCCGAAAGAAGATGTGAAGTCAGCAACCTTGACTCCTCTGTAAGGTTCACTGACCAACCATTCCATTACCAAAGACGGCCCAGACGAGGTTCTTGCATAGGCAAAGCATCCCGAACTCGCTTGCTACCTGGAAAATTTGAGAACATAGGAAAATGTGAGCTAAAGCCCCATGAGTGACTGGTTTTGTAAAACTATCTTTTAATAAAAAACAGGCATGTTACATTTATACATATAAAACAAGATAAGTACATCAATACAACAGGAACGTATTTTCAACATCTCTTTTGAACTATATCAAATCGTTCCAAATCAATAGAGTCGTTTAGAAACATTTATACGAAAAACTCGTTTGGTTTCTCAATCATTTCCCTTAGTTGAGGCGGAGCAAGACTCAACGCTCTCAACGTCGAAAACATCCTTAGTTGGGGTGGAGCAAGGCTCAACACACCCAACGTCGAAATCATCCCTGGCTCAAGGCAGAGCAAGCTCGATGCACTAGCCAGATTAACCTCTATGTGCACATAGGAATATGACGGGTTGCCCATGTACCTTCTCATGTCCTTGAGTACTGGGTCATGGGGAAACTCACGAGCCTTCTCAAGGAGATAAGCACTGAGCCTCCTCTTAAACATTTTATCGATCAGTTGAGTAGATCATTCATATGAAACCTTTGATAAGAAACAGGATGTTCTTGATAAAACTACATCTTGCAACATGCCTTTCAATGTTATATAACAATCAGGTAAAACATGTCTTTTAGATAATATGATCAAACATCATGCGTTTCATGAAATTAGTTATCACAAAACCATATCACGTAAGTATGTTTCAACAAAGTTCAGTTTGAAAGAAGAAGAGAGTCACTCACAATTACTTAAGAGATTTTCCTCTTTTCCTTCCAATCCCTGTCTTCCCCGAGCTCCTTGAACGCAAGGTTTGAACTCCTAACCCGCAAACTATTTCTGGTAACCGATTGGACGCAACCCTGCCCTTAAACGCAAGGTGCAGACTAACTCTTCTTACTCTTTCAGATGCGTCGACCTTCCTTGAACGCAAGGTCTAACTTGAACGCATTGTGGCGTTCACTCTTTATGTTGAATTCGGATTAAACGCAAGGCTCACCCTTCTCGACGCAAGCCAACTTCTTAACACCAGATGACTTAAGTGTCAAGGTTGTCTTCCTCTTTGGCCGCAGACTTCCTCCTTCAACGCAAGGTTTTCTTATTTCAGCTCTCTTTCTTTCCTTCTCTCAAGGATTATTATCACCGAATCATCAGTCATTACTTTTCCCCCAAGGTCCTATTTATAGAGAACTTGTCATTCTACCTCTCCTCTTCTGCTGCCACTTGTTTGCCACATGTCATGTTGCATGCTTAATTAATCATGCATTAGTCCAAATGTCACTTTGCATGAAATGTTTATCATGCTTTCTAACACCTATTTAATGAGGTGTCACAATCATGTGTAACCACCTGGCCTATAGACTTCCCTTATGGGTTCATTATGTTCCAATACACAACTACATAACCAACTCCTTGCTCCTATGCGTTCATGGAACTATCTTCCAGATTCAACTCCTTTGCTTCCTTTTACTACCCTCGGCTTTACTACCTGTATTCCATTTCTCCTTTATTTAAGTGTACAAATTCTAAATGCATTAATGCGCTTCAGCTCAACATCATACATAAATTTTTATCGCATTATATGCGTTCAACTCCCTTTCTTACATTCGTTCACAGCTACATTTCCTCCTTTGTACAATTGCACTCTTCTGACCATGTGGTTTACCTTTGACTACCCCATCCAACTCACATTCTTTCTTCCTGCGTTTACCCTCCTGCATTTACCTTTGCTTCATTCCGCGTTCATGACCTTCCTTTAAGTCCCTTAATTTTATCCTCTATGCGTTCTCGAATCATATGCCAAAGTTATTCCTTAACCATTCCCTTCTTTAGCTTCTTCCTATGCGTTTACCAGAGATAGTGATGGCATTTTCCATTATCATGAAATTAAGCTCTTCAGCGTATGACTTGATAACCAATGGTAACCATTATCGACTCATGAACCCTTCGTCGCATAGCTAATAGCTGTCCTTAACACAAAATTCCTCAACGCGTAGCCAATATTTTCTCACCATATAACTTTCTCAACGCATATTTATTATCCACTTTGTGGCTTATCAATTCATTATTAATCCTTCAGCCTATCGCATCCAACTACTCTCAATTCAAGTTATTCTTCTCATCGTAGCGTAGGTCGAATACAACCCTTGGTCAGGCTCCATCTTTGCCTCCAAACACATAATAACACTCTTCAATACCTGACATACCAATCAAAATAACGACTTATCCATCAAAGCTATGGTAACAATCTACTTCCTTCCCTTTACACTAGCTTCCCATACTAGGCTTACCAACGCATGGCCGTAATCCATACTCAGTTCTTGTTCCTTCAACTCCATTCACTATTTCTCTGTACACTACTCTACGCATTACTTTCCTTAGTTTCACTTCCCGACGCGTTGTCAACCTTTCCAGCGCAAGGCACTTTTCCTACGTGATGGTTCTATTTCACTTACATTATCAGCGCATGGTACTTTATCCCACTCAACTTGCCCTCGTTAGAACCTAATCTCACAGCTTGGTTGATAGCTCCTCAGTATTAAATACCATGCGTTTGAGCTTAATCATCTACGCATCACCTTAATCTTCCAAGATATGTCTATTCTTTTCTTAATACCATTCATCTCAACGCACATAATTTATTGGCCATAATTCAGTAATTGCACAATCTTAACTTTTCGTTTAAAGGTTCCCCAATCCACACACTTTTATCCCTTTTATCCCTACTAGTTATGTGAATACTTAAGTTTTCGGGGACAGGGTATTACATATGCGCTCACCCTCTTCTCCAAGTCCAACCCTTAGCCAAAATCTCCCCCTTTTAGGGTATGTGTCCACCAAAATCCGGGGTTCCCATACTTAGCCAAATTTCTATTCACAAGTTCAACTATGTGTGTAAAACCCTTGGTATGCATCCACCATCTCAATTCATGCATCCAAGACTTATTTTATAGCCTTATGAACTTCTTGGTATCTCACTCATGCGTCCATGGGGTGTCCCAAGGTTATGCTTCCAACTTTCCTCTTCTATGCCCCCCATACTTAGTCATTTTTCCAATCAATGCACCAACTATACGTCCAACCTTTATTTTCCTCCCTTAGGGTTACTTCTCAACCCTCCAAATCATTCAAGACTTAACCAAAATCCTCTTTGGAGAAGAGCCTATGCGTTTACCCTATGTAGGATGGTGTTTTTCCTTTGACTTTGTGTTATGCGATTAACCATCTTTTCCAAGACCTAGGTTTTCCTTCCAACACTTCAACACTTGACCAAATTTCTTCCAAACTAGGGTACCATGCGTCCACACTTCACCATCCATGCGTCCAACATGGTAGTGTTCCTCACAACTAGCTTCCAACTATGCTTCCAACTCTTCCTTCTTTAACACTTAGTGAAATTTTCTCTCTTTTCCTTAAGCTATGCGTCCAAACTAGCCTTCCTCATAGCATAGTTGAGTTCTCCTAGCATAGTTGTGACACCTAGAAAAATTTCTTAGCTCATTGATCACCTTGTGGTTCAAGACTCGAAAATTGCTTAACGTGGCTTTCTTCCAAACTCACCTACGATTCAAAACTCAAGTGGCACAAACTTCTTTTATTCTTTCCTACATCTCAACGCATGGTGCTTATAAATTTGGCCAAATTTTGGCTAACTCCACAAGCCTAGTTTTTTTGCCTCAAAATTTTTCTAACTTCACAGGCTTGTGATCCAAGTTTTACACCATTTATCCTAGTTCTTTTCCTTTATATGTCTTAAGCAACTAGGTCAAAGATTAGGGTGTCACAAGCAGCGCGTACCCTGGCTCTTCGAATCGGTGAGGAGGGAAAATTGGGCATCTAAAGAGTGCCTAGGCACTACACAGGCAGCACCTAGGCGCTTGCCTGGTGTTTTGACTTCGAGGGTGGAGTGCCTAGGCGCTAAACTTTCTTATTTTGAAATTTCTACATTTTAGGAAATCTTTGCCTATTTATCCTAAGGTTTTTGGTCGGCCTTGATATCAAAATTTGGGAGTTTTTGAGACCTAGAGAGAGTTTAGAGCAAAATATGAAGATTGCATGTGTCAAAAGATTCGAGGATCGTTGGAAGGCCAAATCCATCTCAAAGACGAGCTTGAAATCCAGATAACTTTTGTTTTCTTTCTTTACTCTTGGTTTATTTGTTGTATTTTGTTATTCTTGATATGGTTTTGTCCACTGAAGCTAAATTTCTCATAGTTATAGGGGTAGATGAATTCTTAGGTTTAAATTGTTGAACACTTTGTTCTTGAATGCTAATTTATATTTACATTTTTCTAGCATGTGACCATTCTTTATGCTTTTGAATGTTTGAACAATGTTTGAATGATTCAACAATTTAAATCTAGTTCGAACAAGTGAGTTTTAGATTAGATCATGCATGCTAGACTATCATTTCAAAACATATAAAATAGTTGGATAATGGTAGAGATTGTTAGTGAAGAGTCTTAATGCCTTGCTTAATCATCTAATTTCGATTGATTAGTAATTAGGTTTAAGTAAAAGAAAAGATTGTTTTCGAAAGATTCAATCTAGATAAAAGACTTTTAGATCTAGGTATTGTGTTAATTACCAAGCAATTGTATTTAATAATATCTTTGATCAAATTTATTTCCTAAAATGTCTATTAGTTGATAATTTTCATCTTTTGATAACTTTTATTGCTTTTTTAGATTAGTTTATTTTAAGTATCATCACAAGACGATCCCCTAAATAAAATTGGAATGATCTCTGAAAAGTTAAAAGAATAATCAATCCAATTCCCAAAGAACGATACTCGGTCTTTCACGTTATTTTAACTATATTATAACTTGATTCGTGCATTTGCGGCAACACCAAGTTTTGGCACATTACTAAACCTTGTGTTACACTTACATCAACAACGCATCTCCCATCTCGTTTTCCCTTGCGTTGGTCTTTAGAGAGTGTTTTACTTTATTCATTCAAACATTTGCACAAAAATTTATTAATCACAAGTTGTGAGGATCTCTAAGCAGCAAATATTAATTAATTATCACAGAAGTCCCTGCATTTGATCCTAGTACTCATCAGGAAATCAATCAAGTTTATACTCGGGCTTAATTAGGAAAAACTTGTATTAATAGAAGATAACTTGAGCAATTAATAGTATTAAAAATTATTCTCAAAATCGAGCAACAAAGAGCACAGAGAAAAAGTAGAATAAACAACCATATAGGTAAATGTTAATTACTTAGCATTGGTCAAGTTGAATAAACAGAATCTCTATTCCTTGTAGTGACCTACATTAGTCCAAATTTAATCCTAAGTTGATGTTAATAAAGGATATAAAAGGAGCCTTGAAGAGAGACTGAAAATATCGAAAATGTGCTATCTTGCTCTACTTAATTTGAAGTTGTTTCTAGGCTTTATTTATATATTTTAGTGATTTTACAAATATCCAGCACCTAGTAGAGTCGGACGTTAGAGTTGAAATGGAGATAAAACGGGCCAAAACGAAGCTCAAGTGCATCAACCAGGAAAGAGAGAGTGAAAATTACCAAGTTGCCCCTAAATACACAGCACAGTAGCGCCACTTAGGCACCATGTTCTACGCTTTTTCCCAATAACTAGGTTTTCTGTGAAAGGCCACGGTATTGCAGTGCTCCGAAGATGCATGCGAATGTCTATTGCCTCTGCAACACCACCTTGACGCTGCAGCACTGCACTCAAACCTGAGACAAGTTTAGGCTATAGCGTTGCAACACCAATTCTTTTTTTTTAATAAAAATAACATTAGCCACCTAAGATTTAGAGTCGATCCAAATCGAATTTGAAATCTTTTCTACATATTTTCTCATACTCCTTAATCTTTTTATGTATCCAATAAATACCTTGATGTCTATGACGAAGATTATGGGCTAAGGTACTCATTCTAGCTTAGACATAGAGTAATTTTTCCCAATTTTGTAACACTTGTGAGATTTTGATCACTTTTATATGATTATTTATATTGTTCTTGGTTTTCTTCTCTATTTTGCATGATTCTCGATTATGTTCTCTCTTGAATGTCTGACAAACGTGATTGAGATTATGTAATTGGTAGCTAGAGATTAATTTGGAATATGTGACATAATCTAGAAGTAGCAAAAGGTTAGACTTGTCATTTGTTGTCAATAATGAAGAGCATTGTTTTATCAAATTAAGGAAGAATCACTTTGAATGTTTAATGCAAAGTTTCTGATTGAATGTTCGGATTAGCAATTCCCTAATTCTTAATAGTTATTGACAACAAATAACAACAAAATTCCCTAATTCTTAATAGTTATTTACAACAAATTATAGCAAAATGTAGATCCATAACTGTAGTAAAATCTTCTTCTTGAACCGATAATCTTCTCCTTGAATACTTCCTTTTCCATAAGATCTGGCTTGTAGGAAGCGCTCTCGAAAGATGAGAGGAAGGATAATTTTCAAAGAACCGTTCTCCAGAAATGAAAATTGAGAGAATTTTCCTGGAGAGAATCTCTGCTGGACAGTTGTAGAGATTGAGTTATAGTAGTATGTTCAATGAGGGCTCCTTAGGGCCTTATTTATAGAACTCTACCGTGTAACTTCTAATCCTATTAGGATAACCCCTTTGTATAGATTTCAAATTAATTATATATTAATATCGAATATTAAAAGACAATTACCCATTTAATATCTCATATTTAAAGGTTTTAAATATTTAAATCATATTCAAATATTTATTCTACGCAGTATCTCTTTAATTTGACTCTCATTCAAATTAAATAATTAATTACTTGAAATATATTTAAATAAATTAATTCGCTCATTTTCTATTTAATTTAAATCTCATCCAAATTAAATAATTTATTTATTTGAATTCTATTCAAATAAATTAATTCTTCATATTATAAAGTTATAATTTAAATCTCATTCAAATAAACTTTATAATGAAACATGTATTTAATTGTATCAAATACAATTAATAGTTTCCTTCATAAAATTTGAACATACCAAATTTTCTTTCAATACATATGATCCTTGTTAGTCTGTGGTTAGCTAGCAAAGGGACCTTATGGACCTACAAATTATAAGCTCCAATGATCCAATATTAATTAATTAAACTCTTTAATTAATTAACATTTATTCATTAACTACAAGGTAAACCACTATAGATCTATAGTTGAATTCTTGTAGGACAATTGTGTCCATAGATTATAATCAATATAAGCAAGTCGATCCTTCACGAGTTGTTCAGAATTACAGTTGGGTTAAATGTCTGTTTTACTGTAAGACCCGTACTTGACCTTGTGAGAAGGCAAGTTAAGAAAAGGCTAAGAGATGGGAGTTTAGTAGGAAAAGTTGGCCGAGATGTGTGGGAGCAAAAATGGCTAAGTATTGGCCATGCGTTGGTGGCACTATGCGTTGGTGAAAGTAGTTTGGCGTGGACGCAGAGGTGAAGGAAGGCCATTAGGCGTTGAAGGCCACGAGGCGTTGAAATCTACTCTGCGTCAAATGTCACGAAGCGTTGAAGGCCACTCTGCGTCGAAGGTTACTATGCGTTGAACGCTACCATGCGTTGAAAGTGGGTATGCGTTGGTGCATAGAAGAATGGTCGAGAGGACCATGCGTTCGTCGGCTATCCGGCGATGGGGCGTTGGGAAATTGTAACACACAAAATCGAGGCTATGCGTTGCTGAAGCCAAGCACAGAAGGTATGCATTGATTAGATCAATATATAGAGATGAAGTGGAGGTTAAGTCGGTGGTATATATATAAGTGGACTGAGTATTCAATTATTTTGATCACATTTCAGAGCTCGAGTTGATCCCATTTCGAAGCTAAACAACGGAGGGAGGTAGAAGAAGGTGTTTATGTTGGTTTGGGGTGGAATTCTCGTCGTTTTCGTGGAGGAAACTTGAGCTGGAACGGAGAATTCAGCTGATGTTACTTAATCTGAGTATCGTTCAGTGTTGGGGGAAAAACGAACTGTGGAAGCTGTGGCTAGGGTCGAAATTTTGAGGTTAGTAAGTTATGTCACACCCCCTCCCGGATTATCCTCCATAACCCAAGAAGAGATGTGAAGACAGCAGTTACCCACTACCCTGTCACGTACCCGCTGTCAACCTCACCATCCACCTGCTCTTGACAAACCTCGACTTCGATCGGCAATGGGAACTGTCATGCTACCTGAAAATGGAAAACATATGAAAGCATGAGCTAACAACTCAGTGAGTAACAGTTTCTGAAAAACATTATACTTTAAGTGTAAAACTGATTGAACTCGTATAAAATATCACACTGAAAATCAGTTTATAACATGATCAATTCTTGGTTATATCATGTATACATATCTGTTTGGAATAAATAATATAAATCTCATTCATTTCAAATCCTTTTTCCTTAGTTGAGGCGGAGCAGTGCTCAACGCTCCTCAACGTCGATTATCCTTAGCTGTGTGGAGTAATCTCAACACATCAGCATCGTATATATATATATATATATATATTCTTCTATGTGCACATAGATATTATTACTCGGGCTGCCCATATGCCTTCCTTTTATCCTTGAGCATTGGGTCCCATTTCTATTTTCCGGTTACCCATTTGCCTTCCTCTAGTCCTTGAGCATTGGGTACCTTTTATAATTCGGGCTGCCCACAATGCCTTCTACGAGTCCTTGAGCATTGGGGTCCCTTTTATAATTCGGGCTGCCCACAATGCCTTCTACGAGTCCTTGAGCATTGGGGTCCCTTTTCAAAGCTTTATTAAACACCATACATATTTTGGAAACATTATATTAATAACACATAAATTAACCGTTTCCAAATTTTTCATGAAAACATCATCAGCATGCTAAATTCATTCTCCAGCTTTAATATCAACCAGCATGCTTTTCATACAAGTTTATTTTCAAATCTTTTTGGAAATCATATAACACCATGCTTTTTATTTTCAAATCATTCTGGAAATCATATAACACCATGCTTTTAGAAAAACATGAATACAAGTATCAATCAATCACCATGCGTTACCCAACATTCTCAAAGTTACCATGCGTTACCCAGCATTCTCAAGTTTTCAAGTAAAACGCATGATTCTTAGCTGGCTCATATTCTTTTATGTATATATAAACGCATGCTCTTAGTTTTATAAACAACATGTTCATATGCTTCATATATGAAAACGCATGCATTGTTTCATTAAAAATCCATAAAATTATATTCATAAAGAACTCATTTATATTTTGTAAAACGCAGGTGTTACTCACCTGTACTTGCCAAAGAATACTTCTTCTTCCTTTCCTCTATTTCCTTTTCCCGAGCTTCTTGGACACAGCGTTCTAATCTCAAAAACGCAAAGCTCCATTTCCCTCTGCCAGCTCGGTTGAACGCAACCCTGCCCTTCAACGCAAGGTTGATTACTTCCGCAAAGTGCATCCCAACTCTTCTTACTTCTCTTTCGGATGCATCACCCTCACTTGGACACAAGGACCAACTTGAAAGCATCACCTAACTTTGGATGCCTCGTTCACCTTGGACATTATGTTTGTCCTCAACGCAAGGCCGACCCCTTTTAACGCAAGACAACTTCTTTACATAAAATAGCTAAGTTGTCAAATACCTTCTTTCTTGGCCGCAGACTCCTACTACGGACGTCCTTGCTGCCTTCTTCCTCTCTTTTTCTCTCCAGAATTCTTCTTTGAGAGTCATCAGTCGCCTCTTTTCCCTCAAAGTTCTATTTATAGGGAGCTTGCCATCCAACTTCTTCTATCCTTTTGCCACTTGTTTGCCACATGTCACGCTGCATGCTTAATTAGCCATGCATTAGTCCAAGTGTCACCTTGCATGAAACACTTAACATGCCTTCAACACCTCCTACTGATAAGGTGTCAAATCTATACGAAGCCACCTGGCCTTTATAAGCTTATCTTATGCGTCCAACATTTCCAATGAAAAACTTTTTATTCAATACAACGCCTTCATGCGTTAGTTGATTTTCCTTTAAGGTTTAAGCTTCACTACTCACTTTTCTAATTCTCAGCCAACTATACTACTGTCTTTGACGCATAGAGATAACTCTGTCTTCAACGCATAGGGGCCTCAACGCATGACAACCTTACCAACGCATGGTAAGCCAAGTACGTTTCTTCCCCGCGGCGACTGCTTCAGCTCACACCACCATTCGTGATTTCACCTTTAACGCATAACCGCACTATTATAAACCACTGCTTACATATGCCACTAGGCGTCAATGACAAACGTGCAATACTATGCGTTTATACCTCATCGCATCATACCATGCATCCAACTCTCATATTCATAACGAATAAATCCTTCTCCAGTTCTTCCTCTATGCGTTGTCCTATTGCGTTTACCTTCATCCTGCGTCCATGACCATCTTCCTATCCTTGGACATTCCTTGATTATTCCCAAGGTTACTCTTTTAACCTTATCCTTACACTTAAACTATTTCTCTTAAGATAGATTAGCATGCGTCCACCACATGCTCCAGTTTTATGTTTACTTCACAACCTTCTCCAACACTTGTGAACATTCCTTGTTATAAGTCTATGCGTTACTCAATTTGCTATAGTATTCTATCTTTCCGAGACTTAAATCTCTTTCAAAACTTCTCAACATAACTTCATTCCTTCCTTGCTTAAGCATCTTACCATCGCCAATGCGTATTTCTCTTATGTGTTTCAATTCTTTCCCTTCTCGGTTTACTTCCATGCGTCCACCCTTACCGTGCGTTACCTTGCCCTGACCATGCGTCTAACATGGTCTTTTACTTCTTTTCTTCATAGACTCTTCAACACATCAGTTTCTTAAGTGGGGTGTGACAAGTTAACTCGATTTCTAGCAATTTTCATGAAAGGATACTCGAGCCGAATTTGAGTAAATGTGTGTTAAACTCCAGGTAGAAGAGATCGGAGCTGAATTGCAGGACGATTAGGAGCAATTCGGGGTTGTTTGAGGATATATCTCAAACGAAGAGGATTTTCCTTATGAGACTTTGAGGTAAGATAAAGGACTTATGTCTTTATAAGTTTGTAGAAGAAAGGAAGTTCTGAATTTGGCTAGAATGCGATGTTTAGCAGGTTAAAGAAAGAAGTAGAAAGAAAGAAGAAAAACTATGTCGCTACGACGGTAGTATCGCTGAGAGAGCGGGAGACTAAGCAGCGAAGCGAGTGTCGCTGGTAACGCAAAAGGGGCTTTGCGTCTCACAATTCTCGCTGAAGTCTCGCTGGGTGTTGCTCCTCAGGTAATCTCGCTAGTCTTGTTCAATCTGGTATCGCTAGTGCAGTGTCCTATAGTGTGGTTTCGCTGGTAATCTCGCCAGAGATGTGGAGTATCGCTATTTGTGAGTGTTTTGGAGAAAAAAAGAGTTCGGTGATGAAACGAGCATAGAGTTTAATTATGTATACTTAATGAGTATAGAAAGGAAGTCTAAGGAAAACTTAACGTGAGAAATGTGTATTTTCAGGCCAGGAAGAGCTCGGGAAGGCATATAACCCACTCAGAGCCGAGACAAGTTGTGAGTGACTTTCTACTATATCTAATGGTTACTCTTAGCATGGTTATTTGGTAATGGGTGAGTAGAAAGTTATTGTATGGTGTAGCATTTGAGTAATTATGTTGTGTTGTTAAGTTTAAAGGGAACTAGACATACTACCTAAATGTAACCATGGCCGAGGGACCTTGTGTGAAGGCCTATGGGAATATGATATATGATACTCAGTGCTGAGGGACCACGTGTGAAGGCACTTGAGTAGTTGGATGAAACGGATTCCAGTGCTAAGGGACCTTGAGTGAAGGCATGTGGAAATCCATCATATGTTAGCTCGTGCTGAGGGATCATGAGTGAAGGCACTTGAGCAGTGATTTGGTAGGGAAACCAGTGCTAAGGGACCTCGTGTGAAGGCACATGGTAATATTGACACAGTTAAACTCATTGCTGAGGGACGAAATGTGAAGGCACTTGAGGGTTTGAAATGCCGAGGGACATAATGTGAAGGCATTTGTGTGTGAAAAGAAATGAGAGTTTGTACTGGAGGTTGAGTGCGTTGAGCTTTGCTCCGCCACAGCTAGGGAAGGACAATTGTATTGCAATTGTACGGTTGATGGTACTGTTTGTGATCTATAGTATGGGTGACTTAGAAATACCTGTTATATGGCGTGTGGTAGTTACTATGGACTATATTAACTCATGAATGTTAGAAATATTTGAATAAATTCAGTCACTCACTGGGCTTTAGGCTCACTCATTTTGCTTGTTTGATTGTTGTTTCAGGTAGCGAGTGTGTCTGAGACGCCTAGCCTACAGAAGATTCTCGTCTGGGCCTACTTTGGAGCAGACCTCTAGGATAGTTGTAAATACGCAGTTTACGTTCATGTTTTGTTGATGTACATGTTCCTTGGGAGTGTTGAGAGGATCGATTTGTAGTATATGTATAGAACACTTGTTTGATAAGTTGTTCTTTTATTGCATGACTTAATAGCAGAAGTGTTTATATCTTGAGATTAAGCTGGCATATAGTTAAGTCTTAAAGATCTGGATATGATTTATGTTATAGTATAAAGGTAGAAAGCATGCAGGTTCGCACTCACTTCTAGAGAAGAGGGGTATCTAGGAGGGGGTGTGACATTTACCCCTGTAATTACCCCTTTTCTTAAGTACCACTTTTCTTAAGTACTACTAATCCTTTAATGAATAATTTATTTATGGTCCAACTATAAACTTAAGTCCTTCTGGGGCCAGTGAGAGGTTGGGGTCGCTTGTTCAAGTCCCAAAGTTAGCACTTAAAGAAACTACTCATCTACTTTCCCAATGTGGGAAGGAGAGAATTTCATCTTCTGAAGTTATGTTCCTAACTCCCTATTCGGTCAAGTTCTCAAAATGGTAGGCTTATTGAGTCGATGACTCGAGCCACTCTCATCAGTGCCAATCAAAGAGCGAGCCCTCATAGACAAGAGTTTATAACTCACTCAAGATTACGATCGAGTTACACATGATCATCCTATGAAATATTTAACTCATCAATTAACGGATTTAGAAAGAGAGATTAATTATTTCGCGGTCCGGTCTTGAACAAACTCTTTATATATGATACCCTTACTCACATGTCTCTACATTAATGGTTTGGATCAAACCATTTGTAACTATTACAAAGTGTGTCGTATCCATACTATCACCAAAGGATAAGGCACCCAACCTTATCCATATACTATAGACTTTTAGGTTATTACTTGAACATGATCCACCTGCATGTCAATTACATACGGTTCAAGACTAAATATACTAACCTTGGATTTTACTGGTAATGGATAATTTAATAATTCATATTTAATAATTAAATTAATCAACTAATTAATTACAAAGTTTGATGGCACAAATTCTAATAAGGAGGCTAAGGGTAGACAATATAGAAATTAATTTGATAGATGTATGATCAAATCACAAGTTGGGGAATAACTCGAAAGTCTAGGCTAGATATTTTTATCATTTAATTTTATTATCGCAATTTATATTCTCCAATTTACTTTTCTTACAAACATCAGTTTCAAAACCCCCTCTAATTACTTGGGACTGTTAGCATTTTAATTGAGAAACTTATCGGTTTCTTGAGGATTCGACCCGTACTACCACTACTACATTAAGGGTAGGAACGAAATTATTTGACTCGAGACAATTCCGGCCAATTAGATACTTATCTCATTCTTTGTAATTTTCTGTATGTGATCATCTATTGAGCTTCCTTTTGCATAGTGGATAGTAGACAAAATTGCCAAACCACTTAAAACTATTTGTGTTCTTTTTCTTCATCCCTTTCTATTATTATTCTCCTTCTTCGTGCGTGATCAGAAACGCTATTTGTTTAGGTTCCTTGAGTCAAGAGTAGAATGCTAGTTTGTTTTTATATGACATATTTATCAAACTTCAGGTTATTGACACCTTAAAACAACTTTTAGCATACAAATTTAAAACTGTTCTATAAATAGTTTACATGCATACAAACTACTTAATGTTCTGATTTCTAAATATGACTTCTAAATAGCCCCAAGTACTGTTTCTTTAACTTCTCAAGAGGTATTATTGAACATTTTCCCACCCTTCATTTTGGAACCTTACCAACCATTATGATAATCCTTTTTTAGCCTTTACAATTACCAATGAATTCGTTATATATATCAAAGTTCACCTTTCTTACTCCCTACTCTAATAAGTTCTTGCCTTAAGAGCCTATTGCCACACCCACATCCATACCAACAAAATACCACACCAAAACAATATCTCAAAATAAAGATGGTGAATAGAATGCAAAATATGGTTGAATTAGCACCAATAATTATCATACCACATAAACGGTGTTCGAGTTCCCCAAAATTAGAGACCATCATAGAAGAAAGCGCTAAGGGCTTCGAGGTCTTACAAAAGACAATTTTATTTGTTCTTCCAGTTTTGTTCTCTTTTATATCATATGTCATTTTGTATTAGACAATATTAATAGTTTATGTTTAAAAAAGATTTGCTTTTATCACTTAGCTTTCTTTGTCTTACCTTGTCTTCAATTTGAAATTCACTTTTGTATTGATGGTTGAAGTTCATCTAAATTTTTGTGTAAACATTTTAAAATTTTCAATTATATCGGAAGTTATGAATGCAATATAATTTGATAAAATGTTACCAGATTAACGTGTAAAGAAATTATAAATATAGAAAAAAAATTAGAAGACACGTAAATCAATGACAACCAAGATTACAATTAGGTAGTATGTAGATAAACTATAGTGATTAGCATGATTATGGTTAATAAATATCTACATTAAAGTAAAATTGATCCGACTATTCTAACTTGTAGAACAAATGATATCAGGTCGAATTCCAAGGAAACTAATCTAATTAGTTTATCAAGGGCTAAACTTGCAAAAACAATAAATTAAGGGGTTTTGGATTATAAGGGTAAATTGAACAACTAGTAAATAAATGCAAATGATGAAACTATACTAAACTTACCAAACTTACAATTCAAAGGCGTAGTCTCATTCAATTGTCAATTTGATCATAGGCTTATGATAATTTAATAACTTTCTCAATTCAAGGATTTAGTAAACTTGCTCGAAAGCAGTGGAAAGTGAAAATTCTCCTTTGTTTATTGATTTTAGCCAGTAATCATACACATACAAGCTAACTTCTTTACTAAAATTGAGCAATCAATTGCGATATCGGTGCCTGCTGTGACCAAAAACAAATGATATTTTTTTTCACTCTCATGAACTTTAGGTTTTGTAGGCTAGAAATTAAATAGCAAGATGTATATGGCACTAATTTAAAGAGTGGGATTGAAATGGAATTCAAACTGATTAAAAGTCTAGCCTAAGGAATTTGAATTCCACCCATTTACTTGGTTGCTCGTTGAAGAGTAAAAATGGGTTACTTGATTATTCTATTTTTAGTTGGTTTGTCCGGAACATTAAAACTAAATGCCTTGATGCATTAATTAATTTCTTAATAAAATGGGTTTCTATCCTACCTGAGCTAGAAAAGAACTTAGATTCACCACTCATGGTGTGCCAAGATCAAATCCAATGTTGCAAGAATGAAAATACAAGAAAAATAAAGTTGGAAATGGAAAATACATAGAAGAAGTCGAGCTCAAGGCTGCAATCCCAATACTCTGCTACCCTAATTCAAAAACATTGTATTTATAGAAACAGGGCAACACCGCAGCGCTACGCTAGGATCCTTTTGTCGCAGCGTCGCGAAGCTTCTTTGGGGCAAATTTGTAATTTCTCTTTCTTTCTCTATAGTTGATGCTTCTAAGCTTTGTTTGGGTACGTTTAGCTCGAATCTCACCTTGATGGTCAATTCTACCCTCTAGGTGCTCAATACTTATAAAATCATAGAATAAATACCTAAAATCTTAGAACGTGCCCGAATTAAGTGGAATAAGATAGCACCTTTCGGTAGCGATCATTACAGATCACAAGACAAGCATAGTCATGCCCAAAAATCATGACATGATCGCAAGCGTGATAGCTTGTTGACATAAAAGTTATTGCTAAATTTAGAATAATCGTGCCATTCGATGAGACTTTTTTCATCTAAATTAAATAATTTCTTTAATTCATGGCCTAAATAAGACCATGTCATTCGATGAGTGTGCTTAGTTTGAAGCAATTCTATGTTGGGTGACCTTTTAAGAATTTTGCTAAGGAAGCATATGAGTGAGGCCAAAGCCATGCTGAAAAGACCCGTGTTGATTTATGTTCACTCTTGGAAGAATCCAAGACAAACAAGATTGATGTTGCAAGGTCGTAGGGGATGCAGAAAAATGTCAGGGTCATCGGGTGTCGAATTAGAATTTTGAGTTTTGGTCTAAATCCTAGGCTTGGGCATTACAATAGGTCTTTACACATTTGAAAATGTTAAAAATTAAAAGTTATATTAGACATTAAATTGAACTTTATGTTTAATAGGCACGATTAGACATTTAAAAAAAATAATAATTTATCTATTAACTATAAAATTTAAAACTTAAGATTCAATCAGACACAAACTATTTTTTGTGTGGGTTATAAAATAATTAATTTTTAAATATTTTTAATATTTCTGATAACTATTAGATATAAAATTGAAGTTCATAGATTTATTACACATTTTTTAAAAGACTAGAATCAAAATTGAAAGTTTAGACCCCGTTTTGTAACCATTTCATTTTTTGTTTTTGTTTTTGAAAATTAAACCTATAGACACTACTTCTATGACATCCCAAATTTTCAGGTAACTTTCAGTTAATTATCTTGAATTAATTTGATAATTGTGGGATTTATAAGATTTATTTGAGTGTGGAAAAATAATGTATTCAAAGTCAACGAGATTGTTGTGTATGAATTGTGGAAATGAAAATTTACAAACGCAAGGTGCAAGTTAAGCTACGATGATGCGTTTCACATATCCTGCGTTTAACATGCTATGCGTCTTACTTATGCTTAAATGTCATGCGTTGGTGATCTGTCAAGTTTTCCTATCCTTTGCCCAAGTATAAGCAAAGGAGTAGGTTTTCTCGGTGAGTCCGAAGTCGAACACAGGGATTATGTTGATTCTATATTTTAGTGGATTATATGCGTTGCAGTGGTAACCAAGAATAATGAGTTGAGGTTTGTTTGTTTCTAAACTAAAGAAAGCAATAACATGTACACTAAGCTAAGTTGTGGAAGATGGAAAGGCATGCGACACAGCAAAGTCAGCTAATGATTTGAATGGATGGATAAAAACAGGGTTCAGGTTGGTTAACATCTAACATCGAAAACGCATGGTGGTATTCTATTCATACTTGCGACTCTTCTCCCGGTTATCAGTCGCTATGCTTTATATGTCTATAACGCATAGGAGAGTGTTAAGAACCAAGGTTATTCCTATAGACAGGTAACACTTCTTGGCCCTTGTCAATTGAGTTCCACAATCACTTTCCCTCTCGAGCAGTTTGATTATTACTACTTATATCGATTAGCTAGATGGACATAAGCATCGGATTAAGTTTGCAATTGACAAGATGAAATAGTTACACTATGGTTTTTAGTTAGATGCTAACGCAACCCTAGACCCTTGAGAGATTAGTTACTCATGGATTGAAAGTAAAAAGCGGAAAGTATAGAGAAATCAATAGACATGGAAGAAATATATATTGATGAACGGAATACAACTTTAGATAAGCTCAATGTCTTAACACAAATCTAAAATCAAGATACAAAAGTATGATGGAAAGCAGGAAAAGGCATCAATGTCTTGAGTCGCCTGGATAGAAGCGTGAGGTTCTGCTGTGAAGTGGTCAGGCGGAGGGAAGACTCTTCTCTCTCGAGCTATTCGTCTCCAGTTGAAGTCTGGAGAGAACTCTGCTGTCACTTATGGAATTCTTCTGAGAATCAACAACCCTTTTTCATCTTGCAGGTTTGCCCTTTTATAGACGCTGCGTTTGCAATCAATGGCAAATCTGCTTGATTGGCGGCGAGATTGATATCATGCGTCCATCTCGCCTAATTGCGTAATTCTCAAGTCAATTTAGATCCACCACTTTAGCCACAGATTATGTATGTCAATCATCTGACAATTTCTCAAGATTCTGATCTAATTGTCTGCTGCCTTGCGTTGATGGTTGTTTATGCGTCTATGGATAGTTTGGCCGTTGTCAACGCGTCATGAGTTGCTAACGCATAGTCTTGCGTTGAGTAGTTGTTAACGCATCTTCAGGTTGTTCGCATTCCGTTCAGATCATGCGTCAACGAAGAACAGATTGCTAACGCGTAGTCCTGCGTTAAGAAGTTGTCAACGCATCGTTTGCATTCCTGCGTTAAAACATGCGTTTTAGGCTCAAAAAGTGGTAAAATCATTATCTTCATAAAAATACAAGAGTATAACGCAAAGGAAGATTTATTAATAAAAATCAACATAAACTGCCGCATGCTTCTCTATTTAATCTCCATTTATCTAAGAAAAAGTCTATCATAACTTGTATTTCTACAAGTTATCACAGATCAAAGTTTTAGGGATTAAATTTACTTGATGAAATTTCAAGGTAATTTGGGATTTAGAAGTTGATTTCGAGTAAGGAGTTGGAATTTGGTAGATTTATGAGGAAAAGGGATTTAAAGGTGAATTTGTGTTGGGAAAAGCAAAAGGGAAATTAATAAATAGTGATTTTATTTAATTTAGTTAGGGTTTATTAAAGAAAAGGGAAAAAGAATTTAATTTTATGTTTATAAGTTACGGCCTCGGTTTGCGTGCAATTAAAAAAAAAAAAAAAAACACTTCTTCTTCTCCTTCTCCTTCACGCTGTCGCTGCCCCTCTTCTTTTCTTCTTCCGACCGGCGCCGCTTGCCTTAGTCGCCAGCACTTCGTACGTCGCCGTTACCTTATCACCCGCCGCCGCTCAACCATCCATTGCCCAGTTTCGCTCACGACATCCCCACGTGGGTTTGGAGTAGCCGCCTTCCACCGCAATTCCAGCGCCGTCGCCGCAGGTTCTATGCCCGATTCTCTATCCCTCTCTTGTCTTCACACCTGCCGCCATTGTCGACGCTTCTTATCTCGCCGTCAACCAGCCGCCTTCTACTACTGTCGCCTTCTAATTTCAGTTTTGGTTTAGGTAAGACTCGGTTGTTCTCCTTAAGTTTTGTTACCATTGAAGTTTTTTGCCTAAAGGACTGAGTTGTATTTGATTTAGGCAATTGAAATTAAGTTGTGAAGTGGTTGCACTAGCTGTGTTAGGGAGCTTGGTGGTTAATTTTGGGTCGAACTCCTCGGTTGATTATTTTGTGGTGGTTTTGGGTTAAACCACGTGTTGGGTAAGTTTGCTTGATTTTCTGTGCGAAAAAATTGTATTTCAATTTAAGCGGAAAGATCTAATTTTTTAGTGGATTTGTACACTAGGTTGGTAATCTAGGGACTCTATGTAATTGGTTTTGGGTTGCTAATTGGACTTATCCCAAGGTAAGGGACTTACTATTGTTGTCTACGTCTGGTACCGAATGATGGTTTTACTGGAATGACGGTTATTGTATTTATTGAACGATGGTTATTGTATTTACTGAAATGATGGTTACTGAATTTATTGTCTAACTACTATGGACTAGAAACTCTTGCTGATTATGTTAATGGTGACTATTTACATTAATGTTGATTGTTATCCTATTTATCAAGCTTGTACCCTCTATTGACGTGAACTTTTGGGTTCATTGACTATGATTATGATTATGATTGGGTGTCCCTCGGGATCACCACCTATGTTATAAAGTTATAGTTTGAATCTTATTCACATAAACTTTATAATAAGTCATATAATTAATTGTATCCAATACAATTAATATTTTCCCTCATAAATTTGAACATTTCGAATTTTTCTTTCAACATAGTTGATCGTTGTTGGTCTGTGGTGAGCTAGCAAGAGGACCTTATAAACCTACAGATTATAAGCTTCAATTATCCAAGATTAATTAATTAAATTAATCTTCATTCATTAACTATAGGGAAAACCACCATAGACCCATAGTTGAACTCTTATGCACTGTAGGACAAGTTGTGTCCATGGATATAATTAGTATTAGCAAGTCAATCCTTCACGAGTTGTTCATAATTACAGCTAAGTCAAATGTTCATTCTACCCCCTAATTACCTCTTATCCTTAAGTACCACTGATTTCTCTAATGAACAATTTTTTTATGATCCAACCATGAACTAAGTCCCTCCGAGGCCAGTGAGAGGGTGGGGCCCCTTGTTCAAGACCTGAAATCAACACTTAAGGAAACTACTCATCTACTTACCCTATCTGGGAATGAGTGAATTCCATCTTGTGAAGTTATGTTCCCAGCTCCCCAATTAGTCAAATCCTCAAAATGGTAGGCCTCTTAAGTCGGCAACTCGAGCCACTCTCACCCATGCAAATCAAAGGACCAACCTCACAGACAGAAGTTCATAAGTCACTCAAGATTAAGATCGAGTTGCACATGATCATCCTATGAAATATTAATTTCATCAATTAACAGAGTTACAAAGAGAGATTAAATATTTCGCGGTCCGGTCTTATACAAACTCTTTGTATAGGATACCCCCACTCATATGTCTCCACATGAACGGTTTGGATCAAACCATTTGTAACTATTACAAAGTGAGTCGTATCTATAGTGTCACAAGGATAAGGCACCCAACCTTATCCATATACAAGTCGTATCCATAGTGTCACCAGGTTATTTCTTGAACATGATTCACTCGTATGTCAACTATATACATGTTCAAGACTTCTTGCAATAACCTTGGATTTTTCCGTTAATGGATAAATTAATATTGCATAGTTAATAATTAAATTAATTAACTAATCAATTATGAGGCTTTAAGGCACAAATCCCAACAATAGACTCATGTTTTCTCTTCCTAGGGCATAGAGTCTGTTGTCGATGACAATTTAGAGTATTTGATTACTTATTTATTTATTGATTCATTTAGTTCTTCATTTCATGTAATTTATGGCTAAATTTGATTTCATGTTTTGAAGGGGACCCCGCTAAACAATTTTGTTATCTTCTTATTTGATTTAAATAAATTATTCAAATTTATTTTTATTCGGCATTATGATAAAATGTGTAGTATTGCCTAAGCCCCAAATCGTTTTACTAAAATTTGCATGCATAGAGTAGCATCTTGTTAGTTAGAAGGTTAGGTCGTTACAGTGGGCATCCGAGTATAAGTCCAAAATGTCCCATTGGCAGTTAACGGAGTCTTTGTCATCGTCAGGCATGTCCCTCAAGGAAAAATATTTAAAATTAATTGCACAAAATTTGATTGATTTATGAATACTATTGTTACGTTTTTTTTGGTAAAGGGTCTTGACGTGAGTGATTGTGTGTGTATGGTAGGGTATGGCACTGAAGGACAAAGGTAAGAGAAAGGTTAAAGGTGGGCTTCAGGACCCTCTAGTGCCACTAGAGGTGCAGGACCCAACGGTCCAGGACGCTTCGTTGCCAGACGATTTACCTCTACCTGGGGACCCTTCTAGGTCAAGGTACTCAGACAAGAAGTTGGGCAGGGAACACGACTAAGGCTAACCAAATAATGACTCCCTCTACTGTTCCATCTGAGTTTATTGTCATAGCAACGGCGATTCGGAAAGCAGTCACGACTACTGTGTTGAGCAGAATAAAGATATGATGGATGAGCGGTTTGCCCAATTTGCACAGTCCCAGCAGGCACAGGTTCTGCCAGTCTAGGTGCCACCAGCACAGTCCCAAAATCACAATGTGCAAGATTTGTCCCGAGAGGCTAAACATTTGAGGGACTTCAGGAAATATAACCCTCGTACCTTCGATGGTCGCTGAAGGACCCTACAAATGCAGAAATGTGATTGTCCTCAATCGAGATGAATTTTCACTACATGAAATGCCTAGAGGATCAGAAGCTCTAATGTGCTGTTTTTATGTTGACAAACAATGCTGAGATATGGTGACACTCAGCAGAGAGAATGATAGATACCAAAGGTGGCCTAGTAACTTGGGACCAATTCAAGGAGCGATTCTATGCGAAGTATTTTATCTACCAACACACAATTCAACAAGCAGGTCGAGTTTCTAAGTTTGAAGCAAAGGGCCATGACGATAGAGGAGTATGATCAGGAATTTGACAAATTGTCCCATTTTGCCCCGAAGATGGTGGCCACCAACGCAACTAGAATAGAGAGGTTCATTCAAGGCTTGAAGGTTGGGTTGTAAGGCTTGGTGTATTCTTAGGACCCCAGGTCATACGATGCAGCATTACAAGCAGTCATCAGTATTGACATGGATGCCTGAGAAGGGGATGAGTACTAGAGGTTCTTATTAGCAGGGACTTCGATGAGACAGAAAAGAAAGGTGAATCAAAAGGCACCTGAATCCTAGCAGGGTAAAAAGCGCTTGAAAAGTCCTCTCTATTCTCTCAAATTAAGGCAGTTTATATTAGATTTCACTTGTTTGCTAGTGGTTTTCAGGTCAAAATAAAGAAAATTAGAACTGAAAGCCAAAAGATCAAAACCGAGCCAGAATCTAGTAGAAAAGAGAAGAAAACGCCAAATCTACCAAAAACAGGTCAGCACCGCAGCGCTGGTACGACGCTGCCGCGGCGTTTTTTCCACAGAGCAGCAGTTGTCTCAGCACCGCAACGCCATCAAGTAGCGCGGCGACAGCAGCTTTCCATATCAATCAGCGCCGTGACGCCAACTTTCTTACTTTGAAGAATTTGTATTTTTGGAAAGAATTTTGGGCAGCCAACTCTATAAATTAAAGGGTTTTCAGTAGCCCTAATCATGAATTTACACATCAAGAAATCAGAGAAAAACACACGAAAAGAGTTCCAAAGAGTGAGTTGGCTGCAAGGAAGAGAGAGAAGAGTTCGAGAGAGCGTTTGGTGCTGTTCGAGTTCCCAACGTGAAGACCAAAGGACATCTTGGAGGTTCCTCCTCAATCAAAGGCTTATTCCTAGTAGAGTTTTTCTTTCTTTACACTCTTTCTGTGTTTATATTGTTTGAACATGTTGCTTCAAGCTGTGAGTGGCTAAACTTTTTAGTTTTAGGGTATTGATGAATTGTTTATGAATTTATGTTAATATTGTAGACTATTCATGGTTTTTTTGTAATGAGTATGCTTTTCGTTGTTATTGTGCTTAATTCTTTGTGCTTGGCCATCCTTGAATGTTAGGTTAGATGTATGATTGAAAGATTATATGTTTAACTAGATGTATAACAATGAATTGTTGTTAATCTATCATGAAAATAGTTAGGTTAACAATGAAAGTTGCTAAAGACTAATCTTAATGCCATGTAATTTGTATTGATTTCAAGAAATTAGTAATCAATTGAGTTGCATGAGAAAATGTTGTTTTTGAGAGAAAATAACATGGATTTATGTTTCTAGACTTAAAGCATAAGAATTACAATAAAATCCATGAACCCTAGAATATTGCATAATGGAGTAAACAAGGATTCATTACCCTAGAACTCTCTTTGACTCTTATGTTTCTTGTCTATTTACTTTCCTTTTTAGTTTATTTACAAAATCACAACTTCAATTCTAATCCTCAAATAAAATTGATTCAATTCTATAATAGCTAAGTAACTTAGACCTTCACAATTGGATCCTCAGTGGAACGATATTCGGACTTTACTGTCTTATGTTATAACTTGACCTGTACACTTGCAGTTAACACAGAAAGTGCGCATCACAGAGGAGTCAACAGTCAGACAGGCCATTGAGACACTTTAAGCAGCTAGCCATAGAATCAGAAGGGGTCTGTCCAATTGGCATGGGGACTTGCTTCAAGTGCAAGCAGGAGGGCCATACTGTTGAGCATTGCCCAGGGATTCAGTCTGCTGAAGGTAGGGGTCAGCCCTTGGACGCTCATCAAGGGGGTTCAAACTGGCAGCAACAGCAAGGTCGGGTTTATTCTACCACTCAACAACTCAACAAGAAGTTCGACACCGTGGTTACACGTACACTCCAAGTTTTGGGCATTATGCTTTGGTGTTATTCGATTATGGCTCATCCCTTTCTTTTATATCATCCATATTTGTGAAGCATGTCATGTTAGAGGTAGAACTATTATATTATGTATTGTCAGTGTCTACTCCGTCTGGGGAGATCATGTTAGCAAAAGAAAAGATAAGAGCATGTCAGATAGAGATAGCAAATTATGCTTTAGATGTGACCTTGTTAGTTCTAAATATGCGGGATTTCAACATCATTTTGGGCATGGACTGGTTGGCTACTTACCATGCCAGAATAGACTATTCCCGTAAGTAGGTGATTTTCAACCCTCCTTCAGCAACCAGTTTTAAGTTTAAAGGGGTTGGGACCAACCCAAGATAATTTTAGTCATGAAAGCCAGTAAGTTACTGAACCAGGGGACCTGGAGTATTTTAGCCAGCATGGTTGACACCAGAGAACCTGAGGTTGCGCTGACTTCAGAACCAATAGTAAGAGATTTCCCTAATGTTTTTCCTGAGGTTCCCTATAGAATCACCCCAGCAAAGTTGAAGGAGCTCAAGATTCAGTTGCAAGAGTTGCTAGATAAAGTCTTTATTCACCCGAGTGTGTCGTCGTGGGATGCACCAGTGTTGTTTGTGAAGAAGAAGGATGGGACGTTGTGCCTTTGCATTTACTATAAGAAGTTGAACAAACTTACAATCAAGAAAAAGTACCCTTTTCCGAGGATTGATAACTTATTCGACTAGCTACAAGGGGCTATGGTTTTCTCAAAAATTGATTTTCGGTTAGGTTATCACCAACTGAGGATTAAAGATAGTGACATCCCTAAGACAACCTTCCGTTCTAGATATGGGCACTATGAATTTATATTAATGTCATTTGGCTTGACAAATGCCCTGGCAATATTCATGGACTTGATGAATAGGGTTTTTAAGGACTTCCTCGACACTTTTGTGATAGTCTTTATTGACAACATCTTGGTGTCACACCCCCTCCTAAGTTACCCTCTTTAACCTAGGAAAAGGTGTGAGGATAGCAGATATCGACTCTTTTACGACCTCTACTGTCAACCCTTACTATCCTCGAATTCTTACCAAGTACCTGATAACATTTTATAATTGTCAACCATACCATATGCAAGAATTTCAAGATAAGCTAACAAACTTTTATAGATTTACATTCAACAACTTAAGGTAATACCAACATATCTTTACAGACTTCCACTCCTTAGACCCCGATATGTACAATGCTAGGTCTAAGTATAAATATTTACAATATTCACAACTAAGTAGCAAACCCAGACGAGTTTGATGTGTAGGCTAAGCACCCTGGTATCGCTCACTACCTAGAAAGTAAAAAAACAATGAAAACCATTAGTCAGGTTGCCTAGTGAGTGACAAGTTGGGAAATCAATACTTGGCTTAAAAGCCTGACGAAATCATGCTCGAAAATTGAATAATAAAGCATTGGAAGCTTATAAATATTTGCATATGTTCAAAAGATTTTCCTTAGTTAAGGCGAAGCGGAGCTCAACGGTACTCAACATCGAATACGACCTTAGTTGGGTTGGAGTAATCTCAACACACCCAACACGAATAACGTTATCTGTGTGGAGTAATCTCGACACAACAACGTCGATTCTCCCTCTATATGCACATAGAAATTTTTATCCTGAATTACCCGGCAAATTAACCCAGCATTATGAATGTACCCATCAATGTCAACAACTTCGAGTTGAAACTAGGGTTAATCCACATGGCTAGAGAGCTAGCCTTTAGAGGAAGAACCAATGAAGATCCTCACAAGCACTTACAGTCTTTCTTAGAAATATGCGGGACGGTAAAGATGAATGATGTTTCTAACGATTCAATTAAATAAGACTTTTTTCTTTCTCTTTACAGGACCGTGCTAAGGATTGGTTGGAAACCATCCTCCAGATAGCATCACAACGTGGGAGATTTTAGCTCAAGCTTTCTTGAACAAATATTTTCCATTAACTAAATCTCAAAGACTAAGGACGAAGATTGGAATATTCCGCCAACTTGAGGATGAACAACTATATGAGGCTTGGGAGAGGTACAAGGATCTCTTGAGAAGGTGCCCTCGACACGATTACCTGGATTGGTTGCAAATTCAACTCTTCTATAATGGATTATCAAGCCCAACCAAATCCATTCTAGATGCAACCGTCGGAGGCTCAATTTTTTCAAAGAATGCTCAAGAGGCCTAGACCATACTAGAAGACTTGGCCACTACATCGTACAATTGACCATGTGAACGGTCTTCTCCAATCATCCCAAAAGCCACCAGACGATATGAGATGGACAAGGTAAGTTCTCTAAAAGCTCCATTGGCTTCTCTCACTAATGCTTTATCTGAATTAACAGGCTTACCAAATCAGCACACTTCATTTCGGGCAAGCCTACATTTTCAGTGAGTAAATGGGCGCAAATCTATTTGAAAAAGGTGGTAAGGTTGAACGGAGTGACAGTTTCCATAGTGTCTGATAGAGACCTGCGCTTCAGGTCAAAATTTTGGAAAAGTCTCCAGGTAGCTTCAGGCACTCCGTTGGATTTCAATACGGCTTTCCACTCACAGACTGATGGCCAGACTGAGCGTTTGACTCAGAAGTTGGAAGACATGTTGTGCGCTTGTGCGTTGGACTTTCCAAGAAGTTGGGACTCCCACCTACATCTCATGAAATTTGCCTATAACAATAACTATCAGGCTACTATTGGCATGGCATCATTTGAAGCCTTGTATGGAAAATGTTGCATATCTCCAGTTTATTGAGATGAAGTTAGATAGCGGAGATTGTTAGGACTAGAGTTAGTACAGACTTCGAATGAGGTTATCCAGAAAATCAGAGCACAAATGCAGACAGCTCAGAGTAGGCTGAAGAGTTACGTCGATGTTAGGCATAAAGACCTGGAGTTTGAGGTGAGTGATAATGTATTTCTAAAGGTAGCACCTATAAAGAATGTCTTGAGGTTTAGAAGGAAGGGAAAGTTAAGTCCACGTTTTATTGGGTCGTTCGAGATTCTAGAACAGATTGGCCTTGTGGCTTACCTATTGGCATTATCGTCGTCTGTTGATGCAGTTCACAACGTGTTTCATGTATCGATGTTGAGGAAATATGTGGCAGATCCTTCCCATATAGTGGACTATGAACCTCTGCAATTAAGGGAGGATCTTAGCTATGAGGAGAAGCCTATCCAAATCCTAGCAAGGGAAGTAAAGACCTTGTGCAACAAGGAGATAGCACTGGTAATGGTCTTATGACAAAATCATGGATTCAAGGAAGCAACGTGGGAGCAAGAGGATGAGAGGAGATCGAGGTATCCTGAGCTTTTACGAGATTAGAACTTTTGAGGACGAAAAATGCTTAAGGAGGGGAGAATGTGACATCCCAAATTTTCAGGTAACTTTAAGCTAATTGTCTTGAATTAATTTGAGTTAATTGTGGGATTTATAAGGTTTATTTGATTGTGGAAAAATAATGTATTCAAAGTTAACGAGATCAAAGTTTTGGAGATTAAATTTAATTGGTAAAATTTCAAGGTAATTTGGGATTTAGAACTTGATTTCGAGTAAGGAGATAGAATTTGGTGGATTCAGGAGGAAAAGGGATTTAAAGGTGAATTTTTGTTGGGAAAATATAGAGGGAAATTAATAAATAGTACTTTTATTTAAATTAGTTAGGGTTTATTAAGAAAAAGAGAAAAAGAAATTAATTTTATGTTTATAAATTAAGGCCTCGATTTGCGTGCAATTAGAAAAAAGGGAAAACCCTTCTTCTTCTCCTTCTCCTCCACGCTATCGTCGCCCTTCTTCTTTTCTTCTTTCGACCAGCGCTGCTAATCTCAGTCACCAGCACTTCATTCGTTGCCACCAGACGCCGTTAGTTCGTCACCTACCACCACTCGACCGTCCATCACCCAATTTCGCTTGTGCTGTCACTACGTGGGTTTGAAGTAGCCGCCTTCCACCGCGGGTTCCAGCACCGTCGCTGCGGGTTCTACGCTCTGTTCCCTCTCGCCGATGCTGCTGTCGATTCTCGTCTCATCGTCGACCAACTGCCTTCCGCCACTGCTGCCTTCCAATTCTAGTTTTGGTTTAGGTAAGACTTGATGGTTCTCCTTGAGTTCTTTTACCATTGAAGTTTTTTGCCTAAAGGACTGAGTTGTGTTTGATTTAGGCAATTGAAGTTGGGTTGTAAAGCGGTTGCACTAGTTGGTTAAGGAGCTTGGTGGCGAATTTTGGGTCGGACTCTTCGGTTGATTGTTTTGTGGTGGTTTTGGGTTAAACAACGTGTTGGGTAAGTTGCTTGGTTTTCTGTGCAAAAAATTTGTATTTCAATGTCAGCGAGAAGACAAATTTGTATTTCAATTTAAGTGGTAAGACCTAATTTTTTTAGTGGATTTGTAGTCTAGGTTGGTAATCGAGGGACTTTATGCAATTGGTTGGCTTAGGTTGCTAATTGGACTTATCCCAAAGTAAGGGACTTGTTGTCTGCGTCTAGTGCCCTAATTGCACTATTTACTGGAATAATGGCTATTGTATTTACTAAACGATGGTTACTGAATTTACTACCTAACTATAATGGATTGGAAACTCTAGTTGATTATGTTAATGGTGACTGTTTACATTGACGATGAGTGTTATCCTATTTATCAAGCTCTGTACCGTCTATTGACGTGAACCTTTAGGTTCACTGACTATGATTATGATTATGACTGGGTGTCCCTCGGGATCACCACCTATGTTTATGACTATGACCTTCAGGATCACTACGTGCCTGTGGGTTCACTACTTGTGCATTTGCCTATATTTAATACGTTGGTGTATATGATAAAAGGATAACAATTTCACCTAGTAGGTCACTTACTGAGTATTGATACTCACCCTTTTCTATGATTTTTTTAGGTAATGGTCGGGACAAACAGGCGCATAACAAGAGGAATTCGTGACTACGCCATGGACTGGTTGTTGTTACCACGTTATAGGCTTATGTTTTCTCTTCCTAGGGCATAGAGTCTGTTGTCAATGACAATTTAGAGTATTTGACTACTTATTTATTGATTGATTCATTTAGTTCCTCATTTCATGTAATTTATGGCTAAATTTGATTTCATGTTTTGAAGGGGACTCCGTTAAACAATTTTGTTATCTTCTTATTTGATTTAAATAAATTATTCAAATTTATTTTTATTCCGCATTATGATAAATAGTGTAGCATTGCCTAAGTCCCAAATCGTTTTACTAAAATTGGCATGCATAAAGTACCGTCCTATTAGTTAGAAAGTCGGGTCGTTACAACTTTCACTTCCAAATTTCTTCCTTTGTTGTCTAGTTTTTATCAATAGTTTAAAAAACCAAACTAAATTTTGAAAACTAAAAAAAGCAGCTTTTAAAAATTTGTTATTGTTTTTAGAATTTAGCTAAGAATTCAACCATTGTACTTAAGAAAGATGCAAATCATTGTAAGAAATATGGAGGAAATAGGCTTATTTTCAAAAACCAAAACAAAAAAGCGAAATGTAACCCAAATGGAACCTTAGAGATTTATTAATAACAATTTTCAAAACTTAGAGACTAATAATCTTGTAATTTAACCTTAATATAAATGCAATTTTAAATATATTGAAAAATGATATTTAAATTAAGTAATATTAATTACAAAATTGTTATAAATTTTTATAGAATTATTCACCAAAATATATTAGAAATTCCATTTAATCAATTTTTGTAAAATAATTTTTATAAAGATACAAAAAGAAATATGTGTATACAGACAATTAAATAGAATTAAGTTTTTCGGACTTATTTTAAGTGTAGAACATTGAATACATTTTTTAAAAATAAAATATCAAAATAAAATGTAAATGTATTTGGTGAATAATTCAAATAAAAATGCCCTTTCCATTATTGGAACCATCGTCGACCTAGCGCCACCTGCTGCAGAGAAATGATGTCCCTCCAAATGGTGCCCTTCTACACCATTGGGTCATTGGTTTTAGTTTTAACGGAAATATATATTAAGGATAACTAGGAATTTTTTTTAAATAATGTTTTTTTAATAAATATTGAGAAAAATATGGTCGGGGGAAAGAAATCCCAAAGATAGGGTAGTGGAAACGTGGATCCAGTCCACGAGTATGCGAAAACGTGGATCGGGTCCACGATTTCACTACCACGCTAACGCCGAAGACTGCCACACTGACCCACTGCATGCGCGTGTTGATCGAACTCGTGGACGGGGTCCACGACTTCCCTCCCCTATTTCTTTCGGCCACCCCTTTCTCTCTTCAAACATCTCGCTCCTCTCGCTGGTTTTCTCTCGGGGTCGAAAGGTCCCGCAATGTGCGCTCTTCAGGCTGCACCATTGGTGGCTCTTCTTCTTCTTAAACTTCTTCGAATGTGCCTCCTGCACGAGTGTGTTCCTCTGAAGCTTTTCGTTTTCTAGTTTCACTCCTGCGTCCCTGTTCCTCTCTATCAATGTTTGCAAAATACAACAAATTGTTTTGATCCTGGGAGGATTGGGTCATACAAAGGGGAAAAACTAAAGAGTGACAAAGAATTATAAACCCCACAAAAGTGAAATTTCTTGGCTCCCCAGCAACGGCGCCAATTTGACAAACGGAATTTGTCGCCCAATTTCGTGTCAAATAAATTTTTCGAACTTAAACAATAGTAGTAGTGGCAAGCCGGGTCGAACACAGGGAGCCCTTGAATTTCATAGTTGGAAAGTTTATAATTCAAGATAACCAAAGGGGGATTTAAGTTGGTTTGTTGCAAGAAACTTAAACTTCATAAAAATTTATTGCACGAATTAAAAGAAGTTAAAACTCAATTGGAGAAAACTTTAGCTTGGCTTACGCGAGATTTCCTTTGTTCGATGTTCTTACTCATTGGTTTGTCATTACTAAATTCATTGAAGCTAGCACCTAATCAATTCAATTGGAAAGACCAGAATTGAATTGTCCTAGTCGACAAGTTAGATTTAAGATAAATCGATGAAAGGCATGCAAAATTTAACTAAACCTAACCACATTAAGTTCAAAGGAAAATTAGGCAGAACATTCAACTGGAAAGACCTAGATTGAATGTCCTATCGATTTAATCCTAGGTTGATTAGAACAATGCGCGTCACCAATTAGATTTGCAAGCTAACCTAACCTATTGCTTCCTATGATTGACATACAACAAATTGTCACGAATTGTAATACAATCAAAGCAATAATCAAAATGAACATTAGCGTTACAATTTGATTGTGATTCTTAAAAACTTTGGATTAAATCATGCATACACTGAATCAAGTTCAAAACCTTAAAAGAACATCAGTTACAAGGAAAATGTCTAACACCAAAGCCAGAAAATCGTTACCTTAGCCAATAATCAGCATACCGATTATTGGGTTCAAGTTCCTAGGTATGAAAAGAAGAAAAGAGTTGAGAATGGAGCCAAAAGTCGGCTGGTGGGGTAATCTCTCGACCTAAAAGTCGAGAGATCATTATATAGAAACTATCAGAGCATCGTGGCGCTTGCTACGTTTCGCCAACAAACACCTCTTGGGAAAAAGCGCCACAGCTGCACCTAGGCAGCGCTACTGCGCCGTGGCTTCAGGGGCATTTTGGTCATTTTGGAGTTCTATTTCTCGGTTGATGCTGTGGAACTTTTTTTAGTTCGTTTTAGCCCGATTTTGTTGCTAACACCCCGTTCTACCTGTTAAGTGCTCGAAACCTACAAAATAACAAAATAGACCCATTAAATAGCACAACAATCCCGAGTTAAGCTGAGGAAGATAACACATTTTAGGTGCTATCATCATTGTAGCCGAATGTATGAATGGAGTATTCAAAGGAGCTAGAATATTACCGATCACATCGGTTGTTAAGCAAACATTCCACCGTACAATCCTATACTTTGAACGCCATAGACAAGAAATAAGTGAAGCACTTAATTGTGGGGACATCTACACAGAGTATGCCATGAGAAAGCTTAAGAGGTGGGAGAAACGAGCATCTGCACATACAGTGACGTCAGTTGACAGGGAAACACAAAGTTTGGAAGTTTGAACTAGCATCAGTATGGTTTCTCCCTATAAAGGCCAAAACATACAAGTAATGGGCTTGAAAGAGACTTGTTCTTGCAACAAGTGGCAGTCATTTAAGATTCTATGCTCTCATTTAATTGCAATTTGTAATTACATGCGTTTGTCATACTTGCATCTGATTGATGAATGCTATAAATTGTCTCATTTAAAGTTATGCTATGAAGATCACTTCCATCCAATTCAGAACCCTGATAATTGGCCAGAGTTATTATTTACGAAAGTGCATCCTAATGCAAACTTATTAAGAGAGCATGGTAAACCTAAAACTTCGCGAATTCATAATGAGATGGATTGGCGTGAGGCAGGCACAAAAATTTGATGTGGGATATGCAAGGGAGCAAGGCATAACAAGCTTACTTGTCCACTCCGTAATTTAGGTGCTTCATCTTCAACTCATTCCTAGTTTACCAAATACTTGGTTTTGTGTAATGTAATATTAACATTGTAATGTAATACTGTAATGTATTTGGTTCTTGTAATGTAACATTGTAATGTATTTGGTTTTTGTAATGTATTAAAATTGCTTTCCATTATACTTTTTTTTTTTAATTGTAATCTAATATAGTTTGTTGTTGTGTCTCTGACCTTGTTATTTATTTGGTTTATTTTAACAGTGTTGATTATGGATCCTAGACCATCTAACCCTATTCAGCTATATCTTCAAAATACTCACTGATCACAGACAGTATGGGATAATACATCTACCGTGGTGCTCGGTTGCCAGAGAAGAGAGAAGGTTTCTCAGCATACTATACTGTTTGATCAACGTATAGTGTTTTATCTACAACAGGCCGGTTTTATTGGGGTTGCACAAATTAAATTCATACAGTTAGATTGACACCTCATTACTGCTCTAGTAGAGCGCTGGAGACTAGAGACTCACACATTTCATATGCCTGGTGGGGAATGCACAATTACGCTGCAGGACATTGTAGTTCAATTTGGACTGCTAGTGGACGGAGAACCTGTGATTGGATCGTTGTAACATGATTAGAAACAGGTTTGTGAAGATTATTTAGGCATTCGACCACTTGACCTGAAAGGCTCAAAGTTAAGTCTAATTACAACCTCCATATTATTTTATGGGACGTCCACTTAATGCTAGGTATTATTTTCTTTATATATTTATTTTTTTGTCAATATAAGTAGTAAAGTATTTTAATTGTTTTATATCCATATGATAGATGGAGCGGTGTCTTAGCTGCATGTGAACAACCAACAAACATGTTGTTGGTATATCGCTTAATATTTGACCGTTTGATAATATATATGTTGCATATACAACTGAATATTACATATATTTTTGGATTCTAATTATTATTGTACATGGTTTCAAATCAATTAGATGTAATATACACCAAATATTATGTCATTGTTGCCTGATTATTGTCATGATGGACAAGATATTTGGTTGACGATTAATCCACTTATATGCGTTCATATGTAGAGTGGCATCAACCAGATCGAGTGTTGAGACAATTCGGTCTATAGCAAACGGTACCAACGTTGTGTAATACACTCCCTCAACTACACCAAATCCATTTAAGAGGTAAACACGACCAAAACTGGGGTCAAATTCATGCAAAATATATATTCTTGTGGCATGCACGTCATGACCACTGTGCACAAGGAGAAATAATACATGAGTCAGATGTGTCAAATGGTTACTTGTCTTGGTAGGACTCCATAACAAGAAGATTTATCACACCTGACGGCGCTTGCTATTACTGCATGGTAAGAATCTTATTATTTAGTGTTCTCCAATTATATGCTAAGAATATTCTTTTATACTTATATGTGTATATATATATATATATATATTATCATACATAATAATTTTGTCCACGATGTGCACAATTACTTGTTACAACATAATTTACCAAAGTTGAGTTCAATGTGCAACCAAAACATGGTAAATGTTGAAAATATCATTCAACAAGACTTAATGTTGCTGACACTGATCGAAGACATATTCGTCGTAGATGACAGAGACAACATGATGAAGCTATTCCAGAGCAACCCGATGACTAGGAACTTGATAAGCACTTGAAAAGTGCTTTATATTCTCTCAAATTAAGGGAGTTTTATATTAGATTTCACTTGTTTGCTAGTGATTTTCAGGTTAAAACGAGGAAAATTAGAAGAAACGACTAAAAGATCAAAACCGAGCAAGAATACGGCGAAAAAGAGCTGAAAAACGCATCCTTGTTGAAACGCATGATGCGTCGCGACGCTAAGGCAGCGCTGCCGCGGCGCTGAAGTATAAACGCATCAGCATGGATGCAGAGTAGCATCGCGGCGCCGAGATGGCGCTGCCTCGACGCATCCTTGATGAACGCAAGACAGCGTCACGGCGCTGGGACGGCGCTGCCGCGGCGCTAAAACTCGAGAGCAACTTATTTTTGGTCGCAACCCTAGCGCCGTGGCGCTATGCGACAGCGCTGTTGCGCCAGCGTTAATTAAAACGAAAGTTTTGTATTTTAGGTTAAATTTTTGGCGGCCAAACTCTATAAATTTAGGGGTTTTCAGCAGCCAAAGAAGGGGGGAGAAATATCAAGAAAAGCAAGAAAGTTGCAGACCTAAAGAAAGATCCAAAAAGGTGAGAATTAAGCGAGAGTTCGAAGAGTGAGTTAGCCGCAAGGAAGAGGAAAAGAGTTCGAGATAGTCTTGGTGCCCTTCGAAACCCGACGTGAGAGCCAAGGATTTCGTGACGGTGCTGCCTCAATCAAGAACCTCTTTTCAGTAGAGTTTCCCTATTCTTTACACTCTTCCTTTGATTATTTTTGCTCAAACATGTTGCTTCAAGCTATGAGTGGCTAAACTCTTTAGTTTTAGGGTTTTGATGAATTGTTTGTGAATTCATGTTAATTTTGTAGACTCATGGTTTTGTTTAAATAAATTATGCTTTTCATTGTTATTGTGTTTAATTCTTGAGGATTGGCCATCTTCACATGCTAGGTTAGATGTATGATTGAGAAATTATATGTTTAATTCGACCTATAACAATGAATCGTTGTTAATCTATCACGAGAGTAGTTAGATTGTCAATGAAAGTTGCTAAAGACTAGTTTTAATGCCATGTAATTGTGTATTGGTTTTAAGAGATTAACAATCAATCGAGTTGCATGAGAAAGAGTTGTCTTTGAGAGAAGATAACTTGGAATTAAGTTTCTAGACTTAGGCATAAGAATTACAATAAAATCCATGAAATCTATAATTTTGCATGATTATATAAACAAGGATTCGAAACCCTAGAACTCTCTTTGACTCTTGCGTTTCTCCCTTTGATACTTTCTTTGCTTGATTTTTATTTTTCCCTAATACACAAAATTGAATTTTAATCCTCAAATAAAATTGATTCAATTCTAGAATAGCTAAGTAACTTAAACCTTCCCAATTGGATCTCTAGTGGAAACGATACTCAGACTTAACCGTTTTATATTATGACTTGACCGGTACACTTGCGGTTAACACTCAAAGTGCAGCATCAGAACCTCACATATTACATAATCTAGTTCCACCTTCTCCTGGACAATCATTGGGAGTACATGCAGAAATTGCATCCAGTTCTAGTCATCAACAAGAATATTATGCGCATGATGAATGTCACACCCCATCCCGAACTACCTTCATGTAGCCCGAGACGGAGCGTGAAAACAGCAATCATCGACTTTTTTGGTCGACTCCCACTGTCGAACTTCCTTTATTTACCATTTAACTACACTTCCTAGGATGATGATACCATTAACTCTTGACAAATCTCGACTTTGACTGGCACGAGAACTGTCATGCTACCTGAAAAATGAAAAACAAATGAAAGGATGAGTTAACAGTCTAGTGAGTAACAGTTTTTGGAAATATTTTACTTTAACTATAAAACTGGTCATAATATAAACGTTTTCAACAATGCTTATAAAATATCAATTCAAATCATATTAAAACATGCTCAAATGCCATTGTTAAATCATGCATGCTTATTTCAGAGAAAATACTCAAAAATTCAATTCATTTCAAATCATTCCCCTTAGTTGAGGTGGAGCAGTGCTCTACGTTACTCAACGTCGAAAACATTTCATATCTTTTTCCTTAGTTGAGGCGGAGCCGAGCTCTACGCTACTCAACGTTGAAAAATTTCATATCATTTTCCTTAGTTGAGGCGGAGCCAAGTTCTATGCTACTCAACGTCGATTATCCTTAGCTATGTGGAGTAATCTCAACACATCAGCGTCGTATATTCCTTTATGTGCACATAGGTATTATAATCCGGGCTGCCCATATGCCTTCTTCAAGTCCTTGAGCATTGGGGTCCCATTTCCATATCTAGGTTACCCATTTGCCTTCTTCAAGTCCCTCAGCATTGGGTACCTTGTTATATCTCGGGCTGCCCGTATGCCTTCTCTAAGTCCTTGAGCATTGGGGTCCCATTTCTAAGATTTCATAAAATATTCAACGTGTTTTGAAAGCATCATATAATAAATTCATAAGTTAAATGTTTCCAATAAACTCAATCTCAAATCTTTAATATTAAACCGCATGCTTTTCAATAAACTAAATTCCAAATCTTTAATATCAAACAGCATGCTTTTCAATAAGCTCATTTCCAAATCTTTCATAAAATCATATAATATCAACTGCATGCTTTTCAATAAAACCATGAAAATCATGTAATATCAACTACATGCTTTTCAATAAACTCATTTCAAACAACCAGCATGCTCAAATGCTTTTTAAATATAAACGCATGCTCTATACATTGAAAACTCATGAATGCTTAATCAAATTCCAAAACCATTGCTATTAATCACAGAGAACGCATTCATATTTTGAAAAACGTTAGTGTTACTCACATAATACTTGCTCAAGGGTAGATCCTTTTCCTTCTTTCTAATTCTCTTTCCCGAGCTTCTTAGACGCAGCGTTTTGAAGTCTGTAATGCAAGGCAACTTATTTTCCTTTCTGTCAGCTCGGTTGGACGCAACCCTGCCCTTGAACGCAAGGTTGGTTACTTGAACGCAATGTACAACCTTCCAACCAACTCTTCTGGCTTCACCCCTTGGAGGCGCAAGGTCTACCTTGAACGCAGCGTTCACCTTGAACACAAAGTTTATCTTGAACGCAAGGCTGATCCCTTAAAAGCAAGACAACTTGCTAAACGCAAGGTAGCTAAGTTGTTAAGTACATCTTATCACTTGGTCGCAGACTTCTCTACGAACGCAAGGATTTACCCTTTTTTGCGTTCTCTCTACTTTCTCTCCAGAACTCAGACTTTTTGATCATCCCCCGCTTCTTTTCCCTCAAGGTCCTATTTATAGTTTTGGGATGAATCCAACTTCTCTTCTCTTTTTGCCACTTGTTTGCCATCTGTCACCCTATATGACACATCCGACATGCAACTGGACACCTACTCCTTATAAAGTGTTAAGTCTAAATGTAACCACGTAACCTTTATAAACTTATCTTATGCCTTTGACTTGCTCTGAGATACGAATCATGCTTACACCATAGTGCCCCTATGCGTCCATCTACTTCTCTTTCTCAAGGTTTAGCTTCTTTATTTTCTTTCTTCTTCCTGGCCTTCCTACTTTTGACTAGGTTTCTCCCTTGCATACTACCATACGTTTATGCCTTAACTGCATACTATCATGCGTCCGTTACTTCTTTCCTTATATCCATATCTATCTTAGCTACAATTCCTTCTCTTGAGTAATAAACATTCGACTATGCTTGTTATTCTGTTAACTAAAATCATTCCAAGATCTTCCTTCATGCGTTTGTAATTCATGCGTTTATCTCTACTTTCTTATGCATCCATGACCTTTCTTCCATTCTTAAGGATTCCTTGATTGTCCCTCTATCAGTTCTTGAGTTAATCCAAGGTTATGCTTCCAACCTCTCCTTATGCTTAGCCATTTTCTCAATCGATAAATCTAGTATACGTCCAGCTCCAGCTCATACGTCCTACTTAAGCCAAGCTTACATCTCCTTTATTTACCTCATATGCGTTCACCTTTTCCCCTGAGCTCTCGGGTTTCCTTACGATACTTCCAACACTTTCCATTTCCTTTTCCACAATGGTTATCTTTATCATGTGTTTCCTTAGTTTTGACCATGCGTCCAACATGGTCTCTTGCTGACCAAGTATGCGTCCAACTCAACTAACTCCCAGTTATGCTTTTAACTCTTTCCATCACTTGGTGAGATTTCCTTTCTTTTCCTTAGATCATACTTCCAAGCATAGTTGCGTTTTCCTAGTCTGGTTATTCTACTTAGAAGACTTATTAATTTCAAGAATTACTTTAATTCCAAGATCCAGAAATTACTCAACGCAACCTTCCAATCCAATCCTTCTAATCCAAACTTATCTACAGCTTATATTTACCCAATACTTAAGCACACACCTCTCTTTTCCTTTAAGTTCAACGCATACTTTTTCTATTTTTGGTAACATTTCTCGGCCAACTCCTCAAATTTGTAATCTAATTCCACCTCTCTTGTCTTACTTCTTTTCCTTATAAGTTCTTAAGCGCATAGGTTTAAAAAGTAGTGTGACAATGAATTTCCATCTGTCGTCACCCAACAGGATATTGACGATGTAATTCGCCATCAGCAACATTTTGAAGTGTCTGTGCCTCATTGTGGACAACGTACGCGAAGAAGACCACTATGTGGCACCTGACTTGTATTTTAAACTTTCTGATTTGTATTAACTTTTGTCTTTAACTAAATGAAGTAATGATTTTTAATTACAAGTCCCTTGTAGATCGGGTCCACGAGTCACCTCCCCGTCAGCTACCCAGTCAGCAAGTGACTAGTAGATTGACCAGTTTTAGCGGAAATTGTGTACCAGGTACACGATTTCACTACTCCATTTTTCAAATATCTTTCCAAACCACCATATTTTTCACATTTGTTTCTAAACCACCCCATTTTTGTCATTATTTTTTAGAAATGCATTATTCTTCAAACTACCACGACAACTGAAAATTTTTAATGTTTAATAAAAATCAATATACATATATATAAAATGTCGTCATTTAAAGGGCTCGTGTTCCTTTGACCCCTCCATAAATCCATCTCTACTGGTTAATTATTAATGCACACTATTTGTCAATTGACTTATATTTTGTTTTTATCATCTGAGCATGAGTTCACAACACAATTAATTTGACACATAATGACTAACCATTATTTGTTCAAATATCCTAAGATGTAAGCTCTTAAACTGTGTTTATAAAATTTATATATAGTTTCCACCACCAAAGTAAATCTAATTCATTAGTTATATCATTGAGTTTGAGACGGATACCTATAAAGGGTATCTAAAATTCATGTTTTTTTTTCCTAACACCCAAGTACATTATTTTTTGAAAAATTATTACAAATAGAAAAATATTAAATTATTGATAAATATTACAAAATTTCACTTTTTATCTATAATAGTTTGTGATAGACCAAAATAGATATCTATTCGTGTCTATTTAGTAAAGTGATAGATGGTATATATAAATCTATCGTAATTTATCTTTGATATAAAGTAAAATTTTACTATATCCATAATTAATTCCCACCATTTTTTATTTAAAACACCTTAAATTAAATTAGACAATTATTGGCACATATAAATAATTTCACCACACGTGAAATGTGTAACACGCGGCATCCTGGAGCTGGTGCAATCATTTAAAAAAAAAAAAAAAAAGAAGACGAAATAAACAACACGTGGCACATGATACTGTAGAACTGGCACCAAGTCGTACAAATTAATTTACAACTCTACTAAAAAAAAATTAAATTTGCAAAAATATTCAAAATTGGAAATATATTGGAGGACTAATTCATCAAGCCCATAATGCACAAATTGGTATATATCTAAGTCTAGGCTTTCCAGTTTAATTCTTCTTGGTTTTTTCTTTAAACCGATTTTCTTTAATTTTCCGTCCTACCATTTCTTAAATAAATAAATAAATATATATTTATATATATGTGTACCACGTTTAAAGGTTTAGTTTAAGGGTTTTCTTATAATTATTTTGGCCATAGAATTTAAAAGGATTTTCAAACAAAGAAAAGAAAGTGGAAATAAAAGTGTTCATATATGTTTTATCATAATAAAAATGAAAATACAAGAAATATAAAACTGCCACAGTTTTTGCTAATATATTCTTCTACTAGTTAATAACCAAAATCTGGAAATATTGTAACTCTATTTAACACCCCATTACAAATCTTCAATATTATATTCATTTCATTAGAATCTTATGCATGAACTAAAAATATACAAACATGTCGTGTACTGATGATCAATAATGCTGTTTCCAAGTCGAAACTTTATATTTGGCAGTTTAAAATTTGAGTTTGGATCTCTCCGTTTTATTTAGTCTCTAAATTTTAGTTTTAATCTGATTTAGTTCATGTATTTTAATTTTATAATAATTTAGCTCATAAATTTGGCATGTGATAATTAAAATTTAAAAATTATTTTTAAATATAACAAAATGAGCCAAAATATTTACAAGTATAGCAAAATATCACTATCATTGATAGATGGAGATAGATACTAATAAACTTACAATCATCTATCATTGTTTATCAGTGATAATCACTAGTAGACTGCGACATTTTTTTATATTTGAAAATATTTTCAACACTGTTACCATTTAAAATAATTACTCTAAATTCAACGCTTTTTATTTGTTGAACTATCTATAACAATTTAGTTTATATATTTTTTTAATTTATATTAATTTAGTCAGTGCCATAGGAAAATTTCATCAAAATTAAGTAATAGTTTTTATCACATAGGACTTAATCTTTGTAACTTTTACGCACATTTGGGTTACTCCATCAACATGTGAAGGAAATTGTATTCAATCTTAATAATATTTTATGATAAAGATTAAATTGTTAAAAATCTTAAATTATACATGAATTAAACTGCTAAACAATATAGTTTAGAAACTAAATTATCATTAAAATTAGGAAATTATACGAAAAAATAAAAGTATTATTAAAACTCATGGACTAAATTATTACTTCTATGAAACATTTATATAACTTATGAATGAGGATGAATGTAAAATTTCAACAAACTACGGGGGTTGATTGAAACAGTTAAACAAACTACAAGGGACTAATTGAGCAAATTAAAAGTTCACATAATTGTAACAAACCACAAAGTTTAGAGGAGTGATTAACCAAATTTAAAATTAAGGGTGTAATTGTACCAAATCTCATAATTCGGAGTGGTTTGTGTAATTTTCTCTAATTTTACTTTTATTACATAATGACTCAGTCTTTGTAATTTATAAACATATTTGATCCTAATATAAGTTCATAAATGTAGATGTATACGAAATTCTCTTAAACCTTAATAATAATAGAGACTAAATCATAATCTCTAAAATTAAAATGATTATAAATTAAATGATTAATGGATTAAATTATTATAAGTTGGTATGAAAATTGAAGGTATATTGTATTAGCAAATATTAATGGGGTTGAGGGGGCAGTGAGGATTGGCATGCAACCCACATGGGTTCAGAGTTAAACAAAAGCAGTAAAATTTGAAAATTGCTTTTCACATTTTATATAAAAAGGAAGGAAGGCTAGTTGGTTAGTCATTATTTAGCAACCCTAAGGGATGATTACTAGGTCAAAAGTATCCTCCAAAAAAAAAAAAAAAAGTCCTACACTATAAAAAGTTTAATCTGTCCCTTTGTCTAAGAAGCGGTGGTGGGCAAGCTTTAGGCATAATTATGATCAGATTACCGAGATCAATTATTTTATTTCATATAATATTTTTACAGTGGGGGCAGCCTTTTCACATTACACTCCCATTTATAATATATATTAAAAACGAATTTAATCTATAAATTTCTAATTTCGATTTCTCTTTCCTTTTCCATTCAATTTTTGGAGTTTAGATAATTATTTAAATTACAAAATATCTTAGTCTATTATTATTATTTAAAATATTTACAAATATATTAAAATGTCATTATTATCACTATATTCTCATATTTAAAAACAAACTCTTATAAGTTATTTGGAAGTTCTTAAACTTTATTTCTAAAACGTGTTATATTGAAAAAATAAAAATAAAATTAAAAATAAAAAGTTTACTGGTTTATTGAACTCTATTGGATTTTTTTTTTCGTTTTATTTGTTTTTTATTTTTTATTTTTAGTTTTGACAACTAAACTTATATAAATATGGCTATCTACCTTTTAGGGATCTTTCAAGGTTCTAGTCCAATTTTAAGAATACAAAAAGTGAATTATAAAAAGAAATTGATTTTTGAAATTTGGTTAAGAAAATTATAAAAAAAAAATAAATAAGAACAATATCTAAAAAATTGATTATTATAAAAACTAAGCTTTAAAAATAAAATTAAATTTTATATCTAATAAAACTCCAAGTTTTGAAGATATTGAGTAGGTTAATGAGAATATATTAGAAACAATATAAAAAATTATTGTGAACTATTGAATGAGAAGACACGTTTTAAAGTTTTGACATCAAATAAATGCAAACATAAAACTTCGTGGATCTTTTAAATACTTATAAAGTTAAAGAACTAAACAACACATATATAGTTTCAAAACGTCATACACGTAATACTTTTAGGCTAAAATGCTATTTTAGTCTCTACACTTTACATTTTGTTCTACTTTAATCTCCTACTTTCAATTGTTCCATTTTAGCTCACGTAAATAATTTTAATAGATTGAAAATCAGTTCCAATATACTTTTAATATACTTTTAATAGTTACTAAATTTAGTCCTAAGAGGTTGCTTTTTATCAAAATTGCTCAAATAATATTAATAATAATTTTAATGCAATAATATATATGCTAGGTAAATATATCTCCATAATTTATAAATTCCATAATCATTATATTCTAAAAAATTAAAAAAAATAATTAAATAAATTAATTTTAAGATTTATTGAAACTAGGAGAAGCACAGTATTTAAATCTTTATTATTGATGATAATTTTCATTAAAAATAAATTGTTATAGGGTTTGAAGGCCATGTGTTTTACCCTCTTTGATTCCCTTTTTGACGGTCAAAGTTACAGTGTGGTGTTTGCATTTTTCGAGGCTTTTTTTCTCTCTCTCTCTCTTGCTTTTAAACTATCATTTATTCTTTGTTTGGTTGCAAATAACTTTATGAATGAGTCCAATTTAGGCCACCAAAGTATATTATTTATATATAAACAATTAATTCGTGTACGTCTGAATGTATCTCTTCTTTGTGTACAGTTGGAATTAGTAACATTGTTTTTACAATACGAGGTCCATATTCTTAAGCTATTGAATAATAGAGATGCCTTCTAACTATTCATCAATTGCTATGGTACTACTTATATATTCAACTATACTTTTAATTATTTCACTTTTCTACTTATCATCAATAATTTTTGACTCAATGGTATAGTCGATATAAAATAAGGATAGAAGCAATAAATCGAAAAAATAACAAAGTTTGAGCCAAAAATAGCAACCTAGTTCAAAGGGAGAGAGTTAGTTCGTATCAAAGTCAAAATTAATGTGCTCGACCTTGGCCCAAAGCATAAAACCTAACACCAAAATAGGCCTAAGAGAAGATGTTCGACCTCGGCCGACCCTAACAAAACGCAAAACAGCGCATGCTCCTCGACTACATAAGTTGTATATAACTATCCTAAATAGACTTTGAAACCGTATTCGAACAACCTAGGTCAATCACCTCTATAAATATATTATTATAGCTTCATATGAATTAACTTGAATCTTACTCTCAAACTCCCTAGCTTCCACACTCTCAAACTTGAAGCATTGGACTGTGTGTGGCCATAGTATTAAATTTTCATCAACATGTCAATATCTCCACGATTCCATGGGTTCAATATCGACATGAAGGGTGAATCGATATTTCCATTATATTGTAAAAAAATCTACGAAACACAAAAAATAAGTATCAAAATGCCACTAATATAAATATAATATAAATAATAGATATATCAACTTGTTTGGAAATCATAAATTTGATATTTACTAATTAAATTTATTTTTAAAATTTTTCTAGAAATATCATCAAAATCAAAATATATATATATATATATATATATATTTATATTCTTCGAAATCAATATTTAATCAATATTTATATCGAAATTTCCATAAAGTTAAGATCTTTATATTTTGTCGATATCGACATTTTAAGTTTTGTGTGTGGCAAGTGTCACATCGGTGTGCCTATTTTTTCTTTTATTGATCACGTTTTTCTCCCTTCAAACAAATTTATCGATAGTATCACATGAAGGTAATATAAGTCTCTCCCATCTAAATGTTGGCATTAATATTCCGAATGAAACCTCAATTCTATCTCGAATTTTAAGAACGGTAAGAGTAAAATATCAAGATGTTGATATAAAAATATAGACAAAAATATCATCTCTTTAAAAATATTTTAGATAAATTATAAAAGAAATTGTTTAAATTAATAAATGAGTATCTAAAAAGTGATTCATACCCTTGAAGTTGGTTTCAGATGTATTTTTATCGTTTTTTGTTTTATCAAATTAAAACTAAGGCTTTTTACGTGTTATTCTAAGTGGCTTAGGTTTTATTAAGATAGTTTGAATGGGATCTCCTATTTAGGATTTTTTTTTTTTATTTGAGTTGCATTAGATTTTTCACTGAGTTATTGTAAAAATAGCAAAACAAAATACATTAATTACGTCCATAGTTCTAACTTATAATTTTTGTAAAAATGGAAAAAAATAAATAAATAAATAAAATTTAACTCACTTGATACACCTGATACACATGCGCGATACTTGATACACACTTGATATACGTGATATACTAAATACACTTGATACACTTAATACATATGGTACATTTGATATACACTTAATAACCCTTGATACACTTGATACATTATTGTCCTAGGTCTGATATATCGTTGATACACTCATGTCTTAGGTCTGATATATTCATGTGTTACTTCAAGTATCTATTGATTGATGTTTGTCATACTCATATCTTTTCACTGCTCAATTTTCTAAAAATTTTTATTTCATTCTCGTATTGTTACTTTTCCTCTCTCCAATTAATTGGAAAAAAAAAATTCCAACCAATTTATTTGAAGTGAGTACAATATTTTTAATCAATTAATTTTTAAAAAAATGTACTTCAATTGATTATATATTGATGTTGAAATATAACATTGATATGTTGTTAATATACTACTAATAAACTTTATTGAAATTATGTTGATATACTTTATAATGATACATTCATTTATACTATTGATACACTTAACTAACATACTGTTGGTATTCTTTATAATGATACTGCTAATAAACTTTATTGATATACCGTTGATATACTTTATAATGATACACTCATTTATACTGCTAATACACTTGACTAACGTACTGTAGATATACTTTATATAATGATACACATGTTTATATTGTTGATACACTTGATTGATATATTGTTGATATAGTTTACAATGATACAAACGTTTATATTGCTAATATACTTGATCAATATATTGTTGATATACTTTATATGTTACACTCGTTTACATTACTAATACACTTGACTGACATACTGTCGATATACTTTATAATGATAGACATGTTTATACTATTGATACACTTGACTGATATATTATTGATATATTTATAAAGATACACACATTGATTGATACTAAGTACTTGGTGATTGCTATCTGATTTACTATCTACCTTACGGGCACTTGTTGGATTTAAACCCAAAACTTTTAGGCTACCCAAAAAGATGATGTCCATAGTAGGAGTCAAATCACTGTTGGCAGAACTGGCGATCACCAATAATCATTCGAAAAAGATGATGTCTCTAGCAAGGGTCAGATCATTATTGCAAATTATAGTTGATAAAGTCAAAGTACAAGTTACTCGTAGTTCAACTCTTGTAAAAAAATGGAAGCAAGTTATTTTTAAAAAAGTATGAAAAAAATTGATGCAACAAGGAAGGAAAGCAATAGATAAAGAGAAATTCTTTATTAAAAAAAGAAAAGAAAGAAAACCAAGAAGTTTTAAAAAAGTGTTGCAAGAAAAAAAAGTAAAGGATAAGAAGAAAATATAGGGAATTAACATAAAAGAAACTCAAATTCAAGTTTTGTTCTTAGGAATTTTATTGGGCTCTTTTCAAATACAGGAACTAAAATATTTACAAATATTACAAAATTTCACTACGATAAATCGCGATAGACTACTATCTGTGTCACGATAGACCAATAGACATAGATAGTAATCTATCGCAGATAGTCTGTGATATTTTGCTACTAATTGTAAATATTTTTAGCAATTTTACTATTTAAAATAATTTTCCAATTCTTTTTTAAAAAAATAAAAAAGAAAAGAAAAACTAGAAGAAAACATACTATGGAAAAAAAAAAAAGAAAGGAAAAAATGGGGCAATTCAAGTTTTTAAGAACAAAAGTACGTAAAACTTCTTAAATTGTAAAAATATAGAAGAAGAAAAAAAGATGAAGGTTGAGATTGTTAGGGCCATTTTGGAAAAACAAATAAACAAAATATCAAAACTAAAGATTTTGTCATATATACAAAATTTGAAACGTTGAAGACATATTTGGAAAATCACATTCTTTAAATTGCTACCCATTGCAAATTCCATTTTTTCTTTTGTGTGGTCTTTTGGCTTTGTTTTAGTGTTTGTTTTCGTTAGCTATTTTAGTTGTGTTTCGTCTATGTCTTAACTTTAAGTTGTAAGGTCTCTTTCACTTTATTGCAATTCAATATCTTAAAACAATAATAATAATAAATAAATAAATAAAATCTAAAGATTAGATATGAGTTGCAACCGAATATTTGCAATCTTTACCTTATGTTAGAAGCTTTTATGTGGAGGAATAATTAAGGATATGTTTGGATTAACTCAAAAATAAATATTTTTCAAAAATTCATTTTCATTTAAATACATTTGATAAGAAATGTATAAAACAAAGACATTAATGACTTTCAAAATCTTTTTAAGTTGTTGTCAAACACTTGTATTTCTTAATTGACGTTAGTGTATAAATTGATTTAAAATAATTATGAAGTGAAATTTTTAAATTTTATTTTAAAAGTGATGAAAAATAGTGAAACTTAATTAATTATAATTAAGTTAATTATTTAAAATTTATTAACATACATTAAAATTAAAGATGAAAAATGAGTATCTAGTGAAAAATCAAGGTTAAAAATGTAAATCTTGAAATTTAGGGACCAAATTGAAACAAACCTCAAATGTACCCAATGGTAAAATTGTAACATTTTGAAACTTAAGGACTAAATTGAAACCAAACTCAAAACTTAAAGACTAAATATATAACATTTTAAAACCTAGGGGCCAAATAGAAATTAGACCTAAAGTCTAGGGACTAAAAAACTATTTTTTCCCTATGAGAATATATTACTGTCAATAATAAAGAATTATTGACAATTGTAAATTATCACTGTCTAATGTAATGTGACATCTTAGGTTTTTGAATCAAGCTAGGATTGGGCTATCATCTTGATCTAAGGAAAGAGAAGTTCGATGTAAAAATTTTGGGTTTGATTCTAAAAATCTTGAAAGTTTGATTAGAATAACACTTAACTCAAAGGCAATATGTGCATTTTATAATAATAATAATAATAATAACAATAATAATATATTTTTTTTTAAATTAGGTTTGTTTTCTTACTATTTACAATGTCTTCAACTTTTTTAAAGGTTACATTTGAATTCTTAATCAAATTCTATTTGTAGTATTCAAAACTTCAGGTCAATATGATTATAAAACCATGTTTTGAAATAGATAACAAAACAAAAGTAACTCAGGTGAAAATAGTTTTAATATTTAATTTCAAAAACCAAAAACTAAAAGGTTATCGAAGATGAATTTTCATAATTACAATAATTTATCAGTCTAGGAGCGACAAGTTGATTAAATAAAAATTTTGAGGGTGTGGAATGTAAGATCCACCATAGTTGAAGAGTAGTTTTTGCAATTTAACCTTAAAACTGTATTCTCGTATTCTCATGAACAAAAGTCTAATACACCCTAGCTAGAAATTTGATCAACTCTGTGAAATTTTTGTTTGATTTGTGAAATTTTTGTTTGATTTCTTCATGTTATGACTAAATTTATTGAGCATTGACTTTTATTGAAATTGGTAAATTATTTACTTTTGCCCTTTGACTTATGTTGCTTTTTTGAAGTCGAAAGTTCAGATGTGTCATATTTCACTTATTGTACTAAAAATATATATTATTAAAAAAACGGATGTGATCTAAAATGACAAAATCAAGAAAGTACATTATTAGGAACACACATTAAAAAAAAAAAAAGAGAGAATCGATAATATATACTTTTTTAATATACAAATATAATGTGGAATTTAACTATTTTCATGATTATTTTTGTTTCCTATTTTATGAAATAGGGAAAGTAATCCATTTTTATGTTTTGGTTTTCATATTAAATCTTTCATTTCATCAAATTTTACCTAATTTAAGTACTGTTACAATGTTTATCTATTCATATATGCATGTTCAAATGAATTATGAAACCTATGAATGGGTAAAAGAAAAAAATTTAAAGAGAAAAATGTTACACTTTAGTGAATTTTGACAAAGTTATTTCGTAGTTATTTTGAGTCCTAATCAAACTAATTCTTTTTTCCGAAACTTGTTATTATTTAAATTTGTGAATTTATGAAGATTTTTGTCTACTACTCATTAAATAGAATAGCTTAATCAAATCGGGTTGAAAAATAAAATTTTGCCCTGAAATATTATAGTATTTTATTATCTTAAATATTCTTGAAAATTTTATCAAATTAAATTTCAGAAATGAGAACGTAAGATGTTGTTGATGATAATTTTGATTTCGCCTAGGATACATATTTTTATATTTTTTAAATTATATATAATGTTTCTACTTACTCATCGTCCAATATAGAGATAAATTAAATTGGAATGTTTTCCGTAGCTTTTGTATTGTGTATATGTGTTTTGCATTCGCAATGCAATATTTTCTAAACTTTCTTTTTTATTGGGTGATTTATGTGTTAACATTCTATTTCAAGAATTTTGATTTTTGTTTTTATGTACGCATCTATTTGTATGTCATCATTCCTCATTTGCAAATACATCTTAACAAAAGTAGAAGTTAGTAAAATCACAAAAGCCTTGCTCTAGAGGAGATTTGGTGTGACACCCTTCTAAAGGAGAGTTTTGTTTTGGTAGTTGATAGTTTGATAGTGTTATAGATTAACATGTACCTACATATTAATTAACTACAAGGACTTAAGTGTTCTAGCTTTGTTTGTTTGTTTTTTTTTTTTTTTTTTTTTTTTTTTTTTTTTTAATGTTTGTAAATTTTTCAGTTGCTAATCTTATGATATTTTATTTCGATTATATAATAGATTTATTGTTATCAATAACCAATACTTACTATTTGAAAAAAGAAAATGTACTAAGAAAACAAAATAAAACCGCAAATTCAAAAAAAAAAAAAAAAAATTAAGAAAAAGATAGCAAATAAATGAAAAGTTATTTTCCCTCGAGTATAAACATTTCTTTTTTACTTGACTTTGTGGTTAGTTGAATTTTTAACAACTTTTATGAATAGTTTTCATACTTAGTTTTGACAATAAAGTATGAATGACAACAGTGATTCAAGTTCCAATTTTAATTTGATAAAGTAAATTGATTTAAAACATATTTGAAATTGAATTTTGGACCTAACCTAAAGTTACTCACTTTGAAGGTGATTTTTGTAAAAGTTATTAATAGGGCTCTAAATTTCAAAATCGTCTAGAAGCACATCATATCACTTTTCTCTTCTTTTGGAATCTGAGTCACAGGTGGTTAGATCACAAGGATTTTCCTTAATTTATTCATAATAAATGGCTCAATGTACATAAAAGTAGATACTGAGGCTTCATATTAATTTGTGGTCATAAAGAAGTATTTGTAAAATGTAATGCATGGAGTAAACATGTCTTCAAAAAAGAACAAAGCAAAGTTGATGAGATTGCACAAGCTATTACATTGATATCGATATCAAGGAAGAACATAGTGTCACTTCTAAAGCAACATACATCAGTCTTCGTATTGCCCTGAAATGAGATCTACAACAGATAACTCTTATGGAAGCAAGAAAGTAGAGACAATTGTCAAATATTCATACACTTGGCTAAATGAAGGTGATGAGAACATTGCTTTCTTTTATAAAACTTTCAAAGCTCCTAGAAGATTCAATTTTATATATGAAATTAGAAGCTGTCGAAATGAAAGCCAAATTCACTAACTACAATATTGAAAGAGCGTTTATTGAATATTTCCAATACATATATACCAATGTTGAGAATAGTACATGGAAGATTGGTAATCTTAATTGGAGGAAAATCTCTATTATCCAAGCTGAAAATCTTCCAATGATATGGAAGTAATTAGTTGCATTAAAGCTTTAGGTCATAACAAAAGGTTAGGACTTGAAGACTTCACCATAGAATTCTTTAAAAAAAGTTATGGAACATCTTCAAACCTGACACTACAACAAAAATAGGCTCCTATGACTCTAAAAAACAGTCATTACCACCTTTCTTGACTTTTTTTTTTAGTCATTTAATCGCCCATCATCTAAAGTATATAGATGACACATGAGAAATCAATCATCATTGATAGTGTCATGATTTTTAAACATAGTCAACAAAAAAAATGTATTGATATTTATTATAAGTCGTGGAAACCATTTTTCGTGACAATTTTCTACCGTCATTAAATAATGAAAATGTTGACTTTTTCTGTCAAATAAAGAGTTATCTTGACATTAAAATTAGCAACAAATAATGACACTTTAAAGTGTCAATAATACCTTAATTATGACATTTTCTCAAGGTCATTGAATTACATATATTGTCACTTATTTATAGTCATAGAAGTCTGATAGATGACAATATTCTACTGTCATAAAATTACATCCCATGAGTTTTGTCAAATATCAAAGAAACCATTTTAATGATACACGTTATTACACCTGTGTTTCCTTCAGTTTCAACACAAAATATGTACACAAATATAAAAAAGTAACTTTCATATATAATAATATACTTTATATCGTTAATACAAGGAAACTAATAACAACAACACTAGTAACCAAATACTGGGTACATCATTTACAAATTCAGTATTTACAACTAAGTGTTGGCATAATACCAAAAAAAATATATATATATATATACAACACCTATTTAAATATCTTGGTTGGTGGGTTTACTTGCTACAATGGCCTTGTCCAGGAACCTTGTAAAAAAAAAAAAAAAACATTCATTTCGGAATTTAACTCAATATATAAAGGTGAACAGTAATAACAATATGCAAGTGTTATATATATATTGATTGTACTGTGACAATATCATTATGTTATATACATTCACACTGAAAACTCCACTTTAGTCATACAAGTAAACTTCGATGAACACTTTCAAACAAAAATTATACATAGAATCACAATATAACCACATAAATAGGCTCAAAATCACATTATAATCTCACTTTTCAACCTTAATAACATGGATAACCTTCAAATTTAACTTATACACTAGTCTACTAGAAAGAATAAGAGTTGATTGAAAATTTTCTTCGTTTGGGGGGGACAAGTGGAACATAATACAGTAGGAGCAAAACAAATATATAATTTAAATACTCACATTAGTCTTACTCTCCAACCAAACCTGAAAACTACCTAAAAAGTGTCTAAGTGACACTTTCACTCTCAAATCAACATAAAAAGTACCTAGAAGTTTTTCAAGAAACAATTTAACTCACCAAACAACCAAAATAGTTCATATTGTACTTTGATTATCAAAACAAACTATAAAGTTTCCAAAAAGTGTGTAAATGACTATTTGTTTCTCAAAACAACCAAAAAAAATGTCCAAGTGCCACTTTAGCTCTAAAAGCCAACCAAACAATTTTAAAAAAGTGTGTAACTGACACATTGATTCTCAAAACAACTTAAAATACTTAAGTGCAACTTTTACTCTTCAACCAAACTAAAAACTACCTAAAAAGTGTCTAAGTGACACCTTCACTCTCAAACCAACATAAAAAGTGCCTAAAAGTTTTCCAAGAAACAATTTAACTCCCCAAACAACCAAAATAGTCCATATGTGCACTTTGATTATCAAAACTAATTAAAAAGCACCTAAAAACTGTCTAAGTGACACATTATCAAAACCAACTCAAGCATATAATAATGACACTAAATGAATGAATTGGCTATCATAAGTGCAGGATCGCCACACATAATATATATGCATTTATAAACAGAGTTTGAACTTTAATACCTAAGTATTTAAAGGTCTATCATCTTCCTGTTCTTGCCCCAACAATCTTTTAGTGATATGAGAATGCAAACCAACAATCACTGACTTCAAATAAGAGAAGTTGTATCTTCTGCACCTAGAAATGAAATTTTGTTAGTCACGCACTTATTAGAAAGAAAAAAAAATTTACCACAAAATCTAAAATGTTCGACACTACTACAATTCTTACCTTCGTTGACGGCCAAAAAATGTCATAGTCTCATCCACCTTTCACCACATGAATAGCCTAGAATCTTGTTATCTACAAGAAGATAAATATATTAGAGAAGATAATCCTAAGAAGTTATATAATTAATTTTAATAAATAATAAAAAGTATAAATGTTAGGCAATTACATATCCTTATAAATTGCATCATAAATATGAATTTTCATATCTAACAATAATGTTAGTCACTTATACAAAGAAATTATATATAAGAAGACTAGTAACAAAATTTTGGTTAAATCATTACAGAGCAACTAAATACAACAAGTGTTGCAAAAAAAAAAAAAAAAAAAAAAAAAGTGTTAGCAATATCCCAAAAAAAAAAAGTACATATAAATAACTTGCTTGGCGGTTTCTTCACTTCAATGTATTTGTTCAAGACCTAGTGAAAAAAAACAACATTTATTTTAGAATTCAACCCAATCCATCAATGTCAACAATAATAACAATACTCAAAGCCACAATATAATCACATAAATAAACTTAAAATCACATTATAAACTCCATGAAAATAGTTACATAAACAATTTGTCCAAACTTTTTTAGGATATAACAACCAAATTATCATGGACTAATCAAATTATAAGCATAAAACTTAACAAGCTTATATGAAAATGATCCTAAACTTGTTGATAAAAAATCCAAAATAAAGAACAAATAAATATAATAACCATACTCCAAAACTTAAAATGACAAAAGTGAGTAGTATAACAACAAGAGTTACAACTTTCTCAAACAGCTACAAACAAAGAAAAATTTGACCAATTTGATAAAACTAGCTACAAATGAAATATGATGAAATCATATACACGTGAATGGAATATCTTTCTTTAAAGTTACCTAGTATCTTGTTTGTATGAAACAATTTTGTTAGAAATATGGGTAGTTCTCTAATGAGAAAAAAAATCAACTGAAAATGTAAAAAAGAAAAAGAAAAGCAAAACTTATACCTTATTAATGACATCTAAACTTGTCAACTGTAATGTTAAGAAAAAGAAGGAATCAACGAATATATAATCTAAAATAAAAGAAAGCTGAATTTCATTTTAAAATATACCAAGTATAAAACTTGAAAGATTTGAGGAAGAAATGGCAAACCAAAAGGCAATAAAATGCATTCATTCCAATAACAACCACCTAATCACAATAGCCAACAATAGTACAAGAGAAGATAAGAACATGGTTGATTGAACAAACAAACAACAAAAATTAGCTTCTTTACTTATTCAGAAATATCTCATCAAATGAATAGTGTGCAATATATCAAAAGATCAAAGTGTAAAACTCTGCTAGATTTCCAGCACCAACAATCTAGAAGTCATTAATAATATCAACAAGAACAAGGCAATTCATAGCATTTATGGTCAAAACCTATAACAATTGTGTACACTTCAAAGAAAATCAAAGTCTCAAAGTTTATTCATCATTCAAGTGTTGTTTAAAAAAGCTCCCAAGTGTTGTTTCAACTCTTAAAACCACCTACAACGATTTTTTTTTTTTTTTTTTAAAAAAGGTTGCTTATTGTCCTTTTGACTATTGAAAATACATATAAAGTTCCTAAGAAGTGCTTAAGTGATACTTTAAGTCTCAAAACCACCTAAAAAAATGTCTAAGCATCACTTTGACTCTCAAGACTACATAAAAAGTATAAGAAAATTACTATGTGTTGCTTCGAGACTCTCAAAACCACCTAAAACCTTAGTGGTTAAGTGTTCTTTTGATGAAGAAGAACACATATAAAGTTCCTAAAAATTCCCCAAGTAAGACTTTAACTCTTGAGACAATGCATAAATATCATTTTGACCATGAAAAACACATATAAAGTTTCTAAAAAGTGCCTAAGTGACACTTTAACTCTCAAACCTACCTAAAAAGAGAATAAACATCACTTGATGAATTGTTTTAACAAATGAAAATTTAGCCAATTGTTGTACAAAAGAGTAAACTAGAATTTTAGTTAACCTAAATGGATTTTTACAAATGAAAGTTCAAATTGATCACTCCGACCCACTAATACAATATAACATTGTAAGAAATGAAAGTAAAGCATAATGTTGAATATATACAACCTTGGTAGCATTAAGATATATCGTTCTTTCCAAGAAAAACTCTTCCTACATACATGAAAAAACAAATGAACGATTTTCCCAAATATAAAGAGAAAAGAAATCCCTAAATAATCTCATCCAAATAAACTTCAAAACTATAAGAAGCAAATCAACTCACCTCAAAAGGCGACGACATTGAAGTGACGGAGGCAGACGAGCAAGCAAAGACCTTGGATGGTGACAACGGCGGCGACGAGCAGGTGTGCAACGGCGGCAGCTACGGGTAGGTCTGCAACGGCGGCGACAACGAATAGGTGTGCAACGACGGTAGCGGACATCCCTAGAGGTGGTAGCGTCTAGTGCGGCAATGGTGAGAAAAAATTAGGGGGAAATTGAGAGGGGGAGAGAAAACAAAAAAATAGGGGGAGTGTTTTAGAGGGAAATTAAAAAGATGGGGGAAATAAAATAAAAAATGTGAGAAAAATAAAGTGGGGGAGGATTTTAAGAAAGTGTGGGAAAAACTAAAATGTGGGATTTCAGTAATTTTTACCTACAAATTTTAACTTCCCTCCTTTTCTCAAAATTTGAAATATTAAAAAATATTAATGACTATTAAAATTTGTCACTTTTTAATGACTGTTAATTGTAGTCATAATTTGGTGATACAAAAAAAATGTCAAAATAGTAAAAAAAAATCGAAAATTCACATCTTTTCCCGCCAAAACCGTATTTTTTATTTTCTTACATTTAATGACTGTTTTTTTCAATCATTAATTAATGACACAAAAAAAAAGTCATCAATTCCGACAAATCTGAAAAACTTCGTTTTTTCCCGCCAAAAACATGTGATTTTTGCTTTAATGACTGTTTTTTCTCTTTCTCCTATATTTCTGCTACTGTACTAGAGTCATGGAAGGTGAAATTTGTTGTAGTGTGAGTTGTAAATATGTTCCATTTATTATTATTATTATTATTATTATTATTTTTTAAGAAAAGCATTGTGAATAAGGTTGTCAATACTACCTATATTGCTTTAATATAGAAGAAGCTTGCTCTTCAAAAAGTTTCTGAATTCTGGCCCATAAGTCTCACTACAAATATTTACAAAATCCTTGCTAAAGTCTTTGCAGAATGACTTAAAAAGGTACTCCCTTATACTATATGTCCCAATCAAGTTGCATTCATGAATGGTAGACAAATCATTGATCCCATCCTCATTGCTAATGAAATTGTAGATTTTTGGGAAGTAGTAATTCCAAGAGCATTGTTATTAAACTAGACATTAAAAAAGCTTTTGATATGATCAACTGGAACTTTCTCTTATATATGTTGAATCTCAGGGGATTCAATGAAAAGTGGATTGGTTGGATTTATGTTTGCATCTTTACTGTCAACTACTCCATTGTTAGTTCTTGAAAAGAGCTAATTTAATATCCCTAATCTCACTTGCTTGTTATAATGTGCTTAACTATTTCTAATTGTAGATTTTCGAGCAAGTCATATCTTTAGTTTCATACACCTTTCTCTATCCACACCAAATGTCACACCCCCACCTAGGTACCCTCCTAACCCAGGAAGAAGTGTGATGACAGTGGACACCAACCCTCTTACGACATCCACTGTCAACCATAAACTCATATGCTACCTTTAGTCTCATCGTCATAAATCACATTTCATATGCTCATATGCTTCCTTTAGTCTTACCGTCATATATCACATTTCATAATCATACTCTTGTGACCTTTCATACATTACAACACTAAATATAAGTTCACATGCTTCCATCCGTCTTATTCTTATTATTCACATACTTTTGCTCAGTTTGTATATATAAATATATATCGAAACAGCTCATTATACCACACATGGAACACACATAAAGTTCATAGAATTCGATCATTTAAGCATTTATCAACAAATATTATCAAGAAACTATGTTAGGACTAAACAGTTTTAGATAGAAAGTCACTCACGACTTGTCATAGGCCTTGAGCGGATTGTACACCTTTCCTAGCTCTTCTTGACCTGTAAATCCACATTTCTCATGTTAGACTTCCCTAGAATTCCTTTCCATAATCATTAAGTTTGCATAATCAGACTCCAAACATGCTTCATCACCGAGACTCACTTCTCCCAAAACAACTCATAATGAACGAGATATAGATAATCAGCGAGACTACTAGCGAGATTGGGCTACAAATATGCAGTACTAGCGAGACCACAGTGAGCGAGACTAGCGAGATTCACCTTGAGTAGCGATTCCTAGGGACACTTAGCAAGATTTGTGAGACGCGTAGCTCTCTGCGCTACCAGCGACACTCGTCTCGCTACTCACTCTCCAACTTCTCACCGACACTACAGTTTCAGCGACACCCAACAGCCACAGTTTCCTCTTTTCCTCTTATTCCCACTTCTACTTGATAAAAATCGTATTTCCAGCCAAATTCAGAACTTCTTGCCTCTACAAACTTGTAAAGAAATAGGTACTCTAACTTACCTCAAAATTTCAGAGTATAATTTCTCTCCGTTTGGGAGATATTCTCAAATAACACCGAGTTGCTCTCAATCGCCTAGCAAACCAGTAGTAATCACTTCCACCTACAATTTTACATATTTCCTCTCAAATTCAGGTCAAACATCCTTTATAGAAATGGTTAAAAATTGAGTTAACTTACTAACCTTAAAATTTCAACCCTATCTTTGACTTCCTCAGCTCGCTCTTCTCCAAACACTAGACCATGCTCAGATTTCACGATTGCAGTCAAACTTTCTGTTCCAGCTTCAGTTACACCACCAAAACCAATAGAATTCTACTTGAATTCGATATGAACACCTTCTTCTACTTTCCCTCCTTGCTCGTCTGCAAAATAGAACCGACTCGAGCTCTGGAATGTGTTTAAAATGATTAAACACTCAGCTCACTCCTTTATATAGGTCGCCGACTTAACCTCCACTTTCTCCCTTTATTTAATTACTTTAGTTTCCATTTATCAAAATAACGCAACCTTCTTTAGCATACTCGGTTACTGGCTCAAGTGCTTAACAAGCTTAGACGCATCACAACCTTGAACGCATACCCACACAATGCTACTTCCAACGCCGGCTAGGCTAGCATCGTCCAACGCATGCTTCTTCACACAACCTCACCAACGCATGACTTCAGCTCATCAACGCATAGCAACCCTTAACGCATGCTACCTTCATGCCTACAACAACAATCCACACACAACTACCTCCAACGCATGACAACAACCTTCAACGCATAGTAGCCCTCTTCAACCTTACCAACGCATAGTTGTGGCCAACACTTAACAGTTTTTGCTCCTTCACTCTCGGCCACCATTCCTCTTTACAACACATAACACATGACTTCTTCCTAGCTTGCCTTCTCCTAAGGCTAAGCATGTCTTACAAGTTAGGGCTTACACCAAACCCCCTCCCATTTCTCACTATAATTAGGAAATTGACTATTTGAAACATATCTTGTGCTTCCCTACAGATGGACCGAGACTTGCCTCTTGTACTACTCAGTAGTATAGGTAGTAGAGTTTGATATTTATAAATTTTATTTGAGTGATCGAGAGAGGATTATGATAGTCTCCCTTTGGTCCCATCAAATTGGCGTCATTGTTGGGCAAGCCAAATGTTTTGTTTAGTTAAGTTTTTAGATAGAACATTCTTTTGCTTTTTATTTGTTTTTATTTTCTTATGTCAGGTTTGCTATGGCAAAAGAAGAATGTTGTATATACTACACACCGTGTTTAAGGCAAGCAACTTAGCAAGAAGAAGAAGAAGGCCAAGCAGATTTTTAAGCTCAGAAGTCTCCTTGGTGATCTGACCACTTCTTTCGAGTGTTGCCTGAAATACAATTGCATAAATTTGAGATGTGTAGAGTTTGTTTTCCTAGGGTCATTCTTTTGAAGAGTGCCCGCGTCTGCAATGGAGCCTGAGGCCAACAACCATCGCTTGGACAAAACCATAGTACTATGACCATCCTGGCATCTTTTAGAGTAGACCACCCAAGGTATTTTTTTTAGAAGTTATAGTGTGAGAATTGCTTAACCACTAGTTCTCTATGCAACAAGATTGTCTTCGTATCTAGCATGAAAATCTCCAATTTGAAATGGAGATTAGAGCTGAGATGCAACATTTAAGTGACCAACTTGCTTAAATAGCTGATTTAGTTGGGAGGCTCGATGATACCCTGCTGCAACTCCATGTCCTTGAAGCTACTGAGGTAGCCCATTGTGAGGTAACTTACTTCAATGAGGAGGTGGATGACATGGATCTTACATCATGGATAGGACCGGATGTCAAGACAGAAGAAGAACCCAACATTTCAACTGAAAATTTCCAGGTGATGGAGTTAGTGGTTAGAAGACCTCATCCTGTTCTACCCTCTGGTATTTCATGCATTTTTTTATATTATTCTTTTTGTTCTCAAAAGTCACTTGCATATTTTCTTTCTTTAGACTCTTTAGAGTTATTTGAGTCTTTTTATTCTTTTAGTTATTTGAATCTTTTTATTCTTTCTTTTCTCCCTTTTTTATCTTATGTAGAAAGCACAAATTTGATCTGTCTGGTGCACTTGAAAAGTTCAAGAGCCTTATAGTCTTCCCTGACTATATTGACTCATCTAAGAAGGGATTAGAAAACTATGAGAATTTCTACGTACATTAACAGGTTATATATAGGTTACCGTGAAGAAAACATCAATGCAATATTAGTTTTCACCTAGGTTGATTGAGTTTTTTAAACACTTCTAATTTTCACATGTGTAGACTTTTTCAAATGTTTGATTAAAAAGAGAGATAAAAAAAAAAAAAAAAACCATATACTACACGGTTTTACTTAGGATAGTAACTATCATATAATTAAATCACTTAATTTAAAAATACCCTACATCCTAAAATAACTCGGAAGTAGGGGTAAAACAAAGAAAATAAAAGGAAGATGAAGAATAGTGTTGGAAAGAAAATAAGTGAAAAAAAAGAAAAGAAATTGTTTGGAAATGAAGTAATTAAAAGAGGTTAGATTAGATATTGTTGGAATGTGTCGCTTCATAAATAACAGGTTGGAGAGAATGAAAAACAAATCTTAAAATCACCCGTCAGACAAGGGTTAGTGTCCTCTTCTAGGGGTGCAACAACCAAACTCCATCCACCTATTTTCCTTTTTCTTTATTATTATTATTATTATTATTATTTATTTTTACTTTTTTTTTTTTTTTTAATTTAAAAAAACTTTTACTATTACTTATCTTCAACACTTCCCTACACCCTCCCACACTACAGTGCAAATTACAATAAATGGACTATGTTTCTCTCTCTACTGTTCTCCATGACAAATAATTCATGCATGACAGTGACACTTTTTGTTGAGAGAGAAAGAGACATATATTTAGTCATCATTTAGAGAGACACATAATATAATTCCCATTTTTAGAAGTAATTGTTTGAGGACTATAAGGAAAATATACTTAAATATATTCCCATTCATCACTAGAAGAAATTGGGAGAACTTCCTAGTACTATATGGTAGTATATGTGAAAATTTTTGGCACTACAAACTATGAATACTCCTTTTATTCAAAGTATGATAAAAATAAAATTGACAAACAAAGAATTATAAGGATCTACGTAATTTGTCAATAATGTGTTAGCTATGTTTACAAATAGATGGAGGAGCAATTATATTATTTATAGAAAATATTAGAAAATACACATACAAAATTAATAATAAGATTAAAAAAATTTCTATATGACACCCCTTATTTAGGGCCAAAATCTTAATTACATATAATATGTATACTCGACAGCTCCTACCAAACAACAGATTCAAGACATTCCAACAATTAAGAATTCCCACGTAATGAATTGCTTGTCATTTTGACAACATTTAGTAAATTGACTGAAATTACACTTAATGCAACTCATTAGTTTAAACTTTTAACTTTAAATTTTAATGGTGAGAATTAGTGTTAGACACCTAATAAAAGGGGAATTTCAAAAAATATTGCTGATAATTTTTATATTTTATAAATATCACCTACAGGTAAATTTTAAACTTACGTCATACTTATATTATTAAGAAGCAACTACATTGTAACAGTCAGTAAGAGAATTCGAATAATTTTATATTATTTAAGGATGTGAGGAGAGAGAAATAACCCTCTTTGAGATAGAGAGAGAGGGAGGTGGGGAGAAGATTTATGATTAGGAGCTTAGGACAAAGGGATAATAGTTGAAAAATGTGGATATGGACAGGCCAAAGTGTGAGTAAGTTATGGGTGTTTGTTTGCAGGCTCCCCCACAGATAAAAACTTTCATGAATTTAAATTTTAGAGAAAGGGAAAAATAAAAATAAAAATAAATAATAAAACAAACTGATGATTCAATCTGACAAGAAAAGACTAGTGTCCAAGTGGGGATGAATAAATGGGTGTGGAGAGTGGCTATACTTGCCTATGTGTGTGGGATTTTTTTCTTAGATTATATTAAAATATTCCTAAATGAATTAGTTCCACATCCAAATTTTATATTTGAATATAGACCTAACACAAATATTATTAATTAATTAATCAACAATAATAATGTCAATATGTCTATCATTAAAGGGCTTAATCCTTCAACTTCTGAAAATAAATCATTTAAAAAAATAATTTGAATTTTAAAACATTTTCAAAATATATTTTAAACAAATTTTATTTAAACTCAAATATTTTCTTTTTTTAAAAAAAAAAAAATTATTTTTTTATTTAGTCAACCCAATCCAAACAGTCACTTAAATTACAAGTTTAGTTTATGAACTTTTATTTTATTTTTTTATGTTTAAATAGTAACTAAACTTTAAATTTTTAAATTTTGTGTCCAATAAATCTTCAACCTAAAAAAATGTCAAATAGATTCCTAAAATTTTTTAATTTTGTATTTCATAGGTCGTCTTTAACATGTTTAACATTTTTTTAAAAAAAAAAAAAAAATCACAAATCTAGTTATAAATTAGAGGTAAATGGAATTTTGTATCTAATAAGATATTAAAATTTCAATTTTGTGTTTAATAAATTATGAGATTTGAAAACGTCATATAAGTTAATGAACTATGAAACACAAAATTAAAAATTCAAAGACTTAATAGACACATATTAAAAATATTTTGGAGACTCATTAGACACACTTTTTAAAATCCAAACACATATTATAAAAAAAGTTAAATTTAAAAACTTAATAATCATTAAATAAGAGTTTATCAGAAAATCAAAAATTTAGGAATTAAAATATCGAATAAGGTTCTATAAACTTAATTAGGTAAAGAATTAAAGTTCTCTATTATTTATTTATTTTTATAGATTTTATTTTACGAACATATTAGATTTTGATATACACTACCACGTTTTTAGGGACGAAATTATAGTCACGAAACACTAACTTATAAAACTAATTAATCACGTTTACACATCAAACTAATTTATAAAACACACTCATTTTCCACAGATTTTTCCCATTGCCAATTGTCATTATTGTATACACTTGTAATTTTGACCCATTTATTGAGAATATCTAATTAATTACACACTCTTAATCAAAAGTCCAAAATGGAAGCCCCATTGGGAAGGTCAGAGAGGGGTTCAGAGTCTTTGTTTATGCATAATACTCAATTAATACAATTTTGAAACTTGGGTGGGTATACAATGATAAGTCTTTTTTTTTTTTTTTTTTTTTTTTTTTTTTTTTTTTGAAATAATAATATAGTAATAAGTTTGTTTTTAGATTACGAAACTGCTCATGTTTAATTTATACACATCCCATGTGTTAGGGCCTTTACTTAATTATATATCTATGTAGCAATTCCCATCAATTCCATTTGACCATCGGCCCCAATCTGATTTCAAATCTCTATTTTTGGAATATTTGGATCCTATACTAAGATCCATTATAATAGCTCTAGGTTTTTTTTTTTTTTTTTTTTTTTTTTGTGATAGGAATATTGTTAATTATATGATTTAAATTCATGTATTATAGGTATAATTTAATCTGACTAGTTGGGGGACTTGTCTATTTGGGGAGGGTGTGTGTAACTAGTAGCCTAGTGTTAAAACCCTTATTTATTTAGTTCTATTGGTTGAGAATATGATCAAATTAAAGTTCCACGTTAGCTAGATAAATGAAAGACCATTGGTATATAAGTGACGATAACTAACTCTTTTGGTACTAGACTTTTTGAGGTGAAAAAAAAAAACAAAAACTATAAAAATTTATGCTCAAAATAGACAATTGTAGAGATATTTTAGAGGATTGTTGTCCTATATTAAATTAATGTTCATCTGAGAGAACAGATAAAAGGGTATATATTTTGGTCTATTTTTTTTAGGTTAATAAACAAGACACATGTCTAAATAGAGAACAAAAGGGTGATGTCGCTTATATATGCTTAGGCACTCATTATTCCGTCTCAGAAAGGGGCAAGGGTGGAGCCAAATACCCTTTTTAGTGACAGGCAATATATTACAAATTTTAGCTTTTCACTTTAAAATCTCAAATGTTTCATTTAATTTCCTAACAATTACTCCTTCCTTTCATTTTTGCTATGCCTATGAATATGAGAAGTAGGGTTGAAGACATTTTTTCTTCTTAACTATGTTATATGAGTATGACACATCATTATTGAGAAGATAAATACAAAAGAGAAGTCAGAAGAAAGTCTTTCAATTTAGAAAAATACGATCTATCGTCTTGTTTGTTCTTAATTTTTTTCTAGTTTGGGTTCAAGCTACATGACTTTGACTTGGAATTTTTTCAGTTGTATTAAGACCCAAGTGAAGCAAAATCCATATGTATAAGCATAAAACGAGGGAGAAAAAAAAATATATATATATTTGTAAGCTAAATTGAGATATAAATGAGGGACAAATAGGATCAAGAATATATATTTCATCCCTTGTCCTAACCCCTGCCTTGATCCATTTCATGTCTCGCTCGCGGTTTGCCTCTTAGTCTTTCCTTTTATCTTTTTAATTTAAAGTTTTCAAATTCCAACAAATTCTTCATGGAGAATCCCCTCTCTAATGCCCCAAAAAATTAATGGACATTTTGTAATTTTGGAGCGAACGAAAATTAAATGAAGGTGGAGATATAATTAAGAACTTGAAAATCATTGTCCATGATCTTTGTGTTTTCCCCCGCTCTGTATAAACATCTCCAATGACAAGGTTTTGCTTGATTTAAAATAAAACTCAATAAAAAATACCCACCAAAATTAGTTCCAACCATTTTATTTTATTTTATTTTTTCCCCAAAAAAAAAAAAAAAAAGGGTTATTTCACCTCTAATTACTTGAGCTCTCATTCACAGACACCCTATAGGTTTCTTAAATAAGTTTTTTCAATGATTTTCTCTAGAAAAAGCACATCATTATAAATTCTTAAGGTTTCTTTTACAAATGTTATATCCTTTCTTTATTTATCTTTTAAAAATATTCAAATAATTGGAAGAATGATTCTAAAAAGTGAGAAGTAACAAATAAAAAAAATGTTATTAAAATACACTCATTTCTTTAAAAACAAAAAATAAAAGAAATTAGAAATGTTACATTATAATGAGATGTTTTCAAGAAAAGCCATTGTTAAATTAGCCTTACATTAAAGGAACGAGTCAGTCAATTTCAACTTGCAAGTTAGAATTTCATCAAGTTTAAATCTTATGTACATGTGTAATTAATGACTTATTAATTTTCTTATGCTGTTTAATATATAACTTCAATGACTGTTGATATATCAAAGAAAGAGAATCAGCTAAAAGAGAAAACAATCTTGTAATAATGATCATAATCTTTTGCACAAACTATCTAAAGAGAAGTAGTTGTATGGTGAGATTTAATGGACTTATAGTCTCTCTTAATTTCTATTAGAAGTTTGGATTAGGACACTATCTTTTGGGTTAGAATCTAAGAAGTAACACAATGCAAGTTTCAACTCAAAGTAAATAATATCATATTGTTATAGAATACAAACATATCTCATGTCATATGCAAGCAATGAAAGGAATTAAAAGAAAACATATATGAAACGATCAAACGAATGGGTGTGTCTAGATTGGAAGTGGAAGTTCAAACTTTTGTAACTACTGAACACCTTGATTTTGAGCAGTTGAGGGCAAAGTTGAAATAGAATGTGAGAAAAGGACATATGAGGAGTTCCAATAATATTCTGTTTGAAATTGATTTGGGTTTAGGCATGACAAATGTAAATGGTGTCCTTCCATATGCTATTATTTAACAAGTCTTTTCCGTGTGTACGTGTGTCTTAAAATATTTCTTCACTCAGTCTTTAAATAATTATAAATATTATTAATTTTTTATATACCAAAAAAAAAAAAAAAAAACCTAAGATTGCCCCCTCGCTGTTTCACCTCATTTATGACACTGAGAAGGAGAGAGGGAGAGAGGGAGTTGTGTGTATAAATCTTGAATTTGGTTTAGAGAAAAGAAATGATTTCTCTCATTTTGTTGCTTTGACCATTCACATTCTTCAAATCAAATCCCTTTTTCTTTAGTGTTAGCCATGGAAAAAGCTCTCTTAATCTTCTTCTTCTTCTTCTTCTTCTTCTTCTTCATCTCTCATGCATGGAGCTTCACCATTTCCATTCATTTCTAACCCAAAAACAAATTTAAAACCCTCTTCCCCCTTCATTATTCATTCATTATTGTTACATATACCTTCATTTTCATATAATATATCCTTCCCAAAATGGGTTCAATCAATTGGCTTGGCTTCTCTCTCTCCCCTCAACACCAACCCTCCGACCACCCTCCCGCCGCCGCCCCCTTCACCTCCGACCAAATCTCCCCCTCCGACGTCTCCGCCGTCTGCTTTGACAACCTTCCTTCTTCATATGGTGTTTATGAACCCTTCAACCGCAATAATCACTCTCAAGGTCCCTATTTTTTTTTTTTTTTTTTTTTTGGGTATTTTTGGTTGATGGGGTTTTTGGAAACTCACGTTTAATCAAAACCCATTTGCTATTTTTTTAATGTTTTTTCTTTTTTTCTTTTTAATTTTTGTAGATTGGAATAGTATGAAGGGTTTAGGGTCGACTCAAAGTTCGGATTTTTCTGCTTTAATCGAAACCCAACACCAACCAAAGCTTGAAAATTTCCTCGGTCACCACTCTTTCACCGACCACGACCACGCCGCCGCCGCCGTCTACACCAATGCATCCGCCAACTACATGTTCCAAAATTGTTCTTTGGAGCTTCCATCTGAGGCTGGCGGCGGCGGCGGCGGTGGAAGACCCAACGCCGGTAACGGAAACACCAACAACACTAGCTCTATTGGGTTATCTATGATTAAGACATGGCTAAGAAATCAACCGGCGCCGCCGCAAGCGGTGACCAAGAGTGGCGGAGATCACGACGGTGTAGTTGGAATAGGTAATAATATTACAAGCCCACATACTTTATCACTGTCGATGAACACTGGTCCCCCACCGCAGTCGCAGTCCTCCGGCTCGGCGGCTCTACCACTTCTCACGGCCAACGGCGGCGAAAGCTCTTCCTCCGATAACAAACAAGGCAAATCTTCCGCTGCCGAGCTGGACGCTGAAAACGGCGCCGTTGAAGCTGCCCCTCGAAAATCTGTCGATACATTCGGACAAAGAACTTCCATCTACCGCGGAGTAACCAGGTTTCATTTTTTTCTTCTTTTTTTTCTTTTCCTTTGAAAAAAAAAAAAAAAAAATTTATTCTGTTAATATTAATTAATCTCTTCATATTAATAATATTAATGCATGTTTGTTTCTCTGGAAAAATTTGTGATTAATTTTTTTCTATTTCAGGCATAGATGGACAGGAAGATATGAAGCTCATCTCTGGGACAATAGTTGCAGAAGAGAAGGACAGACTAGAAAAGGAAGACAAGGTAATTAATTAATTAAGTGTTTAATTACCTAATCAATGGAGAAGATCTAATTTTTTTTTTTTTTTTCTCTTCATTCTTTTGAATATTCATTTATTAATTATTGTGTCTGATTTCAAATCAATAAATCATTGATTATATAATTTCTAATTTTGAGTTTTATTATGGTTGTGTGTGGGATCTTATCAACTCATGTGGGGCTTCATTTCCACTACAAAAAAATGCAGTCTATTTGGGTAAGTAATACAAAAGCCTTTCATCTTTTTTTTTTTTTTTTTTTTTTTTCTTTCCCTAATCTAATTTTATTTGTAACTTTATGATTGTACTTTTATTCAATTGACATGAAAATCTCTCACTTATATTCAATTTGGTGTTATTTAATTTGGCATATAATTAAACAGGAGGTTATGACAAAGAAGAAAAGGCTGCTAGAGCTTACGATTTAGCGGCACTGAAATACTGGGGTACCACAACCACAACAAACTTTCCAGTAAGGTTTTTCTTCCTTCCTAATATCTAATCCAGCTTAATTATATTCTTTACCTTTTAATTTTATATCTGAAATGTTAATTGTCACATCAAAATCGATTTGGATGTCTGGGAGTGAGTTTTGTGTTAGTGCAGTGAGATGTAGAATATTGATTTTGTTTATAATTTTCTTGTTACTAACAATTGAATTTTAAAAATTGTAGATTAGTGATTACGAAAAAGAGTTAGAAGACATGAAGCACATGACTCGGCAAGAGTTTGTTGCGTCTCTAAGAAGGTACAAACACAAGTTGCTAACTGATCTTAAACATTAATGTGTATTATATTATATAGTTTTATTCCTATAGACTTTGAATTTTGAATGTATAATTTATGCTTTTTTTCTTATTATTAATTAACTTTGAATAAAATTCTGTGTATTGTAACGGGAAATGCAGGAAGAGTAGTGGGTTTTCTCGAGGAGCTTCAATTTACCGCGGAGTTACAAGGTAAATTTTAATTTTTAACCCACTCCCTCTCTTTCTCACACACATCTTATAAACTATTATATTCTTTTATGATGCATTTATACTTGACTAATTATTTTAAAGGATAAAATTGCCAAAAAAAAAAAAAAAAACAAGTATTTTTAAATATAGAAAAAAAGTTTTTTAAACTACTAGACAATGATAGATTATTTCTTTTTACCTTTGCTGTAATTATAGGTTTACTTATTTTGTTATATTGTTATATATTGAAAACAAATTTTCCTTTTTAATTTTACCTTTTAAAATTTATCATTTTTTTAAAGAATCGAAGACGAAAAATCAGTTGCTATTTTTATTTTATTTTTGAAATTTGGCTAAGATTTGTAATATGTTTTTCTTTTTTTTTTTTTTTAAAATAATTTTCGAGATATTATTTATGCACTATATTTGTTTTTTTTACTAAAATTTTATATTAGTTTCTCTAAGTTTCTTATTTTGGATATATATTATTCCCCTGGTTTAAGATAGAAAATATCACTTGTCTCTCACGTGCATTTTCCCAATTATTTAATTTTTTTTCTATATATTATGTTTAAATAAATAAATTTGTATATGGCGGTTGGTGACAGACACCACCAGCATGGGAGATGGCAAGCAAGAATAGGGAGAGTTGCGGGGAATAAAGACCTCTACTTGGGAACTTTCAGTAAGTCAATCATTATCATCATTCTTATTATTTATTAATTACTATTATTATTTTGCTTCACAACATCAAACAAATTAAAGACCTTTTTTGGGTTTAAATTAAAACATTTGACTAGTGACACTAGTCAATAGGCCTTTTTTCAATTTAATCATATAGAGATTTTAACATTTTGAACCAATGTAGGCAAATAAAAATAGGGTATCCTCCTACAACTCTTGGAGTTCAAACTCGTATTGATGTATTTTTTTTCGTTTTTTTCTTTTTTTGAAAAATTATGAACTATAAGACAATTGTACCATGTCGTAACTAGTTGAGTTGTGTCTAAATTTACTAATTTATTACTTTTTTTCGTTATGTTGTATCTTTTCATTCGAAAATTTTTTTAATTAATCGATTTATCTTCTAATTAATTCCATATAAAATAGACCAATAAAAGATAATTTGTGAAAAAAAAACTTCCGTAGTGTATGCATTGACAAAAGTTTCATATAAAGTAATCTGGTAAAAAATTGACGAGTTTAGTAAATTTAAAGAGTTTTTGAGGAATAATAATGTATATTTCAGGTACACAAGAGGAAGCAGCTGAAGCATATGATATAGCCGCTATAAAGTTTAGGGGACTAAACGCAGTGACAAACTTTGACATGAGCCGTTACGATGTAAAAGCCATTCTTGAAAGCAACACATTACCTATCGGCGGCGCAGCCAAGCGCTTAAAAGACATCGACCACTCCGACATCCCTCTCGACCCCCAACGAACAGACGACACCATAACGTCACACCTCTCTGATGGAATAATAACCACCACCACTGCTCCCTACAGCGGTGGTGGATGGCCCACTCTCGCCTTCCACCACCATCCCTACGCCTTCCACTACCCGTATGCTACCCCACAACAACGGTTGTGGTGCAAGCAAGAACATGACACTACTGCCATCGCCGCCGACAACTTCTTCCCACATGGTGGGGCTATGGACTCGATGGACCACAGCTCGGGGTCGAGCTCCGTGGTTTACAGCAGTGGTAACGGAGATGGGTACAGCGGGAACTTCTTGATCCCAATGGGAGCGGGAGGGGCGGAAGGGAGCAGCAGCAACAACAACAATAGCGGATTGGGAGACATGGGAGAAGTGAATTTATTTGGTAGTTGTTCTAACGTGGATGATCCATACAATGCAACAAGAACGACCAATTTGTATAATTATCATAACCCCTCTCATCAGCTGCAACCACCGCCGCTGTCGTCGGGATTGCAAGGTTCTAGCTGCAACAACTGGCTTCCTCCGGCAAGGTCGGTTTGTCACGGGGGAGCTCCGCCGCCTTTCACCATTTGGAATGACACTTAGAAAAGGAAAACAGAAGAGGAAAAGGGGATGATGTATACTACCTAGCTATGATGAGCTGATTTTGTTCCTTTTTTTTTTTTTTTTGTTTTTTTTGTTTTCTTTTTGTTTTTGGTTAATCTCTGTTGGGTTTAGGCTAACTTAATTATAAGAAAAGTTTTGTTATATATATTTAAGGATCTCAAAAAGCTGAAGTTCATCGGTGGCATTTTTGCTGTGAATTTTGGCAACTTTAGAATTGGATCCTCGGCTAGTTTATATATTTTAATCTACATGTTCATATACCAGCCTTTGTAATTTTTAGTTTTTAACCCTATTTTTTTTGTTGCTTTAAACTACAAGGAATGGTATTTTTTTCTGTTGCAGTTTAACAAATTGAAGTTCCTTTATGTGTTGGCTTTTCTTCTATTCTTTGTTCTCTCTTGGAGTTTATGTAAGAATAAATCATCGAATTGGAAGGCGCTTCATAATTCTTTTCATTCTATTGAAATTTAAATTACATATTTTGATAATATGGACGTGAGAGATTTCAACTTCAAGCTTCAAATTATATCATCTAACTTTTTATTGAAGCAATTGATCCATAAAAAGTACACATTAGTTGTAATTAAACCTTATGGTTATAACTCTCTCGAAGATTGGAATTTATTTAAGGAGAATTGAAAATATAGTATTTAGCCCCAAAGTATTAGCATATATTAGATATGGACAAAATAATTTCAAATATAGCAAAATTTAGATCTAACTCTTAGAGTGGTCTATCATTGGTAGGTAGGAGTATCAGTAATTCTATTATTTGTTATCATAAAAAAAAAAAATAGTGATTCCAAATCATGTTTTTTCATTAAAAAAAAAAAATCATAACTATAATGATCAGATTCTACATGACTTCGTAAGGATTATTTTAGGGATAAATTACTCATTTAATCTTGTTATAAAATTCTCATAAATAATCTCAATCATAACATCTATTTATAATGAAACTATACAGACTATTTATTATGTTTTTTAAGAGAAAAATATTATAGAAAGTGGGATAGTAGGTGGAATCAAGATAGTTGAACATTCTTAGCACCCTCATCATATCTCAATCTCAAATATTTCATTCCATAAAAATATCAATACATAATGCATTTCAACTTTATAAGATCATTTTATCAAACCATAGATTAAATTTCTAACTTTTCAAATTATAGGAACTAAATTCTAATTTTCTCCGACCCAAACAAAATTTGTAATTTAACATTGGTTTAATTTTCTTATTAATAAATTCTAACAAAAACTTATGGTAAAAAAGGTTCCTAACTTTCTTTTCTACCCCCACTTACTATATAAATTAAATTCAAGATTATAAATACATCCTATTTCAACCATATATTTTTTTGGCTCTTTTCAAATATGGTAAAAAGAATCAAAATATTTACAAATATAGCAAAATTTTACTGTCTATCTACGATAGACGGCATATTTAAGATAATTTTTTTTTTTCAAACAGATAAATTTAAAATTATTTTTTGAATCTTAAACCACAGGATCCCACTCGCACCATGCAAGCTTGACAAGACATTCATTTCTCACTACCAACAAAATAAATAAATAAATAGCTTTAGGGAATAAATCGGTCGGCAGATATAAATTAAAAACTTCTTGCAGTTTTGAAAGAAACACGTTTCCTTTTGTTTTTTTCTTTTTTAATTTTTTTTTTTTTTTTTTTTTTTTTTTTTTTAAAAAAAAAAAAGGCACATCAATCATGGTTGGTGGGCTAGCTAAAGAAATATGAAGTTATTTTTTAAAATACTAATACTTGGCTGCAAGATACATCATCTTTATACATCACATATAAAATAAAATAAAATAAAATATTGAAATGAAGAAGGAAGAAGAATTTGTTACCTAACAATTTATAATTGAATAATTAGTTAGATATATAAAGATAAGTGCAATTTAAAATGTTTGTGAGGATATCTTTTGAAAATTATAACACATTTTGGCTACTTAAATTATTGGAGGACCTATCCCTAACACGATGGAAAATAATCTCCATATTTAGAACTCCACATCCGCATATTTAAATTATGTATATACGCTTTTCTATATACATAATTTTGAAAGATACTTAAATGCATCTTAGGTTGCAACGAGCTTTGTGTGCATTCTATCAAGTTGTCCAGACACAAGACAAAAAATATTTTATTACTTTTGTATGTGTGATGAAAGTATCATGCATAAAGAAAATGCACCAAAGTATTGTTCAATTTTTACCTACTATCAACTCATTTAATTTTGAACCATTTCAAGAAGGATTTTCAAGAAGATTTAAATTATTTTTTTTTTTCTTTTTTCGAACATGTGAAATAGAGAAATCTAATCTCGCCATTTTAAAATATATCAAAGGAAAAAAAAAAAAAAAACAAAAACATATTCCAAATACATGCTTAATGGCAAGAGAATATATCTAGGTTTTGAATTTAACCTCCAATGATTATTAGAGCATGATTTAGTATTTTTTTTTTTCACTACAAAATCTGAAAATTAGGAAACAAAACGATCTCTAAAAAGGAAAAGAAAAAGCATATAGATGTGCAAGAAAGGATAGAGAGAAAGAGCCAAAAGAGGAAAGATACAATAGATAAGTTGAAAAAGGAGCATTAAGAGAGCAAAGAGAACTTTGCCTTTTGTAACAGACAGATAGCCAATAAATCAGTAATGTCGAATGTTACTAATTATCACTCAGGTGAAAGAGGAAATAATAGACAATATGAGTTGGATTAATAATGGACATGATTTAAAGTTTTAAAGAGAGCTGGAATTCAGGATGAGTTGCTCCACAACACCTCTCCTCAAAGTAGTATTCTAGGTTAAACAATAGCGTTTTTAAAAATTAAGTCTCTATTAATACTTCTTTCACTCCAAATTTATTTGCTTTGTTATCTAATTTTTACTATTTTTTAAGAAACTAAGTTAAATTTTGAAACTAAAAAAAGTAGTTTTTGTTTTTAAATTTGACTAAGAATTCGATTCTTTTATTTCAAGAAACATGAAAATCATTGTAAGAAATATCTTAAAAAGGCCAAAGGGCCAATGGGTCATGGGTTCAATCCATAGTGGTCACCTACCTAGGATTTAATATCTTACGGGTTTCCAAACACTCAAATGTTGTAGGGTTAGGCGGGTTGTCCAATGAGATTAGTCGAGATGTGTGTAAGCTGGCACGGATACTCACGGATAAAAAAATAAAATAAAATAATTGTAAGATACTGAAGAAACTAGATTTAACTTTTAAAAACCAAACCCTATTTACTAACCATTTGATTTTTTATTTTTTGTTTTTGAAAATTAAGCTTAAATAGACTACTTCCACCTCCAATTTTTTTTCTTTCTTATCTACTTTTTACTAATGGTTTTAAAAAACCAAGCCAAAATTTGAAAACAAAAAAAAGTAGTTTTTGAAAACTTATTTTTACTTTTAAAATTGAGCTAAGAATTCAGCCATTGTACTTAAGAAATGTGCAAATCATTATAAGAAATGGGGAGAAAATAGGCTTAATTTTCAAAATTCAAAACTAAAAAACAAATTGATTACCAAATGAGGCATAAATAGGTACCAATATGAACCTTGATGTGTGACTTTGAGCTTTTATACCCTTTTTGGAATGAGTTGCATAATTTAAAGTTCGCTTGACACAATTTGGCTTTAGCTATGGTTTTGTGAAAATGTCTATATACTATATGATGATCGGATGGAACAAACTTTGTGACTACCAAATTTGATCATGAACAGAATCTCTTTTATTGAGAAAGTAATAGTCACTCCTTTTTATGTGGTTTTTGTCGTGGCATGAAAATTTTAATTGATGGTCTTACATAGACAAGAAACATGTGATTTTCCTTGAATTTTAATGTTTTTAGGAATGAAAGGATTTAATGGTAGTGTTGAAATGTCTTGCATCGTTATTATTATTATTATTTATGTAATAGTAATCGGCATAAGAATGAAGAAGATGGAGGAGAAATAGAAACGGCCAGATTAAGGCTCCAACGGTTAGAAAACAAATAATTCCATAAAAACTGTTTCTTTTTTTTTCGGACGCACGGTTGCCTGAGCCTGCCCGACTAAACGGCAGTAATGTGTATGTGGGGTAAGACCCTTTACTCCCACTCATTCCACTTTTATAAGTCCTCAAAAGTGTTTTTATATATATATATATACCCTCTCACCACTCCTTAATTTTCCAATGTGGGACAAAAGAGATGGGAAACTCCCCGTGTAGCTTTTGGGCCTTGAGCCTAATGACATGTGGGTCATTCCCAATAATCCCCCACGAATGACCTACAGGTATCACAAAATTAAAAGTAATAGAAAAATGGAAGGGATTTTGAGCAAAGTACTAATAGTAAACTTAAACATCAATATCTTATGATTTAAATTGATGCATAGTGAAATGAGGCAACAACTGCATTCACTAAAATGAGTTTCCTCTTGAACTTTTGTAAATTCTGGTTGAGACCCCTAGAACGTGTTTCAATCCTTATGATTTCTCTCTTGATTCTACGATATGCATAAAATGCTGTTTTGGGCAATCGTACAACCTTAGGTCATCGTGAAAGTTCTAGAAAGAGACCCTCAACTCTTTCATAGAAGGTAGTCCACACCTTCACTTTCACGTTAGATGCTTCATCAAGTCTATCGTAATAGACACTCAAGACTGAGCTATGAGGACTTTATAAATTATTCATCAAGTCTATCGCAGTAGACCACCCAAATAAAGGGCTATGGATAACTCTCAAATTATCCATCAAATCTATCGAAATAGTCCACCCAAATAAAGGGCTATGGATCACTCTTAAATTATCCATCAAGTCTATCGCAATAGACCACCCAAATAAAGGACTTTATGAGCCATTTTGCTTCTTGTCCAGCTAGTTCCAATGCTATAAACTTTGACTCCATAGTGGATTGAGCTATACAAGTTTGTTTAGCTAATTTCCATGAAATAGCTCTTCTATCTAGTATAAACACGTATCCACTTGTAGAATTTACATCGTCGTTATCTGTTACCCATTTAGCATTACAATATCCTTCTAACACTGTAGGAAAATTATTGAAATGCAGATAGAAGTCCATTGTACCCTTTTGCGGTACCTTAGTAGGGGACGAAGTGGTGTCCAGTGATTTTTATCAGGATTATGGGTATATCTACTCAATCTACTCACAGCATATGCAATATTAGGTCTAGTATAGTTCATAAAAAACATAACACTACCAGTGATTTTTGCATATTCAAATTGAGAGACACTTTTCACCATTATTATTTTTAAGACTCATATTGGGATCATAGGGTGTTCTCACAGGTGTAACATCAAAACTGTCAAATTTGTTTAGCAATTTTTCAATATAGTGTAATTAACATAGAGAAAACCCAATTTCAGTTTTCCTTATCTTACATCAAGTATTACGTTAGCCTCACCTAAATATTTCATTTCAAATTTTGAGGATAGGAATGACTTAGTGTCGTTGATTATATTTATGTTTGTACTAAATATCAACATATCATCAACGTACAAGTAGATAATCACACAATCAACTCCAAACACCTTTGAGTAAACACATGTGTCAGAACAGTTCACCTTAAAATCATTATTTACTAAGGTGTTATTAAATTTTTCATACCATTGTTTAGGAGTTTGTTTTAGATCGTAAGGAGATTTTGTGAGTTTACAAACCTTATTTTCTTGACTAGTGACAATAAACCCTTCAGGTTGTGTCATATATATTTCCTCTTCTAAATCCCCATTGAGGAATGTTGTCTTTACATCCATCTGATGTATTAGAAGGCCATGTATCGCTTCATAGGCTACCAATGCTCTAATAGAGCCTATTTTAGTCATAGGTGAGTAAGTGTCAAAGTAGTCTATGCCTTACTTAAGTGTGTACCCAAGAACCACTAGTCTAGCCTTAAACTTGCCTATTATACCATATGGTCTTATTTTCTTCTTAAAGATTCATTTACACCTAATGGGTTTATTTCCTTTAGGTAGATCCACTAATTCCCATGTTTGATTCATAATTAAAGAATCTAGTTTACTTTTAATTGCCTTTTTCGAAAAACTAGAATCTACAGAGCTTAGAGCTTCTTGATAGATTTTTGGATCCTCATCTATTAAGTACATGCAAACAAACTGATTGTCTATTTTATCTGAATTTTCAACTAAAAAGTTAGTTAGAAAATCAGGTCCAAAATCCTTACTCTTTATCTTTTACTTCTTCTAGGCTCTAACTTGAGTGCGTTATTGGTTAGTAAGAGGGAATTCAGATACTCTACTTGAAGTACTAGCATTGAGATTAAGTGAATTATCTATTGACATATTACCAGTTTTGATCATGGAAAAAACATGCTAAAAAAACACAGCATCTCTATATTCACACAATGAATTATCACTTAAACACATAAACCTATATGCAGCACTATTATTAGCATAACTGATAAAGATGTAGTCCAAAGTTTTAGATCCTCTCGTTGGTTTCTTAAATTATGGATATGCTACCTTGGCTAAGTACTCCCACACTCTTAAGTAATCCAAGTTATGTGGGTAACCCTTCCACATCTCGTAGGGAGTCTTATCCAGTATTTCTAAGGAACCCTGTTAAGTATAAAATAGGCAGAAAGCATTGCTTCCCCCCACATGTTATCAAACAGTCTAGAACTTATTAACATAGCATTTATCATTTCTTTTAAAGTTTTGTTCTTACGTTCTGCTATGTCATTTTGTTGAGATAAATATGGAGCAATTACTTCATGAACTATACCATTTAATTCACATAACTCCTTAAGAAAAGTGTCACTATATTCACCTCCTTTATCATATCTAAATCTTTTTATTCTTTTGTCTAATTGATTTTCTACTTCAGTTTTGAATTTTACAAACATGCTACTGGCTTCATCTTTTGATTTTAGAAGGTAAATTTGTATATATCTATTTTACCACCTCTACAAATAGTGTTTCTAAAATCAGTTAAATCTGTGTAAATTAACTCAAGCAATTCAGTGCTACGTGTTGTTATTGATTTGAAAGGTTTTTTTTTTCCCCATAAATTTTGCTTCTACGCATATTTGGCATCTATTATTCTTATGTGAATCATATACATTAATAAGTTGCAAATTTTTAAGCCTTTTGATTGAAGCAACATTAACATACCCTAATCTACCATGTCACACATCAAATGATTCAACCATATAAGCAAAAAGAGAAACATTTTCATTCATAGAAACTGGAACAGAATCAACATTCAAAACTGTTGGGACTGGTGTGTCCTAAATCTCTTGGGTCTTGTAGTTTTGTAAATTGTATATATATTTTATTTATTGAATAAAATAAGAAGTTATTTTATCTATTTTATGCATTAACTCAATCCAATAAACTAAAATTTCATGGTTATTATATGTAAACTTAAACATGTATGTGGTTGCCATACAAAGTTGGATCATGTTTAAGTAATGCCAAAAAGATCTGTAGTATAGGAATAAAGCTGGGTGCCTTATTCTGATAACACTACGGATATAACCCATTTTGTAATTGTTACAAGGAGTTGTAAAGTGTTACAAACGATTTGATCCTAATTGTTCATGTGGAGACATGTGAGTGGGGGTATCCTATACAAAGAGTTTGTTTGACTGGACCACGAAATGTTTAATTTTCTTCATTACACCATTAATTGTAGAAATTAACATTTCATAGGATGCCTATAGGTAACTGGACCTGAACCCTGAGTAAGTTATGAACTCCTTAAGGGCAATCCTTTGATCTGTATGGGTGAAAGTGGCCAAATCGCCGACTCAATAAGCCTACCATTTTAGAGATTTGTCTGATTAGGGAGCTGAGAACATATCTTCACAAGATGGAATTCATTTCTTTCTGTGTTTAGGGTAAGTAGATAAATTACTCCCTTAAAGGCTGATTTTAGGTTTTGAACAATGAGGTCCCACCCTCTCACTAGCCTGAGAGGGGTTAGTTTGTAGTTGGACTATAAACAGTTTGTTCATTAAAGGGATTAGTGGTACATAAGAAGTTAGATATAACTATAAAGGTAAAATGGTAATTTGACCTAGCTGTAGTTATGAGTAATTTGTGAAGGGTCGCCTTACTATTGATTAGTAAATTCCGTGGACACAGAAATATATCTACAGTGCAAAGAATGCAATTCATTTCTTTCTGCGTTTAGGGTAAAAGTGGCCAAATCGCCGACTTTGCCCACTTTCACCCATACAGAAATATATCTACAGTGCAAAGAATGCAATTGTAAGTTTTTAGTGGATTGACCTACAGTTAATATATGAATATTGATTAATCTAATTAAAGAATTTAATTGATTAATCTCATATCATTGAAACTTCTAACTATAGGTCATAAGGTCCCCTTGCTAGCTTATAAAGGATTAATATAAGAATTAAAAATTTTAGTTTAATTTGAAATGTTCATATTAATAAGGGAATTAGTTGTATGTGATGGGAAACTCCTCATGTAGGTTTTGGGCCTTGGGCCTAATGACATGTAGGTCATTCACAAGAAGTGACAGTGGTGATTGACGACAAACAACTGTCATTGATAACTCATAAAGCAAATTGTATTTTGCAACTCTATGATTTTATCTTCATTGTAATCCATAAAGTTTTATTTGGAACTTTTACGAATATTGATTACATTAGAGCCAAACATAATTTTAGATTTGAAACCTAGGGCTCGTTTGATAACATTTCGTTACCTGTTTCTCGTTCTCCATTTCTCGTTTTCCGTTTCTCATTTCTCGTTTCTTATTCCCTGTTTCTTATCTTTTGATTACTAGAAACATGAATATGTTTGGTAACTATTTCTGTTTCTTGTTTCCTGAAAAAAGGAAACAGAAACAAAAACTTGTTTAATAACCATTTCTTGTTTCTCGTTTCTTATATTTTCTGCCCAACATTCTCTTATTTTATAGTTTAAGTGTGTATATATATATATATATATGCATTAAAAGATAAAAAATAATTATAAAACATTTACATCTTTTTTAGAAATAAAACATTTACATTATTGAATACACATAAGTCCCAATGCAAGATTAATAAGTATAATACAATTGTTTTTATCATTCATATGTTGCTAAAATTTGATCTGCAATATTATTTTTCACTTAAGTCATTTGTCTCAAGTTGACTCAAATCCAACTTAATCATATTATTATGTAAATGCCTAGTTGTAAAATATTAAAGTGAACCTAAATTAATGTTTTAGTAAACAAAATTTATATATTGTAAAAATTTTTTTAACCGATTTCAAATGTACTAAAAATAATCATTTTAAATTTAAAATAATATATAAACGTGCATATTTAAAACTTTAAAATTCAAAATTCAAAAAATATTTAAATATACCTATTGAAAATTTGAAATTTGAAAATGAAAATAATATGTAAGTCTAAAGATTGAAAGTATAAAATTCAAACTTAAAGTAACATATAAATATAAAAAAAACAAAAAGAAAGAAAGAAAGAAAGAAAAAGAAAAAAAAGAAAAAAGAAATATAGCATAGTTACTATGGGAAAATAAAATGAATTACCTCGGAACCAAGCCCAAGGGGGGAAGGCCTATAATGTCTTAAGGCATGCCTATATACCAACTCTAATTTTTTAATTTAAAAAAGAAAGGAGATTGTATAAAATAGAAACAAAACAGAGAAAAATTACTTTTTTTTTTTTTTTTTTTTTTTTTTAGTTTTTCAAATTTTGTCCCAAATTTGAAATGAGAAATAGGGAACGTTATTAAAGAAAATTGTTTCTTAAAAAATGAGAAACAAAAACAGAAAATAGGAAACGAGGACGTTATCAAACAGGCCCTAAGTCAAGACAAAATGGTCAAATGACCTCTATGTATTTCTTCAGTTACTCTCATATCCATCCTATGAAATTAATCCCAACTATTTTGTTGATGGTTTTACAACTCTTACTTTTTTTCTTCTTATATCTATGCTACGACCATTTTACATTTTAATTAAAAAATAACTAGTAGTATATTTTCTATACTAAATGTGATTTCTCTCTTTAGCAAATTAGTGTTATTTGGTTGACAATTTTAATTATGTTTTATGTTTTATGTTTTGAGATTGGTGTTATAGTAATTTGTGTTTTATATTATTAGGTTCATTCAGTTCAATAAATATGTGTTTGATAGGAAATTTAGTTTATGCATTTGAAAATTGTTTTTGGATTCTATGATCAAAAAACACAATTTTTTTTGGACAAGATAAAAAATGCAAATTTTGAAAACAACATTTTATATCAATATTTTGAATTTTAGATGAATATGTTTAAAATATAATATTTACATTATAAACCTAATTTATTTTTTAAAATTAAAAAATGTATTATAAATTATATAATACTACAAGTTAATTATTATACAAAAAAAAAAAACTTAATATATAACATGAACTAAATAAATTAATAATACTTTATATTTAACCTAATATTTCATGGGTCACTACAACTACAACTAAATTTTATAGTTTTTAAATATAATATCAAATACATTTAAACCTAATATTTCATGGGTCACTACAACTACAACTAAATTTTATAGTTTCTAAATATAATATCAAATACATTTAAAACAATTGTTTAAATTAAAATGTAATTTTGAAAATATGAAATAATTTTTTTTTTTTTTTTTTAATGAGTTACTGGTTTTCAACTTTATGTTCACATATTGCCTACCAAATACCAAACATATCCTTATAAATTCTATTTATTTATTTTAATTATTAATTATTTTTACTAATTAGTCACGGTTTATTATTTTTTTTTTTTTTTTTTTTTTATAATAGAACATTGTCATTCAAGAATCCATATTTCCACTAACAATATTTCTTTGAATAAAAATTATATTAACTTTTTTCTCCTGAAACCAAGTAGAATAAAAACTATAGCCTGCCGCCTCCGACGGGAGAAGAAAGTTTCTTACATCATAATTACAACCAGAAATTATCCAATGTGGAAAATTAGAAAATCAAGAAAAAGAAACAATAGAAAAATCCCGCTGAGCCCACTCATGAGTTGTTCTATTCCAATTTCGATGCATAAATCGAAAATTATTGGACCAAACAGAAGAAGCCAAATGCCATATTTTGTCAAGGAAATGATGGATCTACAAATATAAATTCATAAAATGATCCATTTAATACCCAACTTACAATCAAATAATAGCATAAAAACATTTACCCTATCTTAACAGCAAGAGACAATCCTTCCCTTGGAGACAAACATGACTCTTAGAAACCATATCTAGCAGCCTTAACCCTTGAAAGTTCATCCAATAGCATAGTCTCCCCCTCCCCCCCCCCCCCCCCCCCCCCCAGCAAGACACATCCATAAACATCACCGACGAGCTTACAATACTGAAAGGACTCAACAACGTCATCCTAGAATCAAAGTCAGGCCAGGATGACATAGATCTAAAATAAGCACCAAGATAATTCACCACCCACTCACATCGGAACACCTCCAAAGGAATAGATTCATGATGAATATTGATTTTATTTTGATCCCCTCATACAACCCACGCCCCATACACGCCAAAGCATAGCCCTCCAACAAAAGCTACAATTACTCGTTCACCCAAAGCTGATTACATTATAAAATATAAAAATAAAAAATAAAAAATAATTAATTTTATGTACTTTTATTTAATTTTACTTAGTTATTGAGGGGCTAAGACACTATTGGGCCTTCGTCATTGTGGCACAAGGCAAGACTCTATGAGAGTCACCCTCAACCTCAATTGGGGATAATACTGAGGGTGGCCAATTCAACACAAGGTTGAGGAACAATTAGATATTTGAGAGCCCAAATCTTGAGACAAGAAAGAAATTAAGACCATAGCTTAGCTGGCCTATATACACATCATAATCACTGCAAAAAAAGTAAGTCAATTCTTATCCCTAAAATTCTTTCTAAAATTTTATACTGACTTTGTCACACCCCTTCCCAGATTAACCTCTTTAATTTGAAAAGAGGTGTGAAGACAACAAACATCATCCTTTTGTGACACTTACTGCCCGTCTCATGCTATTCTCAAATAACCACCCATACCAAAGCTTAAGAAGAAAGTATGGACAACAAATAATTCATTTTAATGCTTATAAAAATCATAATAAGATTACAACTCTTTCATAACCCAACTTTATCTATTTAAAAGTATAACTATCCAGAGGCAGACCTCGACTTCACGCGGCAACCAAACCTCCTCTACTACCTGAGTAAAAAAAACATAAAGAAAAGAATGAGCTAGAGCTTAGTGAGTGGTAACAACATATAAGCGTAAGGTTCCTCTCAACCCTTATCATTAAAACAAGTTCAACATCAATGCATCATAATGAGGCTATCTACTCATACCTCAGCACCGGTTATCTTTGTATTGTATCCATTACCTACGACTCTATTATATGCAACAAACTTTCATCTCTATGTGCACATAAACCTACCTCTTATAGGCTTAGAAGCTTGACCCGTTGATCCTTTGACCATCCATGTCAGGTTCTTTCCACAGGCTCATAATCTAGGTCCTATGACCTTCTGACCATCCTATAAAATTTTTCCATAGGCTCAGATCTAAATTAGAAGATTCTCTAACCATCCTAGGTGTAGTTGTCACACTCCCTCCCGGATTATCCTCCATAAACCGAAAAGAGATGTGAAGACAGCAGTTACTGACTACCCTGTGACGTAACCCACTGTCAACCTCACTGTCTAATATACTCTTGACAAACTTCGACTTCGATCGGCAACGGGAACTGTCATGCTACCTGAAAATAGAAAACATTTAAAAGAATGAGCTAACGGCTCAGTGAGTAACAGTTTTTGTAAATAATATAATTTAACTTTAAACCGATCACATTCGCATAACATATCACTTTCAAACACAATAGTTTATATTTTCATACATCACTGCGAAAACATGCTTATAAAATACTTTTCCCTTAGTTGAGGCGGAGTAATGCTCAACGTGACTCAACGTCAATTTCCCTAGCTGTGTGGAGTATTTTCAACACATCAGCGTCAAGTAAATGTACCCCTATGTGCACATAGGTCACCCATATGCCTTCTACGAGTCCCTGAGCATTGGGTACCTTTATATTCCGGGCCGCCCACAATGCCTTCTACGAGTCCATGAGCATTGGGGTCCCATTTTAATAGAACGGCTACCCTTTGGCCTTCTCCATGTCCCTGAGCCTCGGGTGCCCTTTCAAGTTTAATATAATACAAAATGTATTTGTAAACGTTATACCAGTAACTCATGAGTTTACTGTTTCGAAATCTTATCTCATCAGCATGCTAAGTTCAATTTCACCTTCTAATTTAACAACGCATGTTTTACATTTAAATATACTTCCAAATCTTTCCTAAAATCATATAATACCATGCTTTTCAAAGAAGTCATGAAATCAGATATCAATCATCCACCATGCGTTTATGACTCATAGCAAGTACCCAATATTCTCAAAGTTCTCTACTAAAACGCATACTCATGTCTTTACAAATCACATAATCATATACCTTATATATATATATAAAACGCATGCATTATTCCTTTAGAAACCATGGAATCATATTCATAGAGAACTCATTTATGTTTTGTAAACCGCAGGTGTTACTCACCTGTACTTGCCAAAGAATACTTCTTCTATCCTTTCCTCTATTTCCTCTTCTTGAGCTTTCTGGACGCATCGTTTTATCTCTGGAACGCAAGGCTCCATTTTCCTCTGTCAGCTCGGTTGAACGCAACCCTGCCCTTTCAACGTAAGGTTGGTAACGCAAGGCTGATTATTTCTCTCAAATGCATCTCGACTCTTCTTACTTCCCTTTTGGATGTGTTGCCCTCTCTTCACGCGAGGTCCATCATGGACGCAGCATCTAACTTGGATGCCGCGTTCACCTTGGACATCATGTTTGTCCTCAACGCATGGCCGACCTCTTTTAACGCAAACAACTTCTTTTCCTAAATTTAACTAAGTTGTCAAATACCTTCTTTCTTGGCCGCATACTCCTACTATGGACGTCCTCGCTGCCTTCTTCTTCTCTTTTCTCTCCAGATTTCTCCTTTGAGAGTCATCAGTCCCTCCTTTTCTCTCAAAGTTCTATTTATAGGGAGCTTGCCATCCACCTTTTCCTCTTCTTTTGCACTTGTTTGCCACATGTCACGCTGCATGCTTAGTTAACCATGCTTTAGCCCAAGTGTCACTTTGCATGAAACACTTAACATGCCTTTAACACCTCCTACTCTAAGGTGTCAACTTTATACATAGCCACCTGGCCTTAACGACTTATCTTATGCGTCCAACATTTCTTACAGATAACCATTTATTCAACATAACGTCCTCATGCGTTCATTAAGTTTCCTTTAAAGTTTGAGCTCCACTACTCATTTTCCTAACTCTCAGCCAACTGTACTATTCTTTGACGCATAAAGATAACTTCTGTCTTCAACGCATCGTTTATTGAAAAGTAGGGTGTGACAATTCATGTGAAGGCACATGGTAATGTAAATACAATTGAATAAGTGCTGAGGGACGGAAAGTGAAGGCACTAAATAGTTGCAAGTCTGTGAGACATGAGAACTTGATAGTTATATATGTATTTTCAGGCCACGAAGAGCTCGGGGAGGCTTATAATCCACTTAGAGCCGAGACCAATCGTGAGTGACTATTTGTTATATCTTGTGATAAATTTAGTATGCTTATTGATGAGGAAATGTGATTCAATGTAGTATTCCTTATGAATGTGATGTGTTAGTAATTTAAAAGGGTACTAATGCTAATGTCTAGATATAATAGTGGCTGAGGGACCTTATGGTGAAAGCTTATATGTGGGTAAGCGTGAAGTTAAGTGCTGAGGGACTTTGAGAAGGCACTTGAATAACTATAGGGAATGAATTACAATGCTCAGGGACTATGAGTGAAGGCATGTAGTAATCCAACACACACTAGCTCGTGCTGAGGGATCATGAGTGAAGGCACTTGAGCAAAGATAGAATTGGTTACCAGTGCTGAGGGATTTCATGTGAAGGCACATGGTAATGTAAATACAATTGAATAAGTGCTGAGGGACGGAAAGTGAAGGCACTAAATAGTTGCAAGTCTGTGAGACATGAGAACTTGATAGTTATATGTGTATTATGGAAAGAGAATCTTAGTAATTCTTTGGGATGTGATACCTAATGGTTACTAATACACAAACTGGCTTATATTTGTTAGGAATAGTTTAGTGGATTTAGTCACTCACTGAGCTTTCTGCTCATTCAGTTTGTTGTTGTTTATTGTTTCAGGTAGCGAGCGTGTCCGGGACGCCTAGCCTACAGAAGAATCTCGTCTGGGTCTATCTGGAAGCGAACCTCTGGGATAGTTGTAAATATTTAAACTGTACATATATCTTGTAATATGCATACTTCTTAGAGGAAAAGGGGGATGTGTTGTACCTTATAAGTATATATGCAGAAATGCTTGTGGAGAGGTTGCATGTTTTCCTATTATGTCAATGGAAATGTTGTTTTGAATTGTGATTTATATGGTATTCATCCTATAGAGTTTTATGTAGGGAAAACAGTATCATGCTCAATCCTAGTTAAAGAGTGTATCTGGGATGGGGTGTGACAGTAGTACCGTCATAGACTCAGAAACTAGATTCGAAGATCCTCTAACTAGCCTGTGAGGCAATCCTTTTCTCCACCATACAAACATCATTACTATGTATGGAATTAACGTTAACATTTAAAAGAAAACCACTCACAATTTACAGGTAAGGTCTTTGGCATCTAAGCCCCCCTTCACCTCATCTTGGATCCGTTGCTCTTCCAAAACCTAGCTTTCCCTTCACTCTTGGGCACACGGCTAGACTTTTGGCTCAAACGAAATAGTAACAGGCCTTTAGACTGTAAGCTGGATGCCCAAACCTACCTTCTAAACGCCTGGAAGCTTAATTGGATGCCTGAACTGCCTTAATTGGACGCTTGGTGGACCTGTTGGACACCTAGGTGGTGTGTTTCTCCTTCCCTAAGAAAAACTCTTCATTTCCTCTCAAGTTCCCTTGGAAACATTTCCTTACAATGAGTTGTGTGAGTGAAATTTCATGCCCTCAACATCCTATTTATAGGCTCACAAAACTATCTTTGTCATCTAACTTCTCTTCCAAGCATTGCACTTCTCCTCCAGTTTGCTCTAATGAAGAGGAGTTAGCTTAGAAAAGAGTTAGATAAATGGATCATGATAGCACCCAAAAGGTGCTACTTTCCTCGGCTTAATTCGGGCTCATTCTAGGATTTTACATGTTTACTTTAGGGTTTTATAGGTATTGAGCAACTAAGAGGTAGAATTGACCATTAAAGCTGAAACAGAACCAAAATGGAGCTCTGAAGCATCAACCATGAAGAAAGAGAAGAAAAATGATCTGAAATGACGATTTACCCCTTAGCCTAGCACTTAGGGGCCGCCCAAACACTTAAGACCCGAGAGCATCATTTTTCCGAGTGCTGAGACGCCATCTTGTAGTGTCATGATGCTTCGAACTTTGACGGACGAGCAAAACCAAGCTTGCCCATGGAGCGTCACAACACTCACTAGGCGTTGCCGGCGGTGCTCTAAATTGGGGTTGCTAGCGCCGAAGCGGCAACCTTTTTTATATAAGTAGTTTTTGTTGATTTAGGTCATTCTAGCTTCGATTTTTGCACCCCACACACTGTTTTCTCTATAATTTCTTCATTCCCCACCTTAACTCTATGTATTTTTTATTTATTGTACATTGGAGTTGATCTTAGCATATTATGAGTGACTAAGGTAAGTTCCACTATCTTAGGGTTACGATGAAATTCATTTAGGCTTCGTTGAGAGACTTGTAATTTTTGTTTGATGCTGAATTTCTATTGATTCTTTATATATTTCATCTTCTTTGCATTGAATTCATGTATGGCTTGATCAGCTACTATGTTTTCTTGCTTTGCTAGAAAATAATGAATCTATATGTGTTAATCTCATTAGGACCTAGGTTAAACATGCTTGTACGTAAATTTTAAACTGTTTAGGACATTTCTTTTGGCATGATTAATCATTCAAATCGAATTAATTAGTAGATTAAGGTTATCTTGATTGTTAATGAACTTGGCTAGATTACCTAAGTTTAATGCGGCGTTTAATTTATTAGGCCTCTAATTAGAACTGGTTAATTAAATATTTAGACTAATTAAGAATTAATTAGTTCAATAGGACGTTAGTTTTGATCTCATTGTCAAGCAAAGGGGCCAAGAATAGAATTGAGCATGCAATTAATCCTTTGAGTTTGATGCATGACCAAGTCAATAAATGGAATCCTAGTTCCCTAATCTAGGCTCTTTTAATCGAATTCAATTTCAATTTTAGTTATGCTTTTAAATTTATGCACTTTAAATTCTTCGCAATTAAGAACTCTCAAGACCCCCTGTAAGCCCCGCACCAAATTTTGTGAGAACGCAAGGTAAGAAGGGGCCGAGAGATGAGTGATTGGGTAAGAGTAGTTGGCTGACTTGCATTTGGAGTGGGAAAATGACTAAGTGTCAGCTATGCGTTGATGGCAACCTGTTGTGATGGAAACAGTTTTGGTGTAAACACAAAGGTGAGGGAAGATTACCATGCGCTGAAGTCGTGACGTGTTGAGGACATAAGGCGTGGAGGATCACTTTGTACTGAGGATTATTATGCGGCAAACGCATTGAAGGCAGTGTGCCGTTGGAAGTAAAGGCCACGAGGAGTTGGGAGCTGATTTGCGATGAGGCTATTATGCGGTGAACGCTACCATGAGTCGAAGGTGGGTATGCGTTGGACAAAGAGTATTGGCCGAGAGAAAGTAATGCGTTTGCTAACTACTTGGCGGGAGAGTTTGAAACGAAATATCATCAGAGGCCATGTGCGTTGCTGAAGCTGAGCATAGAAGGTATGCGTTGAACGGATTATAGTATAGTGTTGAAATGGAGGATAAGTCGGTGGTATATATATAAGTGGATTGAGAATTCAAGTGTTCTGATTGCATTTCAGAGCTCGAGTTGAGTCCATATTAAGGCGAAACATCGGAGGGAGGTAGAAGAAGATGTTCATGCTGATTTGAAGTGGAAATCTCATTGTATTCGTGGAAGAAACTTGGGTTTGGCAGAGGTTTCGGCTGCTGTTATCTCTTCAGAGTGATGCTCGGTTTTGGAGGAAGAACAAATTGAAGAGACGGAGGTTAGGGCTGAAACTTTGAGGTTAGTAAGTTAACTCGATTTCTAGCAGGTTTCATGAAGGATGCTTGAGTTGAAATTTGTATAATTGTGTGTCAAACTCAGGAAGAAGAGACTGAAGTTGAACTGCCGGATGATTAGGGGTAACTTGGAGTTATTGAAGGATATATCCTAAACGGAAAGGATGTTCTTCATGAAATTTGGAGGTAAGATGAAGGACCTGTATTTTAACAAGTTTGTAAAAGGAAGAAAGTACTGAAATTGACTGAAACGAAATGTTTAGCAGGTTGAAGAAGGAAGAAGAAAGGAAGAAGGGAACGGTTCTCCTGCAGCGGAAGTATCGCTGAGTGAGCGAGAGACAGGGCAGCGAAGCAGGTATCGTTGCAACGCAAGATAGGCTTTGCGTCTCACGATTCTCGCTAGAGTATCGCTGGGTATCGCTCCTCAAGGTAGTCTTGCTGGTTTCAATCAACGCAGTATCGCTAGTACAGTTTTGGTATCAAATGAGTAACGCTGGCAGCTTATAACTTTCTAAAGAGTAACGTTACTAGTGTGTGTTAAAGAAAAAGGGAGATTATGGAAACTAAACTTGAGGATTATGTGTTTTCAGACCAAGAAGAGCTCGGGGAGGCTTATAACCCACTTAGAGCCGGGACCAATTGTGAGTGACTATTTGTTATATCTTGTGTTAAATTTAGTACGCATATTGAGGAGGAAACGTGATTCATTGTAGTATGCCTTATGAATATGATGTGTTAGTGACTTGAAAGAGTATTAATACTAATGTCTAAATATAATAGTGGCTGAGGGACCTTATGGTGAAAGCTATATGTGAGTAAGCGTGAAATCAAGTGCTGAGGGATTTGAGAAGGCACTTGATTAACAGTAGGGAATGGACTACAATGCTCAGGGACTATGAGTGAAGGCATGTAGTAATCCATCACACACTAGCTCGTGTCGAGGGATCATGAGTGAAGGCACTTGAGCAAAGATAGAATTTGTTACCTGTGCTGAGGGATTTCATGTGAAGGCACATGGTACTGTAATTACAATTGAGTAAATGCTGAGGGACGGGAAGTGAAAGCACTAAATAGTTGCAAGTCTGTGAGACATGAGAATTTGATAGTTATATATGCAATGTGGAAAGTGAATCTAGGTAATTCATTGGGATGTGATATGTGATGGTTACTAACTCCCAAACTAGCTTATATTTGTTATGAGTAGTTTAGTAGATTTTGTCACTCACTGAGCTTTCTGCTCATTCAGTTTGTGGTTTGTTGTTTCAGGTAGCGAGCGTGTCCGGGACGCCTAGCCTACAGAAGAATCTCGTCTGGGCCTATCTGGAAGCGAACCTCTGGGATAGTTGTAAATATTTAGACTGTACATATATCTTGTAATATGCACATTTCTGAGGGTAGAAAGGGGGACGTGTTGCACCTTATATGTATATATACAGATATGTTCGTTGAGAGATTTCATTTTCTTCTAGTATGTCAATGGAATTGTTGTTTTGTCTGCTATTTATATGGTATCCTTACTATAGAGTTTTATGTAGGGAAAACAGGATCATGCTCAATCCTAGGTATGGAGTGTATCTGGGATGGGGTGTGACACCCCCTGTGACCATTCAAATTCAAGATAAGGCTAAGATTGTCCTAAGCTCCCTAGGAGATGACCTATTCCTACTAGTTACAAGCTTGAAAGGGCGATTTCAAATATCATTTGTTTTGTGTCCAGCATGCCTCTAACAGATTGAGTGGTTCTTTGTTTGAGGGAAGTATTCTTGGGAATGCGACCAAAGTCCCACATTAGTTAGATAAGGGGATGATCATAGGTATATAAGTGAGGACCACTATTATCACTAGTATGAGGCCTTTTGGGGGAAATCAAAAGCAAAGCCTTGAAGGTTTATGCCAAAAATGGATAATATCATACCATTGTGAAGATATTTGGAGAGTCTTTGTCACTAATAATTGGTATTAGAGCCTAATCAATAGGGCTTGGAATTCTGCATTTGTTCGACAAATAAAGATGTCTATCATAAATGTAAAAAGTCAATAAAGATGTCTATCATAAATGTAAAAAGTCAATAAAGATGTCTATCATAAATAGGGCTTGGAATTCTGCATTCTGCATTTGGAATTCTGCATTTGTTGCTTTATTTGTTCGACAAATAAAGCAACAAGGGTTGTGGGTGTCACTAACTAATAAGAAGAAGGTAATCGTAAATGATGAAGAACAAAAGGTCTTTGGTTGAAGCTGGAAAGTCATTGAAAAAGAGAGTGTCCTAACAAAAATAAACAGTAGGAAAAGAAGGAAGCTTATACTCTATTGCAGATGTTGAGATTGATCCTGATGGAGTTGAGGTCTATTCTAAGGGATATACCTAACATTAGTTGTGAATGAACAATCATGTTATGAGGATGTGTGGTTTTGGATTTTGGGGCGTCCTATCATATGTGTCAGAACAAATTGTGGTTTTCAACATATTAGCAAATAGATGGAGGGAATGTTAGCATGACTAACAGTGTTGTATGCAAGATAGTTGAAATAAGCTCAGTCAGGTACACATGATGGTGTCTTCTACACATTGTACAGGGTTAGGCATGTTCCATTAATGAATAAGTGTTTGATATCTTTAATTGTGCTCAATAGTAAGGGTTACAATTTCAAAGGTAAAGATGGAGCTATGTATGTCTACAAGGGTTTTGAGATGATTTTCAGAGGCATGAAATGTGGAACTTTGCATTTTTTATAAGGTTCCACTATAACAAGTTATGTTACTGTTGCGCATTGTCTACGATTCACAAAGAGGATATGACCAAGTTGTGGCATATGGTGACTTGGCCAGATGAGTAAATAAATGGATGCAAAATTATGTCAAGAGGGATCTTCTTTATTGGTGCAAGATGCATGATCTTGAATTCTGCAAACATTGTGTATTTTCAACGGGTGTTTACTGTACAAAGGGAACACATGATTACATTCATTCTCACTATTGGCGACCCTCTATGGTTGAGTATATTGGTGGTAGCAGGTATTTTATATCTATAATTGATGATTATTTAAGAATAACTTGGGTATTCATGATGAAGCATAAAAGTGAAGCTTCAAGAATTTCAAGTGGTTGAAGACCTTGATTGAAAAACAAACTGGGAAGAAGATCAAAAGGTTGTGAACTGATAACGGTCTGGAATTTTGTGGGTCTGATTTCAATGAGTTTTGTAAGGTTGAGGGGATTGTCTGTTGATAGAGCTCCCTTAGGGCATTGTATTCCCAAAGGAAACCAATCAAAATATATATATATATATATATATATATAAAACTGAATCATACTCCTATTCCTACGATAGCATAGCAACAGTGGCAAGTCCAGGTCAATTTGCAGGGAAGCACGAAATATGTTTTGAATAGCTAATTTCCTAGTTATAGCAGTGAATAGGGAGGAGGGGAGTTGTGGCATAGAATTAAAGTGTGTGAAAATTAAAGATAAGAAAATAAAAGCAACAAGTAAATGTAACTGACAGGCCCTTTTGGTGTCACTCCCAAAAGACCCAATCAAGTAAATTTATAGAACTCTAAACTATACTACCTGTACTACAAGGGCGCAATATAAATGGAAAGACTAGGTCGTCTCCATAAGGAATCTTGAGATGTTAAAGGCAATCGATGAATTTGAATGGTCACAGGAGGATTTGTGAGTTGATTTGTTTGCAATTAAATTTAAATAGCATAAATGTAAAAGTGTAATTAAAGTTGAGATTAATTTTGATTTAAAAGAGCCTAGCTTAGGAATTCAGATTCCATTAATTGATTTGGTTGTTCATCGAACTCAAGAAATTAATTGTGTGCTTAATTCTATACTTGGCTCGCGAGCTTGACTATAAGATCGAAACTAACGCCCTATTGAACTAATCAATTTCTTACTTAGTTTAATTAACCGGTTTTAATTAGAGGCCTAATCAATTAAACACCACATTAAGCTTAGGTAATCTAGCCATAGAAACGAGTTAGTCCTAATTACTAATTACTTTTGATCCTTGAATCATTAATCATGCAATATGTTTGTGAAAATATCATTCTAAATAACCTAAATTCACACCCAAGCATGCTTTAACCTATGCCCTAAGGAGATAAACACATATTAGATGCATTATTTCCCTAGCAAAGGGAAGAAACACTACGACAAATTGGGCTTTTTTTTTTTTTTTTTTTTTTTTTTTTTTTTTTTTTAACTCTTGAATAGTGGCAAAAATAGGGAAGAAAAATGAAAAAAAAGTCATTAAAGCCAAAATCATGCATTTTTTTGTTGAAAAAAATGGAGTTTTTCGAATTTTTCGAAATTCATGACAGTTCTTTTGTGTCATTAATTTGTGACTAAAAATAACAGTCATTAAATATAAGAAAACAAAAAAGATGTGATTTTGGCAGGAAAAGACCTGAAATTTCAGATTTTTCGACTATTTTGATATTTTGTTTGTGTCACCAATTTATGACTAGAATTAATAGTCATTAAAAAGCGACAATTTTTTAGAGTCATTAAATTAAAAATGAAAAAAACTGGTTTTTAGTAGGAAAATATGAGTAGTAAATAATATTTTAACTTTTATGACTATTTCTTTGTGTCATGAATTTATGACTTGCATTAATTATTATTAAAGAGCATTAAATGGAAAAAAAATAGTTATAGTGTTAGATAAATTAAGTTTAAATTAGAAAAATATCAATAGAGTTTAGTAAAATTAAATTTTAAATTAGAAAAACATTAATAGTGTTTAGTAAATTTTAATTTTAATAATAAATTTGTGTACTTTTAATTATACTTACTAAAATAGACTTAGACTTACACTTCATTTAGAATCAAACTTGAAATAGTAAAAAAAATTATGAGCAAACTTTTGTCTTGAGTATTTGTTTTCAAATTTTAACTGATTCAATTTTTTTAACAACAATTATTTTTCTTAGACTTTTATCAAATAATTTAGATTAAAGAAAGTTAGTTGAAATTCTAATTAATCATATAAAATTTAAAATAAATATATTTGAATAAATTATAAATTAATTATAATATGAAAATAATTCTTAGTTTAGGTTCCATCTTTCTCTCTAAACTTCGTGAATGTGCAACTACTAGTAATTAATATGCAATATTCATATGAAAATAATTGAAATTAATGGATTAATTTATTTGTTAACCTCCAACCCCATTCGGTCCCATTCTCCATTGGTTTCCCCTCCTCTTTATTGGTAACATCATGAAGCTTCAAGTAAATTTAAGTTATCTCAAATTGATAGGTTAATTTATTTGTTTTTGAATTTGGAGTCAAATAGATATAATTGAAAATATTTATGGGTTAGTTTGACTTTAATTAATAAAAGATTTGGAATTTTGGAGCTAAATCTATGGAAATGGAAGACTTAATTTTAAGAAGGAAAATATATGAATATTAAATATTTTCAACTAGGGGTTTACTTGGAGGAATAATATATTATAAGTGAAGAAATCGAATTCCCAGCAAAAGCCAATGATTGCCTTGTGCCACTAAATTTGTTTTAGAAAACCAATACACAGAGAACATGCAACAAGGATAAATAACTAAATTAGCATGCTTTTGAGAAGAGTTAAGAGAAAGAGGTTTTCCTACCTTTGAACACCGTCTTCGATGTGTCAATACTTCTTCTTTCCGAACCGCGAATCGAAAATTCTCCAACGAAAAACACAAGAACTCTTCTTCTCTTTGGATCACCACCACAATGGTTACCTTGCTATTCTCTAGGTAGAATCAAAGAGGAGTATGGGTTCTCTATGATTTTGGCAAGGGAAAGATTCGAGAGGAAGAAGAGAGAATTGGAGAGGGAGATTTTCACAAAATTCTTTTGTGTTGAATAACTTTTTGTAACTCCCTCTCCCTTTCTTTTCTTTTTTATGTGAAAACACTGTGAGAGAAACAAAATAACTCCCCACTAGGTGGGAGTTATAGTGGAGAGTTATTTTTAATATAATAATATAAAAATAATATTATTAATTAATATTAATTTAATTATCTTATATTAAATCATATTTAATAAATATAATTAAATAAAATTAACTAATTAACAATTAATTAATTAATTAATCACATATCTCATATTTAATTTAAACTCGAATCATATTCAAATATAGTTTTAATATGAATCTCATTTATATTAATTTTAACTTATAGTTTTTATATGAATCTCATTTATATTAATTTTAACTTATAGTTTTTACATGAATCTCATTCATATAATTAATATTTAAATCTCATTGAAATATTTATCTCTCTTATAACATAAAGTATAGATTTTGAATCTCATTCAAAATAAACTTTATATTATAATGTATCTATATACACTATACTAATTGTGTAACACCCCCATCCTAGATATATATATATATACCTATATCTTTACCTAGGAGTGAGTGTTACCTATTCTGCAATTTGTTAACACTGTTATATATCATAAACTGCTGGCAATTGGCTTAGCTTTTACAATAATTATGCAATAATTTACTGATAGGATAGCATCATGAGTAAGATTTAAAAGGCTATGTTTAAAGTTTACAGGTATGTCTGGTGATCCTCACAAATGCCACTCAAAATAAGTACAATTTCTACATGGGGATGGGGTTTACAAGTTCCCAATTACAAAATTCTAATTTGGCTCAGACGAATCTTGATGGTAGGCTAAGCACCCCGAACACGCTTGCTACCTGGAAAGAAAACATTAGAGAAACAAGAATCTCTGAGCTACAATGCTCAGTGAGTGACTATCTAAAGTATAAACTCAATAAAAACATAACTACAATCATTTGCATAAATTGCTTGGTCACGCTTCATAAACTTGTAAATAACTATGACTTGTAAATAACTATAATCACGTAAATGAATATCTTTTCATTGAACCTTTGTTGAGGCGGAGCGAACTCAACGCACCCAACGTCAATAAACCTTAGCTGTGTGGAGTAATCTCAACACATCAGCGTCAAATGCCTTCTATTCTGCTTATAAGTCTGTCTGATCTCGGGCTGCCTGTGTACCTTCTCAGGTCCTTTGGTACTAGGGTCCTAGGGAATACTCAATCACCTTCTCTATATCCTTTAGTGAGAGCTTCATAGAAATACTAGGGCTGTCCATATGCCTTCACATGTCCTTCAACATTGGGTCCCAATCAAATCTTTCTAGTGCACTAACATGCACATCACATTCATCATAAATTAACAATAATCATAATATCTCAGGCTTCATAAAAATACTAGGGCTGCCCATATGCCTTCACATGTCCTTCAGCATTGGGTCCCATTCGAATCTTTCTAGTGCACAGACATGCATCACATTTATCATAAATTAACAATAATCATAATATCTCAGAATTCATAAAAATACTAAGGCTGCCCATATGCCTTCCCATGTCCTTCAGCATTGGGTCCCATTCGAATCTTTCTAGTGCACAGACATGCACATCACATTTATCATAAATTAACAATAATCATAATATCTCAGAATTCACAGAACATTCATCTAGCAACTAGCTTGGTAAAACTTAGAAAATTATCTGATACATTTTCAAGCTCTATCTCACTATAAGATGTGTGCTAGTTTCATACATAGGAGTACACTTCAAATCATGCTTCATAGATATTACTAAGCATATAGAAAATGGTATTCAAGTTGGCTGATCTCAAATCATAATGTCACTCACAACTTATTTTGGGCTCCGAGCGGGTTATTCTCTTTCTCTAGCTCCTCTTGACCTGTAAACATACCTTCTACGTGTTAGACATTTCTAATATTCCTCTTTATATTCACTATATTTGCTTAAGCAACTTAAACATGGGTTTTCATCACTAGTCCCTCTCTTGTTTACAGTTTTTTATAATGAGCGAGATTCACAAGTACCAGCGAAATTATTAGGGTAAACTACTTATAACCATGCGACATCAGCGATACCCAGCTTCGCGAGACTAGCGATATTACCTTAAGGAGCGACACTGAGCGAGATTCAGCGAGAGTTGTGAGACGCAAAGCCCTCTGCGTTACCAGTGGCACTTGTCTCGCTGTTCACTCTCCAGCTCTTTAGCGATACTTCTACCCTAGCGACCCCCGATGGCCAGTGCTTTCTTCTTACTTTTCTAACCCGTTCTTAAATCTGCTAAACATCGAAATCCAGCCAAAATCAGAACTTTCTCTCTTCCACAAACTTGTAAAGAAGTGAGCTTTCTAACTTACCTCAAGATTTCAAACCCTAAATCTTCTTCGTTTGAGAACTATTCTTAAATAACTCCAGCTGCTTTGGATCATCTAGCAGCTCAACTTCGATTACTTCTTTCTAGAATTTAACATACTTTGGCTCAAATTCAGCTTAAACATCCTTCATAGAAGTTGCTAAGAATTAACTTACTAACCTTAAAATTTTTGCCCTAGCTTCGACTTCCTCAGCTCACTCTTCTTCAAACACTGAATGATGTCTAGATTATCGTCAACAGTCAAGCTTCTGGTTCCAGCTTCAATTTCACCATGGAAATGATTTGGTTCCTACTTAACTTCGACATAAACAGCTTCTTCCACCTCTCCTCGTTGTTCGTCTGCGAAATGGGGTAAATCTGGTTTCGAAATATGTCTAAAGTGTTTATATAGTCGGCGTACTTACTTATATATATATACCACCGACTCACCAGTACGGCCATCACCTTCTTACTTAGGTTGGCCAACGCAACCTTCCGCGCATAACTTCAGCAATGCATAGCCTCAACTTGCTGTGTTACAATTGCCCAACGCCCCATCGCCGGATAGCCGACTAACGCATGATCCTTTCGGCCACTCTTCTAATGTACCAATGCATACCAATCTTCAACGCATAGTGGCCTTCAACGCATAGTGGCTTCCAACGCACAGTGGCGTTCAACGCCTCGTGGTCTTCAACGCCTAGTGGCCTTCGGCGCATAGTGCCCTTCGACGCCTCGGTCATACTCTCAATGCGTAGCCCCACCAACGCATGGCCAACACTTAGCCGTTTTTGCTCCCATACAGCTCGACCAACTTTCTCTATCCAATGCCCGTCTCATAGTCTCTTCTTAACTTGGCAACTCCCAAATGTCAGGTAGGGGCTTACAGCGTTTCTCTACTGCGTACTTCATGGCGTCAAAGTCTCAAACGCACACTACTATGCGTTTGTTCCTTACCGCATAATACCATGCGTCTGCCTTAACCACATACTAACATGCCTTTCTTTATGCGTTTGCACTCTTTGCGTTTACCTTTATTTCGTTCTGCGTCCATGACCTTCCTCCTATCCTTGAGGTTTCCTTAATTATTCCTTTATGCACTCTTGTGCCGTATTCCAAGGTCATGTTTTCAATCTCTTCCTTATGTGAGCTATTTCATCAACAATAAATCCTATCGTAAATCCATCTCCAGCCTCCTTCCTTTAGGCTTACTTCTCAATCTTCTAACTTATCCAATTCAAAATCTTCCTTAATAAGAGTTGTACGTTTACCATAGATTGTCATTGCCTCTTTCCATGATTCTACCTTATGCGTTTTACCTTTACCATGCGTTTCATTCGTCTCTACCATTTATAGGCTCTTCAACACACTGGTCTTAGAAAAAGGGTGTGACAAATTGTATCACATATAATTAGTTCCCTTATTAATTTGAACATTTCAAATTAACCAAAAAATTTGATTCTTATACTTTTCCGTTATGAGCTAGCAAGGAGCCCTCATAAATCTATAGTTAGAAGCTCCAATGATATGAGATTAATCAATTAAACTCTTTAATTAGATTAATCAATATTCATTAACTGTAGGTCACTCTACTAAATACTTGCAGCTGCACTCTTTGTACTATAGATATATTTCTGTATTCACGAAATTTACTAATCAACAGTAAGTCGACCGTTCACAAATTACTCATAACTACATCTAGGTCAAATTATCATTTTACCCCTGTAGTTATATCTAACTCCTTAAGTACCATTGATCCCTCTAATGAACAAACTGTTTATCGTCCAACTATAAACTAACCCTTCGTGGGCCAGTGAGACGGTGAGGCCTCATTGTTCAAGACTCGGAATCAGCCCTTAAGGGATTAATTTATCTACTTACTCTAAACACGAGAAGGATTGAATTCCATCTTGTGAAGATATATTCCTAGCTGCCTAATCAAACAAATTTCCAATATGGTAGGTTTATTGAGTTGATGATTTGGCCATTGTCACCCATACAAATCAAAGGATTGCCCTCATAGACAAAAGTTCATAACTCACTCAGGATTCAGGTCGAGTTACCTATAGTCATCCTATGAAATATTAATTTCTACAATTAACGGTGTTATAAAGAGAAATAAAACATTTCGCGGTCTAGTCTTATACAAACTCTTTGTCTAGGATACTCCCACTCACATGTCTCCACATGAACGATTAGAATCAAATCGTTTGTAACACTTTACAACTCATTATAACAATTACAAAGTGGGTCATATCCGTAATGTTAATAGAATAAGACACCCAACCTTATTCCTATGCTACAGTTTGGTTATTACTTAAACATGATCCGACTTTATATGTCAACCACATACATGATTAAGTTTACATAAAATAATCATGGAATCTTAGTTAATTGGATTGAGTTTAATGCATAATATAGATAAAATAACTTCTTATTATATTCAATAAATAAAATGTATTTACAATTTACAAACCTACAAGACCCAAGAGATTTAGGACACACCAGTCCCAACAATAAGTTGGTTTTTTTCTCTTCCCCTTATAATTTGCAGCCGTCAACCCCATTAGTTAAGGGGAAAAAAATCCTTTCTTCCAACTCATCTTTCACGCACACGCAAACTTGCCCGCCATATTTTCCATCGCTCAGCCACTAACCCCAACCCTAAACCGCATGACCACCTTTCGCCGTCGTCCACTGCTCACTTCCATTTGCTACGTTGAGCACCGCTGGTAAGCACCGTGTTTCTTCTCTCTCCTTAGATCTCTCTTTTTCAGTTTCAGCTTCTCGGACCACCACCCAACATCCATTTTGCTGTTTGCTGTCGCACCGACCATGCACTGTTGTCACCCTCGCCGTTGGATTGATTTTTGGTTGTAAGATTAAGTGTTTTTATGGGTTTTTTTGGAGTTCTTATTTGCTCATATGTTTGGCATGATATTGATGTTGCCCACTATGTTTTAGGATTTTAGATTGGAGATTTGAAACATTTTAACTATCGCTTAGCTGATTAAAAAGGTTTTCTAGTAACATTTGGTAAATGATTAAGGTTCTAAACCCATATGAATTGTAATTGTGCTGAAAATTGGGTTCAAATGTTAACATTTTGGCTTAGGCTTAGAATCGTGTTGATTTGGAAGGTTGGAGGTAGAAATTTGAAGTGAGTTTTATGTTTGTAATTAAGCCCTAAAGATTGGAGTTAAGTTTGATTATCATTTATATTAGGGGTTTGATCCAAGATTACTGTAATCCAAAGAAGAAAATAAATTGCTAGCGGTATTATTCTCGAGGTAAGTGGCACTATTAAAAAGTTTTATTTGAAAATGTTTTAGCTTGCCAACTAAAGCAAATTAGATATCTATTGATGTACCTGTTTTGATGTGATTTATTTTGAAACTATGAATGTACGCCATGTGAACTATTATGAAATTATAAATGATTATCATATAAATTATTATGTACATGTGTTCAAACAAGGTTGGTCAAGAAACAATAATTAAGGTTGTTTTTGTTAGCAGGTTAACAATTGTTGGTAAATACTCTTGAACATCTATTCAACTTTGATCAAAATATTAGAATTGAGTATTAATCTTTATTTATTATTATTATTATTATTATTATATTATTATTATTATTATTATTATTATTATTATTATTATTTGTGTATGTGTGTGTTTAGGACTGTTTGGATTAGTTTTAGAAGCACACCAGTTAAGCGGAATTCTACTTTGTTTGTTTTATGTTAGTATGTTGTTTGTTTTACTTAGTTAGTTATAATATGACGCATGTATATCTCTATGAATTTTATTGTTTTGTAATAAGCTTTACATTGACTATGTTATTGTGATTTTAGATGATAGACATGATGCATTGTTAATTGTATTGTTGAGAAACATGCTAAATTGTTGAGTTGTCAATAGAAATATAAACTTTCAAGGAGATTTCTAATTAAGTCTTCAATTATAATCGTGAGATAATAATTTCTTGACTTTTTGTTAAATTTGATTGTAATTCTAGATTTCTAATTATGTCTTAAACTCCTTGTTGTACTCCAAAGTTGTTTCAAAGTGTTCGAACTAACTTTTAAGGCTCTTGTTAAGGTAAGGACATTTCCCTTGAGCATGATGAACTTACAAACTTGAGAATCTTGTATGTTTCACTTTCGTTGTATGGAATATGGACTCTGATAATGTTGAGTTGTAAAATCACGTTCTTTGTTTAGTGAGTATTAAAGTTAAGTTTAGGTCTTTTCAAACATAGTTGAAGTTATTTAGATCGGTTTCTAATCCTTAGAATCTCATGGTTATCATCGCACCCTTGTTCCTCACTTCTTGTACATATTTACTACTGATCAATTATGTTTATATTTTGAGAGAAATGTTTTGTGGAAGGAGTACGTTTAAGAAATAAGTTCTGAATATGGAGTAATTTTTTGGTGTCTAAGAGATATATCGTATTTCTTGATGCAATAAATATTTTTTGTATTCAAGAGGTACATGTCCCTCCCCCCCCCCCCAGGAAAAAGGAAATTTTAATTTTTTATACAACATTTATCTCATTTGACACTATTCTTTCCAATAGACCCACGTGTGGGTATTCCTACTTTCGAGAAGTAAATTTGACATCAATGTTTTGAGCAAGATTGATGTTTATTGTTTGTCATAATTTGATTTCTATTTTTTCACTTCTAATTAAGTCTGATTGTAGATTAAGATTTCTAAATAAGTCTCAAACTCTTTGTTTGTAGTTACAAATTGTTTCAGCATGTTCAAATTGAGTATTAAGGCTCTTGAAACAGTAAGCACATCTTCTTTGAGCATGAATAATGTTCTATTTTTTGTATTATGAGTGTTATATTTTGACGATGTGACATGAAAAGTTTTTTTTTTTTTTTCTTTTTGTACTATGTGTTTTAAGTGTTGGATATATTATTATGTTTTAATTGTGGCAATAAATTGTAACGGCCCACCTAAACTGACTAAACCATTGCTCGATATATGCAACATTGAGGAAGAAAGACAGCATAATTTTAAGAAATCGAAGATTTTTATTAAAGCATGATAAATAACAGTGGTTCGGGGTACCCCTATGAAAACATTTTTTTTCATTGGAATTATTCAATTTATTAGAAAGAAAATAAGATCAGTAAATAAATAATTCCACAATGAAATCCATACATAACGCGGAAAATCATATTAACTTTAAAATTTCAATAACAAAAAAAAAAAAAACATGCGTATGCAACCCTAGCAGAAGACCCTGCGAGTCCCATAACGCCTCAGGATTTTTCTTGTCATTTGCCGACACGTTCTTTCCCTTACCTAGAGGCATAAAAGAAAGAATGAGTATGAAGATACTCAGTAAGTAATCCCGCTACCGAGCTCAACTAAACACTGACTCTGTATGCATACAACATGAAGTTAGCATAGATAACCCCTATCGTTGGCAAAACACGTTCACAAACTGGTGATCTCGAAGGAACACATACTGGTGGTCTCGAAGGAAACACATACTGGTGATCCCAAAGGACCACAAACTGGTGTCCCGAAGGAACACATACTGGTGATCCCGAAGGAATACAAATTGGTGCCCCGAAGGAACACATATTGGTGCCCCGAAGGGACTAAACTGGTGAACATGCTGTCAACGTACGGAACAATAATATGCATTCAGGGGGTAAACGGAGTCTATAGCATACTATCATGATATCTACCCTATGGTCCACTAAGCCTGGTATCTAACACGTTGTGTTGTGCACCTACGGGGATGTTACACCTAACAAAATGTACATGTGCTTAAACCTACTCAAGGTTCTATTGATAGGAAGCAGCAGTCCAAACATCCAAATTAGGTAACAGTATGGACCAAGCTATACAACCATTCCATTATTAAAGAAACAGTCTAGAAATTCGAGGTATCGAGTCCAGCGATACCGTCGGTAGGGCAATTAATTACCGTGACGATTTGGTTAGTCACTTGACTGCGCAACCTCAAATCCTGTCCAGAAACTTGGGTTGAAAATCCTGACATACCCACAATAGCAATAATCCACAATTAGACCAGTCACGTATTCAACCCAAAAAAACCAAAGCAAACGGCATACCGCCTTTACCCTGACTGAATTGCGTAAAAGACAGCGACAGCGGTGAAGAGAGAATCTGACGATGGCAAGTAGCGTCCGAGAGGGAGATCCGATGGCGGCGACTTGAGGAGGAGTAGATGAAAGAGAAACATGTTAAAGAGGTGCTGGCCGACTGAGTAAAACCGAGAGAGAGAGAGGAGAAACGTATTGCTGCGAGGGAGAGCGAGGGAGTCTAGTGAGAGCGAGACGGTGGGCGAGACGCGAGACCCGAGAGAGATTGACGCCGCAATAGGGAAAGAGAGCGAGACGATGAAGCGAGACAGCGAGACCCGAGAGAGAGTTTGACGCCGCAATAGGGAAAGAGAGTCAGGAACGGTGTGGCGGAGAGAGTTTGAAACGGCCGCGATAGGGAAGAGAGCGGTGGACGGTGCGCGGGAGAGAGTGAGAGGTAGGCTGCAACGCAGAAATAGAGGGCCCCCTAATAGAATCCTAAAAAGAAAACCCTATTTAATTGCAAATTTAATTTTCCCTTTTCTCTTCCTTCCAAAATTAGTTACCCCTTTTATTCTAAATTAAATTCTCTCCTCTCTTTCCTTCCAAAATTAATTTCCCCCTTTTATTCCAAATTAATTCTCTTTTCTCTTTCCTTCCAAAATTAATTTCCCTTTTTCTTTAATAAACATTATTCCAAATCAAAATAAAGGCCAAAAGAATATATAATACCTGAAAATTGGGGTGTCACATAAATGTTGGATGAGACTAAATTTATGAAATGCCAATTGAATTTGGTTTTAGTTTTGTCCTAACATTTGGTTTACCAATGATATTTGAAGGTTAGATTGGAGTTTTTGAAGAATTTTGAGCTATTGTCCAACAGAATTAAAGTTGTTTCATCCACATTTTTGGTAAGTATTTAAAGTTTTAAAATCCTTTAGATTCAATATTCAATATAGTTGCTTGACATTTAGATTCAAAACCTTCAATTATGATTAGCTTTAGATTGGAAGCTTATCTTAAGTTTTGGAGGTGGATTTGGATTAAGCCTAATTTTGGGTAAGTTATTTGGAGACTTTTTGAGTGAATTATATTTGGAGTTAAACCACAAAGTTTAAATTTGAGCAAAAAGAGAGTTTGGTTTGCTTGGATTAAATATTGGACTTAACATTGGGTAAATGGCACCACTATTTAGTTAATTGCCAAGAATGTTCAATCGGTGCAATATCCTATTATATAATATTGGTTCTATTAGTTGATAATTGTTCATTCTTAATAGAATGAATGATCTTATTGTTTGATTAATGATCCAATGATCCTATTATTTGTTGTTTATGTTATCTGTTAATGCACACATAGAAAAAATGTTGTTTTTATGTATTCTTCTTAAACATGTTCTGAATTTTGGTAGATGTAGTTTGTGGTGGGATGGGTGATCTTGAATACAGGATTTTGTAGTTCTAAGATTGTTTTAGAGTGTTCAAACTCAGTTTTTAAGGCCCTTGTCAAGGTAAGAAATCTCCTTTGAGGTATGATGAATGTTTTGTACTATGTATTTTGTGTGTAATGTTTTGACTATGTAGTATGGATGAGACTTTATTGGGTTGTTAGTAGATGCAAAATGTAATGACATTAATATTCTTTCCAATAGAGTCTCCTACTTTGTGGAAGTAGGTTTTGATATCAATATTTTGAGCAAGATTGATATTTAATGAATTGAAAAGATTGTGAACCTTTTAAGAACGTATATCTTTTGAATATTGTTATTATTGCTGACATTGATGTATTGAATTGAGTTTTGAAACGAATGTTGTTTTTTTTTTTTTTTTTTTAATTAGGTATTGGACAGATTCATTGAAGCGAGGGAAACCACCAAACAAATTATTTATATGTGTTTTTTTTTTTTTTGCTTTTTTTTTTTTTTTTTTTTTTTTTTTTTTTTTTTTTTTTTTTTTTTTTTTGTTTAGAGAGTGCTAACACTTTTTTGGCAACACTTAGTTGTATTTAGTTTCTTTGTAAATAACTTAACCAAAGGTTGGTTACTAGTTTCTTTATATAACATTACCAAATTTTATTATTATATAATATATAGTTTCATATTTATGTTTGTACAGTATTTTGTCAAATTGGTTGAAATATATCAATGACAGGTATGAAACAAATATTTATCTATCATCATAAGTATTTCTTTGACATTTTACAAATGTCATGAAATGTATATTTATGACATTGAAATCTTGTCACTCGATTGAACTTCAATGACTATAAATAAGTGTCGATATAAGGTTTAATTGACAGAAAAAGTCAACTTTTGGTCATTTATTGACAATGAAAAATTGTCATAGAAAATGTTGTCATGACATATAATAGATTCAATAAATGTTTATTGTTGACTATATTATAAAGTCATGAAATAACAAATAATGACAAATTTTTTATGTGTCATATATACACTTTCCTTGATGGTGGATTCAAAGACTATCATTTTTGTTGTAGTAAAAACACAATGGGTAACCAAGTCATACACGGATTCAATGAATAGAAGATGAAATATATCAAGAATCATAAAAAAATCAAAAGCAAATCAATTTACAAGTTGTCTTTCAACCAAGCCAAAATGATTTCATCCTACCTCTAAGCTAGAAGTATTTACCTAATCACTCATAATGTGGCAAGAATGAGGTCTTGAAGTTGAAATAAATGAAAAATACAAAAAGTTAATGTTGGGAAGAAGAAAATACAAAGAAAATGTGGTGAAGGCGTCCAAATAAAGGCTTGAATGACCTAAATTTGGTAAAATTATGTTTATATTTGATCAGAGCAGCTAGGCACTCAATTCCCTAATCGAAGCGCCACCACAGTGCGCAGGTTAACTCCTGAGCGCCCAACGCGCACGTTGATTCTTCCGTCAAAATTCAGAGAGCCTAGGTGCTCCCCAGATGGGCGCTCTTAGGTTCGCAGCACCTAGCGTAGTGCCAAGGGGTGCCTAGGTTAGCATATGGGCCATTTTGGTCCCTTTTTCCTCTTTCTTCATGGTTGATGCTCTGGAGCTCTATATTGGTTCATTTTCATCTTGTTTTAGTTCAAATGGTCAATTCTACCCCTTTAATGCCCAATACCTATAAAATCATATAAATAAACACGTAAAATCGTAGAACGAGCCCGAATTAAGCTATAGAAAATAACACTTTTATAGGGCTATCAAATCACCCCAACTTAATTCTTGATCGTCCCGAGCAAGGTAGAAACATACAATCATGCACCAATAATATGTTTACTTAATTGCAAGGCTTGTTACTTGTTTTAACAGTCTCATAAGATCATGCTTGCAATCAACGATGCCATCCAAAAACGAACAATCAATTGAGGCAATTTTAAGAAAGCTTATTCAAACATATTCATGCATAAGAGAGTTCAAAACCTTCTACTTAAGTCTAAGCAAATGTCGAAATAAATGTATAAGACCTTCAATTGTTTTCCCTGTACTCTGGCTCAAAAGATCAATAACTAAACTTCCTAAACCCAAAGTGGCAATGACATGTCATAAGGAAAATCAACTTCAATTCTTGTTATCGTTTTCTTTTTCTTTCTTAGCAAATGGAGAGGAAACCTTATTGAGGGAAACCTTATTCAGAAAGACTGTTTTCATTTTGGCTTGTCCACATGGCTTACATGAATGACATCCAACTACGGGCCAAATTCCTTCAAAGGTGCCTAAGTTTGCTCATATTTCGGGAACGCTTTCGGGGCAAAAGCAATCACGAGTTGCCTGACTACCTGGCTACTCGCATCCCCAAGAAATGGTTTTAATATGAATCTTATTCACATTAATTAATTAACTAAAATAATATAATAAAATATCAAAAATTTAATTAATACATTTGAATCATATTCAAATGCGCATTTCTCATAATAATTTTAATATGAATCTTATTCACATTAATTTTAATCTACAGTTTTAATATGAAACTCATTCATATTATTTATTATTTGAATCTTATTCAAATAAATTAAACTTTGATATTATATAGTTTAATTTTGAATCTCATTCAAAACTAACTTTATATTATAATGTATCTATATACATTATATTAATTGTATCTTATACAATTGCACATTCCCTAATTTAATTTAAACAATTCAAATTCTTCCAAAACTATTTCATCCTTGTTTTACCCTTAGTGAACTAGCAGAGGGATCTAATAGACCTACAGATTAGAAGCTCCACTGATCCAAATTAATTAATTAAACTCTTTAATTACATTAATCAACATTCATTAACTATGGGTCACTCTACTAAAGATCCATAGTTGCAATCTTCGCACTGTAGAATGTTTGTGTCCATGGATATAATCATTACAAGTAAGTTGATCCTTCACAAGTTAGTCGTAATTACAATTGAGCCAAATTACTGTTTTATCCCTGCAATTACCTTTTGCTCCTTAAGTCCCACTGATCCTTTAATGAACAACTGGTTTATGGTTCTACCATAGACAAATCCTTATCGAGTCAATGAGAGGGAGGGGCCCCATTGTTCAAGACCTAGAGTCAGGACTTAAGGGAGCAACTCCTCTACTTTATCTTAAAGTCAATAAGGAGGGAGCTCCATCTTGAGTGGCTATGTTCTCAGCTCCCCACTCAGTTTTGTCCCCAAAATGGTAGGCTTATTGAGTCGGCGACTTTGGCCACTCTCACCCATACAAATCAAAGAACAAGCCCTCATAAGCAGGAGTCCATAACTCACTCAAGATTGAGATTGTGGTACATATGGTCATCCTGTGAAATGTCAATCTCTTCAATTGATGTTGTTACAAAGAGCTATTAACTATTTTACGGTCTAGCCTTATACAAACACTTTGTATAGGATACCCCCATTCGCATGTCTCTACATGAACTATCTAGATCAAATCGTTTGTAACGATTACAAAATGGGTCGTATTCATAGTGTTAGCAAGATAAGATATCCAACGTTATCCCATTCTATAGACCATTTAGAATATCACTTGAACATGATTCACCTGTATCTTAGCCACGTACTATTATGGTTACATTAAATAATCTTAGACCTTAGTTTATTGAATTGAGTTACTCAAGTCTAAATGTCAAATAAAATAACTATTTGTTTTATTACATAAATAATTTGTTTATAATACAAACCACGAGATATAGGGCATAAATCGCAACAATTGTTTAGGTTTGGTATGTTATCACCTAAGCTTATAGATACTTCTAGTACTGCAAATGATCGTTTTCATTTGTACTCTCACCATAGTCTGAAGCTGAGATGGAGTATACGTTTGAGTTTCATACGCTAGTGTAGTTGGAAGTTTGATGTATGTTATGGTTTGTACTAGGCCTAATCTGGCACATGTTGTTACTGATGTCAGTAGGTTCATGGGTCAACCTAGAAAGGAACATTGGTAGGTTGTGAAGAGGATTTTTCGTTACCTTAGAGATACGTATGGTAGCCTCATTTATGGGAATGATACAAACTGTTAAGTGAGTAGTTCTTCTAATTGTGATTATGCTGGAGATATTGACAATATGAGGTCTATGACTAGTTGTGTGTTCATTTGGGTGGTTCATTTATTAATTGGAAGGTAACCTTACAACCTATAGTTAATTTTCTACTACTAAAGTAGAGTATGGTTGAAAAGGCTAGTTAGTGATCTTGGTCTACATCATGATTAGGTTATTATGCATTGTGATAGTTTGAGGTCAATATGACAGCCAAGAATCAAGTTCATCTTGAGAAGACTAAGCATACAGACCAATTTGATAGCACAAAAAATGTGCTATCTAGCCCCACTTAATTTGAGGTTGTTTCTAGGTTTTCGGGTGTTCACAAAAAATGTGCTATCTAGCCCCACTTAATTCGAGGTTGTTTCTAGGTTTTTGGTGTTATTTCATGATTTTGTAGGTTTCGAGCACCTGAGAGGTAGAGTTGGGCATTAGGGTTGAAATGAAGCTAAAACGGGCCAAAATGAAGCACAAATGGATCAACCAGAAAAGCGAAAGCTGAAATTAAAAAATTTTCCCTTGAATGCACGGCATAGCTGCGCCGCTAGGTGCCTTAGGTTGCGCATTTTCCCGAGAGCTAATTTTCCATGAAGTGCATTTGGTGTCATGGCGATCCAAAGATGAAGACGCACATATGCGTGTTGGTGCCACAGTGCCACCTTAGCGATGCAACGCTACACTACCTCCCGATGGTTGTATAGGCTACGGCGCTGCGACGCCAATTCGATTTTTCTATAAATTGACTATAGCCGCCTAGGGTTTGATTATTTAGCCACCAGTGGATCCTCCACTGCTGGCCACTCTATTTTCTTTTACTTTTAGTCCTTGAACGTACTCAAATGATTCTTTGATGTCTATCATGAAGATTATGGGCTAAGGTAATTCTAGCTTAGGCGTAGAGTGATTTTCCCTTTATTGAAAGACTCGTGGGATTTTGATCGTTTTATTATAATTCTCATTTTTCTTGTTTCTCTCTACTTTGAATGATTTCAATTATGTATTCTCATGAATGTGACAAACTAATTGTTGATACATAATTGATAGCTAGAGGTTAAATAATAATACTTGACATATAATTGTAATTTGATCTAAGAGTAGTAAAATGTTAGTTAGACTTGTGATTATTGTCTATAATAAAAAAAAAACATTGTTCTATCAACCTAGGGAAAAATCATATTGCATGTTTAATTTGGCATTTCTAATTAGACATTCACCTTAACAATTCCCTAATTCTTAATGTGATTAGTTAAATTGATTAGAATGCATTTCATCTAATTAAAATTAGCTAATTAGATAATTGAACTCTCACTTGGTGTTTCTAGGTGAGTTGGCCAAACTTAGACAATATAAGAATTAATATGATAAATCTATGATCAAGTTACAATTTGGGGAATAAGTCGAAAGTCTAAGTTGGATGCTTTAATCATCGAATTTCATCACTGCATTTACTTTTGCATTTACATTCTTGCAATTTACTTTACTTGCATTCAAACACTATTCTCAAAACCCCTTTTGGTTCCCAAGTGTTGTAAGCATTTTCTTAGAAAATCATGTCAGTTCTATGTGGATTTAACTCTTCTACTACCACTACTACATTAAAGGTAGGAATAAAATTATTTGATCTGGAGTCACTACAACAAAAATAGGCTTCTATGACTCTAAAAACAGTCATTACCACATTTGTTGACCTTTTTTTAGTCATTTACTCGCCCATCATCTAAAGTGTATAGATGACACATGAGAAATGAGTCATCATTGATAGTTTCATGACTTTTAGTCATAGTCAACAATAAATATATATTGACATTTATTCTAAGTCACGGAAACGATTTATATGACAAATTGTATACAGTCATTAGAAAAATGAAAATGTTGACTTTTTTCTGTCAAATAAAGAGTTACGTTGACATGCACTTCTGTCATCGCAAAACAAATAATGACACATTTAAAGTGTCAATAATACATTAACTATGACATTTTTTTAAGGTCATTTAATTACATACATCCCATGACTTTTGTCAGATATCATAGAAACCATTACCACGATACACGTTATTACACCTGTGTTTCATTCAGTTTCAACAAAAATATGTATGCAAACAAAAAAGTAACTTTCATATATAATAATGTAGTTCAAATTGTTAATACAATAAAGTAGCTAGTAATCAAATTCTAGGTACAACATTTACAAATTAGTACTTACAACTAAGTGTTGGCATACATCCAAAAAATATATATACAACACCTATTTAAATATCTTGGTTGGTGGGCTTCCTTGCTTTAATGGCATCGTCCAGGAACCTTAAAAAAAAACATTCATTTTAGAATAAAGGAGAGAGATGTCCGTCCCTTCTTATGCACATCATAGCTTCGATGAACACTTTCAAAAAAATTATGCATATGATCATAATATAGCCACATAAATATATAGTATATCACCATATAATCTCACTTTTTAACATTAATAACATGAATAACCTCCAAATTAAACTTATACACTACTCTACTAGAAAGAATAAGGGTTAATTGAAAAACTGCTTCGTTGAGTAGGAGGACGAGGATGAGGATGAGGATGAGGAGGAGGAGGAGGAGGAGGAGGAGGGGGGGGGGGGGGCAAGTGAACATAATACAGTGGGAGCAAAACAAACGTATAATTTAAATACTCACATTAGTCTTACTATCCACAACATATACACTTTCAACATCTCCAATGCCAATAACTATTTTGAAACAATTGTAGTAACTATTAGGGAATTTGCACAACATAGACAAATTCAGTGTCAATCGATGCCAATAACTATTTGGAAAGAATTCTAATAACTATAAGAAGAAATTAAGCCTACCTAAATCTAGTAATGTGAGCCAATATTTGAACTGAGTCTTAACAACATAAACCAATTGAAATAAACAAATAATTCTAGGTATGATATATACCTCTTAAGCACCAAAAAAGACTGCAACTTGAACACTTCTTCCTCCTACCTACTTCTTCCACATAACATTGTCCTCAAAAGATTGAAATACGAACTACAAATAAGATAAATATAGAAGAGTAAGAGTCAACCAAAATTATAAAGTTTAATAAAAGATCAACATAATACAAATCCAACAATTACGACATTTCCATCACCCCCATTTTACCTTTTTGCTAACAATCATTTTGAAAGTTTTTCTCCGATTCATCCGAGCCCAAAAAATCACTTGTGATGTTACCCAACCATAGACAATATCATGTGTCATGCCAACCTTTTCCAAACAAAACATATAAATATAATAAAAACTAGTAATGGAGTTATATAACAGATCAAACACACCAGAATTCTACAATACCTCCAAACAAAACGACGACATTAACTCTCATACCCATACCAGTTTAATTCATGCTTCAACTCCACAAAAGGTATTTCGCAAATGCATTCAATTCTATATTGAGTAACAAAATATAAGTACTCCATCCACAAAAAAAAGTTGTGTTTCCTCCATACTCCAACAACTTACTGCCACAAAACCTATGCGAAGAACATGTGCGATCCCACATACTCTGCCCACTCAATTCGTACCACGTCAATGTCATCTTGTGAGTATGTAGGTGGCGCACCTTTCATCTATAAACAAAGAAAGCCAACTAAGCTCGAAGAACTAAATACGTAACTTCAATTTGTATGAATTTGTAATACGTACTATATCTAAAATTGATGTGGTTCTTGATAATATTATCTCACATGTATCGCATGACATAATATCCGCATTCGACCACACCGGATTGCTTAGGGCACTGTTTGTATCAAATGCAAAACACGTGTTAAGTCAATGTTGTACATGTTTATTGGATAAACTATATCATATACGAAATAACATACCTTAATTGATTTCCACTTAAGCTTTTTCTTCTTAGGGTCAACAATCTTGAAAGACCTACAAATGGCTTTAAATGTAACATGTTTCTTTATGTATTCATACTACTTAAAGTTGTGAAATGCTATCTATAACATACGTACATGCCAATCACATTGATGATATTGGTCGAGTCGATTTTTTAAAGGGTCCGTCCAAAATATGCTACTTTTTGAATGATCAATAATGATCAAAGTCCAATGATTCCTACAAATTTAAAGAATGACAACAAATAAATTATACAGTGCACAAAATATAGTATAATGCATTTTATACAACATACCCAGAATTGTAAGGGAAGAGGAGAAGTTGATTATCCAATCCTGTCATTCTCGAGGAACAATTGAGCCCGAGATTCTTTGTTGGTTGAGATTGAGATGGAACCAGCATCTAGAAACTTATACAAACTCAAAGTATTTGATTTCTCCATTAGTTTGTATAAGTACTGTAATATCAATAAAACTCTATACAGTACTAATACATATATTTTAATACTAAACCATGATATATAAGATTACTTACATCATATATGCATCAATACAAGGAGTGCATATTGGGCGCATGTGACAAAAATCTCGTAAGACCTCAACCAAAATGCAGCACTTGCGTTGGATTCCAAATACTTCCATCGTACAGTGATTTGAATTGATGATCGAATATATTCAAGTTCACGGAGTAAACAGCGTAAAGCAACTGGGAACTTTGAATGGGTTCAATAGAACTCCTAAACTTTTACTTGGATTTTTTCCCTCCTCTATTAAGAAATAGTGTAACATGAGAACAAAAATTATAATAATAGAATAAAAACCAACAAGGATGGAAAATGTTACCTTTTCATTATCAATTATCACAAGATCCCGTGGCCATAGCAAGTGTGAGCCTACTTCTTGAGATAACAAATTTTCTTCTCCCTTTGTTGGTATTGGGACATAACAATCACCATGAACAACTACGTCAAGTGAAACCTTTACATTATCACTATTAACATCATAGTCAAATATAGTCCCCGCTCCGACGACATTATTTTTAGATCCGATTGCCAACAAACAAGAAGTTCCATCCTACATGAGTAAGTTGAAATGTAACTGTTAATGTTTACTCGTATATTATGTAGAATATATACTAAATTAAAGTGAAAAACCTACCTTAATGGGCTGTGGGGCACAGATTTGTTTGAGTTTGTTGTTTATGTTCATCCACCTGTAGGGAATAAATGAACTTACATTACATATGTTATTGTCAATGCATATTACAACCAATAATTTGAGCTATAAGATAGACATAAAACCTCTTCTTTTTCAACCTTCACTTCAACATATTGAGAAGTTATCGTGTGCTTCAACAATTTTGCCTTCGCCTAGATTAAAAATTTCATTTGGTTGGTTAATTTGTTATTGCGAATTCATGAAAAACTACTTGGAATATGAATTGAAACACATTAACCTGGTCATTATTATTGTCTGCTTCACCACTTTCTTCAATATCACCTGGAGAACCGTCCTTTTTTCCTCTCCGTGAAGTCTTATTTTGGTCCAATAATCCTTTCTTCACCTGTAAAAAAAATTCTATGGTATTAAATATTTAACATCTACAAACACATTAAGTACGATGAATAGATGGCACATTCGACCTTCTCATTGCTGAAAACAGGTTCACCATCTCCTTCTTTAATGTCTTCTGAAGAACCATCCTTGTTTGAACATTCGGTTAGATTTTTTTGTTTTTAAGTTCTTCTTCCAACTCTTTTATACGTGCAGTCATCTTCGCCTTCTCATCCTCATCAAATGTAACTTTGTCTTCCTTCTTCAATTGTTTTGGTGTATGAAAATATTTACAGGGCATGACAAACTTACCCAATCCTCTAACTACTCCTGGAGGATCTTTGCTCCCCAACGCTTGTGATAGGATATCTCCACCCGTAGACTTGTTGTCACTTTCGACATTATGAGTGACCAACATTTCATCCTATTGAAAAGAAAAAATCAATATTAAGATAATGCAATGAAATATAGGTAGTCAACAAATACTTACTACGATCCACCACTTCTTGTGTTTGCTTGTCTGGAATTTTTCCCTCTCGATCCATCCGAGCCCTTTTCCATAAAACGCATCGCTTAGTTAGATCTTCATTTGGTAAAACTCCTTCTGCACCAATAACAAACCATTGCACATGAATTTGGATTCAAATGTAATATGTAGGCCGTATAAAAGAATAAATATTAGTGAATTAGTATCTTACCAGCTCTTCCAAGATTAGCATACCCCTTCCGCGACATTCGATGATTATACATATGTTTTTTCCTCTTTTCTCGGTTCTTACTACTGACCACCTAATAAAATTACATAATAAAATGTTATAATGATACTTTGCAGCTTCAATGTAAGTGAATACAAAGTTGAATGTTTCTAACAACAATACTTACTTGGAACTCTTCCCTAAGCCGAAAACTGACAAACGCATCCCAATGATCTTGTTCAATGTGGGAATACTCAATCGGGGGACATTTTAATTTCTCTAGATCATCCTTAAATGGCCTTATATACTTATAGTCAAAGCATATTTGAATTGACGGAAACAAATGCCCGCAGTTTGCATGAGATTCTCTTCGATCTATGGTCAACAACAAATCCACCCTACGAATCCACACCAAATGTTATATGTTAATGAAAGCAAATAAAATCTAAATACCATTTGTGGGCTATGTGTATACCTGAATGAGGTCCCAAATCTTTCTTTTATCTCCAATGGCACTGCTTTCCAACTATTGTATGTAATTGGAACATGGATCGGACGGACGTTCCTATGAAACTTTTCATTTTCACTGCATTGACCCAAATGGCTGACCATTCTCATTGTACTGCACCACTCTTCTATGACCTTCACTGCACGCACGGTGATCTCATGCATTCCAGTAGGTCCTCTAGTTTTCTTTCTCTTAATTTCACCATCTATAACCGGGGGATCTGCTTCACTATCATGTTCATCGTCAAGTATATCGTCTAAGTCATTGCCTTGTGCATCGGCAAATGTATCATCCATCAAACGATCCAACTGCTCGTCCTGTGTATCATCAATCGTATCGTCCATCTGTTCACTATGATTTTGTAAATGTAAAGAACATTGAATTAATAGTATAATTACAACAGTACATTCAATAATAATTATAATATGATTTATAACAGTAGTTAAATAACATTTAATAATGATTACAACAGTACATTAAATAACGGTTAATAATAGATTACAATAGTGCATTAAATAAAAGGTCCAGTAATAAAAGTGACACATTTCCCACTGAAAATTAAAGAAGCATATCGTTGGAGCGATCCCTTTTCCATTAACAATAACCTACAAGATAAACAAGAAAATCTATGAACATTAAAGGAAAACAAATAAGAACTGAAAGCAATCGCGTTATTCAGATGTATATACTTGATAAACTTTCAAGTGTCAACCCATGTGCCTTCACAATCATCTCTTACGTATGGAATTTCAGTTTCGTCTATATCAGTTGGTGATGTGCATTGAAACTGAAGGACAGTCCAAAGAAGTATCTCCAAGCTCGTCATCATAACATGTATCGGCAAAATCTTTTTGAGGTGGTGTGATAACAATTGACCATTGTGCGTCAATAGGATCCTCTATATAAAAAACTTGCCTTGCTTGAGTTGCTAGGATGAATGGATCCGAAGTATGTCCTATACGATTGAGTTTCACCAAGGTAAATCCAAGATCGTCAATTCGCACCCATTTTGGTTTTCAACCCAGTCGCACTTAAATAATGGAATCTTAAATGTATTGTAGTTAATTTCCCATATCTCTTGAATAACCCCATAAAAAGACATGTCTGATACAATCGGATTCCTATCTTTTGCACTGGACACTTGCATTGTTGTGGCAACTAATGTAACCCCACTATTTTGGACAGTTCGACCATTGTCTCGGGATTTGGTGCTATAACTACAACCATTAATCCTATAACTATCAAATGTCATCAATCCTGGGTTGGGGCCATGTGCCAACCAACGCACAGTTGAAGAAACCGGTTTTCTATCATGTATTTCCTGCATCACCTATTATTACAGGCAGACATTTCATGCAGTGTGCGACTAGAGTAAATGGATATAGCAAAAAAAGGGGCATGAAATTAAATACCTCATTGCGTATCCAACTAGCAAACGATCGATTGCGTTCATTTTGTAGCCACTTTTCATTATTTGCTTTCCTTGGATTTTGGACCTTCAAATACTCCAGATGTTGTCTACAAAAATGTACTAGATTTTAGGTGATAATACATTAAACAATTAACCTTGTTGAATTGAGAATTGTAATATACTAACATTCTATACGGTTGTACTTCTTCAGTGTTCTCAAGTACATATAGATGCTTGCTTTAGTTCCTGCACGTTGGGTTTAACATGACATCCAGCTGATAAAGGTTTATCAATACGTGTTTCTTCTCGTCTCTTGAATGAACCAAGCCCAACGGAATCTAACCCAGATAGGAATTTAGAACAAAATTCAACAGACTCCTCACATATGTGTGCTTCCGCAATGCAACCTTCCGGTCGAGTTCTATTTCTTACGTAACTTTTCAACACTTTCATATACCGTTCAAATGGATACATCCATCGTAGGTAGATGGGACCACAAAGTTTCACTTCTCTTACAAGGTGAACAGTGAGATGCAACATTATTGTGAAGAAAGAAGGTGGGAAATACTTTCCAAGTAGACATAATGTAACAACTATATCCTCTTGCAGCTTATCTAACTCTGGTACCGCACACTCTTCGAGCATATTGCATTGAAGAAGAAACATAATCTAGTAATAGCATACCTCACATTCTTAGGTAACACTAAACGTAATGCAATCGGAAGGAATTGTTGCATTAAAACATGACAGTCATGTGATTTCAGGCCATTAAGTTTCAAGTCTTCTAGCGAGACCAGACTTCTAATATTAGAGGAATAACCTTCAGGAACCTTTATTTCAGATAGAGTCTTACAGAAACGATACTTTTCTTCTTTTGATAATGTATAACACGCTGCAGGAATGTACATTCTACTCCGCCGACGTACAGGAGCTAATTCAGGCCGAAGGTTCATTTCAACTAAGTCAAGTCTAGTACTCATTCCATCTTTATTTTTTCCTGGAACCTCCAGTAACGTACCTATGATATTCATGCACACATTCTTTTCGATATGCATTACATCAAGACAATGTCTGACATGCAACTCTTTCCATAAGGCAGTTCAAAAAATGCAGGTCTTCTTTTCCAGTAGTTATCTGAAGTGTTGTCATTCAATTTCTTGCCACACTTCTTTCCACTAGGAAAACTTATGTCCTTCAATTTATTGTAAATCTCCGCACCTAACATTGGGTGTGGAGGACTTCCATTCTCTTGCTTACCATCGAAGACTTTTTTTGTCTTCTGTACAAGTGATGTCTTGGCAAAAATTTTCTATGGCCCATGTATACATTTTTTTCCCATGATGTAACCTGGTTGAACTGGTATCCTCTCCACACACTGGACAAGCTTTATACCCTTTCACAGTACAACCACATAAATTTCCATACGCGGGAAAATCATTAATAGTCCACAACAGCACTACTCGCAAAGTGAAAGACTCTTCTCTGTATGCATCAAAACATTCAACTCCAACTTCCCACAAAAGCTTCAAATCCTCAATCAACGGAGCTAGGTACACATTAATATCATATCCTGGTTGTTACGGCCCTGATATCAACATTGACAACATTAAAAACTTCCTCCGCATACACAACCATGGAGGGAGGTTGTACACTGTAATAATGACTGGCCAACAACTGTATTTAGTACTTAGATCTCCATATGGGTTGACTCCGTTAGTGGATAAACCCAAACGAAGATTTCTTGGTTCTAAACCAAAAGTTGGCCATAGGTGATCTATTAACCTCCAGGAGGGAGAATCAGCTGGGTGTCGCATAGTACCGTCTACCTTCCTATCTGTAGCATGCCAACACAAGTTTTTTGCATGTTCAGCGCTCTTGAACATCCTTATAAACCTTGGAACTATTGGAAAGTACCACAACTGTTTAGCAGGCACTCCTTTTTCTCTTCGTTTGAGTTCTTAAGAACCTTCCATCTCGAAAGATTACAGGTACGACATTGGGTGCTGTTTGCATACTCTTTTCTATATAAGCAACAATCATTTGGACATGCATCTATTTTTTGGTAACTCAAACCTAGGGCACCTAATGTTTTTTAGCTTCATACATAGAATTTGGCATCTCATTCTTCTCAGGTAGGAATTCACTTATTATAGATAGTAATTCAAAAAAGCTTGAATTACTCCATCCAAATCTAACATTTAGGTTATACAATCTCACAAGTGCTGACAACTTCGTAAATCTTTTACATCCCGGGTATAATGGCTTTTTAGCATCGTCAAACATAGTGTTAAAGATATTTGGTGCACCAGGAAGTTGATCATGAGCAGTTTGAACCATGTCAATTACGTTAAACAAATCGTACTCATCCTCATAGTTTTCATTTAATTTGGGATCTGAATTGTTGTTAACATTGTGTGTGGCTAAATCTTCCCCATGCCAAAACCATAACTTATAACTCTGATCAATTCCATTGACATATAAATGATCCCTAACTATCGAAACATCCTTAGATATACGATTTCCACATTTTAAGCATGGGCATCGAATGGAATTGGAACCATTGCCATGACGCAAACCAAATTCAATGAAAGTTTCAACTCCAACCTCGTATTCTCTAGATAATCTACTTTTGACCATCCATGATTTGTCCATCACACAATACTAGGGAATTAAGAACTTGTTAATTTCCCCACCCCCAAAAAAGAAACCTGATGATAAGATCATAATATTAGACAATAACTTTTATCAAGTCCATCTACAGTCGTTTTTTTTAAGGTGATTAATTTGTAGTTTCGTCAAAATCATTTGCATCATAGAAAGTTATAAATGGCAATCTAATTCAACAAGTTAAGTTAGCTAGGTAGCATGCTTTTGATATGCACAAACTCAATAAGATAAATGAGAATTGGGTACATGCACAGTTCGCATCCCAAAGTTTCTCGAAGGACACCTAAGCATGGCTTCTCAGCTCAAAACAAGGACAAAAAAGTGCTTAAGTGACAATTCCAACCTCAGCTCGTCATACAGAGTAAACTCAAAGTGACATACATACTATTCCACAAATGACACAAGTTAAGTTAGCTATGTAGCATGCTTTCGATGTGCACAACCAAGTAAAAAGAAATGAGAATTGGGTACATGGACAAAGTGACATCTCAAAATTTCATAGAGGACTTCTAAGCTTGGCCTCTCAGCTCAAAACGAAGACAAAAAATGCGTAAGTGACAGTTCCAACCTCAGATCGTCATACAGAGTGGATACAAAGTGACATATAATAACTATTCCACTAATTACAAAATCAAAATCAATTCACTATCCTATCAACAAACACATTCCTTCCTCCGAAAACTAAAGAAGTGACATAAAGTGAGAATGAAAAGACCGAACTTACCGAAATAGAAGAGCAAGTAGGAAAGTAACCATAGGAACAATGTTAACCAATGCACAAGCGAAAGTGAAGCCCTGAATTAAGAACACAAACAACAAACAGTCAACAAATAAACGAACAGAAAAACATGTAATTGCTATTTGCGGTTTGAAATTTAATGAAGAATAGAGGCTGGACTCAGCTGAGGATGGGGACCGAGAGGCTGGACTCACAAGAATGGAGAGGGAGAGCGAGAGCCGAGAGGAGCTAGAGTGGAGGGGGAGAGCGAGAGAGGAGCTAGAGCGAGTGGAGAGAGAGCGATAGGCGAGAGGAGAGCGAGTGTAGAGGGAGAGCGAGAGGCGAGAGGAAGGCGAGTGGAGCGGGAGCGAGAGGCGAGAGGAAGGCGATTGAAATTTGAGATCGATAGGCGAGATGATAGCGAGTGAAGAGGGAGAGCGAGAGGCTACCGGAAAGCGAGACACCAGGGAGAGCGATGGGCGAGAGGAGAGCGAGATGCCGGAGACACCCAGACGCGACAGAAGCTTCGATTGGAGAGGGAGACCGAGAGACGAGGACAGCGAGACGCCAGGGAGACCGATAGGCTACCGGATGTCGACTGGAGAGGGAGACCGAGAGACGAGGACAGCGAGGCGCCAGGGAGACCGAGAGGCTACCGGATGTCGACTGGAGAGGGAGACCGAGAGACGAAGACAGCGACACTCCGGCAATGGTGGTCTGAGATGAATGTGAGGGAGGCTGTCGACGTGAATTCGAAATATTGAAGGTGATGGAACTGTGGAGAGGCGCGCCAAATGCAAAATAACTTTATTAATATTATTTAGAATTTTATATAAAACCCTAAACAATATTATTTAATGACCAATTTTATATAAACCCTAAATAATATTAATATTAATATTAATAAATTTCAAAATAATATATTTAAAAAGTGAGATAAAAAGTTAGATAATTTTATTTTACATAACTAACTTTGTGAAGAAATAAAAAAGATACGCTAAATAAATTAAATTGAAAAAAAAACTTGATCAATTTTTTGTGGTAGTAGCAAAATTTTAATGACTTGAAAAAATTGTCATAATTTTGACTTTTAATTTTAGTAATTTGGTGACAAATAAAATTAGTCAAAAATTCGAAAAACACATTCGATGACTGTTTTTTTCAGTCATAAATCAATGACATGCAAAAACAGTCATGTATTCCACCAAATCCGAAAATCTCCGTTTTTTCCCGCCAAAAACGCGTGATTTTGGATTTAATGACTCTTTTTTCACTTTCTCCTCTATTTTTGGCACTGTACAAGAGTCATTGAATGTGGAATTTGTTGTAGTGAGTGTCAAATAACTCTGCCCGATCAAATTGGCGTTGTTGTTCGAAAGCCAATTAGTTTTGGTTTTAAAAGGTTTTTAGTTCTTGTCAATTCTTAGTTTTCTTTTGGTGTATGATCTGTTCCTCTATGAGCTCTAGTTTGTTAAATTTTGCAGATATCAATAGAGAACAATAGTGAATCAAAAGAGAGGCTAGGGAGCGGGTGGTGCGAAATGTGCAAACCGTGTTGAAGACACATTTGAAGAAGAATCAAAAGAAGAAGAAGAGGTGAAGATGGCTCAGCCTGAAGAATGTACTTTTAGGAACCTCTCAACCCTTGACGTTGGTCAACAATCCTTCTGCATCACATATTCTGCAACAAGTAATTTTGAACTCATGCCTGGATTAATTAAATTATTGCCTACTTTGTATGGTTGTGCAGGGGAGCATCCGCGCAAGAAAATTAAAAAGTTCCACATCGTGTGCGATGGCATGAGACCTCGTAGTGTGACGGAAGAGCAACTAAATTTGTGAGTGTATAGATGTCTCTCACTATAACAAAAACAGGTTTTCATGACTCTAAAAAACTTTCATTAGCACATTTCTTGGCACTTTCTTTAATCTTTGAATCCACTATCAAGGAAAGTGTATAGATGACACATGAAAAATCTGTCATTATTGGTTGTGCTAATGACTTTTCAATTTAGTCAACAATAAGCATTTATTTATATTTATTACCTATCACATTAACAATTTCTATGACAATTTATCATTGTTAACAAATGACCCAAAAGTTGACTTTTTCTGTCAATTAAACCTTTACCTTGACACTAAAAATCTGTCACAAAAATATTAATATTGTCACATTTACAATGTCAATAATACCTTGATTGTGACACTTTCTAAACGTCATTGAATTACGTACATTGACACTTATTTATAGTCATTGAAATTTGATTAACGACAGTATTCCAAATTCATATAACTACTTCTCATGGCATTTGTGAAATGTTAGAAAAATGCTTTTAATGATGGATAATTATTGGTTTCATGTTTGTAATTACACCTATGTTTCTTCCAATTTTGACACAAAATATGTACACAAGCGTAAATATGAACTTTCATATAAAAACAAAGTTTGTAATGTTAATACAAGGAAACTATATACAACAAAACTAGCAACCAAACTTTGATTAAGTTACAAATACGACCGATAATTACAATTAAGTTTTGGCACTATCAAAAAAAAAAAAAAAAAAAGAAAAGAAAGAAAAGAAACATAAATTATAAATTGCTTAGTTGGCTTCCTTGCTTCAATGGGCTTGTGCAAAGACTTAGTAAACAAAACATTTATTTTAGAAATTAACTTAATACATCAATGTCAACAATATGAATATTAATATACATAGGTTGTGTCACACCCCCTCCCGGATTATCCTCCATAACCCAGAAAGAGATGTGAAGACAGCAGTTACTGACTATCCTGTCACGTAACCCACTGTCAACCTCACCGTCCAATATACTCTTGACAAACCTCGACTTCGATCGGCAACGGGAACTGTCATGCTACCTAAAAATGGAAAACATTTAAAAGAATGAGCTAACGGCTCAGTGAGTAACAGTTTTTTGGAAATAATATAAACTTTAACCCAATCACACTCGCATAACATATCACTTTCAAACACAATAGTTTATATTTTCATACATCACTGTGAAAACAAGCTTGACCGTCTCAGAAGAATAAGTACTCAAAATCCCATGCTTATAAAATACTTTTTCCTTAGTTGAGGCGGAGCAATGCTCAACGCGACTCAACGTCGATTTCCCTAGCTGTGTGGAGTAATCTCAACACATCAGCGTCATGTAAATGTACCCCTATGTGCACATAGGTTACCTATATGCCTTCTACGAGTCCCTGAGCATTGGGTACCTTTATATTCCGGGCCGCCCACAATGCCTTCTACGAGTCCCTGAGCATTGGGGTCCCATTTAATAGAACAGCTACCCTTTGGCCTTCTCCATGTCCTTGAGCCTCAGGTGCCCTTTCAAGTTCAATATAATACAAAGCGTATTTGTAAACGTTATACCAGTAACTTATGAGTTTACCGTTTCGAGATCTTATCTCATCAGCATGCTAAGTTCGATTCTACCTTCAAAGTTACAACGCATGCTTTACATTTAAGTGTACTTCCAAATCTTTCTTAAAATCATATAATACCATGCTTTTCAAAGAAGTCATGAAATCAAATATCACTCATTCACCATGCATTTATGACCCATAACAAGTACCCAATATTCTCAAAGTTCTCTTCTAAAACGCATACGCATGTCTTTACAAATCACATAATCATATACTTTGTATATATAAAACGCATGCATTATTTCTTTAGTAACCATAAAATCATATTCATAGAGAATTCATTTATGTTTTGTAAAACGCAGGTGTTACTCACCTCTACTTGCCAAAGAATACTTCTTCTTCCTTTCCTCTATTTCCTCTTCCCGAGCTTCCTAGATGCATCGTTTTATCTCTGGAACACAAGGCTCCTTTTTCCCCTGTCAGCTCGGTTGAATGCAACCCTGCCCTTTCAACGCAAGGTTGGTAACGCAAGGCTGATTATTTCTCTCAAATGCATCCCGACTCTTCTTACTTCCCTTTCGGATGCGTTGCCCTCTCTTGCACGCAAGGTCCATCTTGGACGCATCATCTAACCTGGATGTCGCGTTCACCTTGGACATCATGTTTGTCCTCAACGCATGGCCGACCTCTTTTAACACAAGACCACTTCTTTTCCTAAATTAACTAAGTTGTCACATACCTTCTTTCTTGGCCACATACTTCTACTATTGACGCCCTTGCTGCCTTCTTCTTCTCTTTTCTCTCCAGATTTCTCCTTTGAGAGTTATCAGTCCCTCCTTTTCTCTTAAAGTTCTATTTATAGGGAGCTTGCCATCCACTTTTTCTTCTCCTTTTGCCACTTGTTTGCCACATGTCACGCTGCATGCTTAGTTAATCATGCATTAGCCCAAGTGTCACCTTTGCATGAACCCTTAACATACCTTTAACACCTCCTACTGATAAGGTGTCAAATCTACACAAAGTCACCTGGCCTTTATAAGCTTATCTTATACGTCCAACATTTTCCAATAGATTTCCATTCGTTCAACACAACGCCCTCATGCGTTTGTTAATTCCCTTTTAAAGTTTGAGCTTCACTACTCATTCTAGCTCTCTGCCAACTATACTATTCTTTAACGCATAAAGATAACTTCTGTCTTCAACGCATAGGGATTTCAACGCATGACAACCTTACCAACGCATGGTATTGGTAAGCCAAGTACGTTCCTTCCCCCGCCAACGCGGCGACTTCTTCAGCTTATACCACCATTCGCGATTTCACCCTTAATGCATAATCGTACTATTACAAACCAGTGTTTACATATGCCATTAGGCGTTAATAACAAACGTGCAGTACTTTGCATTTATACCTCATCGCATCATACCATGCGTCCAACTCTCATATTCATAATGAATAATTCCTTCTCCAGTTCTTCCTCTATGCGTTGTCCTATCTCGTTTACCTTCATCCTGGGTCCATTATCATCTTCTATTCTTGGACATTCCTTGTTATAAATCTATGCGTTACTCAATTTGCTGTAGTATTCTATCTTTCCGAGACTTAAATCTCTTTCAACACTTCACAACATAACTTCATTCCTTCCTTGTTTAAGCATCTTACCATCGTCAATGCATATTTCTCTTATACGTTCCACTTCTTTCCCTTCTCGGTTTACTTCCATGCGTCCACCCTTTCCATGCGTTACTTAGCCCTGGCCATGCGTCCAACATGGTCTTTTACCCCTTTTATTCATAAATTCTTCAACACATTGTTTATTTGAAAAGTAGGGTGTGACAGGTTGTATTTCTTGATTTTAATATACACATTTTTTATATCATTTTGTTCGACTATGTTTACGCTTAAAACCACACTTTAATAAAACAAATAAGCTTCAAATCAAATTTCAAAACAAAAATGATATTTAGAATTGCAATATAACCAAATAAAACAAATAGCTCAAAATCAAACTTTTAATAAGCTCCCAATCAAGCTTTAATAACATTTTTTTAAAATAAAAATACTTAAAAAAACTATCAACCTCTCAATCAAAGTTTGTATTCAAATTCAATCTGGTCATACAAAGTTCTATTCATCAGTGAAGCTTGAAGAGGGAAATTACTGCTTCTCTAAGAAAGTATATCCCTAATATCACAAGTAAAGTGATAATTACTTTTTTAAACTTATACATTAGAGGATAAAATTATCCTAGCTCTTTTATTAATTGCAGAACTAACTTTTCTTTTTCTTTTTTTTTTTTTTTTTTGGTAACATCAAACTGTTTCCCCAAACCTTCTCTATGAGTAGGGTTTGTATTTTAGCACCTACTTGAACAGATCATAAGAAAGGAAAATAAAAAAAAAAAAAAAAAAAGAAAAGTGGATTATTTTGGAGTGGAAGAGGTTTTGATAGCGTAATAGGGCGGTGACGACGAGACATAGAACCGGGTAACAGGCAGGAGAAAATGACGGGCAGCTGCTATTAGAGATGAGGAGGAGGAGATCTGTATGTTTGCCACGTGGCAGTGCTTTTGTAATAATGGCGTTCACGAAAATTATGGTCAATGAATCTGATAATGGCCAACCGAGTGGCCGCATAACTCTAACTCTCGAAGTCGGTGAAAAAATATGTTTAACCCTCCCCTCCCCTCATCGTTAATTTTCTACAACTACACAAAATGTCTCACTCATTATTTTCAGAATTTTCTTTAAAACAAATTATTTAGGTTAGAAAGAAAATTATTGAATCCAATAATTAAAGGTGTCTTGGTTTTTTCATAATTTTTCTTTTCAAAATATACGACATGAGTCAACATCTCCATTAGAGATTTAAATTATTCTTTATTTTTGTAATTTATACTTATGATTTTTGTAAGTCCCATGTAAACATTTTATTATTATTCCTAGTTAATTTTAAAAAATAAAAATAATTTTTTTAAAAAGACTTCTTCTTTAGTTTTCAAATTTTAGTTTTGATTTGGAAAATATTTCTAAAATATAGACAACAAAACATTGAAACCAATAAATTCAAGTGATGTTTATAAGTTCAATTTTCAAACTCAAAAACCAAATGACTATTAAAGAAGACCTAAACTAAAAAATCATTTTCGTAATTTATTTTGGTTTTCCTTGAATATTTTAAAATATTGAATTGTTTTCAAATATATTAAAATGAGTAAAAATATTTATAAATATAAAAAAAAAATTCACTGTTTATCCACGATAGACCGCAATAGACCGTGATAGACTTCTATTACTGAGCGATAGAGACTTCTATCACTTAGTGATAGAAATCTATTGCAATTTATTGTGGTTTATCTTTAATAGATAGTAAAAATTTTATATATTTATAAATAGTTTGATATTTTTTCGATTTAATATCCATATTTTATCTTTCATTTTCTTTCAGTTTTGGAAGGAAGCAGTGCTAATAAATTTTGGGTTCTATGACAATGTAGCAAAATATTAGCAGTGTGGGAATATGATTTTTTTCTTTTAAAAGAAATCTTTGTATTTTATTTTTAAAATAATGTTGTTTCAAAATTTATTTGGAAAATATGGTTGTTACAATGAATCAGGTTACTTTATAATTTTTTAAATAAATATTCAAATAACTTCACTGTTGCAGATTTTTTTTTTAATTTTTTTATTTTTAAGTCACCGTTACAGATTACTTTAATATTAAATAATCTTATGAATGCAAAAATTCTTGTGGTAATGCTAAAAGTCTTACATGGAAGATATTTAAACTTTTTTCCCAAAGAAGACAACTTAAGAAAATAAATAAATAAAAAATAAAACTTTTCCAAGGTTCTTGTTGACTAATTAATTAATACTTCAATAGAATGAATTCAAAATATGAAAAATTATTATAAATAGAAAAATATCAAACCATTTATACATATAGTAAAATTTTACTTTCCATTGCGATAGACTTATATAGACATATATCTTATCTATTCGTGTCTATCTGGTAAAATGATAGATGTCTTCCTGAATTTATCTCAATCTATCATAGATTGAGTTTAGCTATATTTATAATTATTTTCAATCGTTTGTTAACATTCCAAAAGAATAAAGTGCGTATAAACAAATATTTTTGAAAAAAAAATCATGGAGTTCAAAAAATTAATACATAACTATTCCTTATTAATTACTCTAATTAAAAAAAAAAATTATTTTACTCATAAAACAAATAGAAATGCTGATGAAAGTTAGAGATACCATAATGCCCTAGTTCTAAGAAAAGCCACAAAAAATCATAACAGGAAAAATATTCAAACAAGCCACTACAATTTAGTTGTTTCTTAGTCATCTTGTTAATAAAGTATATTAAAAATTTGTATACTCCTAAATAATCATGGAACAAATTCAAAATACTTTCTTAGTTAAATTATAAATTCAGTCGATAAATTTTGGGGTTTGTGTCTAATAGTATTTGAACTTTTAATTTTATGTTGAATAATTATTTGGGTCTTTGAACTCTAAATTTTGTGTCCAATAAATTCCTAATAAATTAAAAAGTTTTAAAAGTTAATTCTCCCATTAAATATAAATCTGAATATCACCCCAGGTCTAGACTTTGGATCAGGATTCGAAATTCGGATTTGGCACTACATCCCCTGCAACCTAGTAATGTCAACCTTGCTTGTATTGAATGTTTCTTAGAGTGAAAGTTGTCCCCACAAACCAACGTTGGTCCTTTCAACATGCTTTGTCCTCACTCACATACTCTTAGGATTGCTCCAAATTAAGCACGCTTGACTTTGAAGTTTTTATGATTGAAACCACCGAAAAGAAAGATGTACCTTGCTAGTATAAATAGTAACTTTCAATTTTTTTAAGCATTTATTTGCCGTACTTTCATATCCTTAAGATCCCTCTCATTTAAATGTAATTTAAGTTCCTTCATATTCTCCTCCTAAACTCAAGTTACAATTATGTTAAATGGAACCCTAGATTTCCCATTTTTCTTCTCTAATAATGATATATATATATATATATATATATATATATATATATATATATATATTTGAATATTATATTTAGTGGATCCTTGATTTTTTTAAAAAATAAAGTTCAAGGACTAAATTCATAATATTTATAGTTTAAGGTCAATTAGTCATGAACCTCACTTTGAAAAAATAAATTTGTAATCTAATACCTTTCCTAGTTTATTTTTCACACCCTATACTAAAAATTTGGGGCAGTAAATTTAGCACAATTTAAAATTATATTGTGAATAGTATAAAATTTTAACTTCTACCATAATATATGACTAATTGAGGTCTATCAATCATAAATTGTTAGAATGATCTATCGATGATATATAAAAGTCTATCACTAGTATAATATACAATAACGGTATATCAATAATAACAATAATAATAAAAACTATGTTTATTTATTTTTTTTTTTCTTTTTTTTTCTTTTTTTTTTTTTTAACATAGGAGAAATCAGCGGAGCACCCGTGCCTCCTTGGAAAGAACTCCATACTCCATACTTCTTTTTCCTCTCTCTATTTGGTTGCATCATTATCAAAGAAGAGAAGAGATTTCCAAGAAAAGTAAAAACTTTATTAAAGCTTAAAAAAAGGGATTTAAAATAATATTTTTACTGCAAAACCCCATGCCTTCTTTTCCTCCCATGCCCATGTCTCTATTCTATGTTTATATTCTTAGGGTTTAAATCCTAATTTTAATCAATAAAATATTTCTCCTTTTTTCACTTTCTGCATGGCCTCATCTTCAATTACCTTCTCATTTCATTTCCTACCACCTATTTCACAATTGGTCTCATTTTTTTTCCTTTTATTTAAGTTCCCCAAACAATTTCTTGGGCTTCGATTGTTTTTATTTTTTATTTTTTATTCTCTATTTTCTACCCATGTTTAAAAAAATTATTTTTATTTTTTATTTTTTATTCTCTACTATTTTAGTTAGGAAAACATAAGTGGTGATATACCATTGAGAAGAAAAAACACAATTTAAAGATACTAAAAATAAAAGACCCAAATAATTATCGAATGAGGTCCAAATTTTTGTTTCTCGTTTTATTTGTTGTCAACACACATTCTAAAACAATAAAAAACATTACATTTATCTATATTTTTCACTGACTCTTGTTTTGAAAATCCTATTCTTAGATCATCAACTAATCAAACACACTCTAAATTTACCAGATCAAAGTTTTCGATAACTACATTTTAAGAAATAGAAGAGTAATAAAAACAAAAAGAGAAGATATTGAATGGTAAAAAAGGGGGGAAAGGTAATGAAAACAAAAAGGACGTGAGAATTGAGAATTGAGAATTGAGAGAAAAGAAAAGGAAGAGGGGAAAGGGAATGGCTGAGTTCATGCGTTGTCTGGGATTTGTCTGTGACAGAGAGAGAAGAATCCTAATTAACATTTATAATTAAAACATATTAATTAAAACAACCCCTAGGAATCCTCATTCTTCCTCTTTTCCTTGACCAAATCCACAAAACCCTACTTGGGCTTTGTAAAAACTCTGTTTGGGATTCTAAACTTTTGACTTTGACCCCTATTTTAAAACCCTATACCCCCTTTCTTCCCTTTCATTAACAACAACTCATTGATTATAATTATTTTCATTTCATTTCTTATCATTATATATAACAAATTAAAGTACCTCATGTGTTGTGTTCTTGGCTTTTCTTGGATTCCCAAACTCAATTAACATTTTGGATTTTAATAATGTTAGATAATATAATTAAATCTATCTTCACTTTTAACTTAAGCTTTTGGATTAATTCGTGATTTAGAATGGTGTCAGAATAGGTGGTTTAGGAGGTCTTGTATTCAAATCCCTACAATATTAAAGTAATTTCTTTATTTCTTTATTTCTTTCCCTTACCTTTCCTATACTCTAACATTATGAGATAAATATAATTTCAAATGGGGGACTAGAAACTCAAACCTATGGTCATTAAAAAAAATTTATCAGGTCATTGTATTGGGTAGCACTTCTAGGGATAATAATTAAACATATATATAACAATATTTTTGAAGAGTTGCAAAACAGCAAAATCTATCAGTGATAAAATCTATCGTTGATAGATTTGATCTAGCAGCGAAATGATCTATCGCTGATAAACTTCTACTAGCAATATGGTCTATCATACTCGAAAAACAGAATCTATTCCTCTATCTACAAATGGTTTTGTGTTGTACTATATCTACTAATACTTTGGGCTTAATTGTTATAGTTGAAACTACTCTTTTTTTTTTCTCTTTTAAAAATAATATGATATTTGTAAATGTCATTTTTCTCATTTGGAGGAGATTTCGAAGCAAAGTGACATGTGTAATGTAATATAGTACTGTACTATTCGATTTCCAGTTATTCACATTCTTTCCTTAATTCGTTTGTTGTATAATATCAAATCAATGAATGTTTATCAAATAAACAACATGTTACGTTTTAACTAATGATAACGAAGATGGAAACTCTATACAGCCACTAGTTATGGACAAAGTATCAAGACAACCATCAAAATATACATTACTAAATTTAGAACTTTATTGTTATTATTGTTATTAGTTGCATATTATTAAGAAAGACAAAGGGGAAAAAAAACTTATCTATATATTATTGCTTCCTAAGGACACCCAAACATAATTAGGTTTTGGAATTTAGTAATAGTTTGAATAGTTAATTATGACTATCCCATAGCCTAAGTTGATGTTATACACCTTGGCATTTGAAAAATATAATGGCTTCTCATTCATTCTCTCTCATGCATGCATCCATCCCTAAACACACGTATTCTTTTAACTGCATGCTTTTGCGTATGTTTCAAGTTGATTGCCTCTTAGATATCATTCAATTATTTAATTAATTAACAATTATTATTATTATTATTTTGTTCACTTGTGTTTCCCCTTTATATATTTTCACTCCATGCACAGCTGGTGAGTAATTGCTTTCTTTGTTTAAAGTTTTTCTTCACTTTTGGGTAGATATGTGGGCTTAATTTTCTATTTCTAAATTCCTTTTTTTTTCTTGTGTAAAATATATTAAAAGATATAGTACAAACAAAAAAATTCATTATGGGACAAAAATTATTTCTCAATGCTACTTTTCTATGGTTGGACAAAAATCATTATGTTGACCTTTCCTCTTGTGCTATAGCCAAGAGAGTAATTTAGGATTCTAGATAATTAAAAATTTGGAAAATAAGAAATTTAACAAAGCATAGTTATATTTTATATTTATTAAGGTATGTTAATTGGAATAGATTTATAAATTGGATTTAAATTTAAACTATTGTTAAAAATGTTTTTGCTATTATATTTACAAGCGTAAACTTAATTGTAATTATCTCTAATATGGTTGAATGTAAATAATTAATTATTAGTCAATTTATAAACATGTTTTAGGTTAAAATTCTTGTTTAATCATTAGTTTGTAATATTGTATAATTTATAGTACAGCTTATAATACATATTATTAAAAAAAATTGATTTGGGTTCATAAACATTTCTTAGCATTTCTATCTTTTAAGTTAAATTTTACAATTTAAAATTACAAACTCTAAATCTATATTTGTTGAAAACATAAAATATTATTTAAAAAAAATTGAAATATTTGTATTACAAAATTCAAAATATTTTTTTAAAAAAAATTCTAGATTAACTATCAAACACTTATTGACGAACTCAAAACATTTGAAAAATGAAATCCAGATTACCTCTCTTTGAATGGTTCAAATCTTTATCTTTTGAATTCCCTTCAACATAACAAATATAACCTACATGTCCAATTGAACTCTGAACTAAGGTCTTTTGATTTTTATTTGGGCCATTAGAAAAAGAAGATTTGTTGCAATGTAGTTTCATTGGAACCATAAATAGAAATACATGATCAGAATTGATCAGTATTTTTTAATAGAAACGAAAAAGAAACAAAAGATGAAACATAAATCATGGATCAATGATTAGATACACGGTTAGATAGGATAGGAAGGATATTAAATCTTTTTACATAGTAGTATAACTTGAGAAGTGTATGAAACTTTGAGAAGATTCACCTTAATTTTATAGAACTAAGTTTTCCTATCATGTCCCAGAGCTTCTAAAGTTTGAGAAATTAACAAGAGAGCAGGTGCATGATTACATTGGTTACATGAAATTAACAGTGAGTTATGCTTTTAAATTGTAAAGGGATGTTGGTTTGAATGGCTAGGCTTATGGTGGATTAGCAGGCTCTCTAAGCCCAATCCTTGCTTGGGAAGCCCAACTCATCATGGAAGTTCAACATTTTATTTATTATTTATTTAAAAAAGTTCTTAGTATTGGATAAGAAAATATTAAAAATACTTTTAGTTTCTAAACTTTTGTGAAAGTAACAATTTAGTCTCTAAATTTTGGTTTGTTACGATCTAGTCTCTATATTTTTAATTTTGTAACAATTTGGTTCTAAATTTTAATATGTAACAATTTAATTTTTGTACTTTTAAATTTGTAACGATTTAATCCTTAATGTAAAAATAATTATCAAATTAAATGTCAATTTTTATTATCAATGTAGACTTTGTATTTTATAAAATATTAAATCTCTATTAATTTATTGAATTATTTATGCAAGAAATATCATTAAATCTTAACACTAATTTCTACAATAGGGACTAAATTGTCACAAAATTTAAAGTACAAAGATTAAATTGTTATATAGTAAAGTCCAAGGATTAAATTGTTACAAACCAAAGTTCAAGGTCTAATTAAATAGTTACTTTTACAAAAGTTTAGATATTAAAAGTGATTTTTAACTCCATATATATATATGCAAATTTAATAAGAATTTTTGGTATTTGGAATATTACAATAACTTCAAAATCTGATCTCCATTTTACCTAATATTGTAATATTGTGATTCTACCTTTTCTATCAAATATTCCCCCACATAATATCTATCAAAGATCATCCAACATTTTCTCTCTAATATTGTGATTATTTATTTATTTATTTTTATGTCAATGAACGAAGGCAAAATATATAAATATAAATATAATATATATATATAATATAATTAATATGCAAATTTTAAGTTATATCACCCACATTTAAATTGATCAATGATATGCTCAATTGGTATCAAGTTAAATTTGAGGCAATTGCATATAGGTAGATGATAGAAAATTTAACAAATTCTAAAAATATTTGTTAATATGGTAAAATCTTAACTTCTATCAATATTTATCGACACTAAAGACGGTTGTCAATGAGATTTATGTAAGATTGAGTGTTGGAATTTATGTTCTAAATTTCGTGATTTGTATTATATAAACAAAATTCATTTATTTAATAAAATAAGGAATTATTTTATTTATATTTAGTCTTGTGCAACTCAATCCAATAAACTAATATCCAAGGTTATTTTATGTAACTTGAACAATATGTGGTAGACATACAAGTGGAACATGTTCAAGTAATAACCTAAATGGTTTGTAGTATATGGATAAGGTTTAGTGCCTTATTGATGCGTAAATTCCATGTTGCCACAAGTGTACGGGTCAAGTTATAATATAAGACTGTTAAGTTCCGAATATCGTTCCACTAAGGATCCAATTGTGAAGGTTTAAATCACTTAGCTATTCTAGAATTGAGTCAATTTTATTTGAGGATTCGACTTCAAGTTGTGATTTGAGAAAACAAATAAAGGAAGCAAGTAAATTTGGAATACAAGAGTTAGAATAGTTTTAGCTAGAGTATTGAATCCTTATTTAATTCCTTATGCAACATTCTAGGATTCATGGAATTTATTGCAATGCATATGCTTAAGTCTAGAAACATAAATTCGAGTTATTTTCTATAAAAAACAACATTTTTCTCATGCAACTTAATTGATTACTAACATCTTGAAACCAATATAAGTCACATGGCATTAGGGGTAGTTTTTAGCAACTTTCATTGTTAACCTAACTATTTGCATGAAAGATTAACAAAGATTCATTATTATAGATCCAATAGATATACAATTCCTTAAATCATACATCTAATCTAACATGCATGGATGACCAATCAACAAGAATTAAGAACAATAACAATGAAAAGCATACATCACAACAATCTATGAAAAGTCTACAACCTTAGCATAACTTCATAAACAAATCATCAATACCCTAAAACTAAAGAGTCTAGCCACTTAGAGCTTTAGGCAACATGTTCAAGACAAATTTCAGCATAGAAAGCATGTAAAAAAATGAAAACTCTACTGTAAAGAAGTCCTTGATTGAGGAGGAACCACTAAGATTTCCTTGATCTTCACATCGGGAACTTGAATGACACCATACTCTCTCTCAAACTCTTTTCTCTCTTCCTTGCAGCCAACTCACTCTTTGAGGCTCTGTATTGTGTTCTTCTCCCTGCTTAGGGTTGCTGGAAACCCTTCAATTTATAGATTTGGCCGCCTAAATTTCTTTGCAGATTTTTCAAATTAGGAAAGTTGGCGCTGCAGTGCCATGACGCTAACCGACATCAAAAGGTGGCACCTCGTCGCTATGAGATGGTGCGCTGTGTTGTGCGTCATCAATTCCTACCCTTAGTGCCCGTGCCGCAACGCCGCACTAGTGCTGCTGCAATTCTTGTATAGCAGCTCTTGAGAAAAAGCGTTGAGGTAGTGTTAGGCTGGCGCCGCGGCGTTGCCCTGTTTTTAGGGTTTTTGTGATTTTCTTCTCATTTTTGTTTGATTTTTGCTAAGTTTGGTTTTTTTGGCTTTTAATTCTTATTTTCTTTATATTGACATGAAAACCACTAGCAAACAAGTGGAATCTAATAGAAAACTTAATTTAAGAGAATAAAAAGCACATTTCAAGCACTTTTCACTTATCCTGGTAACACTAGAGGTGTGCAACGGTCAGTCGGAATCGGTTTACTAAACCACCACCGAACCGACTATGGTCGGTTTAATAATTGTTCAAATCGATCTCGACTGTCAAGGAGTGAAAACCGACCTTCGGTCGGTTGGTTATCAGTTTAGGTCAGTTTTGTTTTTTGAATTATTTTAAAAAAATGTTAGTTTGAAATTTTCCCAAACTGACACTGACCAAGTCTTCCTCTTATCTGATCACCTTCAGTATGGTTAGTTTTAGTTGGTCGACTCAGTTTTTTGGTCTATCATGCTCACCTCTAGATAACTCTACGGATACAACCCATTTTGTAAATGTTACAAATGTTGTAAGTGTTACAAATGATGTGATCCCAATCGTTCATATGGAGACATGTGAAAAGCACTGAAAAAAATGTTTTTTATTCTCTTAAATTAGGGATATTTTTATGAGATTTCACGTGTTTGCTAGTGATTTTCAGGTGATTATGGAAAAATTTAAGTGCCAAAGGCTAAAATGACCAAACCGAGTGAAAAACGGAAGAAAATGCAAGAAAACCTTAAAAACAGGGTAGCGCAGCCGAGAACGCCGCTGCGGTCTGGACCTAAGAGCATCGAAAATCAGCAATTATTGGAGCGTAGCTGTGCTTGCCGAGAGCGTCTCTACGCTGTGCTTGAAACCAAGTAACCATGACAGACAGTGTCGCGACGTTGCTTGAGAGCATCACTGCGCTTGGCTATTATGACGAACAGCGTCGTTACGCTCTCCAAGAGCGCAGCGACGCCAACTTTCCTAAATTGAAAAATCTTTATTTTTGGAAAGAATTTTGGGCGGCTAAGTCTATAAATTGAGGGGTTTCCAGCAACCCTAATCACACAATATAGAGCCTCAATGAGTGAGTTGGCTACAAAGAAGAGAGAAAAGTGTTTGAGAGAGAGTTTGGTGTCGTTCGAGTTCCCGACGTGAAGATCACGGAAGTCTTGAAGGTTCCTCCTCAATCAAGGGCTTCTTTACAATCGAGTTTTCCTTTCTTTACACTCTTTATATGCTGAAAATTGTCTTTAACATATTGTCTAAAGCTATGAGTGGTTAGACTCTTTAGTTTCAGGGTATTGATGAATTGTTTATGAAGTTATGCTAATGTTGTTTGATGAATTGTTTATGAAGTTATGCTTATGTTGTAGACTTTTCATAGATTGTTGTAATAAGTATGCTTTTCATTGTTATTGTGCTTAATTCTTCTTGATTGGCCATCCATATTTGCTAGATTAGACGTATGATTTAAGGAATTGTATGTCTAATTGGAACTATAACAATAAATTGTTATTAACCTCTCATGGAAATAGTTAGGTTAATAATGAAAGTTGCTCAAGACTAATCTTAATGCCATGTGATCTAACTTGGTTTCAAGATGTTAATAATCAATTAGTTTGCATGAGAAAAAGGTTGTTTTTGATAGAAAATAACCCGGATTTATGTTTCTACACTTAAGCATATGAATTGCAATTAACTCCATGATCCCTAGAATGTTGCATAATGGATGAAACAAGGATTCAATACCCTAGAACTCTCTTTGACTCTTGTATTTCAACTTTACTTTCTTTCCTTATTTGTTTTCTTAATCACAACTTGAAGTTGAATCCTCAAATAAAATTGACTCAACTCTAGAATAGCTAATTGATTTGAACTTTCACAATTGGATCCTTAGTGGAACGATATTTGGACTTTAACCGTCTTATATTATAACTTGACGGTGCATTCGTGGCTTGCATCAAGTTTTTGGCGCCGTTGCCGGGGATCCAAAGAACGGTTTTTATTGCTTAATATTCATAAGAGTTGATAGATCTTACTTTGAGGTGTATATTATGTTTGTCGTTAATTTTGCCAGTTCATGCCTCATGACGATACTAATCTTCTTCCTCTTGATCCCGAGATTGATAGGATGTTTAGAAGAAATCTAAGGGGTCAACACAATCCCACTAAGGAGATGGCAGAGGAGATACCTAAGGCAATTCGAGACTACTTTCAACCGACACTATCGACAAATCAACTCGGCGTTGTGAACGTGCCCATCAATGTCAACAACTTTGAGCTAAAACCGGGGTTGATTCAAATGGCTAGAGAGCTTGCATTTAGAGGAAGAACAAATGAAGATCCTCATAAGCACCATCCCTCTTTCTTAGAGATTTGCGGGACGATAAAGATGAATGAAATTTCTAATGATGCTATCAAACTAAGACTCTTCCCTTTTTCTGTACAGGACCAAGCAAAGGATTGGTTGGAAACCATACCTCCGGAGAGTATCACTACGTGGGAAATCTTGGCTCAAGCTTTCTTAAATAAATATATTCCACCAGCTAAGTTCCAAAGTGATGTGGTACTTTTGTGTGTCAACCGCAAGTGTACGGGTCAAGTTATAATATAAAACGGTTAAGTCCGAGTATCGTTTCCACTAGAGATCCAATTGGGAAGGTTTAAGTTATTTAGCTATTCTAGAATTGAATCAATTTTATTTGAGGATTGGAATTCAAATTTTGTTTTTGGGAAAAAGAAAAATCAAGCAAGAAAATATCAAAGGGAGAATTGCAAGAGTTCAAAGAGAGTTCTAGGGTTTCAAATCCTTGTTTGTTTCATCATGCAAAATTATAGATTTCATGGATTTAATTCTTATGCCTAAGTCTAGAAACTTTATTCCAAGTTATCTTCTCTCAAAGACAACTCTTTCTCATGCAACTTGATTGATAGTTAATCTCTTAAAACCAATACAAAATTACATGGCATTAAAACTAGTCTTTAGCAACTTTCATTGTAAACCTAACTACTCTCGTGATAGATTAACAACGATTCATTGTTATAGATCAAATTAAATATATCTCTCGATCATACATCTAACCTAACATGTGAAGGTGGCCAATCTTCAAGAATTAAACACAATAACAATGAAAAGCATATTTATTTGAACAAAACCATGAGTTTACAAAATTATCATGAGTTTACAAACAATTCATCAAAAACTCTAAAACTAAAGAGTTTAGCCACTCATAGTGTAAAGCAACATATTGATCAAAAAGAATCAAAGAAAGAGTGTAAAGAATAGGAAAACTCTACTGAAAAGAGGTTCTTGATTGAGGCAGCACTGTCACGAACTCCTTGGCTCTCGCGTCGGACTTCGAAGGGCACCAAAACTATCTCGAACTCTTTTCCTCTTCCTTGCGGCTAACTCACTCTTGGAACTCTAGCTTAATTCTCACCTTTTCGGATCGTTCTCTTGTTCTACAACTTTCTTGATCTTCTTGATCTTCTCCCCCTCTTTGGCTGCTGAAAACCCCTAAATTTATAGAGTTTGGCCGCCAAAAATTTAACCTAAAATACAAAACTTTTCGTTTAATTAACGCTGGCGCCGCGGCGCTGTCGCATAGCGCCGCGACGCTGTCTTGCATTCATCAAGGATGCGTCGAGGCAGCGACATCTTGGCGCCGCGATGCTACTCTGCGTCCATGCTGATGCGTTTTATGCTTCAGCGCCGCGGCAGCGCTGCCTTAGCGCCGCGATGCATCATGCGTTTCAACAAGGATGCGTTTTCAGCTCTTTTTCGCCATATTCTTGCTCGGTTTTGATCTTTTAGTCGTTTTTTTCTAATTTTCCTCGTTTTAACCTGAAAATCACTAGCAAACAAGTGAAATCTAATATAAAACTCCCTTAATTTTGAGAGAATAATAAGCACTTTTCAAGTGCTTATCACAAAGGTTGAGAATGGAGATTGGTACATTCCGCCCAAGAGGATGAGCAATTATATGAGGCTTGGGAGAGGTATAAGGATCTCTTGAGACGGTGCCCTCAACATAGTTATCCAGATTTGTTATAAATTCAACTATTCTACAATGGATTGTCAAGTTCAACAAAATCCATCCTAGATGCCACTGTCGGAGGTTCTATCTTTTCTAAAACTGCTCAAGAAGCCCATACCATACTTGAAGACTTGGCCACCACATCTTACAATTGGCCATGTGAAAGGTCTTCCACAACTATCCTAAAGACTACCGGATTGTATAAGGTGGATGAGGTAAATCTCTTAAAGCTCAAATGGCTTCCCTTACTAATGCTCTTTCTAAATTGACTACAGGGGATCAAGCTAAAGTGAGTCCACCATCTACAACATCTCTTGCCGCCATGGCTTTGGAGATGGCTACCCAAAATGTAAGCACTGACTTGTAATACCAAGTGTTGGGGAGAGGCAATGAGATTGTGGCTATGCGTTGCTAGAGGAAAAGTAGCCGAGAATGAGAGCAAAAATTTTTGGAGAGCAAAATTTTGGCTAAGTGTTGGCCAAGACTATGCGTTGGTGAATGAAGAGGAAAGTAAAATTTTGGCTAAGTGTTGGCCAAGACTATTCGTTGGTGAATGAAGAGGAAAGTTGAACTATTTGAGAAACCATGTGTTGTTGATTGAATCACGAAGGGTTATGAGCTGAAGTAGCTGCCCGCGTCGAAGGATAAGTGATCATTGGCGGGGGAAGAAATGTGCTTGAACCACGCGCTGAAGTTACTCTGCGTCGAAGACAGCCATGCGCTGAAGTCACTTTGCGTCGAAGATAGCCATGCGCTGAAGTCACTCCACGTCGAAGACAGAGTGGTCTTGACGCGACGAAGATAGTGGTGTGAATGATTGAGTTGTATGCATCAAAAGTAGGAGGCGTTGAGGACGCCATGCGTTGGGTGTGGATAGTTGCTGAAGGCGTTGGAGGAGAATTTCAACATGAGTGCCTCGCGTCGAAGTGAGAACCCCGCGCCAGCCTGCGGGTGAGGGGTAAGTCGGCAACATAAATCTTGGTGCTTGTGAGGGTTAAGTCGGTAGTATATATAGGTGAATTAATTAAATGTTTAATCATTTCTAGACACTTTCGAGAGCTTAAGTCGGTTCCATTTTTCAGACAAACCTCAAGAGAAGGTTGAGGAAGGTGTTCTTGTAGATTTTGGGCGAAATTCTACTCCTCTTGGTGCTGAAAACAGAGCTGGAACTGAAGATTGATTTTAGTCGCACAGACTGAACAGTGGTTGATGTTTGAAGTAGAACGAATTGAGGAAGTCAAGTTTAGAGCTGAAATTTTGAGGTCAGTAAGTTAACATAATTCCTAACAAGTCTTATGAAGGATGGTAAAGCTGAAATGGAAGTTAATCATGTGAATCTTTAGGTAAAAGAAACGATTACGGGATTGTTATGCAATCTAGTGCAACGCTTAGTGATTTTGGAATAACTGGAGAACGAAGAAGAGTTAAGCCTTGAAATTTTGAGGTAAGCTGTGAAACTCAATTCTCTACAAGTTTGTAGAAGGGAAGAAGTTCTAAATCCGTCTGAATCTATGACTTTTAACAGATAGGAATAAGAACAAGAGGAAAGGAAGAAATCACAGTTGCCGGATGCTGCTAAGAACCGAGTATCATTGCGTTGTTTAAGTACTGATAGCGAGACGAGTGTCGCTGAGACGCAAAGGAGTCTTCCGTCTCAAAAAACTCGCTAGATATCGCTGGGTGTCGCTACTAAGGTAAGGTCACGCTAGTGTCGCTCAACCTAGTATCGCTAGTAACAAGTTCTGTTGGGTAGTACTGTTGGGAATCTCGCTTATGATGTTTGTTTCGGGAAAAGGGGGAGACTCAATGATAAGTAACAATTAGAATTTATGCATATTTAATGATCAAGTAAAAGACAATGTAACGCAAGGTAAAATATCTATTTCAGGCCAGGAAGAGATAGGGAAGGCTTACACCCACTCAAGGCCTAGGAAGAGTTGTGAGTGACTCCTTTCTTCTTCAATTCGATTTTTATTAAAAATGTTCTTATGAAATATGGCTTTGCGATGAACTGTTTTAAAATGCATAATGTTTGAATGTATTACTCACAAGGCATGTTATATGTTTTCTAAAGTTGATAGAAAGGATTTTTATGAAATGTTATTGAATAAAGATCTATATGATTTTCTATGAAAGGATTTTCATATGAACTGTTATGTGAACGGATTTCTAAAATGTTTTAGAGGAGGCTCAGTGCTCAAGGACACGAGAAGGCACGTGAGTTTCCCCGGGACCCAGTACTGAAGGACATGGGAATGTACTTGGGCAACCCGTCATATTCCTATGTGCACATAGAGGTTGATTTGGCTGGTGCGTCGAGTTTGCTCCGCATTGAGCTAGGGATGATTTCGACGTTGGGTGTGTTGAGCCTTGCTCCACCCCCAACTAAGGTTGTTTTCGACGTTGAGAGCGTTGAGCTTTGCTCCGCCTCAACTAAGGGAAAAGTTTGAAAAACCAAACTGTTTACTGCTTAATTTCTTTTGGAAAACAATCATATACGATTTGAAATCAGATTTATGAGATTGATAGATTTGTGGAAAGTATGCTTTAGCTGAATAATATGTTAAATCCTCGTTTATCTGTACATATGTAACATGCCTGTTTTCAATAAATGTTCGTTTTACAAAGACTAAGTCACTCATAGGGCTTTTAGCTCATGTTTTCCATGTTTTTTCCTTTTCTTTCCCCCTCCAAGTAGCGAGGACGTTCCCGGTGCTTAGCCTACTCCAGCTCACCCTGCCTAAGTCTCGAGTTCTCGAAATTCAGTCACGTCTGAGAGTTGTACGTTGTATATAACTTTATGTAGGTGGCATGTAGACCTAGTTGTGTAAAGATTGGGGATCGTAATGTGGTTTTGTACAAATGTATGGTGGATCTATGAAAAGTTTAATTATGTTTATGTGATAAAAGTGTACTCTGTACAGGAAGGATTGTTATATTATGATCATGTGTAGTATGGCTGAGTTCCATGAATGTATATGTATGAAATGTGTATACAGGAAGTTATGTAAGATGAGACAATATGCGTCACAAGAGGGGTGATGTTTATTGTCTTCACATTCCCTTTCAGGTTAAGTAGATAATCAGGGAGGGGGTGTGACACAAAAGGAGTTGGGACAAGGAGTCAATGAAATAACTAATTATGTTGATAGAGAACATTATAGAGGCCACCACCAACAACAACTTCTAACTCATTACCATCCAAACTTGAGAAACCATGAAAACTTTTCTTATGCTAATAATATGAATGTTTTGCAGGGTCCTCCTAGTTTCTCTAATGTAGGTCCATCCCACAGTGAGAAGAAGTCCAACATAGAAGACTTGATGGTAGAGTTCATCAAAGAATCTAAAGAAAGGACCACCACATTAGAAAACACCGTGCAAAGTCAAGGCAAGACTATTCACAACATTGAGGTGCAAATTAGTCAAATAGCCTATTTTCTTCAAACAATGCAAAAAGGTAAGTTTCCTAGTTGCCTAAAAAAGAATCCAAAAGAGGAGTGCAAAGCCTTGGCCTTGAGGAGTGGGAAAAAGTTGTCCACCCCTTTGATTGATGATGAGGATGAGAAGCAAGAGGTAAATGAGACCATCCAAGAGTCTATCATAGAAGATGAATCCAGGAAGGTCATTGAAAAGGAGGAAGAGGTAAAGGAACCGACATCTTCAAGTAAGTCATCTAACCCTCTACCTTTTGTACCTCACACTTTGCCTTATCTTTAACAGTTTGAAAAGTAAAAAAAAATAGACTCTCAATTTTCTAAATTTTTTTAGATATTCAAAAAGCTTCACATTAATATCCATTTGCTGAGGTTTTAGAGCAAATGTCCAACTATGCTAAATTCATGAAAGATGTCTTGTCTAAAAAGAAGAGGATTGGGAAATATGAGATGATTAACATGATAGAGGAGTTTAGTGCTATGCTGCAAAAGAAGCTACCACAAAAATTAAAAGATCTAGGGAGTTTTACTATACCTTGTAATATTAGGTCTTTGAATGATACTAGAGCCCTATGTGATCTTGGTGCTTCTATTAACTTAATGCCTTTATCCATTTATAAGAAGCTTGACATTGGAGAAGTACAACCTACTACAATTACCTTGCAATTAGCTGATAGATCCTTGGCCTATCCTAGAGGTATTGTTGAGGATGTGTTAGTTAGAGTTGACAAGTTTATCTTTCTTGCAAATTTTGTAGTCTTGGACATGAAGGAGGATTATGAGATACCTATTATTCTTGGGCTCCCATTCTTAGCAATTGGAAGGGCCATCATTGATGTCCAACAAGAGAAGTTGACTCTAAGGGTAAATGATGGGGATTTGTCTTTAATATTTACAAGTTGTTGAGTCATCATGATGAGGGTAGTTGAAAAGCGCTTGAAAAGTGCTTTTTATTCTCTTAAATTAAGGAAGTTTATATTATATTTCACTTGTTTGCTAGTAGTTTTCAGGTCAAAATAAAGAAACTAGAATCAGAAGCCAAAATAACTAAATCGAGCCAAAATCAAGTGAAAAAGAGGAAAGAATCACAAAACTGCCAAAAACAGGGCAGAGCCGCATCGGCAGCTCGGCGTTGCCACGACGCTTTTCCCGAGAGCATCAGACAAGCTTAGCGCAACAACACCAATGTGGAATTGTGGCATGGCGCCGAGGATACGTTTTCATGACTCACAGCGCTGTGGTGCCATCTTACAGTGCGGCGGTGCCATCATTTTATGTCGGACAGCGCAGCAGTGCCATTGACCAACGCCACAACACCAGCTTTCCTGATTTGAATAATTAATTCTTTTGAAAAGAATTTTGGGCGACCAACTCTATAAATTGGAGGGTTTCCAGCAACCCTAGAGCATAGAGAAATAGAGAAATCAAAGAATAACACAATAGAGTGTCCCAAAGAGTGAGTTGGCTACAAGGAAGAGAGAAAAACGTTTGTGAGAGAGTCTTGGTGCCATTCTAGTTCTCGACGTGAAGACTAAGGACATCTTGGCGGTTCCTCTTCAATCAAGAACTTCTTTTCAGTAGAGTTTTCCTTCTTTACACTCTTTCTATGCTTAATTTTTTTATGAACTTTGATGCACACTTTTAGTGTTAACCGCAAGAGTACGGGTCAAGTTATAATATAAGACGGTGAAGTCCGAATATCGTTCCACTGGAGATCCAATTGTGAAGGTTTATGTTACTTAGCTATTCTAGAATCGAATCAATTTTATTTGAGGATTGGAATGGAATTTGTGAATTATTGAAAATATGAACCAAATAAGGAAAGTAACAAAGTGAGAAAGACAAGAGTCAAAGAGAGTTCTAAGGTAATGAATCCTTGTTTATTTCATTATGCAATATTATAGATTTCATGGATTTTATTGTAATTCATATGCCTAAGTCTAGAAACTTAATTCCAAGTTATTTTCTCTAAAAAACAACCCTTTCTCATGCAACTCGATTGATTACTAATCTCTTGAAACCGATACAAATTACATGGCATTAAGAATAGTCTTTAACAACTTTTATTGTCAACCTGACTACTCTCGTGATAGATTAACAACAAATCATTGTTATAGATCAAGTTAAACATATAATCTCTCAATCATACATCTAACCTAACATGTGAAGATGGCCAATCTACAAGAATTAAACACAATAACAATGAAAAGCATAATCATTCCAACAAAACCATGAAAGTCTACAATATCAACATAAATTCATAAACAATTCATCAAAACCCTAAAACTAAAGAGTTTAGCCACTCATAGCTTGAAGCAACATGTTTAAACAAAATAAACAAAGAAAGAGTGTAAAGAAAGGGAAACTCTACTGAAAAGAGGCTCTTGATTGAGGTAGCACCGTCACGATCTCTTTGGCTCTCACGTCGGAATTCGAATGGCACCACAACTATCTCAAACTCTTTTCCTCTTCCTTGCAACTAACTCACTCCTTGAACACTTTTATGAACTCTCATTCAATTTTCTCCTTCTTGTGCCTCTTTTGGTCTGGAAATTGATGGTTGATTGATGATTAGGGCTGCTAGAAACCCCTAAATTTATAGAGTTGGCCGCCCAAAAACTTACCTAAAATACCAAAATTTTCATCTATGGAAAACTGGCGCCGGACTATAGCACCGTGGCGCTATTGAGAATTTTGAAACGGCGCTGCAGCGCTGTTGAAGAGCGCCATGGCGCTAGAGCAGCGTGCAAAATTGTTGTTCTCGGGTTTTAGCGCCGCGACGCTGCCTCAATTTTTGTCATTTTGAGTTTTTCATCTCTTTTTCGTCGTATTCTTGGTCGGTTTTGATCTTTTGGTCTTTTCTTCTAATTTTCCTCATTTTAACCTGAAAACTTAATAACTTGTAGAAATACAAGTTATTATAGCCTTTCTCTTAGAAAAATAGAGATTAAATAGAGAATCATGCGATAGTTTATGTTGAATTCTATTAATAAATCTTCCTATGCGTTCTACTTTTGTATTTTGATGAAGATAATTATTTTATAACTTTTTAAGCCTGTAACACATGTTTTAATGCAGGAACGCAAACAACCTGTAGATGCGTTGACGACTTCTTAACGCAGGACTATGCGTTGACAATCTGTTCTCCATGGACGCATGATTTGAACGGAACGCAAGCAACTAGTAGATGCGTTAACAACTTCTCAACGCAAGACTATGCGTTAGCAACCTATGATGCGTTGACATCCGCCCAAATTCTCCATAGACGCATAACAACCATGAATGCAAGGCAGCGGAAAATCAGATCAGAATCTTGAGAGATTGTCGGAAGATTGACATGCATGATCTGTGGCTAAAGTGGTGGATCTAAATTGAACCGATAATTACGCAATCAAGCGAGATAGACGCACGACATCAATTTCCTCCAATCACGCAGATTTGCCACTAATTACGAACGCAGCATCTATAAAAGGGCAGTCCTGCAAGATGAAAAAGTGTTGTTGATTCTCGGAAAATTCCTAAGTGACAGCAGAGTTCTCTCCAGATGACAACCGGAGACGAATAGCTCGAGAGAGAAGAGTCTTCCCTCCACCTGACCACTTCACAGCAGAACTTCACGCTTCCATTCTGGCGACTGAAGACATTGACGCCTTTTCCTGCTTTCCATCTTGTTTTTCTAGCTTGATTTTGGATTTGTGTTAAGACATTGAGCTATCTAAAGTTGTATTCCGTTCATCAATCTACAATTCTTCCATGTCTACTCATTTCTCTACACTTTTCGCTTTTTACTTTGAATCCATGAGTAAGTAATCTTTCAAGGGTCAAGGGTTGCGTTAGCATCTAAATAAGAACCATAGTGTAACTATTGCATCTTGTCAATTATAATCTTAATCCGATGCTTATGTCCATCTAGCTAATCGACATAAGTAGTAATAATTAGACTGCTCGAGAGGGTAAGTGATTGCGGAACTCAATTGACAAGGCCAAGAAGTGTTACCTGTTTATAGGAATAACCTTGGTACTTAACACTTTCCTATGCGTTATAGACATATAACACATAGCGGCTGACAACCGAGAGAAGAGTCGCAAGTATGAATAGACTATCACCATGCGTTTCCGATGTTAGATGTTAACCAACCCGAACCCTGTTTTTATCCATCATTTAATTCTTAGCTGACTTTGCTGTGTCGCATGCCTTTCCATCTTCCACATTTTAGTTTAGTGTACATGTTATCGCTTTCTTTAAATTAGACGCAAACCTCTTACAAATAGTTTTGGTTACCACTACAACGCATATAATCCACTTAATTAAAGAATCAGCATAGTCCTTGTGTTCGACCTCGGACTCACTGAGAAAACCTACTCCTTTGCTTATGAATGGATAAAAACAGGGTTCGGGTTGGTTAACATCTAACATCGAAAACGCATGGTGATAGTCTATTCATACTTGCGACTCTCCTCTCGGTTGTCAGCCGCTATGTGTTATATGTCTATAACGCATAGGAAAGTGTTAAAACCAAGGTTATTCCTATAGACAGGTAACACTTCTTGGTCTTGTCAATTGAGTTCCACAATCACTTACCCTCTCGAGCAGTCTGATTATTACTACTTATATCGATTAGCTAGATGGACATAAGCATCAGATTAAGTTTGCAATTGACAAGATGAATTAGTTACATTATGGTTCTTATTTTGATGCTAATGCAACCCTAGATCCTTGATAGATTAGTTACTCATGGATTCAAAGTAAAAAGCGGAAAGTACAGAGAGATGAGTAGACATGGAAGAAATATAGATTGATGAACGAAATACAACTTTAGATAGCTCAATGTCTTGACACAAATCTAAAATCAAGATAGAAAAATAAGATAAAAAACAGGAAAAGGCGTCAATGTCTTAAGTCGCCGGAATGGAAGCGTGAGGTTCTGCTGTGAAGTGGTCAGGCGGAGGGAAGACTCTTCTCTCTCGAGCTATTCGTCCCTGGTTGAGGTCTGGAGAGAACTCTGCTGTCACTTAGGAATTCTTCCGAGAATCAACAACCCTTTTTCATCTTGCAGAACTGCCCTTTTATAGATGTTGCGTTCGCAATCAATGGAAAGTCTGCTTGATTGGCGACGAAATTGATATCATGCGTCCATCTCGCCTAATTGCGTAATTCTCGAGTCAATTTAGATCCACCATTTTAGCCATAGATTATGTATGTCAATCTTTCGACAATCTCTTAAGATTCTGATCTGATTTTTCGCGCCTTGTGTCTTTTGTCATTATGCATTCAAGGAGAGTTGGGCTGATGTCAACGCATCATAGGTTGCTAACGCATAACCTTGCGTTGAGTAGTTGTTAACGCATCTTCAGGTTGTTCGCGTTCCGTTCAGATCATGCGTCCATGAAGAACAAATTGCTAACATATAGTCCTGCGTTAAGAAGTCTTCAACGCATCGTTTGCATTTCTGCGTTAAAACATGCGTTTTAGGCTCAAAAAGTGGTAAAATTATTATCTTTATAAAAATGCAGGAGTAGAACACAAAGGAAGATTTATTAATGAAATTCATCATAACTTACCGCATGATTCTCTATTTAATCTCTATTTTTCTAAGAAAAAGGCTATAATAACTTGTATTTCTACAAGTTATCACACCCCCAAACTTAGATAAATGCTTGTCCTCAAGCATAACTTCTATCTAAGAAACTTCAATCAACCCTAACATTTTCTCAACGCATTGACTAGTCTTTCAGAATGCTATACTCAATCAGCTACCCGTCAGTTATAGTACTTCTCTACCTCTATATTCTTTTCTTTGGAACGGGTCTAATTTGTATACGACAAGCTTTCTTTTCAAAATTCTTTAACTCATTATTCACAAAATTTTCGTTTCTTCTTTTAACATTGAGTCTGTAAAGATGAAGATATAAAGTTCTTTTTTCTTTCATGTGTTTTCTTATTTATATATTAAGTAACCATGCGTCGAGTAGGGTTACCCACCTTCGTTCTGACATACCAACTATGGGGTGCATGGAGGCAGCCAACTATGAGAAAGTGCCATTCTCGACTAAACTCTTATCTAAGTTCGGTTTCCTCACTAGACATTGGAGTTTGTTATTTATCTATGCGTCGCTGATTACGATTACCCAGATGAAGGCGGCCAACTACGGGCAGGTGTCGTTTTCAGCTAAACTCTTTAACAAGATACATATATTAGTCTTGTCAGCAGAGTTTTGCATTTAAAAGAATTTTTATTTTTTTTTCTAAAAAAAAAAAAACAAATAAGTTCCTCATATTTTTATCTTTGACAGTTCAAACCTCTTCCACCCCCAAACTTGAGAGTAGCAAGGTCCTCATTGCTTAAATTGTAAGCAAAGATTATGTTGCAAAATTTTGTAAAAGAGGTTTGAATTGGCCGCTTGCATACATGCAAAATAGGTTTACGTTTCTAAGGAATAGTATGTAGACGCATTGAAAGTAATCTAACTTAAGAGTGTACAAAAAGTGTAAGCATGATTATCCTCATAGTGACTAACTTTTCAACGCAAAGATAAAAGTTGGGAATAATTAAATGTACTTAGAATGAATTTACAGCAAGGGACCACGCAAAGTGGTAATTAGAAATTCAATGCGGTGAAAAAAAATGGTGAACGCATACAATTATTGCATACATAGAATATACTGATGAACGCATGGTTTTTAGTTCAAAGTATGCGTTGGACGTTTTAAGTGTCACACCCCCTCCCAGATACTCCTTATCCCTAGGAGTGAGTGTGAAACTGCACTCTCTCTAGTCCATCTCTAAAGCATAAATCATATAAATATCTTCAATAATCAACTAAATGCTAGCTTAATCTCAAATAGAAACACTTTAACTATTAAGCCATGCGATAATATACAACCTATCATCAAGTGTTCTATATATATATATATTACAAAACGATCCTCCCAACACTCCCATGTAACATGTACATTACAAAACGTGGACATAAACTGAGTATTTACAACTATCCCAGAGGTCTGATCTGAAGTAGGCCCAGACGAGAAACTTCTGTAGGCTAGGCGTCCCGGACACGCTCGCTACCTGAAACCACAATCAAACAAACAAACTGGGTGAGCCTAAAGCCGAGTGAGTGACTAAATTCATTCAAGTATTACTAACATTCATGAGCTAATATAAACCATAGTAACCACCAAAAATCGTACATCAGAAATCTCTAAGCCTCTTATAGATCACAAACCATGCCAACATTCATACAATTCCATGACAACTATCTGACCCTTGCTGTGACGAAGCACAACTCAACTCATTCACTTTCCAGTACAAATTCTCATTTCTAATCACATAAATATGCCTTAACATTATGTTTTCTCGAATTTGCAAACTCTCGAGTGCCTTCACATTCCGTCCCTCAGCACTGGGTTTAACTATGTCAATATTACCATGTGCCTTCACACGAGATCCCTCAGCACTGGTAACCAATCAGATCTCCGCTCAAGTGCCTTCACTCATGGTCCCTCAGTGTCTTGAGCATGCTTGTCCAGGGAGTGTTTGCCTATGGCTGCATGCCCAAACCACCCTCAACCACCTTATATTCATGTCTTGTAAGTAGCTTAGGAAGTTGTTTTCATTTTCATGTTGTTTTCCTTTTGAGTGACGTTTCGCCAGTTTTCATATGCAAGGCTGGCAGACTAGTTTTTGCTTAGAATGTACTATAGGGGACCCCCACTAGTTGACTCCCCGACCAAGTATTGTTGTACTCTTTGCAAACAAGCTTTCTTGCAATTGTCAGTCCTCAATGCTTTATTGTATGATGTTTTCAAAGCTTTCCCTCTCTCCCGTTTTATAAAACCATTTTCTCTCGAAACGTGAGTAGAGGCTACATCATACCCCGACTTTGCCCGCGACCCACGGTTTTTGTACGGCTGACTTGCTCGCCGGGTTAGAGCAGTGCCGCACAATCGCCTGTCCCGTATCCGAAAGTAAGCGATTGTGACACTCAGCACGAGCTTACACAGGATGGATTTCCACGTGCTTTCACTCAGGGTCCCTCAGCACTAAAATCTACTCCACCCAACTACTCAAGTGCCTTCACGCTTGGTCCCTCAGCATTGAGTATCATGTTACATATTCACTTAGGCCTTCACCACAAGGTCCCTCAGCCATGATTACATTTAAATAGTATATCTAGTTTCCTTCAAACTTACCAACACAATATAATTACTTCAAATACTACACCGTACCATAACTTCCTACTCATCCATTGCCAAATAATTATGCTAAAAGTAACCACAAGATATAGTAGGAAGTCATTCACAACTTGTCTCGGCTTTAAGTGGATTATATGCCTTCCCGAGCTCTTCTTGGCCTGAAAATACACATTTTCCACGTTAAGTTTTCCTTAGACTTCCTTTCCTTTATACTCATTAAAGACACTCACAAATAACGTTACTCCACATTCTGTGGTGAGATTACCAGCGGAACTACACTACATAACACTGCACTAGCGATACCGGGTTGAACGAAACTAGCGAGATTACCTGAAGAGCGACACCCAGCGAGACTTCAGCGAGAATTGTAAGACGCAAAGCCCCTCTTGCGTTACCAGCGACACTTGCTTCGCTGCCCAGTCTCCCGCTCTCTTAGCGATACTGCTGCCGTAGCAGAACAATTTTTCTTCCTCCTTTCTTCTTCTTTCTTTAACCTGCTAAACATCGTATTCTGGCCAGATTAGGACTTACTTTCTTCTACAAACTTATAAAGACATAAGTCCTTCATCTTACCTCAAAGTCTCATAGAGAGTATCCTCTTCGTTTAAGATATATCCTTCAACAACTCCGAATTGCTCCTAATCATCCGGCAATTCAGCTCCGATCTTTTCAACCTGGAGTTTAACACACATTTACTCAAATTCAGCTCAAGTACCCTTCATGAAACTTGCTAAAAATCGAGATTACCTAACTAACCTCAGAATTTTGACCCTAACCACCGTTTCCTCAGTTCGTTCTTCCCCCAAAACTGAACGTTATTCTGATTAAGTAACACCAGCTGAGTCCTCCGCTCCAGCTCAAGTTTCCTCCACGGAAACGACGAGAATTCCACTCCAAATCAACATGAACACCTTCTTCTACCTCCCTCCGTTGTTTAGCTTCGAAATGGAATCAACTCGAGTTCTGAAATGTGATCAAAACAATTGAATTCTCGGTCCACTTATATATATACCACCGACTAAACTTCATTTCGTCTCTATATAATAATCTAAGCAATGCATACCTTCTGTACTTGGCTTCAGCAACGCACAGCCTTGGTTTTGTATGTTACAATTCCCAACTCCCTCGCCGGATAACTGACGAATGCATTGTTCTCTCAGCCAACCTTCTATGCACCAACGCATACCCACTTTGAACGCATAGTGACCTTCATCGCAAATTGGCTCTCGACGCCTCGTGGCCTTCAACTTTCAATGCCTTGTAGCCTTCAATGCGTTCATCACATAATAACCTTCGACGCAGAGTGGCTCTCAACGCCTCGTGACCTCAACACCTCATGGCCTCAACGCCTCATGGCCTCAACGCCTCATAACCTTCCCTCACCTCTGCGTCCACGCTAAAACGACCTCCATCAAGGCACAGTGCCACCAACGCATGGCTGATACTTAGCCATTTTTCTGCCCCCACACACATTTCAGCCAACTATCCTACCAAACGCCCATCTCTTGATCTCTTCTTATCTTGCCTTCTCTCGAAGTCAAGTACAGGGCTTACATTAAGTATTATGCGTTTGAAAAATTAGAGCTCTAACCGTACTTCTAAACTTATCTTGATAAACACAGAAATCGTTTATCAATGAATGCATAGTTCACTTATGCGTTGGACGCAGACATGATTGCAGAGTATGCGGTGAAATCAAATAGTTTACATTAAAGCTCGACACCTAATTTCATGCTTATCAAATTTACACTACTCCTAAGACTGAATTTAAAAAAATGAAAACTAAATACTAAAAACAAAGTACGAACAGAAGAAAGAAAGCAAAGGAAAATCAAATAACATAAAATAAAAATTAAATACTAAAACAAGTGCGACAAAAAAGGAAGAAGGCAAAAGTAAAAGAAAGCGTCCCTGGAAAAGTAAGCGTTCAACAGCGTAGGGACCTTTCGACGCAAGCTTAGTTATTACGCTCGCGTGAGTCATTGGATCCTTTATCGCGTTCAGGGTTCAACGCAGAGGAGACAATGAAATGCATTATGACCTCCCTTAAGTGCGTGTACTTGGGATGCGTTGGTCTGGTTTCTAGATCATGCGTTGAAGTCTCTTTTAATAGCGACTCGATCTTTGTCGCGGATCTGTTGCTCCGGTCTGATTGCTCTAATTGTCGATCGGAGAGTAAATTAACTTCATCCTCTTCACCATCTTCACTGTCCTGGAGGATTTCATCTTTCAATGCCGCGTTCACAGGTCTTGTCTTTTCATTGATATCTACGTTCATTTGACAAGATTGGAAATGATCAGGATCTTTCAATGCGTTAACTACATTAAATTTTACCTGATCACCCACGCGGGGCGTTGAGATTTCTTCTTGGACGTCAATCAGGACGTGTCCAAAATTGGTATCTTCATATACAGACGCAGGTTCTACCTGCGTTGCTTTTTCTCTCCGCTCTATATTCTCCTCTTCTTGTTCGGTGGAAGATGATGGATGATGGACATTATGCATGGTGCTCTCCATCGGTTGACTTGTTGGAGCGTTTACGGGTTGCAAATTTCCTTGCATCCCCTCGTTTTGCACCGTGGGATTGATTTTCCCACTTATCAATGTCACATCTTGACATTGTTCTTTTAAGTTCCCTTTTGGAACTTCGGTCGTACTTAGCAATGCTCTTTGTGTATCATTTTTAAGCTCCTCTGCAATTTGACTCATTTGAACTTCTAAATTGCGAATTGCAGTTGCTTGGCTTTTAATTTCCTCCCTTTGGCTTTGGACCATCGCTTCGTATGTGAAACGTATAATAGTAGCTTAACTTGCGCATTGCGTTAATATACTTTCATTTCACAATCTCTATAGCACAAAAAGTTTTTGGCGCCATTGCCGGGGACTTGAGATCTGTCTAACAACAAGTTTTTGGTGCCGTTGCCGGGGTTTGAACTGTTAGAGAAATGCTTGTTCTCAAGCATAACTTCTATCTGAGAAACTTCAATCAGCCCTAACATTTTCTCAACGCATTGACTAGTCTCTCAGAATGTTATACTCAGTCAACTACCCGTCAGTTATATTACTTCTCTACCTCTATATTCTTTTCTTTGGAACGGGTCTAATTTGTATGCTGCAAGCTTTCTTTTTAAAATTCTTTACTCATTATTCACAAATTTTTTGTTTCTTCTTTTAACATTGAGTTTGGAAAGATGAAGATATAAAGTTCCTTTTTCTTTCATTTGTTTTATTATTTAAAAGTTAAGTAACCATGCGTCGAGTAGGGTTACCCACCTTCGTTTTGACATACCAATGATGGGTTGCATGGAGGCAGCCAATTATGAGCAAGTGCCCTTCTCGACTAAACTCTTATCTAAGTTCGATTTCCTCACTAGACATTGGAGTTTGTTATTTATCTATGCGTCACTGATTACGATTACCCACCTTCATTTTGACATACCAACTATGGGGTGGATGGAGGCAGCCAACTACGAGCATGTATTGTTTTCAGCTAAATTCTTAACAAGATAAATATATTAGTCTTGCCAGCGGAGTTTTGCGTTTAAATTTTTTTTTTTTTTTTAAAAAACGAATAAGTTCCTCATATTTTTATCTTTGACAGTTCAAACCTCTTCCACCCCCAAACTTGAGAATAGCAAGGTCCTCATTGCTTAAATTGTAAACAAAGATTATGTTGCAAAATTTTGTAAAAGAGGTTTGAATTGGCAGCTTGCATACATGCAAAGTAGGTTTGCGTTTCTAAGGAATAGTATGCAGATGCATTGAAAGTAATCTAACTTAAGAGTGTACAAAAAGTGTAAGCATGATTATCATCATAGTGACTAACTTTTCAACACAAAGATAAAAGTGGGGAATAATTATATGTACTTAGAATGAATTTACAACAAGGGACAACGCAAAGAGGTAATTAGAAATTCAAAGCGGTGAAGAAATTTTCATTATATTAATTTCATGTTCTACAACGCATACAATTGAAGATGAAGATAATTGCAAGAAAAACTACAACTCTAACTACACCCCTAAATTTTAACTATCTGACTTGTCTTCATCAGGTCTGCGTTTCTGCTCAGGTGTAGGGCGCTGCAGCATTGGGAAGACAAGCATCTGTTGTAGGCGTTCAGGAATGTTAGGGTGTGGTGTCACACCCCCTCTCGGATTATCCTCCATAACCCGAGAAGAGACGTGAAGACAGCAGTTACCGACTACCCTGTCATGTAACCCACTATCAATCTCACCATCCACATGCTCTTGACAAACCTCGACTTCGATCGGCAACGGGAACTGTCATGTTACCTAAAAAATGGAAAACATATGAAAGCATGAGCTAACAGCTCAGTGAGTAACAGTTTCTGAAAAACATTATACTTTAAGTGTAAAACTGATTGAACTCGTATAAAATATCACACTGAAAATCAGTATATAACATGATCAATTCTTTGTTATATCATGTATACATATCTGTTTGGAATAAATAATATAAATCTCATTCTTTTCTTATACTTTTTCCTTAGTTGAGGTGGAGCAGTGCTCAATGCTCTCAACGTCGATTTTCCTTAGCTGTGTGGAGTAATCTCAACACATTAGCATTGTATATATGTATATATTCTATATATATTCTTCTATGTGTACAAAGATATTACTACTCGGGCTGCCCATATGCCTTCCTTTTATCCTTGAGCATTGGGTCCCATTTCTATTTTCCGGTTACCCATTTGCCTTCATCTAGTCCTTGAGCATTGGGTACCTTTTATAACTCGGGCTGCCCACAATGCCTTCTACGAGTCCTTGAGCATTGGGGTCCCTTTTCAAAGCTTTATAAAACACCATGCTTTTTAGAAAAACCATAAATACAAGTTTCAATCAATCACCATGCGTACCCAGCATTCTCAAATTTACAATGCGTTACTCAGCATTCTCAAAGTTACCATGTAAAACGCATGCTTCTCAACTGGCTCATATTCTTTTATATATATATAAACGCATGCTCTTAGTTTTATAAACAATATGTTCACATGCTTCATATATGAAAACACATGCATTGTTTCATTAGAAACCCATAAAAATATATTCATAAAGAACTCATTTATATTTTGTAAAACGCAGGTGTTCATTAAATTCTGTTCGTTTAAATTCCTATTCTAATTAAATTGAGTTTCTTAGCTCGTTACACAAAAATAGATTTATCATTTCCGTACAAGGATGCGTTGAGAATTACTCTAGATGTGATCATGACTAAGCAAGTTTTCCTATAAAGACCCAAGTATAAGTATTTATAGGTTTCCTGGTGAGTCCAGGGTCGAACGTAGGGATTTGTAATAACTAGGCATTGAGAATAAATGCATGATTATGCAGTGACTGTATATGTAAATATGTGTGTTTGTTGATTGTGTAAAACTATACATAAAGAATGAAAAGAATTTCCTACTATTAATAATGAGGTGGACGCGGCGTTGGGTAGTCATATGTAAAACAATGCGTCAGATAGCATGCGTTGAGAATGAATGGAACCATGCGATAGAGGTAGAGTTGAACGCAATAGCTAGTTGTTACCTAAACTTTCTAAGTACAATTACATACCTACAAACTGCGTGTGTGAATCCATCTCTCGATGTTTCGACGCCACATTTATCTTATCTCTAAGACGCATGGTAAGTTTGCGTTGGCAAAAGATGAACTACATCTCTGCACTCATCTAGTCTTAATTAATGCTAAAGATTAACTATCCACTCTCTCAAGCTCGACAATCATGCTTACTACGTTTGTTTGTCAGACAAAGTTATGCAAGCTAAAGATATGCATTAATCAAGATGTAATATACTCAGAATTGCTCAAGAAAAACTAACTTTTAACATTTAACTCATTTAGCATTTAGACAACATGGTGTAAAGTATTTAATACGGAAATAGACGGAAGATGATAGTCAATCAAACTCATATTAAGACAATAAATCATTCTCTCGAATGTCATTAACAAAATATAAGCAAGAAGGAGAGAAATGGAAATAAAATAGAGATGAAGGGCGTCAAGCCGCCACTGGCAACGTCTTGCTTCATGGAGGCTTGAGATGGTTGCTATATGATACATAGATTCCATAAGGTGAAGGTTCTCACTCACTGTGAGACGACTCTGAAGATGCTCAGAATCCTTCTCTCAGAAGAGCTTGAAATGGAGGCTGGTTATGGTGAGGGAAAAAAAGTGCAGAGCTTTCGCCTCTTAAACTGGTCTCTCTTCCTCCCTTTCTTGGAGAAGCTTGTGGACTATTTATAGGTGTCAAAAAGTTGATATCATGATGACCTGACACCTTTGCATTAAATTTCAGCCACGCTGCATACACTTTTCAGATTGTCAGCCTATTTTGTTCTGCCATGATCTGATTGGGTGTTGTTTTTTTTCATAATGACATGACAGCTGTTTGAGCATGCGTCTGTTTCTACTTTTCAGATTGTCAACGCATAGGCTCGACGCATGGTCTCAACCCACTCGGCTCGACGCATGGTCTCAACGCATGGGCTCAGCGCATAGGCTCGACGCATGGGTTTCCACTTGTTCTCGCAGCAGCTTTGTTTCTTCGTACTTCGATTGTTTGCGCTTCTTTTCTTCTTAACCCTGCGTTAGGAACATAAAAGCTCATCGTTTTTCAGGTATTTTTCTTTTGTAAATAGTGCCGACGCATGGTGATACATTTTTCATCATTTAACTACCAAAATCATGCGTTTAGCTCCAAAGTTACTCTAATTAAATCAAATAGTGACTATAATAACTTGTATTTCTACAAGTTATCAGCAGGTGTTACTCACCTGTACTTGCCAAAGAATACTTCTTCTTCCTTTCCTCTATTTCCTCTTCCCGAGCTTTCTGGACGCAGCGTTCTAACTCCGGAACGCAAGGCTCTATTTTCCTCTGTTAGCTCGGTTGAACGCAACCTTGCCCTTCAATGCAAGGTTGGTAACGCAAGGCTGATTATTTCTGCAAAGTGCATACCAACTCTTCTTACTTCTCTTTCGGATGCGTCACCCTTACTTGGACGCAAGGTCCAACTTGAACGCATCAAACTTGAACGTATCACCTAACTTTTGGACGCCGTGTTCACCTTGGACATTATGTTTGTCCTCAATGCAAGGCCGACCCCTTTTAACGCAATACAACTTCTTTACATAAATTAGCTAGGTTGTCAAATACCTTCTTTCTTGGCCGCATACTCCTACAACGGACGTCCTTGCTGCTTTCTCCTTCTCTTTCTCTCCAGATTTCTTCTCTGAGAGTCATCAGTCGCTCCTTTTCCCTTCAAGTTCTATTTATAGGGAGCTTGCCATCCAACTTTTCCTCTCATTTTGCCACTTGTTTGCCACATGTCACGCTGCATGCTTAATTAACCATGCATTAGTCCAAATGTCACCTTGCATGAAACACTTGACATGCCTTCAACACCCCCTACTGATAAGGTGTCAAATCCATACGAAGCCACCTGGCCTCTATAAGCTTATCTTATGCGTCTAACATTTCCAATGAACAACTTTTATTCAACAACACCTCCTTTAAGATTTGAGCTTCACTACTCACTTTTCTAACTCTCAGCCAACTATACTACTCTTCGACGCATGGAGGTTACTCTGTCTTCAACGCATAGGGACCTCAACGCATAACAACCTTACCAATGCATGGTAAGCCAAGTACGTTTCTTCCCCCACCAACGCGGCGACTACTTCAGCTCACAACCATTCGTGATCACCCTCAACACATAGCCGCACTATTATACACCAGTGCTTACACAATGCTACTAGGCGTTAATGACAAACGCCGAATACTATGTGTTTGTACCTCATCACATCATACCATGCGTCCAACTCCTTCCTTATGTTCATAACAACTCCTTCTCAAGCTCTTCCTCTACGCGTTGGTCCTATTGCGTTTACCTTCATCCTGCGTCCATGACCATCTTCCTATCCTTGGACATTCCTTGATTATTCTCAAGATTATTCTTTTAATCCTTTTCCTTGCACTTAAACTATTTCTCTTAAAATAGATTAGCATGCGTTCACCACATACTCCAGTTTTATGTTTACTTCACAACCTTAATAACTAATGGTAACCACCTACAACTTATAAGCCCCTCGTTGCATAGCTAATAGCCGTCCTTAACACGTGAACTCCTCAACGCATTGCTGATAACCTTCTCAACGCCTAGCTGATAACCTTCTCAATGCATAAACTTTATCAACGCATAATAAAACTTCTTACCAACATTTTATCCCATACTCTGCTATTTCACCTTTCACTCTTGGCCATTAGTAAATATTTCCTTTAACTTCCTATACATCGCTATACTTCCAGGATGTATAACGTAAACTAAGTTATAATCCTCTTAGTCAACCTTTTAGATTTCGAGGTTACCCTTCTACGCGTCCACTAGGTATACCTAACGCTTTGCTTCCAACTCTACAGCATATCCAACGCCTGAACACAGTTTCCCTTTTTGTTAGCTCATAAGACCATTTCTAAGTAAGGTTGTTTCTCAATTATTAACTATTAAGAATTTCAGTTTTCTCAACGCGTCACTTTGCCAACCGCATAGAAATTCTTCAACGCATAGAAATTTTCCCAATATAATAACCTTCAACGCTTAACGGCCTCTCCCGCACACGCTATACCATTTTCGGGGACTTCTTGATCAGCCCAATGAACCTTTATACCACATAGTAAATTCCCAACGCCTAGCCGCTGCCCATCGCATAGCTTATCAATCCATCGCTAACCTTCAGCGCATAGTTACAGCTTATCGCATGGCTTACCAACGTATAGTCGTGATTAATACTCAATAATTCTTGTTCCTTTTTCCTCCGTACTATTGTTCTTCACAACGCCTAACACATTACTTTCCTTCACTTCACTTCTTGACGCGTTGCCAACCTTTCCAACGCAAGGTACTTTTCCCACGCGATGGTTCTACTCCACTTTACATCATCGACGCATGGTACTTCACCTCATTTAACTTGCCATCATTCACACCTAATCTCATAGCTTGGTAACTCCTCAATATTAAATACCATGCGTTATTAGAGCTTAACCATCTACACGTTAACCTGATTTCTAAAATGTCACACCTCCTCCCAGATTACCCACCTAACCTAAGGGGGAGTGTGAAGACAATAAACATCACCCCTTTTGTGACGCATATTGTCCTAACTTTACATTCCTTTTCTGTACATACATTTACTCATATACAAACATAGAACACAGTCATACACCACATGTTTATAACTTGATACAGTTCCCTGAATAGGGTACACCTTAATACATAGCATAAATTCATATTCATATCCATAATACAATATACACAACACTATCAACAGTCCCCACTCAAAACTATATGTTCCACATGCCATTTACATAAATATACTCAACGTACAACTCTCAAACTTGACTGTATCTTGATAACTCGAGACTTAGGCAGGGTGAGCTGTAATAGGCTAAGCACCGGGAACGTCCTTGCTACCTGGGGAGAGAAAAAGAAAACATTGGAAAAACATAAGCTAACAGCCTAGTGAGTGACAAATCTTTGTAAAACGACATTCATTTAAAACAGGCATGTTACGTATAATAAATAAATCAAGGTTTAACATTTATTCAAATGTAGCATGTTTTTCATGAAATCCATCATTCTCATAGATCAATATTAAGATCATATCAAGTGTTTCCAAGGAATTCATTAATATCAACCAGTTATTCAAACTTTTCCCTTAGTTGAGGCGGAGCAATGCTTCTACGCACTCAACGTCGAAAATCATCCCTGGCTTCAAGCAGAGCAAGCTCGATGCACTTGTCACACCCCTCCCAGATTACCCACCTAACCTAAGGGGGAGTGTGAAGACAATAAACATCACCCCTCTTGTGACGTATATTGCCCTAACTTTTCCTGTACACACATTTACTCATATACAAACATAGAACATAGCCATACATCGCATGCTTATAACTTGATACAATTCCCTATATAGGGTACACCTTAAATACATAGCATGACTTCGTATTCATATCCATAACACCATATATACCATACTATCAACAGTCTCCACTCCAAACTATATGTTCTACGTGCCATTTACATATGTATATTCAACGTACAACTCTCAAACTTGACTAAATCTTGATATTCGAGGCTTAGGCAGGGTGAGCTGTGATAGGCGAAGCACCGGGAACGTCCTTGCTACCTGGGGAGGGAAAAAGAAAACATTGGAAAACATAAGCTAATAGCCTAGTGAGTGACCAATCTTTATAAAACGGCATTCATTTTAAACAGGCATGTTATGTAAAACAAATAAATCAGGGTTCAACATTTGTTCAAGTGCTGCATGTTTTTCATGAAATTCGTCATTTTTATAAATCAATACTAAAATCATATCAACGTTTTCCAAGGAATTCATCAATGTCAACTTTTTTTTTTTCAAATTTTTCCCTTAGTTGAGGCGGAGCAATGCTTCTACGCACTCAACGTCGAAAATCATCCCTGGCTTTAAGCAGAGCAAGCTCAATGCACTAGCCAGCTTAACCTCTATGTGCACATAGGAATAGGTCGGGTTGCCCAAGTACCTTCTACGAGTCCTTCAGTACTGGGTCCTGGGGAAACTCACATGCCTTCTCATGTCCTTGAGCACTGAGCCTCCTCTAAAACGTTTCAAAATTTCTTTCACATAGTAGTTCATATGAAAATCTTTCATGAAAATCAATATATATATATATATATATATATATATATATATATATATATATATATATATATATATATATATATATATCACGATAAACAATAACTCAAACATGCCATTGAACATCTTGTAAAAACATATAAAACATGCCTTGTGAACAACATCATCAAACATCATGCTTTTTAAGAAGACAGTTCATCTCAAAGCCATATCTCATAAGAAAACCAAGCTATACATTTAAAATAAATTTCGTTTCAAAACAAGAAAAGTGTCACTCACAACTCTTTCTAGGCTTTACGTGGTTTATATACTGTTCCTATTTCTTCTTGGCCTGCAAAAGAAACATGCCCTGCGTTAATCAACACTAATTTCCTTTCTTTTTCTCTACTGACTTATAAACGTGAATCTCAGCGACACCCGCCAAAAAGGACTGTTACTAGCGATACCCGATAGAACAGCACCAGCGTTACCTGCCTGAGCAGCGATACTCAGCGTTATCTAGCGATACTTGTGAGACGGAAAGCTCCTTTGCGTCTCAGCGTTACCTGTCTCGCTGCAAATTCCTAGACAGTGTGCCGATACTTGATTTTTCCAACGGCACTCTGCACTGTACTCCTTCCTTCCTTCTCATCCTTACTTTAACCTATGAAAAACCACATTTCCATACAGATTCAGAGTTTCTTCCCTTCTGCAAACTTATAGGAAATTACGTTCTTAAGCTTACCTTAAAATTTCAGGGTTTAGCTCTTTCTCATTCTCGCAATATTCCGAAATTACCTCATGTTATTCCGGATTGCGAGATAGTCTTGTAATCATTGATTTCCTAAGGACTCACATAGTAAAACTTCGATTTCAGCATCACTATCCTTTACAAAAGTTGTTAGGAATTACATTAACTTACTAACCTTAAATTTTCAGCTCTAAACTCAGCTTATTCCTCACGTTCTGTCCCGAATATCAGTCACTGCTCAACCAAACTAAGTAGCTTCGGTCATTCCCCTGTTCCAACTTCATTTTCAGCCTCGATATGAATCAAACTTCGTCCGGAATCCTCAACAACACCCTCCTTAATCTTCTTCTGGAGTTTATCTGAAGAATAGAACCGACTTAAGCTCTCGAATTGTCCTTAAAATGATTAAACATTTAATTAATCTTGCTATTTATACTGCCGACTTAACCTTCTCAACACCAGGACTTAGGCTGCTAACTTACGTATTTCCTCTGCAGACTAGCGCGGGGTTCTCCTCCTAACGCACGACACTCAAGTTAACTTCTCTTCCAACGCATAGTGGGTGTCCCCACACGCCTCCTATTTTGAACGCATTCCTTTCCATCTTGAAATTCTACTTCCGATGCGTGCAGACCATCCTGTCTTCAGCACAGGTGCCCCAACGAATGTCTGTCTTCGACGCAAAGTGACTTGAACGCATGGTTCAAGTGCGTTTCTCTCCCCTTCAAGACTACTTATCTATCAACGCAGTAACTACTTCCGCTTACTAACTTCCATGAATTAACCACAAACGCATAAATTTAGTCAATACTCAGTCGAAGTTTTACTTTCCTCTCGCTCTCGGCCACTTCTCCCTTTGAGACGCATAGCCACAAACACATGGCCGTGCCTCAATTCTTGGCAACGCAAACCAGTGCTTACAATTCACTAGCCAGCTTAACCTCTATGTGCACATAGGAATAGGTCGGGTTGCCCAAGTACCTTCTACGAGTCCTTCAGTACTGGGTCCCGGGGAAACTCACATGCCTTCTCATGTCCTTCAGCATTGAGCCTCCTCTAAAACATTTAGAAACCAGCATTATATGTGAATAGATCACATGAAAATCTTTCATGAAAAATCAAATATATCACGATAAACAACATTTCAAAACATGCCATTCAACATCTTATAGAAACGGATAAAACATGCCTTGTGAACAATATCATCAAACATCATGCTTTTCAAGAAAACAGTTCATCTCAAGGCCATATCTCATAAGAAAAACCAAACTAAACATTTTCAATAAATTTCGTTTCAAAGAAAGAAAAGTGTCACTCACAACTCTTTCTAGGCTTTAACGTGGGTTATATACTTTTCCTATTTCTTCTTGGCCTGCAAAAGAATTCCACCTTGCGTTAATCAACACTAATCCCCTTTCCTTTTCTCTATTGTCTTATAACGAGAACCTCAGCGTTACCCGCCAAGTGATACTGTCACTAGCGATACCCTATAGAGCAGCACCAACGTTACATACCTTAGCAGCGATACTCAGCGTTATCTAGCGAGATCTGTGAGACGGAAGGTTCTTTTGCGTCTCAACGGTACCCGTCTCGCTACAAATTTCCAGACAGCGCCTGATACTTGATTTTCCAACGGCACTCTGCACTGTAATTCCTTCCTTTCTTCTCGTTCTTACTTTAACCTATTAAAAGCCACATTTCCATACGGATTCAGGGTTTCTTTTCTTCTACAAACTTATAGGAAATCACGTTCTAAAGCTTACCTTAAAATTTCAGGGTGTAGCTCTTTCTCATTCTCGCGATATTCCGAAATTACCTCCTGCTGTTTCGAATTGCGAGATAGTCTTGTAATCACTGATTTCTTAAGGATTCACATAGTAAAACTTCAATTTCAGCATCACCATCCTTTACAAAAGTTGTTAGGAATTGCGTTAACTTACTAACCTTAAATTTTCAGCTCTGAACTCAGCTTCTTCCTCACATTCTGTTCCGAATATCAGTCACTGCTCAACCAAACCAAGTAGCTTCGGTCATTCCCCTGTTCCAGCTTCGTTTCTAGCATCGATGTGAATCAAACTTCGTCCAAAATCCTCAAGAACATCTTCCTCAATCTTCTTCTGAAGTTTATCTGAAGAATAGAACCGACTTAAGCTCTCGAAATGTCCTTAAAATGATTAAACATTTAATTAATCCAGCTATTTATACTACCGACTTAACCTTCTCATACACCAGAACTTAGGCTGCTAACTTACGTATTTCATCTGCAGACTAGCGCGGGGTTCTCCTCTTATCGCACGACACTCAAGTTAACTTCTCTTCCAACGCATAGTGGGTGTCCCCACACGCCTCCTATTTTGAACGCATACCTTTCCATCTTGAAATTCTACTTTCGATGCATGCAGACCATCTTATCTTCAGCACAGGTGCCTCCAACGCATGTCTGTCTTCGACGCATCAACTTCAACGCCATACTGTCCTCAACGCAGAGTGACTTGAACGCATGGTTCAAGTGTGTTTCTTTCCCCATCAGGACTACTTATCTAACAACGCAGGTAACTACTTCAGCTCACCAACTTCCATGAATTAACCACAAACGCATAGACTAAGTTAATACTCAGTCAAAGTTTTACTTTCCTCTCGCCCTCGGCCACTTCTCCCTTTAAGACGTACAGCCACAACGCATGGCTACACCCCAATGCTTGGCAACGCAAATCAGTGCTTACATAAAGTACCTCTAACTTCAACCAATTCCCAACTATACCTTTAGTCCTTCATTCTCACCCTTGGCGAGACATCCATCCTTTTCCTAATATCATTCATCTCAACGCATATAATTTCTTGGCCATTATTCAATAATTCCACAAACTTAACTTTTTCATCTTAAAAGTCCCATTAATCCACATCTGTTATCCTTTTATCCTTACTAGCCATTTTGAATACCTAGGTTTTTGGAGATAGGGTATTACAATTTTTTTATTGTAAGGGCTATGGCGTTGACCCTGGCTATACATTGTCCCACATCGGTTAGGAAGGAGAATGAAGCCTTCCTTATAAAGGGTGGTGGATACCTTTCTATGTACGAGGCCTTTTGGTAGGCGCAACCCTACAAAGAACAAAACCGTGAGGGGTAACCTAAAGCGGACAATATCGTATAGCGGGTGGTCTGGGCTGTTACAAAATGGTATCAGAGCCAGTGCCCGAATCGATGTTAAAAGCTCAGGTAGGTCAAGTGGGGACGCTTGACTCGTTAGGGGTGGAGATTGTAAGGGCTATGGCGTTGACCCTGGCTATACATTGTCCCACATCGGTTAGGAAGGAGAACGAAGCCTTCCTTATAAAGAGGGGGTGGATACCTTTCTATGTACGAGGCCTTTTGGTAGGCGCAACCCTACCAAGAACAAAACTGTGAGGGGTAACCCAAAGCGGACAATATCGTACAGCGGGTGGTCTGGGCTGTTACATGTGGGACTTCCGGTCGAATCGAAAACAGTTGATGAATATAATTCAATGTGAAGTGAGTCTGGGCTGTTACATGTGGGACTTCCGGTCGAATCCAAAACAGTTGATGAATATAATTCAATGTGAAGTGAAACTGCTCTGTCTGCCTGCGTGCTAACATATTCAATGAATGCATCACTGGACGCAAGATTGATTGTTGTAGATATGCTTGCACTGTCTCTCAGTCGAGGTCGAGTTGGGCTTCTTGTGGTTGAGGTTGCGTTTGTGGTTGAGGACGGTTTGGCTGGGGGCGAGAAGTTGATGGAGTTTTGTCAAACGCAGTGGATGATGGACGCATAGTAGTCGCGCCAAAATCCCCGTAATGTGAGTCATCAACTTTTATTGAGAAGATTGGGGAGATGGGTTTTGCGGAAGGTTGAGGTTTAGAAGGTTTTGGGCGATGCGTTTTAGGAGGAGGTAGAGGTGGCTTAGGGTAATGCGTCTCAGGAGGAGGTGGAGGTGGTGTTGGTTCTCTTCTAGTTGTTGGAAGTGGGGGTGATGAGCTTGAGGTTGGGGAAGGTCTAATGGTGGCATCAGGACTTGCCACAACCTTGCGTTTCAGTTTGGATGACTTCCCCTTCTTCTGCGTTTTCGACTTTGGAGGCGACACTTTAGGTGATGGAGTGGGTTGATGAGGTCTTTTGGCAGCCTTAGTAGGCTCTGGCAAATGTTGTGATCCCCTCATCAACCGACACAAAGTCTTATGGGCGATTACCCCACTGACTTCGATCATCTTCTCTGCGTCTAACACGTCTGTCTGTCCTCCGATGGCAGCATTGGCGTATAAGTTCATGATAAGTGCAGGGAAAAAGAGTTGGCCTCTTGACTTGTTGAAGACCCCTCTTATCTGCGCCGCAATTATGTGTCCGACATCAAGGGGGATGCGACGCATAATGCAATAAGTTGCCATCACTCGATCCCTTGACACTGTTTTGTCATGCGTCGTGGGGATTAGCCTCTTCTTCACCAAGTATACCCACAGGTTGGCCTCTAGTTGTAGGCTGTTAGTAGACAAAGTTTTAATGCCTCTGGGTGATACGTCCCACTTCGCCGCGGGCTTCGCCAATACTCGGACTGCGTCTTCCAATAACTCCAGTGGAGTTGATTCTATTATTTTGTTTCCTTCCGCATTCGACTTGTCCCTCAACTCATATATTGCGTTTATTTCCCTTGCGTTGAATGGAACTTCATTTTCTTCAACCACCACCAAATCCTCCTCATCATCAATGTGTCCCTTATAAAAACTACGGACTAAGTCAGGTTGGATCCAAGAGGTGCTAGAACAGAAATTTCTCCAGCCGTGGTGGTCGATGATTTCAGTGATATATGGTGGCAACGGGGCTTCTTCAGGGAAAAATCCCACCTCCATCAATAAATCAGGGAACGCCCTGCGTCTCCCTTTTCCTTCCTTCTTCATTGGTGACGCATCAGCCACCTTCGCTTTTCCTTTGGCCTTAGTAGGGATTTTATCCACTGTTTTCTGTTTGCTCTTGGCCACTTTAGCTGATGTCTCAATCACCTTCTCCCCTTTGCGTTTCTCTTTGTGAATGCCTTGGAGTTTGGTGACTGACTCCTCTTTTTCTTTCTTCTTCTTCTTTCTCAAGGTGCTAACACCTTGCTCCTCTCTCGTATCCTCCCCGATGCGTTCCTTCCTCGTAGGCGAGTGGTGCCTACTTCTCTTCTTCTTTTTCTTCTTGCCCTTCTTCTCTTCTTGGGCATTTATTCATGCAGCCAGCTCCTCATCTTCTTCTATTTGTAGCTCTCTCTCAAGCTCCTCAACTGCTTTTTCTATTCTTTCTTCTTCCCTCATTTCCTCTTCAAATGCCATTGCGGCTTCGTCTATTTAAGGATCAGGAAGACCTTGCATTTCCCATCCTTCTTGGGGCTGCACTTCCTTGCGCGCCTTCTTGCTGGACAATTTTCTCAACTTGGCCCTTTTTGTCTTCATCTTTTCTGCCAGCCTATCGAAGGATGTTGCCGCAATTGAGGACTTAGGACCGTCTCCTTGATCTGCGTTTTTAGGCTCTTCATCCTCGGCAGTTTCTTGTGATACCCTTCTTTTCTTCCTTATCAAGGGTACCACTTCCTCTTCTCTTCCTCTCTTGGCCTCTGCGGCCATCACAACCTTTCTAATAGGTCCTTCATTGGAGTCCAGGGTCATCTCCTCAGGATTGATAGACGCAGGGACTGACCCTTGCGTTTCAAATGGCTCACCTACGACCTCCTTGCTATAGGCGACTTCTCCTTCCTTATTTCCCCCAGTCTTTTCACCCTCCAGAGTCTCTTTCAGCTGACTCTAGACCTCTTTTATCGGCGAGGGTGATTCTCGTCTTGCGTCTGAGATGGTTGCATCCATTGGGTCACGCAATCCGCTCAGGATCTCGGGTATCCATGCGTCCGGGGAATGTGCAGAGTTCACTTCCCTCTCTTTGACAGTCACTTCTTCTGCTTCTCCGCCCATCTCTTCTGTTCCTCTTGTGCTGGGTGGACGAGATGGGGGCAAAGGCTGATTGACCTCCCCGTCATCCTCTTGATCCTTTGCTTCCCTCTCCTCTTGAACTATTCTCTCCAGAATGTCATCAAATACCTCTCTCTCTTCTCTTCGGCGCACTTCGCTGCTTTCGTACAGCGTGCTGGCTTCATCGCGAACCGTTCCAGGACTCGATTGCTCAGCTTTGGAGTTTTTCGTGCTTAGTCGTTGGTTTCTGGCATTGAAGTTTGCGGCGGAAAACTCCCTCACATTCTTCATTCTGGGCCTAGAGATACAAGTTTGACTCGGCTTTTGGGTTTTGGAGTAGGTACCGGGTCGATTTGGCTCAAGGGACGGATGTTTAGGACTTCCACGCCGTCTGAGTCAAGGTCGACTACTGGTGGGCGGACTGGAGGTCTGAAGAATGGTCGGAAAAATGGGGCTATAGGCGGTCTTTGGGCACTAGTCCTGATTCGTGACGCCGAGAAAGTTGGGATAAATGGTGGGCTGGGGTTTGGAGGTCTAGGGCAGACCAGAGAAGTGAAAGGCCTCACAGGTCGAATAGGTCGAAATAGTGGTGGAGAGAAAAATGGAGATCGGGGGTTGAGAAATACCTCAAGGGCTCGTTCGAATGAGGAAGAAGATGGAGTCGAGTACTGGGTATTATAGGAAGATATTGGGGAAATGTCGCCGGCGAAGTGTTCTTGATTTTCCGAGTCTGATTGGCTAGACATAGACAAATGTGCGTGAAGAACTAAAATCGCCGGAGCTTTTAGAGGTGAAGGGTTCTAAAAATGGAAAATGGGCAATTCAATCGCGTTTATAAAGGGCTAATTAAGTCGTCGGTAATAAATGCAGATACGCGATATCCGAAATCCCACTGATCTAGGCAAATTTATTGAGCCGCACACCCATCAAGTGTGATGGGCGGCTAATTAACGCAAATAGAGCACTTGAGTGTTTTTGGGAAAACGCATGGACTCAAAAGACGTATGCGTTCCACCTATTGCTCTATCCAAACGCAGTGAACTATTGATAAACGCATAACTGATGAACGCATGGTTCTCAGTTCAAAGTATGCGTTGGAAGTTAAGTATTATGCGTTTGAAAAAAATATACGGCTCTAACCTCACCCCTAATCTTAACTTGATAAACACAGAGATCGTTTATCGATGAACGCATAGTTCAATTATGCATTGGACGCAGGCATGGATTATACAGTATGCGGTGAAATCATATAATTTGTATTGAAGCTTGACGCATAATTTTATGCTTATTTAATTTACACTACTCCTAAAACTGAATTTAAAGAATGAAAAATAAAATACTAGAAAAAGAGTACGAATAAAAGAAAATAAGCAAGAGTAAAAGAAAGCATCCCTGGTAAATTAGGCGTTCAGTAATGCAGGGACCTTTCGACGCAAGCTTAGTTATTACACTTGCGTAGGTCATTGGAGCCTTTATCGCATTCAGGGTTCAACGCAGAGGAGACAATGAATTGCATTATGACCTCCCTCAAGTGTGCGTACTTAGGATGCATTGGTCTGGTTTCTAGCTCATGCGTTGAAGGCTCTTTTAATAACGGCTCGATATTTACCGCTAATCTGTTGCTCCAGTCTGATTGCTCTATTATACGATTGGAGAGTAATTTAATTTCATCCTCTTCACCATCTTCACCGTCCTTGAGGATTTCATCTTTCAACGCTGCGTTTACAGGTCTTGTCTTCTCCTTGGCCTCTGCAATTATCTAACAAGATTGGAAATGATCAGGATCTTTCAATGCGTTAACTACATTAAATTTTACCTGATCACCCACGTGGGGCGTTGATATTTCTACTTGGACGTCAATCATGACGCGTCCAGGAGTGGTATCTTTATATACAGACACAGGTTTTGCCTGCGTTGCTTTTTCTCTCTGCTTTTCATTTTCCTCTTCTTGTGATTTGGTGAAAGATGATGGTTGATGGACATTATGCATGGTACTCTCCATCGATTGACTTGTTGGAGCATTTACGGGTTGCAAGTTTCCTTGCGTCCCCTGATTTTGCGCTGTGGGATTAATTTTCCCACTTATCAATGTCACATCTTGACATTGTTCTTCTAAGTTCCCTCTTGGAACTTCGGTTGTACTTAGCAATGCTCCTTGTATTTCATTCTTTAGCTCCTCTGCAATTTGACTCATTGAACTTTTAAATTGCGAATTGCAGTGGCATGGCTTTGGAGCATCGCATCGCTTTTATATATATATTCTCGTAAGAGAGATTCCATGGAAGATGATGAGGATGATGCGTCTGCTTGCGGATCCCTCGGAAACTGGTGATACTGGCCTTGATTCCATTGGTAGAAACCAGAAGGGTTGCCTCTCTGTAGCTGCTGCTTAGCCCTCTGCGTTTGTTGTTGATTTCCACCCCATCCGAAGTTAAGGTGGTTCCTCCAACCCGAATTGTACGTCTCACTGTAGGGGTTGTTTTGAACATCGCAGAATGACTGGGGGTTGTAGGGACACATGTCATACAAGTGCCCTGCACCACACTACAAGCAACTTACAGACGTTGTCGGATTCACTGCGTTCATCGCGTTTATCGCAACAACTGATCTACTTTGATTATTCAAGGCTGTCTTCAGTAGAGATGTCATGGTTATCATCTGCGCTGAGAGATTGGTGGCAGCATCAGCTTCAAGCATTTCAGGTTGCGTTCGCCTTCTATTGGTGGAGCGAAATCCATATCCGTCGTCCACCCACTCATTGGTATTCCACGAAATTCTGTCGAAAATATCTACGGCTTGCAAGTAGGTATTATTCATTAATCTTCCTGCTTATGCGGGCAATTCCTCACTAGTCGTGTGAATCAGGTCCAAGCTACGATTGGTCCTTCTTCAATTTTACCTTGTCCTTCGAGTGGAGGTCGACTCAATCTCAGGGTCACTATCAAGTTCTGGATTGCTCCTGTCACTCAGATACTGTTAGGAGCTTCTGGCAGAGGAGAAACTCACAATACGCCTTTGACTGAGGAATTCCTACAACAAAAATAATCCAAAAAAAATAAATTAAATCAATGCAATAATCCCCGCCAACGGCGCCAAAAACTTGTTGTTGACAGATCTCAAGTCCCCGGCAACGGTGCCAAAAACTTGTTGTGTGATAGAGATTGTGAAATGAAAGTATATTAACGCAATGCGCAAGTTAAGCTACTATTATGTGTTTCACATACTATGCGTTTAACATACTATGCGTCTTACTATGCTTAATGCTATGCGTTTAAGATCTGTCAAGTTTTCCTATCCTTTACCCAAGTATAAGCAAAGGAATAGGTTTTCTCAGTGAGTCCGAGGTCGAACACAGGGACTATGCTGATTATGTATTTAGTTGGATTATTTAGAGTTGTAGTGGTAACCAAAAATATTTGTAAGATGGGGTATGCGTCTAACTAAGAAAGCGATAACATGTACACTAAACTAAAATGTGGAAGATGGTAAGGTATGCGACACAGCAAAGTCAGCTAAGTGGATTAAATGAATGGATAAAAACAGGGTTCGGGTTGGTTAACATCTAAAGTCGGATATGCATGGTGATAGTTTATTCATACTTGCGACTCTTCTCCCGGTTGTCAGCCGCTATGCGTTATATGTCTATAACGCATAGGAGAGTGTTAAGTACCAAGGTTATTCCTATAGACAAGTAACACTTCTTGGCCTTGTCAATTGAGTTCCACAATCACTTACCCTCTCGAGCAGTCTGATTATTACTACTTATATCGATTAGCTAGATAGACATAAGCATCAGATTAAGTTTGCAATTGACAAGATGCAATAGTTACACTATGGTTCTTATTTAGATGCTAACGCAACCCTTGACCCTTGAAAGATTAGTTACTCATGGATTCAAAGTAAAAAACGGAAAGTGTAGAGAAATGAGTAGACATGGAAGAATTGTAGATTGATCAACGGAATACAACTTTAGATAGCTCAATGTCTTGACACAAATCTAAAATCAAGCTAGAAAAACAAGATAGAAAGTAGGAAAAGGTGCCAATGTCTTAAGTCGCCAGAATGGAAGCATGAAGTTCTGCTGTGAAGTGGTCAGGCAGAGGGAGGACTCTTCTCTCTTGAGCTATTCGTCTTCGGTTGTCGTCTGGAGAGAACTCTGCTGTCACTTAGAAATTCTTCCGAGAATCAACAACACTTTTTCATCTTGCAGGACTGCTCTTTTATAGATGCTGCGTTCGTAATTAGTGGCGAATCTGCGTGATTGGAGGAAATTGATGTAGTGCGTCTATCTCGCCTAATTGCGTGATTATCGGCTCAATTTAGATCCACCACTTTAGCCACAGATCATGCATGTCAATCTTCCGACAATCTCTCAAGATTCTGATCTGATTTTCCGCTGCCTTGCGTTTATGGTTGTTATGCGTCCATGGAGAATTTGGGTAGATGTCAACGCGTCATAGGTTGCTAACGCATAGTCCTGCGTTGAGAAGTCGTCAACGCATCTACAGGTTGTTTGCGTTTCTGCGTTAAAACATGCGTTTTAGGCTCAAAAAGTTATAAAATAATTATCTTCATCAAAATACAAGAGTAGAACGCATAGGAAGATTTATTAATAGAATTCAACATAAACTGCTGCATGATTCTCTATTTAATCTCTATTTTTCTAAGAGAAAGGTTATAATAACTTGTATTTCTACAAGTTATCAAAACCACTAGCAAACAAGTGAAATCTAATATAAACTCCCATAATTTGAGAGATAGAAAGCACTTTTCAAGTGCTTATCACCACCCCAAACTTAGAGATTTGCTAGTCCCGAGCAAAGAATAAATAATAGGGAGTTTAGATGAAGAAGTGTGCAATTGACTCATGTCTCAGAGAATAACATTTAGAGCTTAAGTAGAAACATGCAAGCATATCTATATTGTTATAATCATTAGGCCAAATCTTGCTATCTCCCATGTGTGTGTGTGCAAGCCTCCTTCAATTTAAAATGCTAGAACTCAAATTAGGACTTAAGAGAGTTTCTTTAGTTTTCCCCTTACTCTGGCTCATGCACCAATCTTCAAGCTTTCATATATTTCAAGTGAGTAATATGTCCACTAAGGTGCCTTTTAGTGATTTTCTTTTTCATGGGCCCTAACTTGCATTCTTTTACCTAGAGGCACTAGCTTTCACACATTCACTGTAGGGACTCGTACCTAGTCAATTCCCAGGCGTCCTTACTGATCACAACAAAGGCAGCTCTTTTTACCCCTATCCATGCATACTCATTACAAGTTTAACATTTAAAAACATAGACAAATAAACCACATACATTTTGTGTACACTTTTTCTTTTCTCAAGGCATGTATACTCTTTTCTTTTTCCTTAGTCTAAGATTACAAGCTATCATGCATTTCCACTCTCTAACCGGTGGGGCCTTTTGGAGTGACAACCAAATACACCCAACTTAATCCTTTTTTCAGTTAAAGATTCTAAATTAAAGTGGCTACGTGCTCAAGAATATGAGAGATTTTAAGAGGGACTTAAATGAATTTAACTCAAGTTAGTGCTATTCTATTTCCACAATTAGTCATCTATCATGCAAATTCAAATCTCATCATGGGCAATCAACATTAAGGCACACAACCATAAACAACATTCCCATTAACTTTGAAAGCTCCAAAATTTTCAAAAATTTTTTCAAAATTAACATGCATATGATCATTAAAACTTTCACTAACATGCATAGCAGGGTAAGAAAACACACAAAAGTATGAGAGACACCTCCCACCCCAAACTTAGAGTCATGCATTGTCCCCAATGCATAAGAGCATCTAACAAAGAAAGAACAAGCCTGGGAGCAAGCAGGAAGCCACCAAACAGGCTTGGTGTAAGGAGTACTTTATGTGATAAACCACGTTCCTGAGAGATAAAGCATATGAGTGACTCAAAGATTTATTGAAAATAACATAAAAAGAAAAGTAAAGAAGGCAATAAAATTGGGTTGCCTCCCAATAAGCACTTGGTTTAACGTCTTCTAGCTAGACGGGGCTCGCGAGTCACGGCGGATCCCAAGGTGGTTTCTTCCTTCCATGCGTTGGATCGCTTTGAACGTTTAGTATTCGCCCACATTGACACTCACAAACATATTCATTAGCATTTAGTGAGTTAGTCAACAATTCATTATCAAGTTGGACATCATCTTTTCTAATGTAGTCAAGACTCGTTAAAGAATCATCATGCTTAGATTTTTCCGGACTTACCACTTCATTTTTATCATGCTTCCTCATAATTTGTTCATAATTTATTATAGGTTTGGGAGGCATGCAATAAGAACTAGGAGAATTATCACAACTAGAAACATGCTTCATAGAATTTTCTACTTTAACATCAAGCATGCCATTAGTCTTACCATTCAAAGGAGGCTTATCATGCATAGAGTTTTTATTCAAAGAGAGAGGCGATGTTACCTTTGTGCTTGGCTCATGATGCTCATACCTTTCTACATCCGGATGCTTAAGGGCTTTATAAATGCCGAATGTTACCTCCTCATCGTTAAGGCGGAATGTGAGCTTTCCATCTTGCACATCAATGAGGGTCCTTCCGGTGACCAAGAATAGTCTCCCAAGGATTATGGGGACTTCGGCATCTTCCTCCATGTCTAATATCACAAAGTCCGCCGGGAAGATAAACTTGTCTACCTTGACCAAGATGTCCTCCACAATGCCGTAGGGATGAACAAATGATTGATCGGCCAAAAGCAAAGATATAGTAGTTGGTTGCACCTCTCCATTATTGAGCTTCCTAAACATGGATAAAGGCATTAAATTAATGGAAGCTCCAAGATCACAAAGTGCTTTAGTAACCTTATTATTGCCTAAATGACAAGGGATAGAGAAACTCCCTGAATCCTTTAATTTTGGAGGCAATTTCCTTTGTAATGCGGCACTACATTCTTCGGTTAGTGCAACCATTTCATAGTCTCCATACCTTTTCTTTTTAGATAACACATTCTTCATGAACTTGGCATACTTAGACATTTGTTCTAATGCCTCTGCAAGAGGAAGGTTAATTTCTAACTTTTTGAATATGTCTAAGAACTTTAAAAATTGAGCATCAATCTTTTTCTTTTGAAATCTTTGAGGAAAAGATAAAGTATTAGGGATAAAAGAAGTAGAGTTAGAAGTACTCCTTATGTTGGACTTTGATTTCTCCTTTTCCTTAGATGCACTCTCTTGTTATGGAACATCCTCTTCTTGTGGAGGTTCATCATCTTCATCATTGATCAAGGGAGTGGATAGCTTTTTCCCACCCTCAAAGTCACGGCCTTGCATTCCTCCTTTGGGTTTCTCTTAGGACAACTAGGGAACTTACCCTTTTGCATTGTTTGGAGGGAAGTTGCCATTTGACTAAGTTGAACCTCCAAGTTTTGGATTGTCTTACCTTGGCTTTGAACGGTGCTTGAAATAGCTTGGACCGAATTCTCCAATGTGGTTGTCCTTGATCTTGACTCTTTGACAAAGTCAAGCATTATGTTCTCTAGTGATGATGTCTTTGCATTCCCCGCTCCATTGAATCCTTGAGGTGCTTGCAACACATTCTTGTTGTTAGCATATGAAAAATTCTCATGATTCCTCAAGTTGGGATGATAGTGAGTTGGAAGTTGTTGTTGACCTCGATATTGTCCTCTATCCAAATAATTGGCTACCTCCAACTCACTTGGCTCTTGTTGATTTGCCATGGCCGCAAAGGGAAGCTATGGATGATGGACTTACTTGGGCTTGGCTTCCTTGAGAAAATTTAAACAAAGCATTAGTGAGAGAAGCCAATTGAGCTTTTAGAGAACTTACCTCGTCTATCTCATATCGTCCGGTGGCTTTTGGGATGATTGGAGAAGATCTTTCACATGACCAATTGTGCGATGTAGTGGCCGAATCTTCTAATATGGTATACGCCTCTTGAGCATTCTTTGAAAAAATTGAGCCTCCGGTGGTTGCATCTAGTATGGATTTGGTTGAGCTTGCTAATCCATTGTTGAAGAGTTGAATTTGAAACCAATCCGGATAACCATGTTGAGGACATCTTCTCAAGATCCTTATACCTCTCCCAAGCCTCATATAGTTGTTCATCCTCAAGTTGGCAGAATGTTCCAATCTCTGTCCTTAGTCTTTGAGATTTAGCCGGTGAAAAATATTTGTTCAAGAAAGCTTGAGCTAAATCTCCCACGTTAGGATGCTATCCGAAGGTATGGTTTCCAACCAATCTTTAGCACGATCCTGGCAAGAGAAAGGAAAAAGTCTTGGTTTAATTGCGTCGTTAGAAACACCATTCATCTTACCGTCCTGCATATCTCTAAGAAAGATCGTAAGTGCTTGTGAGGATCTTCATTGGTTCTTCCTCTAAAGGCTAGCTCTCTAGCCATGTGGATCAACCCCAGTTTCAACTTGAAGTTGTTGACATTGATGGGTGCATTCATGATGCCGGGTTGATTTGCCGGTAATGTGAGTTGGAAGTAGTCCCGAATTGCCTTTGGTATCTCCTCTGCCATCTCCTCGATGTGATTGTGTTGAACCCTTAGGTTTCTTCTACACGTCCTTTCAATCTCGGGATCAAGAGGGAGAATATTAGTATTATCTCGAGGCATAAATCGAAAAAAAAAATAAATAAATAAAAAATATAAAGATAAAATAAAATAAAATAAAATAAAAAAGGAAAAAAACATAAAATAAAATAAAAAAATAAATAATCAACCAAATAATAGACACCTCAAATTAAGATCTACCAATTCTAATGAATATTAAATAACAAAAACCGTTCTTTGGATCCCCGGCAACGGCGGCAAAACTTGATGCGCACTTTTAGTGTTAACCGCAAGTATACGGGTCAAGTTATAATATAAGACGGTGAAGTCCGAATATCGTTCCACTGGAAATCTAATTGTGAAGATGTATGTTACTTAGCTATTCTAGAATCGAATCAATTTTATTTGAGGATTGGAATGGAATTTGTGAATTATGGAAAATATGAACCAAATAAGAAGTAACAAAGTGAGAAAGACAAGGGTCAAAGAGAGTTCTAGGGTAATGAATCATTGTTTATTTCATTATGCAATATTATAGATTTCATGGATTTTATTGTCATTCATATGCCTAAGTCTAGAAACTTAATTCCGAGTTATTTTCTCTAAAAAACAACCCTTTCTCATGCAACTCGATTGATTACTAATCTCTTGAAACCAATACAAATTACATGGCATTAAGAATAGTCTTTAGCAACTTTTATTGTCAACCTGACTACTCTCGTGATAGATTAACAACAAATCATTGTTATAGATCAAGTTAAACATACAATCTCTCAATCATACATCTAACCTAACATGTGAAGATGGCCAATCCACAAGAATTAAACACAATAACAATGAAAAGTATAATCATTCCAACAAAACCATGAAAGTCTACAATATGAACATAAATTCAGAAACAATTCATCAAAACCCTAAAACTAAAGAGTTTAGCCACTCATAGCTTGAAGCAACATGTTTAAACAAAATAAACAAAGAAAGAGTGTAAAGAAAGAGAAACTCTACTGAAAAAGAGGCTCTTGATTGAGGTAGCACTGTCACGATCTCCTTGGCTCTCACGTCGGAATCTGAATGGCACCACGATTATCTCAAACTCTTTTCCTCTTCCTTGCAACTAACTCACTCCTTGAACTCTTTTATGAACTCTCACTCAATTTTCTCCTTCTTGTGCCTCTTTTGGTTTGTAAATTGATGGTTGATTGATGATTAGGCCTGTTGGAAACTCCCAAATTTATAGAGTTGGCCGCCCAAAAACTTACCTAAAATACCATATTTTTCATTTATGGAAAACTGGTGCCACGGCGCTATTGAGAATTTTGAAACGGCGCTGTGGTGCTGTTGAAGAGCGTCGCGGCGCTAGGACAGCATGCAAAATTGTTGTTCTCGAGTTTTAGCGTCGCGGCAGCACCGTCCAAGCGCCGCGGCGCTGCCCCAATTTTTGCCATTTTGAGTTTTTCATTTCTTTTTCGTTGTATTCTTGCTCGGTTTTGATCTTTTGGTCTTTTCTTCTTATTTTTCTCATTTTAACCTAAAAACCACTAGCAAACAAGTGAAATCTAATATAAAATCCCTTAATTTGAGAGGATAGAAAGCACTTTTCAAGTGCTTATCAAACATGTTGCATAAAGCTATGAGTGACTAAACTCTTTAGTTTTAGGGTCTTGATGAATTGTTTATGAAGTTATGTTGATATTGTAGACTCTTCATGTTTTTGTTGTAATGAATATGCTTTTCATTATTATTGTGCTTAACTCTTGTTGATTGGCCATCCTTGAATGTTAAATTAGATGTATGGTTGAGATAATTGTATGTCTAATTAGATCTATAACAATGAATTGTTGTCAATCTATCATGCGAATAGTTAGGTTAACAATGAAAGTTGCTAAAGACTGCTCTTAACACCATGTAACTTATTTTGGTTTCAAGATATTAGCAATCAATTAGGTTGCATGAGAAAATGTTTTTTTTTTTTTTTTTTTTTTTTTTTTTTTTTTATAGAAAATAACTTGGATATGTGTTTCTAGACTTAAGCATATGAGTTGCAATAAAATCCATAAACCTTAGAATATTGCATAATGAATTAAACAAGGATTCAATACCCTATAACTCTCTTTGACTCTTGTGTTTCTCATTTACTTGCTTTCCTTTTTAGTTTTTCCAAAATCACAACTTGAATTCGAATCCTCATATCAATAATCAGTAATGAGAATAACCTGCAAGTCTATTAAAAATTTGATATACAAAAGGAAGAGGAAAATGATCTTTTCTAGTAGCCTTATTCAACTTCCTATAATCAATGCATACCCATCATCTTGTCATAGTTCTAGTGGCAATCATCTCATCTTTTTCATTTTTAACAACAGTCATACCACCTTTCTTGGGTACTACTTGGATAGGACTTACCCATGAACTGTCAGATATGACATAAATGATTCCTGCATTCAAAAGCTTGAGCACTTCTTTCTTGACTACCTCCTTCATGGTGGGATTAAGTCTCCTTTGGTGTTCCACTGAAAGATTAAAGGTATCTTCCATCAAGATTCTGTGCATACTGATTGATGGACTAATACCTTTAAGATCCTTAATAGACCAACTAATGGCGGACTTATGCTCCCTTAACACTCTCAACAATTTTTCTTCTTCTACAAAATTTAAATCAGAAGATATGATAACAGGAAAAAAAGACAAATCATCTAAGAATGCATATTTCAAGTGAGGAGGCAACACCTTTAATTCAAAAACAGGTTTTTCAACATTACTCATAACATGCAAAGGAGCTAGAGGCATTGGTTTATACATTTTAGTGCATATTGGCATGTTATCTAACCACTTAGCATACAAAGCAATTTCATCAAAGATAGTGTCCACATTATCAACATCTATTATGCTTTGTTCTAAATGATCATTAGCCAACATAACCTCAACATGCTAAAAAATAGTATGATCAATTATATCTATTGCATGGCAAGTACTGGCCTCATCATGATGACTCAAGGACTTATAAATATTGAAGACAACATTCTCATCATTCACCCTTAGAGTCAACTTTCCTTGTTGGACATCAATGATGGCCTTCCCAGTTGCTAGGAATGGGCGCCCAAGGATAATAGAAATCTCAAAGTCCTCCTCCATGTCCAAGACTACAAAATCTACAGGGAAGATTAATTTTTCAACTTTAACTAATACATCATCAATAATACCTCTAGGATAGGCCAAGGCTTTGTTATCTAGTTGCAATGTGATAGTGTTAGGTTGCACTTGTCCAATGTCAAGCTTCCTGTAGACAAATAAAGGCATTAAGTTAATAGAAGCACAAAGTTCGTAAAGAGCTTTAGTAACATTTAAAGACCCAATAGTGCAAGGTATAGTAAAACTTCCTAGATCTTTCAGTTTTTGTGGTAGCTTCTTTTGTAGCACAGCACTGCACTCTTCTGTCATGCTAATTATCTCATATTGCCCAAACTTCCTCTTTTTAGACAAGACATTTTTCATAAATTTAGCATAGTTGGGCATTTGCTCTAAAGCCTCAGCAAATGAGATATTAATATGAAGCTTTTTAAATAATTCCAAGAATTTAGCAACTTGGGAGTCGATTTATTTCTTTGTAAAACGTTGAGGATAGGGCAAGGTGTTAGGTACAAAAGGTAGAGGGTTAGATGACTTACTTGAAGATGCCGACTCCTTTACCTTTTCCTCTTTTTCTAAGACCTCCTTAGGTTCATCATCTATGATAGGCTCATGGATGGTCTCATCTACCTCTTACTCCTCATCCTCATCATTGATCAAAGGAGTGGACAACTTTTTCCCACTCCTCAAAGTCATGGCCTTGCACTCCTCCTTTGGATTCCTTTCTGTGCAACTAGGAAACCTGCCCTTTTGCATTGTTTGAAGAGAAGTGGCTATTTGACTAATTTGTACCTCAATATTGTGAATAGCCTTGCCATGACATTTTACACTGTGTTCTCTAATGCGCTGGTCCTTCCTCTTGACTCTTTTATGAACTCCACCATTAAGTCTTCTAGGTTGGACTTCTTCACGGTGTGTGATGTACCTACATTGGAAAAACCGGGAGGACCTTGCAAAACATTCCTATTGATAGCATAAGAAAAGTTTTCATGGTTCCTCAAGTTAGGATGGTAATGAGTTGGAAGTTGTTGTTTTTGGTGGCCTCTATAATGTCCTCTATCAACATAATTGGCCGTCTTGTTGTCTCCTTGTTCCAACTTTTTTTGCGTAGACATCTCCGACGCCATGTCGACAAGGGATGCTATGGATGGTGGACTTACTTGAGTTTGGCCCCCTGTAGTGAATTTAGAAAGAGCATTAGTAAGGAAAGCCATTTGAGCTTTAAGAGAATTTACCTCATCCTCCTCATACAATCCGATGACTTTTGAGATGATTGGAGAAGACCGTTCACATGGCCAATTGTAAGATGTAGTGGCCAAGTCTTCTAGTATGGTATAGGCCTCTTGAGCATTCTTGGAGAAAATTGAACCTCTGACGGTAGCATCAAGAATGGATTTGGTTGAGCTTGACAACCCATTGTAGAAGAGTTGAATTTGCAACCAATCTGGGGAGCCATGTTGAGGACACCTCCTCAAGAGATCCTTATACCTTTCCCAAGCCTCATATAAGGTCATCGTCAAGTTGGCAGAATGTTCCAATCTCCATTCTTAGCCTTTGAGATTTAGCCGGTAGAAAATATTTGTTCAAGAAAGCTTGAGCTAAGATCTCTCATGTAGGGATACTATCCAGAGGTATGGTTTCCAACCAATCCTTTGCTCGGTCGTATAAAGAGAAAGAAAAAAGTCTTAGTTTAATAACATCGTTAGAAACACCATTCATCTTTACTGTCTCGTATATCTTTAAGAAAGACCATAAGTGCTTATGAGGATCTTCATTTGTTTTTCCTCTAAATGCTAGCTCTCTAGCCATTTGAATCAACCCCAGTTTTAACTCAAAGTTGTTGACATTGATAGGCAGATTCATAATGCAAGGTTGATTTGCCGATAATGTCGATTGAAAGTAATCCCGAATTGCCTTTGGTATCTCCTCCATCATCTCCTCGGTATGATTGTGTTGAACCCTTAGATTTCTTCTATATGTCCTATCAATCTCAGGATCAAGAGGGAGAAGGTTAGTATTATCTCGAGGCATAAACTGACAAAATTAATAACCAAAATAATATACACCTCAAAGTAAGATCTATAATTCTTATGAATATTAAGTAATAAAAAATGTTCTTTGGATCCCCGACAACGGCGCCAAAAATTTGATTCGCACTTTTTGTGTTTATTGCAAGTGTACGGGTCAAGTTATAATATAAGACGGTTAAGTTTCGAATATCATTCCACTGAGGATCTAATTGTGAAGGTTAAAGTTACTTTGAGGATTCGATCTCAAGTTGTGATTTTGGAAAAACTTAAAAGGAAAGCTAGTAAATGTGAAACACAAGTGTCAAAGAGAGTTAAAGGGAATTGAATCCTTGTTTACTTGATTATGCAACATTCTAGGGTTCATGGATTCTATTGCAACTCATATGCTTAAGTTTAGAAACATAAATCCAAGTTATTTTCTATCAAAAACAACATTTTCTCATGCAACCTAATTGATTACTAATATCTTGAAACCAATATAAGTTACATGGCATTAAGAGTAGTCTTTAGCAACTTTCATTGTTAACCAAACTATTCATATGATAGATTAATAACAATTCATTGTTATGGATCCAATTAGACATGTAATTATCTCAATCATACATCTAATCTAACATTCAAGGATGACCAATCAACAAGAATTAAGTACAATAACAATGAAAAGCATATTCATTACAACAAAACCATGAAGCGTCTACAATATCAACATAACTTCATAAACAATTCATCAATACCCTAAAACTAAAGAGTTTAGCCACTCATACCTTTAGGCAACATGTTCACAAACAATTTAAGCATAGAAAGAGTATAAAGAAAGAAAAACTCTACTCAAAGAAGCTCTTGATTGAGGAGAAACCGCCAAGATGTCCTTAGTCTTCACGTTGGGAACTCGAATGGCACCAAGACTCTATCTCAAACTCTTTTCTCTTTTCCTTGCAGTTAACTCCCTCTTTGAGGCTCTCTATTGTGTTGTTCTTTGGTTTCTCTATTTTTCCATGTATTTCTTGTGTCTCTTGTGATTAGGGTTGCTGGAAACCCTCCAATTTATAGATTTTGCCGCCCAAAATTCTTTCCAAAATTGTAGATTTTTCAAATAAGAAAAACTGGCACCGCGACGCTGATCAATGGTGCCATTGCGCTGACCGACATTATATGGTGGCGCTGCTGCACTGTGCATCATGAAAACCTAACCTCGGCGCTGTGCCGCAACGCCGCGTCGGTGTTGCTGCGCTGAGGTTGTCTGATGCTTTCGGAAAAAAGCGCCGCACTAGTGTTGCCTTGTTTTTGGCAGTTTGGTATTCTTTCCTCTTTTTCACTCAATTTTGGCCCGGTTTGGTTCTTTTGGCTTTTGATTCTAGTTTTCTTTATTTTGACCTGAAAACCACTAGCAAACAAGTTAAATCTAATATAAACTCTCTTAATTTAAGAGAATAAAAAGCACTTTTCAAGTGCTTTTCAGTATAGCTGGACGCAAGGTTGAAGCCTTGGATGCAGAGCTTATTCTTGTTGGAAGAAAAATAGCTCCCTTGAACGCAAGGTTGGTCTTCTAGATGCAGGGTTACCTTCTGTTGGACGCAACCTCCCCCTTTTGTGCAAGGTTTGGACGCCTAGACTTCCTTAAAAAGCTCTTCACTTCCCTCAATTGAGTTTTGAAATGATTTTTGAGTGAATAAATATGCAACTCTTCGCCCCTATTTATAGGAGTTGGATGACAAGCTTTGTCATCCAATCCTTTCTCCATAGGTTGACACCTATGCTCACACTTAGTTTCATGTGTGCTTACTTTAACATGCATCCAAACATTTGTGCTTCACAAGTCTCTTTACATGATTTCTTAGTCATGCATCACAACACCTCTTACTTGTGATGTATTAGACTCCAACAAAGCCACCTTGCATCTTTACCATGCGTCCAACCTAATCCTCAATGCGTCCAACTTGAAGTTTTTTGATTATGATCTCTTTTGTTCTCTTTTCTTCTTCCAACATTCCTACACCTAGCCAATTTTCCTCTCCAAACCCGAACTATGCGTCCAACATGTCCTTCCCCGAGGGCTATGCGTCCAAGCCTCCTCCATGGACTTCCATGGATTTGTTGTTAACTCCTCTATGTGTTTGAGAGTGCATTTTTTCCAAGCATATACGTCTCACACCTCCTCTTTACACACACTTACTTTGCTTTAAACATGAATCAATCAACACATAGCTATTTCCTCCAAAACTCTAAGGTATGTGTTCAAGCATTCCTTTTCTCCTTTAGGGTTTGCTTCTCAACTCTCAAAGTCATCCAACACTTAGTTAAAACTTTCCCGGGGTATTGCCTATGCGTTCAACCCTTAAATTTAGTGAGATTCCTTTCCAATAATGCACCATGCGTTCAACCTTCCTCTCAATGACTTAGGATTCCTTCCAACACCTTACACTTAGTCAAAATCCTCCCAAAAATGTCCCACCATGTGTTGAGTTTATGTCCTTTGTGCCATCATGGTGATTCTTCCCAAAAGATGCGTTTCTAATTCGTAACTATCCTCCAACTATGCTACCAACTCAACCTTCTTCAACACTTAGTGATATTTTTCTTCCTTTTATGCGTCCATGCCTTGATTGTCCAAGCATAGTTATGACACTTAGAAAATTTCTTAACCTGTTTGCTTCCTTGTGGTCCAAGACTCGAAAAATCGCCTATCGTGGTTTTCTCCCAAACTCATCTATGACTTATTCCTTTCCCAAAACTCAAGTTTGCTCAAACTATTTTCTTCCTCTCCCTACCTTAACTGCATACCATCCCTTACAGAGCCAAAATTTGGCCAACTCCACAAGCCTAGATTTTCTGCCGCTAAATTTTTAACTCCACATGCTTATATTCAAGTTGTCCCTTATTTTTCCTAATTTCTTTTCTTTATAGTATCTAAGTTACTAGGTCAAAGTTTTGGGTTTCACATTAATTTTAGTAAAATATTTTATAAATTAATTTTGTAAATGGTAAGAACAACAATGAACCTTTTCATAGAAATGAAGAAAATGTAGTAAAAACTTATTTACGCGTGAGCGTGGTTATTGGAACCCGTCTGTCCATCCGACGACGGTAGTGTGCGTGTGTGGGGAAAGATCCTACTTCCACCACAACCACAATTTGGAAGCTCCGTTGCATGCTTTATATATATACCCATTTAGCAATGCTAAATCTTCCTTTGTGGGACAAAGCCTTAGCCTTTCCCTCAAGATTTTGCCTTTTTCCTATGGGCCTTGGCCCAAAGTCATTTTCAATAGATTGGACCCTGGAATGTCTTCTTTTCATTTATAGAACCATTTACATGCTATTAACCTAGGCCCCTTGGAAGAGGGACTAATTCCATGAGATTAATCCAATTTCGTGTATTAGAGCAATTAACAACATAAGCTAGTCAGAGCTCCAATACCAAAGCTTATACAATCAATTTCATTGTATGTAGATGGAGGTCTAATTGTTCTTCTCTATCTATCTCTTGTTAGAAAATAGTTTCTTAAATCTTCTTCCTCTTGAGGATTATCAATTTCTTCCTTAATTTATAAAGTTTGTTCTTCAACTGACAATGGTTCTCAAGTTTCAAGAACTTCAATATTAGGTTCTCTATTTTAGAGAGATGAAAACCTCAACATATTAATTTAGGATTTGATCCTTCTTTATCATCATTTTTGCTCATCATGAACATTTCATCTTCTTTAAATGTAACATCTCTACTAATTATACATTTTTCTGAGTGGGATTCCACATTTTAAAGCCTTTTACATCCTCAGTAAGCCCAATAAACATACATTTAATAACTTTATGTTTTAATTTTCTCAAACTTGGGTGAACATATCCAACACACCCAAATATTTTAAGACTATCTAGTTTAGGTGGTGTTTGGACCACTTTTCTCCTGGTGTACCAAAGTTAGTAGGGTGATGTAGGCGTCTATTTAAAGTGTAGACAATATAGGATACAGTTTTAGCCGAAAACCTTTTAGGTATCATTCCATATGAGATTTGGCTTCTAACTCTATCCATTATATTTCTATTTAATCTTCCAGCTACCCCATTTTGTTGGGAATATATCTAATTTATCTATGTCTAAAAATTCCATATTTTTTGCAAAATTTATCAAACTCTTCATTGCAAAACTCGAAACGATTGTCTGTCCTAAGGCATTTTATTTGTGTTGAGGTTTATTTCTCCACCATATTTTTCCATTGCTTGAATTTATCAAGTGTTTGATCTTTAGTTTGTAAGAAATAAACCAATATGTTTTTAGAAAAATCATCAGTAAATTAAAAGATAAAAAATACCTGGATCCATTTAGTGATGTGTTTGAGATGGTCCTCAAACATCTAGGGGAATATAATTAAGAATTTCCTTAGTTGTGTGTTTAGTTTTAGAAAATCCCTATTTAGTAGCTTTCCTAATGATGTAATGTTCATAAAAGCTTAGTTATTCACATAGCTCACTAGGTAATAACCCTTTGTTAGATAGAGTCTTTAAACCTTTACTGCTTATTTGTGACAACCGTTTTATGCCAAAGGTCCCCTTTTGTGAGTGTAGAATTATAGACTATTCGGACTGATTGAAATTTCTAAACATCTTTAATCAAGTAAAGACCATTTGTCATTACTCCAACAAAGACTATTCTTTAATTTTTCTTTACTTCAAAATTTCCTCCAAAGCCATAATGCTCACACCCAATTGAATCCAACATCCCTAGGGATATTAGATTCCTTTTAAGTGTGGGTACATGCCCCACATTCTTAAAAAGAGTGATTGTTCTATCTTTAAACTTGATAACACCGTAAAACTACTATTTTTCCTAGCTTAATTCGTGGTCATTCTTGAATTTTATGTGTTTATTATGCCATTTTGTAGGTTTTGAGCACCTAAGAGGTAAAGCGGACCATTAGAGTCAAAATGGGACAAAAACAAACTAAAAAGAAGCTCTAATGTAAGCACTGATTTGCGTTGCCAAGCATTGGGGTGTAGCCATGCGTTGTGACTATACGTCTTAAAGGGAGAAGTGGCCGAGGGCGAGAGGAAAGTAAAACTTTGACTGAGTATTGACTTAGTCTATGCGTTTGTGGTTAATTCACGGAAGTTGGTGAGCTGAAGTAGTTACCTGCGTTGTTAGATAAGTAGTCCTGATGGGGAAAGAAACACACTTGAACCATGCGTTCAAGTCACTCTGCGTTGAGGATAGTATGGCGTTGAAGTTGATGCGTCGAAGACAAACATGCATTGGAGGCACCTGTGCTGAAGATAGGATGGTCTGCACGCATCGAAAGTAGAATTTCAAGATGGAAAGGTATGCGTTCAAAATAGGAGGCGTGTGGGGACACCCACTATGCGTTGGAAGAGAAGTTAACTTGAGTGCCGTGCGATAAGAGGAGAACCCCGCGCTAGTCTGCAGATGAAATACGTAAGTTAGCAGCCTAAGTTCTGGTGTATGAGAAGGTTAAGTCGGTAGTATAAATAGCTGGATTAATTAAATGTTTAATCATTTTAAGGACATTTCGAGAGCTTAAGTCGGTTCTATTCTTTAGATAAACTTCAGAAGAAGATTGAGGAAGATGTTCTTGAGGATTTTGGACGAAGTTTGATTCACATCGATGCTGGAAACGAAGCTGGAACAGGGGAATGACCGAAGCTACTTGGTTTGGTTGAGCAGTGACTGATATTCGGAACAGAACGTGAGGAAGAAGCTGAGTTCAGAGCTGAAAATTTAAGGTTAGTAAGTTAACGCAATTCCTAACAACTTTTATAAAGGATGGTGATGCTGAAATTGAAGTTTTACGATGTGAATCCTTAGGAAATCAGTGATTACAAGACTATCTCGCAATTCGGAACAGCAGGAGGTAATTTCGGAATATCGCGAGAATGAGAAAGAGCTACACCCTGAAATTTTAAGGTAAGCTTTAGAACGTGATTTCCTATAAGTTTGTAGAAGAAAAGAAACCCTGAATCCATATGGAAATGTGGCTTTTAATAGGTTAAAGTAAGAACGAGAAGAAAGGAAGGAATTACAGTGCAGAGTGCCGTTGGAAAATCAAGTATCGGGCGCTATCTGGAAATTTGTAGCGAGACGGGTACCGTTGAGACGCAAAGGAACCTTCCGTCTCACAGATCTCGCTAGATAACGCTGAGTATCGCTGCTAAGGTATGTAACGCTGTTGCTGCTCTATAGGGTATCGCTAGTAACAGTATCACTTGGCGGGTAACGCTGAGGTTCTCGTTATAAGACAGTAGAGAAAAGGAAAGGGGATTAGTGTTGTTTAACGCAAGGTGTAATTCTTTTGCAGGCCAAGAAGAAATAGGAAAAGTATATAACCCACGTTAAAGCCTAGAAAGAGTTGTGAGTGACACTTTTCTTTCTTTGAAACGGAATTTATTGAAAATGTTTAGTTGGTTTTTCTTATGAGGTATGGCTTTGAGATGATTTTCTTGAAAAGCATGATGTTTGATGATATTGTTCACAAGACATGTTTTATCCGTTTCTATAAGATGTTGAATGGCATGTTTTGAAATGTTGTTTATCGTAGTATATTTAATTTTCATGAAAGATTTCCATGTGATCTATTCATGTATAATGCCGGTTCTAAAATGTTTTAGAGGAGACTCAATGCTGAAGGACGTGAGAAGGCATGTGAGTTTCCCCGGGACCCAGTACTGAAGGACTCGTAGAAGGTACTTGGGCAACCCGACCTATTCCTATGTGCACATAGAGGTTAAGCTGGCTAGTGCATCGAGCTTGCTCTGCTTGAAGCCAAGGATGATTTTCGACGTTGAGTGCGTAGAAGCATTGCTCCGCCTCAACTAAGGGAAAAGTTTGAATAACTGGTTGATATTGATGAATTCCTTGGAAACACTTGATATGATCTTAATATTGATTTATGAGAATGATGGATTTCATGAAAAACATGCTACATTTGAACAAATGTTAAACCTTGATTTATTTATTATACGTAACATGCCTGTTTTAAATGAATGCCGTTTTACAAAGATTTGTCACTCACTAGGCTGTTAGCTTATGTTTTTTTTTCCAATGTTTTCTTTTTCTCTCCCCAAGTAGCAAGGACGTTCCCGGTGCTTAGCCCCCTGCCTAAGTCTCGAGTTATCAAGATACAGTCAAGTTTGAGAGTTGTACGTTGAGTATATTTATGTAAATGGCATGTGGAACATATAGTTTTGAGTGGGGACTGTTGATAGTGTTGTGTATATTGTATTATGGATATGAATATGAATTTATGCTATGTATTAAGGTGTATCCTATTCAGGAAATTGTATCAAGTTATAAACATGTGGTGTATGACTGTGTTCTATGTTTGTATATGAGTAAATGTATGTACAGAAAAGGGAATGTAAAGTTAGGACAATATGCATCACAAGAGGGGTGATGTTTATTGTCTTCACACTCCCCTTTAGGTTAGGTGGGTAATCTGGGAGGGGGTGTGACATCTAAAGCATCAACCATGAAGAGAGAGAAGAAAAATGACCAAAATGCCGCTAGGGCCAGCGCAGAGCAGAGCGTAGCTACGCTCAAAGGTAAAAAGCCAAATTCCTTAGAGCATCGAGACTCTACAGAGGATGCAGCAAACTTTGACGAAAAAGGCAGGGTGCGCGTCGAGGCTGGCATTACGACTTCTACCTGGAGCGTAACAACGCTCTCGCCGAGTTAGGTTAGATGAAGGTAGGGTGCGCGCCGAGTTAGGCAAGCATTACGACTTCTAGCCAGAGCGTAATGATTTTTGCCGAATTAGGTTAGATGAAGTCCTATTTTGGTGATTCCAGTTTCATTTTCTCTATACTTTTGTCCTCCTAACACCTACATCTTTGTAGTTTTCATTTATTGCAACTTCATGACTCATCTTGCCACATTATGAGTGGCTAAATGTGGCCAAGGTAAGTTCCTCTAGCTTAGGGTTATGTTGAAAGTCATTTTGGCTTGGTTGAGAGACTTGTAAATTCTGGTTTGCTGTTGATTTTCTATTGATTGTTGATATATTTCAACTTCTATGCATTGAATTCATGTATGACTTTGTCTTCTTCTTGATATATTTCAACTTCTATTCATTGTGTTTTCTTGCTTGCGAGGGAGTAATGCATCTATATATGTTAATTCATGTATAGCTTGATCACTCATTGTATTTTCATTCTAAGTGATAGCTTAGTCTTCTTCTTTGAAAAGAAAGAGAGCACTACCAACCTCCATTACATCCATAGTGAAGCAGCCATCATCAAAGCCCAAAGAAGCAAGATATTGCAACTTATGACTCGACACTTCCATTTCTACACTTTTCTCTATTTTTCATTGTATCTTGAATTTGTACTGAGATCTTGAGATTGAGAAACTCTTTATTCTTAATATAAATATGATTCCATCATTTCTCATTTATCCATGCTTTCGCTTTTCTCCATCATGAATAACTAATTTATTAATGGGTTGAGTGAAATAAACTAACATTCTCACACGTTTTGTATGAGTTGAAGTTCATCTTGTTTAAGGTGTGCTTAATCTAATGCTTGAATTCATATTATCAATGCATTTAAGTAGAAATAGCTAACTACTCAACAGAATAAGTGACTATAGAAATCATTAAATTAAGGAAGAAGTAGCTTTAGAGATAAAGTTAAATCTTCTGTCCAAGATTAACTTAAACATGCGTCTTAGAGATAACATAAATGTGGCATGCAACACTGAGAGATGAGTTCTTCATTTTATAAGTTAAAGACATGAATAGATACTCATACATCACTTAGGAGCATGTTAGTGAATCCTCTCAATGCATGTTGCTTCATTTGTGTTACATACCTGTCATCAATGCATCACTATCACACACACCATCAACGCATCGTATTTCCACTACCACCCCCAATATTCACTGCATCAACTCTCATTTTTTTAGCTTCTAATTAATTTATTTCTCTAGTCGTACAAACAATTCGTCAACGCATTCCTTAAAAGTTAACTTGAGTAAAATCATTCATAAGTTGAAGCATACATTATTAACTCTAAGTCTCTATGTTGGACCCTGGTGCTTGTCAGAATGCTCCATTTAAACTAACACTTGGTGGGTTCAATTGGAGAAAACTTGTATGCAATATAACACATGCATGACAATCTATTTACAATTTCACAACACCTGCAACAAAACTTTACCAATTCTGGAGTTTTTAGAAAGAGAATGTAAAATATGTGGCAGTCGGGTATTTGTCGTCCCCCACAAACCCATACTGGTTAAATAAATTTGTAACTTTAATTTATACTACCTACACTACAACATAGTATAAGTGCCAAAACCAAGTTGTCTCTACAGGGAATCTCTGAACATTTAAGCCTATTGATGAATTCATATGGTCACAAGGGGGGGTTTGTATGTTGTTGGTTGCAATTGAAATTTAATTGCACGAATGTAAAAGTGTAATTAACATGGAAATTGATTCAATTAAAAAGTCTAGTTGAGTGACTCAATATCCATTTATTTGCTTGGTTGCTCATCGAACTTAAAAGATAATTTGCATGCTTAATTCTTTTTGTGGCTCGCTAGTTTGACTATGAGATCTAAAATAACATCCTATTGAACTAATTAATCTCTTAATTAGTTTAAATACCTAATTAACTGGTTCTACATAGGGACCTAATTAATTAAACACCGTATTAAGAAAAGATAATCTAGCTAAGTTCATTAACAAAGGGTTAGCCCTAATTAATAATTACTCGTAATTCTTGAACAATTAGCATGCATTGTAGCAAAAATGGATTATGTAAGACCATCTACAAATTTCATACAAACGTGCTCTGATTTGTGCTCTATTGAGATTCACACACACAAACATGCATTCCTCTCTAGCAAAGCAAAGAAAAGATGATGGGTGATCAAGCCATAATAATCTCGAAGCATAGAAGTTTAAATACATCAATAATATATAGAAAATTAGTAGAAAACCATAAGTTACAAGTTCTCACAACCAAGTCAAATGAAATTCAACCGACCTTAAGCTAGAAGAACTTACCTTAGCCACTCATAATGTGGCAAGATGAGTCTTGGAGAAGAAATAAATGAAAACTACAAAGAAGTTAATGCTCGGAAGAGAAAAATATAGAGAATTTGAGTGTGGAGGCTAAAAAATTGAGCATGGTATGACCTAATTCGACAAAAAGATGTATTTAAATCTTGCTATAGTGCTTAGGCACTTATCTGAGAAATCGAGGGTGGGTGGGCGCTTGGGCGCTTTGCGTGCATGCACGGTATCCGTGTTTGTCAATCTTCGAAGTGCCTAGGCACTCTAGGGTATCGCTTAGGCACTTGCTTGATAGGTGCTCTCGAGTTGCAAGCGCTTAGCGTAGGCCAAGTAGTGTCTCGACGCTAGGCAACTTTTCTTCGTTTGCTCCTTTTTCTTCTCTTTCAAATGATTAATGCTCCAGAGCTTTGTTCATATGGTTCGTTTTTGTTCCGTTTTAGCTCTGAGGGTCAATTCAACCTCTTAGTGCTCAATACCTATAAAATCATAGGAATAAACGCATAAAATCTTTGAACGAGCCTGAATTAAACTTAGGAAAGTAACACCTTTTGGGTGCTATCAATATGATTTGCCTTCTTTTTGCTCGATTTTTTTCTCTCTTGCTCTCATTATTTTGATCAAATTGTAGGAAATAAATTGATGATGATTTGAGAATTGGGGACGAAAGTAAGAAGAAGAAGAAGATAGACAAAAAAATTTTAAAGTGGTATGGCAAGAGGTTCCTACGTCCACCATTGACGGAGCAATTTTATTAAAGATTATGGGATTGATTACAAGATATAATAGATAATAATTCATTTCTCTATATCTGTCCTAATTTGTTAAAAATGGTACATATATATAGGTTGTAGATGAGTTTGTTATCACTTAACTGAATGATTTGAATTTTTTGTTGAAGCGATTGATCACCTTGTGTCAATATTTTTTCTTTTGGAAACACTTAAAAACTAGAAAACCAAAATAGAGATAAACATTCTAATTCCAACGACATGCCTTAAAAGGAGATATATAGAGAAAAATACTCTACCTTTGAAGACTGTCTTTTAGGTACTTTTCTTCTTGTCATTAGAACTCACGAAACCCGTAATCTTCCTTGAACACAACATACAGAAAATTCTTTAGGACACCACCAAAAAATTCTTCCTTACTATTCTCTAGTGAAGAACCAAAAGAATGGTGAGATCTTTGATTTTTGGTGATTTTTTTGGTGATGGAAAGAAAGTTGAGAGAGATATGAGAAGAGAGTTGCGGAAAAAAAAACCTACTGAGAAAACTTAGAATCAAATCTAAGAAACTATATTCTCTCTTCTCTATTCTTTACGTGAATTATGTGAGAGAGCAAGAAGGAAGAGTTAATAACTCATTTTTCTATCGTGTAGAATAACTCCAAATTTAATAAAATAAAATTAATAATATTAATTTAGTGAGGTTTTTTAAAGTATAGTAAAATGAACCAATACAAATATAGCAAAATTTCACTGTTAATTTCAAATAAACCACGATAGATTACTATTTGTATCATGATAGTAGTCTATCGCAGATAGACTGTGATATTTTGTTATTATATGTAAATATTCTCAGCAATTTTTTCATTTAAAATAATTTCTATAATTTAATTAAGGATATATTAAATTATATTTAATATATTTATAATTGACTAATTAACAATTAATTAATTAATTAATTAATTATCATATATTTAATTTAATTTGAATCATATTCAAATACTGTTCTCCCACGTAACCTATAGTTCAATATGAATTATATTCACATTAAATTTAGGAAATTTACAATGGATAGCAATTTAAGAATATGATTTTGCAATGTCTTTAACATTTCAAATTTTGAATATATGGCAAAATCTTTAGTTTTGATATTTTGTTTATTTATTTTTCCAAAATGGCCTTATAACAAATTCGACTTTCTCCTCTTTTTTTCTTCTATATTTTTACAATTGAAGAATTGTTTTTTAGAAACACAATTTAAGAAGTATTACGTATTTTCTTCCTCAAAAAGAATTGCCTCCATTTTTTCCTTTCTTTTTTCTATACTTTGTTTTCTTCTAATTTTTATTTTCTTTTCTTTTTCAACATTTTTTTTTAAAAGAAATTCTCCAAGAACAAAACTTGAAATTGAGCTTCTTTTATATTATTGTATTTTAATTCACTATATTTTCTTCTTATCTTTTACTTTTTTTTTTTCCTTGGGGCAAGTTTTTAAAACTTCTTGTTTTTCTTTCTTTCTTTCTTTCTTTTTTTTTATAAAGATTTTTTCTCTCCCTATTTCTTTCCTTCTTTGTTGCATTACTTTTTTTCATACTTTTTTTTTTAAAAAAAATAAATAGCTTCCATTTTTTATGAGAGTTGAACTACAAATAACTTGTGTGCCGACTTTATAATCAACTATAATTTGCAATAGTGATCTGACTCTTGTTAGAGACATCATTTTTTTCGGATGATTATTGGTGGTCACCAATTCTGCCAATAGTGAATTGACTCCTACTATGGACATCATCTTTTTGGGTAACATAAAAGTTTTGGGTTTAAGCCCAATAAGTGCCCATAAGGTAGATAGTAAAGCAGATAGCCACCAAGTCCTTAGTATCAATTAATGTGTGTATCGTTATAAAATATATCAATAATATATCTGTCAAATGTATCAACAGTATAAACATGTATATCATTGTAAAGTATATCGATAGTATGTCAGTCAAATGTATCAATAGTGTAAATGAGTGTAACATTATAAAGTATATCAACAATATAACAATCAAGTGTATCCACAATATAAACATATAAAATATAACTACAGTATGTCAGTCAAGTGTATTAGCAATATAAATAAGTGTATATCATTATAAAGTATATCAATGGTATATCAATAAAGTTCATTAGCAGTATCATTATAAAGAATATCAACAGTATAAATGAGTGTATCATTATAAAGTATATCAACATAATTTCAATAAAGTTTAATAGTATTATATTTCAACATCAGTATATCATCAATTAAAGTACTTTTTTTAAAAATTAATTGGTCGAAAAATATTGTACTTACTTCAAATAAATTGGTTAGAATTTGTGTTCAAATTAATTGGGGAAAGGAAAAGTAACAAAACGGGAATGAAAAAAAAATTTAGGAAATTGAGGAGTGAGAAGACATGAGTGTATCAAACATCAATCAATAGATACTTGAAATAACATATGAGTATATCAACACTAAGATATGAATGTATCAATGATATATTAGACCTAAGACATTAGTGTATCAAGTGTATCAAGAGGTATCAAGTGTATCAAGAGGTATCAAGTGTATCCAGTGTATCAAGTGTCTATCAAGTGCATCACCTATATCAGGCGTATCAAGTGTGTATCAAGTGTATCAGGTGTATTAAGAACATACATCAAGTGTATCAAGTGTAACACATGTATCAAGTGTGTCACGCAGATTATTTTTTGTCATTTTTTTTTTCAAATGTAATAAGTTAGAGCTATGAACTTAGTTAATGTATTTTGTTTTAAATGTGCCCCTTAAATTTATCCTATAGTTTTTATATGAATCTCAATATTTATTAATTGCAGGTCACTCAACTAAAAATCAACAATTGCACTCTTCACATTATAGATATATTTTTGTGTCCACGGATATAACCAATCAATAATAAGTCGACCCTTCACAAATGTCTATATTTACAATTGGGCCAAATTAATGTTTTACCCTTGTAGTTACATCTAACTCCTTAAGTACTACTGATCCCTCTAATGAACAAACAGTTTATAGTCCAACTATGAACTAGCCCGTCTCAGACTAGTGAGAGGGTGAGGCTGTTGGGTAGAGAGTATGCCCTAGGATACATGTCTCACCGGCACAAGGGCAAGTGGGAGACTGTTGGGATTTGTGCCCTAAAGCTTCGTAATTGATTAGTTAATTAATTTAATTATTAATTATGCAATATTAATTTATCCATTAACGAAAAAATCCAAGGTTATTCCATGGACTATTGAACATATATGTCGTTGACATATGGGTGGATCATGTTCAAGGAATAACCTAAAGTTCTATAGTATATGGATAAGGTTGGGTGTCTTATCCTAGTGACACTATGGATACGACGCACTTTGTAATAACCACAAATGGTTTGATCCAAACCATTCATATTTAGACATGTGAGTGGGGGTATCCTATAGAAAAAGTTTGTATAAGACCAGACTGCGAAATATTTAATCTCCCTTTGTAAACCTATTAATTGATGAGATTAATATTTCATAGGATGATCATGTGCGACTCGATCTTAATCCTGAGTGACTTATGAACTCTTGTTTATGAGGTCGGTCCTTTGATTTGCATGGGTGAGAGTGGCTCGAGTTGTGGGTTTAATAAGCCTACCATTTTGGGGGATTTGACAAAATGGGGAATTTGGAACATAACTTTACAAGATGGAATTCACTCCTTCCCAGATAGGGTAAGTAGATGAGTATTTCCCTTATATGCTGATTTTGGGTTATGGATAAAGGGCCCCACCCTTTCATTGGAACGAGAGAGACTTAGTTTATGGTTGGACCATAAACAAATTGTTCATTAGAGAAATTAGTGGTACTTAAGGAAAAAAGGTAATTATAGGGGTAGAACAGACATTTGACCTAGCTGTAATTATGAACAACTCGTGAAGGATCGACTTGCATATACTGATTATATCCATGGACACAACTTGTCCTACAATGCATAAGAGTTCAACTATGGTCTATAGTGGTTTGCCTTGTAGTTAATGAATGAAGATTAATTTAATTAAAGAGTTTAATTAATTAATCTTGGTTCATTGGAGCTTATAATCTGTAGGTCCATAAGGTCCCCTTGCTAGCTCACCACGAACCAACAAGGATCAACTATGTTGAAAGAAAAAATTGAAATGTTCAAATTTATGAGGGAAAATATTAATTTTATTTGATACAATTAATTACATGTTTTATTATAAAGTTTATTTGAATAAAATCATGCAATAAAATTTAATATGAGATATTATTTGGATAAATATTTATTAATATTGGATATTATTAAATATTTAATTTAAATATCTTTGTAGAAGGGTTATCCTAGTAGGATTAGAAGAAGCAACGTGGGAGCCGAAGGAGCAAATGATGAAGCAATATCCAAGTTTATTTGAGTAAGAGTATGTTGTCTACTAATTTCGAGGACGAAATCTTTGTAAGGAGGTGGTAATTGTAAGCCCTGTACCTAATTTTATGAGAACGCAAGGTAAGAAGGGAGCCGAGAGATGGATGATTGGGTAAGAGTAGTTGGCTGGACTGTGATTGGAGCGGAAAAATGACTAAGTATCAGCTATGCGTTGATGGCAACATGTTTTGATGGAAACAGTTTTGGTGTAAATGCAAAGGTGAGGGAAGACTATTATGCGTTGAAGCCACGATGCGTTGAGGACATAAGGCGTGGAGAATCACCTTGTACCGAAGATTATCATGCAGCAAACGCATTGAAGGTAGTGTGCCGTTGGAAGTAATGGCCACGAGGAGTTAGGAGCTGATTTGCGATGAGGCTATTATGCGGTGAACGCTACCATGCGTCGAAGGTGGTATGCGTTGGACAAAGAGGGTTGGCCGAGAGAAAGTAATGCGTTTGCTAACCATTTGGCGGGAGAGTTTTGAAAAGAAACACCATTAGAGGCTGTGTGCGTTGATGAAGATGAACATAGAAGGTATGCGTTGAACAGATTATAGTACAGTGTTGAAATGGAGGATAAGTCGGTGGTATATATATAAGTGGATTGAGAATTCAATTGTTCCGATTGCATTTCAGAGCTCGAGCTGGGTCCATACCAAAGCGAAACATCGGAAGGAGGTAGAAGAAGATGTTCATGCTGATTTGAAGTGGAAATCTCATCGTAACCGTGGAAGAAACTTGAGTTTGGCAGAGGATTCAGCTGGTGTTACTCCCTCAGAGTGATGCTCGGTTTTGGAGGAAGAACAAATTGAAGAAACGGTGGTTAGGGCTGAAACTTTGAGGTTAGTAAGTTAACTTGATTTTTAGCAAGTTTCATGAAGGATGCTTGAGCTGAAATTGTATAAATGTGTGTCAAACTCAGGAAGAAGAGATTAGAGTTGAATTGCTGGACGATTAGGGGTAACTCGGAGTTGTTGAAGGATATATCCTAAACGGATAGGATGTTCTTCATGAAATTTGGAGGTAAGATGAAGGACCTGTACCTTAACAAGTTTGTAGAAGGAAGAAAGTTCTGAAATTGACCGAAACAAAATGTTTAGCAGGTTGAAGAAGGAAGAAGAAAGGAAGAAGAAAACGGTTCTGCTGCAGCGGTAGTATCGCTGAGAGAGCGAGAGACAGGGCAGCGAAGCAAGTATCGCTGCAACGCAAGATAGGCTTTGCATCTCACGATTCTCGCTAGAGTATTGCTGGGTGTCGCTCCTCAGGTAGTCTCGCTGATTTCATTCAACGCAGTGTCGCTAGTACAGTAGTGTGTGATGAGTAACGCTGGCAGCTTTTAATTTTCTAAAGAGTAACGCTATTATTGTGTGTTAAAGAAAAAGGGAGATTATGGAAACTAAACATGAGGAACATGTGTTTTCAGGCTAGGAAGAGCTCGGGGAGGCTTATAATCCACTTAGAGCCGAGACCAATCGTGAGTGACTATTTGTTATATCTTGTGATAAATTTAGTATGTTTATTGATGAGGAAATATGATCCATTGTAGTATTCATTATGAATGTGATGTGTTAGTAATTTAAAAGGGGACTAATGCTAATGTCTAAATATAATAGTGGCTGAGGGACCTTATGGTGAAAGCTTATATGTAGGTTTGTGAAGTTAAGTGCTGAGGGACTTTGTGAAGGCACTTGAATAACTATAAGGAATGGATTACAATGCTCAGGGACTATGAGTGAAGGCATGTAGTAATCTATCACACACTCGCTCGTGCTGAGGGATCATGAGTGAAGGCACTTGAGCAAAGATAGAATTGGTTACCAATGCTGAGGGATTTCATGTGAAGGCACATGGTAATGTAAATACAATTGAATAGGTGCTGAGGGACGGAATGTGAAGGCACTAAATAGTTGCAAGTCTATGAGACATGAGAACTTGATAGTTATATGTGTAATTTGGAAAGAGAATCTTAGTAATTCTTTGGGATGTGATACGTAATGGTTACTGATAGACAAACTGGCTCATATTTGTTAGGAATAGTTTAGTGGATTTAGTCACTCACTGAGCTTTCTGCTCATTCAGTTTGTTGTTGTTTGTTGTTTCAGGTAGCGAGCGTGTCGGGACGCCTAGCCTACAGAAGAATCTCGTCTGGGCCTATCTGGAAGCGAACCTCTGGGATAGTTGTAAATATTTAGACTGTACATATATCTTGTAATATGCATATTTCTTAGAGGAGAAAGGGGGATGTGTTGTACCTTATATGTATATATGCAGAAATGCTTGTGAGAGGTTGCATCTTTTTCTAATATGTCAATGGAAATGTTGCTTTGAATTGTGATTTATATGGTATCCATTCTATAAAGTTTTGTGTAGGGGAAACAGTATCATGCTCAATCCTAGGTATAGAGTGTATCTGGGATGGGGTGTGACACATAAACTCTCTACATGAATAATCTCTGCGATTACTCTAAAACTCTCCCTTTAGAAATTCTCCCAATTTTCATAGAAAATTTCTAAGAAAATCATTTTTCCCATTTTTTTAAGAAGCGGTTCCCACAAACTGGATCCTTGCCAGAGTCATAGCAAGGAAGATCTCTTGAAAAAGAAAGACTACAGGAAGAAGACTATCAGTTCGAGGAGAAGATTTTATGAAATTGTAGATCGGTAAAGGTATGTTGCTTAACATTTTTTATTTGTAATTTTTAATTCTTTCAAGAAATCAAAGAACGCGTTCAAACGTTTCCACCGGGGTTCAATTCGCTACAATTGGTATCGAGGCCAATCTTTGATTCTTGATTTGAATTAAAAATCTTGTATAGTGGGTGCTTTAATTGTTCATGTATGAGATATGTGAAGGTTTGGAAAATTGATTGTTTCGACATATTTGGGTATTAGATTTTAAAGTTTTGGATTAGATCAATTGTAATCTTTTTTATGTAACAGTGCTGTAAATTCTTGAAAAAAAAACGTTGGTTTTCTCGAAATATTGAAATTTGGAAGATCTGGTGTAATACCCTCTCTCCAAAAACCTAGGTATTCATAATGGCTAGTAAGAATAAGAGGATAAAAGATGGGGATTAACGGGACTTTTAAAATGGAAAAGTTAAGTTTGTGGAATTATGGAATAATGGCCAAGAAATTCAATGCGTTGAGATGAATGATATTAGGAAAAGGATGGATGTCTCACCAAGGGTGAGAATGAAGGACTAAAGGTATAGTTGGAAATTGGTTGAGGTTAGATGTATTCTGGAAATCAGGTTGACGCATAAATGGTTAGGCTCTAACGCATGGTATTTAATATTGAAAAGTTACCAAGCTATGAGATTAGGTTTTAATGATGGCAAGTTGAATGGGGTGAAGTACCACGCGTCGATGATGTAAAGTGAAGTAAAACCATCACGTAGGAAAAGTACCTTGCGTTGGGAAGGTTGACAACGCGTCGGGAAGTGAAGTTAAGGAAAGTAATGCGTTAGGCATTGTGAAGAGCAATAGTACGGAGGAAAAAGGAACAAGAACTATTGAGTATTGATCACGACTATGTGTTGGTAAACTATGCGATAAGCTGTAACTATGCGCTGAAGGTTAGTGATGGATTGATAAGCTATGCGATGAGCAGTAGCTATGCGATGGGCAGCGGCTAGGCGTTGGGAGTTTACTTTATGCTATGAAGGTTCATTGGACTGATCAAGAAGTCCCTGAAAATGGTATAGCATGTGCGGAAGAGGCCGTTAAGCGTTGAAGGTTATTATATTGGGAAAATTTCTATACGTTGAAGAATTTCTATGCGTTGACAAAGCGACGCGTTGAGAAAGCTGAAATTCTTAATAGTTAATAATTGAGAAACAACCTTACGTAGAAATGGTCTTATGGGCTAACAAAAAGAAAACTAAGTTCAGGCGTTGGATATGCTGTAGAGTTGAAAGCAAACCTAATAGGAGGAAACAATAGAAGGATGGATATTAGAATAATTGTTAAAGGAAACGGCTAAGTATGGTAGAAATTTGGAAGCAAAGCGTTGCGTATACCTAGTGGACGCGTAGAAGGGTAACCTTGAAATCTAAAAGGTTGAATAAGAGGATTATAACTTAGTTTACGTTATACATCCTGGAAGTATGGCGATGTATAGGAAGTTAAAGGAAATATTTACTAATGGCCAAGAGTGAAAGATGAAATAGCAGAGTTCGGGATAAAGTGTTGGTAAGAAGTCTTATTATGCGTTGATAAAGTTTATGCGTTGAGAAGGTTATCAACTAGGCGTTGAGAAGGTTATCAGCTATACGCTGAGGAGTTCCCGCGTTAAGGACGGCTATTAGCTATGCGCCGAGGGGCTTATGAGTTGAAGGTGGTCATTGGTTATTAAGGTTGTGAAGTAAACATAAAAACTGGAGTGTGTGGTGAACGCATGTTAATCTATCTTAAGAGATAGTTCAAGTGCACGGAAAAGGATTAAAAGAGTAACCTTGGGAATAATCAAGGAATGTCCAAGGATAGGAAGATGGTCATGGACGCAGGATGAAGGTAAATGCAATAGGACCAACGCGTAGAGGAAGAGCTCGAGAAGGAGTTGGACGCATGGTATGATGCGATGAGGTATAAACGCATAGTATTGGGCGTTTGTCATTAACGCCTAGTGGCATTGTGTAAGCACTGGTTTATAATAGTGCGGCTATGCGTTGAGGGTGATCACGAATGGTTGTGAGCTGAAGTAGTCGCCGCGTTGGTGGGGGAAGAAACGTACTTGGCTTACCATGCGTTGGTAAGGTTGTTATGCGTTGAGGTCCCTATGCGTTGAAGACAGAGTTACCTCCATGCATCGAAGAGTAGTATAGTTGGCTGACAGTTAGAAAAGTGAGTAGTGAAGCTCAAATAAGTTGTTCATTGGAAATGTTGGACGGATAAGATAAGCTTATAGAGGCCAGGTGGCTTCGTATGGATTTGACACCTTATCAGTAGGAGGTGTTGAAGGCATGTCAAGTGTTTCATGTAAGGTGACATTTGGACTAATGCATGGTTAATTAAGCATGCAGCGTGACATGTGGCAAACAAGTGGCAAAAGGAGAGGAAAAGTTGGATGGCAAGCTCCCTATAAATAGAACTAGGAGGGAAAAGGAGCGACTGATGACTCTCAGAGAAGAAATCTGGAGAGAAAGAGAAGAAGAAGGCGGCAAGGACGTCTGTTGTAGGAGTATGCGGCCAAGAAAGAAGGTATTTGACAACCAGCTAATTTATGTAAGGAAGTTGTATTGCGTTAAAAGGGGTCGGCCTTGCGTTGAGGACAAACATAATGTCCAAGGTGAACGTGGCGTCCAAAAGTTAGGTGATGCATTCAAGTTTGATGCGTTCAAGTTGGACCTTGCGTCCAAGTGAGGGTGACGCATCCGAAAGAGAAGTAAGAAGAGTTGGGATGCACTTTGCAGAAATAATCAGCCTTGCGTTACCAACCTTGCATTGAAGGGCAAGGTTGCGTTCAACCGAGCTAACAGAGGAAAATAGAGCCTTGCGTTCCGGAGTTAGAACGCTGCGTCCAGAAAGCTCGGGAAGAGGAAATAGAGGAAAGGAAGAAGAAGTATTCTTTGGCAAGTACAGGTGAGTAACACCTGCGTTATACAAAATATAAATGAGTTCTTTATGAATATATTTTTATGGGTTTCTAATGAAACAATGCATGTGTTTTCATATATGAAGCATGTGAACATATTGTTTATAAAACTAAGAGCATGCGTTTATATATATATAAAAGAATATGAGCCAGCTGAGAAGCATGCGTTTTACATGGTAACTTTGAGAATGGTGGGTAACGCATGGTGATTGATTGAAACTTGTATTCATGGTTTTTCTAAAAAGCATGGTGTTTTATAAACCTTCGAAAAGGGACCCCAATGCTCAAGGACTCGTAGAAGGCATTGTGGGCAGCCCGAGTTATAAAAGGTACCCAATGCTCAAGGACTAGATGAAGGCAAGTGGGTAACCAGAAAATAGAAATGGGAACCAATGCTCAAGGATAAAAGGAAGGTATATGGGCAGCCCGAGTAGTAATATCTTTGTGGGTAACCGGAAAATAGAAATGGGACTCAATGCTCAAGGATAAAAGGAAGGCATATGGGCAGCCCGAGTAGTAATATCTTTGTGCACATAGAAGAATATATATAGAATATATACATATATACAACGCTGATGTGTTGAGATTACTCCACACAGCTAAGGAAAATCGACGTTGACAGCATTGAGCACTGCTCCGCCTCAACTAAGGAAAAAGTATAAGAAATGAATGAGATTTATATGATTTATTCCAAACAGATATGTATACATGATATAATAAAGAATTGATCATGTTATATACTGATTTTCAGTGTGATATTTTATACGAGTTCAATCAGTTTTACACTTAAAGTATAATGTTTTTCAGAAACTGTTATTCACTGAGCTGTTAGCTCATGCTTTCATATGTTTTCCATTTTTCAGGTAGCATGACAATTCCCGTTGCCGATCGAAGTCGAGGTTTGTCAAGAGCATGTGGATGGTGAGTTTGACAGTGGGTTACATGACAGGGTAGTCGGTAACTGCTGTCTTCACATCTCTTCTCGGGTTATGGAGGATAATCCGGGAGGGGGTTTGACATCTGGAGTTTTTCAAATCTGGAAATTCTGTTGTGCGTCATCTATTGTGCGTCATCAAAGCATCTGACAGATTTGATTGAGGTAGGTGTGGCTGAAATTTCAATGGATTAAATTTAGGTGTTTCAAACCCTAAATTTTGAAGGCCAAAGAAGAAATTTAAGACCAAAATATGTCTTGAAAATTAAAATTATTGTAATTTTGAAATTTATCTTTAATTTTTAGGATATTCCAAATATGCCGGTCAATTTTGCTTTATTTAATTGAATTATGCATGTGATGTATGTTGTAAATTAAATTGAATGTTGCATAAATTATGTCATTTAGATTAAAATCCTACCATGGGTTAAGCATTTCATGCATATTTTAAATATAATTGTTATATTTAAATTATTAGGATAATTCCTAATTACATGCATGTAGAGATTCTCTTTTATTTAAATATAAGTGTTATATTTAAATTGTTGTAGAGATTCATGTAGAGATTCTCCTTTATTTAAAAATAAAATCCCCCACTTGCACTAAAGCCTGTGAGACATATATCGTAGGGCATACTCTATACCCAACATGATCTCCCACTTGCCTTAACGAAGAAGAGAGTACAAGACATATCTAGGTGACTCTCATACACTTTACCTTAGAGAGTGTTTTTATATAAATTAAACCATATGTCATTCAAAATCATCTTGGTCACTACCATGATACTTTTTCTCAATATTCCTTATCGTAGAAATTGGTATCTACTAATATCCTTAGTCTTAGCCTTTGCACTACCATTATCTCATTAAAGGTGATAAACTAACTTAGAACTGAAACACTTTCAGAACTATAAAGATATTTTTATGGCTACCCAAAGTTTTGTTTCACAAGCAAAAAAATATGTATTGTGTATTAATCTCCACCACATAGAATAAAATTTTATCTTACTATAGATTTCTCTAAATCTTTGTAAGACCCAATGTATGTTGTGAAAGATCAAATCTTAGCACCATACACAAAATTTCTCATTATTCATAGATACTTTGAGAAAACATTTAATTTTCTACTCAATGGTCACACCATTGATATAACCAATCTAACCAACAAATTGCATGTTAAGTCATATTTATGCATTAATTATCTCATACTGAGAGAAGATAATTAATCTATGTCCTCAACACTTGAGGTGTCTTAGGATACTCTTTCTTAGACTTAACTTCACTTTTGAATGATACATTATCATTCTTTTGAAGTTGTGCATCAAGATAAACATTTTGTAAATGTAAGATGTTTGAGACAAACTTAACATTATGTCCTTAATTGGTTAGGTAGTCAATTTTTTATGTTATATTACATCATTCATGATGAGTAATACACCATGAACATAAAACATGAGAAATATCCACTTGTCAATTAATAACTCTCTTGTCTATACAAGATCATTAATATTTGTTCTTCTATTGCATGCTTTTTATTAAAATTCTAATTAAATTAGAATAAAGTAAATTGCATGCTTATTAGATTAAAATAGATCTTTTAATTTAATTTTAAATGGCTTAAAATGGGCAAATTAAAATATTTAATAATAAAAGGTTGCCTATAAGGGAACTCTATCTAAGGAAGATTCTGTCTAAGGCTGGGGTATTTAAGCTGACGGTAACGAAACATCCCTACTTGGGAAATGACCTGGGAGTTGAATTAGTCAAACTTTTATTAAAACATAATGTGACTAGTTTATTAAAGAGTTTAATAAGTTATGTTTGGGCAAACAAATTAAAACTTGGATAAATTATTTAGCCTAAGTTTGTCCAAGTAATGAAACCCCTATTTCAAAATACTTAGTGAGAGAATAGATGTATATGATATGTCCTCTCTCTTACATTCTCTAGTAAGATTCACACCGTAAGACTCATGCTTGACCTCGTGGTGGCTTTGCTTCGGCACTATTTCCATCCCCTTTCGGAAAGTGTTTGCATGAGTCAAGATCAAGGTGAATTAGAGAAAGTATTTATAGTAAGTGGGAGAAGGACATGTGTCAACATATCCTGTGATCTCCATTGATAGCACCTAAAATGTGCTATCTTCCTCAGCTTAACTCGGGATCATTGTGCTATTTAAGGTGTCTATTATGTTATTTTGTAGGTTTTGAGCACTTAACAGGTAGAACGGGGTGTTGGCAACAAAATCGGGCTAAAATGAACGAAAAAGGAGTTCCACAGCATCAATCGGGAAATAGAACTCCAAAATGACCAAAATACCCTTGAAGCCACGGCGCAGCGGCACTCCCTAGGCACTGCCCTTCAGGGACACTTGTTCTAAATCATTGGAGTATCATTACATTAGACATGATTATAGGGTTCATAAAATTTAATGCTAAATTTGAATGGATATTTGATTGCATGCAACTAACTCATATGTTTTATATATTTCAATTTTGGGTAATTTTCTCTCATGATTTTAATTTTGAATTACCGATATAAGTCAAAATTTGAGAAAAAAACATTACTTGGAATAGGACAATTGACACTATTTTAATGACAGTGTAATTTTCAGAATTTGTCTTTAATTGAAAAATGTTTTCATAGTTCTATTGCCACTTTATGAATTGTTCATGAACCATGTGATTGATGAATCACAATTGAAGAGAGATCTTATATTTATCTTCTAATTGACATACTTGATGTCAAATGTGGAAGATAAAGTACAAGACAACAATATATGAGATGTTGCAGTCAATATAAGCTTAATGTATGTAATTATCTAAATAATCTCAATTATAAGTATTATGTTCCAAGAAAATAAATTATGTGACTAGAGCGGTAAGGAAACTATTCCAAATTAGCTTGGGGAGTCACATAAAGAGGAATTTTGGAAATACCCCAATGGGAAAAAAACTAAGAACGAAAGTAAATTTGATTTACTGGATTCTTGGTGGAGAATTAAGGTTCGCACCTGATAGTTGAATAAGAATTCACTATCAAATTTTTCTTCATCGAAATTAGATTGTAATTCTTGGAAAATACTTAATGACGTAGAATGGTTTTACATGTTTGGCACTAGGAAGTCCATCTTAGTTAGCGTAAGAGGAGACATGAGATGTCATATTTGATACTTATGCTGAATGTAGTGGTTTCATCACTATAAGAGAAATTCAGTTTCTCAAAACTTTATTACTAATTAATTCATAAGGTATGAATGTTTTATGTAATAAAGCATATTTGCAAAAGTTGTTTGAAAATATGTTTAACCCTAAATAAGTACAATCTGTATGTGTTAAAATTTTTAACATATACAAATACTACATTGAGAAATTTAGGATTATTGAATCCAAAATCATAAGACAAATTATTTTCTCCTAAAAGATACTTGTTTTTGGCAATTAAAGTTGATTATCATCCATTTTAATAAAATGACTAGTACAGGTAATTCTCTAATAGTTAGAGTTAAGTTACTTTATCTATCGGAAGATATTTCCTTTTATGCAAGATAGTCATTGGACCTTATTGGACAAGGCAAATGACCAAAAAACACATTTGACTTACACATTTTGACCCAAGAGGTCTGGTGAATGTAAAAGTCAAACAAACATCGTAAATATTTCATCAATTGAATTGATGAATATTTAGTGTATCAATATCTTTGTCTAATGCAGCTTAAGTCTTTTCTTTGAAGAGTTCAAAGAAGTGAGACTAAAGTTTAAATCAATTAGGCAAGTCTATCAAGACATATGCTTCAAAAGATATAATTAATTGTATCCAATACAATTAATATTTATGTCATAAATTTGAACATTTCAAAATTTTCTTTCAACATAATTGATCCTTGTTGGTCCATGGTATAAGCAACATACGGAAACGTGTGAACGCGTTCTTTGATTTCTTGAAAGAATTAAAAATTACAAGTAAAGAAAGTTAAGATACATACCTATACCGATCTTAATTTCAGCAAAATCTTCTCCTCGAACCGATTGTCTTCTCCTTGTAGTCTTCCTTTTCCAAGAGATCTTCGTTGCTATGACTCTAGCAAGAATCCGGTTTGTGGGAATTGCTTCTTAAAAAAATAAGAAGAAGAATTTTTTTAGAACTTTTCTAAGAAAATTGGGAAATTTTCTAGAAGGAGTGTTTTAGAGTAATCGCAAAGGTTATTCTTATAGAGAGTGTATGTCTATTCTATGAGGGCTCCCAAGGGCCCTATTTATAAAACTCTATGAGTTACTCCTAATCCTATTAGGATAACCCCTTTTCAAAGATATTTAAATTAAATATTTAATAATATCCAATATTAATAAATATTTATCTAAATAATATCTCATATTAAATTGTATTGCATGATCTTATTCAAATAAATTTTATAATAAATCATGTAATTAATTATATCCAATACAATTAATATTTTCCCTCATAAATTTGAACATTTCAATTTTTTATTTCAACATAGTTGATCCTTGTTGGTCCGTGGTGAGCTAGCAAGGGGACCTTATGGACCTACAGATTATAAGCTCCAATGATCGAAGATTAATTAATTAAACTCTTTAATTAAATTAGGATATTTGTAATAGATAGCAAAATAAGGAGAAAAATCTTAAAATATCGCACATTTTAAAAATATTTGCAAATATGGCAAATGTTGACTAGCCAACTTTTGAATTTTTGTGATTTCCAATTTTTCCCTCCCTTGTTTTGCACACTTTTTTTTTTTTTTTTTTCATTTTCATTTTCTAGCTTTTGTTCTCATCTTCCCAATCTCTTCAAATTTTCTTTTCTTTTCTTTTCTTTTTTTTTTTTCTAATATTTTTCCATCTCCTCATATTTTCTTCTATTTTTTTTTTTTCCAATTTTTCTTTCATCTCCCCAATCTTCTCACATTTTCTTCTTCCCATTTTTTTCTTTTCTTTTTCCAATTTTTCTTCCATCTCCCCAATCTCCTTATATTTTCTTCTTCTCTTTTTTTTTCCCCAATTTTTCTTCCACAATCTTCTGATATTTTCTTCTGCCTTTCTCTTTTTTTTTTTTTTTTTTCCTTTTCTTTTTCTAATTTTTCTTCCATCTCCCTAATCTTCTTATATTTTCTTCTTCTTTTTTTTTTTCCTTTTCTTTTTCTAGCTTTTGCTTCCATCTCCCATTCTCCCCATATTTTCTCTTTTTTTTTCCTTTTTTTTTTTCAATTTTTCTTCCAGCTCCCCAATCTTCTCATATTTTCTTCTTCCTTTTTTCTTTTCTTTTTCCAATTTTCTTTATCTCCCCAATCTCCTTATATTTTCTTCTTCCCTTTCTTTTTTTGTTCCTTTGTTTTCCCAATTTTTCTTCCATCTCCCCAGTCTTCTCATATTTTCTTCTGTCCTTTATTATTTTTTTTTCCTTTTCGTTTTCTTATTTTTCTTCCATCTCTCCACCTCGTAATAATATAAATCTATCAGTGATAGCCACTAATATACTTTTCTTTTTCCTATTTTTCTTCCATCTTCCCAATTTCCTCATAATAATATAAATCTATCAATCATATCCACTAATATACATATAACTTAGTCACTCAAAGAATTATATCCTTGATTGAAGAATTCACTGGCTATCACTCATGTTTTTAAATGTTAGAATAGAATTCACTAGATATTTGTGTGTTGGTAGTATCCATTATTAGTGATATTAGTGATAGAACTTAGATAGATATCTGTCATATTTATGTATCGATGATATCAAACTTAGGTAGATATTAGTGATAGAAGTCTATTATTGATAATCATGATAAAAGTTTCTCAATAATAGCCATTAATAGCTTTGTGTGTTAATATTTCAAAATTGATTGTTACTAAGAAAAGTTTATCAGAAATAACCACTAAATATTTTCTATCATTAATAGCTTAATCTTTGATGATTTTCTTCCACAGTTAATAGCCACTTATAGAAGTCTATCATTGGTAGCCAACTTAGTGAAGTTAATTAATAAAGTTGAATCTCAATCTAAAGTGTAAGTAACATGCCTAGAAGTTATCATTAATAGCATGTTATCAGTGATAGAAGCTATCAACGATAGCATGTTATTTGATGGTAAAAATGAATGACAAAAGTTATCTCTAATAGCATGTTATCAGTGATAGAAACTATCATCGATAACCATGATATATGTGATATCAATGATAGAACTTAGGTGATATCCTTATATCGATGATATCAATGATACAAAAGTTGATTACATTTGATGAAAGTCTATCATTGATAGCCACTACTAAAAGCTATCGGTGATAGCCAGGAGCCATCAGTGATCTGACTTAGGTAGATATCAGTGATAGTCACTTATAAACCTCTCATTAATAGACTTCTATCACTTATAGTTTTAAATGTTAATCTTTGAAAGTTGATAGTTTCCTTTTAAAGTTGATAACTACTTATAAAAGTCTACTATTGATAACCACTGATGGCCTTAAGTGTTAATAGTTCAAGCTTGATTCCAATTGATGGGTATCAATAATAGCCACTACTGAATGATAGCAAATTGAAAGCTAATATTTCAAGTGTTACTATTTTAAGGTTGTATTAATATTTCTCAAATTTAAAGCTATCATTGATAACAGCTATCAGTGGTAGCCACTGATAGCTGTCACTGATAGTTGCTATTAGTGATAGCTTTCAAGTTGAGAAAATCAGAAGAAGAAGCATGAAATGGCGGGCTGAACATGGGCTTTTTAGTCATTTACTAATATGACTATCACTGATAGCTGCTATCAGTGATATCTGGCGCTAATTTTGTGTTATATTCCTAATATGTTTTTCCTTGTGCTATATATTTTATTATTTTGAGCCTGATTGCTATTTGTGCAACCAACCCATTAAATTAATCTTCATTCATTAACTACAGGGCAAACCACTATAGACCTATTGTCACACCCCACCCCGAACTATCCTCCCGTAGCTCGAGACGGAGTGTGAGGACAGTAGTTACCGACTACCCTGTCACATAACCCACTGTCAACTTCATCTCATTTTCTTATAAATCCTTCCTAGGACGTAATACCATTAACACACTCTTGACAAACCTCGACTTCGATCGGCAACGGGAACTGTCATGCTACTTTAAAATGGAAAACATATAAAAAGGGTGAGCTAACAGCTTAGTGAGTAACAGTTTTCTGAAAACATTTTACTTTAACTGTAAAACTGTTTATAATATAAACATTGTCAACCACGCATAAAAATATAACAGTTCAAATCATATTATAACATGATCAAATCATTGTTATATCATGTATACATATCTGTTTGGAATAAATAATCAAAATCTCATTCATTCAAAATACTTTTTCCTTAGTTGAGGCGGAGCAATGCTCTACGCTCCTCAACGTCGATTTTCCTTAGCTGTATGGAGTAATCTCAACACATCAGCGTCGTATATACCTCTATGTGCACATAGGTTTCATATTCCGGGCCGCCCACAATGCCTTCTCCGAGTCCCTAAGCATTGGGGTTCCATTTCCATATCCAGGCTACCCATCTGCCTTCTACGAGTCCCTCAGCATTGGGTGCCTTTTTCTATATTTATATCTAGGTTACCCATCTGCCTTCTACGAGTCCCTCAACATTGGGTACCTTTTTCTATATCCCGGCTACCCTTTGGCCTTCTCCGAAATCCCTCAGCCTCGGGTGCCTTTTCAATGTTTTATAAAACACAATACATATTTTGGAAACATTATATCAATAACTCGTAAGTTAACCGTTTCCAAATCTCACATCAACCAGCATACTTAATTCAATTTCAAAGCTTTAATATCAAACAACATGCTTTTCATACAAGTTTATTTCCAAATCTTTCATGAAATCATATAACACCATGCTTTTCAGTAAAATCATGAAAACATGTATCAATCAATCACCATGCGTTTTATAAACTTATAGCAAGTAATCAGCATACTCAAAACTTTTCAAATAAAACGCATGCATTTATTCATTGGAAACCCATGAAATCATATTCATAAAGAACTCATTTATATTTTGAAAAACGCAGGTGTTACTCACCTGTACTTGCCGAAGAATAATTCCTCTTCCTTCCCTCTTCCTCTTCCCGAGCTTCTTGGACGCAGCGTTCTAACTCAGAAACGCAAGGCTCCATATTCCTTTGTCAGCTCAGTTGGACGCAACCCTACCCTTCAACGCAAGGTTGATAACTACTGCAAAGTGTAGCCCAACTCTTCTTACTTCTCTTTTGGATTCGTCGACCTCTCTTGGACGCAAGGTCCAACTTGAACGCATCACCTATCTTTGGACGCGGCGTTCACCTTGAACGTAGTGTTTGTCTTCACCGCAAGGTTGACCCCCTTTCGACGCAAGACAACTTCTTTAACATGAGATAGCTAAGTTGTCAGGTCGCAGACTCCTACTACGGACGCAAGGATTCCTCCTTTCTGCCTTCTTTCTTCCCTCTCTCTCCAGAATTCTTCCTTCAGAGTCATCAGTCGCTCCTTTTCCCTCAAGGTTCTATTTATAGAGAGCTTGCCATCCAACTTCTCCTCTCCTTTTGCCACTTGTTTGCCACATGTCACGCTGCATGCTTAATTAATCATGCTTTTATCCAAGTGTCACCTTGCATGAAACACTTAACATGCCTTTTTAACACCTCCTACTAATAAGGTGTCAAGTCTATATGAAACCATCTAGCCTTTATAAGCTTATCTTATGCGTCCAACATTTTCCAATAAACAACTATTCATTCAACACAACGCCCCCATACGTTCATTGGGTTTCCTTTAAGGTTTGAGCTTCATTATTTACTTCCCTATCTCTCGGCCATACTTCCCTTGAACTCGTTTTTCCACTGCATACTACTAAGCGTCTGTCACACCCTACTTTTAAGAAACTGATGCGTTGAAGAGTCTATGAAGAAAAGAAGTAAAAGACCATGTTGGACGCATGGTCAGGACTAAGGTAACGCATGGAATGGGTGGACGCAGGGAAGTAAACCGAGAAGGGAAAAAAGTGAAATGCATAAGAGAAGATGTACGCATTGGCGATGGTAAGATGCTTAAGCAAGAAAGGAATAAAGTTATGTCGTGGAATGTTAAACGAGATCTAAGTCTCGGAAAGGTAGAATACTATAGCAAAATGAGTAACGCATAGGCTATTAGCAAGGGATGTTCTTGGGTGTTGGATAAAGTGGAAGGATGAGATTACAAGCTCAAAGATTGGAGTAAGAGGTGGACGCATACTACTTTATTATCAGAAAAATGTTCTAGTGCAAGGAAAAAGGTTAAATGAATAACCTTGGAATACAAGCACAAGAATGCATAGAGGGATAATTAAGAAATCCTCAAGGATAGGAGGAAGGTCGTGGACGCATGATAGTGTGCAGTTCAGGTTAACGGATAGTATTATGCAGTCAGGCACAAACGTATAGTACTGTGCGTTTGGGACAGTGACGTCTAGTAGTATGCGGTGAAAAACGAGTTCAAAGGAAGTATGGATGAGAGACAGGGAAGTAAATAATGAAGCTCAAACCTTAAAGGAAACTCAACGAACGCATGGGGGCATTGTGATGAATGAATAGTTGTTTATTGGAAAATGTTGGACGCATAAGATAAGCTTATAAAGGTTAGGTGGCTTCATATAGACTTGACACCTTAAAAGTATGAGGTGTTAGAATGCATGTTAAGTGCTCCATGCAAGGTGACGCTTGGATAAATGCATGGTTAATTAAGCATGCAGCGTGACATGTGGCAAACAAGTGGCAAAAGGAGAGGAGAAGTTGGATAGCAAACTCCCTATAAATAAAACTTTAAGGGAAAAGGAGCGACCGATGACTCTGAAAGAAGAATTCTGGAGAGAAAGGGAGGAAAGAAGGCATAAAGGAGGAATCCTTGCGTCCGTAGTAGGAGTCTGCGGCCAAGAGAGAAGGTATTTTTGAGTAAAAGAAGTTGTCTTGCGTCGAAAGGGGGGTCGGCCTTGCGGTAAAGACAAACATTACGTTCAAGGTGAACGCCACGTCCAAAGATAGGTGATGCGTTCAAGTTGGACCTTGCGTCCAAGAGAGGTCGACGCATCCAAAAGAGAAGTAAGAAGAGAGGCTGCACTTTGCGGTAGTTGCCAACCTTGCGTTGAAGGGCAGGGTTGCGTCCAACCGAGCTGACAGAGGAATATGGAGACTTGCGTTTCTCAGATTAGAACGCTGCGTCCAAGAAGCTCGGGAAGAGGAATAGAGGAAAAGAAGAGGAATTATTCTTTGGCAAGTACAGGTGAGTAACACCTGCGTTTTTTAAAATATAAATGAGTTCCTTATGAATATGATTTTATGGGTTTCTAATGAATTAATGCATGCGTTTACATATATATAAAGCACATGAATATGTTGGTTATAGAGATGAGAGCATGCGTTTATATATATAAAAGCTCATGAGCGAGCTGAGAGCATGGGTTATATATAGAAAGCTCATAAGTATGCTGAGTATTAGAAATGAGTTTAGTAAGACGCATGCTGTTGATAATACAAGATTTTCATTGGAAAGCATATTGCTAATCATAGATGATGTTTCTAGAACATAGTGTATTTTATAAATTCCTAGACATGGCACCCTAAAGCTCAAGGACTAGAAGAAGACAAATGGGCGGCCGGAAAATAGAAATGGGACTCAATGCTCAAGGAGAAAAGGAAGGCATATGGGCAGCCTGGGTTATAATATCTATGTGCACATAGAAGAATATATATATACGACGCTGATATGTTGAGATTACTCCACACAGCTAAGGATAATCGACGTTGAGTAGCGTTAGCGCCTCAACTAAGGAAAAGATAAGGAATGAATTTGACGTTGAGAAGCGTAGAAGCAATGCTCCGCCTCAACTAAGGAAAATGATTAGAAATGAATAAGATCTTTGAGTATTTCCCAGAAATAAGCATGCAAAACTTAATAATGGTCTTTAAGTATAAATTAACATGTTTAGAATCGATATTATTTAGTTTGACATGTTTCACAGTTAAAATAAGTTATTTATAAAAACTGTTACTCATTGAGCCGTTAGCTCATTCTTTTATATGTTTTCCATTTTCAGGTAGCATGACAGTTCCCGTTACCGATCAAAGTCGAGGTTTGTCAAGAGCATGTTAATGGTATTACCGTTCTAAGAAGGATTTAAAAGAAAATAAGATGAAGTTGACAGTGGGTTATGTGACAGGGTAGTCGGTAACTGCTGTCCTCACACTCCGTCTCGGGCTATGGGAGGGTAGTTCAGGGTGGGGTGTGACAGCGTCAATGTCTCAAACGCACACTACTATGCGTTTGTCTTACTGCATAATACCATGCGTCAGCCTGAACCGCATACTATCATGCGTCCATGATCTTTCTCTTATCCTTGAAGATTCCTTGATTACTCCTTTACGCGTTCTTGTGCTTGTAATCCAAGGTTATTCATTTAAACTTTTCCTTGTACTTAAAATATTTCTTTGATGATAATTTAGTATGCGTCCACCTCTTGCTCTAGTCTTTGAGCTTACTTCTCATCCTTCCACTTTATCCAACACCTAAGAACATCCCTTGCTAATAGTTTATGCGTTACTGAGTTTGCTATAGTATTCTTCCTTTCCGAGACACTTCACGACATAACTTTATTCCTTTCTTGCTTATGCATCTTACCATCGCCAATGCATACATCTTCTTCATAATTACCTCCTATGCGTTTCACTACTTTTCCTTCAAACTCTCAGGTTACTTCCATGCGTCCACCCATATCATGCATTACCTTGGTCCTGACCATCCGTCCAACATGGTCTTTTACTTCTTTTTTTTATAGGCTCTTCAACACATTGATTTTTAAAAGTAAGGTGTGACACCTATAATTGAACTCTTATGCACTGTAGGACAAGTTGTATCTATGGATATAATCAGTATATGCAAGTTGATCCTTCACAAGTTGTTCATAATTACAGCTAGGTCAAATGTTCGTTCTACCCCTATAATTACCTTTTATCCTTAATTACCACTGATTTTTCCAATGAGCAATTTGTTTATGGTCCAATCATAAACTAAGTCTCTCTATGGCCAGTGAGAGGGTGGGGCCTTGTTCGCTTGAATTTCTTATTCTAATTAAATTGAGTTTCTTAGCTTGTTGCACAAAAACAGATTTATCATTTTCGTACAAGGATGCGTCGAGAATTACTCTAAATGTGATCATGATTAAGCAAGTTTTCCTATAAAAACTCAAGTATAAGCATTTATAGGTTTCCTGGTGAGTCCAGGGTCGAACGCAGGGATTTGTAATAACTAGGCGTTGAGATTAGATGCTTGACTATGGAGTGAACTATACATGTAATATGTGCATTTGTTGGTTGTATGTGTCTAAAACTATACATAAAGAATGAATAAAATTTCCTATAATTAACAATGAGGTGGACGCGGCGATGGGTAGTCATATGTCATTTAGTGTCAGATAGCATGCGTTGAGAATGAATGGAACCATGCGATAGAAGTAGAGTTGAACGCAATAGCTAGTTGTTACCTAAACTTTCTAAGTAAAATTACATACCTACAAACTGCGTTTGGGAATCCATCTCTCGATGTTTCGACGCCACATTAATCTTATCTCTAAGACGCATGGTGAGTTTGCATTGGCAAAAGATGAACTACATCTCTGCAACTCATCTAGTCTTAATAAATGCTAAAGATTAACTATCCACTCTCTCAAGCTCGACAGTCATGCTTACTATGTTTGTTTGTCAGAAAAAGTTATGCAAGCTAAAGATATGCATTAATCAAGATGTAACATACTCAGAATTGCTCAAGAAAAATTAACTTTTAACATCTAACTCATTTAGCATTTAGAAAACATGGTGTAAGGTGTTTAATACGGAAATAGATGGAAGATGATAGTCAATCAAACTCATATTAAGAAAATAAATCATTCTCTCGAATGTCATTAACAAAATATAAGCAAGAAGGAGAGAAATGGAAATAAAACAGAAATGAAGGGCGTCAAGCCGCCATTGGCAACATCTTGCTTCATGGAGGCTTGAGATGGTTGCTATCTAATACATAGATTCCATAGGGTGAAGGTTCTCACTCACTAGGAGACAACTTTGAAGGTGCTCAGAATCCTTCTCTCAGAAGAGTTCGAAATGGAGGCTGGTTATGTGCAGAGCTTTTGCCTCTTGAACTGGTCTCTCCTCCTCCTCTTCTTGGAGAAGCTTTTGGGCTATTTATAGGTGTCAAAAAGTTGATATCATGATGACCTGACACCTTTGCATTAAATTTCAGCCACGCTGCATAAACTTTTCAGATTGTCAGCCTATTTGTTCTGCCATCATCTGATTGGGTGTTGTTCTTTTTCATAATGACATGACAGTTGTTTGAGCATGCGTCTGTTTCTACTTTTTCTCGACGCATGGTCTCAACGCATAGGCTCGACGCATGGGTTTCCACTTGTTTCTCGCAGCAGCTTCGTCTCTTCGTACTTGGTTGTTTGCGCTTCTTTTCTTTTTAACCCTGCGTTAGGAACAGAAAAGCTCATCGTTTTTCAGGTATTTGCTTTTGTAAGTAGTGCCAACACATGGTGATACATTTTTCATCATTCAACTACCAAAATCATGCGTTTAACTCCAAAGTTACTCTAATTAAATCAAATAGTGACTATAATAACTTGTATTTCTACAAGTTATCACACCACCAAATTTGAGTTAATGTTTGTCCTCGAACATTTATTTGAAGATTTATTAAATTCTACAGCCCAAGTCTAAGTAAAAGCGCACCCTCTCAACATGCCTTCTAATCCTTGACTATATCAACAATCAGATAACCATACCAAGTTCTTTTTCAATCAACGCTTTGAAAGTACTTCTAATTTTTAGATGCGGCAAGCTTATTTCTTAAAAATACCCTTACTCATTTCCAGCCAATTTGACGTCCTCATTTTAGTAATGTGCCTTGGAGTTCATTCATTCATAAAGTTTCAAAAAAAAAAAATTTTAATTTTTTTTTTAAATAGTGGACTTATGTTGATCCGGGCTATCTACCTTTGTTTTGACATACCAACGATGGGGTGCATGGAGGCAGCCAATATCGAGCAAATACCCTTTCACAACTCGGCACTTATCGCGTTCCTTTTTGGTTGCGTCGACAGTGGTACCGTTTATTTAATTTGCGCTGATCTTGGACTCTCACCTTTGGTTATGGGGTGTTAAAGAGCAATTCTCAACTCAACTCTTAACAGGCTAATTTTATGTGTTGTCAGCGGAGTTGTTGTCCAAAGAAATATATTAATACTTTTATTATTATTATTATTATTATTATTTTATTGAATTCTGAACGCATGGCTCAAACCTTTCTTACCCCCAGATTTGAAGGCAGCAAAGTCCTCATTGCTGAAATCGAGTTATGAGATTGCCTTAGAAAAAAATTTGTAAAAGAGGTTTGAGGCAAAGCTTGCAACGCATACTAACTCTTAGAAGTAATTTACCAAGTGTAATATCCTAAGGCTTGTGAGTCAATCCTCTTATTTCAATAAGTCTACAGGTGAAGTGCATAAATTTCATCATAGAGGTTGGACGCAGAAACAAAAACAAGGCGGAGAGAATAATAAAGCAAGAAATAATTGAAAGTACAAACTCAAGAGAACAAAAAGATTCATGAAGATATGGCATTTATGCAAATGTACTATGCATTGTACTAATTACAAAAAAAATTCAAAGAAATAAATGTAAGAAAAGAAGGGGAATAATCCCATAGAACACCCCCAAATTTAAGTTCTCCCCGGGGCGTTGTCATTGTTGTCCGCAGGGGGAGGATTTGGATCGTTGAACTGATGGGGTTGTTGAAGGGAAGGAGGAATAACTAGCGCTGGGATGCGTTAAACGAACACTTCATAGATATAATTCATCAAAGTGCTGAATTGTTCATCCTGCCGCCGAGCTTGGCGTTGAACAAAACTCTGAAGCTCCGATTGTTGCTGCGCCATCTGAGTCACTTGCTGACCCAATTGTGAAACTTGTTGAGCCAACTCTTCTTGCTGCTAGAGACTTTCCATCTCCTTGCGCCGAATTTCATCCAGGTCTCCCATGACGGGGTGAAGGATCCCATCATCCAAGGACCGCAGCAAATCATCCAAATTTAAATCAACAAACGGCAGCAGAGCAGAGGCGTGCCGTAAGTGATATGGTTCTTCTTGATGATGCGTGCTGGTAGTTGCTTTTGCCTGCGGTTGAAATGTTGGGCGGGCAGAAGGTTCGGTAGTTGGTGGAGTTGGAAGATTGGAAAATTGAGGTTCATGGCGAGGTGGTGAGAATTGAAAGGGCGCTGACTCCTCAGGATCTAGAGTCAGGGTCGGCTCAACGGGTGGTGGTGGTGGTGGTGGAGTTGCCTCTCGAAAGGTAGATGATTGAGGCAGGGAGAGGGTTAACTCCAGGTGGGGCGAAGAAGGCGGTGACACTTCCTTCGTCTCTTCATTTAGGTCTGCGATAGGAAGCTGAAGAGGCGTTGGAAGGCCGCGTTGGGTGGTAGGGAGATGAAGTGGCTCTTTTTGGATTTTAGGGGAAAGAGAAGGGGAAGTTGGTGGTGAAGAGGGCTCCTCAGTGATTGGGTCGATGGGAGGAGTATAAATGGTCAAGGCTTGGGTGTAGGCGTCGAGCTGAACAGTTTCTTCGGCTTCACCAGGTTGTGAACTCGACGCCTGTATCTCAAAATTCTTCTTGACCAGTTTCCTCTTCTTGGTTTGAGGAGGTTGGGGGGATGATGGTTCTTGTGACTTGGTCGGCCTCTTCTTTGAGTTGGCCGCGTCAAGCAGATGCGGTGAGTCCTTTAATATCCGTCTCAGACTTTGCGCTGAAAGGACTCCATTCACTGCTCTGACTAACGCATTCTCCATGAACTTTGCGTTGGCGCACAGTCTTGTCACAAGAAAGGGGAAGAATAGCTGACCTCTTGGCTTGAAGAACAACCCCCGAATCTGTGGGGTACTGATGCGTCCCACGTCTAGCTGAATTCCCCGCATGATGCAGTAAATGACCATGGCACGGTCCCTTGAAATTGAGGCGTCATGCGTTGTAGGGAGCAGCGACCGCTTGATGAAATAAAGCCACAGGTTGGCCTCGGCGATCAAGTAATTAGGCGCCAATGACTGAATGCCCTTTGGGGAAGTGTTCCACTCTGACTCCGGTTTGGCGATGATTGTGAGGGCGTCATTCATTTCGACGTCTGTAGGCGTCGACATTATTCTATTTCCTTCCGCCGCCGCGATGTTGGGAAGATCAAACAACGCGTTGATCTCTTGAGGCTCGAAGGAAATCACCTCATCTTCAACTTTGACTAAGTGTGCCTTACAGTGAATTGTTCCTTCGTAAAATGCCTCCACGGCAGTGGGTTGGATGACTTGGCCACTTTCACAAAATTTCCTCCAACACAATGCGTCGACTCCTTGTATGATGAAGGCGGGTAGCTCAATTGGCTCTGGAAAAAATCCAACTTCAGTGTAGAGCCCACTGTATTGTTTCTTTCGGCTCTTCGTCGCCTCCTTTGTTGGTTCCTCAACCCATTTTTCTTTTCCTTTCTCATTCCTACTGATGGGACTAGCAGGCGTTCTCCTTGCTCTGCCTGCGTCCAAGTCCCTTATCACCACTCCAGGTGCCTTAGCCACCTCAGTCTTCTTCTTTTTCTCCGGTAGCTTTTCCTTGGTGACTGCTACCTCTTTTTCTTTTTTCTTTTCCTCCCTTATCCTTTTCACATTTTGCTTGATGCGTTCAGCTTTCGGTGGCCTCTCCGCATCACTCACTTCCAACTCTATTTCTAATTCCGTCGCAATCTCTGCTATGCGACGGAGAAACTCGGCTTTTTTAGCGGCCTTTTCGACAGCTTGTTCGCCAGCCGCGATTTCCTTTTTTCTTTTCTTCTTGGCGGCAAGAAACGACTCCGTCCTTTCTTTCATCTTTTTGATGTCGTCTCTCAGCTTTTTGAACTTCTCTGCCACTTTCGCTGCTAACCGCTCAACAGATGATGCGGCGACCGATGATGCGATAGCCTCTGATGTCCCCGCGTCCTTTGCTTTTTCATTTTTCCTTCTTAGCGGAGGGACATCTTCCTCGGCTTCTTCTTCCCTGGCCCTTACTGGCCTGATTTTCTTTTCCTTCACGGGTTTCTTCTTTTCCACCGCCGCTATTACCTTTCCAATAGGTCTTTCATTGAAATCTGACTCCTCAAGACCACTCATTGCAGGGACTGACCCACGCGATTCATTTTTCATCCTCTGGTCGACCAACCCGTCCAACCAGTCATTGTCTTCTTCATTGATGGTGTCTAGAATATCTCCGAAGACGGTGGATTCGTCATTCCTTCCCACCTTTTGAGCTTTAGATAGGTCCCTGGAGCGTGGCGAAGATGGGGATGATGTCGCTTCCAACTCAGGACTGTTGGGGCGAACAATGGCGAGGGGTTCAGGTGTGGTGGAGGTAGTGGACAGATTCCGACTACCCTGCCTCGAGGATGAGGCCATAGGTTTAGAGCTTTTGGAGGAGGTGGGTTGCTGAGAAGCCATGGAAATGGATCGGTGAAAAGAGAGAAAAGTGGGTGAGAATCGGAAGATTTTTCAAACAGACCGGAAATCGTGCCGAAAATCTGAGAATTCGGAGAGATATGGAAGCGTAACTTGGAAAAGGGGTGAAGAGGGATTTTTAAAGGGTTTAGGCTGAGCGCGTGGGTTATCGGCTCGATGTGTGACATCATAGCTGCATTAAATGGTCTGACATCCGTCGATATCGCCGGCTTAAGCGCCGTCAGCCTTTTCGAATTCTTGATTTGAGTGATGTGTCAGAATCGCTTCAGATTCCCCTCTAGGCGTCAAGATAATCGTATCGCATCGTTTTAGATGTCGACGCCTTGCAATTGAGAGTTCAGTTTTTCACTCAACGCAAGATAATAGATAGCACCAAACAAAATTTTTCAACGCAAATAAAAAGAATGAAATAAAATAAAATAAAATAAATCGAAATAAATTAAAAATAAACTAAAGATAAGAATAAAATCAAATCAAATAAAATGACGAAAAGAAAGGAAGAAATGAAACAATGCAGTAAGGAAAAAAAAAATTTAGGATGCGTCCCTAAGATATGAGTGCTTGTTGTCAACGCAAGGCGCGCCCATCTTTTTCTCATTCGATCTTTTCCAGGTCAACGGTTACTCTCGTTCAACGCAGTCTCAAAAATATGGCTTTACGTGTTGACCATTAACTTTGAATGCATTGGTGCCGTCTTCATTCATCAGCTCTACGACACCATGAGGAAAAATTCCCTGGATCTCAAAAAGCATTAGAACATCTTGTTCATAGTTTACCTGTGGCGCTGATCAGGGCATTCGGCATTCCAAATCTCGTAAAAAAATTCTCCGAAAATTTGAGATTGCTGATGCAGCGTTCAATTTGTGAAAATTTTTGGGCTAACGCATCGTTCATTACTTCGTCGCCTGATGTTAGCCCAATTGTTGTCAGCTCTCAAAGGCTGGTTGGCTTGATTTTTCAATTACTTCTCTTTGCAAAGTTGTCGCCACCTTTGATGAGTTGTTTCTTTTTCAAAAGGTTCTTTCGATCTTAGGGTCAGAAATGAACGAAGGCTGTTCTTCCTTGCTCATAAACTGTCAGAAACGTCTTCGCAAAACCCTCAGTACGGCCCAAGATAAAGATTTTTGCATAAATCAACAAATAATATCAAAACCTAAATTATTAATTCAAATCCCCGACAACGGCGCCAAAAACTTATTTGTTTGAATTTCTTATTCTAATTAAATTGAGTTTCTTAGCTTGTTGCACAAAAACAGATTTATCATTTCCGTACAAGGATGCGTCGAGAATTACTCTAAATGTGATCATGATTAAGCAAGTTTTCCTATAAGAACTCAAGTATAAGCATTTATAAGTTTCCTGGTGAGTCCAGGGTCGAACGCAGGGATTTGTAATAACTAGGCATTGAGATTAGATGCTTGACTATGGAGTGAACTATACATGTAATATGTGCATTTGTTGGTTGTATGTGTCTAAAACTATACATAAAGAATGAATAAAATTTCCTATAATTAACAATGAGGTGGACGCGGCGATGGGTAGTCATATGTCATTTAGTGTCAGATAGCATGCGTTGAGAATGAATGGAACCATGCGATAGAAGTAGAGTTGAACGCAAGAGCTAGTTGTTACCTAAACTTTCTAAGTATAATTACATACCTACAAACTGCGTTTGGGAATCCATCTCTCGATGTTTCGACGCCACATTAATCTTATCTCTAAGACGCATGGTGAGTTTGCATTGGCAAAAGATGAACTACATCTCTGCAACTCATCTAGTCTTAATAAATGCTAAAGATTAACTATCCACTCTCTCAAGCTCGACAGTCAATCAAGATGTAACATACTCAGAATTACTTAAGAAAAACTAACTTTTAACATCTAACTCATTTAGCATTTAGAAAACATGGTGTAAGGTGTTTAATACGGAAATAGATGGAAGATGATAGTTAATCAAACTCATATTAAGAAAATAAATCATTCTCTCGAATGTCATTAACAAAATATAAGCAAGAAGGAGAGAAATGGAAATAAAACAGAAATGAAGGGCGTCAAGCAGCCACTGGCAACGTCTTGCTTCATGGAGGCTTGAGATGGTTGCTATCTGATACATAGATTCCATAGGGTGAAGGTTCTCACTCACTAGGAGACAACTTTGAAGGTGCTCAAAATCCTTCTCTCAGAAGAGTTAGAAATGGAAGCTGGTTATGTGCAGAGCTTTCGCCTCTTGAACTGGTCTCTCCTCCTCCTCTTCTTGGAGAAGCTTTTGGGCTATTTATAGGCGTCAAAAAGTTGATATCATGATGACCTGACACCTTTGCATTAAATTTCATCCACGCTGCATAGACTTTTCAGATTGTCAGCCTATTTGTTCTGCCATGATCTGATTGCGTGTTGTCCTTTTTCATAATGACATGACAGTTGTTTGAGCATGCGTCTGTTTCTACTTTTTATCGACGCATGGGTTTCCACTTGTTTCTCGCAGCAGCTTCGTCTCTTCGTACTTGGTTGTTTGCGCTTCTTTTCTTTTTAACCCTGCGTTAGGAACAGAAAAGCTCATCGTTTTTCAGGTATTTTCTTTTGTAAGTAGTGCCAACGCATGGTGATACATTTTTCATCATTCAACTACCAAAATCATGCGTTTAGCTCCAAAGTTACTCTAATAAAATCAAATAGTGACTATAATAACTTGTATTTCTACAAGTTATCAGGCCCCTTATTCAAGACCCGAAATCAACACTTAGGGGAAATCTCATCATGGGCAATCAACATCAAAGCACACAACGAAAAACAACATTCCCATTAACTTTGAAAGCTCCAAAATTTTCAAAATCTTTTCAAAATTAACATGCATATGATCATTAAACTTCACAAACATGCATAATAGGATAAGAAAACACACAAAAGTACGAGTGACACCTTGTCACACCCTACTTTTTAAGAAACGATGCGTTGAAGAGTCTATGAAGAAAAGAGGTAAAAGACCATGTTGGACGCATGGTCAGGACTAGGTAACGCATGGTAAGGGTGGACGCACGGAAGTAAACCGAGAAGGGAAAGAAGTGAAACGCATAAGCAAGAAAGGAATAAAGTTATGTTGTGAAGTGTTGAAAGAGATTGAAGTCTCGGAAAGATAGAATGCTATAGCAAATGGAGTAACGCATAGACTTATAGCAAGGAATGTTCACAAGTGTTGGAGAAGGTTGTGAAGTAAACATAAAAACTGGTGCATGTGGTGGATGCATGCTAATCTATCTTTAAGAGAAGTAGTTTAAGTGCAAGGAAAAGGTTAAAAGAATAACCTTGGGAGTAATCAAGGAATGTCCAAGGATAGGAAGATGGTCATTGAACGCAGGATGAAGGTGAATGCATAAGGATCAACGCATAAAGGAAAAACATGAGAAGGAGTTGTTGTTATGGACATAAGGAAGGAGTTGGACGCATGTATACTGGATAGAATGATACAGATGCATGGAGATAAGTTCTAAATTTAAAAGATTTACAACAAGTTTATAAATAAAGTTGTAGTTTAGTGTTGTGTTTATGGAACACAATGTCTCATGTTAAAAGGAATATGTCCATGATCCTACCCGTATGCTTAAGGTGCAACCGATGGAGCTAAGAGATGAGTTAAGTTATGAGAAGGAATTGTGGCTATGCGTCCACCCTTACCATGCGTTGTGGCTATGCGTTGTGGCTAAGAGATGAGCTAAGAGATGAGTTAAGTTATGAGAAGGAATATGTCCATGATCCTACTTGTTGCCAAGCATTGAGGTGTAGCCATGCGTTGTGGCTATGCGTCTCAAAGGGAGAAGTGGCCGAGGGCGAGAGGAAAGTAAAACTTTGACTGAGTATTGACTAAGTCTATGCGTTTGTGGTTAATTCATGTAAGTTGGTGAGCTGAAGTAGTTACCTGCGTTGTTAGATAAGTAGTCCTTATGGGGAAAGAAACACACTTGAACCATGCGTTCAAGTCACTCTGCGTTGAGGACAGTATGGCGTTGAAGTGGATGCGTCGAAGACAGACATGCGTTGGAGGCACCTGTGCTGAAGATAGGATGGTCTGCACGCATCGAAAGTAGAATTTCAAGATGGAAAGGTATGGGGTCAAAATAGGAGGCGTGTGGGGACACCCACTATGCGTTGGAAAAGAAGTTAACTTGAGTGCAGTGTGTTGAGCTGAGAACCCTGCGCTAGTCTGCAGATGAAAGTAAGTTAGCAGCCTAAGTTCTGGTGTATGAGAAGGTTATGTCGGTAGTATAAATAGCTGTATTAATTAAATGTTTAATCATTTTAAGGACATTTCGAGAGCTTAAGTCGGTTCTATTCTTCAGATAAACTTCAGAAGAAGATTGAGGAAGATGTTCTTGAGGATTTTGAACGAAGTTTGATTCACATCGATGCTGGAAACGAAGCTGGAACAGGGGAATGACCGAAGTTACTTGGTTTGGTTGAGCAGTGACTGATATTCGGAACAGAACGTGAGGAAGAAGCTGAGTTCAGAGCTGAAAATTTAATGTTAGTAAGTTAACGCAATTCCTAACAACTTTTGTAAAGGATGGTGATGCTGAAATTGAAGTTTTACTATGTGAATCCTTAAGAAATCAGTGATTACAAGACTATCTCGCAATCCGGAACAGCAGGAGGTAATTTCGGAATATCGCGAGAATGAGAAAGAGCTACACCCTGAAATTTTAAGGTAAGCTTTAGAACGTGATTTTCTGTAAGTTTGTAGAAGAGAAGAAACCCTGAATCCGTATGGAAATGTGGCTTTTAATAGGTTAAAGTAAGAACGAGAAGAAAGGAAGGAATTACAGTGCAGAGTGCCGTTGGAAAATCAAGTATCGGCGCGCTGTCTGGAAAGTTGTAGCGAGACGGGTATCGTTGAGACGCAAAGGAACCTTCCGTCTCACAGATCTCGCTAGATAACGCTGAGTATCGCTGCTAAGGTATGTAACGCTGGTGCTGCTCTATAGGGTATCGCTAGTAACAGTATCATTTGGCGGGTAACGCTGAGGTTCTCGTTATAAGACAGTAGAGAAAAGGAAAGGGGATTAGTGTTGATTAACGCAAGGTGTAATTCTTTTGCAGGCCAAGAAGAAATAGGAAAAGTATATAACCCACGTAAAGCCTAGAAAGAGTTGTGAGTGACACTTTTCTTGCTTTGAAACGAAATTTATTGAAAATGTTTAGCTTGATTTTCTTATGAGTTATGACTTCGAGATGAACTATTTTCTTAAAAAGCACGATGTTTGATGATGTTGTTCACAAGGCATGTTTTATATGCTCCTATAAGATATTCAATGGCATGTTTTGAAATATTGTTTATCGTGATATATATATATATATATTGATTTTCATGAAAGATTTTCATATGAACTACTATGTGAAAGAAATTCTGAAACGTTTTAGAGGAGGCTCAGTGCTCAAGGACATGAGAAGGCACGTGAGTTTCCCCGGACCCAGTACTGAAGGACTCGTAGAAGGTACTTGGGCAACCCGCCATATTCCTATGTGCACATAGAGGTTAAGCTGGCTAGTGCATCGAGCTTGCTCTGCTTGAAGCCAGGGATGATTTTCGACGTTGAGTGCGTAGAAGCATTGTTCCGCCTCAACTAAGGGAAAAGTTTGAAAAACTGGTTGATATTGATGAATTCCTTGGAAACACTTGATATGATTTTAATATTGATTTATGAGAATGATGGATTTCATGAAAAACATGCTACATTTGAACAAATGTTAAACCCTGATTTATTTGTTATACGTAACATGCCTGTTTTAAATGAATGCCGTTTTACAAAGATTTGTCACCACTAGGCTGTTAGCTTATGTCTTTCCAATGTTTTCTTTTTCTCTCCTCAAGTAGCAAGGACGTTCCTGGTGCTTAGCCTATTACAGCTCACCCTGCCTAAGTCTCGAGTTATCAAGATACAGTCAAGTTTGAGAGTTGTACGTTGAGTATATTTATGTAAATGGCATGTGGAACATATAGTTTTGAGTGGGGACTGTTGATAGTGTTGTGTATATTGTATTATGGATATGAATATGAATTTATGCTATGTATTAAGGTGTACCCTATTCAGGGAATTGTATCAAGTTATAAGCATGTGGTGTATGACTGTGTTTTATGTTTGTATATGAGTAAATGTATGTACAGGAAAGGAATGTAAAGTTAGGACAATATGCGTCACAAAAGGGGTGATGTTTATTGTCTTCACACTCCCCCTTAGGTTAGGTGGGTAATCTGGGAGGGGGTGTGACAAGTTGGTATCAGAGCGAAAGAGTCTTGGGAGTAGGATCATGCATTGTAGTGTAGGAACATGTATATTGTTAGTAAATGATAATGTCGTATTGTCCTATAGGAAACATGCCACCTCGAGGCAGGCAAGCTAAGCAAGCAGTAGCCGGAACTTCTGAAGCTACTGGGAACCAGGGAGATATGTCTGAGGGTGAATCTAGTCATCCTCAAGTTGAGGTCAATGTCGAGGAACAACTATTTACTAGAATTGCTCAGAGATTGGCTGCAAGTATCGGATCAGTGGAATCCGATCCAGAAAAGAAATACAGTATTGAAAGATTAAAGGCTTTGGGTGTTACTACTTTTGAGGGCACCGTGGACCCTGTTGAGGCAGAGGCATGGTTAAACTTGCTTGAGAAATGCTATCGTGTAATGAGATGTCCTGAAGACAGGAAAGTGGAATTGGCAGTATTCTTGCTCCAAAAAGGAGCAGAAGATTGGTGGAAGACTGTGGAAAGCAGAAGAGGAGACACAGAAGGAATAGACTGGAATGAGTTTAAGAAGGCCTTCCAAGAGAAATATTGTCCAAGATCATTCCGAGATGCCAAACGGAATGAGTTTTTGAAATTGATACAGGGATCTATGACAGTGGCAGAATATGAGAAGAGATATACAGAACTGTCTAAATATGCCACAACGGTTATTGTAGATGAGACTGATCGATGTAAAAGGTTTGAAGAAGGGTTACGAGAGGAAATACGAACTCCAGTAACCGCCAGTGCTGAATGGACGGATTTTTCTAAACTAGTGGAAGCAGCTATGCGAGTGGAGAGAAGTTTGATGGAGAAGAAGATGGAACGTGATTCATTTAAAAGTGGACGTGCAGTCCACTCTTCTGGTGTTACTCTGGGACAGTCAGGAAGGAGATTTGTTCTTGGCGTGTTTAAAGGAGGAAATTTGAAAACTAAATCGAGTGGACAGACTACTTTTAAAACCAGCACTAGTGGAGGTACACGGGGGCAAGGGCCAAGGAATGTTGGTGGTCCAGCACAGTCAGTAGAAGGTTCTCGAAGTGGGCGACCTGGTGAGTCCACAGCCAGTTCCATACAGAAACCATTGTGTCCCACCTGCAGGAAGTATCATTGGGGACAATGTAGAGCCAATACATGTTATAACTGTGGACAGACTGGTCATTTTAAACGTGAATGCCCTCAATTGATGCAAGAAGACAAACCTGAACAGAAAGCTGTATCACATGTGGTGGGTCAGCCACAAAGATCTGCTGGAAATGTTGACGAAGGAACCAGTGGAACAAGTTAAAAGGGAGTTACTGGACGACCAAGACAGCAAGGAAAAATCTTTGCTATGACTCAACAAGAAGCTGATGATGCTCCTAATGTGGTTACTGGTACTATTTCTATCTGTAATACTCCTGCTCACGTCTTAATAGATCCTGGTGCTACGCATTCTTTTATTGCTGAAATGTTTGCTAAAAAGGTAAATAGTATAATAGAACAATTACCTGAGGAATTGTCTGTTTACACTCCTATTGGTCATATGTTGATAGCTCGTGAAGTGTATAAAGATTGTATGATAGAATTGGATGGTATGGCCATGACAGCCAATTTAATATCCTTGGACATTCAGGAATTTGATGTGATACTAGGGATTGACTTCTTATCTAAATATCATGCCACTATGGATTGTTTCCAAAAGGAAGTTGTATTTAAAAGATTTGATGGAACTGAGGTTATTTTCAGAGGAGACAGGAAAATTCTTTCCACCTATGTAATATCTGCAATTAAGGCCAGAAAGTTATTGAGCAAGGGTTGTTCAACATACCTTGCTTATGTGATTGATGCACAGGTTAATAAGTTGAAACCAGAAGATATTCCAGTGGTAAATGAGTTCCTGGATGTATTTCCTGAAGAATTACTTGGGTTACCACCTGATAAGGAGATAGAATTCTCCATTGAATTGGTTCCAGGAACTGCACCAATTTCACAGACTCCATACAGAATGGCACCAAAGGAGTTAAAGGAGTTGAAAGTGCAATTGCAAGAATTGATTGATAAGGGATATGTACGACCTAGTGTGTCACCGTGGGGAGCACCGGTGTTGTTCGTGAAGAAAAAGGATGGCACACTTCAATTATGTATTGACTACCGTCAGTTGAATAAGGTAACAGTACGTAATAAGTATCCGTTACCTCGTATTGATGATTTATTTGATCAACTTAAAGGTGCTTCAGTATTCTCCAAGATCGATCTACGATCTGGATATCACCAGGTGAAGATCAAGGGAACGGATATACCGAAAACCACATTTAGAACAAGGTATGGACATTACAAATTTTTAGTAATGCCCTTTGGATTAACAAATGCCCCGGCTGTATTTATGGACCTCATGAACCGTATATTCCATCCATACCTTGATCAATTTGTCGTGGTGTTCATCGATGACATATTAGTATATTCAGAGAATAAGGAAAAGCATGCGGAGCATCTTCGTGTGGTGTTACAGACATTACGTAATGAAAGATTGTATGCCAAATTTAGTAAATGTGAATTTTGGCTTGATCATGTTATGTTCTTAGGACATGTAGTGTCGGCTGAAGGGGTAAGTGTAGACTCGCAGAAAATAGAGGCGATAGTTAATTGGGAAAGACCTACTAACGTCACAGAAGTTCGTAGTTTTCTGGGATTAGCGGGTTATTATCGCCGGTTTGTTGAAGGATTTTCAAAGATAGCATTACCCCTATCAAGCCTAACCAAAAAGGTAGCTAAGTTTGAATGGACAAGTGATTGTGAGCAAAGTTTCCAAAAGCTAAAGGAAAGATTAGTGTCTGCGCCAGTACTAACACTACCTACCCCTGGAGTGGAGTTTGAAGTATATTGTGATGCGTCACGGCAGGGGCTAGGATGTGTACTCATGCAGAAAGGAAAGGTGATTGCCTATGCGTCGAGGCAGCTGAAGAAGCACGAGGGTAACTATCCGACGCATGATCTAGAGTTAGCCGCAGTCGTGTTGGCCTTGAAGATTTGGCGACATTACTTATACGGAGAAAGGTGTCGCATTCTGTCTGATCACAAAAGTTTGAAATATATTTTTGATCAAAAAGAACTAAATTTATGACAAAGAAGATGGATGAAATTAATTAAGGACTATGATTGCTCCATAGAATACCATCCAGGAAAAGCCAATGTGGTGGCCAACGCATTGAGCAGAAAGTCGAGACAAGTCAAAGTTTCAATGAATGCTATCAATGCCGAATTGACAACAGTGCTTAGGCGGTCAAATGCATCCCTATCAGTGGACGCATTAGGAGGTTTATTTGCACACTTCCATCTAAGACCTACTTTGACAGATGAAATTATTAATAAACTGATGGAGGACGCAGTACTTAAGAAAATAGTAGAAGAGGTGAAACTTGAGAAAAGAGAGGATTTTGAAGTCAGGAGTGATGGGACTTTGTTAAATCAAGGAAGATTGTGTGTTCCCAATGACTTATTATTGAAAAACGCCATATTAGAGGAAGCCCATAGTTCTGCCTATGCGATGCACCCCGGTAGTACCAAAATGTACAGAACTTTGAAAGGATACTACTGGTGGCCGGGAATGAAACGAGAAATTGCAGAATGTGTGGCAAAATGCTTAGTATGTCAGCAAGTTAAACCGGAGAGACAACGACCCGGTGGACTCTTGAGACCACTTCCAGTACCTGAATGGAAATGGGAACACATTACAATGGATTTCTTATTCGGACTTCCTAGAACCTCTGGAGGTTATGATGGAATTTGGGTGATAGTTGATAGACTTACTAAAACTGCCAAATTTCTTCCAGTTAAAGCGACTTCTACCTTGGATCAATTGGCTAAATTGTATGTTGATAAAGTAATAAGTCAATATGGAGCACCAGTATCAATTATTTCTGACAGAGATCCAAGGTTTACGTCTAAATTTTGGCCAAGTTTGCAGCATGCGTTAGGGACTAAACTGAAGTTTAGCACAGCCTTCCATCCTCAAACGGATGGGCAATCAGAAAGGACGATTCAAACCTTAGAAGATATGTTGCGTGCATGCGTGTTGCAATTCAAAGGGAGCTGGGATACTCACCTATCTTTAATGGAGTTTGCCTATAATAATAATTATCATTCCAGTATTGGGATGGCACCTTACGTGGCGTTATATGGTAGGCGTTGTAGAACTCCTATATGCTGGGGTGAGGTAGGAGAACGAAAGTTAATAGGGCCAGAATTAGTTCAAGCCACTTCTGAAAATGTGAAACTTATAAGAGAGAAATTGAAAACTGCACAGGATCGACAAAAGAGTTATGCAGATAAAAGGCGTCGAGACTTAGAATTTGAAGTTGGGGATAACGTCTTCCTGAAATTATCTCCTTGGAAGGGAATATTAAGATTTGGAAGGAAAGGAAAACTAAGTCCAAGATACATTGGACCGTATGAGATTCTGGAACGCATAGGGCCTTCAACATATCGTTTAGCATTGCCTACAGAATTGTCCTAAGTACACGATGTGTTCCATGTATCTCTATTGAGGAAGTATATTCCCGATCCCACACATGTTTTAGAAACGCAACCTATTCAAGTGGATGAAGACTTATCCTATGAAGAAGAGCCTGTGCAAATTCTTGACCGCAAAGAACAAGTGTTAAGAACAAAAACAATACCACTTGTGAAGGTATTGTGGAGAAACCATCAAGTCGAAGAAGCAACATGGGAAAGTGAAGAACAAATGAAAATCAAGTACCCTCATCTTTTCTTACCGTCATCCTACTTGAATTTCGAGGACGAAATTCTTAAAAAGGGGGTAAGGAATTGTAAGCACTGATTTGCGTTGCCAAGCATTGGGGTGTAGCCATGCGTTGTGGCTATACGTCTTAAAGGGACAAGTGGCCGAGGGCGAGAGGAAAGTAAAACTTTGACTGAGTATTGACTTAGTCTATGCGTTTGTGGTTAATTCACGGAAGTTGGTGAGCTGAAGTAGTTACCTGCGTTGTTAGATAAGTAGTCCTGATGGGAAAAGAAACACACTTGAACCATGCGTTCAAGTCACTCTGCGTTGAGGACAGTATGGCGTTGAAGTTGATGCGTCGAAGACAAACATGCGTTGGAGGCACTTGTGCTGAAGATAGGATGGTCTGCGCACATCGAAAGTAGAATTTCAAGATGGAAAGGTATGTGGTCAAAATAGGAGGCGTGTGGGGACACCCACTATGCGTTGGAAGAGAAGTTAACTTGAGTGCCGTGTGTTGAGCTGAGAACCCTGCGCTAGTCTGCAGATGAAAGTAAGTTAGCAGCCTAAGTTCTGGTGTATGAGAAGGTTAAGTCGGTAGTATAAATAGCTGTATTAATTAAATGTTTAATCATTTTAAGGACATTTCGAGAGCTTAAGTCGGTTCTATTCTTCAGATAAACTTCAGAAGAAGATTGAGGAAGACGTTCTTGAGGATTTTGAACGAAGTTTGATTCACATCGATGCTTGAAACGAAGCTGGAACAGGGGAATGACCGAAGTTACTTGGTTTGGTTGAGCAGTGACTGATATTCGGAACAGAACGTGAGGAAGAAGCTGAGTTCAGAGCTGAAAATTTAAGGTTAGTAAGTTAACGCAATTCCTAACAACTTTTGTAAAGGATGGTGATGCTGAAATTGAAGTTTTACTATGTGAATCCTTAAGAAATCAGTGATTACAAGACTATCTCGCAATCCGGAACAGCAGGAGGTAATTTCGGAATATCGCGAGAATGAGAAAGAGCTACACCCTGAAATTTTAAGGTAAGCTTTAGAACGTGATTTCCTGTAAGTTTGTAGAAGAGAAGAAACCCTGAATCCGTATGGAAATGTGGCTTTTAATAGGTTAAAGTAAGAACGAGAAGAAAGGAAGGAATTACAGTGCAGAGTGCCGTTGGAAAATCAAGTATCGGCGCGCTGTCTGGAAAGTTGTAGCGAGACGGGTATCGTTGAGACGCAAAGGAACCTTCCGTCTCACAGATCTCGCTAGATAACGCTGAGTATCGCTGCTAAGGTATGTAACGCTGGTGCTGCTCTATAGGGTATCGCTAGTAACAGTATCATTTGGCGGGTAACGCTGAGGTTCTCGTTATAAGACAGTAGAGAAAAGGAAAGGGGATTAGTGTTGATTAACGCAAGGTGTAATTCTTTTGCAGGCCAAGAAGAAATAGGAAAAGTATATAACCCACGTAAAGCCTAGAAAGAGTTGTGAGTGACACTTTTCTTGCTTTGAAACGAAATTTATTGAAAATGTTTAGCTTGATTTTCTTATGAGTTATGACTTCGAGATGAACTATTTTCTTAAAAAGCACGATGTTTGATGATGTTGTTCACAAGGCATGTTTTATATGCTCCTATAAGATATTCAATGGCATGTTTTGAAATATTGTTTATCGTGATATATATATATATATATTGATTTTCATGAAAGATTTTCATATGAACTACTATGTGAAAGAAATTCTGAAACGTTTTAGAGGAGGCTCAGTGCTCAAGGACATGAGAAGGCACGTGAGTTTCCCCGAGACCCAGTACTGAAGGACTCGTAGAACATTACCGGAAGTGATGCAATACATTTATAGACTTTTGCAGCTAAGCTGAGGAAGATGTTTTGAATATATGTGTGAGCAACCGGGGCATTAATATAAAGATTGTAGAATGGAAAGAAGTAATTTAGTTATTATAGCTAAAGATACTGTGGAAGTAAAAATTATATAAATAACGTATAAGAGTAAGAACTATTTTTCATTTTCATCCTATCATACTGCCTAAATTTCGAGGACGAAATTTTTCTAAGGTGAGTGGAATTGTCACACCCTACTTTTTAAGAAACGATGCGTTGAAGAGTCTATGAAGAAAAGAGGTAAAAGACCATGTTGGATGCATGGTCAGGACTAGGTAACGCATGGTAAGGGTGGATGCATGGAAGTAAACCGAGAAGGGAAAGAAGTGAAACGCATAAGCAAGAAAGGAATACAGTTATGTTGTGAAGTGTTGAAAGAGATTTAAGTCTCGGAAAGTGATGCGCACTTTGAGTGTTAACCGCAAGTGTACGGGTCAAGTTATAATATAAGACGGTTAAGTCCGAATATCGTTCCACTGGAGATCCAATTGTGAAGGTTTAAGTTACTTAGCTATTCTAGAGTTGAATCAATTTTATTTGAGGATTGAAATTGAATATTATAAGTTATGGAAAATACAAATCAAATAAGGAAAGTATCAAAGGGAGAAACACAAGAGTCAAAGAGAGTTCTAGGGTAATGAATCCTTGTTTATTTCATCATGCAATATTATAGATTTCATGGAGTTTATTGCAATTCATATGCCTAAGTCTAGAAACTTAATTCCAAGTTATTTTCTCTAAAAAACAACCCTTTCTCATGCAACTCGATTGATTATTAATCTCTTAAAACCAATACAAAATTTAATGGCATTAAAAATAGTCTTTAGCAACTTTTATTGTCAACCTAACTACTCTCGTGATAAATTAACAACAATTCATTGTTATAGACCAAGTTAAACATACAATCTCTCAATCATACATCTAACCTAACATGTGAAGATGGTCAATCCACAAAAATTAAACACAATAACAATGAAAAGCATAATCATTCCAACAAAACCATGAAAGTCTACAAAATCAACATAAATTCATAAACAAATCATCAAAACCCTAAAACTAAAGAGTTTAGCCACTCATAGCTTGAAGCAACATGTTTAAGCAAAATAAACAAAGAAAGAGTGTAAAGAAAGGGAAACTCTACTGAAAAGAGGCTTTTGATTGAGGTAGCACCGTCACGATCTCCTTGGCTCTCACGTCGGAATTCGAAGGGCACCACGACTATCTCGAACACTTTTCCTCTTCCTTGCAACTAACTCACTCTTTGAACTCTCACTTAATTCTCTCCCTTTTGTGCCTCTTTAGGTCTGCAACTTCCTTGCTTTGCTTTGATTTTTCTTGATGATTTGAGCTGCTAGAGACCCCCAAATTTATAGAGTTTGGCCGCCCAAAAATTTTCTAAAAATACAAATTTTTCATTTAAGGAAAGCTGGCGTCGCGGCGCTGTTCTATAGCGCCGCGGTGCTAGGGCTGCATCCAAAAAAGTTTGCTCTCGAGTTTTAGCGCCGCGGCAGCGCCGTCCAAGCGCCGCGACGCTGCGATTCGTTTCAGAAATATTGCTCTCGGGTTTTAGCGCCACGGTAGCGCCGTCTAAGCGCCGCGACGCTGTCATGCGTTCAACACGGATGCGTCGAGGCAGCGCCATCTCCGCGCTGCGATGCTACTATGCGTTGATGTTTCAGCACCGCGGCAACACCGTTTCGGCGCCGCGGCACTATCTCCAAAATTCGCCCTTTTTAATTTTTCAACTCTTTTTCGCCGTATTCTTGCTCGGTTTTGATCTTTTAGTTGTTCCTTCTAATTTTCCTCGTTTTAACCTGAAAATCACTAGCAAACAAGTGAAATCTAATATAAACTCCCTTAATTTGAGAGAATAGAAAGCACTTTTCAAGTGCTTATCAGAAAGATAGAATGCTATAGCAAATGGAGAAACGCATAGACTTATAGCAAGGAATGTTCACAAGTGTTGGAAAAGGTTGTGAAGTAAACATAAAAACTGGTGCATGTGGTGGACGCATGCTAATCTATCTTTAAGAGAAGTAGTTTAAGTGAAAGGAAAAGGTTAAAAGAATAACCTTGGGAGTAATCAAGGAATGTCCAAGGATAGGAAGATGGTCATTGAACGCAGGATGAAGGTGAATGCATCAGGATCAACGCATAGAGGAAAAACTTGAGAAGGAGTTGTTGTTATGGACATAAGGAAGGAGTTGGACGCATGGTGTGATGCGATGAGGTACAAACGCATATTATTGCGCGTTTATCATTAACGCCTAGTGGCATTGTGTAAGCACTGGTTTATAATAGTGCGGCTATGCGTTGAAGGTGATCACGAATGGTTGTGAGTTGAAGTAGTCGTCGCGTTGGCGGGAGAAGAAACGTACTTGGCTTACCATGCGTTGGTAAGGTTGTTATGCGTTGAGCTCCCTATGCGTTGAAGACAGAGTTACCTCTATGCGTCAAATATAGTAGTATAGTTGGCTGAGAGTCAGAAAAGTGAATAGTGAAGCTCAAACCTTAAAGGGAACTCAACGAACGCATGAGGGCTTGTGTTGAATGAATGGTTGCCTATTGGAAAAATGTTGGATGCATAAGATAAGTGTATAAAGGCCAGGTGGCCTTGTATAGATTTGACACCTTATCAGTAGGAGGTGTTAAAGGCATGTTAAGTATTTCGTGCAAGGTGACACTTGGACTAATGCATGGTTAATTAAGCATGCAACGTGACATGTGGCAAACAAGTGGCAAAAGGAGAGAAGAAGTTGGATGGCAAGCTCCCTATAAATAAAACTTTGAGGGAAAAGGAGCGACTGATGACTCTCAAAGAAGAATTCTGGAGAGGAAAAAGAGAAGAAGAAGGCAGCAAGGACGTCCATAGTAGGAGTCTGCGGCCAAGAAAGAAGGTATTTGACAACTTAGCTATTTTATGTAAAGAAGTTGTCTTGCGTTAAAAGGGGTTGGCCTTGCGTTGAGGACAAACATGATGTCCAAGGTGAACGCAGTGTCCAAAGTTAGGTGATGCGTTCAAGTTGGACCTTGCGTCCAAGAGAGGGCGACGCATCCGAAAGAGAAGTAAGAAGAGTCGGGATGCACTTTGCGAAAATAATCAACCTTGCGTTGAAGAGCAGAGGTTGAGGTAGTTATCAACCTTGCGTTGAAGGGCAGGGTTGCGTTCAACCGAGCTGACAGAGGAAAATGGAGCCTTGCGTTCCAGAGGTAGAACGCTGCGTCCAAGAAGCTCGGGAAGAGGAAAGAGAGGAAAGGAAGAGAAATTATTCTTTGGCAAGTACAGGTGAGTAACACCTACGTTTTACAAATATAAAAAATAGTTCTTATTGAATATGATTTTGTGGGTTTCTAATGAATAATGCATGAATTTTCAAATATAAAGCATATGATTATGTTGTTAATGGAGATAAGGGCATGCGTTTATATATACATAAAAAAATATGAGCCAGCTGAGAGCATGCGTTTTACCTGAAAACTTGGCACTTGCTATGAGTTATAAAACACATGGTGATTTATGATATTGGTTCTCATGACTTTTCTGAAAAGCATGATATTATATGATTTCAAAAAATATTTGAAAATAAACTTTATGAAAAGCATGCGGTTTTATATTAAAACTGGAAATTGAACTTAGCATGCTGAACAAGTGAGATTTGGAAACGGTTAATTCATGGGTTATTGATATAATGTTCCAAAATATGTATTGTGTTATATTAAACTTGAAAAGGCACCCGAGGCTCAAGGACTTGGAGAAGGCCAAAGGGTAGCCGTTATATTATAAAGGTACCCAATGTTCAGGGACTCGTAGAAGGCATATGGGTAACCTGGATATAGAAATGGGACCCCAATGCTCAGGGACTCGTAGAAGGCATTGAGGGCAGCCCGAGTTCTAGTACCTATGTGCACATAGAGGTATATACGACGCTGATGTGTTGAGATTACTCCACACAGCTAAGGAAAAATCGACGTTGAGGAGCGTTGAGCATTGCTCCGCCTCAACTAAGGAAAAAATATATTATAAGAATGAGATTTTTGAGTATGTATCCTGAAACGGGCAAGCATGTTTTCACAATGGTATTGGAGTATAGTTTAATATGACTTGAAGTGTTATGTTTTATGCGAGTTTGACCAGTTTTACAGTTAAAATATATTGTTTTCAGAAAACCGTTACTCACTGAGCTATTAGCTCACCCTTTTTAAATGTTTTTCATTTTCAGGTAGCATGACAGTTCCCGTTTCCGATCGAAGTCGAGGTTTGTCAAGAGCATGTAGATGGTGGGGTTGACAGTGGGTTACGTGACAGGGTAGTCGGTAACTGCTGTCTTCACATCTCTTTTCTGGTTATGGAGGATAATCCAGGAGGGGGTGTGACACACCTCCCACCCCAAACTTAGAATCATGCATTTTCCTCAATGCATAAGAACATCAACCAAAGAAAGAGCAAGCTTGGGAGCAAGCGGGAAACCACCAAACAGGCTTGGTGTAAGGAGTACTTTATGTGATAAACCAAGATCCTGAGAGATAAGACATATGAGTGACTCCAAGATTTATTGAAAAGAAAATAAAAAGAAAAAAAGCAAACTAAATAAAGCAATAAAATTGGGTTGCCTCCCAACAAGCGCTTGGTTTAACGTCTTTTAGCTAGACGGGGCTCATGAGTCACGGTGGATCCCAAGTGGTTTCTTCCTTTCATGCTTTGGACTCCCTACAACTTTTAGTATTCGCCCACACTGACACTCACAAACATATTCATTAGCATTTAGTGAGTTAGTCAACAAATCATTATCAAGTTGGACATCATCTTTTCTAATGTAGTCAAGAATCATTAAGGAGTCATTATTCTTAGATTTTACCGGACTCACCACTTCATTTTTAACATGTTTCTCCATGATTTGTTCATAATTCATGATAGGTTTGGGAGGCATGCAAAAAGAACTAGGAGAATTATCACAACTAGAAACATGCTTCATAGGATTTTCTACTTTAACATCAAGCATGCCATTAGTCTTACCATTTAAAGAAGGCTTATCATGCATAGAGTTTTTACTAGAAGAGAGAGGCGATGTTATCTTTATGCTTGGCTCATGATGCTCATACCTTTCTACATTCGGATGCTTAAGGGTTTTATAAATGTCGAATGTTACCTCCTCATCGTTAAGGCAGAATGTCACACCCCCTCCCGGAGTATCCTCCATAACCCGAAAGAAGATGTGAAGTCAGTAACCTTGACTTCTCTGTAAGGTTCACTGACCAACCATTTCTTTAAAGTAAAGACGGCCCAGACGAGGTTCTTGCTTAGGCATAGCATCCCGAACTCGCTTGCTACCTGGAAAATTAGAAAACATGGGAAGACGTGAGCTAAAGCCCCGTGAGTGACAAGTTTTGTAAAACTATCTTTTATTCGATAACAGACATGTTACAGTAATACGCATTAAAATAAGGATTTAACACGTTAATTCAATAGAAACAGATTTCCACAAATCTTTGTCAATCACGTAAATCCGTTCTAAATCCATAGAATCGTTTTCTAGAATAATTAAATAGAAAACCGTTTGATTTTTCAATCTTTTCCCTTAGTTGAGGCGGAGCAAAGCTCAACGCTCTCAACGTCGAAAACATCCTTAGTTGGGGTGGAGCAAGGCTCAACACATCCAACATCGAAATCATCCCTGGCTTCAAGCAGAGCAAGCTCGATGCACTAGCCAGTTTAACCTCTATGTGCACATAGGAATATGACGGGTTGCCCATGTACCTTCTCATGTCCTTGAGTACTGGGTCCCGGGGAAACTCACGAGCCTTCTCAAGGAGATGAGCACTGAGCCTCCTCTTAAACATTTTATCAATCAGTTTGAATAAATCATTCACATAAAACCTTTCATAGAAAACAGGAAGTTTCTTGATAAACCGTTTCTTACAACATGCCTTTCCATATAATAAACAATCCGATAAAACATGCTTTTTAAACATTAAGATCAAACATCATGCGTTTCATGAGATCAATTATCACAAAACCATATCACATAAAAATATTTTCAACAAAGTTCAGTTTTGAAAGAAGAAGAGTCACTCACTATTTGTTAAGATATTTCCTCTTTTCCTTCTAATCCTTGTCTTCCCGAGCTCCTTGAACGCAAGGGTTTGGGCTTCTAACCCGCAAACTATCTCTGGTAACCAGTTGGACGCAACCCTGTGATAAGCACTTGAAAAGTGCTTTATATTCTCTCAAATTAAGGGAGTTTTATGTTAAATTTCACTTGTTTGCTAGTGATTTTCAGGTTAAAACGAGGAAAATTAGAAGAAACAACTAAAAGATCAAAACTGAGCAAGAATACGGCGAAAAATAGCTGAAAAACTCAAAAGAACAAATTTTGGGGTAGCGATGCGGCCCTGAGACGGCGCTGCCGCGGCGCTGAAGCATAAACGCATCCTTGTTGAACGCATGACAGCATCGCGGCGCTGAGACGGCGCTGCCGTGGCGCTGAAGCATAAACGCAACAGTCTGGACGCATAATAGCGACGCGGTGCTAAGGAGCGCTGCCGCGGCGCTGAAGCATAAATGCATCAACATGGACGCAAAGTAGCATCGCGGCACTGAGATGGCGCTGCCTCGACGCATCCTTGGTGAACGCATGACAGCGTCGCAGCGCTAAGACGACGCTGCCGCGGCGCTAAAATCCAAGAGCAACTTATTTTTGGTCGCAACCCTAGCACCGCGGTGCTATGGGACAGCGCCGCGGCGCCAACGTTACTTAAACGAAAATTTTGTATTTTAGGTTAAATTTTTGGCGGCCAAACTCTATAAATTTGGGGGTTTCCAGCAGCCAAAGGAGGGAGAAAAAAATCAAGAAAAGCAAGAAAGTTGCAGACCTAAAAAGAGATACAAAAAGGAGAGAATTAAGCGAGAATTCAAAGAGTGAGTTAGTTGCAAGGAAGAGGAAAAGAGTTCGAGATAGTCTTGGTGCCCTTCGAAGTCCGACGTGAGAGCCAAGGAGTTCGTGACGATGCTGCCTCAATCAAGAATCTCTTTTCAGTAGAGTTTCCCTGTTCTTTACACTCTTTCTTTGATTATTTTTGCTCAAAACATGTTGCTTCAAGCTATGAGTGGCTAAACTCTTTAGTTTTAGGGTTTTGATGAATTGTTTATGAATTCATGTTAATTTTGTAGACTCATGGTTTTGTTTAAATAATTATGCTTTTCATTGTTATTGTGTTTAATTCTTGAGGATTGGCCATCTTCACATGTTAGGTTAGATGTATGATTGAGAGATTATATGTTTAATTTGATCTATAACAATGAATTGTTGTTAATCTATCACGAGAGTAGTTAGGTTGACAATGAAAGTTGCTAAAGACTAGTTTTAATGCCATGTAATTTTGTATTGGTTTTAAGAGATTAATAATCAATCGAGTTGCATGAGAAAGAGTTGTCTTTGAGAGAAAACAACTTGGAATTAAGTTTCTAGACTTAGGCATAAGAATTACAATAAAATCCATGAAATCTATAATTTTGCATGATGAAATAAACAAGGATTCATTACCCTAGAACTCTCTTTGACTCTTGCGTTTCTCCCTTTGATACTTTCTTTGCTTGATTTTTATTTCTCCCTAACTCATAAAATTGAATTTCGATCTTCAAATAAAATTGATTCAATTCTAGAATAGCTAAGTAATTTAAACCTTCCCAATTGGATCTCCAGTGGAACGATGATAACTTGTAGAAATACAAGTTATTATAGCCTTTTTCATAGATAAATAGAGTTTAAATAGAGAAACATGCGGTAGTTAATGATAAATTCCATTAATAAATCTTCCTTTGCGTTATACTCTTGAATTTTGATGAAGATATCGATTTTACCACTTGTTAAGCCTAAAACGCATGTTTTAACGCAGGAATGCAGAAAATGCGCTGATGACTTATTAACGCAGGACGACACGCTAGCAATCTGTTCTTTATGGACGCATAATCTGAACGGAACGCAAACAACCTGACAACGCGTTAACAACAACTCAACGCACAACTACGCGTTTGCAATCTATGACGCGTTGACATAGGCCAAACTATGCATGGACGCGTAGACAACCGTAACGGCAAGGTGCTGAGAATCAGATCGGAATCTTGAGAGCTTGACGGATGATTGACAGACATGATTTGCGGCTTGAGTGGTGGATCTTAATTAGCCCGACAATCACGCAATCAGGCGAGATGGACGCAGTATCAATCTCGCCACCAATCAAGCAGATCTGCCAACTGCGATTTCAGCATCTATATAAGGGCAGCTCTGCGAGAGGGGAAGGTTGTTGATTCTCGGAAGGACTCCATAAGTGACAGCAGAGTTCTCTCAGACTTCAGCCAGAGACAAATAGCTCGAGAGAGAAGAGTCTTCCTTTCCGCCGCACCACTTCACAGCAAATCATCACGCTTCCATTCGGGCGACTCAAGACATTGACGCCTTACCCTGCTTTCTTTCTTACCGTTCTTGCTTGAATTTTAGATCTGTATCAAGGAATTGAACTTATCAAAATTTGTATCTCATTTTCATCAATACAATTATCTTCCATGTCTATTCACTTTTCTCATCTGTCCACTTTATACTTTCAAGCCATGAGTAACTAATCACTCGAGGGTCTAGGGTTGCGTTAGCATCTAACTAGGGACCGCAGTGTAACTATTTTATCTTGTCAATTGCGAGCTTAATCCGATGCTTATATCCATCTGACAAATCAATATAAGTAGTAATAATCAGACTGCTCGAGAGGGTAAGTGATTGTGGAACTCAATTGACAAGGGCCAAGTAGTGTTACCTGTCTACGGGGACAACCTTGGTTCTTAACACTCTCCTATGCGTTATAGACATATAACGCATAGCGGCTGACAACCGGGAGAAGAGTCGCAAGTATGAATAGAGTACTACTGTGCGTTTCCGATGTTAGATGTTAATCAACCCGAACCCTTTTCTTTATCCATTCATACACATCTTAGCTGAACTTGCTGTGTCGCATGCTTTCCATATTCCACAACTGTTTGTCTAGTGTACAAACATCTGCTTTCTTTAGATTAAAAACACAAATTCAAACAATTGTTGGTTACCTCTGTAACGCATGCAATCCAATTAAAACCAAATCAATATAATCCCTGTGTTCGACCTCGGACTCACCGAGAACACCTATTACTTTACTTATACTTGGGTAGAGGAATAGGAAAACTTGACAAGACCAACGCATAATAATAGAAAGCATTGCATGATTAAAACATGACATGTTAAACGCATAGCCATATATTTTAGCACTTTGCGTTAGGTTGTTTTACACATAAAAATACCCATAACAAACGATACTCGGACTTAACCGTTTTATATTATAACTTGACCCGTACACTTGCGGTTAACACTAAAAGTGAACATCACCCTGCCTTTAAACGCAAGGTGCAAACTAACTCTTCTTATTCTTCCGGATGCGTCGTCCTTCCTTAGACACAAGGTCTAACTTGAACGCATCGTAGTGTTCACCTTAAATGTTGAATTCGTGTAAAACGCAAGGCTCACCCTTCTCGACGCAAGCCAACTTCTTAACACTAGATGACTTTAGGTGTCAAGGTTGTCTTCCTCTTTGGCCGCAGGCTTCCTCTTACAGACGCAAGGTTTTCTTCTTTCAGTTCTCTTTCTTTCTTTCTCAAGAATTATTATCACCGAATCATCAGTCATTACTTTTTCCTCAAAGTCCTATTTATAGAGTACTTGTCATTCTACCTCTCCTCTTTTGCTGCCACTTGTTTGCCACATGTCATGTTGCATGCTTAATTAATCATGCATTAGTCCAAGTGTCACTTTGCATGAAATGTTTATCATGCTTTCTAACACCTCCTGCTTAATGAGGTGTCCCAATCATGTGTAACCACCTGGCATATAGGCTTACTTTATGCGTCCGTTATGTTCCAATATACAACTACCCAATCATTCCTGTGTTTCTATGCGTTTATGGACCCTTCTTCCAGATTTAACTTCTTTACTCCCTTATACCATTCTCAGCTTTACTACCTTTATTTCCATTTCTCTACCACATTCAATTAGGTATACAAGTCTTAAACGCATGTTACTATGTGTTTCAGCTTACCATAAAATATCATACATCAATCTTAATCGCATACTATATGCGTTCAACTTTCTTTTCTTATATTCATTCACAGCTACAAATCCCTCTTTTGTACAATTACACCCTTCTGACCATGTGGTTTGCCCTTGACTACCATATCCATCTCTAGTTCTTCCCCTATGCGTTTGTCCTATCCTTTTGCATTCACCTTTACTACATCCTGCGTCCATGTCCGTCTTCCTGTAAGGTTCCTTGATTATCCCTCCATGCGTTCTTGGGTTATATCCCAAGGTTATTCCTTTAACCATTTCCTTCCTAAATTCCTTCCTATGCGTTTACCCGAGATCGAAGTTGTATTACCATTTATCATGAAGTTAAACTCTTCAGCGTATAACCTTAATAACCAATGGTAGCCACCTTCAACTCATAAGCCCCTCGACGCATAGCTAATAGCCGTCTTTAACACGTGAACCCCTCAGCGCATAGCTGATAACCTTCTCAACTCATAGCAAGACTTCTTACCAACACTATTCCACACTCTGCTATTTCACTTTTCACTCATGGCCATTAGTAAATATTTCCTTTTAACTTCCTCTACATCGTTGTACCTCCAGGATGTGTAACGTAAACCAAGTTATAATTCTTTTATTCCACCTTTTAGATTTCGAGATTACTCTACTACATATCCAACGCCTGAACTCAGTTTCCTTTTTGTTAGCTCATAAGACCATTTCTAAGTAAGGTTGTTCCCAATTATTAACTATTAAGAATTTCAGTTTCCTCAACGCGTCGCTTTGCCATCGCATAGCAATTCTTCAACGCATAGAAATTTCCCAATGTAATAACCTTCAACGCTTAACGGCCTCTTCCGCACATGCTATACCATATTCAGGGACACCTTGATTAGCCCAATGAACCTTCATAGCACATAGCAAACTCCCAACGCCTAGCCGTTGCTCATCGCATAGTTTTTCAATCCATCGCTAATCTTCAGCGCAAAGTACTTTTCCCACGCGATGGTTCTACTCCATTTTACATCATCGACGCATGGTACTTCACCTCATTTAACTTGCCATCATTAACATTTAATCTCATAACTTGGTAACTCAATATTAACTATTACATGCGTTATAACTTATCCATCTATGCGTCAGCCTGATTTCCAGAATTATGTCTACTTTTTTCTTAATACCATTCATTTCAACGCACAGAATTTATTGACCATAATTTAGTAATTACACAATCTTAACTTCTCGTTTAAACATTCCGCTAATCCACACTCTTTATCCTTTTATCCTTACCAATTATATAAATACTTAGGTTTTCAGGGACAGGGTATTACACGGAATGTGAACTTTTCATCTTGCACATCGATGAGGGCCCTTCCAGTGGCCAAGAATGGTCTCCCAAGGATTATGGGGACTTTGGCATCTTCCTCCATGTCTAATATCACAAAGTCTGCCGGGAAGATAAACTTGTCTACCTTGACCAAGATGTCCTCCACAATGTTGTAGGGATGAACAAATGATTGATCGACCAAAAGCAAAGATATGGTAGTTGGTTGCACCTCTACACCATTTAGCTTCCTAAACATGGATAAAGGCACCAAGATCATAAAGAGCTTTAGTAACATTTAAAGAACCAATAGTGCAAGGTATAGTAAAACTCCCTGGATCTTTCAACTTTTGTGGTAGCTTCGTTTGCAGCACAGCACTGCATTCTTAAGTCATGCTAATCATCTCATATTGCCCAAACTTTTTCGTTTTAGACAAGACATCTTTAAAAAATTTAGCATACTTGGGCATTTGCTTTAGAGCCTCAGCAAACGGGATGTTAATGTGAAGCTTTTTGAACAACTCTAGAAATTTAGCAAATTGGGAGTCTCTTTCTTTCCTTTTAAAATGTTGAGGATATGGCAAAGTATTAGGTACAAAAGGTAGAGGGTTAGATGACTTACTTGAAGATGTTGACTCTTTTACCTTTACCTCTTTTTCTAAGACCTCCTTTGGTTCATCTTCTAAGATAGGCTCTTGGATAGTCTCATTTACCTCTTGCTCATCATCCTCATCATTGATCAAGGAAGTGGATAACTTTTTCCCACTCCTCAAAATCACGGCCTTGCACTCCTCCTTGGTGTTTCTCTCAGGGCAACTAGGCAACTTACCCTTTTGCATCGTTTGAAGAGAAGTGGCCATTTGACTAAGTTGCACCTCCAAGTTTTTAATTGTCTTACCTTGGCTTTGAACGGTGCTTGCAATAGCTTGGACCGAATTCTCCAATGTGGTTGTCCTTGATCTTGACTCTTTGACAAAGTCAAGCATTATGTCCTCTAAAGATGATGTCTTTGCATTCCCCAGTCCATTGAATCCTTGAGGTGCTTGCAACACATTCTTGTTGTTAGTATATGAGAAGTTCTCATGATTCCTCAAGTTGGGATTATAGTGAGTCGGGAGTTGTTGTTGACCTCGGTATTGTCCTCTATCTACATAATTGGCCACTTCTAACTCACTAAGCTCTTGTTGATTTGCCATGGCCGCAAAGGAAGCTATTGATGGTGGACTTGCTTGGGCTTGGCCTCCTTGAGACAATTTAGATAAAGCATTAGTGAGAGAAGCCAATTGAGCTTTTAGAGAACTTACCTCGTCCATCTCATATCGTCCGGTGGCTTTTGGGATGATTGTTGTGTTTATTTTATTAAACTTCTTATTATGTGTTTAAAATATTATGCATTTAACATGCTTAATACTATGCATTACTAATCTTTCAAGTTTTCCTATCCTTCACCCAAGTATAAGCAAAGAATGAGGTTTTCTCGGTGAGTCCGAGGTCGAACACAGGGACTATGCAGATTCTATAATTAATTGAATTATTTGAGTCATGCGTTTAAAGAAGGTGATGAGAAGTGGTGCGTTTAGCTAACTAGAAAGCAGTAAACCTAAGCTAAAGTGGTTTGATGGAGAGGTATGTGACACAACAAAAGCAGCTAATTGAATTATATGAATGGTAAGACGCAGGGCTGGGGTTGGTTATCATCTAAAGTCGGAAACTCATAGTTGGGTCTATTTCATACCATCGACTCTTCTCCCGGTTGTCAGCCGCTAAGCGTTATATGTCTATAACGCATAGGAGAGTGTTAAGTACTAAGGTTATTCCTATGTTTAGGTAACACTTCTTAGCCTTGTTAACTGAGTTCCACAATCACTCACTCTCCCGAGCAGTCTGATTATTACTACTTATATCAATTAGCTAGATGGGCATAAGCATTTGATTAAAAATACATTTGACAAGATGAAATAGTCTTCTACGGTTCTTTATTTAGATGATAACGCAACCCGTGACCCTTGAGAAAGTTAGTTACTCATGGACGATAAAAAGCAAATGGAAAGTGATAACTTGTAGAAATACAAGTTATTATATGTCTTGTTCCTAGAAAAATAGAGTTTAAATAGAGAATCATGCGGTAGTTGATGTTAAATTCTATTGGTAAATCTCTCTATGTGTTATACTCTTGTAAATTGATGAAGATAATTATTTTATAGCTTTTTGAGCCTAAAACGCATGCTTTGACGTAGGAACGCAAGCAACTTGTGGATGCGTTGGCAACTTCTTAACACAGGACTATGCGTTAGCAACCCATGGATGCGTTGACATAACTTGAACGCATGAACCCAAAGTTATCCGTGGACGCATATCAAGAAGGCAGCAGAGAATCAAATAAGAATCTTGAGAGATTGTCGAAAGATTGACATGCATGATTTGCGGCTAAAGTGGTAGATCTAAATTGAACCGAGAATTACACAATTAGGCGAGATAGATGCAAAACATCAATTGCGCCTCCAATCACGCAGATTTGCCGCTGATTACGAACGCAACCTCTATAAAAGAGCAGACCTGCAAGCTGAAAAAGTGTTGTTGATTCTCGAAAGAATTCCTAAGTGACAGTAGAGTTCTCTCCAGAAGACAACTGGAGACGAACAGCTCGAGAGAGAAGAGTCTTCCCTCTGCCTGACCACTTCACAGCAAAACTTCACGCTTCCATTCTGGCGACTCAAGACATTGAAACGCCGTCCTGCTTTCTATCTTTTTCTAGCTTTGATTTTAGATTTGTTATCAAAACATTGTACTGTCTAAAATTGTATTTCGTTCATTAATCTACAATTCTTCCATGTCTATCTATTTCTCTAGACTTTCCGCTTATTACTTTGAATCCATGAGTTAATCTTTCAAAGGTCACGGGTTGCGTTAGCATCTAAATAAGAACCATAGTGTAACTATTGCATCTTGTCAATTGTAATCTTAATCTGATGCTTATGTCCATCTAGCTAATCGATATAAGTAGTAATAATCAGATTGCTCGAGAGAGTACGTGATTGTGGATCTCAATTAACAAGGCTAAGAAGTGTTACCTAGACATAGGAATAACCTTGGTACTTAACACTCTCCTATGCGGTATAGTCATATAACGCATAGCGGCTGACAATCGGGAGAAGAGTCGCAAGTATGAATAGACTATCACTATGCATTTCTAATTTAAAGTGTTAACCAACCCGAACCCTGTTTTTATCCATTCATTTAATCCATTTAGCTGACTTTGTTGTGTCGCATACATTTCCATCACCCACATTAGCTTAGGTTTATTGCTTTCTAATTAGTTAGACGCATCACTTCTCATCACCTTTTGTAAACGCATGACTCAAATAATCCAATTAATTATAGAATCTGCATAGTCCCTGTGTTCGACCTCGGACTCACCGAGAAAACCTCATTCTTTGCTTATACTTGGGTAAAGGATAGGAAAACTTGACAGATCACTAACGCATAATATTAAGCATGTTAAACGCATAATATGTTGAACGCATGATAGTAAGCTTAATAATAGATAAACGCAACAACAAGTTTTGGCGCCGTTGCGGGGGACTTTAGATCTGTCGCAACAAGTTTTTGGCACAGTTGCTGGGGATTTTTGTATTGATTCATTTTTTTTTTTTTTGGATTATTTTTGTTGTAGGAATTCCTTAGTCAAGGGAGTATTGTGAGTTTCTCTTCTGCCAGAAGCTCCTAACAGTATCTGAGTGATGGGAGCAATCCCACACTTGATATTGACCTTGAGATTGAGAGGACCTTCAGACGAAGGACAAGGCAGAATCGAAGAAGGACCAATCGTAGCTTGGACCTGATCCGAACGGCTCGTGAGGAATTGTCTGCATAAGCAGGAGGATTATTGGATATGACCTACTCGCATGCCGAAGATATTCTCGACAGAATTTCGTGGAATACTAATGAGTGGGTAGACGACGGATATGAATTTTGCTCCACCAATAGAAGGTGAACGCAAGCTGGAATGCTTGAAGCTGACGTTGCCACCAATCTCTCAGCGCAGATGATAACCATTACATCTTTGCTGAAGACGATAGCCTTGAATACTCAAGGTGGATCAGTTGTTGCAATGAACGCAGTGAATTCGACAGCGTCTGTAAATTGCGTACAGTGTGGTGCGGGGCACTTGTATGACATGTGTCCCTACAACCTCCAGTCAGTCTGCGATGTTCAAAACAACCCCTACGGTGAGATGTACAATCCGGGTTGGAGGAACCACCTTAACTTCGGATGGGGTGGAAATCAACAACAAACGCAGGGGGCTAAGCAGCAGCCACAGAGAGGCAACCCTCCTAGTTTCAACTAAGGGAATCAAGGCCAGTATCATCAGTTTCAGAGGGATCCGCAAGCGGACGCATCATCCTCATCGTCTTCCATTGAATCTCTTGTACGAGAATTCATTGATAAAAATGAAGCGAGGCTCCAGAATCAAGCCATTGCAATTAGGAATTTAGAAGTTCAATTGGGTCAAATTGCAGATGAGCTTAAGAATGGAACACAAGGAGCATTGCTAAGTACAAATGAAGTTCCAAGAAGGAACTTAAAAGAACAATGTCAAGATATGACATTGATACGTGGGAAAATTAATCCCACGGTAACGCAAGATCAGAGGACACAAGGAAACTTGCAGCCTCTAGACGCTCCAACAACTAGTCAATTGATGGAGAGTACTATACATAATGTCAATCAACCATCATCTTCCACCGAATCAGAAGAGGAAAACAGAGAGAGAAGAGAAAAGCAACGCAGGCAGAACCTGCATCTGTATATAAAGATACCACTCCTGGACGCGTTATGATTGACGTCCAAGAAGGAATATCAACGAACCGCGTGGGTGATCAACAGGTAAAATTTAATGTGGTTAACGCATTGAAAGATCCTGATCACTTCCAATCTTGTTAGATAATCGCAAATACCAATGAGAAGACGAGACCTACGAATGCAGTGTTGAAAAATGAACTCCTCAAAGAAAATGAAGATGGTGAAGGGGAAGAAATCAAATTACTCTTTGATCGTATATTTGAGCAACAGATCCACGACAAAGATCGAGTCGTTATTAAAAGAGCCTTCAACGCATGAGCTAAAAATCAGACCAATGCATCCCAAGTACGCGCACTTGAGGGAGATCATACTGCAATTCATTGTCTCCTCTACATTGAACCCTGAACGCGATAAAGGCTCCAATGACCCACACAAGCATAACTGAGCTTGCGTTGAAAGGTCCATACATTGTTGAACGCCTAATTTTCCAGGGATGCTTTCTTTTACTCGTGCTTTCTTTCTTTTATTCGTACTTTGTTTTTAGTATTTATCTTTCTTTCTTTGAATTCAGTTTTAGGAGTAGTGTAAATTTAATAAGCATGAATTTATGCGTCGAGCTTCCATGCAAATTATTTGATTTCACCGCATACTATGTCATTTGTGCATGCGTTCATCGATAAATGATCTCTGTGTTTATCAAGTTAAGATTAGGGGTGCGTGATAACTTGTAGAAATACAAGTTATTGTAGTCACTATTTGATTTAATTAGAGTAACTTTGGAGCTAAACGCATGATTTTGGTAGTTAAATGATGAAAAATGTATCACCATGCGTTGGCACTACTTATAAAGGAAAATACCTGAAAAACGATGAGCTTTTCTGTTCCTGACGCAGGGTTAAGAAGAAAAGAAGCGCGAAGCATGAAGAAACGAAGCTGCTGCAAGAACAAGTGGAAACCTGGGTTGAGCCTAGGCGTTGAGACCATGCGTTGAGAAAAAGTAGATACAGACGCATGGCCAAAAGTTGTCATATCAATATGCAAAAGGATAACACGCTATCAGAATATGGCAGAACAAATGGGCCGACGACGTAAAATGTCTGTGCAGCAGGGCATGGAATTTAATGTAAAGGTGTCAGATCATCATGAGTTTCAACTTTTCGACGCCTATAAATAGCCCAAAGCTTCCCCATTGAAAAGAGAGAGAGATCAGTTCAAGAGGCGAAAGCTCTACACTTTTTCTCCTTCACCATAACCAGCCTCCATTTCGAGCTCTTCTGAGAGAAGGATTCTGAGCATCACCAGAGTCATCTCCCAGTGAGTGAGAATCTCCACCCTATGGAATATATGTATTAGATAACAACCATCTCAAGCCTCCATGAAGCAAGACATTGCCAGTGGCGGCTTGACGCTCTTCATCTCTATTTTATTTCCATTTCTCCCCTTCTTGCTTATATCTTGTTAATGACATTCGAGAGAATGATTTATTTCATTAATATAAGTTTGATTGACTATCATCTTCCATCCATTTCCATATTAAATACTTTACACCATGTTATATAAATGCTAAATGAGTTAAATGTTAAAAGCTAGTTTTTCTTGAGCAATTCTGAGTATGTTACATCCTGGTTAATGCATATTTTTAGCTTGCATAACGTTGTCTGACAAACAAACGTAGTAAGCATGACTGTCGAGCTTGAGAGAGTGGATAGTTAATCTTTAGCATTAATTAAGACTAGATGAGTTGCAGAGATGTAGTTCATCTTTTGCCAAAACAAACTTACCATTGATAAGCACTTGAAAAGTGGTTTATATTCTCTCAAATTAAGGGAGTTTTATATTAGATTTCACTTGTTTGCTAGTGATTTTCAGGTTAAAAAGAGGAAAATTAGAAGAAACGACTAAAAGATCAAAACCGAGCAAAAATATGGCGAAAAAGAGCTGAAAAACGCATCCTTGTTGAACGCAGGGCAGCGCCGTGGCGCTAAGACAGCACTGCCGCGGCGCTGAAGCAGAAAAGCATCAGCATGGACGCAGAGTAGCATCGCGGCGCCGAGAAGGCGCTGCCTCGACGCATCCTTGGTGAATGCAAGACAGTGTCGCGCCGCGGCGCTAAAACCCGAGAGCAACTTATTTTTGGTCGCAACCCTAGCGCCGCGGCGCCAGCGTTAATTAAACGAAAAGTTTGTATTTTAGGTTAAATTTTTGGCGGCCAAACTCTATAAATTGAGGGGTTTTCAGCAGTCCAGGGGGGAGAAAAAGATCAAGAAGATCAAGAAAGTTGCAGAACAAAAGAACGATCCGAAAAGGTGAGAATTAAGCTCGAGTTCCAAGAGTGAGTTAGTCGCAAGGAAGAGGAAAAGAGTTCGAGATAGTTTTGGTGCCCTTCGAAGTCCGACGCGAGAGCCAAGGAGTTCGTGACGGTGCTGCCTCAATCAAGAACCTCTTTTCAGTAGAGTTTCCCTATTCTTTACACTCTTTCTTTGATTCTTTTTGATCAATATGTTGCTTTACGCTATGAGTGGCTAAACTCTTTGGTTTTAGGGTTTTTGATGAATTGTTTGTAAACTCATGATAATTTTATAAACTCATGGTTTTGTTCAAATAAATATGCTTTTCATTGTTATTGTGTTTAATTCTTGAAGATTGGCCACCTTCACATGTTAGGTTAAATGTATGATCGAGAGATTATATATTTAATTTGATCTATAACGATGAATCGTTGTTAATCTATCACGAGAGTAGTTAGGTTTACAATGAAAGTTGCTAAAGACTAGTTTTAATGCCATGTAATTTTGTATTGGTTTTAAAAGATTAACTATCAATCAAGTTGCCTGAGAAAGAGTTGTCTTTGAGAGAAGATAACTTGGAGTAAAGTTTCTAGACTTAGGCATAAGAATTAAATCCATGAAATCTATAATTTTGCATGATGAAACAAACAAGGATTTGAAACCCTAGAACTCTCTTTGAACTCTTGCAATTCTCCCTTTGATATTTTCTTGCTTGATTTTTCTTTTTCCCAAAAACAAAAATTTGAATTCCAATCCTCAAATAAAATTGATTCAATTCTAGAATAGCTAAATAACTTAAACCTTCCCAATTGGATCTCTAGTGGAAATGATACTCGGACTTAACCGTTTTATATTATAACTTGACCCGTACACTTGCGGTTAATACACAAAAGTGCCACATCAAGTTTTTGGCGCCGTTGCCAGGGATCCAAAGAACGGTTTTTGTTATTTAATATTCATAAGAATTGATAGATCTTAATTTGAGGTGTATATTAGTTGATTGTTTAATTGTTTTTATTTTTTTTTATTTTTATTCTTCTATTTGATTGTTTATTTATTTGGTTTATTTTATATAATTGTTTTTATTTTATTTTATTTATTTTTGATAGTCTATGCCTCGAGATAATACTAACCTCCTCCCTTTTGATCCCGAGATTGAAAGGACGTGTAGAAGAAATCTAAGAGCTCAACTTAATCAAACTACGGAGATGGCGGAGGAGATACCTAAGGCAATTAGAGACTACTTTCAACCGACATTACCGACAAGTCAACCCGGAATTATGAATGTGCCTATTAATGTCAACAATTTTGAGTTGAAACCGGGGTTGATCCAAATGGTTAGAGAGCTAGCCTTTAGAGGAAGAACTAATGAAGATCCTCACAAGCACTTACGATCCTTCTTGGAGATATGCGGGACAGTAAAGATGAATGGTGTTTCTAACGATGTTATTAAACTAAGACTTTTTCCTTTCTCTTTACAGGACCGTGCTAAGGATTGGTTGGAAACCATACCTCCGGATAGTATTACAACAAGGGAGATCTTAGCTCAAGCCTTCTTGAACAAATATTTTCCACCGGCTAAATCTCAAAGACTAAGGACGGAGATTGGAACATTCCGCCAACTTGAGGATGAACAATTATATGAGGCTTGGGAAAGGTATAAGGATCTCTTGAGAAGATGTCCTCAACATGGGTACCCGGATTGGTTGCAAATTCAACTCTTCTACAATGGATTAGCAAGCTCCACCAAATCCATCTTAGATGCAACCGCCGGAGGGTCAATTTTTTCGAAGAATGCTCAAGAAGCCTATACTATACTAGAAGACTTGGCCAATACATCCTACAATTGGCCATGTGAACGGTCTTCTTCAAACATCCCAAGAGCCGCCAGATTATATGAAGTGGATGAGGTAAATTCTCTCAAAGCTCAAATGGCTTCCCTTACTAATGCTCTTTCTAAATTAACTGCAGGAGGCCAAGCTCAAACAAATCCACCATCTATAGCTTCTCTTGCCGCGTTGGCATCGGAGATGGGCGTTCAAGGAGATAATGAGACGGTTAACTATGTTGATAGAGGACATTATAGGAGTCACCAACATCAACAACTTTCAACTCACTACCATCCTAGCTTGAGGAACCATGAAAATTTTTCTTATGCTAACAAAAGGAATGTTTTGCAAGGTTCTTCTGATTTATCCAATGTAGGTCCATCCCACACAAAAAAGAAGTCCAACTTAGAAGACTTAATGATAGAGTTCATAAAAGAATCAAGAGGAAGGACAACCGCATTGGAAAGCACAGTACAAAGTCATGGTAAGGCCATTCAAAACATCGAGGTACAAATAAGCCAAATCGCCACTTCCCTTCAAACAATGCAAAAGGGAAAATTTCCTAGTTGTCCCGAGATAAATCCAAAAGAGAAGTGCAAGGCCATGACTTTGAGGAGTGGGAAAAAGCTGTCCACTCCTTTGATCATTGATGAGGATGAAGAGCAAGAGGTAGATGGCATCATTCAAGAGCCAATTCTAGAAGATGAACCAAAGATCCTAGAAAAGGAGGTAAAGGTAAAAGAGTCCACATCTTCAAGTAAGTCATCTAACCCTCTACCTTTTGTACCTAATACTATGCCATATCCTCAACGTTTTAAAAAGAAAGAAATAGACTCGCAATTTGCTAAATTTCTTGAGTTATTTAAAAAGTTGCACATTAACATTCCATTTGCTGAGGCTTTAGAGCAAATGCCCAACTATGCTAAATTCATGAAAGATGTCTTGTCTAAAAAGAAAAAGTTTGGGCAATATGAGATGATTAGCATGACAGAGGAATGCAGTGCAGTGCTACAAAAGAAGCTACCACAAAAATTGAAAGATCCAGGGAGTTTTACTATACCTTGCACTATTGGTTCTTTAAATGTTACTAGAGCTCTTTGTGATCTGGGTGCTTCTATTAATTTAATGCCTTTATCTGTCTAAAGAAAACTCAACATTGGAGAGGTGCAACCTACCACCATCACCCTGCAACTTGCTGATAGATCATTAGCTTATCCTAAAGGTATTGTTGAAGATGTATTAGTTAAAGTTGACAAATTTTTCTTCCCTGCAAATTTTGTAGTATTGGACATGGAGGAGGACTCTGAGATTCCTATCATACTTGGGAGGCCATTCCTAGCAACTGGAAAGGCTATCATAGATGTCCAACAAGGGAAGTTGACTTTAAGGGTAAATGATGAAAATGTTGTATTTGATATTTACAAGTCTTTGAGTCATCATGATGAGAGTAATCCTTGCCATGCTATAGACATAATTGATCATACTATTTTTAAGCATGTAGAGGTTATGTTAGCTAATGATCATCTAGAATACAGCATGATAGATGTTGAAAATGCAGATACGATCTTTGATGAAATAGCATTTTATGCTAGGTGGTTAGATAGGTTGCCAATATGTTCTAAAGTAGATAAACCTATACCTTTAGCTCCCTTGCATGTTGTGAATGATATTGAGAAGCCTAAGCTTGAATTAAAAGTGTTACCTCTTCATTTAAAATATGCATTCTTAGATGATTTATCTTCTTTACCTGTTATAATATCTTCTGATCTTGATTCTGTGGAAGAAGAAAAATTATTGAAAGTATTGAGGGATCATAAATCTGCCATTGGTTGGTCTATTGAGAACCTTAAAGGTATTAGTCCGTCGGTCTGTATGCACAGAATCTTGATGGAAGATACCTTTAAACCATCAATAGAGCACCAAAGGAGACTTAATCCCACCATGAAGGAGGTAGTTAAGAAAGAAGTGCTCAAGCTTTTGAATGCAGGAATCATATATGCCATATCTGACAGTCCATGGGTAAGTCCTGTTCAAGTGGTACCCAAGAAAGGTGGCATGACCGTGGTAAAAAATGAAAAAGATGAAATGATAGCCACTTGAAAAGTGCTTTATATTCTCTCAAATTAAGGGAGTTTTATATTAGATTTCACTTGTTTGCTAGTGATTTTCAGGTTAAAACGAGGAAAATTAGAAGAAACGACTAAAAGATCAAAACCGAGCAAAAATACGGCGAAAAAGAGCTGAAAAACGCATCCTTGTTGAACGCAGGGCAGTGCCGCGGCGCTAAGACAGCACTGCCGCGGCGCTGAAGCAGAAAAGCATCAGCATGGACGCAGAGTAGCATCACGGCGCCAAGAAGGCGCTGCCTCGACGCATCCTTGGTGAACGCAAGACAGCGTCGCGGCGCTGAGACGGCGCTGCCGCGGCGTTAAAACCCGAGAGCAACTTATTTTTGGTCGCAACCCTAGCGCCGCGGCGCCAGCGTTAATTAAACGAAAAGTTTGTATTTTAGGTTAAATTTTTGGCGGTCAAACTCTATAAATTGAGGGGTTTTCAGCAGTCTAGGGGGGAGAAAAAGATCAAGAAGATCAAGAAAGTTGCAGAACAAGAGAACAATCCGAAAATGTGAGAATTAAGCTAGAGTTCCAAGAGTGAGTTAGTCGCAAGGAAGAGGAAAAGAGTTCGAGATAGTTTTGGTGCCCTTCGAAGTCCGACGCGAGAGCCCAAGAGTTCGTGACGGTGCTGCCTCAATCAAGAACCTCTTTTCAGTAGAGTTTCCCTATTCTTTACACTCTTTCTTTGATTCTTTTTGATCAATATGTTGCTTTACGCTATGAGTGGCTAAACTCTTTGGTTTTAGGGTTTTTGATGAATTGTTTGTAAACTCGTGATAATTTTGTAAACTAATGGTTTTGTTCAAATAAATATGCTTTTCATTGTTATTGTGTTTAATTCTTGAAGATTGGCCACCTTCACATGTTAGGTTAGATGTATGATCGAGAGATTATATGTTTAATTTGATCTATAATAATGAATCGTTGTTAATCTATCACGAAAGTAGTTAGGTTTACAATGAAAGTTGCTAAAGACTAGTTTTAATGCCATGTAATTTTGTATTGGTTTTAAGAGATTAATTATCAATCAAGTTGCATGAGAAAGAGTTGTCTTTGAGAGAAGATAACTTGGAATAAAGTTTCTAGACTTAGGCATAAGAATTAAGTCCATGAAATCTATAATTTTGCAAGATGAAACAAACAAGGAATTGAAACCCTAGAACTCTCTTTGACTCTTGCAATTCTCCCTTTGATATTTTCTTGCTTGATTTTTCTTTTTCCCAAAAAAACAAAAGTTGAATTCCAATCCTCAAATAAAATTGATTCAATTCTAGAATAGCTAAATAACTTGAACCTTCCCAATTGGATCTCTAGTGGAAACGATACTCGGACTTAACCGTTTTATATTATAACTTGACTCGTACACTTGCGGTTAACACTCAAAGTGGCACATCAACCATGCGTCTTAGAGATAAGATAAATGTGGCGTTGAAACATCGAGAGATGGATTCACACACGCAGTTTGTAGGTATGTAATTGTACTTGGAAAGTTTAGGTAACAACTAGCTCTTGCGTTCAACTCTACTTTCACCGCATGGTCCCATCCATTCCCAACGCATGCTATCTGACGCATTGTTTCATATGACTACCCAACGCCGCGTCCATTTCATTAATAGTAGTAGGAAATTCTTTTCTTTCTTTTTGTATAGTTTAGATACACAAACAACAAACGCACATATATTTACTTGTACAGTCACCGCATAGTCATACATTTAGTCTCAACGCCTAATTATTACAAATCCCTGCGTTCGACCCTGGACTCACCAGGAAAACCTATAAATGCTTATACTTGGGTCTTTATAGGAAAACTTTCTTAGTCATGATCACATTTAGAGTAATTCTCAACGCATACTTGTACGAAAATGAAAAATCTGTTTTTGTGCAACGAGCTAAGCAACTCAATTCAATTTAATTAGAAATTAAACGAACAAAATCCAACGAACAAGTTTTTGGCGCCGTTGCCGGGGATTTGAATTAATAATTTAGGTTTTGATATTATTTATTGATTTATGCAAAAATCTTTATCTTGGGCCGTACTGAGCGTTTTGCCGAAGACGTTTCTGACAGATTATGAGCAAGGAAGAACAGCCTTCGTTCATTTCTGACCCTGAGATCGAGAGAACCTTTCGAAAAAGAAACAACTCATCAAAGGCGGCGACAATTTTGGAAAGAGAAGTAAATGAAAAATCAAGCCAACAAGCCTTTGAGAGCCAACAACAATTGGGCTAACACCAGGCGACGAAGTAATAAACGACGCGTTAGCCCAAAATTGTCACAAATTGGACGCGGCGTTAGCAATCTCAAATTTTTGGAGAATTTTTTTTTACGAGATTTTGAATGCCAAGTGCCCTGATCAGCACCACAGGTAAACTATGAACAAGATGTTCTAATGATTTATTTTGAGATACAGGGAATTTTTTTCCTCATGGTGCCGCAGAGCTGATGAATGAAGACGGCACCAACGCATTCAAAGTTAATGGTCAGCGTGTGAAGCCATATTTTGGAGACGGCCTTGAATGCGACAAAGTAACCGTTGACCTAGCAAAAATCGAATGAGGAAAAGATGGACGCGCCCTGTGTTGACAACAAGCATTTATATTCCAGGGACGCATCCTAACTTTTTTTTTCTTTTCTTTCTCACCGCATCGTTTCATTTCTTATCGCATTGTTTCATTTCGCCCTTTCTTTTCATTTTATTTGATTTTATTTTCTCTTTAATTTATTTTAATTGATTTGATTTGATTTGATTTGATTTTATCTGCTTTGAAAAATTTTGTTTGGGTGCTATCTACTATCTTGCGGTGAGTGAAAACTGATCTGCAAGGTGTCGACATCTAAAACGATGCGATAGAATTATCTCGACGCCTCGAGGGGGATCTGAAGCGATTCTGTCAGATCGCTCAGATCAAGAATTCGAAAAGGCGTCGGCGCTAAAGTCGGCTGATATTCACGGATGTCAGACAATTTTAATGCGGCTATGATGTCACGCATCGAGCCGATAACCCACGCGCCCAACCAAAAACCCTTTATAAACCCCTCTTCACCCTTTTTCTAGGTTACGCTTCCATATTTCCAAATTCTTAGATTTCCGGCATAATTTCCAGTTTGTTTTTAAAAATTTTCCGATTCTCGCCTATTTTTCTCTCTTTTCACCGATACCATTTCAATGGCTTCCCAGAAACCCACTTCCTCCAAAAGCCCTAAACCCATGGCCTCATCCTCGAGGCAGGGTAGTCGGAATCTGTCCACTACCTCCACCACACCTGAACCTCTCACCGTTGTTCGCCCCAACAGTTCTGAGTTGGAGGCAACATCCCCATCTTCACCATGCTCCAAGGACCTGTCTGAAGCCCAAACGGTGGGGAGGAATGACGAAACCACCGTCTTCGGAGATATTCTTGACACGATTGATGAAGAAGACGACGACTGGTTGGACGGGTTGGTCGACCAGAGGACGAAGAACGAATCGCGTGGGTCAGTCCCTACGATAAGGGGTCTTGAGGAATCTGACTCCGATGAAAGACCCATTGACAAGGTATTAGCGGCGGTGGAAAAGAAGAGGTCCACCAAGGAAAAGAAAGTCAGACCAGACAGGGCCAAGGAAGAAGAAGCCGAGGAAGATGTCCTTTCGCTAAGAAGGAAAAATGAAAAAGGAAAGGACGCGGGGACATCTTAGGCTGTCGCGTCATCGGTCGCCGCATCCCCTGTTGAGCGGCTAGCAGCGAAAGCGGCAGAGAAGTCTAAGAAATTAATGGACGACAGCAAAAAGATGAAGGAAAAGACGGAGTCGTTTCTCGCTGCAAAGAAGAAAAGAAAAGAGGAAATCGCGGCTGCTGAACAGTCTATTGATGAAGCTGTGAGAAAAGCCGAGTTTCTCCGTCGCATAGCAGAGATTGTGACGGAGTTAGAAGTAGAGTGGGAAGTAAGTAATGCGGAGAAGCCACCAAAAGCTGAACGCATCAAGAAAAATATAAAAAAGATAAGGGAGGAGAAGAAGAAAGAAAAAGAGGTAGCCTTCACCAAGGAGAAGCTACCGGAGAAAAAGAAGAAAAATGAGGTGGCTAAGGCACCTGGAGTAGTTATCAGGGACTTGGACGCAGGCAGAGCAAGGGGAACGCCTGCTAGTCCCGTGAAGAGGAATGAGAAAGGAAAAGAGAAATTGGTTGAGGAACCAAGGAAGGAGGCGGCGAAGAGCAGAAAGAAACAGTATAGTGGGCTAACACTCAAGTGGGATTCTTCCCAGAGCCTATTGAGCTGCCCGCCTTCATCATCCAAGGAGTCGACGCATTGGGTTGGAGACAATTTTGTGAAAGTGGCCAAGTCATCCAACCCACCGCCGTAGAGGCATTTTACGAAGGAACGATTCACCGAAAGGCACATCTGGTCAAAATTGAAGATGAGGTGATTTCCTTCGAGCCTCAAGAGATCAACGCATTGTTTGATCTTCCCAACAATGCGGCGGTGGAAGGCCACAGAATAATGTCGGCGCCTACAGACGCCGAATTGAATGATGCCCTCTCAATCATCGCCAAACCAGGGTCAGAGTGGAACACTTCCCCAAAGGGCATTCAATCATTGGCGCCTAACTGCTTGATCGCCGAGGCCAACATGTGGCTGTACTTCATCAAGCGGTCGCTGCTTCCCACAACGCATGACGCCTCGATTTCAAGGGACCGGGCCATGGTCATCTACTGCATCATGCGGGGAATTCAGTTGGATGTGGGACACATCATTGCCCCACAGATACGGGGGTTGTTCTTCAAGCCAAGGGGTCAGTTATTCTTCCCCTTTCTTGTGACTAGACTGTGCGCCAACGCACAATTTATGGAGGATGCGCCAGTCAGAGCAGTAAACGGAGTTCTTTCAGCGCAGAGTTTGAGATGAATATTGAAGGACTCACCGCATCTGCTGGACGCGGCCAACCCAAAGAAGAGGCCGCTAAAGTCACAAGAACCATCATTCCCCCAACCTCCTCAACCAAAGAAGAGGAAACTGGTCAAGAAAAATTTTGAGATTCAGGCGTCGAGTTCACAACCTGGTGAAGTCGAAGTTCAGCTCGACGCCTACACCAAGGCCTTGACCATTTATACTCCTCCCAGCGCCCCTATCCCCGAGGAGCTCTCTTCACCACCAACTTCCCCTTCTCCTTCCCCTAAAATCCAAAATCAACCACTCCATCTCCCTACCACCCAACGCGGCCTTCCGACGCTTCTTCAGCTCCCTATTGCTGACTTAAATGAAGAGACGAAGGAAGTGTCGCCGCCTTCTTCACCCCATCTGGAGTTAACCCTCTCCCCGCCTCAAGTATCCACCTTTCGAGAGGCAACTCCACCACCACCACTACCACCCGTTGAGCCGACCCTGACTCTAGATCCTGAGGAGTCAGCGCCCTTTCACTTCTCGCCGCCTCGCCATGAACCTCAATGTTCCAATCTTCCAACCCCACCAACTACCGAACCTTCTGCCCGCCCAACTCAACCGCAGACAGAAGCAACCACCAGCACTCATCATCAAGAAGAACCGTATCACTTGCGGCACGCCTCTGCTTCGCTGCCGTTTGTTGATCTAAATTTGGATGATCTGCTGAGGTATTTGGATGATGGGATCCTTCACCCCATCATGGGAGATTTGGATGAAATAAGGCGCAAGGAGATGGAAAGTCTCTAGCGGCAACAAGAGTTAGCTCAACAAGTCTCACAATTGGGTCAGCAAGTGACTCAAATGGCGCAGCAACAAATGGAGCTTCGAAATTTTGTTCAACGCCAAGCTCAACGTCAGGACGAACAGTTCAGCACTTTGATGAACTATATTTATGAAGTGTTCGTCCAACGCATCCCAGCGTCGGTTATCCCTCCTTCCCTCCAACAACCCCTACCGTTCAACGATCCAAATCCTCCCCCCACAGACAACAATGACAACGCCCCGGGGAGAACATAAATTTGGGGGTGTTCTTTTGGTTTATTTTTCCCTTCTTTTCTTTTGTATATTACTTTAAATTCTTTTTGTAATTAGTACAACGCATTACATTTCTATCAATACAACATTCAATTCATGAATTACTCTTTGTTCTCTTTAGTTTGTACTTTCAATTATTTCTTGCTTTATTATTCTCTCATTGTTTTTGTTTATGCGTCCAACCTCCATGATAAAATTTATGCGCTTCACCTGTAGACTTATTGAAATAAGAAGATCAACTTGCAAGCCTTAGGATATCACACTGGGTAAATTACTTCTAAGAGTTAGTATGCGTTGCAAGCTTTACCTCAAACCTCTTTTACAAAAATTTTTCTAAGGCAATCTCATTATTCAATTTCAACAATGAGGACCTTGCTGCCTTCAAATTTGGGGGTAAGAAAGGTTTGAGCCATGCGTTCAGAATTCAAAAAAAAAAAAAAAAAAAAAAAAAAAAAAAAAAAATAATAATAATAATAATAATAATAAGAATTCTGTGGACAAACAACTCCGCTGACAACGCATAAAATTAGCCTGTTAAGAGTTGAGTTGAGATTGGCTCTTTAACACCCCATAATTAAAGGTGAGGGTCCAAGATCAGCGCATAGTAAATAAACGGTACCACTATCGACGCAACCAAAAAGGAATGCGATAAGTGCCGAGTTGTGAAAGGGTATTTGCTTGATGTTTGCTTCCTCCATGCACCCCATCGTTGGTATGTCAAAATGAAGGTAGATAGCCCGGATCAACGCAAGTCCACTAATAAAAAATAAAAAATAAAAAATAATAAAATAATTAAAAAAAAATTTGGAACTTTATGAATGAATGAACTCCAAGGCACATTTCTAAAATGAGGACATTAGATTGGCTGCAAAATAAGTAAGGGTATTTTTGAGGAATAAGCTTGCCGCATCTAAAAATTAGAAGTACTTTCAAAGCGTCGTTTGAAAAAGTGCTTGGTATAGTTATCTGATTGTTGATATAGTCAAGGATTAGAAGGCATGTTGAGAGGGTGCGCTTTTACTTACACTTAGGCTGTAGAATTTAATAAATCTTCAAATAAATGTTCGAGGACAAACATTAACTCAAATTTGGGGGTGTGATAACTTGTAGAAATACAAGTTATTGTAGTCACTATTTGATTTAATTAGAGTAACTTTGGAGCTAAACGCATGATTTTGGTAGTTAAATGATGAAAAATGTATCACCATGCGTTGGCACTACTTACAAAGGAAAATACCTGAAAAACGATGAGCTTTTCTGTTCCTGACGCAGGGTTAAGAAGAAAAGAAGCGCGAAGCACGAAGAAACGAAGCTGCTGCGAGAACAAGTGGAAACCTGCGTCGAGCCTAGGCGTTGAGACCATGCATTGAGAAAAAGTAGATACAGACGCATGGCCAAAAGCTGTCATATCAATATGCAAAAGGATAACACGCTATCAGAATATGGCAGAACAAATGGGCCGACGACGTAAAAAGTCTGCGCAGCAGGGCATGGAATTTAATGTAAAGGTGTCAGATCATCATGAGTTTCAACTTTTCGACGCCTATAAATAGCCCAAAGCTTCCCCATTGAAAAGAGAGAGACCAGTTCAAGAGGTGAAAGCTCTGCACTTTTTCTCCTTCACCATAACCAGCCTCCATTTCGAGCTATTCTGAGAGAAGAATTCTGAGCATCATCAGAGTCATCTCCCAGTGAGTGAGAATTTCCACCTTATGGAATATATGTATCAGATAGCAACCATCTCAAGCCTCCATGAAGCAAGACGTTGCCAGTGGCGGCTTGACGCTCTTCATCTCTATTTTATTTCCATTTCTCTCCTTCTTGCTTATATTTTGTTAATGACATTCGAGAGAATGATTTATTTCATTAATATAAGTTTGATTGACTATCATCTTCCATCCATTTCCATATTAAATACTTTACACCATGTTATATAAATGCTAAATGAGTTAAATGTTAAAAGCTAGTTTTTCTTGAGCAATTTTGAGTATGTTACATCCTAGTTAATGCATATTTTTAGCTTGCATAACGTTGTCTGACAAACCAACGTAGTAAGCATGACTGTCGAGCTTGAGAGAGTGGATAGTTAATCTTTAGCATTAATTAAGACTAGATGAGTTGCAGAGATGTAGTTCATCTTTTGCCAAAACAAACTTACCATGCGTCTTAGAGATAAGATAAATGTGGCGTCGAAACATCGAGAGATGGATTCACACACGCAGGTTGTAGGTATGTAATTGTACTTGGAAAGTTTAGGTAACAACTAGCACTTGCGTTCAACTCTACTTTCACTGCATGGTCCCATTCATTCCCAACGCATGCTATCTGACGCATTGTTTCATATGACTACCCAACGCCGCGTCCATTCCATTAATAGTAGTAGGAAATTCTTTTCATTCTTTTTGTATAGTTTAGATACACAAACAACAAATGCATATATATTTACATGTACAGTTACCGCATAGTCATACATTTAATCTCAACGCCTAATTATTACAAATCGCTGCGTTCGACCCTGGACTCACCAGGAAAACCTATAAATGCTTATACTTGGGTCTTTATAGGAAAACTTGCTTAGTCATGATCACATCTAGAGTAATTCTCAACGCATGCTTGTACGGAAATGACAAGTCTTTTTGTGCAACGAGCTAAGAAAATTCAATTCAATTAGAAATTAAACGAACAAAATCCAACGAACAGTGCGGTTAGAGCTGTATTTTTTCAAACGCATAATACTTAACTTCCAACACATACTTTGAACTAAAGTTAAGATAATTTTGAAAGCATGATAATTGAAAACAAGTCTTTGCGTTTAAGAAAAAGGGAATTTGGGAAACACATAAGCCTTGTGCGTCGATGCGTTTTCCCAAAAGCACTTGAGTGCTCTTTTGCGTCAATTAGCCGCCCATCACACTTGATGGGTGTACGGCTCAATAAATTTGCCTAGATCAGTGGGATTTCGGATATCGCGTATCTGCATTTATTACCGACAGCTTAATTAGCCCTTTATAAACGCTATTCGATTTTCCATTTTCCATTTTTAGAACCCTTCATCTCTCAAACCTCCAGCGATTTGAGTTTTTCGCACCCTTGTCTATGTCTAGCCAATCAGACTCCCAAACCCAAAAACACTTCGCCGATGACGTTTCCCCAATATCTTCCTACAATACCCAGTACTCGACCCCATCTTCTTCCTCATCCGAACGCGACCAGCCCCTGAGGTATTTCCCAACCCTCGAGCTCTATTTTTCTCTCCACCACTTGTCACACCCCTCCCGGATTATCCTCTATAACCCAGAAAGAGATGTGAAGACAGCAGTTACTGACTATCTTGTCACGTAACCCACTGTCAACCTCACCGTCCAATATACTCTTGACAAACCTCGACTTCGATCGGCAATGGGAACTGTCATGCTACCTGAAAATGGAAAACATTTAAAAGAATGAGCTAACGGCTCAGTGAGTAACAGTTTTTAGAAATGATATAATTTAACTTTAAACCAATCACACTCGCATAATATATCACTTTGAAAACATGCTTGACCGTCTCAGAAGAATAAGTACTCAAATCCCATGCTTATAAAATACTTTTTCCGTAGTTAAGGCGGAGCAATGCTCAACGCGACTCAACGTCGATTTTCCTAGCTGTGTGGAGTAATCTCAACACATCAGCGTCATGTAAATGTACCCCTATGTGCACATAGGTTACCCATATGCCTTCTACGAGTCCTTGAGCATTGGGTACCTTTATATTCCGGGCCGCCCACAATGCCTTTTACGAGTCCCTGAGCATTGGGGTTCCATTTAATGGAACAGCTACCCTTTGGCCTTCTCCATGTCCCTGAGCCTCGGGTGCCCTTTCAAATTCAATATATTACAAAACGTATTTGTAAACGTTATACCAGTAACTTATGAGTTTACCGTTTCGAGATCTTATCTCATCACATGCTAAGTTCGATTCTACCTTCAAAGTTAACAACGCATGCTTTACATTTAAGTGTACTTCCAAATCTTTAGAATCATATAATTCCATGCTTTTCAAAGAAGTCATGAAATCAAATATCACTCATTCACCATGCGTTTATGACTTATAACAAGTACCCAATATTCTCGAAGTTCTCTTCTAAAATGCATACTCATGTCGTTACAAATCACATAAACATATACTTTGTATATATAGAACGCATGCATTATTTCTTTAGTAACCATAAAATCATATTCATAGAGAACTCATTTATGTTTTGTAAAACGCAGATGTTACTCACCTCTACTTGTCAAAGAATACTTCTTCTTCCTTTCTTCTATATCCTCTTCCCGAGCTTCCTGGATGCCGCGTTCATCTTGGACATCATGTTTGTCCTCAACGCATGGCCGACCTCTTTTAACACAAGACCACTTCTTTTTCTAAATTAATTAAGTTGTCACATACCTTCTTTCTTGGCCGCATACTTCTACTATGGACGCCCTTGCTGCCTTCTTCTTCTCTTTTCTCTCCAGATTTCTCCTTTGAGAGTCATCAGTCCCTCCTTTTCTCTCAACGTTCTATTTATAGGGAGCTTGCCATCCACCTTTTCTTCTCCTTTTGCCACTTGTTTGCCACATGTCACGCTGCATGCTTAGTTAATCATGTATTAGCCCAAGTGTCACCTTTGCATGAACCCTTAACATACCTTTAACACCTTCTACTGATAAGGTGTCAAATCTAAACAAAGCCACCTAGCCTTTATAAGCTTATCTTATACGTCCAACATTTCCCAATAGATTTCCATTCGTTCAACACAACGCCCTCATGCGTTTGTTAATTCCCTTAAAGTTTGAGCTTCACTGCTCACTCTTCTAGCTCTCTGCCAACTATACTATTCTTTAACGCATAAAGATAACTTCTGTCTTCAACGCATAGGGATTTCAACGCATGACAACCTTACCAACGCATGGTATTGGTAAGCCAAGTACGTTCCTTCCCCCGCCAACGCGGCGACTTCTTCAGCTTATACCACCATTCACGATTTCACCCTTAACGTATAATCGTACTATTATAAACCAGTGTTTACATATGCCATTAGGCGTTCATAACAAACATGCAGTACTTTGCATTTATACCTCATCGCATCATACCATGCGTCCAACTCTCATATTCATAACGAATAATTCCTTCTCCAGTTCTTCCTCTATGCGTTGTCCTATCTCGTTTACCTTCATCCTGGGTCCATTATCATCTTCCTATTCTTGGACATTCCTTGTTATAAATCTATGCGTTACTCAATTTGCTGTAGTATTCTATCTTTCCGAGACTTAAATCTCTTTCAACACTTCACAACATAACTTCATTCCTTCCTTATTTAAGCATCTTACCATCGTCAATGCATATTTCTCTTATACGTTCCACTTCTTTCCCTTCTCGGTTTACTTCCATGCATCCACCCTTTCCATGCGTTACTTAGCCCTGACCATGCGTCCAACATGGTCTTTTACCCCTTTTATTCATAAATTCTTCAACGCATTGTTTATTTGAAAAGTAGGGTGTGACACCACTATTCCGACCTACCCGAGCTGTGAGGCCTTTCGCTTCTCCGGTCCGCCCTAGACCTCCGAACCCCAGCCCACCATTTATCCCAACTTTCTCAGCGTCACGAATCAGGGCTAGTGCCCAAAGACTGCTTGTAACCCCACTTTTCCGACCATTCTTCAGACCTCCAGTCCGTCCACCAGTAGTCGACCTTAACTCAGACAGTCACGTGGAAGTCCTAAACATCCCACCCTTGAGTCGAATCGACTCAGCACCTACTTCAAAACCCAAAAGCCGAGTCAATCCTGCATTTCAAAGCCCAAAATGAAGAATGTAAGGGAGTTTTCCGCCGCAAACTTCAATGCCAGAATCCAATGTCTAAGCACGAAAAACTCCGAAGCTAAGCAACCGGGTCCTGGAACGATTCGTGATGAAGCTAGCACACTGTATGGAAGCAGTGAAGTCCGCCCCAAAGACGAGCGAAATGTCTTCGGTGACATCCTCGAGAGGATTACCCAAGAGGAAAGAGATGCAAAGGTGAGGAAGGATGACGGGGAGGTCAACCAGCCTTTGCCTTCATCAATACACCCCAGCACAAGAGGGACTGATGAAGTGGGAGGAGGGATAGAAGAGGATGTGGTTGTGGAAGAAGGGGAAGTGAACTCTGCACGTTCCCAGGACGAATGGGTCGCACACATTCTGAGTGGCCTGCGAGACCCATTTGAAGCATGCGTATCAAACGCAAGACGGAAATCACCCTCGTCGATAAAAGAGTCCAGAGTCAGCTAAAAGAGACTCGGGAGGGTGAAAAGACTGAGGGAAATAAGGAAGAAGACACTGCCTACAGCAAGGAGGTCGTAGGCGAGCCATTCAAAACGCAAGGGTCAATCCCTGCGTCTATCAGACTTAAGGAGATGACCCTGGACTCCAATGAAGGACCTATCAAAAGGTTGTGATGGCCGCAGAGGCCAAGAGAAGAAGAGAAGAAGAAGAGGAAGTGGTACCCCGGATAAGGAAAAAAAGAAGGGTAGCACAAGAAACTGCCAAGGATGAAGTCCCGAAAAATGTAGAGCAAGGAGACAATCTTGAGTCCCCGATTGCGGCAACATCCTTTGATCGGCTGGCAGAAAAGATGAAGAAGAAAAGGGCCAAGTTGAGGAAAGAGCTCGGGGCCCTAAGAAAAGGAGTTGAGAAAATAAGCAAGGACGCATTGTCTTGTAAGGAGGCGCGCAAGGAAGTGCGGCCCTAAGAAGAATTGGAAACGCAAGGCCTTCCTGATCCTTAAATAGACGAGTGCATAAGGCTGATGATCACTTTTAGTGTTAACCGCAAGTGTACGGGTCAAGTTATAATATAAAACGGTTAAGTCCGAGTATCGTTCCACTGGAGATCCAATTGGGAAGGTTAAAATTACTTAGCTATTCTAGAATTGAATCAATTTTATTTGAGGATTGAAATTCAATATTTTAAATTAGGGAAAAAGAAAAATCAAACAAGGAAAGTATCAAAGGGATAAACACAAGAGTCAAAGAGAGTTCTAGGATAATGAGTCCTTGTTTATTTCATCATGCAATATTATAGATTTCATGGATTTTATTGTAATTCATATGCCTAAGTCTAGAAACTTAATTCCAAGTTATTTTCTCTCAAAAACAACCCTTTCTCATGCAACTCGATTGATTATTAATCTCTTAAAACCAATACAAAATTACATGGCATTAAAAATAGTCTTTAACAACTTTTATTGTCAACCTAACTACTCTCGTGATAGATTAACAATAATTCATTGTTATAGATCAAGTTAAACATATAATCTCTCAATCATACATCTAACCTAACATGTGAAGATGGCCAATCCACAATAATTAAACACAATAACAATGAAAAGCATAATTATTTAAATAAAACCATGAGTCTACAAAATTAACATGAATTCATAAACAATTCATCAAATACCCTAAAACTAAAGAGTTTAGCCACTCATAGCTTGAAGCAACATGTTTGAGCAAAAATAATCAAAGGAAGACTGTAAAGAAAAAGGGAAACTCTACTGAAAAGAGGTTCTTGATTGAGGCAGCACCGTCACAAACTCCTTGGCTCTCACGTCGGACTTCGAAGGGCACCAAGACTATCTCGAACTCTTTTTCTCGTCCTTGCAACTAACTCACTCTTTGAACTCTCGCTTAATTCTCTCCTTTTTGTATCTCTTTTTAGGTCTGCAACTTTCTTGCTTTTCTTGATTTTCTTCCTCCCTTGGCTGCTGAAAACCCCCAAATTTATAGAGTTTGGTTGCCCAAAAATTTAACCTAAAATACAAATTTTTCATTTAAGTAACGCTGGCGTCGCGGCGCTGTCCCATAGCGCCGCGGCGCTAGCGTTTCAACCCTAAAAAGTTTGCTCTCGGGTTTTAGCGCCGTGGCAGCGCTGTCCAAGCGCCGCAACGCTCTCATGCGTTTACCAAGGATGCGTTCAACAAGGATACGTCAAGGCAGCGCCGTCCCGGCGCCGCGATGCTACTATGCGTCCAGACTGTTGCGTTTATGCTTCAGTGCCACGGCAGCGCCGTCTCAGCGCCGCATCGCTATCCCAAAATTTGTTCTTTTGAGTTTTTCAGCTCTTTTTCGCCGTATTCTTGCTCGGTTTTGATCTTTTAATTGTTTCATCTAATTTTCCTCATTTTAACCTGAAAATCACTAGCAAACAAGTGAAATCTAACATAAAACTCCCTTAATTTGAGAGAATATAAAGCACTTTTCAAGTGCTTATCAAAGGCGCAGAAACAACTTCGAAACTTTTTTTTTTTATTTCTAATGATTCTTCCACCACTAATCCTATGTATTTTAGCTCTGTGATTTTTCAGGATTGTGGCCAACACCCTAAGTAGGGGGTGTTGGATGGGGACTCAGCTTTCCCAAGTAGATACAGATGATGAAGCCAAGTACGGTCAAGCATAACGATCTTATAAAATTGCGCTACTTGGAGGCAGCCAGAATTTATCCTTTCTGTTATTTTCTTGTTTTTGTTTTTATTGAGCTTCAATGCTTCCTATCTTTCTTGATCTTTTAGGTTTTTTTCTTGCTTGAAGGGAGTTGGAAAGAAGATTACTTTTACGAGCCAGATGTCACCACCATCCTTCGTGCCAAATTTCAAGGAAGTTTTCTGTTTCCCTTTTCATTTGTCCCTTGTTTTTCCTTTCTTTTCTCACATTGAGGACAATGTTAGATTTTAAGTGGGGGATGTCTGTGTTCTGGCTGGAGTTCTTGAGCATCTGAGCTCGGACTAAACATTGTGTGCTTTCATGCTTGCTTGCTCATCTGTGCTTGGTTCGTTATGAAGACTGGTTGATGACGCACTCTTTTTCATTCTCTTGCATGATGTAATGTTTGAAGTGATTGATCATGATTTTTAGCCCATTTTAAAATATTTTCTAATTTTTCATGCACAGTTTAGTTCTTTGTCTGCCTATATTAAGTCCTGCATGCTTAGAATCGTATTACTTAGCTTGTATTTTTGTTGTTACCTCGATAGGCCCCACTGATTGGATAATGTCTTCTATGATGAGTTGTAATGTAATACTGAGGAAGAAAAAAAAATTTATATGCTTGCTAAAAAAGAATGTTGTGCTTTAAAGAAATATTATAAACAAAAAAAAAAAAAAGAAGCATGAAAAAGAAAGAAAAAGAAAAAGAAAAAAACAACTTGTAACGATATGCATGACTAAGGGTAAAAAGAGTTCCCTTTGCTGTGATTAGTTAGGACACTCGCGAGAAAAGAGTGAGTACAGTTTTCTATGGTAAATGTGTGAAAGCTAATGCCCCTAGGTAAAAGAAATGCAAGTTTAGGGCCCTAGAGTTTGAATTTAGGCACCTTAGTTGAAATATTGCCGCTTTGAATTTTTTTTTTTTTGAACACTTTGATGATTTGTGCATGAGCCACCATTGGGAAAAAACAAATTGAGAGTGATTTAATATCATTCCGGGGTGCTAGGGACTTAATTAAAAGGGCTTTAAACTCACTCTTGCATGAGCTGGTCTAGAATTAGTTTTAATTTGTGCTTCATTGTTTGATTATGAACCAATCTCATTGTGAATGCAAGTTGAATCTTAGTGGACTGTTGAGACTTGAGTAACGAACCTTGCATAATTGAGTGAGCATAATTTTGTTTGACTGTCTGTATTATTCTACCTTGCTCGAGGACGATCAAGAATTAACTTGGAGGTGTTTGATAGCACCTAAAATGTGCTATCTTCCTCAACTTAACTCGGCATAGTGCTATTTAATGTGTCTATTACGTTATTTTTTTGGTTTCGAGCACTTAATAGGTAGAACAGGGTGTTAGCAACAAAATCGAGCTAAAACGAACCAAAACGAAGTTTCACAACATCAACGGGAAATAGAACTCCAAAATGACAAAAATGCCCTTGAAGCCATGGTGCTGCAATGCTTTTTCCCGAGACATTCCGTTGGCAAAACGCAGCAGGTGCCACGGTGCTGCTTTGGAGCACCACGATGCTCCGTAATTATAACGCAGCAGATTAGCATCAGCACCGCAGCAGTTTCTTTAAAAGAAACCTTCGATTTCTAGGTTAAATCAGACCCGACCAGTCGACTTTTGGCTCAAATCTCTCCTCTTTTCTTCTTTTCATACCTAGGAACTTGAACCCAATAATCGATATACCGATTATTGGCTAAGTAACGTTTTTCTAGCTTGGGTATTAGGGATTTTCCTTGTAATTGATGTTCTTTTGAGGTTTTGAACTTGATTCAATTGTATGCATGATTTAATCTCGAGTTTTTCAAGAATTACAATCAATTTGTAACGCTGGTGTTTATTTTGATTATTCCTTTGATTGTATTACAGTTCATGACAATTTGTTGTATGTCAATCATAGGAAGCAATAGGTTAGTTTAGCTTGCAAATCTAGATGGTGATGCGTATTGTTCTAATCAACCTAGGATTAAATCAGTAGAACATTCAATCTAGGTCTATCCAGTTGAATGTTCCGCCTAATTTTCCTTTGAACTTAATGCGGTTAGGTTTAGTCAAATTTTGTATGCTTTTCATCAATTTGCCTTAGATCCAACTTGTCGACTAGGACAATTCAATTCTAGCCTTTCTAGTTGAATTGATTAGGTGCTAGCTTCAATGAATTTAGTATGACGAACCAATGATAAGAACATCTGTAACCACTGACTTGCGTTACCAAGTGTTGGGGTGCGGCAATGCGATTGTGGCTATGCGTTGCAAGGGGAGAAGTAGTCGTGAATGAGAGCAAGAATTTTTGGAAAGTAAAATTTTGGCTAAGTGTTGGCCAAGTCCATGCGTTGTTGATTGACTCAGGGAGGGTTGTGAGCTGAAGTAGCTGCCGCGTCGAAGGATAAGTAATTTTGGCAGGGGAAGAAATGTGCTTGAACCATGCGTTTAAGTCACTCTGCGTTGAGGACCATCATGCGCTGAAGTCGATGCGTCGAAGGCAGACATGCGTTGAAGTCGTTCTGCGTCGAAGACAGAGTGGTCTTAACACGATGGAAATAGTGGTGTATGATGGGAATGTATGCGTCAAAAATAGGAGGCATTAAGGACGACACCATGCGTTGGGTGTGGTTAGTTGCTGAGGGCGTTGGAGGAGAAGTTTAACATGAGTGCCTCGCGTTGAGGTGAGAACCCTGCGCCAACCTGCGGGTGAGGGGTAAGTCGGCAACATAAATCTTGGTGTTTGTGAAGGCTAAGTCGGTAGTATATATAGTTGGATTAATTAAATGTTTAATCATTTTTAAGACATTTTCGAGAGCTTAAGTCGGTTCCATATTTCAGACAAACTTCAGAAGAAGATTGAGGAAGGTGTTCTTGCGGATTTTGGGCGAAATTCTACTCATATTGGTGTTGAAAACGGAGCTGGAACAGAAGACTGATTGCAGTCGCACAGATTGAACAGTGGTTGATATTTGGAGTAGAACGTATAGAGGAAGCCGAGTTTAGAGCTGAAATTTGGAGGTCAGTAAGTTAATATAATTCCTAACAAATCTTGTGAAGGATAGTAAAGCTGAAATTGAAGTTAATTATGTGAATCTTTAGGGAAAAGCAGCACTTACAAGATTGTTAAGCAATCTGGAGCAGCATGAAGTGATTTTGGAATAACGAGAGACGAAGAAGAGTTAAGCCTTGAAATTTTGAGGTAAGCTATAAAACTCAATTCTCTATAAGATTGTAGAAGGAATGAAGTTCTAAATCCGTCTGAAATTATAACTTTTAATAGATTGAAGTAAGAACAAGAGGAAAGGAAGAAATCACAGTGCAGGGTGCCGCTAAGAACCAAGTATCGGCACGCTGTCTAAGTACTGATAGCGAGACGAGTGTCGCTGAGACGCAAAGGAGTCTTCTGTCTCACAAAACTCGCTAGATATCAATAGATGTCGCTGCTAAGGTAAGGTAACGCTAGTGTCGCTCAATCTAGTATCGCTAGTAACAGATTTTGTTGGGTAGTATCGCTAGAATTCTCGCTTATGATGTTAGTTTGAAAAAAAAAAGGGAAAGGTTCAATGTTAAGTAACGCAAGATAAATGTTTATTGTAGGCAAGGAAGAGATAGGGAAGGCATATAACCCACGCAAAGCCTAAGAAGAGTTGTGAGTGACTCCTTTATTCCTCAATTCGATTTTTATTAAAAATGTTCTTATGAAATATAGTTTTTCGATGAACTGTTTAAAATGCATGATGGCTGATTGTATTACTCACAAGACATGTTATATGTTTTCTAAGTTGATAGAAAGCATTTTCTTTCATGAAATGTTATTGAATAAAGATTTGTATGATTTTCTATGAAAGGGTTTTCATATGAACTTTATTCCTCAATTCGATTTTTATTAAAAATGTTCTTATGAAATATGGTTTTTTGATGAACTGTTTAAAATGCATAATGGCTGATTGTATTACTCACAAGGCATGTTATATGTTTTCTAAGTTGATAGAAAGCATTTTCTTTCATGAAATGTTATTGAATAAAGATTTGTATGATTTTCTATTGCTAAAATGTTTTAGAGGAGGCTCAGTGCTCAAGGACACGAGAAGGCACGTGAGTTTCCCCGGGACCCAGTACTGAAGGACATGAGAAGGTACTTGGGCAACCTGTCATATTCCTATGTGCACATAGAGGTTGATTTGGCTGGTGCATCGAGTTTGCTCCGCATTGAGCCAGGGATGATTTCGACGTTGGGTGTGTTGAGCTTTGCTCCACCGCAACTAAGGTTGTTTTCGACGTTGAGTGCGTTGAAGCATTGCTTCGCCTCAACTAAGGGAAAAGTTTTGAAAAACCAAATTGTTACTGTTTCACCTCCTTGGAAAACATTCATATATGATTTGAAATTGGATTTATGAGATTGATGGATTTGTGGGAAGTATGTTTAAATTGAATAATATATTAAATCCTTGCTTATTTGTTATATGTAACATGTTTGTTTTCAATGAATGTTCGTTTTACAAAAATTTGTCACTCACTGGGCTGTTAGCTTATGTTTTTCAATGTTTTCCTTTTCTCCCCCCAGGTAGCGAGGACATTCCCGGTGCTTAGCCTACTTCAGCTCACCCTGCCTAAGTCTCGAGTTCTCAAAATTCAGTCAAGTCTGAGAGTTGTACGTTGTATATAACTTTATGTAGATGGCATGTAGACCTAGTAGTTTTCGAGTGGGGATTGTAGTGCGGTTTTGTACAATGTATGATGGATATGGAAGTTTAAATTATGTTATATGTTAAAAGTGTACCCTATACAGGGAGTAATGTCATGTTATGAGCATGTATAGTATAATTGAGTTCTATGAATACATATGTATAAAATGTGTGTACAGGAAGATATGTAAGAAGAGACAATATGCGTCACAAGAGGGGTGATGTTTATTGTCTTCACATTCCCTTTCAGGTTAGGTGGGTAATCTGGGAGGGGGTGTGACAACATTGATCAAAGAAAATCTCACGTAACCCAAGCTAAAGTTTTCTCCAATTGAATTTTACTTCTACCTCCGCATTTTACTTTCATGCAATTTAAGTTTCTTGCAATCAACCGTTTCTCAAAACCCCCCTTTGGTTATTTGAATTGAAAACTTTCAATTGTGAAATTCAAGGGCTCCCTGTGTTCGACCCGACTTGCCACTACTACTGTGGGTAAGTTACGAAAATTTATTTGGCACGGAATTGGGCGACAAATTCCGTTCGTCAGGATACCCCCACTCACATGTCACACCTTACTTTTAAAAATCAATGCGTTGAAGAGCCTATAAAGAAAAAAAAAAGTAAAAGACCATGTTGGACGCATGGTCAGGACCAAGGTAACGCATGGTATAGGTGGACGCATGGAAGTAAACCGAGAAGAGAAAGAAGTGAAACGCATAAGAGAAGATGTAAGCATTGGCAATGGTAAGACGCATAAGCAAGAAAGGAATAAAGTTATGTTGTGAAGTGAAAGAGATCTAAGTCTCGGAAAGAAAGAGTACTATAGCAAACTGAGTAACGCATAGACTATTAGCAAGGGATGTTCTTGGGTGGTCGATAAAGTGGAAGGATGAGAAGTAACCTCAAAGATTGGAGCAAGAGATGGACGCATACTAAATTATCATCAGAGATATTTTAGTACAAGGAGGAGGTTAAATGAATAACCTTGGATTACAAGCACAAGAACGCATAGAGGGGTAATCAAGGAATCTTCAAGGATAGGAGGAAGATCATGGACGCATGATAGTATACGGTTCAGGCTGATGCATGGTATTATGCAGTAAGACAAACGCATAGTAGTGTGCGTTTGAGACATTGACGCCTAGTAGTATGCGGTGGAAAAACGAGTTCAAGGGAAGTATGGCCGAGAGATAGGGAAGTAAATAGTGAAGCTCAAACCTTAAAGGAAACTCAATGAACGCATGGGGGCGTTGTGTTGAATGAATAGTTGTTTATTGGAAAATGTTGGACGCATAAGATAAGCTTATAAAGGCTAGGTGGTTTCATATAGACTTGACACCTTATCAGTAGGAGGTGTTAAAAAGGCATGTTAAGTGTTTCATGCAAGGTGACGCTTGGATTAATGCATGGTTAATTAAGCATACAGCGTGACATGTGGCAAACAAGTGGCAAAAGGAGAGGAGAAGTTGGATGGCAAGCTCTCTATAAATAGAACCTTGAGGGAAAGGGAGCGACTAATTACTCTGAAGGAAGAATTCTTGAGAGAAAGGGAAGAAAGAAGGCAGAAAGGAGGAGTCCTTGCATTCGTAGTAGGAGTCGGCAGCCAAGAGAGAAGGTATTCCTGACAACTTAGCTATTTTATGTTAAAGAAGTTTTCTTGCATCAAAAGGGGGTCGGCCTTGCGGTGAAGACAAATACTAAGTTCAAGGTGAACGCCGCATCCAAAGATAGGTGATGCGTTCAAGTTGGACCTTGCGTCCAAGAGAGGTCGACGCATCCAAAAGAGAAGTAAGAAGAGTTGGGTTGCACTTTGCGGTAGTTATCAACCTTGCGTTAGGGCAGGGTTGCGTCCAACCGAGCTGACAGAGGAATATGGAGCCTTGCGTTTCTGAGTTAGAACGCTGCGTCCAAGAAGCTCGGGAAGAGGAAATAGAGGGAAGGAAGAGGAATTATTCTTTGGCAAGTATAGGTGAGTAACACCTGCGTCTTTCAAAATATAAATGAGTTCTTTATGATTAAAATCATTGGTTTGAAATATGCGTTCGTGAATTTCCAATGAACAAGTGCATGCGTTTTATTGAAAAGCATTGAGTATGCTGGTTGTTTGATAGCAGTTAATAAACGCATGCTGATTGGTACTTGTTTTCATGATTTTACTGAAAAGCATGGTGTTATATGATTTCAGAAAGATTTGGAAATAAACTTGTTTGAAAAGCATGCTGTTTGAAATTAAAGCTTTGAAATTGAATTTAGCATGCTGGTTGATATGAGATTTGGAAGCGATTAACTTACGAGTTTTTGATATAATGTTTCCAAAATATGTATTGTGTTTTATAAAATTTTGAAAAGGCACTCGAGGCTGAGGGACTTCGGAGAAGGCCAAAGGGTAGCCGGGATATAGAAAAAGGCACCCAATGCTAAGGGACTCGTAGAAGGTAGATGGGTAGCCTCGATATGAAAATGAGACCCCAATGCTCAGGGACACGGAGAAGGCATTGTGGGCAGCCCGGAATATAAAACCTATGTGCACATAGAGGTATATACGACGCTGATGTGTTGAGATTACTCCACATAGCTAAGGAAAATTGACGTTGAGGAGCGTAGAGCATTGCTCCGCCTCAACTAGGGAAAAAGTATTTTCAATGAATGAGATTTTGATTATTTATTCCAAACAGATATGTATACATGATATAACAATGGTTTGATCATGTCATAATATGATTTGAATTGTTATATTTTTATGCGTGGTTGACAATGTTTATATTATGAACAGTTTTACAGTTAAAGTAAAATGTTTTCAGAAAACTATTACTCATTGAGCTGTTAGCTCACCTTTTTTTTATATATATTTTGCATTTTCAGGTAGCATGACAGTTCCCGTTGCCGATCGAAGTCGAGGTTTGTCAAGAGTATGTTAATGGTATTACCGTCCTAGGAAGGAATAGTATGAAAGTGAGGTGAACGTGACAGTGGGTTATGTGACAGGGTAGTAGGTAACTGTTATCCTCACACTCCGTCTCGAGCTACGGGAGGATAGTTTGGGGTGGGGTGTGACATCACACCCTTCATGGATTACCCTTTTAAACTTGAAAAGAGACCCGACTTGCCACTACTACTGTGGGTAAGTTACGAAAATTTATTTAGCACGGATTTGGGCGACAAATTCTGTCCATCAGTATACCCTCACTCACATGTCATACCCCCTACTGAATTATCCTTTTAAACTTGAAAAGAGGCGTGAAGACAGAAGACATCAACTTTTTGTGACATATACTTGCCCGTCTTTTAATCCTTGTCATATTTTAGCATGCACAACTTAACAAACACTCTTTTTATTAAACATCAAACTTAAAGTTTATACAACTTTCAAAATAACAACTCAAAATCTCAACTCTAAATACAATAAGCTATCTTGTGGTAGATTTCGACTTCGTTGATGATGAGAACTCTTCTACTACTTGAAAAGAAAAACATAAAAGAAAAGAATAAGCTAAATAGCCCAATGAATGATGAAGGGTACCTCTCGACCCTTTAACTTATATTATAAATAAACATAACAAGAGAACATAATATAATGAACAACATAATTTAGCGGAGTTTAACAGTTAGTTGCGATTCCTCTGTATTGTTTGTACATTTCCTTTTGGCTTAACCTTGCACAACAAACCTTTCCCTCCTCTTATTCTTATACTTTGCAATAACACATCTTATCCTCGATGTCATATCCACTCCCTGATGGCAACACACGTCTCAGCAAAATGACTTACCTTTTAAGTCGTATCCTTATCATGTTGGCAACATGCAGCTCAGTAGAAACTCACTTCCTCCATGTTGTACCCATACCCTTTTAGCCTTAGTTGAGGTCGAGCAAGCTCGATACACTCAATGTCGAAAAGAGGCTTTTGATTGAGGAAGCACCGTCAAGATGTCCTTAGTCTTCACGTTGGAACTCGAACAGTACCATGACTCTCTCTCGAACTCTTTTCTCTCTTCCTTGCAACTAACTCACTCTTTGGACTCTCGAATGAAGTTTATCTCAATTCTCTTCTTCTTGTGTCTCTTGGTGTGTTTAGGACTACTGAAAACCCTCCAATTTATAGAGTTGGCCACCTAAAATTCTTTCCAAAAATGTAAAAGTTTCAAATATGGAAAGATGGCAACGCTGCACCGTAGAATAGTGTCACTGCACTGATCGTCACTGAAGGATGGCACTGTGGCGCTGTGCGTCATAATTTCCTTCCCTCGATGTTGTGTCACAGTGCCGCAGCGAAGTTGCTGTGCTGAAGTCGAAGGTCGCTCTCAGGAAAAAGCGTTGCAGCGCTGCCCTGTTTTTGGCAGATTTGTACTTTTCTTCTCTTTTTCGCTGGATTTTGGCTCGGTTTTGATCTTTTGACTTTCAATTCTTCTTTTCTTTATTTTGACCTGAAAACCACTAGCAAACACGTGAAATCTAATATAAACTCCCTTAATTTGAGAGAATAGAAAACATTTTTCAAGCGTTTTTCACATACAAGCTTAGGTTGTTAGGTTTCTTGGGTTTCACAACGCATGGCTCCACATGAACGATTAGGATCAAATTGTTTGTAACACTTTACAACTTTTGTAACATTTAAAAAGTGGGTCGTATCTGTAGTGTCACCATGATAAAGCACTGAACTTTATCCTTATACTACAAACCTTTTTAGCTATTATTTAAACATGATCCAACCTTATATATCAACCACATACATGTTTATTTTACATAAAATAACCATAGATCTTAGTTTATTGGATTGAGTTAATGCAAAACAAATAAAAAAACTCATTATTTTATTGAATAAATAATTTGTCTTTACAAAGTTTACAAACTACGAGAACCCTAAGAGATTTGGGACAACACCGGTCCCAAGAGTGGAAGAGATTTAGGACAACCCTAAGAGATTTGAGGAGGATTCCCTAAGTTGAATCATAATTCAACTCTGTGATGAAAAGAGTGAGAGAAAGTTCTGACATTGTGGTTGCAGATCGAAGGGGAGCCTCATCTGTTAATCCATCCGTAAGGAGCTTGATATTTAGGAGAGCCTAAATGTCTTACTAGTAATAAGCTTATATACTTCTTAGTTGATTGTTGTATAAGCCAAGGTTGTTTTGCATTACAAGTGGAACTATTTTCATCCAGGCATATAGCCTCCTGGATGTAGGTCTGGTCACACCGAACTGAGTTACCAATTTTGTGTGTTTTTTTCTTACTTTCTTTATCAGGTCATTTGTCATTACTGTTGTGGCTTAGAGGTTTACTCTTGTTTTCTAAATAAGTTCCCTCAACCATCAATACATAAGTGAATTGCGAATTTAAGGCAAGGTAAACTAAGCAAGTTAAGTGATAAAAGAAATTCTTTCTTAAAAATTAAAATAATATTAATATTGCCCATACAAGATGACATACGATAGTAAAGAGAACAAAATTGGAAGAACAAATAAAATTCTCTTTGGTAAGACCTCAAAACCCTTGGGGCTTTCTTCAACAATGGTCTCTAATTTTGGGGAACTCGAACACCTTTTATATGGTGTGATAATTATTGGTGCAAATTCAACCACATTTTGCATTCTATTCACCATCTCTGTAGTATGACAAGAAGGTATTGTTTTGTTGGGAGGAAGGAAGGTGAACTTTGATATATATATATATATATAAACAAATTATGGGTGATTGTAAAGGCTAAAAAAGGATTATCATAATGGTTGGCAAGGTTCCAAAATGAAGGGTGGGAAAATGTTGGACAATATCTCTTGAGAAATTAAAGAAACAGTTGGGGCTATATTTAGAAATTAGAAAATATAGTAGCTTGTATGTATGGATGGAGGTAACTATTTATAGGGTAATTTTTAAATTTGGATGATGAAAGTTGATCTAAGGTGTAATGCCCCAAAATTTCAACGCAGAATGGAAACATCATCACTAAATTACTTCTGGATTTGATTACATAACCTGAAGTTCGACAAATATGTCATATAAAACAAACTAATTAGCATTCTGCTCTTTGTTCAAGGAACCTAACAAACTAACATTTCAAGATTTAAGAACCTCAAATTAAAAACATCGTCCTAAACAAAAATTAAATAAAAGGAAACATTCAACGACCTTAATAGCTGACGTTTGGAAAATGAACTAAATACGTGCAAGAAGAGACGAAATTAAGGGATGGAGAGTAGGCAAGATTAGTGCAGTGTGGTAAGGTCATTGAAAATGTCAAATTCGTTTGCTACCCAACAAACTAGTTGAAGTATAAACTAGGTGTTAGCAAGTGATTCTTGGAACCAACCTATTTCAGGGTCGAATCTTGAGATACAGACATTTCAGTCAAGAAAAATTAAAATTATATAAGCATATATTTGGCATGCACTGACAGGTAATGAATTGTATAAAATTGGCTTCACTTTGTGCAACTGAAAATAAATACGTGTGCTTGAGAATTAAGGTAGTAAGAGAAAAAAGGCAACGAGATGGAATGCTATTTAAATAAAGAAGACTCGATTCTCAACTGCATAATGTTTCTTTTGTTTATACTGCACACACAAAGATAGTTATATTCAATGTTACATTGCCCCTTAACGTTTGCAAGTGATTGAATTATTCCTAAAATAGCCTAGGTAACTAAGTTTACTATTTTTAAAGTATTTTCACTCACTTTGATTATTCTTTTTTATTTTATTTTATTTTATTTTATATTTTTATTTTTATTTTTTTGTCGTCTCTAAAACATGCTACTACTTGTTATCAATTGGCCAAACAAACGCAATCAATTTAAAAAATACTCTCAAGTGAATTATTCAAATAATTGCTTCATTAAAAGTTAGTTTAACTAGTCCTAGTTACAAGACTAGCGAAGGGCATTAGGCATAGTCTTGAAAGGAAATTTAAATCATGCTGAAGTATAAAAATAATGCAACCAGTTGAAGAGGATGGATTACTACAAAAATTGAGGTACTTGACATGGTTACAATGTCAAGTAACAGTATACTTGGCATTTTTAAAAGCGTCAAGTAATCGACTGTCAAGTAAAACAATGTTAACTTATATGTTTCTTGAAATAATTTTCGTGTCAAGAGAAATAATGTACGTGACACTCGAGACCTATCAAGTTTATTTATTATTGACACTTGTAATGTACTATGTGTTATTACTCTTGACGTTTTTAATTGTTAAATATATTATTATCTTAACATGAAATAATTGACAAGTCTATTTATTCTTGACACTAATTACGTATCATAGGTTGTAATGTATGTTTTTTTTTTTCAAATTAAATATACCAATTTTTCATAATCTCATTTTTGGAAAATTGTTCAAAATGACCCAAAGCTAAAAAACATTACTATGACTAACCCATTCCTAAAAACTTGGACATAAATGACCATTTTGGCACATGAAATACCAATTTTACCCTCTAATTTTAAAACGCCTTACGACCTTCCCTCCCTTGCAAGTCTCTTCCCGATTTTGGTCTCCCCTTCCAACTACCATTAACTAAAATTTAATGCTAACACTAATACTCCATTCCATTCTCTGTTAAAATTCAATTCTCAACCAACATTGTACCATCAACATTGAATACCATTGATAGCAAGCATGGGACAAGTTTAGCAATATCACTTTCAGTCTGCTCTCTCACTTTCAGTTGAATACTCTTGTGTGATTGCTTTCATCTTTTTTCAGTTTTGTTACTAGGTCGAAAGCAAGCACTCTTCAAAGATCTTCCATCTCAACCGTAAGAGAAGACAAGGTAAGTGTTCACTTGATTCTGCCAACCTCTTAAATTCGTGTGCCTCATTGATTCATAAACAAAGCAAAGAGGATAGATCCAATCCAAAGCTACAACCCAAAAGAAAATAAAATCTAACCTAACAATAGTAGGAAAGAAGAGGAAGAAGAGGAAATTTGAGGTTCACTTCGACTCCATCAAATCCACCATGATCAAAACCCTAAAAAAAAAGAGATTATATATAGAAATCAGGGGAGCGTCGCTACGTTCTAATGGAGCGTCGCTACGCTCTCAGTAGAAATCTAAGCGTAAGTCAAGCATAGTGATGCTGCGCTCGCGCTCCAACCCTTTTCGTCAAAGTTCGGAGCGCAGCTACACTCCAGCGCTCTTGCCGTAATAACTTTCTGCCTTTTTATAATTTTCACGTCCTTGAGCTCCAGGTGCCTAATTTCACTTTTGATAGCTCCAAATCAACCACAAATGGCCCATAACACTATGAGATGCTTGATTTTCTTGAATTTCTAGAAAATAGACATTTAATCATATAAAACATAACAAGGAAAGGGAATTAAGGACATAAAAAATATCCTTTTTGAGAGCTATCAACCACCTCCAACCTAAACTTTGCTCGTCCTCGAGCAAAGCAAAACAAAATATAGATATGAATCACATGATACAAATGAGTAACTCAAACTTCAATGCTAAAGATAACAAACAATATTCACAAAGCTAGAATCCTTCAAATGCATGCACTCAATTAGAATTTTTAAAACTGATTCTCTATCCCCTGCGTGTGTGTGCTTATCCAATCCTATCTAGGTCTTTACAAGCCCAGGAGGGTTTTATTCAACCTGTTTGTTTTCCCCCTACTCTGGCTCGAAGGCTAAAGAGTCAAGCTTTCTAGACTCAATGTGGCAATGAAACACTTAAGGGAACCAAATTTTTTATGGCTTTTTCTTTTTTCTCTTTTTTATTTTTTATTTTTTATTTTTTATTTTTTATTTTTTATTTTTACTTAAATTAAAAGAGGAAACTGTATCCATTCCATGCTACCTTCGTTTTGGCTTGCCCACACGGGATACACGAATGACATCCAACTACAAGCAATGTATCCTTTAAAGATGCCTAATCATACTCATTCCTCAGTGGCACTTTTGGCGCAAGAGAAATCATTAGTTACTTGACCGCTCTTGGCTACTCGCACACTAGAGAAAAAGGAGTAATCCCCTTCAAAAATATTATACAAACTTTCTTTTACTCTACGACAAGCTTTGCCTTTTACAACTTTCTTTTATTTACTTTACACTAGGCTTTTCCTTCACAGCAAGAGTTTGGCAAAAACCTAAGCATGCATTACTAAATCGAGCTTCAATTACTTAAAACTATCACCTAGGTCTTTTGGGGTGACAACAAGCATATGGACCAAATAACCTCATCCTAAGCATTCAAGACCATGAATACGACAACTATGTGCTCAAGAAATGCAAGGGAATCACGAAATTTTTTTACATTTGGCCCAAAATCATGCATACATGCTCATTATTAAAAAACAAAGCGAATAAACATTATCTAAAGCCTATCACTGAATTTTGACATTACATGCTGCACAATCATCATATCATCAGATAAACCACAAAGTTCGAGCTCAGGTGCTCAAGGACTTGCCAGACATAAATATATACCCACCACCCCCAACCTAAGACAAGGGAACAGATTACCTCCCCTGCATGTGTTTTCGTGCATGGTTTTTGAGGAGTGGTAGAAAGGCTCGCTTCTCCAAATGATGTTCTTTTTTTTCTAGGGGGTTTCTACAAAAGAAAAACAATAAATTAAGCTAGGAAAGCAATAAAAGAAAGCAGTAAATTTATCACCTGGCTCCCTCCAAGAAGGGAAAATTTTTAGTTGGCTGCTTGACGTGACCTGTCCCCTGTCAAGGTACAAAGGAATTCTCGTATTTCTCTGGTCCCTTCTTGGATGAATCAATATAGCTATAAGGCTATAAGGTTTCTCATCTTTTGAAGAGAACCAGATAGGTCAAATTTGAGTTTTTTAATATATGGCAAATAAGGCGAAAAGAAAGAACTAAAAGACTCAAGCGGCTCATTCGAACCAACCTAAAGAAATAAAAAGACTCTACAAGTAACTCATGAGAATCAAAGGAAGAAAACTCAAAGATATATGAAAAACCAGAGGGTAGAATAGTGTGAGGTCTTTCGACCTCCAACTTTATCACTTGGATCTCATCGGTGTGACACCCTAACCTTCGACCTAGTTGCTTAAGAGACACAAAGAAAGAATACTCGGGTAAATGGTATAAACTTGGATCACGAGCCTGTGGAGTTCTAAACATTTTGAGACAGAAAAGCTGGGTTTCTGGAGTTAGCAAATTTTTGGCCAGTTTAGAGGGCACTATGCGTTGAGATGTAAGAAGGAGGAAAAAGTGTTGTGCCAACTTGAGTTTTGGGTTAAGAATAAGTTGGTGGTGAGTTTTGGAGAAGACTGCATTAAGTAATTTTCAAGTCTCAGACGACAAGGTGGTCTATGAGTTAAGAAAATCTTCTAAGTGTCACAACTAGGCTTGAAGAACTGAACTATGCTATGAGAAGACAAGGGTTATATCACACCCCCTCCCGGGTAGCCTCTTAACCTAAGAGAAAGTGTGAGGACAGTAGACACCAACCCTCTTACAACATCTACTGTCAACCTTATAACTTGACCAATTACCTAATAAGCAAATATATATACAATAATTGAACATCAATCTTTAACCAAAGTTAAGCTATCTTAAAAATACTGATTTACATTCGACCCTTAATTTACATAAGCTCACTAACTTTTGCCCCTTAACCATCTATATGTACCACACAGGTTTAAGATCAAATATTTACAAAGCTTAAAATTCTCGACACTGATGGTGGACCCAGACGAGTTTCTGTGTAGGCTAAGCACCCCGGACTCGCTCTCTACCTGAAAAACTGAAAACAGGAAAAAACATGAGCTAGGTTGCCTAGTGGGTGACATGTTTAGTAAGAACCTTTCCTTAATTCATAAATAAATCAAAACCGTATTCTAGTTATACAAATAAATAAGTAGTAATAAAACGTTTCCATATCCCGACAAATCATGTACAGATGACACTAACAAACCATACACATTTCATTTCCAAAAAATCATGAAATGCAATACATTTCAAAAACGTTTTTCCTTAGTTGAGGCGGAGCGGAGCTCAACTGTAACATCCCAAGTTTATATGATAATATTATATGAAATTACATGGAGAATTCTTAAATTTAATTGTTCACAAGGCTTGGCCTAACTCGATTTTAGACGCCCAAGAGGAGATGACCCAAACCAAGAGCACCACAATGCTCAAGACCATCAAAATGTGCAAAAGTCTAGAAGCTGCTAGAAAATTCTACAAGATTCTAGAAAGTTCTAGAACATCCATGAATCCCCTAGATATCTAGAAAGTTTTAGAAAATGTATGAACATTCTAGATACCTCTAGAAAGTTCTAGAACATCCATGAATCCCCTAGATATCTCTAGAAAGTTCTAGAAGGTTTGTGAATATCCTAGACACCTCTAGAATGTTCTAGAAGATGTATGAAAATTCTAGATGTTTCTAGAGAATTCTATAGAAGTCTAGGAAGAGTTAGCATAATCTAGAAAGTTCTAGGTAATGCTAGAATTGTATGGAGAAATCTAAAAATACGTAGAGAAGTATGGACTTGTATAGAAAAATATAGAATAATCTAGAGGGAAGATTCTAGCCATTGGATCTAATCAATCCTCACCATTCATTAAGGAGGTGGATGGCTATAAATAGCCCATGTGGGCTCATTTGTAACACAAGTTTGGAAAGAACCGCCCAAATCTCTCACCCATAACCCCTCATAAAAGATCTCCCAACTTCCTTCCATAAACTTTCTATTGAGTTCTTACATCATTCCAAGTCAAGGATAAGAAAAATATATAGAAGCACCTAAGAGGTAAGTAGCTTATCTCACCATCTCTTTAAGTGTTTTATGGTAGTGTGCCTTTGTTATGTTGCATTATAATGTTATTATTGTTGTGTTGCATTACATGTTTAAAAAAAGTTTCTCTATAAGGGACCCCATGCATTATGTATGCTCATGATCATCTTGAGATCAAGTTTTACTTGGGTATAGGTTATGCTTCCAGGGCTAGTAGGGTATGTATGGTTGCACCCCTCTAGTCTAATCTTATGTTTATGTTAAAGGTTGATGTTGGATGCGACTCTGACTCTACTGACTGTATGACCCACTAAACTGATATAGTTGTAGAAAATCTAAGAAACTTCAATCATCCTAAACATTTTCTCAACGCATTGACTAGTCTCTCAGAATTCTATACTCAATCAGCTACCCGTTAGTTATATTATTTCTCTACCTCTATATTCTTTTCTTTAGGACGGGTCTAATTTGTATGCGGCAAGCTTTCTTTTCAAAATTCTTTAACTCATTATTCACAAAATTTTTGTTTCTTCTTTTAGCACTGAGTCTGAAAAGATGAAGATATAAAGTTCCTTTTTTCTTTCATTGGTTTCATTATTTATGTAACCATGCGTCGAGTAGGGTTACCCACCTTTGTTCTGACATACCAAAGATGGGGTGCATGGAGGCAGCCAACTACGAGCAAGTGCCCTTCTCGACTAAACTCTTATCTCAGTTTGGTTTCTCACTAGATATTGGAGTTTGTTATTTATCTATGCGTCGCTGATTACGATTACCCACCTTCGTTTTGACACATCAACTATTGGGTGCATGGAGGCGGCCAACTACGAGTAGGTGTCGTTTTCAGCTAAACTCTTAACAAGATAATTATATTAGTCTTGCCAGCAGAGTTTTGCGTTTAAAAGAATAATTTTTTTTTTTTAACATGTTTGAAATAAGTTCCTCATATTTTTATCTTTGACAGTTCAAACCTCTTCCACCCCCAAACTTGAGAGTAGCAAGGTCCTCATTGCTTAAATTGTAAACAAAGATTAAGTTGCAAAATTTTGTAAAAGAGGTTTGAATTCACCGCTTGCATACATGCAAAGCAGGTTTGCATTTCTAAGGAATAGTATGCAGACGCATTGAAAGTAATCTAACTTAAAGAGTGTACAAAAAGTGTAAGCATGATTATCCTCATAGTGACTAATTTTTCAACGCAAAGATAAAAGTTGGGAATAATGATACATGAACTTAGAATGACCCGCAAGGAACACGCAAAGAGGTAATTAAGAATTCCATGCGGCGAAGAAATGATGAATGCATACAATTATCGCATACCGAATATACTGATGAACGCATGGTTTTTAGTTCAAAGTATGCGAAGAAATGATGAACGCATACAATTTTCATGCTTATCTAATTAACTCTACTCCTAAAACTGAAATTAAAGAAAAAGAAATAAATATTAAAAACAAAGTACAAACAAAAGAAAGAAAGCAAAATAAAATAAAATAAAATAAAATAAAGAAATCAATACTAAAACAAGTGCGAATAAAAAGAAAGCAAGGGTAAAAGAAAGCGTCCCTGGAAAAGTAGGCGTTCAGAATTGTAGGGACCTTTCGACGCAAGCTCAGTTATTACACTTGCGTGAGTCATTGGAGCCTTTGTCGCGTTTAGGGTTGAACGCAGAGGAGACAATGAAGTGCATTATGACCTCCCTCAAGTGCGCATATTTGGGATGCGTTGGTCTGGATTCTAGCTCATGCGTTGAAGGCTGTTTTAATAGCGGCTCGATCTTTGTCGCGGATCTGTTGCTCCGGTCTGATTTCTCTAATTGTCGATCGGAGAGTAATTTGATTTCATCTTTTTCATCTTCACCGTCCTCGAGGATTTCATCTCTCAACGCCGCGTTCACAGGTTTTGTCTTTTCATTGATATCTGCGTTCATTAGACAAAATTTGAAATGATCAGGATCGTTCAACGCTTTAACTACATTAAATTTTACCTGATCACCCACGCAGGGCGTTAAGATTTCTTCTTGGACGTCAATCAGGATGCGTCCAGAAGTGGTATCTTCATATACAGACGCAAGTTCTGCCTACGTTGCTTTTTCTCTTCGCTCTATATACTCCTCTTCTTGCGATTCGGTAGAAGATGATGGATGATGGACATTATGCACGGTACTCTCCATCGGTTGACTTGTTGGAGCATTTAGGGGTTGCAAGTTTCCTTGCGTCCCCTCATTATACGCTGTGGGATTGATTTTCCCACTTAACAATGTCTCACCTTGACATTGTTCTTCTAAGTTCCCTCTTGGAACTTCGTTCGTACTTAGCAATGCTCCTTGCTTTTCATTTCTGAGCGCCTCTACAATTTGACTCATTTGAACTTCTAAATTGCGAATTGCAGTGGCTTGGCTTTTAATTTCTTCCCTTTGGCTTTGGATCATCGCTTCGTATGACTGGCGCGTTGCTTCAATGTTACTGTTATATTCTCGTAAAAGAGATTCCATGGAAAACAATGAGGATGATGCGTCCGCTTGCGGATCCCTTGAATACTGATGATACTGGCCTTCATTCCATTGGTTGAAACCAGGAGGGTTGCCTCTCTGCGGCTGCTGCTCAGCCCTCTGCGTTTGTTGATGATTTCCACCCCATCCGAAGTCAAGGTGGTTCCTCCAACCCGGATTGTACATCTCACCGTAGGGGTTGTTTTGAACACTGCAGATAGACTGGAGGTTGTACGGACACATGTCATACAAGTGCCCCGCACCACACTGCGGGCAGTCTACAGATGCTGTCGGGTTCATCGCATGCACTGCGTTCATCGCAGCAACTGATCTACCTTGATTTTTCAATACTAGTGTTTGCAGCATGGATGTCATATTGGCGAGCTGCGCTGCCAGGTTAGTGGTCACAGTAGTTTCAAGCATTCCAGCTTGCGTTTGTCTTCTATTGGTGGAGCGAAATTCATATCCGTCGTCCACCCACTCATTGGTGTTCCATGAAGTTCTGTCGAAAATATCTTTGGCATATGAGTAAGTCATCTCCAATATTCCTCCTGCTTACGCAGGCAATTTCCTCATTAGCCGTATGAATTAGGTCCAAGCAATTGGCCCGTCTTCAATTCTACCTTGTCCTTCAGGTGAAGGTCCTCTCAATCTCTGGGTCAATATCCAATTCTGGATTGTTCCCGTCACTCAGATACTATTAGAAGCTTCTGGCAGAGGAGAAACTTACTATACTCCTTCGATTGAGGAATCCTACAACACAATAATCCAAATAAAATAATTAAATCAATGCAATAATCCCCGGCAACGGCGCCAAAAACTTGTTGTAAAATGAACAGACAGATCTCAAGTCCCCAGAAACGGCACCAAAATCTTGTTGTTAAATATACAATAGACAGATCTCAAGTCCCCGGCAACGACACCAAAAACTTGTTGTGTATGAATTGTGAAAATGAAATTTTACAAACGCTAGGTGTGAGTAAGCTATGATTATGCGTTTTACATATCATGTGTTGAACATGCTATGCGTCTTACTACTATGCGATGGTGATCTTGTCAAGTTTTCCTATCCTTTACCCAAGTATAAGCAAAGGAGTAGGTTTTCTCGGTGAGTCCGAGGTCGAACACAAGGATTATGTTGATTTAGTATTTATGTGGATTTCATGCGTTGTTAGTGGTAACCAAGAAATAGTGAAATTGTGTTTGTTTCTAATTTAAAGAAAGCGATAACATGTACACTATATTAAATTGTGGGAGATGGAAAGCATGCGACACAGCAAACTCAGCTAGGTGAATTTAATGAATGGATAAAAACAGGGTTCGGGTTAGTTAACATCTAACATCGGAAACGCATGGTGAAGTCTATTCATACTTGCGACTCTTCTCCCGGTTGTCAGCCGCTATGCGTTATATAGGAGAGTGTTAAGAACCAAGGTTATACCTATAGATAGGTAACACTTCTTGGCCCTTGTCAATTGAGTTCCACAATCACTTACCCTCTCGAGCAGTTTGATTATTACTACTTATATCGATTAGCTAGATGGACATAAGCATCAGATTAAGTTCGCAATTGAGAAGATGAAATAGTTACACTATGGTTCTTAGTTAGATGCTAACGCAACCCTAGACCCTTGAGTGATTAATTACTCATGGATTGAAAGTAAAAAGCGGAAAGTATAGAAAAATTAGTAGACATGGAAGATATATATATTGATGAAACGGAATACAACTTTAGATAAGCTCAATGTCTTGACACAAATCTAAAATCAAGAAAGAAAAAGTAAGAAGGAAAGCAGGAAAGGCGTCAATGTCTTGAGTCGCCCGAATGGAAGCGTGAGCTTCTGCTGTGAAGTGGTCCGGCGGAGGGAAGACTCTTCTCTCTCGAGCTATTCGTCTCCGGTTGAAGTCTGAAAGAACTCTGCTATCACTTATGGAATTCTTCCGAGAATCAACAACCCTTTCTCATCTCGCAGAGCTGCCCTTTTATAGATGATGCGTTCGCAATGAATAGCAAATCTGCTTGATTGGCGGCGATATTGATATCATGCGTCCATCTCGCCTGATTGCGTAATTCTCGGGTCAATTAAGATCCACCACTTTAGCCACAAATCATGTTCGTCAATCATCCGACAATCTCTCAAGATTCTGATTTGATTCTCGGCGCCTTGCGTTAATGGTCGTCTATGCGTCCATGGATAGTTTGGCCGATGTCAACGCGTCGTAGGTTGCTAACGCATAGTCTTGCGTTGAGAAGTCGTTAACGCATCTTCAGGTTGTTTCAGACTTCAACCGGAGACGAATAGCTCGAGAGAGAAGAGTCTTCCCTCCGCCGGACCACTTCCCAGCAGAACCTCACGCTTCCATCCGGGAGACTCAAGACATTGACGCGTTTCCTGCTTTCCTTCTTACTGTTTCTTTCTTGATTTTAGATTTGTGTCAAGACATTGAGCTTATCTAAAGTTGTATTCCGTTCATCAATATATATATCTTCCATGTCTACTCATTTCTCTATACTTTTCGCTTTTTACTTTCAAACCATGAGTAACTAATCACTCAAGGGTCTAGGGTTGCGTTAGCATCTAACTAAGAACCATAGTGTAACTCTTGTCAATTGCGAACTTAATCTGATGCTTATGTCCATCTAGCTAATCGATATAAGTAGTAATAATCAAACTGCTCGAGAGGGTAAGTGATTGTGGAACTCAATTGACAAGGGCCAAGAAGTGTTACCTGTCTATAGGGATAACCTTGGTTCTTAACACTCTCCTATGCGTTATAGACATGTAACGCATAGCGGCTAACAACCGGGAGAAGAGTCGCAAGTATGAATAGAATACTACCATGTGTTTCCGATGTTAGATGTTAACCAACCCGAACCCTTTCTTTGTCCATTCGTTCACATCATTAGCTGAATTTGCTGTGTCGCATTGTCACACCCCCTCCCGGATTATTCTCCATAACCTGGAAGAAGATGTGAAGTCAGTAACCTTGACTCCTCTGTAAGGTTCACTGACCAACCATTCCTTTTATAAAAGACGGTCCAGACGAGGTTCGACGTAGGCATAGCATCCCAAACTCGCTTGCTACCTGGAAAAATTAGAAAACATGGGAAAAACGTGAGCTAAGCCCCGTGAGTGACAGGTTTTGTAAACTATCATTTATTCGAAAAGAGGCATGTTACAGTAAAACGCATTAAAAGAAGGATTCAACAGGAACAAATTTTCCACAATTCTTTGTCATTCACGTAAATCCGATCTAAATCCATAGAATCGTTTTCCAGAATTTTTAAAGAGAAAACCGTTTGGTTTTTCAATCTTTTTCCTTAGTTGAGGCGGAGCAAAGCTCAACGCTCTCAACGTCGAAAACATCCTTAGTTCGGGTGGAGCAAGGCTCAACACACCCAACGTCGAAATCATCCCTGGCTTCAAGCAGAGCAAGCTCGATGCACTAGCCAGCTTAACCTCTATGTGCACATAGGAATATGACGGGTTGCCCATGTACCTTCTCATGTCCTTGGGTACGGGGTCCCGGGGAAACTCACGTGCCTTCTCATGTCCTTGAGCACTGAGCCTCCTCTAAAACATTTTATTCCACCGTTTACACAAATAGTTCATCTAAAACCTTTTATAGAAAACAACGTATTTCTTGATAGTCAACATTCTGATACATGCGTTTCAATATCTAAAACCATCAGATAAAACATGCCTTTTTAAAACAGTTCATCAAGAATCATGCGTTTCGAATGATTCATCACAAACCATATCTTAAAGAACAATTTCAGTAAAAACTGATTTTAAGAAGAAAGGTGCCACTCACAATTTCTTAAGATATTTCCTCTTTTCCTTCCAATCCTTGTCTTCCCGAGCTCCTTGAACGCAAGGGTTTGGGCTTCTACCCCGCAAACTATTTCTGGTAACAGGTTGGACGCAAGCCTGCCTTTAAACGCAAGGTGCAGACTAACTCTTCTTACTCTTTCGGATGCGTCGACCTTCCTTGAACGCAAGGTCTAATTTGAACGCATCGTGGCGTTCACCCTTTATGTTGAATTCGTGTGAAACGCAAGGCTTACCCTTCTCGATGCAAGCCAACTTCTTAATACCAGATGACTTAGGTGTCAAGGTTGTCTTCCTCTTTAGCCGCAGGCTTCCTCTTACAAACGCAAGGTTTCCTTCTTTCAGTTCTCCTTCTTTCTTTCTCTCAAGAATTATTATCACCGAATCATCAGTCATTACTTTTCCCCTCAAGGTCCTATTTATAAAGAACTTATCATTCTACTTCTCCTCTTTTGCTGCCACTTGTTTGCCACATGTCATGTTGCATGCTTAATCAATCATGCATTAGTCCAAGTGTCACCTTGCATGAGATGATTATCATGCTTTCTAACACCTCCTACTTAATGAGGTGTCCCAATCATGTGTAACCACCTGGCATATCGGCTTACCTTATGCGTCCGTTATGTTCCAATATACAACTATCCAATCATTCCTGTGTTCCTATGCGTTTATAGACCTTTATTTCCATTTCTCTACCACATTCAATTAGGTATACAATCTTAAACGCATGCTACTATGTGTTTCAGCTTACCATAAAATATCATTCATCAATCTTAATCGCATACTATCTGCGTTCAACTTTCTTTTCTTATATTCATTCACAGCTACAAATCCCTCTTTTGTACAATTACACCCTTCTGACCATGTGGTTTACTCTTGACTACCACATTCAACTCAAGTTCTTTCTTTATGCATTTATCCTCTTACATTCATCTTTACATCATTCCGCGTTCATGACCTTCCTTTAAGTCCCTTGATTTACCCTCTATGCGTTCTCGAATCATATATCAAGGTTATTCCTTTAACCATTTCCTGCTTTAACTTTTCCTATGCGTTTACCCGAGATCTTGATAACATTTTTCATTTATTATAACGTTAAGCTCTTCCGTGTATAACTTATTAACCAATGGTAGTCACCATCGACTCATAAACCCCTCGTCGCATAGTTAATAGCTGTTCTTAACACAGAACTCCTCAATGCATAGCTAATGGTTCCTCACCTCGTAACTTCCTCATCGCATAGTAAGACCTTACTAATCACTGAAGTCCTACTAGCATATAATAATCCTTTAACGTTTATCATCTCAATTATTAACTATTTAGAATTTCAGTTTCCTCAACGCGTCGCTTTGCCATCGCATAGCAATTCTTCAACGCATAAAAATTTCCCAATGTAATAACCTTCAACGCTTAATGGCCTCTTCCGCACATGCTATACCATATTCAGGGACTTCTTGATTAGCCCAATGAACCTTCATAGCACATAGCAAACTCCCAGCGCCTAGCCGTTGCTCATCGCATAGTTTTTCAATCCATCGCTAACCTTCAGCGCAAAGTTACAGCTTAACGCACGGTTTACCAATGCATAGTCATGATCAGTACTTAATAGTTCGTTCCTTTTCCTTCCATACTATTGCTTCATAACGCCTAATGCATTACTTTCCTTCACTTCACTTTCCGACGCGTTGCCAACCTTTCCAACGCAAAGTACTTTTCCCACGCGATGGTTCTACTCCATTTTTCATCATCGACGCATGGTACTTCACCTCATTTAACTTGCCATTATTAATCATTTAATCTCGTAACTTGGTATCTCAATATTAACTATTACATGCGTTATACTTATCCATCCATGCATCAGCCTGATTTCCAGAATTACGTCTACCCTCTTCTTAATACCATTCATTTCAACGTACAGGATTTATTGGCCATAATTTAGTAATTACACAATCTTAACTTCTCGTTTACACATTCCGTTATTCCACACTCTTTATCCTTTTATCCTTACCAATTATATAAATACTTAGGTTTTCAAGGACAGGGTGTTACACGCATGCCTTTCCATCTTCCACCAAATTTATATAACCTGTTATCGCTTTCCTTAGATTAGAAACAAACTCAACGCATTATTTATTGGTTACCACTGCAACGCATGAAATCCACATAAATAATAAATCAACATAATCCCTGTGTTCGACCTCAGACTCACCGAGAAAACCTACTCCTTTGCTTATACTTGGGTAAAGGATAGGAAAACTTGACAAGATCACCACACATTCTTTTACCTAGAGGTACTAGCTTTCACACATCCACTGTAGGGACTCGTACCTAGTCAATTCCCAGGCGTCCTTACTGATCACAGCAAAGGCAGCTCTTTTTACTCCTATCCATGCATACTCATTACAAGTTTAACATTTAAAAAGATAGACAATAAACCTCATATATTTTGTGTACACTCTTTCTTTTCTCAAGGCATGTATACTCTTTTCTTTTTCCTTAGTCTAAGATCATGCATTTCCACTCCCTTATCTGTGGGGCCTTTCGAAGTGACAACCAAATACACCCAACTTAGTCCTTTTTTTCAGTTAAAGATTCTAAATAGAAGTGGCTATGTGCTCAAAAATATGAGAGATTTTAAGAGGGACTTAAATGAATTTAACTCAAGATAGTGCTATTCTATTTCCACAATAAGTCATCTATCATGCAAATTCGAATCTCATCATGGGCTCAACATCAAAGCACACAACCATAAACAACATTCCCATTAACTTTGAAAGCTCCAAAATTTTCAAAAAAATTTTTTTTTTTTCTTTCAAAAATTGTTTCAAAAAATTGACATGCATATGATCATTAAAACCTTCATTAACATGCATAGCAGGATAAGAAAACACACACAAGATAAGAAAACACACAAAAGTACGAAAGACACCTCCCACCCCAAACTTAGAGTCATGCATTGTCCCCAATGCATAAGAACATCTAACAAGGAAAGAGCAAACCTGGGAGTAAGCGGGAAGCCACCAAACAGGCTTGATGTAAGGAGTACTTTGTGTGATGAGCTATGTTCCTCCCAATAAGCGCTTGGTTTAACGTCTTCTAGCTAGACGGGACTATTGGGTCATGCAATGAAAGTCAAGTTCTCAAGTCCGCGTTCTTCATCATCGATGTAGTGCTTTAATCGTTGACCATTCACTTTGAAGGTTGTTCCATTGTTACCTTGTAGTTCCACGGCTCCGTGTGGGGATACCTTGACAATGATAAAGGGTCCCGACCATCGTGTCCTAAGCTTTCCTGGAAACAAGCGTAAACGTGAGTTAAAAAGTAATACTCTTTGTCCTGGAAGGAAGGTTCGTGATGTGATCTTCTTGTCATGCCATCTCGCAGTGCGCTCTTTGTAAAGTTTGGCATTCTCATAAGCTTAAGCACGAAACTCCTCCATCTCATTGAGTTCTAAGAGGCGTTTCTCACCAGCTTTCTCGAAATCCATGTTCAGCTTCTTGATGGCCCAATAAGCTCTATGCTCGAGCTCTACCGGTAAGTGACAAGCCTTTCCAAACACCAACCTATACGGGGAGGTACCAATTGGGGTTTTGAAAGCTGTGCGGTAGGCCCACAGTGCATCATCGAGCTTAAGGGCCCAATCCTTCCTATTGGTCCTGACTGTTTTTTCCAAAATTTGCTTGATTTCCCTGTTAGATAACTCAGCAAGGCCATTAGTTTGAGGATGATAAGCTGTAGCAATTTTATGATTAACATTATATTTTTGCATCATGGATTCAAATAGTTTATTACAAAAGTGAGAACCCTCATCACTAATAGTAGCTCTAGGTGTACCAAAACGTGTGAAAATGTTTTTATGCAAGAATTTTAAAACAGTGCGAGCATCATTGGTCCTAGTGGCTATGGCTTCTACCCACTTAGATACATAATCTACTGCAACTAGAATATATAGGTAGCCATTATAAGAAATTGGAAAAGGTCCCATAAAGTCAATACCCCAAACATCAAATAACTCCACTTCCAAGATAGGTTTCATTGGAAGCTCATGTTGTCTAGAAATATTGCCAGTACGTTGGCACCTATCACATGACTTAACAAAGGTATAACAGTCTTTAAAAAGGGATGGCCAATAAAATCCTGACTGAAGTACCTTAGCTGCAGTTCTGGTGGGTCCAAAATGACCTTCATAGGGGGAAGCATGACATGAATTTAAAATACTTACCACTTCCTCTTGAGGCACACACTTTCTTATCATATTGTCAGCACAAACCTTGTAGAGAAGTGGGTCCTCCCAATGGTAAGATTTAACATTGTGCAGGAATCTTTTCTTTTGTTGATAATTCATGTCAGGTGGCAAATGTCCTCCTGCAAGATAATTAACTATGTCAGCAAACCATGGTACACTATCTTTTACCTGATACAGTTGTTCATCAGGGAACATCTCAACAATTGGGGGCCATGATTTAGCATCCTCATTCTCAATTCTAGATAAGTGGTCTGCAACCACATTTTCACATCCTTTCCTGTCTTTGATTTCTAAGTCAAATTCCTGTAACAATAATATCCATCTCATTAGCCTAGGTTTAGAATCTTTCTTAGCAAACAAATACTTTAAAGCAGCATGGTCAGTATGCACTATTATTTTAGATCCAAGCAAGTATGATCTAAATTTATCAAGGGCAAACACAACAGCTAGTAGTTCTTTTTCAGTAGTAGTGTATTTCTGTTGAGTATTATCAAGGGTTCTACTAGCATAATAAATTGCCCTAAACATGTTATCTCTACGCTGGCCTAAAACAGCTCCTAAAGCATAATCACTAGCATCACACATGATCTCAAAAGACTGACTCCAATCTGGTACAACAATAATAGGTGCAGCAATTAGTCTTTTCTTTAGAGTATTAAAAGCTAGTAGACATGCATCATCAAAAATAAACTTAGCTTCCTTTTGTAGTAGATTACTCAAGGGTTTAGCAATTTTAGAAAAATCTTTAATAAATCTCCTGTAAAACCCTACATGCCCTAGGAAGCTTCTGACTCCTTTCACATTGGTGGGGGGTGGTAGTTGTTCAATAGCAGCTATTTTAGCCCTATCCACCTCCAATCCTTTTTGAGAGACTTTGTGTCCCAGGACGATGCCTTCCGTCACCATGAAGTGACACTTCTCCCAGTTTAGAACAAGGTTAGCATCTTGGCACCTCTGCAAAACACGAGTTAGATTAACAAGACAAGAGTCAAATGAAGACCCAAATACAGAAAAATCATCCATAAAAACCTCCATTATGTCTTCGATGAGCCCCTGAAAAATAGACATCATACAACGTTGAAAAGTAGCAGGAGCATTACATAAACCAAATGACATTCTCTTAAAAGCAAATGTCCCATAGGGACATGTAAATGTCGTTTTTTCTTGATCCTCAAGAGCAATGACAATTTGGTTATAACCTGAATATCCATTTAGAAAGCAATAATGAGAATAACCTGCAAGTCTATCAAGCATTTGATCTATAAAAGGAAGGGGAAAATGATCTTTTCTAGTGGCTTTGTTCAACTTCCTATAATCAATGCATACACGCCATCCTGTCACAGTTCTAGTGGCTATCATTTCATCTTTTTCATTTTTAACCACAGTCATGCCACCTTTCTTGGGTACCACTTGAACAGGACTTACCCATGGACTGTCAGATATGGCATATATGATTCCTGCATTCAAAAGCTTGAGCACTTCTTTCTTAACTACCTCCTTCATGGTGGGATTAAGTCTCCTTTGGTGCTCTATTGATGGTTTAAAGGTATCTTCTATCAAGATTCTGTGCATACAGACCGACGGACTAATACCTTTAAGGTCCTCAATAGACCAACCAATGGCAGATTTATGATCCCTCAATACTTTCAATAATTTTTCTTCTTCCATAGAATCAAGATCAGAAGATATTATAACAGGTAAAGAAGATAAATCATCTAAGAATGCATATTTTAAATGAAGAGGTAACACTTTTAATTCAAGCTTAGGCTTTTCAATATCAGTCACAACATGCAAGGGAGCTAAAGGTATAGGTTTATCTACTTTAGAACATATTGGCAACCTATCTAACCACCTAGCATAAAATGCTATTTCATCAAAAATCGTATCTGCATTTTCAACATCTATCATGCTTTGTTCTAGATGATCATTAGCTAACATAACCTCTACATGCTTAAAAATAGTATGATCAATTATGTCTATAGCATGGCAGGGACTACTCTCATCATGATGACTCAAGGACTTGTAAATATCAAATACAACATTTTCATCATTTACCCTTAAAGTCAACTTCCCTTGTTGGACATCTATGATAGCCTTTCCAGTTGCTAGGAATGGCCTCCCAAGTATGATAGGAATCTCAGAGTCCTCCTCCATGTCCAAGACTACAAAATCTGTAGGGAAGATAAATTTGTCAACTTTAACTAATACATCTTCAACAATACCTTTAGGATAAGCTAATGATCTATCAGCAAGTTGCAGGGTGATGGTGGTAGGTTGCACCTCTCCAATGTTGAGTTTCCTATAGACAGATAAATGCATTAAATTAATAGAAGCACCCAGATCACAAAGAGCTCTAGTAACATTTAAAGAACCAATAGTGCAAGGTATAGTAAAACTCCCTGGATCTTTCAATTTTTGTAGTAGCTTCTTTTGTAGCACTGCACTGCATTCCTCTGTTATGCTAATCATCTCATATTGCCCAAACTTTTTCTTTTTAGATAAGACATCTTTCATGAATTTAGCATAGTTGGGCATTTGCTCTAAAGCCTCAACAAATGGAATGTTAATGTGCAGCTTTTTAAATAACTCAAGAAATTTAGCAAATTGCGAGTCTATTTCTTTCTTTTTAAAATGATGAGGATATGGCATAGTATTAGGTACAAAAGATAGAGGGTTAGAAGACTTACTTGAAGATGTTGACTCTTTTACCTTTACCTCCTTTTCTAGGATCTTTGGTTCATCTTCTAGAATTGGCTCTTGGATGGTGTCACCTACCTCTTGCTCTTCATCCTCATCAATAATCAAAGGAGTGGACAACTTTTTCCCACTCCTCAAAGTCATGGCCTTGCACTCCTCTTTTGGATTTATCTCGGGACAACTAGGAAATTTTCCCTTTTGCATTGTTTGGAGGGAAGTGGCGATTTGGCTTATTTGTACCTCGATGTTTTGAATGGCCTTACCATGACTTTGTACGGTGCTTTCCAATGCGGTAGTCCTTCCTCTTGATTCTTTTATGAACTCCACCATCAAATCTTCTAAGTTGGACTTCTTTTCAGTGTGGGATGGACCTACATTGGATAAATCAGAAGAACCTTGCAAAACATTCCTTTTGTTAGCGTAAGAAAAATTTTCATGATTCCTCAAACTAGGATGGTAATGAGTTGGAAGTTGTTGATGTTGGTAATTCCTAAAATGTCCTCTATCAACATAATTAGTCGTCTCATTATCTCCATGAACGCCCATTTCCGATGCCAAAGCAGCAAGAGAGGCTATAGATGGTGGATTTGTTTGAGCTTGGCTTCCTGCAGTTAATTTAGAAAGAGCATTAGTAAGGGAAGCCATTTGAGCTTTGAGAGAATTTACCTCATCCACTTCATATAATCCGGCGGCCCTTGGGATGTTTGAAGAAGACCGTTCACATGGCCAATTGTAGGATGTATTGGCCAAATCTTCTAATATGGTATAGGCTTCTTGAGCATTCTTTGAAAAAATTGATCCTCTGGCGGTTGCATCTAAGATGGATTTGGTAGAGCTTGCCAATCCATTGTAGAAAAGTTGAATTTGCAACCAATCCGGGTACCCATGTTGAGGGCATCTTCTCAAGAGATCCTTATACCTTTCCCAAGCCTCATATAATTGTTCATCCTCGAGTTGGCGGAATGTTCCAATCTCCGTCCTTAGTCTTTGAGATTTAGCCGGTGGAAAATATTTGTTCAGGAAAGCTTGAGCTAAGATCTCCCATGTTGTAATGCTATCAGGAGGTATGGTTTCCAACCAATCCTTAGCACGGTCCTGCAAAGAGAAAGGAAAAAGTCTTAGTTTAATGCATCGTTAGAAACACCATTCATCTTTACCGTCCCGCATATCTCCAAGAAGGATCGTAAGTGCTTGTGAGGATCTTCATTAGTTCTTACTCTAAAGGCTAGCTCTCTAGCCATTTGGATCAATCCCGGTTTCAACTCGAAATTGTTGACATTGATAGGCACATTCATTATTCCGGGTTGACTTGCCGGTAGCGTCGGTTGAAAGTAGTCTCTAATTGCCTTAGGTATCTCCTCCGCCATCTCCGTAGTTTGATTAAGTTGAGCCCTTAAATTTCTTCTACACGTCCTTTCAATCTCGGGATCAAGAGGGAGGAGGTTAGTATTATCTCGAGGCATAGACTCTCAAAAATAAATAAAATAAAAAAAAACAATTATATAAAATAAACCAAATATATAAACAATCAAAAAGAAGAATAATAAAAAAAAATTAAAAATAAAAAAAAAAACAATTAAACAATCAACTAATATACACCTCAAATTAAGATCTATCAATTCTTATGAATATTAATTAACAAAAACCGTTCTTTGGATCCCCGGCAACGGCGCCAAAAACTTGGTGTGCCACTTTTGTGTGTTAACCGCAAGTGTACGGGTCAAGTTATAATATAAAACGGTTAAGTCCGAGTATCGTTTCCACTAGAGATCCAATTGGGAAGGTTTAAGTTATTTAGCTATTCTAGAGTTGAATCAATTTTATTTGAGGATTGGAATTCAAATTTTGTTTTTGGGAAAAAGAAAAACCAAGCAAGAAAATATCAAAGGGAGAATTGCAAGAGTCAAAGAGAGTTCTAGGGTTTCAAATCCTTGTTTGTTTCATCATGCAAAATTATAGATTTCATGGATTTAATTCTTATGCCTAAGTCTAGAAACTTTATTCTAAGTTATCTTCTCTCAAAGACAACTCTTTCTCATGCAACTTGATTGATAGTTAATCTCTTAAAACCAATACAAAATTACATGACATTAAAACTAGTCTTTATCAACTTTCATTGTAAACCTAACTACTCTCGTGATAGATTAACAACGATTCATTGTTATAGATCAAATTAAACATATAATCTCTCGATCATACATCTAACCTAACATGTGAAGGTGGCCAATCTTCAAGAATTAAACATAATAACAATGAAAAGCATATTTATTTGAACAAAACCATGAGTTTACAAAATTATCATGAGTTTGCAAACAATTCATCAAAAACCCTAAAACCAAAGAGTTTAGCCACTCATAGCGTAAAGCAACATATTGATCAAAAAGAATCAAAGAAAGAGTGTAAAGAATAGGGAAACTCTACTGAAAAGAGGTTCTTGATTGAGGCAGCACCGTCACGGACTCCTTGGCTCTCGCGTCGGACTTCGAAGGGCACCAAAACGATCTCGAACTATTTTCCTCTTCCTTGCGGCTAACTCACTCTTGGAACTCTAGCTTAATTCTCACCTTTTCGGATCGTTCTCTTGTTCTGCAACTTTCTTGATCTTCTTGATATTTTCTTCCCCCTCCTTTTGGCTGCTGAAAACCCCTAAATTTATAGAGTTTGGCCGCCCAAAATTTAACCTAAAATACAAAACTTGCGTTTAAAAAACGCTGGCGCCGCGACGCTGTCGCATAGCGCCGTAGCGCTAGGGTTGCGACCAAAATTAAATTGCTCTCGGGTTTTAGCGTCGTAGCAGCACCGTCCCAGCACCGCAACGCTGTCTTGCGTTCACCAAGTATGTGTCGAAGCAGCGCCTTCCCAGCGCCGCGTTGCTGCTCTGCGTCCATGCTGATGCGTTTCTGCTTCAGCACCGCGGCAGCGCTACCTTAGCGTCGCAGCGCATCATGCGTTTCAATCAAGGATGCGTTTTTCAGCACTTTTTTCGCCATATTCTTGCTCGGTTTTGATCTTTCAGTCGTTTCTTCTAATTTTCCTCGTTTTAACCTGGAAATCACTAGCAAACAAGTGAAATCTAATATAAAACTCCCTTAATTTGAGAGAATAATAAGCACTTTTCAAGTGCTTATCACCTACAGAGGACACTTTGGGGGGCAGAGAATAGCTCCGAAGGTGTTGCAAAGTGGGTATTTCTGGCCCACATTATTCAAAGACGCAAGGGCATATGTGGTGGCTTGTGATCGTTGTCAGAGAACAGGAAACATTTCCAACCGAAATGAGATGCCTCTGAACTCAATGCTGGAAGTTGAGTTGTTTGACGTATGGAGAATCGATTTTATGGGACCATTTCCTCCTTCTTGCGGTAATCAATATATACTAGTAGCGGTCGACTATGTATCAAAATGGGTAGAAGCAGCAGCCTGTGTGAAGAACGACGTAAACACAGTGTCCAAGTTCTTAAAGAAACAAATCTTTTCTCGATTTGGGACACCAAGAGCGATATAGTGATGAAGGTACACATTTTATAAATCGCATAATCACTAATTTATTGACAAAATTTAATGTCTCGCACGGGGTAGCAACTGCCTATCACCCACAAACAAACGGCCAAGCTGAAATAACATACAGGGAGATCAAGTCCATACTTGAAAAAGTTGTGAGCACATCAAGGAAAGATTGGACGGAGAGATTAGATGAAGCTCTATGGGCATACAGAGCGGCATTTAAAACACCTATAGGCATGTCACCCTATGCATTGGTATTTGGGAAAGCATGCCATCTCCCGCTTGAGCTGGAACACAAGGCCATCTGGGCTATGAAGAAGCTCAATCTAGACCAGGACGCAAGTGGCGAAGCAAGAAAGCTTCAATTAAACGAACTTCTGGAATGGAGACATTCAGCTTATGAAAACGCAAAGCTTTATAAAGAAGGGACCAAGAAATGGCACAACAAAAATATTAGTAAGAAAACTCTATACGTCGGCTAGAAGGTCCTATTATTTTACTCAAAGTTGCGTTTATTTCTAGGTAAGCTGAAGTCTCGCTGGTCTGGACCATTCATAATCAAGGAAGTGTTCCCGCATGGTGCTGTCAAGTTAACAAATGAAGACGGAACCACCTCCTTCAAGGTCAATGGACAAAGGGTAAAACCCTATCACATTGAAGAGCTTGAAATCGACAAAACCTCCATTGTCCTACGCGAGTGTAATGACTGAGCTTGCGTTGAAAGGTCTCTGCGTTGCCGAATGCCTTTTCTTTTCAGGGACACTTTCTTTTACCCTTGTTTTCTTTCTTACCTTGTTTTCAGTATTTGTTTGTCATTCTTTGAATTCAGTATTAGGAGTAGTATAAATTAAATAGGCATGAAATTGGGCGTCAAGTTTGTAAACAATTTGATTTCACCGCATACTTTGCCAATCATGCATGCGTCCAACGCATAATCAAACTATGCGTTCATTGATAAACGACCCCTGTGTTTATTAAGTTGGAATTAGGAGCTGTAATTTTTCAAACACATAATACTTAAAACGTCCAACGCATACTTTGAACTAAAAACCATGCGTTCATCTGTATTATATGTATGCGATAACTGTAAGCGTTCACCATTTCTTCACCACATGGAATTTCTAATTACCTCTTTGCGTGGTCCCTTGCTGTAAATTCATTCTAAGTACATGTATAATTACTCCCAACTTTTATCTTTGTGTTGAAAAGTTAGTCACTATGATGATAATCATGCTTGCACTTTTTGTACACTCTTAAGTTAGATTACTTTCAATGCGTCTACATACTATTCCTTAGAAACGCAAACCTACTTTGCATGTATGTAAGCGGCCAATTCAAACCTCTTTTACAATATTTTGCAACATAATCTTTGTTTACAATTTCAGCAATGAGGACCTTGCTACTCTCAAGTTTGGGGGTGGAAGAGGTTTGAAATGTCAAAGATAAAAATATGAAGAACTTATTTCAATAATAAAAATAAATAAATAAATAAAATAAAAATTTCTTTTAAACGCAAAACTCCGCTGGCAAGACTAATATATTTATCTTGTTAAGAGTTTAGCTGAAAACGACACCTGCTCGTAGTTGGCCGCCTCCATGCACCCCATAGTTGGTATGTCAAAACGAAGGTGGGTAATCGTAATCAGCGATGCATAGATAAAATAACAAACTCCAATGTCTAGTAAGGAAACTGAACTTAGATAAAAGTTTAGTCGAGAAGGGCACCTGCTCGTAGTTGGCTACCTCCATGCACCCCATAGTTGGTATGTTAGAACGAAGGTGGGTAACCCTACTTGACGCATGGTTACTTAATTAATATATAGAACAAATGAAAGAAAAAAGAACTTTATATCTTCATCTTTTCAGACTCAATGTTAAAAGAAGAAACAAAAATTTTGTGAATAATGAGTTAAAGAATTTTGAAAAGAAAGCTTGCCGCATACAAATTAGACCCGTCCTAAAGAAAAGAATATAGAGGTAGAGAAGTATTATAACTGACGGGTAGCTGATCGAGTATAGCATTCTGAGAGACTAGTCAATGCGTTGAGAAAATGTTTAGGATGATTGAAGTTTCTTAGATAGAAGTTGTGCTTGAGGACAAGCATTTATCTAAGTTTGGGGGTGTGATAACTTGTAGAAATACAAGTTATTATTGCCTTTTTCTTAGAGAAATAGAGATTAAATAGAGAAGCATGCGGTAGTTTATGCTAAATTCTACTAATAAAATCTTCCTATGCGTACTACACTTGTATTTTTATGAAGATAATTATTTTACCACTTTTTGAACCTAAAACACATGTTTTAATGCAGGAATGCAAACGATGCGTTGACAACTTCTTAATGCAGGACTACGCGTTAACAACTACTCAACGCAAGACTATGCGTTAGCAACTCATGACGCGTTGACATCGGCCAAATTCTCCATGGACGCATAACGACCATAAACTCAAGGTGCGGACAATCAGATCAGAATCTTGAGAGATTGTCGAAAGATTGACATACATAATCTGTGGCTAAAGTGGTGGATCTAAATTGAACCGAGAATTACGCAATCAGGCGAGATGGACGCATGATATCAATCTCGCCGCCAATCAAGCAGATTTGCCATCGATTGCGAATGCAGCATCTATAAAAGGGCAGCTCTGCAATATGAGAAAGGGTTGTTGATTCTCGGAAGAATTCCATAAGTGACAGCAGAGTTCTCTCTAGACTACAACTGGACACGAATAGCTCGAGAGAGAAGAGTCTTCCCTTCGCCTGACCACTTCACAGCAGAACCTCACGTTTCCATCCAGGCGACTCAAGACATTGACGCTGTTCCTACTTCCTATCTTACTTTTCTATCTAGATTTTAGATTCGTGTCAAGACATTGAGCTGTCTAAAGTTGTATTTCGTTCATCAATATATATTTCTTCCATGTCTACTCATTTCTTTCTACTTTCCGCTTTTTACTTTCAATTCATGAGTAAGTAATCTTTGAAGGGTCTAGGGTTGCGTTAGCATCTAACTAAGAACCATAGTGTAACTATTGCATCTTGTCAATTGTAAACTTTATCTGATGCTTATATCCATCTAGCTAATCGATATAAGTAGTATTAATCAAACTGCTCGAGAGGGTAAGTGATTGTGGAACTTAATTGACAAGGCCAAGAAGTGTTACCTGTCTATAGGAATAACCTTGGTTCTTAACACTCTCCTATGCGTTATAGACATATAACGCATAGCGGCTGACAACCGGGAGAAGAGTCGCAAGTATGAATAGACTATCACCATGCGTTTCTGATGTTAGATGTTAACCAACCCGAACCCTGTTTTTATCCATTCATTAAATTCACCTAGCTGACTTTGCTGTGTCGCATGCTTTCCATTTTCCACAATTTAGTATAGTGTACATGTTATCGCTTTCTTTAGATTAGACACAACAAACAATACTTTCAACTATTTTTTGGTTACCACGACAACGCATATAATTCACTTAAATATTGAATCAACATAATCCCTGTGTTTGACCTCGGACTCATCGAGAAAACCTACTCCTTTGCTTATACTTCGGTAAAGGAGAGGAAAACTTGACAGATCACCAACGCATAGCATTTAAGCATAAGTAAGACGCATGGTATGTTCAACGCATAGTATGTGAAACGCATAATCATAGTTTACTTGCACCTTGCATTTGTAAATTCCATTTCCACAATCTCATGCACAACAGCCAAGTTGAAATAACAAATAGGGAGATCAAGTCCATACTTGAAAAAGTTGTGAGCACATCAAGGAAAGATTGGACGGAGAGATTAGATGAAGCTCTCTGGGCATATAGAATGACGTTTAAAACACCTATAGGCATGTCACCTTATGCGTTGGTGTTTGGGAAAGCGTGCCATCTCCCGCTTGAGCTAGAACACAAGGCCATCTGGGCTATGAAGAAGCTTAATCTAGACTAGGACGCAAGTGGCGAAGCAAGAAAGCTTCAATTAAACGAACTCCTAGAGTCAAGACATTCAGCTTACAAAAACACAAAGCTGTATAAAGAAAGGACCAAGAAATGGCACGATAAAAATATTAGTAAGAAAACCCTATACGTCGGCCAGAAGGTCCTATTATTTAACTCAAAGTTGCGTTTATTTCCAAGTAAGCTGAAGTCTCGCTAGTCTGGACCATCCATAATCAAGGAAGTGTTCCTGCATGGTGCTGTCTAATGGATAAATGAGCATGCAGCAGAAGTTAATTTGATCAATTTTTACTCTAAGATGCTCAATTTTGAGGACTAAACATGCAATTAAGAAGAAAAACCAAAGTTTCAAGAACACTTACCCTTGAAGTTCCAAATTCTCCTTCAATTCTTGATGAATTTCAGCACCACTTGGTTGTAGACCACCACAAGAGTCTTCTCTACTATTCTCTAGGCTTATATTGGATGATGGGATCCAAATTTGTGGTGAATTTGAGAAAGAATGAAGGTTGGGAAGAAGATGAACAATGGATTGAATTTTGCAAAATTAACCTTTAATTTCACAAAATTCTTGACCATTTTTATGTCAAAATCATCTCTATTTATTAAAGAATAACATGCAATCCAATTGCATCAAAATTTGACAACACAAAATGGTTAGTTTGTTGGTTAATTGTGAAGAAGACAACCAAGCTCCTAGCTTAGTTAGTGGGAAAATCCAATCTTCAAAAATCAATTTTAAAATCAATTTTCAATGAATTTCCAAAATTGAATTAAAATTGATTTGTAATTTCAAAAAGATAATTAAATAATTAAATAAAAAATAATTTAATATTTAATTAATTAAATGTTATTTTATTATTAAAATAATATTAATTTTCCCACTTGTGACAATTTTTCTAAAAAAATCGATATGAATCCCTATTCATATGATTAATATTTAAATTATATTTAAATATTATAATTAACTCTATTTGTACGTTTAATTCGTAATTAAACGTCGATATATCGTATATATCTAACTTTCATTCTTTAAGCCAAGATTTGAACGTTTCAAACTTATTCACCACATTATCTAAGATTTTAGTCCATTTATGAGCTAGTAGAGGGACCTAATGGACCTACAGATCATGAGCTCCAACTATCCGAGATTAACCGGCCAAACTCTTTAACCTAGTTAACCAGCATTCGTTAACTAACGGGACACTCCACTAAAGCCCGTAGCTGCACTCTCCTCACTATAGATATATTTGTGTCCATTTGATATAACCGTCATCGATAAGTCAATCCTTCACAAGTTGTTGATAACTTCAGCTAGGTCAAATACCAATTTACCTCTAAGTTACATCTTTTCTCCTTAAGTACCATTGCCCCTCTAATGAACAATTGATTTAGGATCTAATCACTAAATCCATTCCCTCTCGGGCCAGTGAGAGAATGGGGCCCCTTGTTCAAGTCCTAGGAACAACACTTAAGAGAACAACCTCTCTTCTATCCTTAAGTTGGGTAGGAGTGAATTCCGTCTTGCAAATTCTATGTTCCCAATTATCTACTCGGTCTTATCCCTAAAATGGGAGGAATGTTGAGCAGCGCTATTGAGCTCACCTTACCTATGTAGATCAAGGGATAATTCTGAATAAACAGGAGTTCATAGATAGCTCGAGATTCAGATCAAGTTATCTAGGTCATCGATAAGTGAAATTAATTAATGTTAATCGTAAACGGTGTTAATACATAACAGTAATCATTTTAGGGTCAGTCTTACACAATCTCATTATGTAGAATACCCCCGCTCACATGTCTCTACATGAGAAAATCAGAATCACTTCATTTATGACACTTTACAACATTTGTAACAATCATGAAGCGGGCCGTATTCAATAGTGTCTCCAGGAAGAGGTACCCAACTTGATCCATGTACTATAGACTATTGAGGCTACTTACTCGAACTTGATCCTATTTATGTCTCCACATAAAGTCCAAGTACTCATGATAGTAGCCAAGGGTTCGTAGTTTAATTGGATTTAGAGTTGATAAATAATTAATTCACTTGAATAACTTCATATGTACTAAAAATCACCTATTTACAAAAACTACGAGTTTTAGGACATACAACCCAACACTGTCAAGCTAACAAATGAAGACGAAACCACCTCCTTCAAGGTCAATAGACAAAGGGTAAAACCCTACCACATTGGAGAGCTTGAAATCGACAAAACCTTCATTGATGTTGCTAGTATTTTTATGTGTAAAACAACCTAATGCAAGGTGCTAAAATATATGGCTATGCGTTTAACATGTCATGTTTTAATCATGCAATGCTTTCTATTATTATGCGTTGGTTTTGTCAAGTTTTCCTACTCCTCTACCCAAGTATAAGTAAAGTAATAGGTGTTCTCGGTGAGTCTGAGGTCGAACACAGGGATTATATTGATTTGGTTTTAATTGGATTGCATGCGTTACAGAGGTAACCAACAATTGTTTGAATTTGGTTTTTAATCTAAAGAAAGCAGATGTTTGTACACTAGACTAACAGTTGTGGAATATGGAAAGCATGCGGCACAGCAAGCTCAGCTAAAATGTGTATGAATGGATAAAGAAAAGGGTTCGGGTTGATTAACATCTAACATCGGAAACGCACAGTAGTACTCTATTCATACTTGCGACTCTTCTCCCGGTTGTCAGCCGCTATGCATTATATGTCTATAACGCATAGGAGAGTGTTAAGAACCAAGGTTGTCCCCGTAGACAGGTAACACTACTTGGCCCTTGTCAATTGAGTTCCACAATCACTTACCCTCTCAAGCAGTCTGATTATTACTACTTATATCGATTTGTCAGATGGATATAAGCATCGGATTAAGCTCGCAATTGACAAGTTAGAATAGTTACACTGCGGTCCCTAGTTATGCTAACGCAACCCTAGACCCTCGAGTGATTAGTTACTCATGGCTTGAAAGTATAAAGTGGACAGATAAGAAAAGTGAGTAGACATGGAAGATAATTGTATTGATGAAACTAATACAACTTTAGATAAGCTCAATTCCTTGTTACAAATCTAAAATCAAGAAGAAAACTAAGCAAGAAAGAAAGGAAGGCGTCAATGTCTTGAGTTGCCCGGATGGCAGCGTGATGATTTGCTGTGAAGTGGTGTGGCGGAAAGGAAGACTCTTCTCTCTCGAGCTATTTGTCTCCGGCTGAAGTCTGAGAGAACTCTGCTGTCACTTATGGAGTCCTTCCGAGAATCAACAACCTTTCTCCTCTCGCAGAGCTGCCCTTTTATAGATGCTGAAATCGCAGTTAATGGCAGATCTGCTTGATTGGTGGCGAGATTGATACTGCGTCCATCTCGCCTGATTGCGTGATTGTCGGGCTAATTAAGATCCACCACTTAAGCCGCAAATCATGTCTGTCAATCATCCGTCAATCTCTCAAGATTCCGATCTGATTCTCGGCGCCTTGCCGTTACGGTTGTCTATGCGTCCATGCATAGTTTAGCCTAAGTCAACGCGTCGTAGGTTGCTAATGCGTAGTTATGCATTGAGTTGTTGTTAACGCGTCATCAAGTTGTTTGCCTTCCGTTCAAATCATGCGTCCATGAAGAACAGATTGCTAATGTATCGTCTTGCGTTAATAAGTCGTCAGCACATTTTCTGCATTCCTGCGTCAAAACATGCGTTTTAGGCTTAACAAGTGGTAAAATCAATATCTTCATCAAAAGTCAAGAGTATAACGCAAAGGAAGATTTATTAATGGAATTTATCATTAACTACCGCATGCTTCTCTATTTAAACTCTATTTATCTATGAAAAAGGCTATAATAACTTGTATTTCTACAAGTTATCACACCCTCAAACTTAGATAAATGCTTGTCCTCAAGCATAACTTCTATCTAAGAAACCTCAGTTATCTAAACATTTCTCAACGCATTGACTAGTCTCTCAGAATGCTATACTCAATCAGCTACCCGTTAGATAAACTCTTATCTAAGCTCGGTTTCCTCACTAGACATTGGAGTTTGTTATTTATCTATGCGTCGCTGAATACGATTACCCACTTTCATTTTGAACACCAACTATGGGGTGCATGGAGGTGGCCAACTACAAGCAGGTGTCGTTTTCAGCTAAACTCTTAACAAGATAAATATATTAGTCTTGCCAGCGGAGTTTTGCGTTTCAAAGAATAATTATTTTTTTTTTTTTTTTTTGACATGATTGAACTAAGTTCCTCATATTTTTATCTTTGACAGTTCAAACCTCTTCCACCCCCAAACTTGAGAGTAGCAAGGTCCTCATTGCTTAAAGTGTAAACAAAGACTAAGTTGCAAAATTTTATAAAAGAGGTTTGAATTGGCTGCTTGCATACATTCAAAGTAGGTTTGCGTTTCTAAGGAATAGTATGCAGACGCATTGAAAGTAATCTAACTTAAAGAGTTTACAAAAAGTGTAATCATGATTATCATCACAGGGACCAATTTTTCAACGCAAAGATAAAAGTTAAGACTAATTGAATGTACTTAGAATGAATTTATAAGAAGAGACAACGCAAAGAGAAAATTAAATATCCATGCGATGAAGAAAATATTCATTCTATTAATATGATTTTCACCAACGCATACACTTGAATGTGAAGATACAAAATTTGCAAGAAAAAAAATACAAGTCTTGACTACACCCCTAAACTTTTCAACCATCAGGCTCGTCTGCATCAGGTCTGCGTTGTTGCTCAGACGCAGGACGTTGCGGCACTGGGAAGACAAGAGGCTGTTGGAGACGTTCTGGTATATCAGGGGGCGGGATTTCCGGACGGATGGAGAACAGTTGGTGAACATAATTCAGGGTGAATTGGAACTGCTCCGTCTGCCGGCGTGCTAACATATTTAATGAATGCATCACAGGACACAATATCGCTTGCTGCAAGTATGTTTGCACTGTCTCCCATTGAAGGTCAAGTGGGCCTTCTTGCTGTTGAGGTTGCGTTGGTGGGGTAGGCGAGTTTGGCCGAGGTGGGGGAGTAGGTGGATTTGGCTGAGGCGGGGGAGTGGGTGGATTTGGCTGAGGCGGGGGAGTGGGTGGAGTTTCCTCAAACGCAGGGGATAATGGACGCATAAAAGTCGCGCCAAAATCCTCTAAGTGTGAGTCATCAACTCTTATTGGGGTAGAGGGTTTTGTGGAAGGTCGGGATTTTGGATGTTTGGGGCGATGCGTTTTCTGAGGAGGAGGTGGAGGTTTAGGTCGATGCGTCTCAGGAGGAGGTGGAGGTGGGGTTGGTTCCCTTCTGGTTTGTGGAAGTGGGGGTGAAGGGCTTGAGGTTGGGGAAGGTTGAATGGTGGCATCAGGACTTGCCACGCCCTTTCACTTGGACGGCTTCCCCTTCTTCTGCGGTTGCGGCTTTGGAGGCGGAACGGGTTGATGAGGTCTTTTGGTTGCCTTGGTAGCCTCTGGCAGATGTTGCGATCCTCTTATGTACTGACGCAGAGTCTTGCTGGCGATTACGCCATTAACTACAATCATCTTGTCTGCGTCTAACACTTCCGTTGGCCCTCCGATGGAAGCATTGCCGTATAAATTCATGACAAGAGCGGGGAAAAAGAGTTGGCCCCTGGGCTTGCTGAACACCCCTCTTATCTGAGCGGCAATTATGCGCCCAACATCAAGGTTGATGCGACGCATAATGCAGTATGCTGCCATCACTCGATCCCTTGACACTGTCTTGTCATGCGTTGTCGGGATCAGCCGCTTCTTCACCAAGTACACCCACAGGTTTGCCTCTGGAGTTAGGCTGCTTGCTGAAAGCGTCTTTATACCTGTGGGTGAAACATCTGATAACTTGTAGAAATACAAGTTATTATAGCCTTTTTCATAGATAAATAGAGTTTAAATAGAGAAGCATGCGGTAGTTAATGATAAATTCCATTAGTAAATCTTCCTTTGCGCTATACTCTTGACATTTGATGAAGATATTGATTTTACCACTTGTTAAACCTAAAACGCATGTTTTGACGCAGGAATGCAGAAAATGCGCTGACGACTTATTAACGCAAGACGATACATTAGCAATCTGTTCTTCATGGACGCATGGTTTGAACGGAAGGCAAACAACCTGATGACGCGTTAACAACAACTCAACGCATAACTACGCATTAGCAACCTACGACGCGTTGATTTAGGCTAAACTATGCATGGACGCATAGACAACCGTAACGACAAGGCGCTGAGAATCAGATCGGAATCTTGAGAGATTGACGGATGATTGACAGACATGATTTTCGGCTTAAGTGGTGGATCTTAATTAGCCCGACAATCACGCAATCAGGCGAAATGGACGCAGTATCAATCTCGCCACCAATCAAGAAGATCTGACATTAACTGCGATTTCAGCATCTATAAAAGGGCAGCTCTGCGAGAGGAGAATGGTTGTTGATTCTCGGAAGGACTCCATAAGTGACAGCAGAGTTCTCTCAGACTTCAGCCGGAGACAAATAGCTCGAGAGAGAAGAGTCTTCCTTTCCGCCGCACCACTTCACAGCACATCATCACGCTGCCATCCGGGCGATTCAAGACATTGACGCCTTCCTTTCTTTCTTGCTTAATGTTCTTCTTGATTTTAGATTTGTAACAAGGAATTGAGCTTATCTAAAGTTGTATCAGTTTTATCAATACAATTATCTTCCATGTCTATTCATTTTTCTCATCTGTCCACTTTATATTTTCATGCCATGAGTAACTAATCACTCGAGGGTCTAGGGTTGCGTTAGCATCTAACTAGGGACCGCAGTGTAACTATTCTAACTTGTCAATTGCGAGCTTAATCCGATGCTTATATCCATCTGACAAATCGATATAAGTAGTAATAATCAAACTGCTCGAGAGGGTAAGTGATTGTGGAACTCAATTGACAAGGGCCAAGTAGTGTTACCTGTCTCCAGGGACAACCTTGGTTCTTAACACTCTCCTATGCGTTATAGACATATAACGCATAGCAGCTGACAACCGGGAGAAGAGTCGCAAGTATGAATAGAGTACTACTGTGCGTTTCCGATGTTAGGTGTTAATCAACCCGAACCCTTTTCTTTATCCATTCATACACATTTTAGCTGAACTTGCTGTGCCGCATGCTTTCCATATTCCACAACTGTTAGTCTAGTGTACAAACATCTGCTTTCTTTAGATAAAAAAAGAAAACCAAATTCGAACAATTGTTGGTTACCTCTGTAACGCATGCAATCCAATTAAAACCAAATCAATATAATCCCGGTGTTCGACCTCGGACTCACCGAGAACACCTATTACCTTACTTATACTTGGGTAGAGGAGTAGGAAAACTTGACAAAACCAACACATCATAGCAGACAACATTGCATGATTAAAACATGATATGTTGAATGCATAGCCATATATTTTAGCACCTTCCGTTAGGTTGTTTTACACATAAAAATACAAGCAACAAGTTTTTGGCGCCGTTGCCAGGGATTATTCATTGATTTAATTATTTTCTTTGGATTATTGTGTTGCAGGATTCCTCAGTCGACGGAGTATAGCAAGCTTCTCTTCTGTTAGAGGCTTCTAACAGTATATGAGTGAAGGGGATAACCCGACATTTGATATTGACCCTGAGATTGAGATGACCTTCAGAAGAAGGATAAGACAGAATAAGCAAAGAAGGAGCAATCAGTCTACTGAAGAGAACATGGACGCTCAAAACAATCAACCTCAAGCTCCTCAAGCTGAGGTCAGGCAGAACGCAAATGCGCAAGAGCATGCAAATTATGATACAAATCCGATTCTCTTGGCGCATGATAGAAATCGCCCTATGAGGGAGTATGCGTCGCCTAATTTATATAATTTTGCACCGGGAATTCTACAACCAACCTTCGAGGGTAATGGAAGGTTCGAAATGAAGTCAGTGATGTTGCAAATGCTGCAAGCTGCAGGGCAGTTTGGGGGTGCAACGGGTGAAGATCCACATGCACACCTGAAAAGCTTCTTGGAAATCTGTAGTGCATTTCCGATGACTGAAGTACCGCAAGATAGCATCAGACTGACGCTATTCCCATTTTCTCTTAGAGATGAGGCAAGACAGTGGGCGTATTCATTTGAACCTGGTGAGATTATAACTTGGGGTAAAATGGTTGAAAAGTTTATGTAGAAATACTTTCCTCCGACGGTAAGTGCAAAGAGGCGACGAGACATTGTCACCTTTGAGCAAAAGGACTCGGAGAAGCTTAGTGAAGCATGGGCCCGGTTTAAAAGGCTGGTAAGAAATTGTCCCCATAACGGTATCCCTGATTGTGTACAGATGGAGATTTTCTATGGAGGACTGAATAAGACATCACAATCAGTGGCTGACGCCTCTGCAGCAGGAGGTTTGATGGATAAAACTTACACACAAGCCAAGGAAATCCTCGACAGAATTTCGAGGAATACTGATGAATGGGTGGATGATGGATATGGATCCAGGTATATGGATAAAAGACGATCGCAAGCTGGAATGATTGAAACGGATGTGACCAGTAACCTTTCAGCTCAGATCGCCAACATGACATCCTTGCTGCAAACCATTGCATTGAACAACCAAGGGGGAACCGTTGCATCAATGGACGCAATGAACATGGTAAATGCAACAGCGTCTGTAAGCTGTGTGCAATGCGGTGAAGGGCATTTATATGATATGTGTCCCTATAACCCACAGTCTGTTTGCTACGTTCAGAACAACCCGTATTCCAAGACTTATAATCCGGGTTGGAGGAACCATCCTAAACTTTGGATGGGGAGGAAACCAATCACAGACGCAGGGTGCTGGACAACAACCGCAGAGAAATAATAATCCCGTGTATAATCAAGGTGTTCAAGGGCATCAAGCACAACGAAATCAGTCAGCAACTTCATCGTCATCATCCCTGGAAGCACTTATGCGTCAAACGATTACTCAAAATGAAGAAACGCGTAAGTCGCTGGAAGCAATGCTCCAAAATCAGATGGGAGAGATAAAAAGCCATGCCATTGCTATTAGGAATCTGGAACTTCAAGTGGGACAAATGGCTAGTGAGCGCAATGTCAGACCCCAAGGAGCATTGCCTAGTAATACCAAAGTCCCACGAGGTAACGGTAAGGAACAATGTCAAGCTGTGACATTGAGAAGTGGGAAAGTTCTTCCCACTGATCCGCAAGATCAGAGGATGCAAGGAAATTTGCAGCCTCACATCACTCCACTACAAACTCCCGTAACATCTATCCATGAACCGCAATCTTCATCCACAACCACAACATCTCAAGCACAAGAAAATGGAAAGGGGAGAGAAAAAGCAACGCAGGCAAACCCTGCGTCGGTATCTCAGAATCCCAATCCCCTTATGCGTCCGCCTTTCCCTCAACGCCTAAAGAAGAAGAATGATGAGGGTCAATTCAGGAAATTCCTAGACGTTCTCAAACAACTTCACATCAACATTCTGTTGGTGGAAGCCCTGGAACAAATGCCGAGTTATGTCAAATTCTTGAAAGACATACTATCCAAGAAAAGAAGGCTCGGAGAGTTTGAGACAGTCGCATTGATGCGGGAATGCAGCACATTGTTTAAAAGCAATATCCCCGCTAAAATGAAGGATCCGGGGAGTTTCACATTGCCCTGTTCGATAGGAGGAATGGACGTAGGTCAGGCACTATGCAACTTAGGGGCCAGCATCAATTTAATGCCACTGTCTATATTCAAGAAGTTGGGTATAGGGGAAGCACGACCAACTACAGTCACACTTCAGCTCGCTGACCGTTCCATTAAGCATCCAGAGGGGAAAATTGAGGATGTTCTTGTGAAGGTGGATAAGTTTATCTTCCCGGCTGATTTCATAATTCTGGATTATGAAGCTGACAGAGAGGTGCCCATCATCTTGGGAAGACCCTTCTTAGCTACTGGACGCGCCCTGATTGACGTCCAGGAAGGGGAGCTAACCATTCGAGTGGATGACCAGCAGGTAAAATTTAATGTGTTTAATGCGTTGAAGTATCCTGATGATTTTCATTCTTGCCAGATGATCGAAGAAATAACTGAAGAAAAGGCAAGCATCATCGACGCATGTGCGGAAAATGAAACCCTGCTGAATGCGGACGGTCACTGGCTGGCGCATCTGTATGGACTACCGCAAGCTGAATGCAGCAACAAAGAAGGACCACTTTCCACTGCCATTCATCGACCAGATGCTAGATAGGCTGGCAGGTAATGAATTTTTCTGCTTCCTGGACGGGTATTCCGGCTATAACCAGATCATGATAGCTCCGGAAGATCAAGAGAAGACGACGTTCACATGTCCATATGGTACCTTTGCATTCAGACGCATGCCATTCGGGCTATGTAACGCACCAGGGACGTTCCAAAGGTGCATGATGGCAATATTTTCTGACTATTTGGAACAGTCAGTAGAGGTGTTTATGGACGACTTCTCAGTATTTGGGAAATCTTATGATGAATGCTTGACCAACCTAGAACAAGTGCTCAAACGATGCGAAGACACAAATCTAGTCCTCAACTGGGAAAAATGCCATTTTATGGTTATTGAGGGTATTGTGTTGGGGCATAAAATCTCCAAGGTTGGATTGGAAGTGGACCAGGCAAAGATAGATGCGATAGCAAAACTCCCAGCCCCCACAAATGTAAAGACATTGCGAAGTTTCCTAGGCCATGCGGGCTTTTATAGAAGATTCATTAAGGGATTCTCGCAAGTAGCAAAACCACTGAGCGAGTTGCTGGAAGTCAACAGGGAATTCAATTTCGACGGTAAATGCTTAAACGCATTTGAGTCTCTAAGGCAAGCTCTGATTTCAGCACCTATTTTGGTTGCACCTGACTGGTCTCTCCCGTTTGAATTAATGTGCGACGCAAGTAACCACGCGGTGGGAGCAGTACTGGGGCAGAGAAAAGAGAAAATTGTGCACCCGATCTATTATGCTAGTAAAACACTGAATTCATCTCAGGAGAATTATACTACTACTGAGAAGGAAATGTTAGCCATAGTCTTTGCGGTTGACAAATTTAGAGCATACTTGATAGGGTCAAAGGTGACCATCTATAGTGATCATTTTGCGATCAAGTATTTGATGGCGAAAAAGGACGCAAAGCCTAGACTTATCCGTTGGGTCCTGCTGTTGCAAGAATTCGATTTAGAGATCAAAGATAGAAAGGGAACCGAGAATCAGGTTGCGGACCACCTATCTCGGTTGGAAAATAAAGAGGTCCAAGAGAGTTGGAGTGATATAGAGGAACGATTCCCAGACGAGTATGTAATGAACGCAGAGAGTCAGGAACCGTGGTACGCAGACATAGTCAACTATCTGGTTTGCAACCAATGGCCTGAAGAATTCAACGCTCAACAAAAGAAAAAGCTCCGACATGAAAGTAAGTTCTACTGCTGGGATGAGCCATATCTATACAGACTTGGCCCTGACCACATATTGCGTCGATGCGTTCCAGAATATGAAACGCATAGGATTTTGAGAAGCTATCATGAAGCACCTTACGGAGGACACTTTGGAGGGCAGAGAACAGCTGCAAAGGTGCTGCAAAGTGGGTATTTCTGGCCCACATTATTCAAAGACGTAAGGGCATATGCGGTAGCTTGCGATCGTTGTCAGAGAACAGGCAACATTTCCAACCGAAATGAGATGCCTCTGAATTCAATGCTGGAAGTTGAATTGTTCGATGTATGGGGAATCGACTTCATGGGACCATTCCCTCCTTCTTGCGGCAATCAATACATTTTAGTAGCGGTCGACTACGTATCAAAGTGGGTAGAATCAGCGGCCTGTGCAAAGAATGACGCAAACACAGTGTCCAAGTTCTTAAAGAAGCAAATATTCTCTCGATTTGGAACACCAAGGGGCGATAATTAGTGATGAAGGTACACATTTTATAAATCGCATCATCACTAATTTACTGACGAAGTTTAATGACTTGCACAGGGTAGCAACTGCCTATCACCCGCAAACAAACGACCAAGCTGAAATAACCAACCGGGAGATCAAGTCCATACTTGAAAAGATCGTGAGCACATCAAGGAAGGACTGGACGGAGAGATTAGATGAAGCTCTATGGGCCTACAGAACAGCATTCAAAACACCAATAGGCATGTCACTCTATGCGTTGGTGTTTGGTAAAGCATGCCATCTCCCACTTGAGCTGGAGCACAAGGCCATCTGGGCCCTGAAAAAGCTCAATTTAGACCAGGAGGCAAGTGGAGAAGCCAGAAAGCTTCAACTAAATGAACTCCTGGAGTGGAGGCAGTCAACGTATGAAAACGCAAAGCTGTACAAAGAAAGGACCAAGAAATGGCACGACAAAAACATCAGTAAGAAAATTCTATACGTCGGCCAGAAGGTCCTGTTATTTAATTCAAGGTTGCGTTTGTTTCCAGGTAAGCTGAAGTCTCGATGGTCGGGGCCATTCATAATCAAGGAAGTGTTCCCGCATGGTGCGGTCATGCTGACAAATGAAAACAGAACCACATCCTTCAAGGTCAATGGACAAAGGGTAAAGCATTACCATAGTAGAGAGTTCGAAATCAACAAGACCTCCATTGACCTACGCGAGTGCAATAACTGAGCTTGCGTTGAAAGGTCCCTGCGTTGCCTAATGCCTACATTTCCAGGGACACTTTCTTTTACCCTTGCTTTATTTTATTTGAATTTGTTAAATTATTTCATTGTATGTTACTGTATTGTGCTTTCTTGTTTCTGCTTGTATTTTGTGTTTAGCATATATTGAATTTTTTTTTTATAAATCAGATAAGCATGAAAGTAGGAGCCAAATTTGTGAATGATCTTTTATTCATGCATGCGTCCAACGCATAAAGTAAGCGTTCATCGATAAACGATTTCTGTGTTTATCGAATTATGGTTAGAGGAAAGGTAGAGCTATACATGTTTTATCAAACGCACCATACTTAACTTACAACGTATAATCTAACCTGAGAACCAGGCGTTCATCAGTATGCGTTCATTATTAGTCCAACTGCGTTTAAAGAGAGCACTAGGTGAAACGTAGATGTCTTCTCAACCTACGCGTCTTTCCTAGAAAAAAAACACTCAAGTGCAAAAAACACTCAAGTGCTCTGTGTGCGTCAATTAGCTGCCCATTTCACGTGATGGGTGTGCGGCTCAAGGAAATTTGCCTTGATCAGTGGGATTTCGATATCGCGTATCCGCATTAATTACCGACGGTTATTAATCCTTTATAAACGCGATTCGATTTCCCATTTTCCATTTTCAAAACCTTTCTTCTTTCTTAAACCTCCGGCGATCTGTATTCTCGCTGAATTCATATGTCTAACCAGCCCAATCCACAAAATCCAACCAGTTCCCCAAGACCTTCTTCATCATCTACACCCAACCTTCGATTTCCATTCTTCTCTCCACCCACATTTTACCCTTCCAGACCTGTGAGGCCTTCTGCTTCTCCGGTCAGACCACGAAATCCAAACCCACCGGTTATCCCTAACTTCTCCGCGTCTAGAATCCGGGCCACTGCCTAGAGACCACCCATCTACCCCTTTTTCCGGCCATTCGCCAGAAGCCCTACCCGTCCACCAGTAGTCGACGACTCCGACGACTGTGTGGAAATTCTAAACATCCGTCCTTTGAGCCAAATCAACCCAATTCCTACTCCGAAACCCAAAACCCGAGTTAAGTCCTGCATTTCCCGGCCTAGGATGAAGAACATGAAGGAATTCTCTGCGCAAATTACAATGTCGGAAGCCAGAGGGTAAGGCGCAGAGAACTCTGAGGTTGAGCAACCTGTTCCTGGAACGGTGCGCGATGAAGCTAGTACGTTGCACGGTAGCAGTGAGGTGCGTCGAAGGGAAGAGAGGGATGTTTTCGGCGACATCTTAGAAAGAATAGCCCAGGAGGAGAGGGAGGCAAAGGGTCAAGAGGACGGGGAGGTCAACCAACCCTTGCCTCTATCCCGTCCACCAAGCACTAGAGGGACGGAGGAGATGGGAAGAATAGAAGAAGAAGAGCTGGCTGTCACCGTCGGGGAAGTGAACTCAGCGAAATTCCCAGATGAGTGGATAGCCCAGATTCTGAGCGGGTTGCGAGATCCAATGGACGCATCCGTCTCAGATGCACGAAGGGAATCACCCTCGCCGGTAAAGGAGGTCCAGAGTCAGCTGAAGAAGACTCGGGAGGGTGAAAACAGTGGGGGAAATAAGGACGGAGAGGCTGCCTACAGCAAGGAGGACGTAGGTGAGCAAAGAGAAACGCAAGGGTCTGTCCCTGCGTCAATAAGTCCTGAGGAGATGACACTAGACTCCAATGAAGGACCAATAGGAATTGTTGTGATGGTCGCAGAGGCCAAGAGGAAAAGAATTGAAGAAGAGGAGGAGGTACCCCTACTGAGGAAGAAACGAAGGGTATCCCCGGAGATTGCAGAGGATGAAGAGCCGAAAAGCACAGACCAAGGAGATAGACCTGAGTCTCCAGTTGCGGCCATATCCTTTGATTGGCTGGCAGAGAAAGAGAGGAAAAAGAGGGCCAAGTTGAGAAAGAAGCTCAGAGCCCTGAGAAAAGGAGTGGAGAAAATAGCCAAAGATGCATTGGCTAAAAAGAAGGCGTGCAGGGAAGTGCGGCCACAAGAAGGCAGTGAGACGCAAGACCTTCCTGATCCTCAAATCGACGAAGCCGCATTGGCATTAGAAGAGGAAATGAGGGAAGAAGAGAGAATAGAACAAGCAGCCGCAGAGCTTGAAAGAGAGCTTCAAATTGAAGAAGATGAAGAAATGGCTGCGAGAATGAGAGCCCAAGAGGAAGGGGAGGGCAAGAAGAAGAAAAAGAAAAAGAAAAGGAAAAGTAGGAAGGAACGCATCGGGGAGGATGCGGGGGAAGAACAAGGTGTGAGCACCTTGGAGAAGAAGAAGAGGAAAGAAAAGGAGGTGGCGGTCACCAAACTCCCAAGTACGCATACTGAGAAACGCAAGGGAAAGGAGAGGGTGACCGAAGAACCAGTCAGAATGGCCGAGAGCAAGAAGAGAACCGTAAATGCGATTCCAGCTAAGGCCAAGGGAAAAGAGAAAGTGGCCGATGCGTTGCCACAGCAAAAGGAAGGAAAAGGGAGACGCAGAGCGTTCCCAGACTTAATGATCGAGGTGGGATTTTTCCCGAAAGACGCCCCAGTGCCGCCATACATCACTGAAATAGTTGACCACCACGGCTGGAGAAACTTCTGTACCAGCACTCCTTGGGTCCAACCTAACGTAGTCCGAGATTTCTATAACGGACGCATAGACGAGAAGGAAGACGTGGTGGTGGTGGATGACATTGAAGTCTCATTCAACGCAAGGGAAATAAACGCCATATATGAGTTGAGGGACAACCCGAAGGCGGAAGGAAATAAGATCATCGAATCAAATCCAACAGAGTTAATGGAGGACGCACTCCGGGTCATGGCGAAGCCAGGGGCAAAGTGGGATGTTTCACCCACAGGTATAAAGACGCTTTCAGCAAGCAGCCTAACTCCAGAGGCAAACCTGTTGGTGTACTTGGTGAAGAAGCGGCTGATCCCGACAACGCATGACAAGACAGTATCAAGGGATCGAGTGATGGCAGCATACTACATTATGCGTCGCATCAACCTTGATGTTGCGCGCATAATTGCCGCTCAGATAAGAGGGGTGTTCAGCAAGCCCAGTGGCCAACTCTTTTTCCCCGCTCTTGTCATGAATTTATACGGCAATGCTTCCATTGGAGGGCCAACGGAAGTGTTAGACGCAGACAAGATGATTGTAGTTAATGGCGTAATCGCCAGCAAGACTCTGCGTCGGTTGATGAGAGGATCGGAACATCTGCCAGAGCCTACCAAGGCAACCAAACGACCTCATCAACCCGCTCCGCCTCCAAAGCCTCAACCGCAGAAGAAGGGGAAGCCGTCCAAGTCGAATGCCGTGGCAAGTCCTGATGCCACCATTCAACCTTCCCCAACCTCAAGCCCTTCACCCCCACTTCCACAAACCAGAAGAGAACCAACCCCACCTCCACCTCCTCCTCAGAAAACGCATCGCCCCAAACATCCAAAATCCCGACCTTCCACAAAACACTCTACCCCAATAAGAGTTGATGACTCACACTTGGAGGATTTTGGCGCGACTTTTATGCGTCCATTATCCCCTGCGTTTGAGGAAACTCCACCCACTCCCCCACCTCAGCCAAATCCACCCACTCCCCCACCTCGGCCAAACCCGCCGACCCCACCAACACAACCTCAACAGCAAGAAGGCTCACTTGACCTTGAATGGGAAACAATGCAAACATACTTGCAGCAAGCGATATTGCGTCCTGTGATGCATTCATTAAATATGTTAGCACGCCGGCAGACGGAGCAGTTCCAATTCACCCTGAATTATGTTCACCAACTGTTCTCCATCCGTCCGGAAATCCCGCCCCCTGATGTACCAGAACGTCTCCAACTGCCTCTTGTCTTCCCAGTGCCGCAACGTCCTGCGTCTGAGCAACAACGCAGACCTGATGAAGACGAGCCTGATGGTTGAAAAGTTTAGGGGTGTAGTCAAGACTTGTATTTTTTTTCTTGCAATTTTGTATCTTCACACTCAAGTGTATGCGTTGGTGAAAATCATATTAATAGAATGAATGTTTTCTTTGAAAATCATATTATGTGATTTGTGAAGACATGAGTATACGTTTTAGTAGAGAACTTTGAGAATATTGGATACTTGCTATGAGTCATAAACGCATGGTGGATGATTGATATTTGAATTCATGACTTCTTTGAAAAGCATGGTATTATATGATTTTAAGAAAGATTTGGAAGTATACTTAAATGTAAAGCATGCGTTGTTAAATTAGAAGGTAGAATCGAACTTAGCATGCTGAAGAGATAAGATTTCGAAACGGTAAACTCATGAGTTACTGGTATAACGTTTACAAATACGTTTTGTATTATATTAAACTTGAAAGGGCACCCGAGGCTCAGGGACATGGAGAAGGCCAAAGGGTAGCCGTTCTATTAAATGGGACCCTAATACCCAGGGACTCGTAGAAGGCATCGTGAGCGGCCCGGAATATAAAGGTACCCAATGCTCAGGGACTCGTAGAAGGCATATGGGTAACCTATGTGCACATAGGGGTACATTTACATGACGCTGATGTGTTGAGATTACTCCACACAGCTAGGGAAATCGACGTTGAGTTGCGTTGAGCATTGCTCCGCTTCAACTAAGGAAAAAGTATTTTATAAGCATGAGATTTTGAGTACTTATTCTTCTGAGACGGTCAAGCATGTTTTCGCAGTGATGTATGAAAATATAAACTATTGTGTTTGAAAGTGATACGTTATGCGAGTGTGATCAGTTTAAAGTTAAATTATATTATTTCCAAAAACTGTTACTCATTGAGCCATTAGCTCATTCTTTTAAATGTTTTCCATTTTCAAGTAGCATGACAGTTCCCGTTGCCGATCGAAGTCGAGGTTTGTCAAGAGTATATTGGACGGTGAGGTTGACAGTGGGTTACATGACAGGGTAGTCAGTAACGGCTGTCTTCACATCTCTTTCTGGGTTATGGAGGATAATCCGGGAGGGGGTGTGACAGATAGTATTACCATGACTAATTCTACAAAATTAGAATTTGTAACATTTGATTTTAATGGTAATAATTATTTGTCATGAGTACTTTATGCTGAAATACACCTGGATGCCATAAAGATATGATCATCGGAAAACAATTATTCTTCTTAAAACTCGTTATGAATGAATGCATTTGAGACTCCAAGATTTCAAATCAGTAAGTGACTACAACTCCGCATTATTTAAAATCAGTTAAAAAATGTTGTTATGTAGAAAGAAAATTACTGATGCGGATATGTTTGAGAAGACATTTTCTACCTTTCATGCCTCGAATATACTCCTACAACAGCAATATCGAGAGAAAGGTTTTAAACAATATTCTGAATTAATTTCATGTCTTCTCGTGGCAGAACAAAATAATGAGCTATTGATGAAGAACCATGAATCTTGACCAACTGAAACAACACCATTCCCTGAAGTGAATGCTGTAAATTTTAATAATCGTGGTCGAGGTCGAGGTCGTGATCGTGTCAAAGGAAGAAATAATTATTATTTTTGTGGTGGTCATTCTAATCATCCAAATTTCAAAAGAACCACCCGAAATGATGATCATAAAGGAAAAGCTTCAGGAGATAAAAATTCAAAAGGTGATGAGCATAAATGCTTCCGATGTGGGATAACTAGGCACTGGTTCCGTGTTTGTTGTACATCAAAACATCTAATTGATCTCTATCAAGCTTCCCTGAAGAAAAAAGGGAAAAATGTGGAAGCAAATTTTACATACCAAGATAATGATATATTTGACCCATCCAATATGACAAATTTGGATGTGGCAAACTTCTTTGAATCTCCTAAAGAGAAAAATCAGCACAAATGATGGCATAACAAGTAATTCCTTTGATTTTGAAAATATTTAGAATTAATGTTGTTTGTTTCGTCTATCTATCTTCCATTTTTATTTTAAGTTAAACTTTTGTATTTCGAGTTTTGTTTTTCTAATTGTAATAATCTTATTTAGATGAAGAATCATGGACAATTTTTGTAACACTCTACTTTTTAAATCTATGTGCTTAATGAGCTTAAGTGCTTATAAGGAAAAGAAGTAAGACAAGAGAGGTGGAATTGGATCACAAGCTTGTGGAGTTGGCCGAGAAATGTTACCAAAATAGGAATAAGTATGCGTTGAACTTAAAGGAAAGAGAGGTTAATTACGTGAGGGAGAGGAATTAAGAAGTTAGAAAAGAAAATTGCATTGAATGCATCATTATTGTCTCATTTAGATCCCCCTACAAATCAATGTGAACTTGAAGTTTAGAAAATAATTCATTTGCTTAATATAGCAAATCAATTACTAGATTCATTTATAGATGCAAAGAAAGTAACTAAATCACATATACTTGTTGCAAATGTTCAATCGAAAATTGATATCCCAACAGAACAAATTGTCACTAATGAGTCTGGAACATGCCAGAAGCGTGATAGACAAGTGGGTTCCAAAGATAAAAATCCTTGGAAAGAAAAATAAATAATAGTAAAAAAGACATGGTTGAGGATGTAAATATCTATGAAAAAACCCTGGACATGCTTTTCAATAATCTTCACATACTCCATCTTAGAATTTAGTGGAATGAAAGAACTAGGAGTATTATCAAAGTTAGACACATGCTTCCTAGGACCGTTTACTTTTAAATTTTGAACTTTAACCTTGAGTGGACTAATCATGTCATTAGTTTTCTTGGTCAACTCAGAATAATATTCACTCAAAGAACAAGTACTAGAGAGAGTGAAGGGATTTACCATCTAACATGCACTTTGGTCATAATATACCTCATCTGGATGCTTAAGGGTTTTATAGATGTCAAATGTTGCCTCTTATCATTAAGTCGGAACGTAAGCTTACCGTCTTACACACCAATGAGGGCCCTTATGGTGGCCAAGAATGGCATCTTCCTTGTCACACCCCACCCCGAACTATCCTCCCGTAGCCCTAGACGGAGTGTGAGGACAGCAGTTACCGACTACCTTGTCACATAACCCACTGTCACATTCACCTCACTTTCAAATAAATCCTTCCTAGGACGGTAATACCATTAACACACTCTTGACAAACCTCGACTTCGATCGACAACGGGAACTGTCATGCTACTTGAAAATGGAAAACATATAAAAAGGGTGAGCTAACAGCTCAGTGAGTAACGGTTTTTGAAAACATTATACTTTAATTGTAAAACTGGTCAAACTCGCATAAAATATAACACTTCAAATCATATTAAAATATGCTCAAATACCATTGTTAAAACATGCATGTCTGTTTTAGAGTAAATACTCAAAAATTTCATTCATTTCAAAATCATTTTCCCTAGTTGAGGCGGAGCAATGCTCTATGCTCCTCAACGTCGATTTTCCTTAGCTGTGTGGAGTAATCTCAACACATCAGCGTCGTATATACCTCTATGTGCACATAGGTTTTATATTCCGGGCTGCCCACAATGCCTTCTCCAAGTCCCTGAGCATTGGGGTCCCATTTCCATATCTAGGCTACCCATCTGCCTTCTACGAGTCCCTCAGCATTGGGTACCTTCTATATCCCGGCTACCTTTTGGCCTTCTTCAAGGTCCCTCAGCCTCGGGTGCCTTTTCAAAGTTTTATAAAACACAATACGTATTTTGGAAACATTATATCAATAACTCGTAAGTTGACCGTTTCTAATATCAACCAGCATGCTAAATTCAATTTCAAACCTTTAATATCAAACAACATGCTTTTCAAACAAGTTTATTTCCAAATCTTTCATGAAATCATATAACACCATGCTTTTCAGTAAAATCATGAAAACATGTATCAATCAACATGCGTTTATTAACTTCTATCAAACAACCAGCATACTCAATGCTTTTCAAATAAAACGCATGCACTTATTCATTGAAAATTCATGAAAACATACTTCAAACCAATGATTTCAATCATAAAGAACTCATTTATATTTTGAAAAAAAACGCAGGTGTTACTCACCTGTACTTGCCAAAGAATAGTTCATCTTTCTTCCTTCTATTTCCTCTTTCCCGAGCTTCTTGGACGCAGCGTTCTAACTCAGAAACGCAAGGCTTCATATTCCTCTGTCAGCTCGGTTGGACGCAACCCTGCCCTTCAACGCCAGGTTGACAACTACCGCAAAGTGCAGCCTAACTCTTCTTACTTCTCTTTTGGGATGCGTCGACCTCTCTTGGACGCAAGGTCCAACTTAAATGCATCACCTATCTTTGGACGCGGCGTTCACCTTGAACGTAGTGTTTGTCTTCACCGCAAGGCCGACTCCCTTTTGACGCAAGACAACTTTTTTAACATGAAATAGCTAAGTTTTCAGGCCGCAGACTCCTACTATGGACGCAAGGATTCCTCCTTTCTGCCTTCTTTCTTCCCTCTCTCCAGAATTCTTCCTTCCGAGTCATCAGTCGCTCATTTTCCCTCAAGGTTCTATTTATAGAGAGCTTGCCATCCAACTTCTTCTCTCCTTTTGCCACTTGTTTGCCACATGTCACGCTGCATGCTTAATTAACCATGCATTTACCCAAGCGTCACCTTGCATGAAACACTTAACATGTCTTTTTAACACCTCCTACATTTAAGGTGTCAAGTCTATATGAAGCCACCTAGCCTTTATAAGCTTATCTTATGCGTCCAACATTTTCTAATAAACAACTATTCATTCAACACAACGCCCTCATGCGTTCATTGAGTTTCCTTTAAGGTTTGAGCTTCATTATTTACTTCCCTATCTCTCGGCCATACTTCCCTTGAACTCGTTTTTCCACCGCATACTACTAGGCGTCAATGTCTCAAACGCACACTACTATGTGTTTGTCTTACTGCATAATACCATGCGTCAGCCTGAACCGCATACTATCATGCGTCCATGATCTTTCTCCTATCCTTGAAGATTCCTTGATTACCCCTCTATGCGTTATTGTGCTTGTAATCCAAGGTTATTCATTTAACCTTTTCCTTGTAAAAATATTTCTTTGATGATAGATTAGTTTGCGTCCACCTCTTGCTCCAGTCTTTAAGCTTACTTTTCAACCTCCCACTTTATCCAACACTCGAAAACATCCCTTGCTAATAATCTATGCATTACTCAGTTTGCTATAGTACTCTTCCTTTCCGAGACACTTCACGACATAACTTCATTTCTTTTCTTGCTTATGTATCTTACCATCGCCAATGCTTACATCTTCTTCATAATTACCTCCTATGCGTTTCACTTCTTTTCCTTCAAGCTCTCGGGTTACTTCCATGCGTTCACCTTGACCATGCGTTACCTTAGTCCTGAACATGGGTCCAACATGGTCTTTTACTTCTTTTCTTTATAGGCTCTTCAACGCATCGGTTTTTAAAAGTAAGGTGTGATAATTCCACTCACCTTAGAAAAATTTCGTCCTCGAAATTTAGGCAGTATAATAAGATATGAAAATGGACAATACTTCTTATTCATATACGTTGTTTATACAATTCTTACTTAAACAGTACCTTTAACTATAATAACTAAAATACTTCTTTCCATTCTTTTCTTCCTCTTAATTACTTGAGCCTCCCTTGTTCTATGGACAATCTTTGCATTAATGCCCCGGTTGCTCACACATATAACAAACATCTTCCCTTCCATCATAATCTTCTCTATGTCCTCTTCCACATTTCTTACAGGGAGTTTCTCTTTTCATCTCCTCAGCTTGGCTGCAAAAGTCCATAGATGCATTGCATTGCTTCCAGTGATGTTCTTTCACCCCGTACGCAAAGTATCTTTCTTTACTAAACATTTCCCCCGAATGTCCTTTTCCTCAAACTGGGCATCTGTTTGCCAAGCGTTTCCGTTTTCCCTTTGTTTTCCCTGTCTGACATGATGAACTATACACAAAATAAATAAATTAGCTTGCGGTAATCCCAATTAAAACCAGTCCAATTCCTCAGATAATTTTGTCCCCCTTGGACACTTCTTAACCTTACTTAAATGCATTATGTTTCCCTAATAGAAACCAGTACATGAATAAGGAAAATAATTTTATAAGAAACACTTTTCCGAAAACTATTGTAATTTCCATCTAGTTATAGTTTCAATACTATGCGCCTATCCTTTCCGTTTTACTTGAACGTGTAGTTCGCTAACGCGTTCTTGATTACAAACCTGAGCGCATAGTTCGGTTGCTAACTTGGATGCGTTGCATCATGCATTTACTACAACACACTTCAGTCGCATAATTCAGTTCAACGCAACTTCCTCAATCACCACCAACGCATAGCTTCTTATTCAAAACCCTCACAAAGCTTTAAACTTTTACTCACGCTTACCTTCGAAAATGCATACCTTCCTAGCCACCGCGTCCTCTTTATACTTTTGCTCAGATTACTTCTTTATTTTACCCATGCATAATAGCCTTCATAAACGTATAGAACTTTTATCTGCACATTACTTTCAACTTAAACAATACTATGCGTTTTCTGTAAGTTACGACTTCACCACGCTTCCGCTGCGCTACACTGATAGTCAATGTTTCTGCTTTCCCTTCTCTTTCTAATTACTTCGGGGTTATAGTTTCCTTTCAATACTCAATTTACTTGACCATTCCTTTCTTTCATGGATTCTTATACATCTCCTTAGCATGCCTATGCGTTTTGGTTCCCCCTATACCAAGTGCGTATCCAATTTCTCTTTCTCCAATCCTTTGGTGAAATTTCCTTTTCCTCAGATCACACTTCCAAATTTAGTAGTCTAATTCTTTTACTTATAATTATTTCAGAATTACAGAATTCAAGTATAAGTCTTTTAATCTTCAATGCATACCTTTTTTTTACCGATTTCAACTAACGCATGTTTGCTGGTCCAGCAATCTCATCAACGCATAGCCTCAAACATTTACACTTGCTCAACTCCTGGAACACATGCTTCAACCAACTAACACTTCATCCTTACGCTTAAACTTAGTTACGCAATTTCTTTCCTATTTTCAGTTATTACCCATGCTCACTCTTACGAACCTCTTATTTCACTTCACCAACGCATGGACACTTAAACCCAAAAACTTTCGGCCATCACTTCTAATTACCCGACTACTTGCTTGTCATTCTCCAAGCTAATAAGAGTAGAACTTCCCAACTTACTATTTCCTTATAAAAATTTCGTCTTGGAATTTCTATAGGTTGTTAGTCTCTCGAGAATCATTGTGGACACTGTTTAATCATTTGATCCTTGAGCTTGGCTTCCCGAATCTTCATCATGATTTTCCCAAATTATAGGCCAACGAATTCAAGTTACTTCTTAATACTTACTCCTGTTCATCAAATGAACATTTGAATCAATTCCTTCTCATAACTTAACTCATCTCTTAGCTCCATTGGTTGCACTTTAAGTATATGAGTAGGATCAGGGACATATTCCTTTAAACATGAGACATATTGTGTTCCATAGACACAATACTGAACTGCAACTTTATTTATAAGCTTGTTGTAAATCTTTCAGAACTTAGAACTTATCCCCATGCATCCGTATCATTCTATCCAGTATACATGCTTCTTTGATAGGCAAGAAACGCTCTATCTTGTCAACTTTCCACCAATCACCGAAAATTTCGTCAACATTGGCTGATATCTTTGGTAATCCAAAGAAGAAAACCATTATAACATATCCATTTCCACTTCAAAATAGAAAATGAGTTTAGTATCTTTGCCATTCAAGCTTTACCTACGGACCAATCAAACACTTATCACGCACTCTGCTATTTCCCTTTTCACTCCTGGCCACTAGTAAATATTTCCTTAATATTCTATACATCGCAATACTACCAGGGTGTATAGCTTAAACCCAGTTATGAACCTCTTATTAAACTTTATGGATTTAGTGGTCATTCTTCTATGCGTCCACGATGCTTAACACATGGCTTTGCTTCCATTTTCTTTTTTTTTACCTTTCTCATACTTAGCTGTTTCCTTAACAATTATTCTAATATCCATCCATCTCTTGTTTCCTTCTTTTAGGTTTGCTTTCATCTCTACAGCACATCCAACGCTTAATCTTAGTCTCTTTTGGTTAGCTCATAAAACCATTTTTAAGTTAAAGTTGTTCCTCAATCCTTAACTGAACTTCGGTTTCTCAACGCATCGCCTCGCCAACGCATAGAATTCCTTCAACGTATAACAATTTTTCCAACTACAGCAACTTTTCACGGCCTCTCCCGCACATGCTATACCATACTCGAGAACTTCTTGATCAACCCAATGAACCTTTATAGCAAACCTTCAACGCATAGTTGTTGCCCATCGCATAGCTACTGCCCATCGCATAGCTTATCAATACATTACTAACCTTCAGCGCATAACTATAGCTTATTGCATACAACTACTCTCCAATTCAAGGTATTCTTATTAGCATATGGTAAGTTGAATACAACTTCTTTTAGTCAGGCTCCATCTTCACTTCCAACGTATAGTAACACCTTTCAACGCCTAGCAGCCCTATCAAAATGTAACAACTCTTTTACCTTACTAACAGTCTACTTCCTTCTCCTCATTTCTAGCACCACGAAATTCGCTAGGAAGATGAACTTGTCTACCTTAACCAACACATCCTCCACAATGCTATAAGGATGAGCAATAGATCAATTGGCCATTTTCTAGGATATGGTAGTTGGTTGTACCTCTTCACCATCTAGCTTCCCAAAACAGATGAATGCATTAGGTTAATGGAAGCTCCAAGATCATATAATGCTTTAGTGACCGAACTATTGCCTAAGTGATAGAAAATAGAAAAACTCGTTGAATCTTTTAATTTTTTAGACAATTTCCTTTGTAGCACTAGATTACATTTCTTGGTTAATGCCACCATCTTGTATTCACCAAATTTCTTCTTCCTAGATAGAACATTCTTCATGAATTTGACATATTTTGGCATTTTCTTTATGCATCTGCAAAAGGAATGTTAATTTATAGTTTCTTAAATTCGTTTAAAATGATTTATTCTCTCGATATTTTTCGAATGCTTGGTTTATTTGCAGAATATGAGATTTCTGGCATAAATTGAATTTCGTAAAGCATGTGTTTCTTAATATGATTTTGAACATGCTTTTACATGATTTTGAGCATCTTTTATAATATCGAGCTTTGTGAAAAGCATGTGGCGAACCGAAAGTTGTTGAAACTTTCAATTATGCCAAATAATTGTTTCGTTCCCTACTCTAATTTAGTAGTATTAGCGCAACAACAGGTCGGTCCACAGAGAGCCGACAAATTTTCTTCTCCTAAATGATTTGTTGTTGAGCAACCAGAGGGGTGTTTAATCGTTTGTTTAATTTTAATAACAAAGCAATAACAAGGAAGAAAAGCAATAGCAAGGAATCAAATTGGGTTTAAATTCAAGATGACAAAACCTAGCTCGGGGTGAAAGTGGATCACTCTCAGTTTGTTACTCAATCATTGATTAATTACAATAGTGCTGTGCAATTTTTTTGGTTAAATGTAGCCAGTCACTTCTAGAAAGGCTAGAAGGAAGTCCTATTGATCGAATAGATTAATATGCTTAGATGGAAGGCGTCTTAGACATGCAAACCTATTAGCATTAAGTTCAAAAGCAATTGTTAAGACGAACAAAATAATAAGAAAAGCCTAATTAAGTGTTTAGTGTGAATCTCTCCTAAGTTGGTTAGATGAATGCAATCGGATTGGAATAGCCAAATCAATTTACAACCCTAACTCAACCTTTACTACTTGGCTATCTATAAACCTAACAATTACGTATTAAGCATAGATCTTTAACTACCAATTAAAATGCTTGACTAATTTGTCAGATAATCTCAAGCGAATTCAATTGAAACATCAAACAAGGTGAGAATTCATTAACAAGAAAATTGCTATACAAAAATTGTTCAAAACCTCATGAGATACAAACTAAGAATTGAAACCCAAACCCGAGCTAGGTGATAGTACCTTAGCCTCGATACATGCTTGTGCTCACCCAATAATTGTTCAAAGAAATTCTCCTCAAGATGAAAAGAAGGAAAAATGCAGTGAAAAACTCCAAAAACAGACTTGGGACTCGTGTTACTCCTTTTTGGATTGGTGTTGCAGCGCTGCGACGCACATGTGATACCTCGTCCGTCACCTTCACAGCCTCGCGGCACTGTCTCCAGATCAAAATCAGATACCTTCTGAAAAAGCGGAGCGTAGGCGCTGTGCTAGCGCTACGGCGCCAAACTGCTTTGTTGACTTACTCCTCCATTTCGCTCGATTTGCTTGCTAATAATCTCATTTAAACCTGAAGTGCCTGTAAACCATCCCAAGGGCTCCATATGCTCGTAACATGTCTAAATCAAGAAATAAATCGGTAAAGAGGTAAGAACGATCCCGAATTAAGCAAAGTGAGATAGCACAATTTGAGTGCTATCAGCATGCTATTTGTGAAATACTTTGAAATTTTGAGAAATTGTTTAACTCGTGTTTATAAATGATTTAGCATGCTTTATTTCCAAAAGATGGTCCCTAATGCCGAACGACATGGACAAGGCATATTTTGGCATTTGCTTTATGCCTTTGCAAAATGAATGTTGGTTTTGATCTTTTAGCCAAGCTAGTGAGCCAAGAATACTCCTTTGTGTTTGATGAGCAAACAAGAAAATGAATAAATTCTCACTTTAATTACACTTTTACATTCATCCCCTTTAATTTCAATTGTAATCAACAACATACAAACGCCCCTTGTGACGATATGAATTCATCGAGACTTAAGCATCTCAAGATTCCCTGTGGAGACGACCATGTCTTGCCGCTTATACTATGTTGTAGTGTAGGTACCATCTCAAGAATCCCTTACTGTCACATATCTAGTATCGTCAGCAATGGCGAACCCTGGGTAATGACTACATCGAAAATCTTCCTAAACTAGTCTCCAACCTTTAGCATATGTAATATCTATGTTACCCATAAATAGTATGTCTCATAGGCTTTGAATTCTCCCGATCCCTACTCTCCTTTCGGGATCTTCCTCATATTGTTTTAACATTATCAGTTAATCACCGAATTATTCAAATAAACATTTAATTTTTTACAAGCTCATACCTGTTGGAAGATCATCAGAATTTCCCCTCAAACTTTCCTAAGCCTCTGGTAGCTTGCGAAGTTCTGGCGTGTGCTTGCTTATCTCGTCTATCTGCTAACAATAATTTCCCACAATCCTACTATATTGCAACTCTCATACTTTGAACTTACAACATTCAATCTCCCTTTCCCAAAATCTTATGCTCTGATACCAACTTGTCACACCCCCTCCCAGGTACCCTCTTAACCCAAGAGAAGGTGTGAGGACAACACACACCGACCCTCTTATAGCATCCACTGCCAACCTTATACCTTGACCAAGACCTAATAAGCAGATATACACAATAATTGAACATCCAACTATAACTAGAGTTAAGGAATCAAACAGACATTGATTTACATTCAACCTTTAATTTACACAAGTTTACTAACTTCCACCCTTGACCCTCTATATGTACAACACAGGTTTAAGATCAAATATTTACAATTCTCAAAATTCCAAACACTAATGGTGGGTGATAACTTGTAGAAATACAAGTTATTGTAGTCACTATTTGATTTAATTGGAGTAACTTTGGAGCTAAACGCATGATTTTGGTAGTTAAATGATGAAAAATGTATCACCATGCGTTGGCACTACTTAAAAAGGAAAATACCTGAAAAACGATGAGCTTTTCTGTTCCTGACGCAGGGTTAAGAAGAAAAGAAGCGCGAAGTACGAAGAAACGAAGCTGTTGCGAGAACAAGTGGAAACCCGCGTCGAGCCTAGGCGTTGAGACCATGCGTTGGGAAAAAGTAGATACAGACGCATGGCCAAAAGCTGTCATATCAATATGCAAAAGGATAACACGCTATCAGAATATGGCAGAACAAATGGGCCGACGACGTGAAAAGTTTGTGCAGCAGGGCATGGAATTTAATGTAAAGGTGTCAGGTCATCATGAGTTTCAACTTTTCGATGCCTATAAATAGCCCAAAGCTTCCCCATTGAAAAAAAGGAGGGAGACCAGTTCAAGAGGCGAAAGCTCTGCACTTTTTCTCCTTCACCATAACCAGCCTCCATTTCGAACTCTTCTAAGAGAAGGATTCTGAGCACCTTCAGAGTCGTCTCCCAGTGAGTGAGAATCTCCACCCTATGGAATATATGTATCGAATAGCAACCATCTCAAGCCTCCATGAAGCAAGACGTTGCCAGTGGCGGCTTGACGTCCTTCATTTCTGTTTTATTTCCATTTCTCTCCTTCTTGCTTATATTTTGTTAACGACATTCGAGAGAATGATTTATTTTCTTAATATAAGTTCGATTGACTATCATCTTCCATCCATTTCTGTATTAAATACTTTACACCATGCTGTCTAAATGCTAAATGAGTTGAATGTTAAAAGCTAGTTTTCTTGAGCAATTCTGAGTATGTTACATTTGGATTAATGCCTATCTTTAGCTTGCATAACTTTGTCTGACAAACAACGTAGTAAGCATGACTGTCGAGCTTGAGAGAGTGGATAGTAATCTTTAGCATTAATTAAGACTAGATGAGTTGCAGAGATGTAGTTCATCTTTTGCCAACACAAACTTACCATGCGTCTTAGAGATAAGATAAATGTGGCGTCGAAACATCGAGAGATGGATTCACACACGCAGTTTGTAGGTATGTAATTGTACTTAGAAAGTTTATGTAACAACTAGCTCTTGCGTTCAACTCTACCTCTATCGCATGGCTTCATTCATTCTCAACGCATGCTATCTAACGCATTGTTTCATATGACTACCCAACGCCGCGTCCACCTCATTAATAGTAGGAAAATTCTTTTCATTCTTTTTGTATAGTTTAGATACACAATCAACAAATGTATATATATTTACATGTACAGTCACCGCATAGTCATACATTTAGTCTCAACGCCTAGTTATTACAAATCCCTGCGTTCGACCCTGGACTCACCAGGAAAACCTATAAATGCTTATACTTGGGTCTTTATAGGAAAACTTGCTTAGTCATGATCACATCTAGAGTAATTCTCAACGCATGCTTGTACGGAAATGACAAATCTGTTTTTGTGCAACGAGCTAAGAAACTCAATTCAATTTAATTAGAAATTAAACGAACAAATTCAACGAACAGTGGGTCCAAACGAGTTACTGTGTAGACTAAGCACCCCGGACTCGCTCGCTACTTAAAAACAGAAAAACAAGAAAAGCATGAGCTAAGTTGCCGAGTTAGTGACTTGTTTTGTAAAAACCTTCCTTGATTCATAATTAAATCAAAACTGTAATCAAGTTATGAAAATAAATAAGCAGTAATAAATTGTTTTCGTATCCAAACAAATCATGCTCAGGTAACATTATTAAACCACATACATATCATTTCTAAAGGAAAACCATGTAAGTACAACACATTCCAGTCACATTTTCCTTAGTTGAGGCGGAGCGGGACTCAACGCTACTCAACATCGAAAATATCCTTAGTTGGGGCGAAAAAATCTCGACACACCCAACGTCAAATATCCTTAGCTGTGTGGAGTAATCTCAACACAACAATGTCTATCATACCTCTATGTGCACATAGATATCATATCCTGGATTACCCAAATACCTTCTCATGTCCTTCAATACCCGGTCCCATAAACGAGATTTAGGCCACCCACATGCCTTCTCCGAGTCCTTCAACATTGGGAACCATTTCTATATCCCGGCTACCCACATGCCTTCTCCGTGTCTTTCAGCATTGGGAGCCTTTTCAAAAACATTATTAAAAAACAACATGCTTTAAAAATAGCATAATAAAGATTTACGAGTTTATAACATTTCAAATTTTCACAAACTCATTAACAATCATCAATGCTTTCCATAAAATCATAGGTTAATAAATAGCATATCTTTCGTAAAACTCATTTAACAACTAGCATGCTTCAAATGATTTCCAATGTAAGACACATGATATGCACGCACCTGGAAACACACACTTCCTTTCAAGCAAATAATCCTCATAGCATATTAAAACCCGTGAAAAGCATAAAAATATACATGTTTCCAAACATAATCATATATCATGAAAACTTTGTTTAAAGTAAACTCATTTTAAATAAGATTGTCACTCACTACTTGTCCCGGGCCTTTAGTGGGTTATACGTCTTTCCTAGCTCCTCTCGTCTTGAAATAATACGTTTTCCTTTGTTAGATTTTCTTAAAATTCCTTTTTACATAGGAAACAAGCCTTAGACATTCATATTATTCACCACTGAGACCCTACCACATAAAGAAAACCATCACCGAGACTATATTCCATGAAGAAATGCCCAACTGAGGCTATATTTCATTTAAGAGTTCACTAATGTACGAGATTCAAGCCATTAGCGAGACTAAACCAACGAAAATAAGCAAAAACCAACAGTACCGTCGAGACTGTGGATGAGCGAGACCAGCGAGAGCTGCGAGATCAACGAGATTTGTGAGAAAAAATCCACCAGCGAGACTTGTCTCACTCTCTCTCCTCCACGTTCCCAGTGTTGTCCAATTTTCCTGCGAGATTCGCTTTCTCTGCTGCTGTCTTTGCATTACTAACTGTTAAAAGTTACACTTCCAGCTTGAATTAGAACTTTATCTCTTCTACAAACTTGTAAAGAAATGTGGTTTCTAGCTTATCTCAAAAATTCAGAGCTTAACTTCTCTTCGTTCGACAGATATTCCCAATTTACTTCACCCTGCTCCAGATCACTCGAGAAATCCGTATCGATCGCTTCCACCTAAACTTTAACATGTTTCTCTTCATATTTAGCTCAACTATCCTCACAAGTGTTGTTAATAATTGAGTTAACTTACTAACCTCAAATGTTCAGCTTTAAAATCGGTCTCTTCAGCTCGTTATTCACCAAATACCAGACTTTGCTCAAATTGTGTGACAACAATCAAACCTTCTGTTTTAGCTTCAATTATACCACGAAACCGACTAGAATTCTACACGAATTTGCCCTAGACTCTTTCTTCTTCCTCCCCTCGACACTCAGTTACAAGATGGAGTCGGTTGAAGTTTAAGAAATGGGGATAAGATCAACAACTTCGAGCTATGCACCCAAAAAGTTCCTGCCGACTTACTCTCCACTATCTCCTTCCTTTCTTTTCTTTCTTTCTTTCTTTTTTTTTTTTTTTGTTTATTTATTATTTTTCCTTATTTTTCCTCTCTTTTTTTTTCTTTTTACTTTTAATTTAGGAGAAAAAATAAGAAAAACAAAAAGAAAATCTGTTTTTACGTCCCAATTCATATTCGAAGTAAATTCTAACTCGGTTTCCTCTTAATTGTTGGCTTTTTGGCCCTTAATCTCAAATTAATTAATTTTAATGGATTGATTAATTAGTGTTTTGATGATAACAAACCTGATTTTATTTATTAACCATTTGAGTGTTTTGAAGTGTCTATTGTGTGGAACTTGGAACAACGGTTCCAATGCAATTTGAATCACTCAAATCGGAGTTCAAATGAAGAAGATATGACAGAAACAAGTTTATTGGAAAAATCCCGAACTGATGACGTGGCAGATTTTTTTTAATCAAAGTGGACAAATTGAAAGGTGACATTTGGAGCAATGGAGAAGTGACAATTGGTGGGTCTTTTATTTTTTGATTGATGTTAAAAAGAAAATGATTTTAAAAAGACAATGAACTTAAAAAGAATATGAATTTAATATTATTATATATTTTTGTGTCTAACGGCTAGTTAAGTTTAAATCTCCACCATTCAATTTTTTTTTACAAAAATCTAATGGTTCAAATTAATTTGGTTTTCACTCACTTTCATTTCTTTTTAAACACTTCATCTTCTCCAAAATTAAAAACAACTCTTATTATTTTCAATCCTCCATAATTCACCAAGCCACCATTGTTGCTCTCTCTCCAAGCTTTCAATTTTCTTCTTTTCATCTTATTCTTGAGAGAGATATATTGTATTGTGAGGATTTATTTGTGAAGTGCTTAAACTTGTAAATCCACTCTATTTAGAGAGTTTGTCAAGTGTGTTTTTTGTTTTTCCAAATTTTTATTGGGTTGGCTCTTAATCCCGAGAAAAAGAGTTGTTGTAATGGTTTGATCCTTAACCGTGGAAATGATCGGGTTTGTTCTTGCGCCCGGAAAAAGAACGTTGTAGCGGTTCGACTCTAAGCCGTGGAAAGAGTCAAAGACTTCTAGTGAAGTATCCAAGAGGAGCTTGGGAAGTGAACGTAGTCCGGTTTTGCCGAACCACTATAAAAATCACGGTGTCTTCTTCTCCAACTCTTTCTCAATCAATTTTGCATTCAATTTTTAGTAGCATGTTATAGATTACTATCCTTCTTTGTTGAGATTGATTGAATCTTGTGTTTCATATATTTTTATCAATCTTGATATTTAGCATCAATTAAGGTTTTTATTAATTTAATTCAAAAATTAATTCAATTAGTCTAATTTGAGCATATTTAGGAATAAGTTTAAATAAACCCTATTCACCCCCCCTCTAGGGTTGCCATACCGATCCAACATTAATGACTTAAATATTCAACCTACCAAAAATTACTTCCGACTTCCTCCACTTCTTCCTTCGATCTACAAGAGGGGGAACAAGTAAATAAGTTCACAACGATACTACGTACTTATGTTTAGCAGTTACAAATGAAAGTAGTGTTTACAGCTTTAGTGACTGAACTATTGCCTAAGTGATAGGGAATAGAAAAACTCCCTAAATCTTTTAATTTTTGAGACAATTTCCTTTGTAGCACTAGATTACATTTCTTGGTTAATGCCACCATTTTATATTCACTAAATTTGTTCTTCCTAGATAGAACATCCTTCATGAATTTGGTATATTTTGGTATTTGCTTTATGCCACTGCAAAAGGAATGTTAATTTGTAGTTTCTTAAATTCGTTTAAAATATTTATTCTTTCATTATTTTTTGAATGCTCGGTTTATTTGCAGAATATGAGATTTCTGGCATGAGTTGAATTTTATAAAGCATGTGTTTCTTAATATGATTTTGAACATGCTTTTACATGATTTTGACCATGAAGTTTTATAATATCGAGTTTTGTGAAAAGCATGCTATTTGAGAAATATTCTGAAATTTTGAGAAATTGTTTAATCATGTTTATGAATGATTTAGCATGCTTTATTTCCAAAAGATGGTCCCCAATGCCGAAGGACATGAAGAAGGCATATTTTGACATTTGCTTTATGCCTCTGCAAAAGGAATGTTGGTTTTGATCTATCGTCAAGCTAGCGAGCCAAGAATACTCTTTTGTGTTTGATGAGCAAACAAGAAAATGAATGAATTCTCACCTTAATTACTCTTTTACATTCATCCTCTTTAATTTCAATTGCAATCAATAACATACAAATGCCCTTTGTGACGATACGAATTCATCGAGACTTAAGCAACTCAAGATTCCCTGTGGAGACGACCCTGTCTTGCCACCTATACTATGTTATACTATAGGAATAGTATAGAGTAGAGTTACAAATTTATTTAATTAGTAAGGGTTTGTAGGCGATGACAAATCCCTTACTGTCATACATGGATTCAAGCAAGGAATGAAAAACATGAAGTATAAGAAAAACTCATAAACATTCCATTGAAATCTCATTGAATCCACAAATAAAAAGCCCAACAAACCTATAAATCAATGTTTGGGGCCTAACCGATCATCAAATCTCAAACCCCAACATCAAATAGGTTTGTAAATTATTATTTTTATACCTAAAAAATCATCATCGAACTTCAAAAATCTTGGACATAAATTTACAAATACAAGAACTTATTAATCTTCCAAACAAACTTCTATATTTATTTTCGTTTAATTCCCCCCCCCCCCCCCCCCCCCCCCCAACCCCAAAAAAAAGTCTACCAAATCCATACATATTTAGATAATTATTTTTGAGAAGTTTTTTTTTAAACAATAAACTATATTCTTCTAAAGTAAATAACGAACTTCTATTTTTTTTTTTTTTTAAAAAAAACAATGACTATTTTAAAAAAATCATTCGAAACAACCAACTATTTCTTCAATTTCTTAAAATGTACCTCTCATTTTTCACCCTTCATCTTTTAACCATGCCAACCAAATTAAACTCCTATCTTTAACCTCTATAACCACCCACCTTTCCTTTATATATACAAAATTTTACGTTCTTCACTTCCAACCCCAATAGTTTTTCTCTTCAAGTCCTACAACATTAACATTACTATTATTGCACCAAAAATTATAAATCTTCTTCTTTGGAAGTAACAATAAAAATGGTGAAAAGAATGCAAAATTGGGTTGAAATGGCGCCTGCTGCTCTTGTACCACACCAAAGATGTTCAAAATCTCCAAAATTAGAGACCATCATTGAGGAAAGTCCTAGAAGCTTTGAAGTTTTGCCAAAGAGAATTTTGTTTCTTCTTCCCATTTTTCTATCTTTAGGACCTTATTTTCTTTTGTATAGACACGTGTAGTACGCTATACAGCATTGAAAATAATTTTATTTTTTATCACTTAAAATTTTGTTTCTTCTCTTCCCATCTTTCTCTATTTTTGACCTTATTTTCTTTTGTATAGACACTTGTAATATCTACTGCAGTTTCGGGATATTTTTTTATTTTTATTTTTTAATCACTTACTTTAGTCAAAGAAGACTGGAAAATTCCTTTTAGCGTCGTTATGCATGTTTATTTAAAAAGTTAACATCAAATAGCAATTATGTATAACCAAAAATTACTTGTTTATATCTGCACAAAACAGGACAGCACGGCAATGTTGTTCGTGATAGCTTTCTAAATGAGTGATTAGTCTTTTCGGTGTGTCTTGCGAAAGACTCAATAAAATGATATTTATAATTACTTATCTTTACAATTATTACTACTAAAGCGTAGTATTAGTGGCAAGACTAGATTGACCTGCAAGTGGCAAGACTGGATTAGATGAGAAGCATGTTAATTAATTTAATTAACCGCATTACGCTTTAGAGATTACGATAGGGTAAATTTCCATTAGAAAATACCTAATTAAAAATTTTATATGGTTTTATCTAAGTTGATTACGCAATGCTAATTGTCGTCGACTTACAATGCTAATCTAAAGCTTCTAATCATACAACCAAACAAAGTTTGTCAGACAATTCAAGTTAATATGAATAATACACAATTTAATGAAGACGAAAACTGATCGATCCAAATGGGTTTTTCCCGACTCTCAAAATAGAAAACGAACCAATCACTGGGACAATATCGCCAAAGCCCATCAACATTTGACTTCATTATAGAAAGTTGATAGAAATAACTCTAAAATCTAATATTGTAGATGGATAGAGAATGAAGAAATGAAGAATACGAGTGGTCATTTGTAAAAAACGACCACCTGGATCCAAAGATATGCCCTAATTACCAAAGTGAAGATTTTATCATCGCCCGTTGCTATCACAATTTGTTGTTTTAGCACCTAGCAAGCACCAAGGCGCTCTGCGTCAATGACAGTTTTGTAATTTTTGCCTTTTTTGTTCTAGTTGCTTTGTTAGGGTCCCAAATCGTTCGGTTTTGCTCCATTTGCTCCTTAATGCACAATTCTACTTTTTGTATGCCCAATATCTATAAAATAAGCAATTTAACATATTAAATACCACAATTATCTTGAGTTAAGCAGAGGGGAATAACACATTTTGTGTAAGCCCCGCATCTATTATTGAGAGAACGCAAGGTAAGAAGGGGCCGAGAGATGGGTGAATGTGTAAAAAAAAAAAAGTAGTTGGCTGGCTTGTATTTAGGGTGGGAAAACGACTAAGTGTAAGCTATGTGTTGATGGCAACCTGTTGTGGAGGAAACAATTTTGGTGTAAACGCAAAGGTGAGGGAAGTTTATCATACGCTGAAGTCGTGACGCGTTGAGGATATAAGGCGTGGAGGATCACTTGGTACCAAGGATCATTATGCGTCAAACGCATTGAAGGCAGTGTGTCGTTGGAAGTAAAGGCCACGAGGAGTTTGGGAGTTGATCTGCGGTGAGGCTATTATGCGGTGAACGCTACCATACGTCGAAGGTGGGTATGCGTTGGACAAAGAGTGTTGGCCGAGAGAAAGTAATGTGTATGTTAACTATTTGGCAGGAGAGTTTGAAATGAAATATCATCAGAGGTCGTGTGCGTTGCTGAAGCTGAGCATAGGAGGTATGCGTTGAACGGATTATAGTATGGAGTTGGAATGGAGAACAAGTCGGTGATATATATATAAGTGGACTGAGAATTCAATTGTTCTACTTGCATTTCAGAGCTCGAGTTGGGTCCATATTAAGGCGAAACATCGGAGGGAGGTAGAATAAGATGTTCATGCTGATCTGAAGCAGAAATCTCATTGAATTCGTGGAAGAAACTTGGGTTTGACAGAGGTGTCGGCTGCTGTGATCTCTTCAGAGTGATGCTCGGTTTTGGAGGAAGAACAAATTGAAGAGACGAAGGTTAGGGCTGAAACTTTGAGGTTAGTAAGTTAACTCGATTTTTAGCAGGTTTTATGAAGGATGCTTGAGCTAAAATTGTTTAATTGTGTGTCAAACTCAGGAAGAAGAGACGGGAGTTGAACTGTCGGATGATTAGAGGTAACTTGGAGTTGTTGAAGGATATGTCCTAAACGAAGAGGATGTTCTTCATGAAATTTGGAGGTAAGATGAAGGACCTGTATTTTAACAAGTTTGTAGAAGGAAAAAAGTATTGAAATTGATTGAAACGAAATGTTTAGCAGGTTGAAGAAAGAAGAAGAAAGGAAGAAGGAAACGGTTCTGTCGCAGCGAAAGTATCGCTGAGTGAGCGAGAGACTGGGCCGTGAAGCAAGTAACGCTGCAACGCAAAGATAGGCTTTGCGTCTCACGATTCTCTCTAGAGTATCGCTGGGTATCGTTCCTCAAGGTAGTTTCGCTAGTTTTAATCAACGCAGTATCGCTAGTACAGTCTAAGAATCTATTGAGTAACGCTAGCAGCTTACAATTTTCTATAGAGTAACGTTACTATTGTATGTTAAAGGAAAAGGGAGACTATGGAAACTAAACTTGAGGATTATGTATTTTCAGGCCAAGAAGAGCTCGGGGAGGCTTATAACCCACTTAGAGCCGGGACCAATTGTGAGTGACTGTTTGTTATACTTTGTGTTAAACTTAGTACGCGTATTGATGAGGAAACGTGATTCATGGTAGTATGCCTTATGTATGTGATGTGTTAGTGATTTAAGAGAATCTTATTATAAATGTCAAAACACATAAGTGGCTGAGGGACCTTATGGTGAAAGCTACATGTGAGTAAGCGTGAAATTAAGTGTTGAGGGATTTGAGAAGGCACTTGAATAACAGTAGAGAATGGACTACAATGCTCAGGGACTGTAAGTGAAGGCATGTAGTAATCCATCACACACTAGCTCGTGCCGAGGGATCATGAGTGAAGGCACTTGAGCATAGATAGAGTTTGCTACCTGTGCTGAGGGATTTCAATTCATGTGAAGGCACATGGTACTGTAAATATAAATGAGTAAGTGCTGAGAGACGGAAAGTGAAAGCACTAAATAGATGCAAGCTTGTGAGACATGAGAATTTTGATAGTTATATATGTATTGTGGAAAGTGATTCTTGGTAATTCATTGGGATGTGTTATGTGATGTTTACCAGCTCACAAACTGGATTATAGTGGTTATGAATAGTTTAGTAGATTTGGTCACTCACTGAGCATTTTGCTCATCCAGTTTGTTTTTGTTGTTTGTTGTTTCAGGTAGCGAGCGTGTCCGGGACGCCTAGCCTACAGAAGAATCTCGTCTGGGCCTATCTGGAAGCGAACCTTTGGGATAGTTGTAAATATTTAGATTGTTCATATATCTTGTAATAAACATCTTTCATGAGGGTAGAAAGAGGGACGTGTTGTACTTTATATGTGTATATACAGACATGTTGGTTGAAAGATTGAACGTTCTTCTGATGAGATAATGGAAATGTCGTTGTTTTTGTTATTTTTATGGTGTTTATCTATTAGAGTTTTATGTAAGGGAAATAAGATCATGCTCAATCCTAGGTATGGAGTGTATCTGGGATAGGGTGTGACATTTTGAGTGCTATCAAACACTCCCAACTTAATCTTTGATCGTCGTTGAGCAAGGCAAAAACACACATCAAAATAAAATGTTTCCTCATCTGCAAAATTCATGACTATAGTCTCTATACACTTCAAGAACAATATATGCAAGCAAGAGAGTCACACAAGGATATTAAATCATTGAGACGATTTAAAAACATTTTTAACCTATTCATGTAAAGAGTAAATGTAGAGCCCCTTCTTCTTAGACCATAATGAACCTGAGAAAACTTTAAACGACACTTAATTTGTTTTCCACTACTCTGGTATAGACACCAACCATCAAGCACCAAAACAATTAAGAAAGTAATATGGAACTAAGGCACATAAAATAAACTCTAAAAACCTAAACTTGCATATCTTTTACCTAGGGGCATTAGCTTTCACACATTTACTACAAGGAGTCGTGCCCACTCTTTTGCGGGTGTCCTAACTGATCACATGAAAGGCAGCTCTTCCTACCCCTATTCATTCATACACATTACAATTAGTTTATTATTTACATTATTGTTCCTTTTTTTTTTTTTTATATATTCTTTGTATTCCACTTTTTTTTTCTCTCTAGTCAGCTAACTATTTTTTAATAAGTATGTAAATTACTCTTTTTCTTCCTCAGTATTACATTACAACCTATCATGCAAGACATTCTATAATTTATGGAGCCTTCCATAATAAAAACAGAAATAATAACTCCAAAATTAGAGGCCATCGTTGAGGAAAGTCCTAGAAGCTTTGAAGTTTTTCCAAAGAGAATTTTGCTTCTTCTTCCCATTTCTCTATTGTTAGGATCTTATTTTATTTGTATAGACACATATAGTACTATCTAGCATTGAAAATAATTTTATTTTTTATCACTTAGAATTTTGTTTCTTCACTTTAGGGTTGGCAAAAACACTCGCGGGGTCGGGAAATCACCTATTTGACCGGAGATGGGGGTCAAACAAAGAACCTTTTTTGGATCCCCGTCTAGGGACAGGGAGGGTATCCCGCCCCGACCCCAATCCTGACCACGACCCCGATTCCCTGACCCCAACTTGAAATATATATATATATATATACTGACTCTCACCCTCGCTCTCAGTCACAATCACTCTATATTTCTCGCTCTCTCACACACTCTCACTCTCGCTCTCGCTCTCTCTCTTGCTCGTTCTCGCTCTCTTTTGCTCTCACTCTCATCCATTCCTCACTCACAATCACTTTATCTCTCCCACTCTCTCTCACACTCTCGCTCTCTCCCACGGAGGAGAAACGGAGAATGGGTCCTTATGGGGACACGTTTCCCAAACGGAAAATCCCCGCCCCTATCCCTGCTTACGAATGGCAGGGACGGGGTTGGGGATGGGGTAAGTTTCTTGCTTCACTTCCCATTTTTCTATCTTTTTTACCTTATTTTCTTTTGTATAGACACTTGTAATATCTATTGCTTTGAGAATAGTTTCATTCTTTAGTTTTTTATTTTTAATTTGATTAGTTTTATGTACTTTGGTTAAAGAAGACTGCGAAATTCTGTAAACCTATAACGTATAGTTTAAATTTTGTAGAGTTTATTTAAGAAGTTAATATAACATAGCTGGAATAATGAATAAAAATGTTTATAAATATAACAAAAATTCACATTTTATATATGATAGATTGCTTGTGATTGACTATTATTTGACACAAATAGTAGACTATCATAAATGAAGTGTGATATTTTGTTATCATGTATAAATATTTTTAACAGTTTTGTCATTTAAAATAATTTTTCAAATAGAAATGACATCACTGATAATATATGGACTTATATGGCTAAATATTACTTATTTATATCTTCACAAAACAATAGTGGACTTCTTAAACAAGATTATTTCAGAGTGACAGATTCCTAAAATGTCACATTTTAATAAGAAATAAAATACTAAAAAAAAGTACTATGTGCAATACATTTTTTTGGGTAAAAAATTAAAGTAAGGGAAAACTAGGCCAAGGGGGACAAATAATTAATAATGGTGAAAAGGTTTATAAATTACGAAATTTTCCACGAACAAAATCTAGAGAATTAGATGTTTTTCATATTCCAAACACATCGTTTTTCCTAGAAAAGATAGTTTAAGAAAGCTAAGGACAACTTATTATACTTTTGTGCCTAGATATATCCTTACTTTATATTAAATCATCGTCAATCTTGCATGAAAATAGTTAGGTTAATAATGAAAGTTGTTTATGACTTTGTTCAATGCCATGTTTCTTAACTTAGTTTCAAGAGATTAGTAATCAATTAAGTTTGCATGAGAAAATATTATTTTTTAAAGAAGATAATTGAAAAGTACCTAAAAAGTACTTTTATTTGCATTTTCTTCAGACTTTTTTATGTGATTTTATTAGATTTAATGTGCTTTACTAGTAATTTTTCAAAATTAAGCACAAGAATGGGAGTTGGAGTTAAAAAGGGGTAAAATTAACGGTCTACTTTTTCCACAATTGAGACAAGCCAGGTCTAATTATACAAAGTAGGGAAGAAAAAAAGGAAGAAAGAAGCAAAGCTGTTGAAAACAAGGCATCGTCACAGTGCCTTACAGTTAGGGTTGGCAACGGGTCCGGGGTGGGGGGGAAGGGGTTCCCTGTCCCTACCCCCATAGGGGGAATTTACCCCCATGCCCGCTCCCATCCCCGCCATTTGTAGGCAAAAACGGGGGCGTCCCTGTCGGGGAAACGAGTCCCTGCGAAGACCCAACAATTAACTCTAGTGAGCGAGAGAGAGCAAGAGAGAGTGAGAGAGAGTGAGAGCGAAAATGTATATATACATAATAATAATAATAATAATAATAATAATAATAATAATAATAATAATAATAATAATAATAATAATAATAATAATAATAATAATAATAATAATAATAACTTTCATATTTAATCGGGTGGGGATACCCTCCTCGTCCCCAGAGGGGATCCTAAAAAGATCCCCAGTTTGACCCCCATCCCCAATCAAACTAGGGATTCCCCAACTCGGTCTGCCAACCCTACTTACGGTGCTACAACACGAAGAAAATGGCAGAAAGCATCAAATGGCCACCGTACAACGATGCTACCATGGAGCTCCACGACGTTGGGATGTTAACTAAGGAAAGTTTGGAAAATTTGAAAAACTTTTGCCTATTTAACCTAGGTTTTTGGCCGGCCATAATAATGAAGTTTTGGAGTTTTAAAGGCCTAGAGAGAGTGTTTTGAGCAGAGTACCGAGGTTTTTGATGTCATAGTCGATTGGAGAGTCAATTCCACCACGAAGATTGAAAAGCACTTGAAAAGTGCTTTCTTTGACTTTAATTTAGGATGCTTTTATTAGACTTTTATTTTAGTACTGTTAGATTTGATATCATTTGTTAGTGGTTTTCAGGTAATTATGAAGAAAATAAATCTTGTGGGTCAAAAGAACCAAACTGAGCAAAAACAAGATGAAAAAGTGAAGGAAAAGTGTAAAAATCCAAATAATTATTGGGTTGGTGTGTCCTAAATCTTTTGGTTTCTCGTAGTTTGTAAACTTGTAATTACCAATTATTTACTTAATAAAATAATGAGTTATTTATTTGTTTTTGTATTAACTTAATCCAATAAATTAAGATCCATGGTTATTTTATGTAAACTTAAACATGTATATGGTTGACATCCAAGGTTGGATCATGTTTAAGTAATAACGAAAAAAGTCTGTAGCATCAGGATAAGGTTGAGTGTCTTATTCTGGTGACACTGTGGATACGGTCTACTTTGTAATTGTTACAAGAGTTTTAAAGTGTTACAAACGATGTGATCCTAATCGTTCATGTGAAGATATGTGAGTGGGGGTATCCTATGCGAAAAGTTTGTATAAGACTGGACTTCTAAAATATTTAATTTCTCTTCATAACAACATTAACTGAAGAAATTAACATTTCATAGTTTACCATAGGTGACTCGACCTTAATCTTGAGTGAGTTATGAACTCCTATCTTTAAGGACAATCATTTGATCTGTATGGGTGAGAGTGGCCAAATCACGGACTCAATAAACCTACCATTTTGGCACTTTGTCTGAGTAGGGAACTAGGAACATATCTTCACAAGATGAATATATTCACTAAGTAGATAAATTGCTCACTTAAGAGCTAGTTCCGAGTCTTAAACAATGAGACATCACCCTTTCACTAGCCCGAGAGGGGTTAGTTTTAAAGGGAATTGAATCCTGGCGGAAGCATATGATCACATTATTTGATTTCTTGAAAGAATTAAAAATACAAAAAGTTAAGAAAAGGTTAAACAACGTACCTTTGCTAATCCATAATTTTAACAAAATCTCTCCTCAAACAAATAGTCTTCTCCTTGTAGTCTTTCCTTTCTAAAAGATCTTCCTTGCTATGACTCTGGCAAGGATCCGGTTTGTGGGAACCGCTTCTTGAAAGAATAAGAAGAATTTTTTTAGAACTTTTCTAAGAAAATGGGGAGAATTTCTAGAGGGAGAGTTAATTGCAGAGATTATTTTCGTAGAGAGTGTGTTCTAAGAGGACTCCCAAGGACCCTATTTATAGAACTTAATGGGTTACTCTTAATCCTATTAGGATAATCTATTTGCAGAGATTTTAAATTAAATATTTAATAATATCCAATATTAATAAATATTTATCCAAATAATATCTCATATTAAATGGTTTAAAATGTTTAAATCATTTAAATATTTATTTTCTATAGTATCTTTATTTGAATCTCCATCCAAATTAAATAATTAATTATTTGAATCCAATTTAAATTAATCAATTAATTCTCCATCTATTTATTTACATGGATTTCATCCAAATAAATAATTAATTATTTGAATCATATTCAAATAAATTAATTCTCCATATTATAAAGTTATAGTTTGAATCTTATTCATATAAACTTTAGAATAAATAATTAAATTGTATCCAATACAATTAATATTTTCCCTCATAAATTTGAACATTTCAAATTTTTCTTTCAACATAGTTGATCCTTGTTGGTCCGTGGTGAGCTAGCAATGGGACCTTATGGACCTATATATTATAAGCTCCAATGATCCAAGATTAATTAATTAAACTCTTTAATTAAATTAATCTTCATTCATTAACTACAGAGCAAACCACTATAGACCCATAATTAAACTCTTATACACTGTAGGACAAGTTGTGTCCATGGATATAATTAGTATAAGCAAGTCGATCCTTCACAAGTTGTTCATAATTACAGCTGGATCAAATGTTCATTCTACCCTATAATTACCTCTTATTCTTAAGTACCACTGATTTCTCTAATGAACAATTTGTTTATGGTCTAGCCATAAACTAAGTCTCTCTCAAGATAGTGAGAGGGTGGGGCCCCTTGTTCAAGACCCGAAATCAGAACTTAAGGGAACTACTCATCTACTTACCCTATCTAGGAAGGAGTGAATTTCATCTTGTGAAGTTATGTTCCCAGCTCCCTATTTAGTCAAATCCTCAAAATGGTAGGCTTATAAGGCACCCAACCTTATCCATATACTGTAGACCTTTAGCTTATTTCTTGAACATGATCCACTCGTATGTCAATGACATACATGTCAAGACTTCATGCAATAACATTGGATTTTTCCATTAATGGATAAATTAATATTTCATAATTAATAATTAAATTAAATAATCAATTACGAGGCTTTAGGGCACAAATCCCAACAAGTTTATAGTTGGACTATAAACTATTTGTTCATTAGAGGGATCAATGGTACTTAATGTAAGCCCTACTTTCATTCTCAACATTCTTGGGAGAAATGGCAAGCAAGTGGCTAGGTGGGTAGTAAGATGGTAGCCGAGAATCCTTGTCATAAAGTTATCGAGTAGTGTGTGGTAAGTGTGGTAAGTGTGGCCAGCAAGAAAGATGGGTAAGTGTTGGAGCATGTGTGGGAGACCTTAAGTAGCCGAGCCACCAAGAGAGTGTGAGTGATGTGTCTTGCTTGACGAAAATGCGTCCATCGTGACCTTGGTTGAAGGTGTTGATGCGTTGCTTGTTGGGCAAGTTGGACTAGGCATCCAGGAGCTTGATCTGTTTGTTCAGGTTAGTGGAAGGAGCTTGGTGCGTTGAGACTACGTATCCAAAGAGGCTTATGAGGCTGATGTAATCCTTAAAAGGGTGCTTCATCATGCATGGAGAAATTCTCGCCAAGGTTGCGTCCACCTTTCCTTCTTAATTAAGCAAAGTTGATACTTAAGTATTAAGCAAAGCCAGATTAGGTGTCAAAATTAGGTTAAATGTGGCATGGGCTTGCATGCAACTAGGAGGTGTCGAGCTAGGACTTTGCATGCAGTTTTTTGTGGAGGTTATAAATAGAAGGGTCTCGCACATGAGGTTGGTGTGTGCAAACTACTTAGGCTATATGCGATTTTCTTCGACCAAATTGTTCCAAATTAAGCCTAGTTTCACTGAGAGGGCTACCAGAAGGAAACTCATTGAGGAAGAACTCGAATTCCATTGAAAACCCCAACTTGCTCATGCTATTGGGTAAACTGGAGCAGAGCAGAAAGATTTAGTGATATCTGGCGGAAGAAAAGCAGTTAGAGGCTAACAATTTGAGGTAAGCTAGTCAAGACAATTATCTATAGGTTTGTAAGAGAAAGTAAAGTCTAATTTTGGCTAGAAACATTATCTTTGGCAGCTGGAAGTGAAGACAGTGTCTTTAAGGCTACCGAGTGCGTTCTAAAGGAGCTATGCGTGCAGACAAGCTAAACCTGTGGCCGAAGGTAACAATCTATAGAGGTTATTTTGACATGTTTTAGATGCCCAGGGGTCGGGGCGACATGCCACTGATAAGCGAGGTGTGTTTTTGGTGTGTAGGCTGTGGGGACGAGATAGGTTTTGCTAGTGACTAAGGGGTGGCGCTGTGTGCGTGCAGGGGTTGAGCGAGACAAGTCTTGCTAGTCTCACTGAGGCGCACGACACAGGCTGTCGACGCAGGAAGCAGACGTGCGTGCGCACCCTGCCTCTTTTAAGGTCATTTCGGTAGTGGGTGTGCAAGGACTATCGCCCACGAGGGCTGGTGTGTGCGAGGTAGTGGTTGGGTGTGTGGGTGAAAAGCGCTTGAAAAGTGCTTTCTATCCTCTCAAATTAAGGGAGTTTATATTAGATTTTACTTGTTTGCTAGTGGTTTTCAGGTTAAAATGAGGAAAATTAGAAGAAAATACCAAAAGATCAAAACCGAGCAAGAATACGGCAAAAAAGAGAAGAAAATTACAAAGTTGTCATAATTGGGGCAGCGCCGCGGCTCTGGGACGGCACTGCCACAGCGCTAAAACCCGAGAGGAGTCTACGCAAAATCTGCCGCAGCGCCGCGGCGCCGTCTGCACAAATTCAATAGCGTCGCGGCGCCAGTTTACCATAAATGAAAATTTTATTTTTGGAAAGATTTTTTGGGCAGAATACTCTATAAATTTACGGGTTTCTAGCAGCCCTAATAACCATTCAAAGCAAGAAATTACAGACCAAAAGAGCCACAAGAAGGAGAAAATTGAGGGAGAGTTCATAAAGAGTTCAAAGAGTGAGTTAGTTGGAAGGAAGAGGAAAAGAGTTCGAGATAGTCGTTGTGCCATTCAAATTTCGACGTGAGAGCCAAGGAAATCATGACGGTGCTACCTCAATCAAGAGCCTCTTTTCAGTAGAGTTTCCCTTTCTTTACACTCTTTCTTTGTTTATTTTGTTTAAACATGTTGCTTCAAGCTATGAGTGGCTAAACTCTTTAGTTTTAGGGTTTTGATGAATTCTTTGTGAATTTATGTTGATATTGTAGACTTTCATGGTTTTGTTGGAATGATTATGCTTTTCATTATTATTGTGTTTAATTCTTGTGGATTGGCCATCTTCACATGTTAGGTTAGATGTATGATTGAGAGATTGTATGTTTAACTTGATCTATCACAATGAATTGTTGTTAATCTATCACGAGAGTAGTTAGGTTGACAATAAAAGTTGCTAAAGACTATTCTTAATGTCATGTAATTTGTATTGGTTTCAAGAGATTAGTAATCAATCGAGTTGCATGAGAAATGGTTGTTTTTTAGAGAAAATAATTTGGAATTAAGTTTCTAGACTTAGGCATATGAATTACAATAAAATCCATGAAATCTATAATATTACATGATGAAATAAACAAGGATTCATTACCCTAGAACTCTCTTTGACTCTTGTGTTTCTCACTTTATTACTTTTCTTATTTGGTTTATATTTTCCTTAACTCACAATATTAATTCCCTCAAATAAAATTGATTCAACTCTAGAATAGCTAAGTAACTTAAACCTTCACAATTGGATCTCCAGTGGAACGATATTCAGACTTCACCATCTTATACTATAACTTGACACATACACTTGTGGTTAACACTCAAAGTGCGCATCATGGGGCAGCATGCCTGTGCGAGGATTGCCGCACATTTGAGGTTAGGCAAGCTGGGTGAGAATGCTGTAGGGCTGTTGGACATGGAGAATTTTGGCTGATGTTAATGCGTCATGGGTTGCTAACGCATAGTCCTGCGTTGAGAAGTCGTTAACGCATCTACAGGTTGTTCGCGTTCCGTTCAGATCGTGCGTCCATGAAGAACAGATTGCCAACGCATAGTTCTACGTTAAGAAGTAGTCAACGCATCGTTTGCATTCATGCGTTAAAACTTGCGTTTTAGGCTAAAAAAGTAATAAAATTATTATCTTCATAAAAATACAAGAGTAGAACACATAGGAAGATTTATTAGTAGAATTCAACATAAACTACCGCATGATTCTCTATTTAATCTCTATTTTTCTAAGAAAAAGGCTATAATAACTTGTATTTCTACAAGTTATCATAATTTCTATGTGCACATGAGGGAAATTCGACACTATAGTATTTAGATTACTTCACATAGTTAAGGTTATTCGACGTTGGGTGTGTTGAGATTACTCCACCCCGACTAAAGTTTATTTTGACGTTCAGCAGCGTTGAGTTTACTCCGCCTCAACTAAGGGAAAATCTTTCAAAAATATGCAAATGTTTACAAGCTTCAAAAAGCTTACTATTTGATACTCAAGCATGATTTCGTTGAACTTTTAAGTCAAACATAGTTTTTCTAAACTCTTCACTCATTGGGCAATCTAACTCATTGTTGTGTAATGATACAATAGACAGATCACAAGTTCCCGGCAACGGCGCCAAAAACTTGTTGTAAAATATTAATTGTGGAAATTGAAATTACAAACGCAAGGTACAACAAGTAACCTATGATGATGCGTTTTACATATCATGCGTTGAACATGCTATGCGTCTTACTACTATGCGTTGGTGATCTTGTCAAGTTTTCCTATCCTTTACCCAAGTATAAGCAAAGGAGTAGGTTTTCTCGGTGAGTCCGAGGTCGAACACAGGGATTATGTTGATTCAAATTTAGATGGATTATATGCGTTGCAGTGGTAACTAAGAAATAATTGGGGGAGTGTTTTGTTTCTAATCTAAGGAAAGCGATAACATGTACACTATACTAAATTGTGGAAGATGGAAAGCATGTGACACAGCAAGTTCAGCTAGGTGAGTTTAATGAATGGATAAAGAAAGGGTTCGGGTTGGTTAACATCTAACATCGAAAACGCATGGTAGTATTCTATTCATACTTGCGACTCTTCTCCCGGTTGTCAGCCGCTATGCATTATATGTCTATAACGCATAGGAGAGTGTTAAGAACCAAGGTTATACCTATAGATAGGTAACACTTCTTGGCCCTTGTCAATTGAGTTCCACAATCACTTACCCTCTCGAGCAGTTTGATTATTACTACTTATATCGATTAGCTAGATGGACATAAGCATCGGATTAAGTTCGCAATTGACAAGATGAAATAGTTACACTATGGTTCTTAGTTAGATGCTAACGCAACCCTAGACCCTTGAGTGATTAGTTACTCATGGTTTCAAAGTGAAAAGCGGAAAGTATAGAGAAATGAGTAGACATGGAAGATATATATATTGATGAAACGGAATACAACTTTAGATAAGCTCAATGTCTTGACACAAATCTAAAATCAAGAAAGAAAAAGTAAGAAGGAAAGCAGGAAAGGCGTCAATTTCTTGAGTTGCCCGGATGGAAGCGTAAGGTTCTGCTGTGAAGTGGTCCGGCGGAGGGAAGAATCTTCTCTCTCGAGCTATTCGTCTCCAGTTGAAGTCTGAAAGAACTCTGCTGTCACTTGTGGAGTTCTTCCGAGAATCAACAACCCTTTCTCATCTTGCAGAGCTGCCCTTTTATAGATGATGCGTTCGCAATCAATGGCAAATCTGCTTGATTGGCGGCGAGATTGACACCATGCTTCCATCTCTCCTGATTGCGTGATTCTCGGGTCAATTAAGATCCACCACTTTAGCCCCAAATCATGTTCGTCAATCATCCGTCAATCTCTCAAGATTCTGATTTGATTCTCAGCGTCTTGCGTTGATGGTCGTCTATGCGTCCATGGATAGTTTGGCCGATGTCAACGCGTCATAGGTTGCTAATGCATAGTTATGCGTTGAGTAGTTGTTAACGCATCGTCAGGTTGTTTGCGTTCCGTTCAGATCATGCGTCCACGAAGAACAGATTGCTAACGCGTCGTCCTGCGTTAAGAAGTCATCAACGCATCGTTTTGCATTCCTGCGTCAAAACATGTGTTTTAGGCTCAAAAAGTGGTAAAATCATTATCTTCCTAAAAATACAAGAGTATAACGCAAAGGAAAATTTCTTAATAAAAATTAACATAACTTGCCGCATGCTTCTCTATTTAATCTCTATTTATCTAAGAAAAAGGCTATCATAACTTGTACTTCTACAAGTTATCACTCATGTTTTGAAATGTGTTTTTTTTCCTACCTTTTAGGTAGCCAATGGAATCAGAGTGCTTAGCTTACTCGTCAAACTCGTATGGATCTGCTACTTAGTTTGAACATTGTAAATATTTATACTTAGACCTAGCATTGTACATATCGAGGTCAAAGGAGTGGAAGTGTATAAAAACTCTGTTGATATTATTATAAATTTAAAATTATTGAGTATGGTCTGGATGTGAGTTATAATTTTGTTATCAAGTGCTTGTTAAGGATTTAAGAAGGGTTAAGCTGACAGTAGATGTCGGGAAAAGGGTCAATGTCTGCTGTCGTCACACCTCTTTTCTGTTTAAAGAGGCTAGTTCGGGAGGGGGTATGACAAGTTGGTATCAAAACACAAGATTTTGGGAAGTGAGATCATGCATAGTAGCTAGAAGCATGTTAAGTTTATAAGTATATCAAAATTATGATGTATTATAGAAAACATGCCTCGACAGACTAGACGAGGTAGGCAAGCAGACGTCGGAACATCACACGCTACCGATGACTCTATAGAACATTCGGAAGGAGATTCTAGTAACCCTCAAGTAAATATGAGGAATCAAATTTTTAAAAGAATAGCGCAAAGATTGGCTACTGCGTAAAGACGGCTTAGGGAGATCCCAAGAGGAAGTATGGGATCGAGAGGTTCAAAGCCTTAGGAGCTCAGATATTCGGGGGTACTACCAATCTCGCAGATGCCGAAGTGTGGCTAAACCAGATATGGAAATGCTCAGGGTCATGCGCTGTCTTGAAAAGAGGAAGCTTAACTTGGTTACTTATATGCTTCAGAAAGGAGCAGAGGATTGGTGGAAGTTGGTAGAAAATAGAGGCGTTGGTACAGATCCTCGGACGTGGGTAGACTTTAAGAAGGCTTTCCAGGAAAAATATTACCCATAGACATACTATGATGAGATGAGGTATGAGTTCCTAACATTGGTGCAAGGAGACATGATTGTAGCTAAATACGAGAAGAAATTCACGGAGCTAACGAAGGACGCTCTAAAACTAATAGTAGATGAAACTGATAGGTGCAAGCATTTTGCGGAGGGCTTGCGAGTTGAAATTCGTACTCCAGTCACATCTAGTGTGGTGTGGACAGATTTCGCACAATTGATTGAAGCTACCATAAGATGGAAGGCAGTAGAGAAGGATTTAGAGCGGGACAAGCCTTGGGTACATCTAGGGAGCAATCTCACCGAAGTGAGAGTAGACAGTTTGTACCCCGTTTTTCTGGTAATAGAAGTTTTAAAGCTCGATTTGGGGGGTCATACTTTGTAGGACCTAGAGGTGGTGATTCAAGACAAAGTCAGAGGAATTTTTCTCAAACTTCAGAACCCCCAAGTGGTTCGCAGTTTAGGCAACCCAGTGAGTCAGTTGTTAGTGTAGCTAGGAAATCATTATGTGGTACATGTGGTAGGTACCATTGCGGTCCAGTGTAAGAGGAACTAGAGTGTGTTTTACTCGTGGTCAGTTAAGTCATTTCAAGAGGGATTGCCCTCAGTTAAGATTAGGAAGTGGAGTGGAGCAAAGGACTGTGCCCAGACGGTGAACTAGCCAAAGCAGGAAACAGGTGCTGGAGAAGGAAGTAGTAGACTGAGAGGTCAGGCAGGAAGGCCTAGACAACAAGGAAAATACGCTATGCCTCAACAAGAGACTGAGGAGACTCCAGACGGTGTGATTGGTATGCTTACTATTTATTCTAAGCTAGCTTGTATATTAATTGATTTTGGAGCTACGCATTCGTTTATCTCTCGTACATTTACTAAGTATGTGAATAGAAGATTAAAGCCTTCGCTTGATACATTATTATTACATACCCCTATCGGTAATTTTGTAACAATAGAGCACGTCTATCGTGATTGCGAACTAGTAGTTGATAAAGTAGCTTTGTTAGGTGATCTTTTACCCCTAGAACGGATAGAATTTGATGTTATCCTAGGTATGGACTTCCTGTCAAGGTATCACGCTGAAAAGGGCTTTCTATTCTCTCAAATTAAGAGAGTTTATATTAGATTTCACTTGTTTGCTAGTGGTTTTCAGGTCAAAATAAAGAAAATTAGAAGTGAAGACCAAAAGATCAAAACCGAGCCAGAATTCAAAAAAGAAGTGAAGAAAACTCCAAATCTGCCAAAAACAGGGTAGTGCCGCGTTGTTTTTTTTTTCCCAAGAACAGTATTTGCCTTTAGTGCAGTGCCACTGCGGCACGACGTCAAGGGTAGATTTCCATGACGTACAACGTGGCGGCGCCATCCAGTAGTGCGGCGGCGCCACCCGTTAATTTCGATCAGCGTCGTGGCGCCATCTTTTTTTTTTTTTTTTTTTGAAGAATTTGCATTTTTGGAAAGAATCTTGGGCGGCCAACTCTATAAATTGGAGGGTTTCTAGCAGCCCTAATCACCAATCTACATACCAAGAGACACAAGAAGAAGAGAATTGAGTGAAAGTTCGTTAGAGTTCAAAAAGTGATTAGTTCAAGAAAGAGTCGTAATGTCATTCGAGTTCCGACGTGAAGGCCAAGGAGATCTTGACGGTGCTTTCTCAATGGAGAGCTTCTTTTTAGTAGAGTTTCCCTTTCTTTACACTCTTTCTTTTTTATCTTTTTCGAACATGTTGCTTCAAGCGTTGAAGACAGAGGGGTGTGGTTTGTCGATGTAAGCGCTGAAGGTAGGAGGCATTGAAGTGCCATGCGTTGAGTGTGGATAATTGCTGAGTGCGTTGGTGGTAGGCTGCGTTTGGGTGCCTTGCGTTGAAGTAAGAGAAAATTGGGTGCCTTGCGTTGAAGTAAGAATGAGAACCCTGCGCGCCAGCTTGCTTATGAGGGTTAAGTCGGTAGTATATATATAGGTAAGTGAATTAAATATTTAATCATTTTTAGACACTTTCGAGAGCTTAAGTCGGTTCCATTTTTCAGACGAACTACAAGGGAAGGTAGAAGAAGGTGTTCTTATGGATTTTGGACGGAATTCTACTCGCTTTGGTGCTGAAATCTAAGCTGGAACAGAACGTTGTTTGTGGACGCACAGACTGGACATTGTCTGATGTTTGGAGTAGAACGAATCGAGAAGATCGAGTCTAGGGCTGAAATTTTAAGGTCAATAAGTTAACATAATTCTTAACAATTCTTGTGAAGGATGGTAAAGCTGGAATTGAAGTTAATTATGTTAATTTTTAGGTAAAAGCAACGGTTACAGAATTGCTATGCAATCTGAAGCAACATGGAGTGATTTTGGAATAACTGAAGAACGAAGGGGAGTTAAGCCTTGAAATTTTGAGGTAATCTGTGAAACTCAATTCTTTACAAGTTTGTAGAAGGGAAGAAATCTTAGTTTGGGCTGGAAATGTATTTTTAGCAGGGGTGAATAAGAAGAACCGAAGCTGCAGCAGTCAGCTTTGTTAAGGAGGAAAGTAGGCTAGAAACGTTTGTGTTGCAGAGGGCTTGCGTTGCACACAAATTCTTCTTGAAATCAAGATATAACATAAAGGTTAAGGAGCAACTTTGTAGCAATAGCATTAGTGTTTAAAGCTTGAGAATGAACCAGTGGAAACTTAGCCGTATGTTGAAATTTAAAGACAATGTGCATATGTTTAGTTGTTGTTTATGTTAAAGTGAATGGAAAAGAAGAATAATAAGGAAAAATGTTTATTTCAGGCCAAGAGGAGATAGGGAAGGCGTATATTCCACTCAAGGCCTAAAAAGAGTTGTGAGTGACACTTTTCTTGCTTCAAAACGATTTTGTTGTACATGTTAGTTTGGTTTTCCAATTGATTATGATTTTGTGATCAATCGATTTACAAAGCATAGTTTATGTTTCTTAAAAGTTATTGAAAAGTATGTTTATGAAATGTTATTGATTTAAGAGTTGCCCTGTTTTCTTATGGAAGATTTGCATATGAACTATTTGTATAAAGTATTGCTTTCCTTAAAAGAAAATGTTTTAGAGGAGGCTCAGTGCTGAAGGACATGAGAAGGCACGTGAGTTTCCCCGGGACCCAGTACTGAGGAACATAGAGAAGGTACTTGGGCAACCCGCCATGTTCCTATGTGCACATAGAGGTTATATGCTGGTGCGTTGAGTTCTGCTCTGCATCGAGCCTTATTTGTTTTCGACATTGGGGTGTTGAGTTTTGCTCCGCCTCAACTAAGGAGAAGTATTGCAACTAAACTGATTTCTTTATGATTTGCTGAAAAATCATGTATGATTTGATAAGGGCATTTAAGCATGTTTTATCCAATGAATATGAAATGATTCCATTTTTTACTCATAATGTTGGAATTAGTTTAATCCTGATGATTTTCAAACTAAAAATAGTTTGTTAAAATTAGTCACTCACTAGGCTGTTAGCTCATGTTTTCAATGTTTTCTTTTCCTCCCAGGTAGCAAGGATGTTCCCGGTGCTTAGCCTACTCCAGCTCGCCCTGCTTAAGCTTCGAGTTTCTAGAAACAGTTTATTTCTTTGTTGTTATACGTGTAAAAAAACTTAACACTGGTGGCATGTAGATTTAGTTGTATACAAGTGGGTTGTGAGAGAGTATGTTGTAAAAGTGTACTCTATACAGGATGGATTGTTTATACAGGAAGTTATGTAAGATGGGGCAATATGCGTCACAAGAGGGGTGATGTTTATTGTCCTCACATCTCCTTTCAGGTTAAGTAGGTTATCAGGGAGGGGGTGTGACAGTTATTTTCTAATTAGATTCAAAATTAAACTTTATAATTTGAGAGAATAATATATTTGAATAAGATTCAAATATTAAATAATATGAATGAGATTTATATTAAAACTATAGGTTAACACATAATATGAATAAGATTCATATTTAAATTATAGGTTATGAGAGGGAAATACATTTGCATATGATTCAAATGTAATATTAATTAAATATATGAGATTTAATTAATTTTATCAATTAATTAGATTAATTGATATTTAATTAAATTAAATTAAATTAAATTTGATTTAATTTAAATTTAGTTAAATTTTAACTCCTAGGGGGAGTTAAAGGGTGGTTAAAGGGAAGTTAATTAATTAACTTCCCACTACTTCCTATTTGTAGGAAGGAAAGTTAATCATAATTAACTCCCCCTCCCTTCATCAATTTAATTGTGATTGATGAGATTTTTTTTTTTTTTTTTTTTTTTTTTTTTTTTTTTGGCATGGATGAACTATCTCTCTCAAAAAAAAAAAAAAAAAAAAAATCTCTCTCAATCTCTCAACACTCCAAAGTTACAAAGAAAATGTTTCTTTGCAAAATCTCTTCTTGAGCTTCCAAAAGAGGCTCCAACAAACATTTTCCTTGACGGAGAATAGCGGGGAAGACTTGGGGGTGGTGTTTTGTTCGAAATCTAAGAAGATTGAGGAACTCGTGGTTGCAGTGAAGAATTGGAGAAGGTTGAAGAGTTTTCTTCAAAGGTATTTTTCTTTCTCCTTGAATTTCTTCACAGAGAATCATGCTTAATTAAAATATGTTTAAATTTTTCTGTATTTTCCCTAAATTCAAAATGTATGTTAAAAGTACACGCATTCAAGCGCTTCCACACGGAATTCGATTCCTTCAATTGGGGATCTATGCTAGCTCTTACAGTTGACACTACATGACCTAGAAACACCACTTGTTCCAACCAAAACTCACACTTGCTGAACTTAGCATACAACTTCTTTTCTCTCAAGGTTTGCAAAATGATCCTAAGATGTTTAGCATGCTTTTCTTTGTCTCCTGAATATACCAGAATGTCATCAATAAACACAATAACAAAGAGGTCTAAATAAGGATGGAATATCTTGTTCATAAGATCCATTAATGCTTCTAGTGCATTTGTCAAACTAAATGGCATCACCAGGAATTCAAAATGTCCATACCTTGTTTGAAAAGCTGGCTTAGGTACGTCAGATTCTCTAACCTTTAATTGACGATATCCCGACCTCAAGTCTATCATGGAAAACACTGAAGCTCCCATGAGCTGATCAAACATATCATCTATACGAGGTAAATGATATTTGTTACGTATTGTTAACTTGTTTTGCTGAGGGTAATCAATACATAACCTCATCATACCATCCTTCTTCTTAACAAACAACACAAGTGCACCCCACGAAGATATACTCATTCTGACATAATCCTTGTCTACTAACTCCTGCAATTGCACCTTCAACTCCTTCAGTTCTGTAGGTGTCATACGATAAGGTGTCTAAGAAATAGGTGTTATACTAGGTACTAGATCTGTGGTAAACTCCACCTCTCTATCTGGTGGCAAACTTGATAACTCTTCAGGGAACACACCCAGATACTCTCGTACTATTGGCACATCTTCAGGTTTAAACTTCTCCGTTTTCACTTAAGTTACATGTGCCAAGTGCACTTCACAGCCTTTACTCAACAACTTCTTGGCCTTCATTGCAGAACTTACACAAGAAGGAAGAACTTTCCTTCTTCCTCTGTACTACCTCACCCCCATCCGGCTTCACAAGTTTAACTTCTTTCTTAAAACAGCCCACATTAGCATGATACTTTGACAGGAAGTCCATGCCCAAAATAATATAAAATTCGACTAATTCTAAAGGTAACAGATCAGTAAACAAAACTACATTATCAATTACCAACTCACACTTATGATAAACATGCTCTATGATCACAAAATTGTTGGGATTTTTTTCATAAAGCCTCGTAATTAATTAGTTAATTAATTTAATTATTAATTATGTAATATTAATGTATCAATTAACGGAAAAATCCAAGGTTATTGCATGAAGCCTTGAACATGTAAGTAGTTGGCATATGGGTGGAGCATGTTCAAGAAATAACCCAAAGGTCTATAGTATATAGATAAATTGGGGTGCCTTATCCTAGTGACACTATGGATACAGCTCACTTTGTAATAGTTACAAATGGTTTGATCTAAATCGTTCATATGGAGACATGTGATTGGGGTATCCTATACAAAGAGTTTGTATAAGACCGGACTACGAAATATTTAATCTCTCTATGTAAATCTGTTAATTGATGAGATTAATACTTCATAGGATGATCATGTGCAACTCGATCTTAATCCTAAGTGACTTATGAACTCCTGTTTGTGGGGTCAGTCATTTGATTTGCATGGGTGAAAATGGCTCGAGTTGCTGACTCAATAAGCTTACCATTTTGGGGATTTGACTAAATGGAGAGCTGGGAACATAACTTCACAAGATGGCATTCACTCCTTCCCAGATAGGGTAAGTAGATGAGTAGTTCCCGTAAGTGTTGATTTCGGGTCTTGAACAAGGGGCCCGACCCTTTCACTGGCCTCAAAGGGACTTAGTTTATGGTTGGACCATAAACAAATTGTTCATTAGGAAAATCAGTGGTACTTAAGGATAAAAAGTAATTATAAGGGTAGAACGGACCTTTGACCTAGCTGAAATTATGAACAACTCGTGAAGGATCAACTTGCTTATACTGATTACATCCATGGACACAACTTGTCCTACAATGCATAAGAGCTCAACTATGGGTTTATAGTGGTTTGCCTTGTAGTTAATGAATGAAGATTAATTTAATTACAGAGTTTAATTAATTAGTCTTGGATCATTGAAGCTTATAATATGTAGGTCCATAAGGTCCCCTTGCTAGCTCACCACGGATCAACAAGGATCAACTATGTTGAAAGAAAAGTGTGAAATGCTCAAATTTATGAGGAAAAATATTAATTTTATTGGATACAATTAATTACATATTATAAAGTTTATCTGAATAAGATTCAAATTATAACTTTATAATATGGATAATTAATTTATTTGAATCAAATTTATTTAAATATGATTCAAATAATTAATTATTTATTTGGATGAAATTCATATAAATAAATAGAGGGAGAATTAATTAATTAATTAATTTGAATTGGATTAAAATAATTAATTATTTAATTTGGATGAGATTCAAATTAAAGATTCTGTAGAAAATAAATATTTAAATACGATTTAAATATTTTAAACCATTTAATATGAGATATTATTTGGATAAATATTTTCTAGTATTGGATATTATTAAATATTTAATTTAAAATCTCTTTAGAGGGGTTATCCTAATAGGATTAGGAGTAAACCATAGAGTTCTATAAATAGGACCCTTGGGAGCCTCATGGAACACACCTCTCTAGAAGATTAATCTCGACGATTACTCTAAAAGTCTTCCTCTAGAAATTCTCTCAATTTTCTTAGAAAAGTTCTAAGAAAATTCTTCTTCTCGTTCCCTCTATTCTTTCAAGAAGCAGTTCCCACAAACTGGATCCTCGCCAGAGTCATAGCAAGGAAGATCTCATGGAAAAGGAAGACTACAAGGAGAAGACTACCAGTTCGAGGAGAGATTTTGCTAAAATTATGGATCGGCAAAGGTATATTGTTTAACCTTTCCGTAACTTTTTGTATTTTTAATTCTTCCAAGAAATCAAAGAATGCAATCACACGTTTCCGTCTGGATTCAATTCCCTATAAGAATCACTAACAGAAGTATGCACTAATAAAGTATCAGGAAAAGACTATAAACTCCTATTCACATGCATAGCAAACACACGAGAAACAAACAAATGCATGGCTCCATAATCAATTAACACATGAATGCTTTGAATAAATAGTTAATCATACCAGTTACTACATCTGGAGTCTCCTCAGCCTCCTGTAGAGTCATAGTGTAAACTTTTCCCTGCTGCCTAGGCCTACCTACCTGGCCTGTTAACCCTACTTTTGTTTATAAGCACTTAACGTAAGTGTTGTATTATTGTTGTGGACGTAGACAAATTTTCTTATTTAGATTGAAGGAGGTGTGGATGAGATGCCAAGGAAGGTAGGCTTGTGAACTTAGCTAAGAGTCCTTTTGGTAAGCCCTAATCTTTAACCCTTATGTGATATACCGAGCTTGGGATTTATTTTGACATGCCAAGTAGAATATAAAAGAGAACATTTTCTAAAAATAATATTATTTTAATAAATAATGACAAACATAAGGTTGGGTTGAAAGTATTGACAAAAATAGTGTAGCAAAATTGTGGACGGGGTCCACGATTTCCACATGGTATGTAAATCATGGACTTGGTCCACGATTTACACTCCACATGGCATGAAAATCGTGGACCCGGTCCACGATTTGCCCACATCTCAAGTCGACGTGGGTTTTTTTTTTTTTCTTTTTTCTTTTCTTTGTGAGTCTGTGACTCCCTCTCTTTCCCTTTCTTCCTTTTTTTTTTTCTTTTCTTCTTCTTCTCCGACACAAATGGTCCAAAATTCGACGTGATCAACTCTAGTGAGTGAAAGTGAGATCGAGAGAGATAAGATCGATGGTGAGTGAGAAGGAAGCGAGACGAGTAAGACAACAGAGACGAACAAGATGAAAGCGAGAGTGAGAGAGATCAGTCTTTCCTCACTTTGAGACGAGCGAGAGTGAGAGTGAGAGAGAGCGAGAGAGATAAGATCGATGGTGAATGGGGAAGAAGCGAGACGATCGAGATGATAGAGACGATAGAGATGATAGAGACAACAGAGACGAGCGAGACAAAAGAGAAAGCGAGAGATCAGTCTTTCCTAACTCACAATCAGTCGCTCTCTCTCGCTCTCTCAAACTCTCGCTCTCTCTCACTCTCGCTTTCGTCTCGCTTGTCTTGCTTCTTTCTTCACTCACCATTAGTCTTATCTCTCTCGCTCTCGCTCTAGCTCACCGAAGTTGGTTGCATCGGATTTTAAACTGTTCATGTCAGAGGAGAAGAAGAAGAGTCGGAGAAGAAGAAGAAGATGCAGGAGAAGAAAAAGATGCAGGAGGAGAAGAAGAAAAGGGAAAGAGAGAGAGTCACGAAGAAGAGAAAAAAAAAAAAGAAAAAGAAAAAAACCCACGTCAACCGGAGATGTGGGCAAATCGTGGACTGGGTCCATGATCTGTATGCCATGTGGAGGGTAAATCGTGAACCAGGTCCACGATTTACATGCCATGTGAAAATTATGGACCTCATCCACGATTTCTCTACCCTATTTTTGTCATTACTTTGAACCCAACCCTACTTTTGTCATTATTTATTAAAATAACATTATTTTTTTAAAAAAAAAATCTATAAAAGACTTAAGAGGGTTATCACCATTTAGACCAAGGGTGAAAGATGATATTAAGAATTATGATTACCATTAGTAATATCAACATTAGTACTATTATCATCTGGATAGGTTATGATGTTAAAAAAATATCGAGCTGTAGAGATTGAATCGGGAGCTGAAATGTTGAGGTTAGCAAGTTAATTTTTTTCTTAATAACTTTTGTGAAGGATGTCTGTGTTAAATGTGAAAAGAAACGGGTGAAATTGTTGATAGAAGTGACTTGTTTGGTGTTTTGGGTTGTCTGGAGTAGGGTGGAAGAATTTTGAGTTATCTGTCAGACGAATAGGATTTAGACCCTAGCATTTGAAGGTAAGCTAGTTAACTCAATTTTCTACAAGTTTGTAAGAGGAAGTAAAGCCTAATTTGGTCTAGAAATACTATTTTTGGCAGTTGCAAATGAAGACAGTATCCTTGAGGCTGACAAGTGAAGTTTGGGCGAGACAAGTCTCGCTAGTAAGTAGACAGTGACATTGCAACCGTGAAGGTGCGGAACGAGACAAGCCTCACTAGTCTCACTAAGTCTCGTTAGCTACATTAGACTCACAGATCTCGTTATTCACGCAAGTCTCGCTAGTCTCGCTTGGTCTCGCTAGTAAGCAAAATTTCAATATTAAAGATCCATTTGACATAAGCTATACAGTTAAGGGAATCTTAAGAAATCTAACAAAACGAATTAAATTATTTCAGGTCGATAAGAGCTAGGAGAAGCTTATAATCCATTAAGAGTCTGGGACAAGTTGTGAGTCACAAAATTATAATTAAAATGATTTATTCTCTCAATGCTTTTAGTATGTTCGATTATTCTTAAAACATGAGTTATGTAGCATGAATTGAGTATGATAAAGTATGAGTTTCGTATGAGTTTCTTGAAATGACTTTGAGCATGCTTTTACATGATTTTGATGATAAAGCATGATGAATTATGTTGCCAAATTTATGAAAAGCATGTTGGTTGTTAAATAGTTTGAATTTCTAGGGATTTGCAAAACTAGTGTTTATGAATGAATTATTTATTATCAAAGCATGCTTTATTTGTAAAAGGATAATAGATGATCCCCAATGCCGAAGGACATGGAGAAGGCAGATGAGCAGCCTTAAACAGTAATATGGTCCCTGATGTAGAAGGACTTGGAGAAGGCATATGGGCAACCTTAATATTACAGTATAGGACCATGGCACTGAAGGACTCGAGAAAGTACACAGGCAACCCAAGTTATGATTCCTATGTGCACATAGAGAGAAATTCGATACTGTCGTGTTTAGATTACTCCACACAGCTAAGGTTAATCGACATTGGGTGTGTCGAGATTACTCTATCCCAATTAAGGTTGTTTTCAACGTTGAGTAGTGTTGAGCTCCGCTCTACCTCAACTAAGGAAAATTTCTCATGCATAAGCTATTATTTATGAGTTTTTGACGATGAGTTGTGTACTATTTTATTACTGGTTTTCGAGCATGACTTTGTTGAATACTTGAGTTAAGTATGGATTTACAAACCTGTCACTCACTAGGCAACCTAGCTTATGATTTTCATCATTTTTCTGTTTTCCAGGTAGCAAGCAAAACTGGGGTGCTAAGCTACACATCAAACTCGTATGACTTGCTACTTAGTTTGGAAATATTGTAAATATTTGTACTTAAGACTCAGCATTGTACATATGGGGTTTTAAGGAGTGGAAGTTTGTAAACATGTATCTATTATATGTTAGGCTGTTGAATGGAAGTTTGTAAATGTTGGTTTGTTTGAGTGTTGAGCATGTTGTCTGGATGAGAAATATTAATTGTTTATTAGGTGCTTGGTAATGGACTAAGAATAGTACAGGTTGACAGTAGATGTCGTAAAAGGGTCAATGTCTACTGTCTTCACACCTTCTCCTAGGTTAAGAGGGTAGCTTGGGATGGGGTGTGACAAGTTGGTATCAGAGCATAAGATTTTGGGAGTTAGGTCATGCATTGTAGCTAGGAGCATGTTGAGTCTATAATATATTAATGTTATGATGTATTATAGAAAACATACCCCGACGGACCAGACAAGGTAGGCAAGCAGACACTGGAACGTCGCACGCTACCGGTGACTCTAGAGAGGCTTCTGAGGGAGAGTCTAGTAACCCTCAGGTAAAAATAAATATGGAGGACCAAATTTCCAATAGAATAGCATAGATGTAAACCCTACTTTCATTTGTAACTACTAAACATAAGTACGTAGTATAGCTGTGAACTTATTTACTTGTTCTCCCTCTTGTAGATCGAAGGAAGAAGTGGAGGAAGCTGGAAGTAATTTTTGGTAAGTTGAATATTTAAGTTATTAAGGAAAACCGAGCTAGAATTTATTTCGAATATTAATTGGGACGTAAAAACGAATTTTCTTTTTGTTTTTCTTATTTTTTCTCCCAAATTAAAAAGAAAGAAAAATAAAGGAAAAGAAAGGAAAGGAAAGGAAAGGAAAGGAAAAAGAAAAGAAAATTCAAAAAAAAATTAAAAAAAAGAAAAGAAAAGAAGAAAGAAAGAAATGAGATACTAGGAGGAAGTCGGTGAGTTTAACTTTTAGATTGGGAAGTTACTGACTGGTTTTCTTCTATTTCTAAGCTCGAACTGATTCTATTCTTCAGCTGGAAGTCGAGTTTGGTCGGTTTCATGGTAAAATTGAAGCTGAAGCAAAAAGGTTGCTTGCTGTCATGCAGTCTGAATAAGGTCTAGTGTTTGGTGAATAGCGAGCGGAAGAGACCGAGTTTGAAGATGAAACTTTGAGGTTAGTAAGTTAACTCAATCTTAACAACTCTTGTGAAGGATGGTTGAGCTGAATGATGCGCACTTTTAGTGTTAACCGCAAGTGTACAGGTCAAGTTATAATATAAGACGATTAAGTCCGAATATCGTTCCACTATAGATCCAACTGTGAAGGTTTAAGTTACTTAGCTATTCTAGAGTTGAATCAATTTTATTTGAGGATTGGAATTGAAGTTGCGATTTATGGAAAATATAAACCAAATAAAGAAAGTATCAAAGTGAGAAACACAAGAGTCAAAGAGAGTTCTAGGATAATGAATCCTTGTTTATTTCATCATGCAATATTATAGATTTCATGGATTTTATTGTAATTCATATGCTTAAGTCTAGAAACTTAATTCCAAGTTATTTTCTCTCAAAAACATCCCTTTCTCATGCAACTCGATTGATTACTAATCTCTTGAAACCAATACAAAATTACATGGCATTAAGAATGGTCTTTAGCAACCTTTATTGTCAACCTAACTACTCTCGTGATAGATTAACAACAATTCATTGTTATAGATAAAGTTAAACATACAATCTCTCAATCATACATCTAACCTAACATGTGAAGATGGTCAATCCACAAGAATTAAACGCAATAACAATGAAAAGCATAATCATTCCAACAAAATCATGAAAGTCTACAATATCAACATAAATTCATAAACAATTCATCAAAACCCTAAATTGATGATTTGTTTATGAATTTATGTTGATCTTGTAGACTTTCATGGTTTTGTTGGAATGATTATGCTTTTCATTGTTATTGTGTTTAATTCTTGTGGATTGGCCATCCTCACATGTTAGGTTAGATGTATGATTGAGAGATTGTATGTTTAACTTGATCTATAACAATGAATTGTTGTTAATCTATCACGAGAGTAGTTAGGTTGATAATAAGAGTTGCTAAAGACTATTTTTAATGCCATGTAATTTTGTATTGGTTTTAAGAGATTAATAATCAATCGACTTGCATGAGAAAGGGTTGTTTTTTAGAGAAAATAACTTGGAATTAAGTTTCTAGACTTAGGCATATGAATTACAATAAAATCCATGAAATCTATAATATTGCATGATGAAATAAACAAGGATTCATTACCCTAGAACTCTCTTTGACTCTTGTGTTTCTCCATTTAATACTTTCCTTATTTGATTTGTATTTTCCATAACTTATAATATTCAATTTCAATCCTCAAATAAAATTGATTCAACTCTAGAATAGCTAAGTAACTTAAACCTTCCCAATTGGATCTCCAGTGGAACGATATTCGGACTTAACCGTCTTATATTATAACTTGACCCGTACACTTGTGGTTAACACTCAAAGTGCGCATTAGCGTTTCAATGTCTTGAGTCACCGGAATGGAAGCGTGAAGTTTTGCGGTGAAGTGGTCAGGCGAAGGGAAGACTCTTCTCTCTCGAGCTATTCGTCTCCTATTGTCTTCTGGAGAGAACTCTGCTGTCACTTAGGAATTCTTCCGAGAATCAACAACCCTTTTTCAGCTTGCAGGTTTACTCTTTTATAGAGGCTGCATTCGTAATCAGTGGCAAATCTGCGTGATTGGAGGCGTAATTGATGTCATGCGTCTATCTTGCCTAATTGCATAATTCTCGGTTCAATTTAGATCCACCACTTTAGCCGCAGATCATGCATGTTAATCTTTCCGACAATCTTTCATGATTCTGATCTGATTTTCCGCTGCCTTGCGTTTCTGGTCGTTATGTGTCCATGGAGAACTTGGGTTCATGCATTCACTTATGTCGACACATCCATATGTTACTAACACATCATCCTACGTTGAGCGGTTGTCAGCGCATCCACAGGTTGCTTGCGTTCCTGCATTAAAACATGTGTTTTAGGCTTACAAATCTTCAAAACAATTATCTTCATCAATTAACAAGAGTAGAACGCATAGGAAGATTTATCAACTACCGCATGATTCTATATTTAAACTCTATTTTTCTAGGAAAAAGACATAATAACTTGTATTTCTACAAGTTATCATGGGTCAATGGAGCCTTTATCCCGTTCAGGGTTTAACGCAGAGGAGATAATGAATTGCAGTGTGCTCTCCCTCATGAGCACGTACTTGCGATGCGTTGGTCGGGTTTCCTTCGGCAAAGTTTGCAATGCGTTGGGAGAGGTTTCTAGCTCACGCATTGGAGGATCTTTTAATAACGGCTTAATCTTTGTCGTGGATCTGTTGCTCCGGTCTAATTGCTCAAATTTAAGATCAGAGAGTAACTTGATTTCTTCCACTTCACCATCTTCATTGTCTTTGAGGACTTCATCTTTCAACGATGCATTCGTAGGTCTTGTCTTCTCCTTAATATCCGTGATCATCTGATAAGATTGAAAGTCATCAGGATCTTTCAATGCGTTAACCACATTAAATTTTACCTGTTGATCACCCACACGGATTGTTGATATTCCTTCTTGGACGTCAATTAGGGCGCGTCCAGGAGCGATATGTTTATATACAAAAGCAGGTTATGTCTGTGTTGCTTTTTCTCTCCTCTCTCTATTTTCCTTTTCTTGTGTTTTGGTGGAAGATGATGATTGGTTGACTTTATGTATACTACTCTGCGTCGGTTGACTCGTTGTTGGAGCATTTAGAGGTTGCGAGTTTCCTTGCGTCCTCTGATCTTGAGTAACCGTGGGATTAGTTTTCCCACGTATTAATGTCACATCTTGACATTGTTCTTTTATGTTCCCTCTTGGAACTTCAGTTTTACTTGGCAATGCTTCTTGTGGTCGATTTTTGAGCTCACCTGCAATTTGACCCATCTGAACTTCCAATTTTCTAATTGCAGTGGCTTAGTTTTGGAGCATCGCATAGTTTTATTTATATATTCTCGTAACAAAGATTCCATGAAAGGCAATGAGAATGATGCGGGCGCTTGCTAATTCCTCTGAAACTAATGATACTGGCCTTGATTCCCTTGGTTGAAACTAAGAAAGTTGCCTTTCTGTGGTTGCTGCTTAGCCCCCTGCGTTTGTTGCTGATTTCCACCCCATCCGAAGTTAGGGTGGTTCCTCCAACCTGGATTATACATCTCATCGTAGGGGTTTTTTTGAACATCGCAGACTGACTAGGGGTTGTAGGGACACATGTCATACAAGTGCCCTGCACCACACTGCACGCAACTTACAGACGCTGTTGGATTCCCTGCGTTCATCGTGTTCATCGCGGCAACTGATCCACCTTGATTATTCAAGGCTATAGTCTTCAGCAGAGATGTCATGGTTGCCATCTGAGCTGAGAGATTGGTGGCAACATTAGTTTCAAGCATTCCAGCTTGCGTTCGCCTTCTATCGATGGAGTGGGATCCATACTTGTTGTCCACCCACTCATCAATATTTCTCGAAATTCTGTTGAGAATATCTTTGGCTTGCAAGTAGGTCTTATTCATTAATCCTCCTGCTTATGCAGACAATTCCTCACTAGTTTGAATCGGGTCCAAGCTAGGATTGGTCCTTCTTCGATTCTACCTTGTCCTTCGTCTGAAGGTCCTCTCAATCTCAGGGTCAATATCAAGTTCTGGGTTGCTCTCATCACTCATATACTATTTGGAGCTTCCGGTAGAGGAAAAACTCACAATACTAGCGAGATCTGTGAGACTAATTGTTGCAAAAACTTGTTGTGCAGACAGATCTCAAGTCCCCAGCAACGGCGTCAAAAACTTGTTATGCATGAGATTGTGAATTGAAATTGTACTAACGCAATGTGCAAATTAAGTTACGATGATGCGTTTCACATACTATGCGTTGAACATACTATGCGTCTTACTTATGCTTAAATGCTATGCGTTGGTGATCTGTCAAGTTTTCCTATCCTTTACCCAAGTATAAGCAAAGGAGTAGGTTTTCTCGGTGAGTCCGAGGTCGAAGACAGTGATTATGTTGATTCTATATTTAAATGGATTATATGTGTTGTAGTGATAACCAAGAATAAGTGAGAGAGTTGTTTGTTTGCGTCTAATTAAGAAAGCGATAATATGTACACTAAACTAAGTTGTGGAAGATGGAAAAGCATGCGACATAGCAAAGTCAGCTAATGATTTCAATGAATGGATAAAAACAGGGTTAGGGTTGGTTAACATCTAACATCAGAAACACATGGTGATAGTCTATTCATACTTGCGACTCTTCTCCCGGTTGTCAGCCGCTATGCGTTATATGTCTATAATGCATAGGAGAGTGTTAAGTACCAAGGTTATTCCTATAGATAGGTAACACTTCTTGGCCTTGGCAATTGAGTTCCACAATCACTTACCCTCTCGAGCAGTCTGATTATTACTACTTATATCGATTAGCTAGATGGACATAAGCATCAGATTAAGTTTGCAATTGACAAGATGCAATAGTTACACTATGGTTCTTATTTAGATGCTAACGCAACCCTAGACCCTTGATAGATTAGTTACTCATCGATTCAAAGTAAAAAGCGGAAAGTATAGAGAAATGAGTAGACATGGAAGAAATATATATTGATGAATGGAATACAACTTTAGATAGCTTAATGTCTTGACACAAATCTAAAATCAAGATAGAAAAACTAAGATAGAAAGCAGGAAAAGGGGTTAATGTCTTGAGTCGCCGGAATGGAAGCGTGAGGTTCTGCTGTGAAGTGGTCAGGCGGAGGGAAGACTCTTCTCTCTCGAGCTATTCGTCTCCGGTTGTCGTCTAGAGAGAACTCTGCTGTCACTTAGGAATTCTTCCGAGAATCAACAACCCTTTATCATCTTGCAGGACTGCCCTTTTATAGATGTTGCGTTCGCAATCAATGGCAAATTTGCTTGATTGGCGGCGAAATTGATATCATGCGTCCATCTCGCCTAGTTGCGTAATTCTCGGATCAATTTAGATCCACCACTTTAGCCATAGATTATGTATGTCAATCTTCTGACAATCTCTCAAGATTCTGATCTGATTTTTTGCGCCTTACGTTGTTGGTCGTTATGCGTCCGTGGATAATTTGGCTGATGTCAACGCGTCATGGGTTGCTAACGCATAGTCCTGCATTGAGAAGTTGTTAACGCATCTACAGGTTGTTAACTTTCCGTTCAGATCATACGTCCATGAAGAACAGATTACTAACGCATACTACTGTGTTACGAAGTCGTCAACGCATCGTTTGCATTCCTGCGTTAAAACATGCGTTTTAGGCTCAAAAAAGTAATAAAATAGTTATCTTCATAAAAATACAAGAGTAGAACGCATAGGAAGATTTATTAATGAAATCCAGTATAAACTACCGCATGATTCTCTATTTAATCTCTATTTTCCTAAGAAAAATGCTATAATAACTTGTATTTCTACAAGTTATCATTGACAGATCTAAAGTCCAAAAACTTGTTGTGCGTTTATCTTTATTATTAAGCTTACAACTATGCGTTTAACATGCTTAATACTATGCGTTTCTAGTCTGTCAAGTTTTCCTATTCTTAACCCAAGTATAAGCAAAGAAATAGGTTTACTCGGTGAGTCTGAGGTCGAACACAGGGACTATGCTGATTCTAAAATTCGTTGGATTAATGGAGTTGGAGTGGTAACCAAAAATATTTAACAAGGGATGCATCTAACTAAAGAAATCGACTATGCGTTTAACTAAAGAAAGCAATAACATGTAAACTAGATTAAAAGGTGGTGGATGGTAAGGTATGCGACACAGCAAAGTCAGCTAATGATTTAAATGGATGGAAAAAACAGGGTTCGGATTGGTTAACATCTAACATAGGAAACGCATGGTGATAGTCTATTCATACTTGCGACTCTTCTCCCGGTTGTCAGCCGTTATGCGTTATATGTCTATACCGCATAGGAGAGTGTTAAGTACCAAGGTTATTCCTATGTCTAGGTAACACTTCTTAGCCTTGTCAATTGAGTTTCACAATCACTTATTCTCTCGAACAGTCTGATTATTACTACTTATATCGATTAGCTAGATGGACATAAGCATTAGATTAAGATTACAATTGACAAGATGCAATAGGTATACTATGGTTCTTATTTAGATGCTAACGCAACCCATGACCCTTGAAAGATTAGTTACTCATGGATTCAAAGTAATAAGCGAAAAGTCTAGAGAAATGGATAGACATGGGAGAATTGTAGATTAATGAACAAAATACAATTTTAGACAGTACAATGTCTTGATAACAAATCTAAAATCAAAGCTAGAAAAAGATAGAAAGCAGGAAGGCGTTTCAATGTCTTGAGTCGCCGGAATGGAAGCGTGAAGTTTTGCTATGAAGTGGTCAGGTGGGGGGAAGACTCTTCTCTTTCGAGCTATTCGTCTCCGGTTGTCTTTTGGAGAGAACTCTGCTGTCACCTAGAAATTCTTCTGAGAATCAATAACACTTTTTCAGCTTGCAGGTTTGCCCTTTTATAGAAGCTACATTCGTAATCAGTGGCAAATCTGCATGATTGGAGGCACAATTGATGTTTTGCATCTATCTCGCCTAATTGCATAATTCTCTGTTCAATTTAGATCCACCACTTTAGCCGCATATCAAGCATATCGATCTCCCGACAATCTCTCAAGATTCTTATTTGATTCTCTGCTGCCTTCTTGATATGCGTCCACGGATAACTTTGGGTTCATGCGTTCAAGTTATGTCAACGCATCCATGGGTTGCTAATGCATCATCCTGCGTTGAAGGGTTGTCAACGCGTCCTTAGGTTGCCAACACATAGTCCTGCATTAAGAAGATTCCAACGCATCTACAGGTTGCTCGCGTTTCTCCGTTAAAACATGTGTTTTAGATTCAAAAAGTTATAAAACAATTATTTTTATCAATTTACAAGAGTAGAACGCATAGGAAGATTTATGAATAGAATTTAACTAATACTACCGCATAATTCTCTATTAAACTCTATTTTTCTAAGATAAAGGCAATAATAACTTGTATTTCTACTAGTTATCACTAATGCGACTAGCGAGACTTAGCGCGACTAGCGAGACTTGTCTCGTTCCACACCTACACGACCGCAATATCAATGTCTGCTCACTAGCGAGATTGCCTCGCCCAAACTTCGCCCACCAGCCTCAACGATAGTATCTTTACTTCCAGCTACCAAATATAGTATTTCAAACTCAAATTAGACTTTACTTCCTTGTACATACTTATAGATAATTGAGTTAACTAGCTTACCTCCAAATTTCAGTGTCGAACTTCTCTTGTTCCAATAGATATCTCAAAATCCTTCCAACCTACTCTAGACTACCGAAAACACCAAACCAGTCGCTTCTATCTATAATTTCACCCATTTTCATTCACATTTATCTTAAAATTGCTTGACAAAAGTTATTAAGAAATGAGTTAGTTTACTAACCTTAAAATTTTAGATCCAGTTTCAATCTCTACAGCACATTATCCTTTGAACATGATAACCTGTCCAAATTCGCTCGAATTCCAGACCAACTTCAATTTCTCTTTGACTTTCACCAAGTTTCCCTTCAAAATCCCACTCCAATTAGCCCAAATATTCACTTTCTTCTCCCTTTCGATGTCTACCTGAAGAACCACAAAGTTTAGCTTTGGAGGAGATTAAAAGTCGGCAAAAACCAAATGACAACATGCTTTTCCTTCAACTTAATCTCCACCACCGACAACACTCTCTACTTTCTTCTTCTTTTTTTCCTTTTTTTTTTAATAATCCACAAAATAAATTTTAATTTATAACTTTTCCATTTAATTATTACCAACCATACTAAGATCAACAATAATAAGACCAATTCTAATGTTAAGAATATTAATGATAATCATAATCCTTAATAGCATCATTTAAACTTGATCTAAAGGGTAACAACCCTCTTAAGTTTTTTACATTCTAATGGGCATTTCAAAATAAATCCCAAACTTAGTAAATCACATAAGGGTTAGAGATTAGGGCTTACAGGAGAACCCTCGGCTACCTTGCATCTCAACCACCCGTCTAGCTATTTGCTTGAAATCACACTCACGACTAAGTCCACAAGCCTACCTTCCTTGGTTTCTCCTCCACACCTCCTTCAATCTAAAGAAGTAAATTTTGTCTAAGTCCACAACAATAAGACAACACTTAAGTTAAGTGTTTCGAAATGAAAGTAGGGCTTACAAAAAAATTTGGACGTAAGTTTCTAGACTTAGGCATATGATTTGCAATTAATTCCATGAAACCTTAGAAGATTGCATAATGGATTAAATAAGGAATCAATACCCTTGAACACTCTTTGTCTCTTGATTTTTCAACTTTAGTTGCTTTCTTTATTGCTTTTAATACTTTCACAACAAAAACTCGATTTTGAATCCTCAAATAAAATTGATTCAACTCTAGAATAACTAGGTAAATTAACCTAAAATTGGATCCGTAGTGGAACAAAATTCGGACTTAACCATCTTATATTATAACTTGACTTGTGTACTTGTGGCTTGCATCAAGTTTTTGGCCATCTAAGGAACAGTATTGTTTGCATAATGTTCACAAGACTTGATAGATCTTAATTTGAAGTGTAAATTATTTTGTTTTTCTTTTTTTATTAGGTTTGTTTGTCTACCTCAAATACAATAGTTACATGTAAGAATTTGAAAATGTATGTGAAGATTTTAAGTTGACATCTCTCCTGAATGTTAAAATTTTGGGGAAATATATGTGCACTTGAAGGGTTAAACAAAAAGTTAACCAAACAAAAATAACCATCAGAAAATCATACTGTTTTAGATCACAAAAAACATATTGCACTAAATACCCCTAACTTAATAACTAAACTCTATACTCCAAACATAAACTTTCTCCATAGATATATTAACTCTTGGCTTCAATACCTAACTCAGGCTTCAAACAACCCCCAACAAATTTTTTCATAGACATACCATACTTCTATCACTGTCTATCTACAATAGGCTGTGATAGTGTTGTATCACTGTGCCTTAATGAAAGACTATGATTGAAGTCTATCACCATCTATCTATGGCAATAGACTGTAATAGGTACTATTCATGCTTGAATTCTATTTCTTTTATTGTTTTTGTAAGTATTAAAAACCTATTTCTAGTAGTATCTATGTCTATCAATGATAGATAGTGAAATAAGTTGGTGATAGACCCAATATATTAATGTTAGTGAACTATGATTTTTTTTCATTTTAGATTTGTTCGTATTTTTTTGTTTGTGTTTATATAATTGATAACTTGTAGAAATACAAGTAATATGTATTTTTCCTAGAAAAATAGAGTTTAAATAGAGAATCATGCGGTAGTTGATGTTAAATTCTATTGATAAATCTCCCTATGCGTTCTACTCTTGTAAATTGATGAAGATAATTATTTTATAGCTTTTTGACCCTAAAACGCATGCTTTGACGCAAGAACGCATGCAACCCGTGGATGCGTTGGCAACTTCTTAACGCAGGACCATGCATTGGCAACTTGTGGACGCATTGACAACTCTTCAACGCAGGTTGATGCGTAAGCAACCCATGGATGTGTTAGCATACTTGAACCTATGAACTCAAAGTTATTTAAGGACGCGTATCAACAAGGCAGCATAGAATCAGATAATAATCTTGAGAGATTATCAGGAGATTGATACACTTGATCTGTGGCGAGAGTGGTGGATCTAAATTGAACAGATAATTATGCAATTAGGCGAGATAAATGCAAAACATCAGTTGTGCCTCCAATCACGCAAATTTGCCGCTGATTACGAATGTAGCTTCTATAAAAGGGCAAACCTGCAAGCTGAAAAAGTTTTGTTGATTCTTGGAAGAATTCCTAATTGACGGCAGAGTTCTCTCCAGAAGACAAACGGAGACGAATAGCTCGAGAGAGAATAGTCTTTCCTTCGCCTGACCACTTCATAGCAAAACTTCACGCTTCCATTCCGGCGACTCAAGACATTGAAATGCCTTTCTGCTTTCTATCTTTTTCTAGCTTTGATTTTAGATTTGTTATCAAGACATTGTACTGTCTAAAATTGTATTTCGTTCATTAATCTACAATTCTCCCACGTCTATCCATTTCTCTAGACTTTCCGCTTATTACTTTGAAAACATGAGTAACTAATCTTTCAAGGGTCACGGGTTGCGTTAGCATCTAAATAAGAACCATACTATAACTATTGCATCTTGTCAATTGCAAACTTAATCTGATGCTTATGTCCATCTAGCTAATCGATATAAGTAGTAATAATCAAACTGCTCAAGAGGGTAAGTGATTGTGGAACTCAATTGACAAGGCCAAGAAGTGTTACTGTCTATAGGAATAACCTTGGTTCTTAACACTCTCCTATGCGTTATAGACATATAATGCATAGCGGCTGACAACCGGGAGAAGAGTCGCAAGTATGAATAGACCATCACCATGCGTTTTCAATGTTAGATGTTAACCAACCCGAACCCTGTTTTTATCCATCCATTTAAATCATTAGCTGACTTTTCTGTGTCGCATACCTTACCATCCACCACCTTTTAATCTAGTGTACATGTTATCGCTTTCTTTAGTTAAACGCATAGTCGCTTTCTTTAGTTAGACGCATCCCTTGTTAAATATTTTTGGTTACCACTCCAACTCAATTAATCCAACGAATTTTAGAATCAGCATAGCTTCTGTGTTCGACCTCAGACTCACCGAGTAAACCTATTTCTTTGCTAATACTTTGGTTAAGAATAGGAAAACTTGGGAGACTAGAAACGCATAGTATTAAGCATGTTAAACGCATAATATGTTAAACGCATAGTAGTAAGCTTAATAATAAAGATAAACGCACAACAAGTTTTTGAACTTGATCTGCAAACAACAATAATCTTCTTCTTATTCGATTGATTAATTTTGTTTCTAATCTTCTTCATGTCAACTTTTTCTTTGTGTATCATTGATAGATAAAGATAGAAATCTATCACTAACTATTTGTGATGGACAGAAATAGAATTATATCTTTGTCTATCATAATAGACAGTGATAGACTTCTATCTGTGTTTATTTGTAATAGATATTTTCACTAATAGTTTCTTTTACAATCTTTTTTTTATCTTCTGTAGTATTTTGAGACCATGATTAATCTTCCTATAGTTGTTTTTTATGGTGGACAATGGAACCATTATAATTTTATGAGAATTATAAATTTGCTGAAGTTTTAGTGGATGATATGATAGACTTCAATGGTTTAGTTCGTTTGATATTGGAAGAAATTTAGTTCGATGTTTCTATAGATTTATTAGTATTATTGGATTTTGGTAAAACTAATATTCAAACTAATTTAGAATTAAAAGAAGATAAAGATGTTAGTTGGTTTTTTACTTTAGCTAAAGATGCAAGTACTAGACATCTTTATAGCGCTGCTCAACATTCCTCCAATTTCAGGGATAAGACTAGGTAGATAGCTGGGGACATAGGATTTGCAAGACGGAATTCACTCCTACCCAACTTAGAGATAGTAGAGAGGTTGTTCTCTTAAGTATTGTTCCCAGGTCTTGAACAAGGGGCCCCATCCTCTCACTAGCCCGAGAGGGAATGGATTTAGTGATTAGATCCTAAATCAATTGTTCATTAGAGGGATAGTGGTACTTAAAGAAAAAAGATGTAACTCAGAGGTAAATCGATAATTGACCTAGCTGAAGTTATGAACGACCTGTGAAGGATTGACTTATCGATGACAGTTATATCAACAAATGGACACAAATATATCTACAGTGAGGAGAGTGCAGCTACAAGCTTTAGTGGAGTGTCCCGTTAGTTAACGAATGTTGGTTAACTAGGTTAAAGAGTTTAGCCGATTAATCTCAGATCGTCTAAGCTCATGATCTGTAGGTGCATTAGATCTCTCTACTAGTTCATAAATGGACTAAAATCTTAGATAGTGTGGTGAATAAGTTTGAACCGTTCAAATCTTGGCTTAAGGAATGGAGGTCAGATATATACGATATATCGATGTTTAATTAAGAATTAAACGGACAAATAGAGTTAATTATAATATTTAAATATGATTTAAATATTAATCATATGAATAGAGATTCATATCGATTTTTTTTTTTTTGAAAAATCGGGACAAGTGGGAAAAATAATATTATTTTAATATTAACAGAAAAACCAATTTAGTTCCCATAAACATTCATCTCATGAATTAAGCCCCACTACAAAGCAAATTAAGTGAAATTAATTAGCTCTGATACCAATTGATGGATAAATGAGTATGCAGCGGAAGTTAATTTGATCAGTTTTCACTTTAAGATGCTCAATTTAGAGGATTAAACATGCAATTAAAAAGAAAAACAAAAGTTTCAAAAACACTTACCATTGAAGCTCTAGATTTATCCATTAATTATTATGATTTCGACATAAAAATGGTTAAGAATTTTGTGAAATTAAGGGTTAATTTTGCAAAATTCCATCCATTGTTCATCTTCTTCCCAACCTTCATTCCTTCTCAAATTCACCACAATTTTTGGATCCCACCATCCAATCTAAGCCTAGAGAATAGTAGAGAAGACTTTTGTGGTGGTCTACAACCAAGTGATGCTGCAATTCATCAAGAATTGAAGGAGAATTTGGAGTTTTAAGGGTAAGTGTTCTTGAAACTTTGGTTTTTCTTTTTAATTGCATGTTTAATCCTCTAAATTGAGCATCTTAGAGTGAAAATTGATCAAATTAACTTCTGTTGCATGCTCATTTATCCATCAGTTAATTAGGCATGTACATTAATTAAGAGATTAATTGATTCAATAGGGTGTTAGTTTTGATCTTATAGTCAAACTAGCAAGCCAAGAGTAGAAATGAACATGCAAATTATCCTTCGTGTTTGATGAGCAACCCAACAAATGAATGGATTTCGAGTCTCTAGGCTAGGCGTTTTAATCGAATCAATTCCCATTCTAATTTCAACTATTACATTCATGCACTTTACTTTCATTTGCAATCAACAACATACAAGCACGCCCCCTGTGACCATAAGAATTCATCGATTGGCTTAAACATTCAAAGATTCTCTGCGAAGACAACTCGTTTTTACCACTTATACTACATTGTATTGTAAGTAGTAGTGATTGGAGTCTTACAAATTTATTTGATTTTTAGTCTTTTATGGGCGATGGTAAAAGGCTAGAGGCCATAAACCCACCTGTTAGTTATTTAGGTTTAATAGAAACTCAAGTTTTCATACTAGATGATGACATAGATGATCCACTGACCTATAATCAAGCAATGGCTGATGTAGACAAAGATGAATGGGTTAACGCTATGGATCTCGAAATGGAGTCTGTGTCTTAAATTCAGTCTAGGATATTGTAGATCAACTTGATAGAGCAAAACGTATAGGTTGAAAATAGATCTACAAGAGAAAGAGAGGTGTAGATGGAAAGGTGCCAACCTTTAAGTCTAGGCTGGTGGCAAAGGGTTATACCTAGGTTGAGGGAGTGGACTATGATGAAACTTTCTCACCCGTTGCAATGTTGAAGTCTATCCATATTCTCTTGTCCCTTGTCACATATTATGACTATGAAATATGGCAAATGGATGTTAAGACTGCCTTTTTTAATGGTAATCTTGATGGAGTTATCTACATGAAGCAACCAGAGGGATTCATTGAACAAGGTCAAGAGCATAAAGTTTGTAAGCTTAAGAGGTTCATTTATGGATTGAAATAAGCTTCTCGATCTTGGAATATAAGATTTGATACTACGATTAAATCTTATGGCTCTAACCAAAATGTCGATGAACCTTGTGTTTATAAGAAGATCATCAGCAATTCAATAGCTTTCATAGTATTGTATGTGGATGAAATTCTACTCATTGGGAATGATATAGGATTACTGATTGATGTTAAAAAAATGGTTGGCAGCTCAATTCCAAATGAAAGATTTCGAAGAAGCTCAATTTGTTCTAGGGATCCAAATGATTAGGAATCGTAAGAACAAAATGCTAGCACTATCTCAGGCATCGTATGTTGACAAAATGCTTGTTAAATATTCAATGTAAATTCAAAGAAGGGTCTATTTCCTTTTAGGCATTGAATTATTTTGTCTAAGGAACAATGTTTTAAGACACCTCAAGAAGTTGAGGAAATTAGATGAATTCCCTATGCATCTACAGTGGGGAGATTATTGTATGTCATGTTGTGTATTAGGCTAGACATTTGTCATACAGTAAGGATAGTTAGTAGATATCAATTCAATCTAGGATTTGATCACTATACTGCAATTAAGACCATCCTCAAGTATCTTAGGAGAATGAAGGATTATATGGTTGCGTATGGTGCTAAGGATTTGATCCTTACAAGATACAATAACTCTGCTTTTCAGACTGATAAGAATTCTAGGAAATCTACAATTAGGATTAGTGTTCACTCTTACTAGATAAGAAATAGTATGGCATATTATCAAGCAAGGTTGTATCGCTAATTCTACTATGGAGGAAGAATATATAGCTGCTAAAGAAGTTTTCTAGCTTAGGAAGTTTCTAATAAACTTGAAAGTCGTTCCAAACATGTCAATGCCAATCACCCTATATTGTGATAATAGTAGAGTTGTGGCCAACTTTAAGGAGCCTAGAAGCCACAAAAGAGGAAAGCACATTAAGCGCAAATATCATCTTATTAGGGAGATAGTGAGGGGATGTGATAGTCACGAAGATCGCTTCGGAGCACAATGTTGCTAATCTGTTTACAAAGCCTCTCATGACTAAAGTGTTCGAAGGTCTCCTGGAGAGTCTAGGTCTACAGGATATGCATCATCTTGTCTAGGGCAAGTGGGAGTATTATGGGGTATAGGGTGTGCCCGAGTTTATTGTATTGTGTACTTTACCTTTTTATTTTATTTGTATTGTACGCCCCACTAGCTTTAGGACAAGTGGGAGATTGTTGGGCTAGGTGCCCTAAATCTCGTGGGTCTTGTAGTTTTAATTTATGTAAAAACAAATTATTTATTTAATAAAATAAGATGTATTTTATTCGACATTTTACTCAATTCAATAAACTTGAAGGAGTTAGGAACACATACGCAGAAGTAATTTAGATCTAAAGCTCTCTAATTACATCAATTTTAAGGATTAAACATGCTTGTTTTCAAAACCGAGAAACAAAGTTTTGATACTTACTTGTTGTAGCTCAAAATTGAAGCAATTTTCTTAATGATTTTGATCACGAACACTTCGCGGACTACCACAAAAGTTTTCCTTATTATTCTCTAGCCTTATAACGGATTGTGGGATCCAAATTGTGATGAATTTCGAGCAAGTTTGAAGGCAATTGAGAGTTTTTGGAGAGTTTGAGTGTTAATGAGAATTTTTAGCAAAATCCACCAAATCATTAACCCATTTCAAGTTAATCATCCTATATTTAAAGAAGAAAACATGCAAATCATATTTGTCATGAATTAACATCAATTTGGTGATAAATCAAGTGGATTAAGAGGTGTTTGAAGGAGGTTTAAGAGTGTTTCACGAACGCACACCTCCTAAATCATTCATGCACAATTGAATAACCCAAATTCAATTTAAATGAAGTTTTCCTTTTTAATTTTTAATAAAATTAATTTAACTAATTAATTTTATATAAAATTAATTTTAAGTAATTAAACAATTTTACTTAATTATATTAATTTAATATTTAAATAAAATTAATCAAAATAATTAATTTTAAATTAATTAAACATTTAATTAATTATATTAAAATAATATTAAATATTAAATTATTAATATTTTCACCAATCTCGACTTTTCCCGATCTGATGAATCTATATTCATTCGATCAATATTTAAATCACATTTAACTATTTCTAATTTTGTTTAATTCATAATTAAATGAACAAAACGTAATACTTACTCCCTAAACTGAATTTGAACATTTTCAAATTCTCTCATCACACTGTTCTAAGGTTTAGCCCATGAGCTAACAAGGGGACCTAATCGACCTACAAATCATGAGCTCAAATGGTTCTAACCGGCTAAACTCTTTAACCTAGTTAATTAACATTCGTTAACTACCAGGGCATTCCATTATAGCCTAGTAGTTGTACTCTCCTCACTGTAAATATATTTATGTCTACTTGATATAACCATTATTAGTAATTCGATCTTTCACAAGTTGTTCGTGATTACAGTTGGATCAGAAATACCGTTTTACCCCTGTAATTACATCTTGTTCCTTAAAACCCACTGATCCTCTAATGAACAATTAGTTTGTGGTCCAACAACCAAACCGAGTCCCTCTTGGGCCAATGAGAGGGTGGGGCTGATAGCACCTAAAATGTGTTATCTTCCTCAGCTTAACTCAGGATCGTTATGCTATTTAATGTCTCTATTGTGTTATTTTGTAGGTTTCGAGCACTTAATAGGTAGAACGAGGTGTTAGCAACAAAATCGAGCTAATACGGACCAAAACGGAGTTCCACAGCATCAACCGAGGAGTTTGCTAGCAAAGCGTAGCAGGCGCCACGGCGCTCCGAAGGTTTTGTGCGGACAAATTAGTCAACACCAGCACTGCGACAGATTCTATATAAATAAATCTTCGATTTTTAGGTTAACTCACTCCCGACCAGCCGACTTTTGGCTCCATTCTCTCCTCTTTTCTTTTTTCATACCTAGGAACTTGAACCCAATAATCAGTTATTGGCTAAGGTAACGTTTTTCTAGCTTGGGTATTAGGGATTTTCCTTGTAATTGATATTCTTTTGAGGTTTTGAACTTGATTCAAGTGTATGCATGATTTAATCTCGAGTTTTTCAAGAATTACAATCAATTTGTAACACTGGTGTTTATTTTAATTATTGCTGATTGTATTACAATTTGTGACAATTTGTTGTATGTCAATCATAGGAAGCAATAGGTTAGGTGTAACACCCCCATCCTAGATATTTATATATATATCTATATCTTTACCTAGGAGTGAGTGTTACCTAGTCTGTAGTCTGTTAAACACTGTTATATATACATTTCTATATCATAACCAGCTGGTAAAATGCTTAGACTTTACAACAGTTATGCAAAAATTTCCTGATAAGATAGCATCATAAGTAAGATTTAAAAAGGCTATGCTTAAAGTTTACAGGTATTCCTGGTGATCCTCACAAATGCCACTCAAAATAAGTACCATTTCTACATGGGGATAGGGTTTACAAGTTCCCAATTACAAAATTCTAATTTGGCTCAGACGAATCTTGATGGTAGGCTAGGCACCCCGAACACACTCGCTACCTAGAAAGAAAACATCAGAGAAACAAGAATCTATGAGCTACAATGCTCAGTGAGTGACTAACCAAAGTATAAACTCAAATAAAACATAACTAGAATCATCTGTATGAACTGTTTGATCATGCTTCACATCATGCTTTATAAACTTGTAAATAACTATAACTTGTAAACAACTATCATTACGTAAATGGATATCTTTTCATTGAACCTTTGTTGAGGCAGAGCGAACTCAACGCACCCAACGTCAATAAGTCTTAGCTGTGTGGAGTAATCTCAACACATCAGCGTCAGATGCCTTTTATTCTGCCTATAAGTCTGTCTGATCTCGGGCTGCCCGTGTACCTTCTCATGTCCTCGATACTAGGGTCCCAGGGAAATACTCAATCACCGTCTTTATATCCTTTGGTGAGAGCTTCATAGAAATACTAGGGCTGCCCATATGCCTTCACATGTCCTTCAGCATTGGGTCGCAATAAAATCTTTCTAGAGCACTAACTTGCACATCACATTTATCATAATATAACAATAATCATAATATCTCAGAATTCTCAGAACATTCATCTAGCAACTAGCTTGGTAAAACTTAGAACATTATCTGATACATTATCAAGCTCTATCTCACATATAAGATATGTGCTAGTTTCATACATAGAAGAACTCTTCAACTCATGCTTCAAAGATATTATTAAGCATATAGAAAATACTATTCAAGTTAGCTTATCTCAAACCATAAAGTCACTCACGACTTATGCCGGGCTCCGAGCGGGTTATACGCTTTCCCTAGCTTCTCTTGACCTATAAACACACCTTTTTCGTGTTAGACATTTCTAATATTCCTCTTTATATTCACTATGTTTACTTAAATATCTCAAACATGGGTTTTCATCACTAGTCCCTCTCTTGTTTACAACTTACAATAATGAGCGAGGTTCACAGGTATCAGCGAGATTATTAGATTAAACTACTCATAACTATGCGACATTAGCGATACCCAGCTTCGCGAGACTAGCGATATTACCTTAACAAGCGATACTCAGCGATACTCAGCGAGAGTTGTGAGACGCAAGGCCCCTTTACGTTACCAGCGGCACTTGTCTCGCTGATCACCCTCCAACTCTTTAGCGATACTTCTGTCCTAGCGACCCCCTGATGGCCAGTGCTTTCTTCTTTCTTTTCTAACCCGTTCTCAAAACTGCTAAACATCAAAATCCAGCCAAAATCAGAACTTTCTCTCTTCTACAAACTTGTAAATAAGTGAGCTTTCTAACTTACCTCGAGATTTCAAACCCTAACTTTTCTTCGTTTGAGAACTATTCTCGAATAACTCCAGCTGCCTCGAATCAACTAGCAGCTCCTGTGGTAGCTCAACTCCGAATGCTTCTTCCTAAAATTTAACATACTCTTGCTCAAATTTGGCTTAAACATCCTTTACAGGAGTTGCTAAGAATTAACTCACTCACCTTTAAAATTTTCGCCCTAGCTTCGACTTCCCCAGCTCACTCTTCTTCAAACACCAAATGATGTCTAGATTATCGTCAACAGTCAAGCTTCTGGTTCCAGCTTCAACTTCACCAGGGAAGTGATTTGGTTCCTACTTAACTTCGACATAAACAGTTTCTTCCACCTCTCCTCGTTGTTCTTTTGTGAAAAGGGGTAAATCTGGGTTCGAAATATGTCTAAAAGTGTTTATTTAGTCGGCGTACTTACTTATATATATACCACCGACTCATCAGTACGGCCATCACCTTCTTACTTAGGTTGGCCGACGCAACCTTCCGTGCAAAGCTTCAGCAACGCATAGCTTAAACTTGCTATTTTACAATTGTTCAATGCCCAGTCGCCGGATAGTCGATTACCGCATGATCCTCTCGGCCGCTCTTCTAATGTACCAACACATACCAACCTTCAACGCATAGTAGTTTCCAACGCCTCGTTGTCGTCAACGCCTAGTGGCCTTCAACGCCTAGTGGCCTTCAACACCTAGTGGCCTTCAACGCCTCGTGGCCTTCAACGCCTAGTGGCCTCCAACGCCTCGTGGCGTCCAATCATGTGTCCATGCCGAGCTACCTTTTTCAACACCTCGTGGCTTCCAACATATTCTCAACGCGTAGCCCCACTAACGCATGGCCAACACTTAGCCACTTTTGCTCCCATACTACTCAGCCAACTTTTCCTAATCACTGCCCATTTCATAGTTTCTTCTTAACTTGCCAACTCCCAAATGTAAGGTAGGAGCTTACAGCGTTTCTCTACCACATACTACCCGGCATTAAAGTCTCAAATGCATACTTCTATACGTTTGTTCCTTACTGCATAATACCATGCGTCTGCCTTAATTACATACCATCATGCGTTTTACCTTTATCATACGTTTCCTTCGTCTCTACCATGCATCCAACATGGTTTTCCACTAAGTATGCGTCCAACTTCACTTACCTCTCAGCTATTCTTTTTAACCCTGCCCATCACTTGATGAGGTTTCCTTTTTTTGCATAGGTCTTACTTCTAAGCTTAAAATCATGGTTGCGTTCTCCTGATCTGTTTATCCTACACAGTAGAATTCTCAACTTCAAGAATTACTTTGATTCCAAGATTCAGAATTCACTCAACGCAACCTTTCTATCAAATCCTTCTAATTCAAATTTCATCTACGGCCTATGTAAACTAACACTTGAGCACAACCGCTCTTGTCCTACTTCTTTCCTTTATAGGCTCTTCCACGAAACGGTCTTAGAAAGAGGGTGTGACATTAGGTTAGCTTGCAAATCTAGATGGTGATGCACATTGTTCTAATCAACCTAGGATTAAATCAATGGAACATTCAATCCATCTAGGTCTATCCAGTTGAATGTTCCGCCTAATTTTCCTTCAAACTTAATGCAGTTAGGTTTAGTCAAATTCTGCATGCCTTTCATCGATTTGCCTTAAGTCTAACTTGTCGACTAGGACAATTCAATTCTGGTCTTTCTAATTGAATTGATTAGGTGCTAGCTTCAATGAATTTAGTAATGACGAACCAATGAACAAGAACATCGAACAAAGGAAATCTCGCGTTACCCAAGCTAGAGTTTTCTTCGATTGAATTTTAACTCTTTTTAATTTGCACAATTTACTTTTATGCAATTTAAGTTTCTTGCAACAAACCAACTCAAACCCCCCTTTGGTTACCTTGAATTATAAACTTTCCAACTCTAAAATTCGAGGTATCCCTGTGTTCGACCCGCCTTACCACTACTACTATTGGTTAAGTTCGAAAAATTTATTTGACACGGAATTGGGCGACAAATTTCGTCTGGTCACTAATTAACTAATAGAGCGGTAAATGGGAGGGGGTGTTCGGTGTGGATTAGAACTAGGTATGAAATTGAATGTAAGAAAGTAAAAATAATGGGTAAATGTAATCAAAGGATAGGAATTCTAGTTCTTGAGAGCAATTGGATTCCTATGTAATATCTATCACCGACTTACTTTTGATTAAATGCATATTCGATTGGTTACACAACGACCTATTTAACCTAATTAGACTTACTGATGCTATAGGCAGCCAACTCATCGAATTCAAGTAAGCAAGCGCCCTAATTATCAACTAAAGCCTAAGCCCTAATTAAACTATGAGTCTTAAGTCCTAATTGGGTTTGATAACGATCAATTAAAACAAAGAACATGTGCATTAAGCTTTAGGGTTCCAATATGTGATTAACTAATGGGAAAGCCCTAACTTAATTAACCAAATTTTCATTGAATCTATGTTAAGCATACATTCTAAAGCCTATTGTTCGTTTGAATTTCTATTCTAATTAAATTGAGTTTCTTAGCTCGTTGCACAAAAATAGATTTATCATTTCTGTACAAGGATGCGTCGAGAATTACTCAGGTGTGATCATGATTAAGCAAGTTTTCCTATAAAAACCCAAGTATAAGCATTTATAGGTTTCCTGGTGAGTCCAGGGTCGAACGCAAGGATTTGTAATAACTAGGCGTTGAGAATAAATTCATGACTATGCGGTGACTGTACATGTAAATATGTGCATTTGTTGATTATATGTGTAAAACTATACATAAAGAATGAAAAGAATTTCCTACTACTAATAATGAGGTGGACGCGGCGTTGGGTAGTCATATGTAATTTAGCGTCAGATAGCATGCATTGAGAATGAATGGAACCATGCGGTAGAAGTAGAGTTGAACGCAAGAGCTAGTTGTTACCTAAACTTTCTAAGTACAATTACATTCCTACAAACTGCGTTTGTGAATCCATCTCTCGATGTTTCGACGCCACATCAATCTTATCTCTAAGACGCATGGTAAGTTTGCGTTGACAAAAGATGAACTACATCTCTGCAACTCATCTAGTCTTAATTAATGCTAAAGATTAACTATCCACTCTCTCAAGCTCGACAGTCATGCTTACTACATTTGTTTGTCAGACAAAGTTATGCAAGCTAAAAATATGCATTAATCAAGATGTAACATACACAGAATTGCTCAAGAAAAACTAACTTTTAACATTTAACTCATTTAGCATTTAGACAACATGGTGTAAAGTATTTAATACGGAAATAGATGGATGATGATAGTCAATCAAACTCATATTAAGACAATAAACCATTCTCTCGAATGTCATTAACAAAATATAAGCAAGAAGGAGAGAAATAGAAATAAAACAGAAATGAAGGACGTCAAGCCGCCACTGGCAACGTTTTGCTTCATGGAGGCCTGAGATAGTTGTTATCTGATACATATATTCCATAGGGTGGAGATTCTCACTCACTGGGAGACAACTCTGAAGGTGCTCAGAATCCTTCTCTCAAAAGAGCTCGAAATGGAGGCTGGTTATGGTGAAGGAGAAATAGTGTAGAGCTTTCGCCTCTTGAACTGGTCTCTCTTACTTTTCAATGGAGAAGCTTTGGGCTATTTATAGGCGTCGAAAAGTTGAAACTCATGATGACCTAACACCTTTACATTAAATTCCATGCCCTGCTACGCAGACTTTTCACATCGTGGGCCCATTTGTTCTGCCATATTCTGATAGCGTGTTATCCTTTTGCATATTGACATGACAGCTTTTGGCCATGCGTTTGTATCTACTTTTTCTCGACGCATGGTCTCAACACATGGTCTCAACGCCTAGGCTCGACGCATGGGTTTCCACTTATTCTCTCAGCAGCTTCGTCTCTTCGTACTTAGTTGTTTGCGCTTCTTTTCTTCTTAACCCTGCGTTAGGAACAGAAAAGCTCATCGTTTTTCAGGTATTTTCTTTTGTAAGTAGTGCCAACGCATGGTGATACATTTTTCATCATTCAACTACCAAAATCATGCGTTTAGCTCCAAAGTTACTCTAATTAGATCAAATAGTGACTATAATAACTTGTATTTCTACAAGTTATCACCTATGCACAACCTATATTCCTTAGCATGCATAAAATAACCCTAGTTACTTGTTGGGTTTTATGTCCTAAAACTTGTGGTTTGCAAACTCTGAACATATCCTAAATAAAGTTGTTATCGAGGTTTATTTAGTAAAGATGTTATTGAATATGTGAATTGCATTTATTAAATCCAATAAACTAAAAACCTCTGGCTAGTTTGAATACTTAGACTTAATGTGTAGACATAAAAATGGATCAAGTTTAGGTAATAACCAAAATGGTCTATAATATAGGGATAAGGCTGGATACCTTATCCAAGGGAAATTTTGTATGCGACTCACTTTGTATTTGATACAAAGGATGTGATCCTATATCGTTCATGTAGAGACATGAGAGTGTGGGCATTCTATGCAATGCGTTTGCATAAGACCGAACCATGAAATAATCACTTTTACTTAATAATGTCATTTACTGTTAAGACTGATTATTTCAAAATGATGACCTAGGTAACTCGATCTTAATCCTAAGCTAACTGTGAACTCCTATTTATTTGGGAATATCCTTTAATCTGCATAGGTGAGAGTGGCTTAAGTTTGCGAACTCAGTAAGCCTACCATTTTAGGGATAAGACCAGGTAGATAGTTAGGGACATAGTCTTACGAGATGGAATTCACTCCTACCTAATTTAGGGTTAGTAGAGAAGTTTTTCCCTTAAGTGCTAACCTGGGGTCTTGAACAAAGGGCCTCACCCTCTTATTGGCCTAAGAGGGACTCGGTTTGATGGTTGGACCACAAACCAATTGTTCATTAGAGGATCAATGGAACTTAAGGAAGAAGATGCAATTACGGCGGTAAAACGGTAATTTTGACCTAGTTGTAATTACGAACAACTTGTGAAGGATCGACTTACTAATCATGGTTATATCAAGTGGACAGAAATATATTATAGTGAGAAGAGTGCAGCTACTAGGCTATAATGGAGTGTCCCGACAGTTACTGAATGTTACTTAACTTGGTTAAAGAGTTTAGTCGGTTAATTTCAGATTGCTGGAGCTTATAATCTATAGATTCATTAAGTCCCCTTGTTAGCTCATGGACTAAACCTTAGAACAATGTGGTGAAAGAATTTGAAAACGTTCAAATTCATTCAAGGAGTAAGTTTTACGGTTGTTCGTTTTAATTATGAATTAAACAAAATTGGAGTTGGAAATATTTAAATGTGATTTAAATATTAATTGGATGAAAAAAGATTCATTGAATTAGAAATTGCCGGATGAAGTAGAAAATTTATTAATTTAATATTTAATATTACTTTAATATAATTAATTAAATTATTTAATTAGTTATTATTTAAATTAGTTATATATTAAATTAATTTTAGTTAACATTAATTAATGAAATTAATTTTAATAGAAAATTGGGAATTCAATTTGTTGGATTTTCCTACTATTACATGGTTGAGTAGAAGGTGTTTACTGTCACACCCTACTTTTTAAGAAAACAATGCGTTGAAGAGTCTATGAAGAAAAGAGGTAAAAGACCATGTTGGACGCATGGTCAGGACTAGGTAACACATGGTAAGGGTGGACGCATGGAAGTAAACCGAGAAGGGAAAGAAGGGAAACGCATAAGAGAAATACGCATTGGCGATGGTAAGATGTTTAAGCAAGAAAGGAATAAAGTTATGTTGTGAAGTGTTGAAAGAAATTTAAGTCTCGGAAAGATAGAATACTATAGCAAATTGAGTAACGCATAGACTTATAGCAAGGAATGTTCCCAAGTGTTGGAGAAGGTTGTGAAGTAAACATAAAATTGGAGCATGTGGTGGACACATGCTAATCTATCTTTAAGAGAAATAGTTTAAGTGCAAGGGAAAGGTTAAAAGAATAACCTTGGGAATAATCAAGGAATGTCCAAGGATAGGAAGATGGTCATGGACGCAGGATGAAGGTGAACGCAATAGGACCAACGCATAGAAGGAAGAGCTTGAGAAGGATTTGTTGTCACTGACGCCTAGTGGCATTGTGTAAGCACTGGTTTATAATAGTGCGGCTATGCGTTGATGGTGATCACGAATGGTTGTTATGAGCTGAAGTAGTTGCCGCGTTGGCGGGGGAAGAAACGTACTTGGCTTACCATGCGTTGGTAAGGTTGTCATGCGTTGAGGTCCCTATGCGTTGAAGACAGAGTTATCTCTATGCGTCAAAGACAGTAGTACAGTTGGCTGAGAGTTAGAAAAGTGAGTAGTGAAGCTCAAATCTTAAAGGAAACTCAACGAACGCATGAGGGCGTTGTATTGAATAAAAAGTTATTCATTGGAAATGTTGGACTCATAAGATAAGTTTATAAAGGCCAGGTGACTTCGTATAGATTTGACACTTTATCAGTAGGAGGTGTTGAAAGCATGTCAAGTGTTTCATGCAAGGTGACACTTGGACTAATGCATAGCTAATTAAGCATGCAGCGTGACATGTGGCAAACAAGTGGCAAAAGGAGAGAAGAAGTTGGATGGCAAGCTTCCTATAAATAGAACTTTGAGGGAAAAAGAGCGACTGATGACTCTCAAAGAAGAATTCTGGAGAGAAAAAGAGAGGAAGAAGGCAGCAAGGACGTCCGTAGTAGGAGTCTGCGGCCAAGAAAGAAGGTATTTGACAACTTAGCTATTTTATGTAAAGAAGTTGTCTTGCGTTAAAAGGGGTCGATCTTGCATTGAGGACAAACATAATGTCCAAGGTGAACACGGCGTCCAAAGTTAGGTGATGCGTTCAAGTTGGACCTTGCGTCCAAGTGAGGGTGACGCATTCGAAAGAGAAGTAAGAAGAGTTGGGATGCACTTTGTGGAAGTAATCAACCTTGCGTCGAAGGGCAGGGTTTGCGGCAGTTATCAACCTTGCGTCGAAGGGCAGGGTTTGCGGTAGTTATCAACCTTGCGTCGAAGGGCAGGGTTGCGTTCAACTGAGCTGGCAGAGGGAAATGGAGCTTTGCGTTTCTGAGATTAGAACGCTGCGTCCAAGAAGCTCGGGAAGAGGAAATAGAGGAAAGGAAAAAGAAGTATTCTTTAGCAAGTACAGGTGAGTAACACCTGCGTTTTACAAAATATAAATGAGTTCTTTCTGAATATGATTTTATGGGTTTCGAATGAAATAATGCATGCGTTTTCATATATAAAGCATACGAATATGTGGTTTATAGAGACATGAGCATGCGTTTTACTTGAAAACTTTGTGAATGTGGGTACTTGCTATGAGTTATAAAACGCATGGTGAATGATTGATACTTGTTTTCATGACTTTTCTGAAAAGCATGGTATTATATGATTTCAAGAAAGATTTGAAAATAAACTTTATGAAAAGCATGCGGTTTTATATTAAAACTGGAAATTGAATTTAGCATGCTGAAGAGGTGAGATTTGGAAACGATTAATTCATGAGTTATTGATATAATGTTCCAAAATATGTATTGTGTTATATTAAACTTGAAAAGGCACCTGAGGCTCAAGGACTTGGAGAAGGCCAAAGGGTAGCCGTTATATCGAAATGGGACCCCAATGCTCAGGGACTCGTAGAAGGCATTGTGGGCGGCCCGGATTATAAAGGTACCCAATGCTCAGGGACTCGTAGAAGGCATTGAGGGCGGCCCGAATTATAGTACCTATGTGCGCATAGAGGTATATACGACGCTGATGTGTTGAGATTACTCCACACAGCTAAGGAAAATCGACGTTGAGGAGCGTTGAGCATTGCTTTGCCTCAACTAAGGAAAAAGTATTTTATAAGAATGAGATTTTTGAGTATTTACTCTGAAACGGTCAAGCATGTTTTCACAATGGTGTTTGAGTATAATTTAATATGATTTGAAGTGTTATATTTTATGCGAGTTCGACCAGTTTTACAGTTAAAATATATTGTTTTCAGAAAACCGTTACTCACTGAGCTGTAAGCTCACCCTTTTTAAATGTTTTCCATTTTCAGGTAGCATGACAGTTTCCGTTGCCGATCGAAGTCGAGGTTTGTCAAGAGCATGTGGAAGGTGAGGTTGACAGTGGGTTACGTGACAGGGTAGTCGGTAACTGCTGTCCTCACACTCCGTCTCGGGTTACGGGAGGGTAGTTCGGGATGGGGTGTGACATTTACTCCTTAATCTATTTTCTTCCACCAGCAAATTCACCATGTTAATCACCATATTTGGTGTGAATTTGCATGTGAAATAGTTTTGCATGTGTTCTTCTCTATATATAGTGGATAGAAAAATTAATTAAGGATTAGATGATCTTGGTGAATTTTGCCAAAATTTCTCATTAACCCAAAAACTCTCCAAAACTTTCATTGTCTTCAAATTTACTCAAAAGTCATCATAATTTGGATCTCACAATCCGTTCTAAGGCTAGAGAATAACGAGGAAGATAATTGTGGTGTTCCACAAAGTGTTCGTGATCAAAAACTTGGAGGAAATTGTTTCAATTTTGAGCTACAACAAGTAACAAATCTCTGTTTTTTAGTTTTTAGAACAAGCATATTTAATCCTTAAAATTGATGTAGTTTTAGAGTGCTTTAGATCCGAATTGCTTCTACATTTATGTTTCAAACTCCTCCAATTTGTATCAGAGCATGATTAGAGCACTCAATTTGCATTAATTTGAGCTTGATGAGTGTAATTTCATGAGATGAATGTTGTGGTTGCTAAAATTGAAAATTTTATGGTTTTGGCATCTAATTCAGCTTTGTTTTGATGTAATTATTGTAATTGACCGCTTGTTTATGGGTTTTAATGTGTGAAGAATGGTCAGTAAATTTTATTAGAGTTATTAGAGTTGAATTTAGGCTGTAATTTGAAGAAATCAGAGCAAGAACCAGAAGCATCAAGCAGCAGGGAGGTGCTTCTGCCGTGGAGCGTCATGACGTTATTCTTCATTTTCCAGAAATATGTACACAGATGAAGAAGTGGTCTAGTTGGACCAGTGGCAGTCTGAGTCGTTGGTTTTATATTCGCTTCAGTCTCTTTTCAACCGGTTCAGCCCTATTTTTCAACATTGGAATCTGATTCAAGTGGTTTTCATGTGGTTTGAGCCAATTCGAAGGGTTCGAGGTCGGTTCCAGCTGCTTTTCCAATTATTATTGTAATAACTTAGCTGTTTAAGCCACTAGATGTCAAACCAGTTCACTTTAATTGTTTAATTAATTATGCATTTAGAATGTATGTTTTAATTAAATTAAATTTATTTGTGCATAAAGTATGTCATATAGATTTAAAATCCCATTGTAGTATTAACATGTTTCATCCATCAAAGTATGTTATAAAGTGTTATAATATATAGTATGCATGTTCTAGCTTTAATAAAATTGATATAAGTTGTTATATTATTTTATGATATGTATGATATAGATTGTTATTCTTTTATAAAAAGTTATAAAATGAATTAGACATTTAAAATCTATAACAAAGATAAAATGCATGCTCACTTAAGGTTAACAAAACCTAAAGTAGGTAATTAACTTATAAAACAACGGTTACGAAAATTCACCTGGCAAAATCCTGTCTAAGGTTGGAGGTATTTAAGTTGACGGTTTATGGAACACCTACTACCTGGGGATCAAACTGGTTCTTGAATTTATGTTAACCTAGTTTTATGAGCTTTGTGATGTAAGTATAAAAAGGGTTTTATCACTTAGACATCATAGGTCAAATTCCAGTATAATAGTTATATTTGGACAAAACCTAGACTTAGGTTATATCTAATTAGCCGAGATATATCTAAGTAAATTTACCCAATGCACCAATTAGAACACTTCAGTGGGAGAATTATATATATGATATATTAACTCTCCAAAACCTTCATTGCCTTCAAATTTACTCAAAATTGATCACAATTTGGATCCCACAATCCATTTTAAGGTCATAGAATAACGAGGAAGATACTTGTGGTGGTCCACGAAGTATTCGTGATTAAAATTTTAGAGGAAATCGTTTCAATTTTAAGCTACAACAATTAAGTAACAAACCTCTTTTTTTCGGTTTTTAGAACAAGCATGTTTAATCCTTAAAATTGATGTAGTTAGAGTGTTTTAGATCTGAATTGCTTCCGCATTTATTTCTAACTCCTTCACGTCTCCGGCCCTTTCCGTCAAAGTTCGGAGCATAGTTGCACTCTTGCCATAATAGCTTTCTTTCTTTGAGCGTAGAGCAGATCGTAGCTGCGCTATGCTCTGCGCTGGACCCAAGGGCATTTTGATAATCCGTCCATGAGCTCTGGGTGCTCGATTTCAATTCCAATAGCTCCAAATCAACCCCGAACGACCTGTAACACTCTGTGGTGCATGATTACTCGAATTCCTAAAAAAAATAGACATTTAATCATATAAAACATAACAAGTAAAGGGAATTGAGGAAATTAATATAGCTCTTTTCAAGAGCTATCAACTATCCCGCTATTTTATCGACTTAGCTTATCAACCTTTCTTAATGCGGATGTTTAATTAATATGGATGCTACCGAACCCAATTAGTTGAGCATCTAGGTTTTTTAAGAAATTAATTGACATATTAGGGCATGTATATTGAGTCTTCTTGAATACATGGGCTAGGGATAAAATGGGCAAGCATTACATGTTTGTTTTAGATGTTCCATGATCAACCAAACAAATGGGTGGATTCTGAATCCTTGGCCAGATCTTTTAATCAATTCGTTTAATTTCAATTCCCGCTTTATTTTTATGCACTTTACATTCGAGTTTTTACATTTCTTGCAACATAAACACATCTCCCCCTGTGACAACCATTGAATCCAAGAAAAAACTAAAGTCTTCCTTGGTTTCCTGAGGAGATGATCCAGTCTTGCCACCTACACTGAGCCCTTATAGTATAGTTAGTGAGGTTCACAGTTCTATAAATTTATTTGATTAGTGATGTTTTGGGAATTAAGCGACGCCTAAGAAGGCAGCAGTCAAGTGGTAAAACTGTAATTTGGCATAGTTGTAATTACGAGAAATTTGTGAAGGATCAACTTATTGATGTCGGTTATATCCATGGAGACATAAATATATTTATAGTATAAAGAGCGCAGTTGTGGGTCTTTATTGAAGTGACCCACTGTAAACCCTACTTTCATTTTGTAAGAGCTAAACGTAAGTTCTAATTCGGGCTGGAAATAAAACTTTTAATAGATAGAAGCGAAAATAGAAGCAAAGACAGAAGCTGTGGGAGACGGGTATCGCTGGAAAAAGCAGCGACACTGAAGGTATAAGAGTGAGTAGCGAGACGAGTGTCGCTAGTGTCGCTGGTGGCTTTTTGTCTCACAGCTCTCTCTGGGCATCGCTAGGTATCGCTAGTCTCATTGGTGTCGCTACTCTCGCTAGTCTTGCTGATCAAATCAGTTTCGCTCGTCTCGCTAGTTCACTGTATCGATGGTACAGTTTGGTCTTTTGCTTGAATTTATTGGTTTAGTCTCGCTAATGGCCTAAATCTCGCTCATTAGTGAACTCTTTTATGAAATGTAGCCTCGGTTGAGCATTTCTTTGTGAAATATAGTCTCGGTGATGGTTTTCTTCATGAAGTAGAGTCTCGATGGTGAATAATAGAAATGTCTAAGGCTTGTTTGCTATGTAAAAAGAAATTTTAAGGAAATCTAACAAAGGGAAACGTATTATTATAGGCTGAGAGAAGCTAGGAAAGGCGTATAACCCATTAAAGGCCCGAGACAAGTAGTGAGTGACAATTTTATTTAAAATGAGTCTACTTTAAACAAAGTTTTTATGTTGTATGATTATGTTTGAAAATATGTCTATATAGTTATGCTTTCCACGGGTTTTAACGTGCTATGAGGATTATGAGCATATTATGTGTTTTACATTGGAAATCATTTGAAGCATGCTAGTTGTTAAACGAGTTTTACAAAAGGCATGCTATTTGTTAACCTATGATTTTATGGAAAGCATTGATGATTGTTAACGAGTTTGTGAAGATTTGAAATGTTATAAACTCGTGAATCTTTATTATGCTATTTTCAAAGCACGTTGTTTTTTAATAATGTTTTGAAAAGGCTCCCAATGCTTAAGGACACAAAGAAGGCATGTGGGTAGTCGAGATATAGAAATGGTTCCCAATGCTAAAGGACTCGGAGAAGGCATGTGGGTAACCTAAGTATAGAGATAGCCACCAATGCTGAAGGACTCGGAGAAGACATGTGGGTGGCCTAAATCTCGTATATGGGACCCGATACTGAAGGACTCGGAGAAGGTATTCGGGTAACCCAGGATATGATATCTATGTGCACATAGAGGTATGATAGATATTGTTATGTTGAGACTACTCCACACAACTATGGATGTTTTCGACGTTGAGTAGCGTTGAGCTCCGCTCCGCCTCAGCTAAGGAAAATGTGAATGAAATGTGTTGTACTTCCATGGTTTTCCTTTAGAAATGATATGTATGTGATTTGATAATGTTATCTGAGCATGATTTGTTTGAATACGGAAACGATTTACCATTGTTTATTTATTTTCATATCTTGATTACAGTTTTGATTTAATTATGAACCAAGGAAGGTTTTTACAAAGCAAGTCACTCACTAGGCAACCTAGCTCAGGCTTTCCTTGATTTTCTATTTTTTTTTTTCAGGTAGCGAGAAAGTCCGGGGTGCTTAGCCTACACAGCAACTCGTATGGGCCCACCATCAGTGTTTGAAATTTTGAGACTTGTAAATATTGAAATTAAACATGTGTTGTACGTATAGTGGGTTAAGGGAGGAAGTTAGTAAACTTGTGTAAATTAAAGGTTGAATGAAAATCAATGTCTGTATGATAGCTTTAGTTGAATGTTCAAATATTGTGTATATCTGCTAATTAGGTCTTGGTCAAGGTATAAGGTTGGCAGTGGATGCCGTAAGAGGGTCGGTCTCTGCTGTCCTCACACTTTCTCCTAGGTTAAGAGGGTACCTAGGAAGGGGTGTGACACCCACAATAAATGAATGTTGATTAACTTAATTAAAGAGTTTAATTAATTTAATATCGAATCGTTGGAGCTTCTAAAAATCCGTAAGATCATTAGGTCCTCTTACTAGCTCACTAAGGGTAAACAAGGATCAGTTAATTTTGGAATAATTTGAATTGTTCAAATTATTTAAGGAAATTTTATAACAATATGATTCATATAAAGTATAGTGTATAATGATACATTATAGTATATGAATAATTATAAATATGATTTATAATTAAAACTATAATATGAGAGAATAATATTTGAATAAGATTCGAATATTAATTTAATATGAATTGGATTCATATTAAAATCTATAGAGTAAAATTAATGTGAATGAGATTCATATTAATACTACATGTTAATAAATATGTGATATTTAACTAATTAATAGTTAATTAATTAATTAATTATGGATATTTATTTAATTATATATTATATATTAAATTTGATTTAATATATATTAATTTAATTTAAATAAATAATGATAATTTAAATAAATAAATAAATAAGAGGGGTAACTCCCCTGAAGTTGCATGGGAGTGGATAGTGGTTGGGGGGAGTTAACTCCCCCTATGTTTTTCTCTTAACTATATTGTTGGATACAGATCTAGGAAGATAGATACAAAAAAGTAATATCCATTATTCCCCTTCTCTCTCAATCTCTCTCAATCTCTCAAAGGAATCATCTCACACAAATTTTTTCTAATTCTCTTTCCAAATTCAGATGCTACAATCCATTGTTCCTCGCCATGAGAATAATCGAGTTGTCTTGTGGTGGTGTTCAAGTTCTTGAAGTTTTCACAGAGGAGGGGTATTGTCCTCTTTCCACATAATTGGCCACTTGTAACTTACTTGGCTCTTGTTGATTTGCCATGACTACAAGGGAAGCTATGGATGGTGGATTTGCTTGGGCTTGGCTCCCTTGAAACAATTTAGATAAAGCATTAGTGAGAAAAGCCAATTGAGCTTTTAGAGATTTTACCTCATCCACCTCATATACTCCCGCGGCTTTTGGGATGATTGGAGAAGACCATTCACATGGCCAATTTAGATAAAGCATTAGTGAGAGAAGCCAATTGAGCTTTTAGAGATTTTACCTCATCCACCTCATATACTCTAGCGGCTTTTGGGATGATTGGAGAAGACCATTCACATGGCCAATTGTAAGATGTAGTGGCCAAGTCTTCTAATATGGTATAGGCCTCTTGAGCATTCTTTGAGAAAATTCAAACTCTGGTAGTTGCGTCTAAAATGGATTTGGTTGAGCTTGATAATCCATTGTAGAAGAGTTAAATTTGCAACCAATCCAAGTAGCCATGTTGAGGGCACCTCCTTAAGAGATCCTTATATCTTTCCTAAGTCTCATAAAGTTGTTCATCCTCAAGTTGGCGGAATGTTCCAATCTTCGTTACTAACCTTTGAGATTTAGCCGATGGAAAGTATTTGTTCAAGAAAGCTTGAGCTAAAATCTCTCATGTAGTGATACTATCCGGAGGTATGGTTTCCAACCAATCTTTTGCTTGGTCCTGTAAAGAGAAAGGAAAAGGTCTTAGTTTAATAGCATCGTTAGAGACTCCATTCATCTTTACTGTCTCGCATATCTCCAAGAAAGACCGGTTCTTCCTCTAAAGGCAAGCTCTCTAGCCATTTGAATCAAACCCGGTTTCAACTCAAAGTTGTTGACATTGATTCCTTCTATAGGTCCTATCAATCTCGGGATCAAGAGGGAGAATGTTAGTATTATCACAAGGCATAAACCGACAAAATTATCAACCAAATAATATACACCTCAAATTAAGATCCATCAGTTCTAACGAATATTAAGCAAATAAAACCATTCTTTGGATCCCCAGTAATAGCATCAAAAACTTGATGCGCACTTTCCGTGTTAACCGCAATCTCTCAATCATACAACTAACCTAACATTCAAGGATGACCACTCAACAAGAATTAAGCACAATAACAATGAAAAGCATAATCATTACAACAAAACTATGAAAAGTCTACAATATCAACATAACTTCATAAACAATTCATCAAAACCCTAAAACTATAAAATTTAGCCACTCATAGCTTTAAGCAACATGTTCACAAACAAATTAAGCATAGGAAGAGTGTAAAGAAAGGAAAACTCTACTAGAAAGAAGTCCTTAATTGAGGAGGAATCGCCAAGATGTCTTTCGGTCTTTACGTCGGAAACTCGAACGGCACCAAACTCTCTTTTAAAATCTCTTCTCTCTTCCTTGCAACTAACTCACTCTTTGGGACTCTTTTGGTGTGTTTTTCTCTGATTTCCTGATGTCTAGGGTTGGTGGAAACCCTCCAATTTATAGAGTTGGCCGCTCAAAATTCTTTCCAAAAATGTAGATTTTTCAAATATGGAAAACTGGCACCTCGGCACTGTATAATAGCGTCGTTACGCTGTCCGTCATCAAAGGCTAGTGCTGTCATGCTGCTGGATGGCGTCGCAGCGCTATCTATCATGAAAGCCTACCCTCGGCGCTATGACGGTGTTGCTACGTCGAAAGCAGAGGCTACTCTCGAGAAAAAGCGTCGTGACAACACGAACCCGCACTGTAAGCACTGACTTAAGTGTTGGGAAGAGACAAGCGAGATTGTGGCTATGCGTTGTTAGAGGAAAAGTAGCCGAGAATGAGAGCAAAATTTTGGCTAAGTGTTGGCCAAGACTATGCGTTGGTGAATGAGGAGGAAAGTTGAACACTTTGAGTGACCATGCGTTGCTGATGGAATCACGAAAGGTTGCGAGCTGAAATAGTTACCTGCATTGGAGGATAAGTGCTCGCTGGCGGGGGAAGAAATGTGCTTGAACCACCATGCGTCGAAGACAGCCATGCGCTGAAGTCACTCTGGGTCGAAGACAGAGCAGTCTTTATGCGTCGAAGACAGCGGTCTCTATGCGCCGAAGATAAGGTGGTCTCGATGCGACGAAGTTAGTGGTGAATGACTGAGTTGCACGCGTCAAAAGTAGGAGGCGTCGAGGACACCATGCGTTGAGAATGGCTGATTGTTGAAGGCGTTGAGTATGTGGCGTTATGGGTGCCTTGCGTTGAAGTGAGAGGAGAATCCCTGCGCGCCAGCCTGCCTTTGGGAACTTAAGTCGGTGATATAAATAAAGGAAAATGAATTAAATATTTATTCATTTTAGACACTTCGAGAACTTAAGTCAGTTTCACTTTCCTACGAACTACAAGGGGAGATAGAAGAGGGTGTCCTGGTGGATTTTGAACAGAAGTATTTTCATCTTGGAGTTGAAATCTAAGTTGGAAGGGAAGATTCTTGGTGGACGCACAAGCTGGACAGTGTCTGATGTTTAGAGTAGAACAAATCGAGGAGAACGAGTCTAGGGCTGAAACTTTAAGGTCAGTAAGTTAATATAATCCTTAACAAATCTCTTGAAGGATGGTAAAGCTAGAACTGAAGTTAAATGTGCGAAATGTTAGGTGAAAGCAACGGTTACGGAGTTGGTGTGCAAGCTAGGGCAACGCAGAGTAAACTTGGAATAGTTGGAGAACGAAAGAGAGTTGAGTCTTGGAATTTTGAGGTAACTTGTAAAACTCAATTCTCTACAAATTTGTAGAAGGGAAGGAGTTCTAAATCTGTCTGTATGTATAACTTTAACAGAATAGGAGTAAGAACAGAAGGAGAGGAAGATAGCTCGGCTATTGGGTGCTGCTAAGAACCGGGTCTCGCTGAGATTGATAAAGTATAGATAGCGAGACGAGTATCGCTGAGACGCAAGGGAGTTTTCTGTCTCACAAAACTCGCTAGGTATCGCAAGGTATCGCTCCTCAAGTAATCTCGCTAGTCTCGCTTATTCTAGTGTTGCTAGTGCCGTGTATCTGTTGCGTAATTTCGCTAGTAATCTCGCTAGTAAGGTGAAATCTCGTTGGTAATCTCGCTAGTGACATAGAATCTCACTTATTATGTTTATTTTAGAAAAGAAAGGGAGTCTCGGTGGTGAATCATGATTAGAGTTTAAGTATGCACATTTAATGATCATGTAAAGGGAGTTTAAGGGAAGTGTAACGCGAGGAATGTGTATTTACAGGCCAAGAAGAGCTCGGAAAGGCATATAATCTGCTCAGGGCCTAAGGACAAGTTGTGAGTGACACCTTTCTCCTTCAAATCGATTTTTATTGAAAATATTCTGATAAGATATGGTTTGCGATGAATTGTTTTAGAAAGCATAATGGTTGATTTATTGTTCACAAGGCATGTTAAATGTTTTCTAAGTTGTTAGAACGCATTTTTATGAAATGTTATTGATTAAAGATCTGTATGATTTTCAACGAAAGGATTCTCAAATGAACTATTTATGTGAATGGGTTTCAAAAATGTTTTAGAGGAGGCTCAGTGCTCAAGGACATGAGAAGGCACGTGAGTTTCCCCGGGACCCAGTACTGAAGGACATGGAGAAGGTACTTGGGCAACCTGTCATATTCCTATGTGCACATAGAGGTTAATTTGGCTGGTGCGTCGAGTTTGCTCCGCATCGAGCCAGGGATGATTTCGACGTTGGGTGTGTTGAGCCTTGCTCCACCCCCAACTAAGGTTGTTTGCGACGTTGAGAGCGTTGAGCCTTGCTCCGCCTCAACTAAGGGAAAAGATTGATAAACCAAACGGTCTACTGTTTAAATTCTTCCGGAAAATGCTTATATACAATTTGAAATCGGATTTATGAAATTGATAGATTTGTGGGAAGTATGCTTTGGCTGAATAATATGTTAAATCCTTGTATGTGTTTACATATGTAACATGCCTGTTTTCAATAAAAGTTCGTTTTACAAAACTAGTCACTCACAGGGCTTTTAGCTCACGTTTTCCATGTTTCTTTTTTTTTCCCCCCCCTCCAAGTAGCGAGGACGTTCCCGGTGCTTAGCCTACTCACAGGGCTTTTAGCTCATGTGAATGTTGGGATTTGTAATGTGGGTTGTACAAGTATACTGTGGACAAGTAGCAAACTTAATTATATATATAAGTTTTGTGATTTCTATGAGTAAAGTAAAATATGCATGGTATGATCTGTTAGGATTATCAGGCACAGATGGACAGTTTATGTCACAAAAGGGGTGATGTTTACTGTCCTCACATCTCCTCTTGGGTTGAGCGCGATAATCTGGGAGGGGGTGTGACAAGTTGGTATCAGAACGGAAGAGTCTTGGGAATAGGATCATGCATTGTAGTGTAGGACCATATACATTGTTAGTAAATGATAATGTCGTGTTGTCCTATAGGAAACATGCCAATGAATCTAAGTCTATGCCTATTATAATTCTTATAAAGGTCTTAAAATTAGATGAATTAAACAATTTAATTGACCTAGTGACAATTCATGCTAATAGGACTTAGGTTAATTCAACTCAAGTTCTAATTCAATTGCCAGTTAGGAGGTGTTCCATAAACCGTCAACTTAAATAGTCTAATCTCAACATAACTAAATTGGTAGAGTTCCCTTATAACCTAAATCTTATTCGTCCTACTTAGTCACATTTAAAACTATTTTAAAAGAAAGTAAGACTTAATTCTAATCTAATTAGAATTAGTGTGATCTTAGGTCTAAATTAATTTTAAACAATTTAAAAACAATTTCCTAAGATCCTATGTTTGCATGCAATTCTTAATTATAGGTTGATGGTTACTAATAATTAATCTTTTATAACTATTATAAGTTTTAATGATTAGCTCTATAGTAATGATTTCTATGGTTTCATTAATTAACAATCATATTCTAGTTAAATATTAAACCATATTCCATGCATTTCATGACAATAATATAACAATTATATTAAACTATGGTTGTGTCATGCTCAACACAAATTGATTTTAAAATATATATATATATATATATATATATATATATATATATATATATATATATATATATATATAACATTTATATTAAAAAAAATGAAAATCAATCAAGCATATACAATACATAAATAAATATAACTATCTATATTTACCTAATTGTCATGCATTATGCATCTTTAATTTCATATATTTAACATATCAAAATATATTAAATCACTCATGAAATTAAAAAATCATGCATTAATACCATATATTATAACATATCATAACATATTAAAATGTATGAACATGCTTAATCTATGGTAGGAATTATCTAAATGACATTTATAAAGCATTTAAATAGCAATTGAATCGGTAATTTGGCCCCTAGGACAAAAATAAAGCAATTAATTACAACAATTAAGCTAAATTTATCCAAAAACAGCTTTTGTCGCTCCAAAACTGGACCAAAACCCCTCGAACTGGGTCCCAAAATCGTGAACCAAGTTAAAACTGCATTGAACCAGACCAAAAATAGCTGAACTGGAGCCAAAACACGTGAATTGGAGTCGAATCATGCGTTGGGAGCTGAACCCGAGTCAAACCGACGTGAACGAACATGAACCGCGTGTGCTGACTGATGTGTCACTTTTGTGTGTTAACCGCAAGTGTACGGGTCAAGTTATAATATATAAAAAGGTTAAGTCCGAGTATCGTTTCCACTAGAGATCCAATTGGGAAGGTTTAAGTTATTTAGCTATTCTAGAATTGAATCAATTTTATTTGAGGATTGGAATTCAAATTTTGTTTTTGGGAAAAAGAAAAATCAAGCAAGAAAATATCAGAGGGAGAATTGCAAGAGTCAAAGAGAGTTCTAGGGTTTCAAATCCTTGTTTGTTTCATCATGCAAAATTATAGATTTCATGGATTTAATTCTTATGCCTAAGTCTAGAAACTTAATTCCAAGTTATCTTCTCTCAAAGACAACTCTTTCTCATGCAACTTGATTGATAGTTAATCTCTTAAAACCAATACAAAATTACATGGCATTAAAACTAGTCTTTAGCAACTTTCATTGTCAACCTAACTACTCTCGTGATAGATTAACAACGATTCATTGTTATAGATCAAATTAAACATATAATCTCTCGATCATACATCTAATCTAACATGTGAAGGTGGCCAATCTTCAAGAATTAAACACAATAACAATGAAAAGCATATTTATTTGAACAAAACCATGAGTCTACAAAATTATCATGAGTTCACAAACAATTCATCAAAAACCCTAAAACTAAAGAGTTTAGCCACTCATAGCGTAAAGCAACATATTGATCAAAAAGAATCAAAGAAAGAGTGTAAAGAATAGGGAAACTCTACTGAAAAGAGGTTTTTGATTGAGGCAGCACCGTCATGAACTCTTTGGCTCTCGCGTCGGACTTCGAAGGGCACCAAAACTATCTCGAACTCTTTTCCTCTTCCTTACGGCTAACTCATTCTTGGAACTCTAGCTTAATTCTCACCTTTTTGGATCTTTCTTTTGTTCTGCAACTTTCTTGATCTTCTTGATATTTCTCCCCCCTCTTTGGCTGCTGAAAACCCCTCATTTTATAGAGTTTGGCCGCCCAAAATTTGACCTAAAATACGAAACTTGCGTTTAAATTAACGCTGGCGCCGCGACGCTGACGCTAGGGTTGCGACCAAAAATAAGTTGCTCTCGGGTTTTAGCGCCACGATAGCGCCGTCCCAGCGCCGCGACGCTGTCTTGCGTCCATGCTGATGCGTTTCTGCTTCAGCGCTGCCTTAGCGCCGCGGCGCATCATGCGTTTCACTCAAGGATGCGTTTTTCAGCACTTTTTCGCCATATTCTTGCTCGGTTTTGATCTTTCAGTCGTTTCTTCTAATTTTCCTCGTTTTAACCTGAAAATCACTAGCAAACAAGTGAAATCTAATATAAAACTCCCTTAATTTGAGAGAATAATAAGCACTTTTCAAGTGCTTATCAATGACGTCATGTTGATGCCATGATGAAGTCAACGTGACGTTTGTAAGCCACGCATCTATTTTTGTGAGAACGCAAAGTAAGAAGGGGCCGAGAGATGGGTGAATGTGTAAAAGTAGTTGGCTAGCTTGCATTTGGAGTGGGAAAATGGCTAAGTGTAAACTATGCGTTGATGGCAACCTGTTGTGGAGGAAATAATTTTGGTGTAAACGCAAAGGTGAGGGAAGCTTATCATGCGCTGAAGTTGAGACGCGTTGAGGGCAGTGTGCCGTTGGAAGTAAAGGTCACGGGGAGTTTGGGAGTTAATCTGCGGTGAGGCTGTTATGCGGTGAACAATACCATGCGTCGAAGGCGGGTATGCGTTGGACAAGGAATGTTGGCTGAGAGAAGGTAGTGCGTATGTTAACTATTTGGCGGGAGAGTTTGAAATGAATTATCATCAGAGGCCGTGTGCGTTGCTGAAGCTGAGCAGAGGAGGTATGCGTCTAACGGATTATAGTATAGAGTTGGAATGGAGAACAAGTCGGTGATATACATATAAGTGGACTGAGAATTCAACTGTTCTGCTGGCATTTCAGAGCTCGAGTTGGGTCCATACTAAGGTGAAACATCGAAGGGAGGTAGAAGAAGATGTTCATGCTGATCTGAAGCAGAAATCTCATTGAATTCGTGGAAGAAACTCGGGTTTGACAGAGGTTTCGGCTGCTGTGATCTCTTCAGAGTGATGCTCGGTTTTGGAGGAAGAACAAATTGAAGAAACGGAGGTTAGGGCTGAAACTTTGAGGTTAGTAAGTAACTCGTTTTCTAGCAGGTTTCATGAAGGATGCTTGAGCTGAAATTGTTTAATTGTGTGTCGAAATCAGGAAGAAGAGACGGGAGTTGAACTGTCGAATGATTAGAGGTAACTCGGAGTTGTCGAAGGATATCTCCTAAACAGAGAGGAGGTTCTTCATGAAATTTTGAGGTAAGATGAAGGACCTGTATTCTAACAAGTTTGTAGAAGGAAGAAAGTACTGGAATTTATTGAAACGAAATGTTTAGCAGGTTGGAGAAGGAAGAAGAAAGAAGAAGGAAACGGTTCTGTCACAGCGGGAGTATCGCTGAGTGAGCGAGAAATTGAGCAGTAGAGGAAGTAACGCTGCAACGCAAAGATAGGCTTGCGTCTCAAAATTCTCGCTAGAGTATCGCTGGGTATCGCTCCTCAAGGTAGTTTCGCTGGTTTTAATCAACGCAGTGTCGCTAGTACAGTTTGAATATCTTTTGGGTAACGCTGGTAGCTTACTAATTTCTATAGAGTAACGATGCTACTATATGTTAAAGAAAAAGGGAGATTATGGAAACTAAACTTGAGGATTGTGTATTTTCAGGCCAAGAAGAGCTCGGGGAGGCTTATAACCCACTTAGAGCCGGGACCGATTGTGAGTGACTGTTTGTTATATCTTGTGTTAAACTTAGTACGCATAGTGATGAGGAAACGTGATGCATGGTAGTTTGCTTTATGTATGTGATGTGTTAGTGATTTAAAAGAATACTATTACAAATGTCTAAGCACATAAGTGGCTGAGGGACCTTATGGTGAAAGCTACTTGTAAGTAAGCGTGAAATTAAGTGCCGAGGGATTCGAGAAGGCACTTGAATAACAGTAGAGAATAGACTACAATGCTCAGGGACTGTAAGTGAAGGCATGTAGTAACCTATCACAGCTAGCTCGTGCCGAGGGATTCTGTGTGAAGGCACTTGAGCGTAGATAGAGTTTGTTACCTGTGCTGAGGGATTTCATGTGAAGGCACATGGTATTGTAGTTATACATGAGAATTGATAGTTATATATGCTTAGTGGAAAGTGAATCTTGATAATTCATTGGGATGTGTTATGCGATGGTTACTATCCTACAAACTGGATTTAAGTTGTCATGATTAGTTTTAGTAAATTAGTCACTCACTGAGCCTTTTTGCTCATCCAGTTTGTTGTTGTTTGTTGTTTCAGGTAGCGAGCGTGTCCAGGACGCCTAGCCTACTGAAGAATCTCGTCTGGGCCTATCTGGAAGCGAACCTCTGGGATAGTTGTAAATATTTAGATTGCTCATATGTCATGTATTAAACATCTGAACTGAGAATGTAGTGAAGGGGGGACGTGTTGTACCTACTATGTGTATATTCAGACATGTTAGTTAAAAGTTTACACGTTCTTCTGATCTGATAAAGAGATTGTTGTATGGTTTGCTGTTCTTTTATGGTTTATATAATACTGAGTCTTATGTTGGGGTATAGGATCATGCTCCTTCCTAGGTATAGAGTAAATCTGGGTTGGGGTGTGACAACGTTAGCCCTCGTTTCCCAGCGTCTCATTGACGTCAGCCCTTCTTCTTCCTTCAGCCATGTGTTTTTTTTTTTCTCGTACAGTGCCGAAAAATTCTAATTCCTCAGCCTTTGTTCACTCGATTTTGGCAAAAATGGTGTTGAAATTTACCGTACAACCACCTAGATCTAGACACGGACTTACAGAAACAAGATTTACAATAAAACACCCAAAAACGCAGGGGATTTTATAAAATTAATTGAATACAAAACTCATAAATCTAAGGCCAAATTAAACCGAAAACATTCAATTACAAACTAAATTCATAACACAATTTAATCTCACCAAAATAAGTGCAAATTTCACCAATTGAAGTGATAAAAACCCTAACGCAAGCAGAAGAACACAACCATTTTCGAAATTAAATTTAGAGTTTAGAAATATGGTACATTAACAAATATACAAAAAAATAATTACTTCATAAATTTAGGTTAAGAAAAAAAATCAGAAAAGAAAAACTCATACCTTTTCTGACGAATCTTTGAGAAAACCCTATTAGGTTTGGAAATTTACACCACCACAAAGAACCCTTTCTATCCTCTCACATATTAGAGGTTGAGGTTTGTGGGAACCAACCTTGAAAAATTGGGAAATTTTTTAGAGAAATTTTTTGGGGAACAATGCTAGAACTGTTCTTGCCTTTTTTTTAGCTTATCAACCTCTCAAAACCTCTAAGAATGGAGAGGTTTTTATCGATGATATAAGGGAGAGAAAAATGGTAGACATGAGATCACTCCACGTCTTAGATAACTCCCCTACATAGGAGTTATCTATTTTTATTTAATTAAATAAATAAAAAAAAAAAAACTAATTGAATTCATTAATAAGTTCATTTAAATCACATTTGAATGAAGATCTCTTACATAACCTATAGTTTTAATTCAATTAATTTAATTAAATCGAATTAAATCAAATAATCAATTAATTCTCCAATTAATCAATACCAAATTTAATGTCTAACATTTAATTTAACATTTATTTGAATCAAATTCAACTATATTTTTTCCATAACATATAGTTCTTAATACACGTCTTATATGCATTAATTATAACCTATAGTTTTAATATGAATCTAATTCATATTAAATTAATATTTGAACTATTTCAGATATTTAATTCTCTTGTAAATTTTTGAATCGTGTCCAAAATTAAATTATACTATAAAGTTTAATTAGAATATAAACTTCATATTATAATGTATCATTATACATTATACTATTTTTCTAAGTGAATTTTGAACATTTCAAATTTCAGTTAAGATTTAATTACCTCAATACCCTTTACAAGCTAGGAAGTCCTCTAATGGACATACAGATTAGAAGCTCCAACAATGGAGATTAATTGACTAAGCTCGTTAACCACATCAATTAGTATTTGTTAACTGTGGGTATACTCCACTAAAGACCCACAGCTGCACTCTTCTCACTGCAAATATATTTCTATGTCCATGGATAGAGACTAATAACAACAAATTAGTCCTTCATAAGTGTTCGTAATGCCAGTTGCGTCAAATTACTATTTTACCCCTGGGTTACCTTTAGAACCTTAAGTAATAGTGCTCCTCTAATGAACAACCAGTTTTTGACCCAACAATTAAACAAAAACCCCCCTCGGGCCAGTGAGAAGGTAGGACCCTTTGTTCAAGTCCCGGAGACCCCACTTAAGGGAACATTCATCTACTTACCTTAAAATTGGGAATGAGTGAAATCCATCTTGTATAATTATGTTCCCAACTCCCCATTCGATTTTGTCCCCAAAATGGTAGGCATATTGAGTTGGCAAACTGACTACTCTCACCCATACCAATCAAAGGACAATCCCTCGTGAACATGAGTTTATAATATACTAAGGATTAAGACTAAGTTGCCTAGATCTTCCTATTGAAATGGAAACCAAACTAGTCAATGAAGTTACATCTAGTGGTTACTATTTCGAGGTCCGGTCTTAAAAAAACTCATTACATAGGATATCCCCATTCACATGTTACCTACATGTTCACATTGGATCACTTCGTTTGTATGAAATACAAAGTGGGTCGTATCCATAGTGTTACCAAGATAAGCTACCCAACCTTATTTCTATACTATAGACCCTTTAGGCTATATCTTGATCATTGATCCCCGTATGTCTCCACATACTGTTCAAGACTTATAAGACGACCTAGGATGTTAGTTTATTGGATTTCAAGGTTATTAAGACAAAGTAAATACAACATAATCAATAACACTTTTGAAAGAACATCAATAACACTTTATTAATGATAGTCAATTATTTACATTTACTATTTACGAGTTTTAGGGCGTAAAACCCAAGAAAAAGTTCATCAGTGTATATGTTTGATAGACCATGATAGTGATTCATCTGTGTCTATCATTGATAGACATTGGTAGTAGTTTATTAATGATTTACCCTAATAGAAGTTCAGTCAACATATATACTTATTAAAGAAACTTTAGAAAACTCATACAATCACAACACATCAACAACAATGATATAAAAAATGTTATAAGAATTATGAAGAGTTTTTCGTTGTCATTAATACAAACAAAATGCACAAATAACCAAATTTCATAAAATATAGTTCATCGTCATTACTATTGTAGTCTTTGTAATAACCATAACCAGAATTCCCAAAAGATATAGTTCTAAAATGAAGTTATAAAATCAAACCATAACCAGAATTCACAAAGATATAGTCTTAAAATCAAGTTCTAAAATTAAGGCTTAATCAAGTTCTAAAATCAAGGTTGAGAATGTTGAGATTGAGATTGAGATTTTAGTTGAGAAATGTCCAAGTCGAAGCTTGGAGCACTGTCCATCAATGATGTTGTTGTTGTTGTTGCTGTTATTGCTGTTGTTGTTGCTGTTGTGGAGACTTTCTTCATTTCTTTCTTTTCAACTTTCTTTTTTTGGAGAAACTTTATTCATTGCCTTTGTTGTTGGTTTTCTTTGTCTTTTTGGCCTCTCATTTTCGAGGTTGCTATCATCTTCGAACACTTTTGGTCTAAACTTTCTACATTTCCCTTTCCCTTCAACAACCTATGATGGTAAGAAAATATGAAAGAATGTTAATGATATAATAATATAATGTGAAAAGAGTAATATCTTAGTTTGTTATTTACCTTGTTTTCATTTGTTTTTTTTTTTTCCTATTTTTTTGATTCTTTTCATTCTCTTCATCCACTTGAGGTTGGTCTTCCTTAACTTGATCTTCCTGAACTTGATCTTCTTCCTCAACAGACTACTAGAAAACAATTTATAGAAACAAGGATATGAGATACTGATATTAGGAGGATGACGATGAGGAGGAGAAGGATGATAGACACTGATAAAACACAATGATACGAGATATTTAGTTTGCTTTTTGGATGAAAGACACTAAATCAATAATATAGTTATTTAAATATACATGTTGAACAATTATTATTGAATATATTTACCTTTTTCTCCTTTTTTTCTACTTTGATCTATTTTTCCTTCTTTCATTGATTGTTATCTTCTTCTACCAAAGATAGACACTGATAGACTTCTATTAATGTTTATCAATGAAACTGAGTAGAAAATATATTTTAAGAAAAGAATCAAACTAGTCAAATTAGCTTAAGGAAAGAATCAAACATTTTGTATATCAGCTTCTTCATTATCATCTTCAACAACAGTTTTCGCATCTTTAACTTCAATTTCCTGCAATAAAATAATTTATTGATTGCTACTGTTTTCTATCAAAGATAGACACTGATAGACTTCTATCAGTGTCTATCCGTGAGACTTAGAAGAGAAAGTATGTTAAAAGAAGAATCAAACCAAAGTAGCTCAAGGAAAGAATCAAACATTATGTATTTGAGCTTTTTCATCATCATATTCAAGAACAGTTCTAAACCTTCAACTTCAATTTCATACAATAAAATAATTTATTGATTATTACAATTTTCTATCAAAGATAGACACTAATAAACTTCTATTAGCGTGAAAGTAGGTTAAGAAAAAGAATCAACCCAGTAGCTTAAGAAAATAATCATACCTTTTGTACTTGAGCATCCTCCAACTGTTGTGTTGGCAACACATACTCTTCTTGTGTTAGCAGCTTTTGTGTTTTTGGTGTTTCTAAATCCATAGTTGAAATAGGTTCCAAATCATCTTGTGTTTGTATTTGGATCTTAGTTTGTTTACAATAAAAGACGTTATAGACCGCTATTGCTTTCTATCTAAGATAGACACTAATAGTAATGCATCATTGTCTATCTAAGATAGACACTCTTAGACTTCTATCATTGTCTATCTATGACTTTACAAATCAAATACAAATAAAATATAAAGATAATGACAAAATCATAGAAGGAGAAATGGTAGACAGTGATAGACAATGATAGAAGTCTATTATTGTCTATCAGTATAAAAAATTATAGGCAAACCTTTTCTTCCCTTTCATTTTCAATTTCAATCTACAAGAAAAAAAATAGTTAAAATATGTATGGTTATATTTAAATAAACTCAAATAAAATACCACGTAGTAAAATCTTACATAAGATAAATATTTCGCTACATACTCAACCATAATGTCAATATTATCATTGTTTTCTAGAATTCTAAGGCTACAAGAAGGAACTTTATTTTCTTCGACAATGTCTTCATGCTCTTTTTCTTGTTGTTGTTGAAGATTTTCGAATGAAAGTCTATCATTTAGTCCTTCCATAATTGTTTCCAACAGTCCAATGATTTCTTGTTGTCCTTATTTCATTTTTTTTTCTTCTACTCTCTATTGATCTTTTCTCAATTCCTATATTTCTTCCAGTATTTCTTTTGCAGCTACTTTTTTTTCTCCTTCTTCAGTCGATTCTTGAATTTCTTTATTTTTTTCTTATTCCCTTTCCCTTTCTTCTTGTTCCCTTTCTCTTTCTTTCTCCTTCTCCTCCAGATCTATGAAATATTTGAAAGTGGTTGATTGAGATTCTTCTTCTATTGGATGCAGTGGAAGAACACAAAACTACAAGTAAACACGTGTTAAATTATTAGAGAAAAAAAAACTAGAACCATTGTGATTGGATCTATCAGTAATAGATAGAGATAGTAATCTATCGTTGTCTATTAGTGATAGACAGCGATGGTGTTCTATCATGATAAACAATGATAGACTTCTATCTTTGTCTATCAGACAAATGATAGACTTCTATCGTTGTTTATCAGACAAATGATAGACAAGTGATAGATAGTGATAGACTACTATCACTTGTTTATCAATTTGTCTATGAATGATTTTTGGTTGAAACTAGTGAAAATAAGAATTTGTAAGAAGTACTTACATCACTTGTTTTGAAGACATTCTCATGAAGATTTCTCCATTTATCTACTCTTAAGCACTCCCATATTATCTATCATTCTTGGACTTTGGTTGCCTATTCTTCTACCAAATCCACACTTCTATGTTTGAAAATTTAGGAATTGTCTTAAATGCCCAATAAACTAGTGCCAACGGGAATCCTTGAAGGTAGACAGAATCTTTTTCACAATAAGATGCTTTTTTGAAAAATTGATAGGTAAGGTTGTATGACAATCTTCTCCAAGGATAGTCATTGAAGAGTTCTTCATTGTCCATTATATCAACATGTTTCCAATTAACATTGTTTTGTGCTTGCTTAGGGAGTAAAAAGCACTTTAAGAAGAGAAGGTTTACCAATATGACTTTCACTATACCATTTTTAGAATCATGTAACAACTTAAAACTTCTTTCAATATATTTCATATTAATGTTATCAACATTCTTGAAGTCTCTTTCTAAGTTCTAAGATTTGATCCTTTTCCTCTAAATTTATTGGGGAAAACTTATGGCCCTTTAGTCTGTTATCAAGCAAAACTCCCTTAATTCAAATTCAACTATTTGCCCATTGAAGTTAAAAGTCATGACATTTGGCTTCTTTAAAATGCAATATTTTCTTATGAGGTAGTTTAGGAACTAGGTGGGTACTTTGAGCATTTTAATATCAAGAAAGTGGCCAAAAGAACTATTTCTAAAACTACCGAAAGTTTTTTCATCTATTTTTTTTTTTTTTTATAATTTGTAGTATATCTAAATTCATATACATGTTGGGTTGTATGTCCTAAAACTCGTAGTTTTTGTAAATAGGTGATTTTTAGTACATATGAAGTTATTCAAGTGAATTAATTATTTATCAACTCTAAATCCAATTAAACTACGAACCCTTGGCTACTATCATGAGTACTTGGACTTTATGTGGAGACATAAACAGGATCAAGTTCGAGTAAGTAGCCTCAATAGTCTATAGTACATGGATTAGGTTGGGTACCTCTTCCTGGAGACACTATTGAATACGACCCGCTTCATGATTGTTACAAATATTGTAAAGTGTCATAAATGAAGTGATTCTGATTTGATCATGTAGAGACATGTGAGCGGGGGTATTCTACATAATGAGATTGTGTAAGACTGACCCTGAAATAATTACTGTTACGTATTAACACCGTTTACGATTAACACTAATTAATTTCACTTATCGATGACCTAGATAACTTGATCTGAATCTTGAGCTATCTATGAACTCCTATTTATTCAGAATTATCCCTTGATCTACATAGGTAAGAGTAAGCTCAATAGTGCTGCTCAACATTCCTCCTATTTCAGGGATAAGACTGGGTAGATAGTTGGGAACATAGAATTTGCAAAACAGAATTCACTCCTACCCAACTTAGGGATAGAAGAGAGGTTGTTCTCTTAAGTGTTGTTCCCAGGACTTGAACAAGGGGCCCCATCCTCTCACTGGCCCGAGAGGGAATGGATTTAGTGATTAGATCCTAAATTAATTGTTCATTAGAGGGACAATGGTACTTAAGGAGAAAAGATGTAACTTAGAGGTAAATCGGTATTTGACCTAGCTGAAGTTATGAACAACCTGTGAAGGATTAACTTATCGATGACGGTTATATCAAATGGACACAAATATATCTACAGTGAGGAGAGTGCAACTACGGGCTTTAGTGGAGTGTCCCGTTAGTTAACGAATGTTGGTTAACTAGGTTAAAGAGTTTGGCCAGTTAATCTCAGATCGTTGGAGCTCATGATCTGTAGGTCCATTAGGTCCCTCTACTAGCTCATAAATGGACTAAAATCTTAGATAATGTGGTGAATAAGTTTGAATCGTTCAAATCTTGGCTTAAGGAATGAAAGTTAGATATATACGATATATCGGCATTTAATTACGAATTAAACGTACAAATAGAGTTAATTATAATATTTAAATATAATTTAAATATTAATCATATGAATAGGGATTCATATCGGTTTTTTTTAGAAAAATCGGGACAAGTGGGAAAAATAATATTATTTTATTATTTAATATTAAAATAATAATATTTAATTAATTAAATATTAAATTATTTTTTATTTAATTATTTAATTATCTTTTTGAAATTAAAAATCAATTTTAATTCAATTTTGGAAATTCATTGAAAATTGATTTTAAAATTGATTTTTGAAGATTGGATTTTCCCACTAACTAAGCTAGGAGCTTGGTTGTCTTCTTCACAATTAATCAACAAATTAACCATTTTGTGTTGTCAAATTTTGATGCAATTGGATTGCATGTTATTCTTTAATAAATAGAGATGATTTTGACATAAAAAAAGGGTTAAGAATTTTGTGAAATTAAGGGTTAATTTTGCAAAATTCTATCCATTGTTCATCTTCTTCCCAACCTTCATTCTTTCTCAAATTCACCACAAATTTGGATCCCACCATTCAATCTAAGCCTAGAGAATAGTAGAGAAGACTCTTGTGGTGGTCTACAACCAAGTGATGTTGAAATTCATCAAGAATTGAAGGAGAATTTGGAGCTTCAAGGGTAAGTGTTCTTGAAACTTTGGTTTTTCTTCTTAATTGCATGTTTAATCCTCTAAATTGAGCATCTTAGAGTGAAAATTGATCAAATTAACTTCTGCTGCATGCTCATTAATCCATCAATACATTGTTATCCTTAAATTCTTTTGTTGGTCATGCATTATTATGTCATGTTACACCTATTTAAAAATGATGTTAAAATAATAAATCGGCAACTATTTTTAAGAAATAAAACTATAACTAGCAACAAAACTATGACTGTCTATCCTAGGATAGAGAGTGATAGACTAGTATCTATCATTATCTATCCTACTATCTATCATCAATTGAGATAATATAACAAACAAGCAAGAATATCTAACATTATGATTGGAATCAATGTAGATTGCATATTTTTAAAAGACTTAGAAGACTGAAGATAAGAAAGGCTACAACAAATTTCTCTTAACCTATCCTTGTGATAGAGAGTGATAGACTACTATCTATCATTGTCTATCCTACTATTTATCCCACGATTGATAAGACTTAGAGACTTAGAGTGTGTTTGGAATACCTTTTCAAGTGTTTAACTTAAAAAATAAGTCATTTTGAAAGAAATACAAGTGCTTGGCAACCACTCAAAATGGATTTTGAAAACCATTAGTGTCTTTATTTTAATCATTTCTTATAAAAATATGTTTAAATGAAAATGAATTTTTAAAAATATTTATTTTTTAAGTTAATTCAAATAGGCCCTTAGAAGACCAGAGCAGATTTTTCTTAACTTATCATTGTGATAGTGTGACATCTAACTTTTAACAACAGATGCGTTGAAAAGCCTGAAGGAAAGGAATAAAAGACCATATTGGACGCATGGTCAAAACTAAGGTCACGCATAGTAAAGGTGGACACATAGGAAGTACCCGAGAATTGAAGGGAAAGAAGTAAGATGCATAGACTTCTATCGTAGGAAATTTTCAAGTGTTGGAAAGTAGAAGGTTGTGAAGTAAACATAAAAACTGGAGCATGTAGTGAACGCATGCTAATCTATCTTAAGAGAAATAGTTTAAGTGTAAGGAAAAGGTTAAAAGAATAACCTTGGGAATAATCAAGGAATGTCCAAGGATAGGAAGATGGTCATGGACGCAGGATGAAGGTAAACGCAATAGGACCAACGCATAGAGGAAGAGCTTGAGAAGGAGGTGTTATGGACATAAGAAAGGAGTTGGACGCATGGTATGATGCGATGAGGTACAAACGCATAGTATTGCGCGTTTGTCATTAACGCCTAGTGGCATTGTGTAAGCACTGGTTTATAATAGTGCGGCTATGCGTTGAAGGTGATCACGAATGGTTGTTGTGACCTGAAGTAGTCGCCGCGTTGGCGGGGGAAGAAACGTACTTGGCTTACCATGCGTTGGTAAGGTGGTTATGCGTTGAGGTCCCTATGCGTTGAAGACAGAGTTATCTCTATGCGTCAAAGACAGTCGTGTAGTTGGCTGAGAGTTAGAAAAGTGAGTAGTAAAGCTCAAACCTTAAAGGAAACTCAACGAACGCATGAGGGCGTTGTGTTGAATGAATGGTTGCCTATTGGAAAATGTTGGACGCATAAGATAAGTTTATAAAGGCTAGGTGGCTTCATATAAACTTGACACCTTAAAAGTAGGAGGTGTTAAAAAGGCATGTTAAGTGTTTCATGCAAGGTGACACTTGGACTAATGCATGGTTAGTCAGACATGCAGCGTGACATGTGGCAATCAAGTGGAAAAAAGAGAGGAGAAGTAAGATGACAAGCCCTCTATAAATTGGACCCTGAGGAAAGAGTAACGACTGATGATTCTGAAGTAAAAATCCTTGAGAGAAAGAGGAGAACGAAGGCAGAAAGAAGGAACCCCTTGCGTCTGTAAAAGGAGGTCTGCGGCCAAGAAAGAAGACATTCTTGACAACTTAGTCATCTGGTGTTAAAGAAGTTGTCTTGCGTCGAAGAGGGGTCGGCCTTGCGTTTAAGACGAATTCAACGTTCAAGGTGAACGTCGCGTTCGAAGATAAACAATGCGTTCAAGTTAGACCTTGCGTCCAAGAGAGGTCGACGCATCCGAAAGAAGTAAGAGGAGTTAGGCTGCACCTTGCGTTAGTTACCAATCTTGCATTGAAGGGCAGGGTTGCGTTCAACCGAGCTGACAGAGGAAAATGGAGCCTTGCGTTCCAGAGTTAGAACTCTATGTTCAATTGAGCTACCAGAGAGTGAAAACAGCTACCTTGCGGGTTAGAAGCTCAAGCCTTGCGTTCAAGGAGCTCGGGAAAGCAGGATTTGAAGGAAAAAGAGGAAATTTCTTAAGTGATTTGTGAGTGACACCTTTCTTCTTCAAATCGGTTTTATTGAAAATGTTCTTATAAGATATGGCTTTGTGATGAAATATTTTGAAACGCATGATGTTTGACCATATTGTTCAAAAAGGCATGTTTTATCTGATTGCTTTATGATATTGAAAGGCATGTTGCGAGATGTTGTTTATCAAGAAATATATTGTTTTCTATGAAAGGTTTTAGATGAACTATTTATGTAAACTGATTGATAAAATGTTTAAGAGGAGGCTCAGTGCTGATGGACTCGAGAAGGCACGTGAGTTTCCCCGGGACCTAGTACTGATGGACATGAGAAGGTACTCGGGCAACCCGCCATATTCCTATGTGCACATAGAGGTTGATTTGGCTGGTGCGTCGAGTTTTGCTCCGCATCGAGCCAGGGATAATTTCGATGTTGGGTGTGTTGAGTCTTGCTCCACCCCAACTAAGGTTGTTTTTGACGTTGGGTGCGTTAAGCCTTGCTCCGCCTCAACTAAAGGAAGAGATTGAAAAACCAAACGGTTTTCTGTTTAATCATTTTGGAAAACGATTCTATTGATTTGGAACGGATTTACGAGATTGATAAAGTTTTGTGGAAAATATGTTTCTGTTGAATAATCGTGTTAAATCCTTGTTTTATATGTAAATGTAACATGCCTGTTTTCAAATAAAGCTTGTTTACAAAACTTGTCACTCACGGGGCTTTAGCTCACGTTTTCCATTTTTTTTTCTAATTTTCCAAGTAGCGAGCGAGTTCGGGATGCTTTGCCTACGCAAGAACCTCGTCTGGGCCGTCTTTGGTGAAAATGGTCGGACAGTGAACCTTACAGAGGAGTCAAGGTTGCTGTCTTCACATCTTCTCTCGGGTTAGGGAGGGTAATCCGGGAGGGGGTGTGACAGATAGAGAGTGATAAACTACTATCTATCATTGTCTATCCTACTATTTATCATCGATAATATAACATTATGATTGGAATCAATGTAATGTATATGCATATTGTTAAAAGACTTAGAAGACTGAAAATAAGAAAGACCACAATAGATTTTTCTTAACCTATCACTGTGATAAAGAGTGATAGACTACTATTTATCGGTGTCTATCAAGACTATATATCACTATCTATCCCTGATAGACAACAATAAATTATTATCTATCATTATCTATCACGGATGGACAACGATAAACTTAATTTATCACTGTCTATCCTAATCCTACTATATGTCATTTCAGTTTAGGATGACACCTTTTCTTTTCCTTTCCGCTTCTTTGGCATTTAAGTTTTTATGGTTTTTGCTGTGTTTGATGATTCCCCTTTGTTCGGTGTTTTTTTTTAATTTTGCTTACCATCTATTCACAAAATTTAGGTTTAATAACTAATTAACATCAAAGAAGAACTTGTTTACCATGATATATTTATATAAATTGTTGTTAGTGATAGGTTTGATGAAAATAAATGGATTAGTAATGACCTTGAATAGTTGATGCATTTATGATGAAGTTGAAATTGTTTGACTGATTGAGATGAAGGAACAAGTTCACACAAGAAGAAGAAGAAACAAGTTGAAATCGTTACAAAGGACGAAGAAAGAAGAATAAGAAGGTGTTGCAGAAGAAGAAAAAGAAGAAACGACAAGAAATGAAGAAGCTAAAGAACGTGGTTGGTTAGGGAAGGAAATGAGTTGAAGAACGTGTTGAAGAACATGGTTGGTTAGAAGGCAAAGAAGCTAAAGACAAAGAGTTTGCAATGTTTTCTTTTTTCGATTTTCGTTCATCAAGCATGTGTGAAATAATAGGTTGGATCGAGTACGATTAATCGGGTTGTGTTTTTTTTTGGGCTTATGATTTTTTGGGTTTTTTTCGTGGGATATCGACTAATTCGTGGTTTTTTTTTTAGAATTTCACCTTCTTTGTAAGTTGGTCTATAGTGGGCTGAGCAAGTTTTTGACAAATTATTTTAAATGACAAAACTGAAAACTGTTGAAAATATATACAAACAATAGCAAAATATCGCAGTTTATTTGTGATAAACCACGATAGACTACTATCTATGTCTATCTTGTGTCAAGATAAACACAGATAGTAGTCTATCGTGGTTTATCACAGATAGACAGTGAAATTTTGCTATATTTGTAAATATTTTGGTTAATTTTCTCATATTTAAAAATAATCCTAAGTTTTTCTATGTGTGTAAATAGTTTGATTTATAGATGAAGGATCCCCAAATTTTAAGTTTGGTGAAAAATTGAGGCTATAAGTATAAAATTGTTAAATTAAGGGACCAAATTAAGAGTGTATTTGGAATACATTTTCAAGTGTTTAATTTAAAAAACAAGTCATTTAAAAAGAAATACAATTGTTTGACAACTACTCAAAATAGATTTTAAAAGCTACTAGGGTTTTTATTTTAAATAGTTCTTATTAAAAGTGTTTAAATGAAAATTAATTTTTGAAAAACTATCCAAATGGGCCCTGAATCACAAAGATAAAATTGTAACCATTTGAATCTAGGAATTACATTGAAATTAAGTCCAAAACTTAAAATACTAAAAATACAATATTTTGAAATCTATTGAAGAAATGAAACTAAATCCAAAACAGGAAAAAAAGAAAAAGAAAAAAAAAAGAAGAAGAAAAAATATTGAGACCAAAAGGAAATATTAATTTGAAATTATGAATTCGGTTTTCCATTTCTCTTTCCTACTAACCCCTACTTTTGCTTCTCTTCTCTTATCAGTCATCAACCACTTACTTCTTCTTTCTTCCACTTTCCCCACTCCCCCACTCCCCCATTTCCACCTCCTTCGATCATTCGTATTTTCACTTTCCTACTTCTAAATTCCGCTGAGTCCCTGTTGGGGCCTTGGCCTTGTGCTTCCAAAGGGTCCGAGCATAAATGGAATCGGAGGACGAGCTCGACATGCACGATGCCCATGACGACGACGGCTCTGTTGACAATGAGGAGGACTTCTACAGTGGCGGCGACGACGATGGTGCCGCCATCGACAGCGACGATGCTGATGTCGGTGATTACGAGTTTGTTGATAATGATTCCGACGATTCCGACGACATGGTCTCCTATCGCCACCAGGTTCATATTGTACCACTTTCCATCTTTTTGTGTTTCTCCATGGGCATTCATAATTTGTAGTTTTGTGAATGCTAGTGTTTCTCGATTGCTCTATTCTACTCTTTACCAATCTGAATTTCCAGTACCTTTTTTATTTCTTTGTTTTTCTTCCCCTATTTGCGTATGAGATTGGGATTCTTTTTGCCTCTTTCTACAAATGCATAGCTAGAGAACTTTTAATATTCTTTTCATACGAGTTTGTTTCGTTTTGATGGTTTAATTGGGTACTCAAGTGCAATTAGACTCTTGAAGTTTGTTAATTTTAGTTATATATTTATATCTTGAAATGTGATACTTTTCGGGAAGAATTAGAGTGTTCCATGGCTCCTTGAGGTTGAGTTAGAAGCATAATGGCTGGTTCGTTGTAGAGCGCAGTAGCTGAGCCTGCTCGCAGTGGATTTATCAACTTTTAAAAGATTGTATTAATAACAAGAGAGAACCAAGAGCATATATTTTTTTCTGCCAAGCAATGATTCCTTTGTGATTTAAGCTTTTGGAAGCTTTCCTTCTGTACAGGACTTGTTCTAGATTAGATTGGCTGGTAATCTGGTTGTTTAGGCGATTGTAGGGCCAAGATTCAGGAACTGTTGGAGGGTTTTGTGGACTAATGCTTGTGGTGCTCTCCTCTAGAACATTGGCTAGTAGGAAAGAGAGAGAAGAAAAAGAAATGAGGGTGGGTGAGTAGACAGGAGGGAGTGGCTTTGGGAAGTTATTGTTGCCTTATTTCCTCAAAGAGATAGGGGGATTCCTTGATCTCATTCTTTGAATCAAAGGCTTACCAAGTGGAGAAGATGGATCCATGGCTACATTTCCTCATCCAATTTCTCCAATATTATAAATGGCAATTCTTGTGGGAAGATTATAGCCTTAAGGGGTCTCTCGAAAGGCGATCCTTACTTTTTTCATTCTCATCATGGGTTGTCTTAGTAGGGTGTTAAATAAAGCGGAAAGTGATGGATTGATTAAAGGTTTTGTTGTGGTAAAGGACATTGCTCCTTAACTATTATGCATATTCAATTTGCGGGTGATACCATGTTGTTCTCATCCCCCAAAGTCATACACCTTGACAATCTATTACATCCATTAAGCTCTTTGAAAGAGCTCTGAGCCTCACTATTAATTGTCTAACGTTAAAATTTTTGGAAATCAACATGGATCCTTGATTGGTCTCCACTCTAGGGAACGAGTATGGTTGCAACAAATAGGGTATTTGGCCTGCTACCTACTTGGGCCTGCTTCTAAATGGTAAGCCTAAATCTAGATCTTGCTCTGTTTGGGCTCCAATTGTTGAAGGTGGGTTGGAGGTGGCTTGGGAATCATAGACTCATCGCATTCAACTTCAAAATAAATCCCTTTTAGCCAAAAAATTTGGAGATTTTAGGCTGAAAAACCTGCTTTATGGAGAAAGGTGATTGCTATAAAGTATGGTTCTTTACACTTTGATCTCAAACTAAAGCAATCTTCTCTTTCTACAATAAAAGTTCCTTGGAAATACATTGACAAAATATAAAACACTATCCACAAACATGTCTCTTAAAGTTGGTAGGGGCAAGATTACTTGGTTTTGGCTAGAATGGGAGGGAATAGGGCTCTTAAAGATAGTTATCCCTCATTATTTGTTCTCATTCTCAAAAAAGAAGCTAGTATCTCTGATGGTGGAATAGTGAAGCAGCAACATGGAATACTTGGCCAAGGAGAAATCTTACTGAAGTTAAAATTGATAAATGGGCTATGTTTTCCAATGCCCTTTTTGTGGTTGTGCAATTTGATCGTGAAGACTCAGGGCATGGAACCTTGATAGAGATGGTATCTTCACCTCTCAATCACTGTCTATGTGTTTGGCTTCTCGTGGCATCCAATGAAAAGATCTTTAGAGAGCCATTTGGGGTGGGAGATTCCCTAAAAAAGACAAGCTATTTATTTGGACTCTCAAAAAAGAAGTTGCCATCTCTAAATTGTGGAACAATGAAACATCAACATGGAAAATTTGGCCGAGGAGAAATGTTAATGAAGTCAAAGTTGGTGAATGGGCTATGCTTTCCAATGCCCTTTCCCCAATTGGATCGTGAAGACTCATGGTATGTAACCTCAGCATAGATAGTATCTTCACCTTTGAATCATTGTCTAGGTCTTTGGCTTCAAGTGGCATCCAAGAAAATGTTCATCTTTACCGAGCCATCTGGGGTGGGAGATTCCCTATAAAACTTATGTCTTTTTTTTCTTTTCTTTTATTTTCTTTTTAAATTTTTTATTAAAAAAAAAAAATTTAATTTGGAGAGGACTCTAAAAAAAGAAGCTGCTATCTCTTAATTGTGGAATAGTGAAGCAGTAACCTGGAATATTTGGTCAAGGAGAAATCTTTTTGAAAGGAAATAAAACTTTTCACTGATATAATGAATAGTGAAGCAACTACCATCAATTTCGCTAAGGAGAAATCTTAGTGAAGTAAACATTACGATGGGCTATGCTTTCAATGCAATGCCTTTTCCCAATTGTGCTATCTGGTCGTGAAGACTCATGGGTATGGAGCCTTGACAGAGATGGAATCTTCACCTAGGTCTTTGGCTTTCAATGGCATCCAATGAAGGACGATCCCTATAAACATTAAGTTTTTTATTTGGGAGTTTAGCCATTCAACCTAAGTCGAGCTTGAACAAAGGTCCCCACGGATCACCCCCCCTCTACTTTATTATGTTCAAAACTTGTGCAGTAACTCTTAACCATCTCTTTAGCTCTTGTGCTTTTGCTAGATCGTTTTGGGATTCATCTATGGCTTTTTGGTGAACAAGCCGAGAGGGTAGCGAGAGAAATCTCGTTATTCAAAGAAAACTTCTAATTTTTATTATTCTGATCTAACCAAAAGAAAAAAAAAGCCAGCTTATATACTAGCTGAAAACAACCTAGAATTATCTTAAAATTACAGATTTGCCCTCCTGAAAGAAGTCACCACATAGGTAACTTGATACAAACAGAAAATTACAAAAATATTGCTATTTAATAATAATAAAAAAAAAGCTGCTGAATCATCAAAATTACATTAAATTCCCTCCGTGCAAGTAAAAAGAAACTCATCCTCGAGTTTAAGTGGAAAGGGAAAATTGATCTGGTGGAAAATACTCAGTCAAATCGGTGATATTGAATATAAGATTGATGTGTAAATTGTTCGGAAGTTCAATCTTGTGGGCGTTATCACCATATCTTTTCATTATCTGAAAAGGACCAAGTTTTCACGGCTGGAGTTTGTTATATTTCCCTACTGGAAATCTAGCCTTGCTCAGATGGATCATCACAAGGTCTCCTTCTTTGAACTCCTTGAGTCTCCTATGCTTGTCAGCATTTCCTTGTACTTAGTTGTCATTCTCTCAAGATGTTTAGTGACTTCTTTGTGCAATTCGGCAACTCGTTTAGCTATTGTCTCTGCTTCCAAGCTAAGATCCACAGAAGAAGGTAAATTAGCAAGATCTACAGTTAGCCTAGGAAGTTTAGTGTAAACAATTTCAAATGCCTTGTGGACCAATTCTTCATGTGATTGTAAGCGAATTCGGCTTGAGCTAAGACAAGGTCCCATTGCTTTGGTTTGTCTCCTCCAAGACAACAAATGAGATTTCCAAGGATTTTATTCGTGATCTTCGTTTGCCCATCCGTTTGGGGATGACTTGTAGAGCTAAATTTTAAGTGTGTATTGAACTTCTTCCACAATGTTTTCCAAAAATAGCCCTTCACATCACGATCTGAAACTATAGACTTAGGCACACCATGTAAACAAACAATTTCCTTAAAAAAGGTTAGCCACATATATAGCATCGAAAGTCTTACGACAAGGAAGAAAGTGAGACATTTTACTAAATCTATCTACTACAACAAGAACTGAGTCATACACTCTATGAGTTTTTGGAAGGCCTAAAATGAAGTCCATTGAGAGGTCCTCCCAAATGTTTTCTGGAATTGAAAGAGGAGTGTAAAGACCTGTATTTTGTTTGTGCCCTTTTGCAGTTTGACAAGTAAAACAATGCTTAACATATTTATTTACATCCTTTCATATTTGTGGCCAATAGTATCTATCATTGAGAAGTTGTAGAGTTTTGTCCATACCAAAACGTCCAGCTAAACCATTACTATGAAGTTCCTTTATCAAAGATTCATGTAGAGATGTTCGAGGAATGCATAATAAGTTGCTTTTGAAAAGGAAGCCATTCACTATATGGAAATCATTACAATTGATATGATTATTACACATAGTCCAAATTTCATGGAAATCAGGGTCATTATCATACAACGTGGGAAGAGAATCAAATGCGATAATACTAACTTTAAGAATTGTTAAAATGTTAACTTTCCTACTTAGAGCATCTGCCACAATATTAGTATTTCCAACCTTATGTTTAATGACAAAATCAAACCTTTGTAGAAAAGACAACCAATGAGCATGCATTCTACTAATTGTTTTTTGGGTTTGCAAAAATTTGAGTGAAAAATGATCAGAAAAGAGAATGAATTCATGAGCTGAAAGATAGTGTTCCCAAACCTTGAGGGCTCTTACCAAAGAGTATAATTCTTGCTCGTAGGTACTCCATTTTTGCCGAGATTCACTTAGCTTTTCCCTAAAGAACTCAATTGGATTTGTCTTTTGAGAGAGGACAGCACCAATAGCATGACCCGAAGCATCCACCGTCACCTCAAAAGGTTGAGAAAAATCAGGAAGGGCTAAAACAGGGGCACAACACAATTTATCCTTTAGAGTTGAGAAGCTCTGTGTTTGATCATCGGACCAAGTAAGTTTGCCCTCTTTTAAACATCCAGTAAGAGGAGCTGCAGAAAAGCTAAAGTTTTTAATAAACTTTCGATAAAAAGAAGCAAGCCCTAAAAAATTTTGAATATCTCGAACTGTTTTGGGGATAGGTCAATAACGTATAGCCTCCACCTTAGCCGGATCTACACACAAACTGAATTCATTAATTATGTAACCCAAAAAACTAATTTCCTTAACTAGGAAGGTGCATTTCTTTAGGTTAATATATAGATGGTTAGTAGCAAGTGTGAACAAGCTGAGAGGATAGTGAGAGAAATCTCGTTATTCAAAGAAAACTTCTAATTTTTATTATTCTGATCTAACCAAAAGATAAAAAAATCCAGCTTATATACTAAGCTGAAAACAACCTAGAATTATCCTAAAATTACAGATTTGCCCTCCTGAAAGAAGTCACCACATAGGTAACTTGATACAAACAGAAAATTACAAAAATACTGCTATTTAATAGAAAAAACGGCTGCTGAATCATCAAAATTACATCACTTTTGGTTGGTTGTTGGCTCTCATGTTCAATGTTTGGTCTCCCCTCTCTCTCTCTCTCTCATTTGGTGTTGCTTTAATGAGAAGAGGACAATGAGAAGAGAACACTGTGAATGAATTTCATTAGGTTATTCTATTGGTCTACTTGGTTGGAAAGAATTTTCTTACTTTCTTCGACAAGGAACGTGATTTTAGTTCATTCATATCTTGTCTTTACTTAGCTCTCATTTGGCATTGTTTTAATAAGAAGAAAACGTTGCGATTGAATTTCATTAGGGCGTTCTATATGTCTACTTGGTTGGCAAGGAATTCTCTTACTTTGTTACACAAGGAACATGATTGTGATTCATCCATATCTTGTCTTACTTAGCTCTCACTTGGTGTAAATTGACCCCCTTGTAATTATGGTTTAACTTCATTTATTACTCATTTGAAATGTTTTTGTAATACTTTGTAGGAGACTCCATTTGTAATCTCATTTGTTCCTTATAAAAAATGTCTCACAATTATCTAGCTTTATAAATTTCAGCAAAATTATATAATCTTGGCCGAGGCAGATATACAGCAGCGGCAGGAGGAAGACATCATGAGAGTATCCACTGTTCTTTCGATTTCAAAAGTAGCTGCTAGCATCTTGCTTCGATATTACAACTGGTATAAATTTATGACCTGTATGTCAAGTACTTGAATACAGATGATTGAAATAATGTACCCTATTAATGTGAAGCACATGTCTTAACGTTTCTTATTACATAACATTGTAGATTTAGTTATTGCACCACAATATTGTTCTTGAGAACCTTACATAATATGTACTGCACCTGCGTTCACTTTATGTTTTCTCCACTTTATAAATATTGTATGCCCAATTTCATGTTCTAAATTTTGGGGATTCTACAACAATCTTGCTTTGCAGGAGTGTCAGTAAAGTGCATGATGAATGGTTTGCAGACGAAGAAAAGGTCCGTAGATCTGTTGGCTTACTAGAAAAACCAGTTTTGCGACATTCAAATGAACTAGAAGTAAGCAATCTCTCTCTCCTCTTTTATTTTTTATTTTTTTTATTAGTTCTATTGAACTTCTATTAATCATTTTTGCATTACCAATTGCTTGGTAAAATTGAGAATGTATACAGTATTATGATATACCTTATTTTTTGGCAGCTACCTTGTGGTATATGTTTTGAAATCTATTCACGTGATAAGATCCAGTCTGCTGCTTGTGGCCATCCATTTTGCAATGCGTGTTGGACAGGTTTGCCAACTCATAACAAGCCATTTTGTTAACCGTTCTGTTAAAAAGATGAAGCAGATTCACACACACACACACACACACATACAACAAGCTACACAAAATGAGCCTTTGAATCTATAATAATCACGGACAGGTTGTAATTACAAAAGAATTTCCTGTGTAAAACTACCCACTAACCACTAAGAGGTGATTTGTACAAGATTACAAAATGAATCGAACTGTAATGACTTGGGAGCTTGTTCTTCTCCTTGATTAAAAAGAATAAGTTGAAAGAAGGCTATAGAATAAGGTATTTATGAACTATGATATTTTGCCGTATAAATGATCATTCAAGGTGAAAGGAGTGCAAAATAGTACTTCACCTTTCATGGGAATTAGGAAGGAATACCTCCATCATTCATAGAAGCAAAAGAACAAGACTAAAAAATGTGATTGATCATTACTCAGGGAAGTGAAGTTAGTTGGAGGAGGATGGGAAGATTTTTTCATGATAAGTGATGAATACAAGAAAAGTGTGTAACAAAAGTTTGAATGAATTTTTGGAGATATCAAAATCAAGAAGTGTGAGCTTTTGGCTTAGATTTTCGAGTTTGATGAATTTCAAGGCGAATATGTCGACTTATAGACGGAGCTGTTTCTTGGATGTTGTTGTGAATGAATCTCTATTGGCGAGTTTTGCCGAGAATTAGTTTGGCCATGACATTGGGCTCATTCCTCCACTATCATCTTCAGCTGTGGTCTTGGCAGAAGGCTCTTAAATTGTTGGGATTAGTGATAGAAGTTCTATGGATTCCTCCCAATTTGTGTACATGCATTTTCTTGTTCATTTTTAAGTTCAAATAGTTGAGCTTGTAGGCACTAATGATGCTATGATTACTGGTCATAGGGTGGTTAAAGCTTCAGGCTTCAAAATTAAAGCTATATCACTTGAGTCAGAACTCTTTATTTGCATCTATGCTTGCAGTTAATGGTGGTCCAATAGTTGGGGCACATGTTGAATTCTACTAGTTTGGATCGTGTAATTGTGAATGTTCACAAGTCTTTTGGACTATTTTTGGCAGTTTCTTAGGAATATGATCCAACGGTTATTTCATGGCATGTCTTTCGCTTGGACGGATTGTGTTGAAGTTGCTCGGGTTAATGTTTCCTCGTGGTATATTCTATCCAAAGCCTTTGCTGATTTCTCCTTCCAAGTCTTGTGCCTAAGCTGCAAAGCTTTTGTTTTAAAGGTGTATTTGAATTGCATTGTTGGATCATAGTATCTTCTTTTGTATTCCTTGTCCTATATTGATGATAGCCTGTCTCTTGTATATGGTCATACTATCTTTAATTCTTTGTACTATTGTTTCTCTGTTTTTTTTTAAAAGGAAACGATCTCTTTCATTAATTTAATGAAATGAGATTTCATCTCGAAGTACAACTTGAGAGACAAATTACAGACACAAGTAAAGCATCCAACAAAAATACAAGACTGAGAGACCTATACTTTTAATCGAATAGCCCACTATAACAAGATCAAAAAGGCCCAGATAAACCACAATGAGCTTGAGCAAAAGAAGCAAACCAATCAAAAGGAACGATCACTAAATAAAGACCAAAAGCTATTAGTCAGATAGCTATAGAGAAATAAAACAAAGACTGTCAAACCAGCGCCAAACTCTTAAAACTGCTGCTGGAGAAAAAACTGAGTTGAAAAATGCCCCTGAGGAGTAATAAACTAAACCTCTGCTGTTCTTCAATCTATAAATGCCAATGGGAATGCCGAACTTGATTGAGGTGAGAATGATTAAATCAAAACCAGTCCACACTCAGCAACAAAGGACCTTAAGTGCTTGGGAATAGCCGAAGAAGGCAATGATTTTTGACGAACGCTCCTCCCCCTTTCACCTTCTTGACTCTTTTCTTTTGATTGGAAGAGAGCATTCAACTGCTCCGAATAATTGAGCTCTTGATCTAAGGAGTTTGGGGTAACTTCTTCCACTTTTTCTAATTCTTCGCTACTAGCACTAGCAATTGAATCAATATCGGAGTCGTACTCTTTTTCCTTCTTTTGGCTTGGAGAGGAAAGCCTAGTGTCTCGCTGAAATTTTAAATTGTAATTGGGATAATGAAGGATTGATTGCTTGAATTGGTGAGGAGGGGAGGATTTCTGAACAGACTTCAATGAGAGGGATGGAACTAAGGCTTGAGTGCAACTTTCTTCCAACAAATCTGGGGGACTAACCATACTTCTTAAATTAATAGAATGTTTCTTCTTTCTAGAAAAATGCTTGGGATAAGGCTTTAGCAAAGTGGCGGATTTATTTTGAAGATAGAGGGGAAGAATAGAGGTTTCGGGTAGTTTAAGAGAGCTTCCTTCATCTTTTTCTTCAGAGTCTTCGAATGGTTTTTACTATTGTTTCTTTGTTTGTAATTTGAGCATTAGTCTCATTTCATTAATTCAATGAAGAGGCTAGTTTCCTTTTCAAAAAAATGAGTTGGAAGTCGAGGGCAGGCTCGATGTTACTATGAAAGAAGTGTGAGATTCTCTTAAGTTAGAATTTGCAAATGTGATTAGGAAGGAATCTAGTATTTGGAGGCAAAAAGCCAATATCAAATGGGCTAAGGACGGAGATTGCAATGCTTTCTTTTTTCATAGAGTGGCGAGTGGTGGAAAATGTAGGAACACGATGGCCCTTTGATCAAAGTTTCTTTATACATATATGTTTATGGAAAGAGAAACAATTTCATTGATAAATGAACTAAAGAGAAATTCCGAAGACTAATAGGTGAATTACAAAAATAACCTCCAATTGGAGATTAAGTAAGAAGAACTATGAAGAGTAAATGGGTGTGTATTTGTACACACAGAAAAAAGCATTAGAGATTACTAGTTCCAAAAAAATGATCAAAATTAAAGAAAACCTCCTTGAAAAGACGACCATTCCCAGCACCCTAAAGAGTCCAGACAATGCATGAAAAGATGGCATGGAGTTACCACCACATTAGGTTTACACATGATTCAACAAGAAATAGATAAAATCATATAAGGCATGTGCCTTTCAAAACGATTAGTCTTATTGGTAGAAAGAAAAATTGGATACTTATCCTTCCAAATTGCAATGTAAAGGTCCTTTCGAAGAGGAACAACAATGCCCAACAAATCATCCATGAAGGAGGTTGGTTAAGCTTGTTTGAATGCTTCAATCTAAGTTGGGCTTTCGATAAGGTGTTTAAGAAAATGTGCTACAATTGCTGATTGGTCCTTAGCTGAAATCTAGACCAAATCTGATTTGGTCCAACGCAGTTAAGGCTTTACTCTTTGAAATTTGGTTTGAAAGAAATCAGAGGGTGTTACATGACAAAGCTTCCCCTTGGTTCGTGAGATTTGAGACAGCTCGGTTAAATGCTTCATCATGGTGCTCTCTATCCAAGAAATTTGAAGACTTCTCCATTCAAAATATTAGCATCAATTAGAAGGCTTTTATTTCCCCCAATGATTAGAGTCTTGTATTTAGGGGCAAATTGTACTTTTGTTAGTATTGTTGGATTCAATTGTTCTTGTACTAGTTTTTGCTATTCACTTGTTTAGGATATGATGAGAGTGATAAGGGGGTGTCAACCTAGTTGAGATGTCTGGAAGCACTCACTGATCCTTTGGCCTCTGTTTTTGTTTCTATTACCATATTGTATGTCTGACTTCATAATCTTAATGAAGAGGCTCGTTTCTTTTTCAAAAAAAAATTTGCCATTAGATTATTGGTGTAGACAAACATTTGAAGCCATTGGAGCATACTTTAGTGGATTGGAAAGCATAGATAATGGAACATTGAATCTTCTTAATGTTTCGAAGCAAAAATTAAAAGTTAAGGAAAATCTTTGCGGTTTTATTCCATCAAGAACTGAGATTTCAGATGAAAAGAGGGGGAATATCTTCTTAAATTTTGGAGACATTACCTCAATCAATCCACCAAGTAAGTCAAAGGTGATCCATATGTTAAAGATTTTACTAATCCTATTGATATCGTCCGGTTAAATCAAGTTATGCAGGATGAAGAGGTGGAGATTAACTCTTTAAGGCCCGACTTGGCTTTTCTTTTACCTTCTCGGACCGCCCCAAGTTATTTAAGATGTCCATCAGTCTCGAAGACAAAGAACTGGTTCATTCCGACAAATAATATAGAATTTGACCATAAAACCTCCTCTGTTTCCGACTCCAGTGTAACTCAACAAAGAAAGAAGAACTTGGCAAAATCAGGTGTGAAGACGGTTAAGGTTCAAGAAAAGGCGGAATTGGAGAGGAGAAAGAAAAAAGGCGGTCGTTCGTCTTTAGAGCCGTCAATAAAGGGGCGATTAGAAACGTTGACAAATGGTAGCACTACAAAGGGACAAAATGCGACCTTCGATATGCCATTAAAAGCTTCCCAACGGGCACATGATGTTATTAAATGTGGCGTTTCATCTGCAGATCCTAATTTGAAAGGAAGTGTCTGCAACAACTCCATTAATGCCATGACAACTAAGAAAGTAAAGTAGGCTTTCTTCTGGAATGCCAACCACCGAAGTTGTTAACTGGACATTGGCCTCATCCCCTTTAATCCCTTCCAAAAATGGCGACACTTCTTCCTCTGCTCGAGCTCAGTGGTCGACGAGTTCTAAAAAACGATCTCATTTTTTGAAGTCGTTTCCAAAGCACTTCATTCGGAAAAAGACTTCCTTCCTCAATTCTTGGTCAATAATAGTTAATTCATACGTGCTTGAGGAATGTTGTGTCAGGGTCCAAATCCTTGGGTTCTTCCCCGACAGGTCAGTTAGCTCTCCTCCCAAGTCTTACACTTCTACTCATTCGGATTTTAAAATCCCAGGCTCAAATGTGCATTTTGTGTGAGGTACTCCGAGCATCCCTTCAAATTCAACCCAATCCTAGGAGTATGAATCGGATGGAGACTCAATTGTAAGCCCTAGCAGTGATGAACTGGATAAATCCAAAACAAGAGAAGCTCAGGATGATGAAGAAGCGGACATTGAATATGGCCAAGAATTAAATTCCATATTTCAGGTAGAGAAGTTCAGACATTGGGCAAGGCAGGTGATTCAGCAATTCGACCCCTTGATAGGCATGAAATTCCACAGAACTTGATTTCTTTAGTTGAAGGTTGCGATATTGTTCTTGGATGAAAAGACCATTGGATCATTGGCGACAGAAGCAGCTCATTGTTTGTCCTTAATGAAGATCCTTTCGTGGAACACAAGAGGATTAGGAGACATCTCCAAACGTTTAGTGCTAAAAAGATGTTTGCAGAAATTGAATCCAGATCAGGTCTTAACTGGAAACAAAGAAAGATGCTTTTGATATTGACAAAGAACTATGGAGTTTCAAAGACATTGGTTGGGCTTTTATTGAGGCGTATGGAAGATCAAGAGGCGTTTTAACAATGTGGGATGAAAATAAGATAGTGGTTTCCGAAGTGCTAAAAGGAGGTTACTCTTTGTTAGTTAAATGTATGACTTTGTAAGAAGACTTGTTGGATCACAAATGTGTACTGTCCAAATGATTATAGAGACGAAGGTTTCTATGGGCAAAATTGACTTCTCTCTCAGCTTATTGTGTGGCTCCTTGGTGCCTTGGTGGAGATTTCAATATTACAAGAAGAATTCAGGAGCATCATCCTCCAAGAGGAATGAGGAAGTTTAACAACTTCATTCATGCTGTCAATTTGTTGGAAATTCCCCTAACAATCAATATTCATGGTCACGAGAAGGTGCAAGAGTGTCTCGATCCCTCATTGATAGATTCTTTGTCTCTTATAATTGGGACAAGTTATTCGAAAGCACAAGGGTGGCAAGGCAGGTGCAGACCTTCTCAATCATTTTCCAATTATGCTTGAAGCCGGATCATTCGAGTGGGGGGACCCTCTCCATTTTGATTTTGTAATAGCTGGTTGTCAAATAACGATTGCTGTCGCATCATAGAAAGAACTTTGAACAATGAATATCAAGGTTGGGCTGGATATGTCATAGCCTCCAAATTAAGAAGTCTAAAGACAGTTTTGAAATCTTGGCATGCTGACTTTGAGAGAAAAAAAAAAGAAAAAAAAAAAGAAAAGACAGGAAAATCTTATCTTAAAGGAAATTGAAAGATACGATCTACAAGCTGAAGTTCCAAATGCAGGCTCCTTGGAGATGGACATGAGAATGTCATTGAAAACAGACTTGCTATCACTCTACTGCATAGACGAAAGAAACTTGATGCAAAAAAGTAAACTGAATTGGTTGAGCTTGGAGGACAAAAATAATAAGTTTTTTCACTTTGTAAGTCCGTCCTTTCTAATCTTCGTACATATTACATGTCTTCTTTTCTAATGCCAGAAAAGGTGCTCACAATTTTGGGAACAGTGAGAAATTTCTTATAGGAGGGGCATAAAGGAGGCAAACTAAATCATTTAGTTACATGGGAGATCGTTACATCAACACGAGAAGATGGTGGCCTTGGCTTAGGTGGTTTAAGACTAAAGAATGTGGCAGTTTTAGCTAAGTGGGGCTGGAGATTTATCAATAAGGGTAACTCTTTATGGACCCAGGTTGTTAAGAGCATTCATGGCAGAAGCTTGTTTGAGTGGCTCACATATGGAAAAGTAAGCTGCATCCTGAGAAGCCCTTGGATCAGTATCTCAAGGACTTGGCTAAAGGTGGAAGCATTGGCTGTCTTTAAGATTGGTGATGGGAGGAGAATTGCCTTTTGGCTGGACCCTTGGGTGGACAAAATTTCCTTAAAGGTTTGCTTTCCCAGATTGTTCAAGATCGCTTCGAATCCTAATGGTTCAGTCTCAGAACATTGGGACCTCTCTACATCTTCTTGGTCAATATTCTTTAAGAGACTTTTAAAGGAGGAGGAAATTGAGGACTTCCAGACTCTCCTTGGTTTAATTTCTGATTAAAGAATCGCGGGTTATCCTGACAGCAGGTGCTGGTCTTTAGAAGGAAATGGTGAATTTTCGGTCAAATCCCTAGTTACACATTTATCTTTGGCTTCCCCACTTGAAAAACAATTGGAGAAAGAATTATGGAAATCAAAGAGCCTTGTAGGGTGAATATTTTGGTTTGGATTATGCTTTATGGTTTATTAAACTGTGCTTTAGTCATCCAGTGAAAGCTTCCATCTCACTGCTTATGCCCATCTATATGCCCTCTATGTATGGCTGATTCGAAAGACTAGCAGCATTTGTTCTTCACTTGCAGATTTGCTGAAAAGTGTTGGCATCGCTTGTTTGCTTGTTTCAATCTTAGCTGGGCCTTTTGCAATGTTTTTGGTGACAATGTGTTGCAGATTTTGATTGCCCAAGACTTAAAAAGCTTCCACAACTACTTTGGATAAACGTGGTCAAAGCATTACTTGTAGAAATTGGGTTCGAACGAAACCAAAGAGTCCTCAAGAACAAAGCCACTTGTTGGATAGATCGCTATGAGATCGCTAGGCTTAATGCATCCTCATGGTGCTCTCTTTCAAAGCCCTTCAAAGATTTCTCCATCCAAGATTTAAGTCTCAACTAGAGGGCCTTCATTTTCCCTTCCTTTTAGTCCAACTTGTTAGCTTTTTATGTCGGCTGTAATTTGTTCTCATATGTTTTGAGTTTGCTTAGGCTTTTATTGTTAGATTGAAGTTGTACTCAAATATTGGCTCTCTGTCTTGGAGTTATGTTTTGTTTGGCTTGTTTGCTTTTGTGATCGGTTATTTTTTCCATTGTATGGAGATGGTGAGAGTGCTAAGGAGGTGTCAACCTAGTTGAGATGTCTGGATGCACTCGCTGCCCCCTTGTTCTAGTTTCCTTGGTTTCTATGTGATGCACTTGATGTATTTAATGCTTTTTTCATTATCTTAATAAAGAGACTTGTTTCTTTCTCTCTCTCTCTTTTTTTTTTCTTAAAAAAAAAACTGCATGAAAAAATAACAGTAAAATAGCCTGAAGGTAGTAAAGGCCAAATTCAAATATCTTTTTGGGGAGATCATTAGGAAGGTTTAGGAGATTGAGGAAGAGGTTGTATCTTTTTATTTCGAATCTTTACGACCAAAATGTGCTCCCTAAGCCTTTTGTTCAAGGGATTGATTGGTGGGGGAAGATCTGATAGGTCCTTTCACCTTGGAAGAAATTAAGCAAGTTGTCTTTAGGAGTGATAGGTCGTCCCTTGGCCAGATGGCTTCTCTATGGTCTTTTATCAAGAAAATTGGGATTCTTTAAAGGGGGACCTAGAAAATGTTTTCAAGGAATTTTTTGGGAGGTAAAGTTTGAAAAGTTTTATGACAAACTTTTGTTTGCCTTATTCGAAAATAGGAGAATGCGAATAAGGTAAGGTTAAGGACTTCAGGTTGATTAGTCTTATCATTAGTATTTAAAACATTCTTGACAAATTTTTCCCTAATCGATTGAAAAGAGTGCTTTCGTCTACGATTTTTGGATTTGTTAGGGGCTTCTATATCTAGGAAACAGATTCTGGATTAGGCTCTTATTGCTAATGAAGCAATTGAAGGTTATAGAGCTACGAAAGGAGTGATTTTCAAGAATGACTTCGAGGAAGCTGGTTGCAAGAGTTTGTTGCGCACTCTTGATCAAATAAAGACATTTTTGTATTTATTCCTAGGGGACAACTTAGGTTGGAAACCCTTTCTCTAATGGGGTTTTTCTTTTTTTATTCTTTTCTTTTTTTCTTTTTTTCTTTATTTTTTTGCAAACTCGGTTCTTTTGTATGCCCTTGTATTCTTCCATTCTTTTTCTCAATGAAAGCAGTTGTTTATTAAAAAATAAAAAAAGAAAAAGAAAAAAGAAATTGGGCACTTCAAGTATCGTAATAGAGTGCTTTTAACTAAATGGCTATCGCGTTTCCCTTTTAAGGCCAACTCCCTTTGGCATAGGACCATTGCTAGTAAATATGGTCCTCATCCTTTTGAGTGGTTGACGAGTAGGGTTCATGGCACACTGTGGAAACTTATTGAAGGAAATTTCTAAGGAGCTTCCTTTGATTGCTCATTTCATCTATTGTGTGGTGGGCAAGAGAAATGATTCGTATTTCTGGGAATATCAGTAGTTGGTGTTTGAGTTTTAAGTGTGGTCTAATAGCTCTTGTTCTTTCTCTTTTGGGTTTCGTCGCCCTTTATTTAGTAGGAAGTGACAAATGTGGCATCTCTTCTATCATTGCTCATGGGTCACAATTTTAGGCTTGGGAGAAGGGATTTGAGAGTGTGGAGTCCCAACCCTCTAGAGGGATTCTCGTGTCAATCTGTTTTTCATATTCTAATTGAACCTTCTCCTGTAGGTGGGTTGGTTTATTCCGTGCTCAAGAGGATTAAGATTATGAGGAAAAGTGAAGTTTTACTTGGTAAGTTTTACATGGCTAACACGATGGCTCACAGGAATGTAACGCCTCGAGTTTAGGAGGGGGACATGAATGAACCAAGATCACATTTGAGTGAGAGGGATCTCGAGGATATGAAAGTATGGTTAAAAAAGGCTTAAAAGAATTGAAAGTTACTACCTATACCAACAAGGTGCACCTTCCTTTTTGGTGGCTCAATCATAGGAACTTCATAGTTAAGCGTGCTTAGTTTGGAGCAATTCTATGTTGAGTAACCTCTTGGAAATTTTCCTGGGAAACATGTGAGTGAAGACAAAGCATGTTAAAAGGACGTGTGTTGGTTTGTGGTGATAATTTTCACTGTTAGAAGTAGTTCAAGATAGCAAGGATAATGTTGCTCGGTAGTAGGGGATGCAGGATGTCACGGTCATGCTTGTCCAGGGCGTGTTGCCCATGGCCGCATGCCTGCCTCGACCCCTTTTTATCATGCTTTCACCTTATGTATTTCATTTTGCTAGTTAGTTTACTTTCCTAGTATTTTTTTTTGTTAGTGACCGCTTGCCACTTTGCACGTGCAAGGGTGACATTTTTAGAATTGTTTAGAATGTACTATATGGGGGTAAGGCTAATCATCAAATCCTCATAACTGAACTATAAAGCCGTTGTTGTCCTTTATTGCTTTCTAGCCTTACAACAAATCTTATTTTCTCAAACATGCTTTCAAGCGCTTGCAAAAACTTTTTCCTCTAAACTTGTTTTCTAAAACCATTTTCTCTTGAATCGGAGGCGGAGGTTACGAGAGGCACTCGATGTGCCGTAGGCGATCGGAATTTGATCAGGTTGACTTGTTCGTGAGCTAGAACAAGTGCCGCACAATCGTCCAGCGAGGCGTGAAGTTGCGGTTGTGACATAGGGCAATGCCGGGGCCATTGGTGCCAAATTTGGATTCCGAATCTTGGGCCTAGGGCGCTATAGGAGAAGTTTCCTTTGTGTTAGTAGGGCTATTTTGCTGCATTCTTTATTGGAAGGCGAGGGAAGACTTGGATCATATTCTTTGGGGTTGTGAGTTTCTGTGCTCAGTTTGGGGTTTCTTCTTTAGTTTTATTTTTCATTGGCTCGACATAGGGATTGTAGTGCTACGATCATGGAGTTCCTCCTCCATCTGCCCATTTGTGAGAAGGGTTGTTTTTTATAGCTTGTGGTTGTGCGTTGTTTTGTGGGTGATTTGGGGGAGGGAAATATTAGGGTGTTTAGAAGGGTGGAGAGGGATCCTAGTAAAGTTCGGTCCCTTGTTAGATTCCATGTTTCCCTTTGGGCTTCGATTTCGAAGACTTTGTAATTATTTGATAGGCTGGAATCCCTTCCTTTAGAGAATTTCCTTTTTTGTGGGCTTGTTTTATTCTTTCGTTTGTTCTTAATGAAAGTTGTTATTTCCGTAAAAAATAAAAAGAAACTAAGGAACTATTCGGTTGCAGAAGATAGTGTAGGAAGTTGAAGTTCAATGGCATCGATGACTTAGGGGTGACCGAAAAAAGAAGGAAGAACTGTTGAAAGGAGTTGTTGATTAATGAGGTGGAAATCAGTGAGCAAGGGCTGTCAAAAAAGAGAGTTTTGTAGGTGGGTTGATTTTACTCTGAAAATCAGTGGCATTAAGAAGCAGGGTAGCATTAATTGCTGCAACATTATTGTTATTATTATTTTAAATAGAATCGGACATTTTTCATTGAAAAGTTACAATCAGATACAAAAATCAGCTGAGAATGCGAACACTAGGAGCTTAAGAAAACAACAAAGTGAAATCTCTTAGAAGCTTGGTCAAGTGTTTGCTCAAGAATATCCTCCTGTTTGCAATTTTTGAAGCCTATGTCCGTAGTTCTTATGCAGTTATTCTTATTACAGTTAGAAAGTCGTATAATTAAACTTGAAAATTATATGATAGAGGCTTAGAGCTGAAAGGACAGTGGAGATTACAAGATATCATTTGGATGGCGCAAATGATCAAATGCTTTACTTTTAGGGAAGTTTACATTTCTATTATGTAGCAAATGATCCCTTGCTTTACCTTCACGTATGCATAAAATAGACCAAGGGATGGATACTAATGAGTTATTTCTTCAGTGGGAAGATCTCAAATTATTTTCTAACCCAAAAGCCAAAGAAGCCCTTCAATCAGATAACTCCATTGAACCAATATCATCGGAAACAATTTTTGCTTTCATGGCATCTAGACCAGAAAAGAAAAAAAGAACTTCTTACAAAAGCTTTAGGGTTTAAATTCTCTTTTCACTGGTGATATTCTTATCCCAAAAAAAAAAGAAAAAAAAAAAAGAACAATAATAATAATAAAAGAAAAAAGATAATGTTATCTTTTTATTGATTGCTCTCTCTCTTCGTGTACGATGTAGGTTATATTAGCACATCTATCAATGATGGTCCAGGATGTCTAATGTTGCGATGTCCAGATCCATCTTGTGGTGCTGCTGTTGGTCAAGATATGATAAATTTATTAGCTTCTGATGATGATAAAAAGAAGTACTTTCGCTATTTTGTTCGATCCTATGTTGAAGACAATAGGAAGGTATTTTGCAATTTGAACTCTTATGCGTACAAATATTTTTATTGTAATATGCATGAATAACTTAAATAATGATAAGTCATGCATTGAAATGTAGGATGTTCTGTGGTTCATTTGAGGAATATACATCTGTTTCTTTTTTAAAAAATGCCAGCTTTTTCATCTGAATGTAAGAGAACTAAAAAAATTCAATATCAATATATAGCTAAAAGGTAGATTGATGTAAATGTGTCTGTATGTAGTGTTTTTATGCGTTTTACTTCTGTTGTATACAAACAATACACTGTACATGTTACATGTTATAGCAACCTAACATTGTATATGAACAATACATAGTACATGTTATCTGCAGTAACAACCAAACAGCTCACAGTGGAAAACTGATGGAACCAAGCATCAAAATGAAAATCTCCAAGGATCCTCAAAGAATTGTTTATTTTGAATAAAAAATCAGTAAATAACAGAAGATTTAACCCTCTATTTATAGGGTACAAATGGATTAACCTACAACTTACTAACTCGGTAATCGACTAAGTACTAAGGAAGAGATTCTCCATGCTGTCTCCTCTTTTTTTCTTCCCTTCCTTCCTTAGGCTTCAAACGCTTATTTCTGATTGGATTCTTCATTAAAGCAAGCTTCTTTTCATCATAATATCAAGCACAACTTTATCGAAGGGTGTCTTTATCAAGTTGGATTTCTTCTTGTAAGTGTTTTCTATATCAGTATGGATAGTTGTTGTAGTATTGTGAACAACTTTTTATTTTTTCATTCAATTCATGGGAATTTGTTTTCTTTTTTAGAAAGGAAAGAAGACATTTCATTAAAGAAATAAAAAGAGACTAAAGTTCAAAGTACATAATTTCAGCCAGCATAATGATGGAAAAGAGTGCAACAGGATGACGCTTTGAGACAAGCTGACTTCAAATGAGCAGCAAAACAGATAAGACTATGAGAAGTCTTCCAAATTGCCAAGGACTAGGCCAATCAAACCAAAATACCAAGAACAAGGCCTGCGACTACATCTTTTTGAACTTTTGTCTTTCGACGACTTTTGAAAGATGATAAAATTTGTGGAGTTTCAAGTTTATTGTTGAACTTATCTTCAATATTTTTCATGGAATTGGAGGACACTTAAAAGTGGTCTCTTGAATTGTTTGGGTTTGTTTTGTGAAATCCCTTTCTAGCTTTTTGAATTTTTCACCCGCTATGGACGATTTTTTTGTTTTTTGAAAAGAAAACAGTCTCTTTCATTGATGAAATGGAATGAGACAAAGCTCATTTTACAATAATTCAATTGTCCATACATAGAAGATAATTGAGCATATCACAAAAGAACGAAAATGGGATCAGAAGGTGCACCTGGGCATCTCAACTAGGTTAACACCCCCTTACACCCACATCACTTCCTGAATAAGACGATAAACTGACTATCAAAAAATTAGGTGAGTACAAAATATTACAACTGTAATTTCAATAAGAAACATGGAAAGGAGAAGCTCTAATAATGAGGTTTAATAAAGGCTTTCCAATTCAAATTGAGCTCCGACAATGAGTAGTCTTGGAAGGGTCTTGATAAAGTGCACCATGAGGATGCATTTAGTCTAGCGAACTCAAAATGATCGATCCAAGGGGAGACTTTGTCATGGAACACCCTCTAATTTCTGTCAAACCAAATTTCTGAAAGAATGGCTTTAACTGCACTGCACCAAAGTAGTTGTGGCCCCTTTTTCAAAGTTGGACCAGCCAATAACTGCCGTACATTGCTGCTGAAGGTACCATCGAACCCAGCAAACTTGGAAGATACTAAACAGTCGGTGCCAAAACTGTGTAACTATAGCAGAAGAAAAGGTGCTGCAACTCTTCTTGGTTAGCTAAACATAAGGGGCACATGTGGGGTGATAAGGAATGCGGGGGGAGCCTTTTTTGTAGAATGGCAGCACAATTTAATGATCCAAAGATCATTATCCATACCGTGATATTAACTCTTCGGGGACTTTTGGTATGCCAAAGGGATTTTTCCGACTCTTGCTCGATTGGGGAGGCCGATGAAAGATGCTTAGCTAGGAATTTAACTGAAAAATTCCATTAGGTTCCAAAGACCAAGATTTTCTGTCTGACCCCTGTAGCACTGATTTGTTTGCAATTACCGTTGTGAATTGCTGAAAATCTATAATTTCTTCATCTTTTAGCTGCCTTCTTAATGAAATATCCCATGAGGATGTGGTAGGACCCCGATATTCTGCCACTGAACCTTTAGGTTTGGCTGCTATCTTGAAGACATTTGGGAATCTTGAGTTTCGGGGTAATTTGTCGATCCATGGGTCCTGCCAAAACGATATTCTACATCAATTTCCAACTTTAAACTTAACCAAAACCTCCATTTTTAACCACTGCTTTGAAATACTTGTCCAAAGACTCCTCAAACTTCCATTTCCTTTTCCATTTGTATGCCAATTAAAGAGGCCACTTCCATGAATACTCTTGATGACTAAACACCAAAGAGCTTCTGTTTCTCTTGTGAAGCGCCACCTCCATTTTGAAAGCAAGGCTACATTTTTTGATCTCACATTTCCCAAACCGAGGCCCCCGTCTTTTAGGTCTTTTGTAACAAGCTCCCATTTAGCCAAGTGGTTTAATTTGCCCCCTTTGTGACCTTCCCAAAAGAAGTTTCTCATTGATCTTTCTAGAGAAGAGGCTATATTTTCCAGCATTAAAAATATAGACATATAATAAATGGGAAGATTAGAGAGCACTGATTTGCATAATGACAGTCTACCACCTTTGGAAAGGTCGAATCTCTTCCACTTATCCAATTTTCCTTGGATTTTATCAAGGATAGGCTGCCAAAATGATTCTTTTTTAGGGTACCCCCCCTAGTGGAAGACTGCGGTACATAATTGGTAATTTTTCGACCTTGCAGTTCATCCTGGCAGCAGCCAAATTCACTTCATTTTCTTCAATATTGATTCCACACAAAGCTGATTTATCCCAATTAACCTTCTGATCGGAGCACCATTCGAATAGCTCTATAGTTTTGCGCAAGTTCTCTAACATTTCTCCGTCATATTTGCAAAAAATTAGTGTGTCATTCGAGAATTGGAGCAAGGGCATGTGAACTCTATCTCTTCCGACAATGAAGCCTTCAAACTTATTTTTTTGTGTAGTCTAGATATGAAGCTGCTCAATACTTCACTAATTAAAAGGAAAATGAATGGAGAAAGGGGGTCACCTTGCCGAATTCCTCTTGTTGCCATTATTCTTCCTCTTGGCCGCCCATTGATGAAGATTGAGTACTTGGGATTTTTAATGCAGCCCAAGATCCATGATATCCATCTTGGGTCGAAATTCTACTCTTTTAAAACCTTCTCCAAGAAGGTCCAATCGAAAGTCCTTTTCCATATCAAGTTTGAGTAGCCAACCTTTCTTCCGATTACATCTATATTCCTCCACTATCTAGTTTGCTATAATAATTGGATCTAAAATTTGTTGCCCCTCGATGAAAGACTTTAGGTTGGAGCAATGATGCTTGGCATGACTTTCTTCAATCTTTATAGTAATCAGTGATTAAGGCCTCAATCTATAATAATTGGATCTAATAGTAAGCTAGACGGTCATGTTTGTTTAAACTTGTTTGTCCAACAAATCTATGCAAGCTAATGATATACATTAATCAAGATGTAAACATACTTAATATTGCTTAAGAAAAACTAACTTCTAACATTTAACTCATTCAACATACAAGCAAACATGGTGTAGGGTATTAATTATGAAAATGAGTGGAAGATAATCATCAATCAAATTTATATTAAGTAAATAAACCATTCTCTCAAATGTCATTAACAAAGCATAAGTAAGGAGAGAAATGAAGAAAGAATAGAAATGGAAGACGTCAAGCCGCCACTGGCAATTTCTTGCTTTATGGAGGCTTGAGATGGTTGCTATCCATATATAAATGGCATAGGATGAAGGTTCTCACTCACTGGGAGATGACTCTAAAAATTCTCAGAATCCTTCTCACAGAAGAGCTTGAAATGGAGGCTGGTTGTGGTGAGGGAGAATTTGTGTAGAGCTTTCGCCTTTTGAACTCGTTTCTCTCTGCTTTTAAATTGAGAAGCTTTGGGCTGTTTATAGGTGTCGAAAAAGTGAACTTATGATGATCTGACACCGCATTAATTTGCATGCCCTACTGTGCAGACTTTTCACACCGTCAATCCATTGGTTTTGCCATGCTCGGGTAACATGTAATCCGTTTGTATATTGACATGATAGCTACCTACAGTTACTGCCCAAGCGTCTGTATCTGCTTTTTCCTCTCAACGCATGGTCTTGATGCAAGGGTTTTCGCTTCTTTTGTTCTCGCAGCAGCTTCTTCTCTGGTACTTGGGTTATTTGTGCTTCTTTCCTACTTAATCCTGCGTTAAGAACAAAAAAGCTCATATTTTCTCAGGTGTATTCTTTTGTAAATGATGCCAACGCATGGTAATACATATTGCACAATTCAACTGCCAAAATCATGCATTTAACCCTAAAGTTACTTTAATTATTTCAAATAGTGAATATAATAACTTGTATTTCTACAAGTTATCAATTGCTCGTGTCTATGGATCTTTCAATGATTCTACAACACTGATGGTTTAGTAGCCAGCTATTACAAAATCGAAATGGAGAGGGTCCCAATTCAAAATGCATCTAGTAGGATGGGAAAGTGGTCTGAGTATAATCTCGTAGATATTAGTCACACAACACTCTTTTTTGTTTAATGTTTTGCATTTAACCGAGAGTGAGTATCCTCCTTTGAGGGATTCTAGGACTGATACCTTACTTTCATCCAACATGGTGAGCATTCCCTCTGATTTTCCATATGCTTCAACATAAATCCAACTGATGTCTTTAGAGCTCCAAATAGCTTTGATAATGTCCAGCTCAATTGCTTCTTTCTTGGTCTCTTGGATGAGCACTAGATCCGGATTTGCTTTCAAAATCATTCGTTTAAGGGCCAATTGCTTGGACTGACCACCTATTCCTCTTGTATTCCATGAGATAATCTTCATTGTTCTACTTTCTTGATTGCTTTGTTAATCGGACCAGTGATATTTCACATAATTTAATGATTGGTTTCAAGTGTTGAGGAACATCTCTACTTAGATGTTGGGAAACTATTGCTTCTTCAGATGCTCTGCTAACAAAATCTTCATTGACTTAGAATAGCTTGTTGAGATCCTCATTAAGTGAATCCTCTGCTTCAAACTCGTTTAGCTGAGTCTCATTACCATGGAATTCTAGATCATCGCTGCTTGCAGTCACCAATGATTCGACATCTGATTCCTGGGACTTGAGGCTTGATTTGGAAGGAGAAGGGCAAGGGGTACCTTGCACAAACTGAATGTTTGAGTCCAAGAGAACTACCACAGATTGCTGAGAAGATTGAGAAGAGAAGGGATGCTTTACTAACCTGCTAGATGGGTAATCCGGTATTTGAAGTCTAACACAACTTTCTTCGAGCAAGTCGAAATTAGAGAGGGTTGACCATGAGTTGAAAAATGAAGTTCTCCCTTTCACAAAGTGTTTTGGGAAAGGTTTGAAGAGGTTGGCTTTCTTTGTAACCACTGACAAATGCGACTTCTTGTTGGGGAGCTTCTTACCAGAGCAATTATGATGAAACGTGGGGTTGGCCCCATTTGAAGAAGTGTGATTTACCTTGAAACTCTGCTTAATGGATGTTTCGGCTTCATCTGCAGCTTCATACCTCTCTCTCGACTCATTGATATCATACCAAAAGCCTGGATTAGTTACATTCTTTATTAAAGGAACTTCAGAGGATGTCTACACCCTGGAATTTTTAATTATGGAGGAATTTGTAATGTTTTTGTATAGAAATTTACAATTTCGGCCGCCGAAATTCTCTCCTAATAACTTTCGACTTTTCAACGGTCTTTCTTACTCCCGAACTAGGCTTTTTGACTTTTTGGTTGCTGACTTGGATTGGCGGGCTTTTATTTGAAAATAACCCTTGGTCTTCTTTGGCACAAGCTCAACGTCTTCATCAATCTCAGACTGTTCCAGTATCTTGCATTTTGAAAATGACCCTTGATCTTCCTTTCTGGTCACAATTCAATCTATTTTGTTGCAGTTTCTTACAATACTACAGGCATTTTCATCCTCTGCTACTTTACTCAAACGACATTGATCGATTGGGTTACTGAAATCTTTAAAAAATAATTCTTTGTGTGCATAAGAAGGAACTTCCATGGCTTCAACATCCCCAAAATTTAAAAATATAGAACTTCTCTATTCGTTTTTAATTTCAACCGATGCAGGTATAAAACCACATAAATTTCTTTTGACTTTGATTTTTTCTTCTAACATGTTCAAAAGATTAAGTGTCTCAAATGCTATTTCTTCCAAACCTCCAAAGTGGGAGCCGATAGCTTCAAAGGTGGCTCTGTTCCGACAGGTTTCTTATTATCAACCATCCACCATAACCTTTGATACAAATAGGCCTACTATGCTGAATTGAATTTCATTTTTCAAATAGAAGATGAAATTTACGATAATCAAACCATTTTCCAGGTGTTTCGATGATCTTTTCTAAATTTCCTTGAGATACTTTAATTAGAGCCTTATTGGCAAACAAAGGGTTAATACTAATTTTGATTTGATAAAGATCTTCCAAAAATCTGACAATATCTTTCCATTCATTGAACGCAAATAATCTTGATACAACCCACAAGTTTGCAAAATCTTCCTTAAACACTTCTTTTTCCTTTCGGATCCAGCCATGATACTTGCTCTATTTATTGGGTGCAAAAACAGAGGAATTCGATTGCACGAGAGTGGCCTCCCGAACAGAGTGATTATGTTGTCTCGTTCCTTTTGATAAAATCTCTGCATGACATTAAAGTCATCCTCTCTCACCTTTTCTATTTTTACTTATTAGTGAAGTCCTGACCAGCTTACTTGATAGACTTTATGAAAACAAGAAGTTCAAAGGTTTTAAAGTGGGGAAAGATAAAATCCACGTTCCATTGCTACAATTTGCTGATGATACCTTAATCTTTTGCAAATTCGAAGATGAATCACTTGAATTCCTTAGGAAAATTATCAATTTTTATGAATGGTGCTTGGGACAGAAGGTTAATTGGGAGAAATCAGCCTTATGTGGCATTAATGTCGATGAAGGAAAGGTACACTCTGCTGCTAGTTTGTTAGGCTGCAAAGCAAGGGCTTTACCTATCATGTATCTCGGCTTACCCTTGAGTGGACACCCCAAAAAAAAAACAGAATTTTGGCAACCGTGATAGACAAAGTTCACGGCAAGTTGGATAAATGGAAGAGGTATAACTTATCAAGGGGAGGAAGGGCCACACTATGTAAATCAGTCTTATCCAACCTTCCAAATTACTACATGTCCATTTTCTTAATGCCCAAGAAGGTGGCTGTCATTTTAGGGAGGATCATCAGGAATTTCTTTTGGGAGGAGCATAAGGGCGGTAAACTAAACCATCTGGTCAATTGGGAGCACACTACTAAAGATCTTAACGATGGGGGCCTCGGTTTTGGTAGTATGCAAACTAGAAATTTAGCTCTCCTAGCAAAATGGGGCTGGCGTTTTATGAAAGGTGATTCTTCACTCTGGAAGCAAGTAATTTTGAGTATTCATGGTAGCAATTCTTACAAATGGCATACGGCAGGCAAGGAGGGTGTGAGTCTAAGAAGCCCTTGGCTGAGTATTTCATGTTTGTGGCTGAAGGTAGAGAGATTGGCAACCTTCAAATTGGGTGTTAGGAAATAGAATTGCCTTTTGGCTTGATACATGGACAAAATTTGCTCCTTTTTCTATCTGATGCTCGAGGCTATTCCAAATAGCAACCCTTCGCAATGGATCAGTTGCAAACCATTGGGATTCCTCTACCAATTCTTGGGCTATATCTTTTCGAAGACTTCTCAAGGAGAATGAGGTTGAAGATTTCCAAGATCTTATGGGTTTTTTTCGTGAAAAAAGAATATCCTCTTCTCAGAATAGAAGAGTTTGGTCGTTAGAGCCAAATGGACCTTACACGGTGAAGTCCCTTACCAAGCACCTATCTTTGGCACACCAATAGACAAACACTTAGAGAAGGCTTTATGAAAATCAAAAAGTCCTCGAAGAGTCAATATCATGATTTGGATCATGAATTTTGGAAGTTTGAATTGCGCATCTGTCCTTCAAAAGAAGCTTCAGTCACATTGCCTATCTCCCAATATTTGCCACCTTTGTTTGTCAGATTCGGAGGATTCGCAGCACCTGTTTTACACCTGTAGCTTTGCTAAGAAGTGCTGGCAGCGTCTAGTACAACTTTTCAACTTGTCTTGGGTCTTCGGGGAAGACTTCAAGGAAAACACCTTGCAAATCCTAATCGGTCCAGCCCTAAAAAAGAAACCAAGATTGTTATGGACAAATGTCATAAAAGCTGTGTTGTCCGAAATTTGGTATGAAAGAAACCAACGGGTCTTCCATAACAAAGCCTTGTCATGGATAGACAGATTTGAGATTGCGAAAATAAATGCATCCTCTTGGTGGGTTTTAACCGTGTATTCGAAGACTACTCAATTCAAGCTTTAAATCTTAACTAGAGAGCCTTTCTCGAGCCATCTGAGTAGATTACTCATTCATCCTCTCAGCATCTTACCCCTTATTTTCAGATTTATATGTTTCGAATTGTAGTCATGTTTTCTGTTCTTGTGTGTACTTTCCATCCCCTTGGCTTTTTTCAGATTCTTTCTTTTGTAATGGGGAAGTTCCTCCAAGCGTTAGTAGTGTAATCTCTGTTTGTTTCTTTTGAGGTTTTAGGATATGATGAGAGTGCTAGGGAGATGTCAACCTAGTTGAGATGTCTTGGTGCATTCGTTGATCCTTCTATTACTATAATTCTATATTGTATCCTTAAGATTGAGATATTGTCTCAATTGATTTTATCAATGAAGGAGATTTGTTTCCTTTCAAAAAAAAAAAAAAAAAAAAGAGAAAAAAAACTTGGCTGAAGCAAATTTAGGGAAGAGATATTTTTCTAATTAATCTCCTTTTTCTCTGTCTTGTCTCTAGAGCACCCATTGCGATGGATGAAGCTATTAATCATTTCCAAAAACTCATTCCATCCTTGTTGTGCTGTCCCTTCTGGTATGTGAATGAAGAAGGGACCTCCGGTAGCTGGCCAAACCACGCATCTTAAATTCCAACCCATATTACTCTTGAATTTTGATAATCTCATTGCTCCCGAGTCATCACGCACTTCCCTTAAGAAAAAACAAACACTTGATCCATTAAGGAGGTCTGAGATTTGCTTTACCATCCAAAGCATATGCGTCTTCGATAAATAAATTGCTTTTCGTACTTCCATATCTTCTACTACGAAATTACCATCTTCGAACCAAGTGCAGAAGAAAATTCCATTGATCTTGCAACTGACTACTTCCATGTCCAATGCGTGAAAGAGGGGTAACTAAATAATAAAGTTAGCTTGGCTGGCAAGGATGGGTGTTGCGGAGAGGAGGAAGAAAATCGCCGGAGGGGAGATGGAGGGGGCAGGAGAGAGGGGAGAGGGGAGAGCACTTACCTTTGATATATTTTTGTCACTTTCTTAAGCATTCTTCTACGTATCGGGGTATCGCTATCAAACTATCTTTCTTTCTTATCCTTCTTATTTATGTGCTTTTGTATTCTTCTATGTACTTTGAGCATTTGTCTCACTTCATTATATCAATGAAAGAGACCTGTCTCCTTTTCAGGGAAAAAAAAAAGTCAAAGAGCCCAAGAAAAACTGATATCCTTATTTGGATTATGTTAAATGGAATGAGACAAATGAAGAAAGGGAAAGAAATTTTTTGAGGGAATGAGTTCAAATTCCCTAAATTTTCCTTCTCTCCCCTGTCCCATTCCCATCCCCAATCCTAACTTTTTGACCTAACCCTAGCAGCCACAACTGGTGGTCTTACTTTGCTAGCATTTGTATGTTGGCTCCCTTCCGACTCCATAACCGATCCTCTTCACCAGTTTTTGTACGTCGGCTCCATTCTCTAGGTTTTCAGCTTCTCTTCTTCCATCTCTTGTCATTTTCCTAGCCCTTTCCTGATCATCAGTTTCCTAACCTTGATTCGCTGTTGCTATCTTCCACTTGCCTTGACATTTCTGTTCATTCTTCATCCCTTGCCTCCCATTTCCCAAATCTGATCCACCCTAGCCGTCTGTCTGTTCGCCATCCTCTGCCGGCTGCCTCAGTCTTCTCTGACCACCCTCTGGTAGAATTATGCTACATGTAGACCAACAAGAGATGACAAAGTGTCTTTTTCTAGTTTTGGTATCAACTTTTGCGTGAGTGTTATAATTGGCAGGCATTTTCCTCAACAATAAATTTCTGAAGTATCCAAACAAGCTCTCTGCATATATATATGTAATTTTTTTTAGAAATCATGCATTGAATTTCAAGATGAGCTCTTACTTTTTCTTGTATTTATCTCATTTAGAAATCATCCATTTCCAAAGCATCACAAATTATTTAAAAAGAATATCATAAATTATTTCTGTTCCTGCTCATTGAATGTGTTTCCATTTAAATATTTCTGATGTATGATAATTATCCAGTTACGTTAGACGTTTTCTTCAGCAAAGTTGGTGTTCACATTACGCATGGCTAATGCCATCTTTCGGTTTCTTTGCAGACCAAATGGTGCCCCGCTCCAGGATGTGATTATGCTGTAGATTTTATAGTTGGAAGTGGAAGTTATGATGTTACTTGCAAATGCTCCTATAGCTTTTGCTGGAATGTGAGTCAGCTCCGTACTGTTTATTAACTAGATTTCTTATTTATATCTACGCTTAATTTTTTTCCATCCTTATCAAAATGATAATTCTTTTCTTCACCCGCCATCCCCGAACAATTTAATGAACATGAGATGTTCAAAAGGGGAGGGTATAAAAATTGTTCTTGACCTGGACAAGGAGGTTATAAGATTTATTTTTTAACTAGCAATTATAAACTAGATAAGATCATTACGAAAGTCTATTCAAATTAGGCATAGCTAATATTTCGATTAAAATACTGAGTATTAATATTAATTGTAATAAAATTAATTTATTTGTAAATTGTTATAAAAATTTATTTAAATATAAATGTATTGTCTTCTCACATATATTTTAAAAATCTCTATGTGTATATTTGTTTGTCTTACCTCATATATTCTGGAATTTAACATCAAGAATTTAAACAAAGGAATCTAACGAAGTAGAAAGATACTTTTAACCCTAAAGTAAATTAAAAATAAAAGATTGATGGTTGTTGTAACAGTGTTTTAGTAAGCAATACTTAATTTTTTAATATTGTACTTATCACCTATATTTATCATTGTTTCTTAACTTCAGAATATTCTTATGGTAAAATTACTTTATCCACCAATGGCTTCTATGAGGAAAAGTAGTATCTCTCTTTTCTGTCGAGGATCACTAGAGAAGGACTTGCAGGTTTCTTTTGCTAGCAGTACGCTGAACCTGTGGGTCAGAGGTCTACTTTTGATAATATGGATGAGTTTCCCCTGCAAATGTAGTGGAATAAGTGCCTTGAATCCCCATTTGAAGAAGAGAAGATACACAAGGTGGTGGTTAGCTTTGGGAATTTGAAGTCGCCTGGTCCAGACAGTATAGCTAATCAATTGTATGAAAAAGCTTGGAACATTGAAATCTGACTTGGTAAAGGTATTGCAAGATTTTTAGAAAATGAAGTCATCCAAATGATACCTATATCTTCTAATCCCCAAGAAATTGAAGGGAAATAGTCACTGGATATAGACCCCATCAGTCTGGTTTCTTCTCTTTACAAAGTAATTGTAAAGAGTCGTTTCCTTATATTGATGATCTGCAGGCTATCATTGTGGATGGGAGGCACCTCTTGGATACAAAATTCGTGGCTTTTGAGGTAGTGGGGCAGTGTGTGGGAAGAAAGGAAAAGGATATCTGTTACTTTTTTAATAATATACCAAACTTTTATTGAGAAAAATAAAGAATATAAGGCATCCAAAAGACCAACTCTCGGTGTTCTCTTTCTAAGCTATTTGAAGTGACATGGTTAAATGCATCCTCTTGGTGTTCTCTTTCTAAGCTATTTGTTAATATCTCTATTGGGGGCATTTATTTTCTCTAAATAATCCTAGTTTTTTTTGTTTTTTTTGAAAAGGAAACAATCTCTTTCATTGATGTAATGAAGTGAGATATAATCTCAATGTACAAAAATTGAAACTAACAATAAAAGGAAAAACTACGGATCAAGAAGTGCATCCGGGCATCTCAACTAGGTTGACACCCCATAGCACTCTCATCATCTCTATTACTAGAGCAATGTAAAGACAATGGGGGAACAAGTACAATTAATCATAACAGTCCTCAGAAATAAAATAAGCCAACAGCCTGAATACATAGGCCAAAACAAAATCGTGTAATTTGGAAATTAAAAGCTAATTAACACTCCCCATGGAGAACAAAAAGGATGAGTAGCTGGCTGGGGATTAGTGGTCACTTGACATGAAAGCTTGCCAATTGAGGCTAATATCTTGGATGGAGTAGTCGGTGAACACCTTAGAAAAGGAGCACCAAGAGTAGGCATTTAAACAAGCTGATTGAAAGCGATTAAACCACGGAGTTTCCTTTGGTTTCCTTGTCATGGAAGACTCTTTGGTTTCTTTCAAACCAAAGATCTGTTTGTAGAGCTTTTACTGCATTCTTCCATAGCAAATTTGAACTCTTTTTGAACTTAGGTCCCACAAGTAGCTGCAAAACATTGTCTCTAAATTCTTTCCCAAAAACCCATTGGATATTAAAGCAATCGAACAAGGAGGACCCAAGTTTCAGCATATTGACAAGTAAAAAAGAGATGTTGAAGCTCTTCCTCGCTTGCCTTACAAAGGGGGCAAATGGATGGAGATAAACTGTGTGAAGGCAGCTTCTTTTGAAGTACTGAGGAGCAGTTTAACGGCCCAAAGAGCATGATCCAGCAAGTGATATTCACTCTTTTGGGGCTCTTTGACTTCCATAAGTGACTTCCACTCTTTTGGGGCGCTCTGACTTCCACTCTTTTGGGGCTCTCTGACTTCCATAAGGCATGCTGCAGGTTAACTTCCATGTGGGAGGCCGGTGAAAGATGGTTAACAAGTGATTTGACTGAGAAGTTTCCATTGTTTTCAACTGACCACACCCTTTCTGGGGCATCAATCATATGATTGGCAGAAATTTTACTCAACATTCTTTGAAACTCAACAATCTCCTCCTCTTTAAGAAGCCTTCTAAATGCAATAGTCCAAGAGGAAGTGCAATGATCCCAGTTCTCCAAGGCTGATCCATTGGGTTTAAGTGCAATTCTAAATAAGTTTGGAAAGCTGGATTTTAGAGGCAAATTATCCCGCCATGGATCTGTCCAGAATCCCAATCTGCTGCCATTTCCAAGCTTAAAAACTGCCAAAGCTTCAACTTTCAGCCACGATCTTGATATACATTACCAAGGGCTTCTAAGGCTGAGATTAGATTTTCTAGAAGTATGCCAATCGAACAACTTTCTCCCATGAATGCTCATTACAACTTGGCCCCAAAAGGGAGTATTCCTCCTTTGTTAATCTCCACCCCCATTTGGCTAAAAGTGCCAAATTCCTTGCATTCAGTCCACCTAGGCCGAGCCCTCCATCTTCTTGAGTCTTTGAGACTTGATCCCATTTTACCAAGTAGTTCAACTTCCCTCCATTGTGTCCCTCCCAAAAGAATTGCTTCATAGTTCTTTCAATGGTTGAGAGGACCTTTTCTGGCATAAAAAAAAGAGACATGTAGTAGATTGGTAAGTTAAAGAGGACTGACTTACATAATGTTGCTCTTTCACCTCTTGAGAGATTGTATCTTTTCCACTTATCCAACTTCCTTTGATTTTATCTATGACTGGTTGCCAAAAAGAGGCTTTCTTAGGGTATCTGCCCAAAGGTAATCCTAGGTACATAAATGGGAGACGATCAATCTTACAATGAAGCTTTGCTGCCATCTTGAAAAGCTTCTTGTCTTCTATGTTAATCCTGCATAAAGCAGATTTCTCCCATTTGATTTTTTGCTCAGAGCATCATTCAAAAGTTTCTAACGTTTTCTTCAAAATTTCAACCATTTCATCATCATCCCTGCAAAACAACAAGGTGTCAGTTGCGAACTGAAGTAAGGATACATGAACCCTATCTTTCCCCACCACAAAGCCTTCGTATTTCCCTTTTGCATAAATTCTGTTGATTAAAGCATTCAACACCTCGCTAATTAAGAGGAATAGGAAAGGTGAGATTGGATCCCTTTGTCTAAAACCTCTAGAAGCAAGAACTTTCCCGATTGGTCTTCCACTTATGAAAATAGAGAACTTTGGATTAGAGATGCAACCCTTAATGTAGCTGATCCAATGCGAATTCTTTGAAGTACTTTCTCCAAGAACACCCAATCCACTCTATCAAAAGCTTTCTCCAAATCTAGCTTCAAAATCTAGCCCTTTTTCTTCTTGGGATCTGTATTCCTCCACTACTTCGTGGCAATCAAAATTGGATCCAAGATTTGCCTTACTTCAATAAAAGTGCTTTGCGTAGGGGTGATTATGGTACGCATGATTTTCTTAATCTTTTCTGCTAGGACTTTAGCTACTATCTTATAGACCGAGGTAGTTAAGCTGATGGGTCTAAAGTCCTTTACCAACACTGCATCTGCCCTTTTTTGTATCAAACAAATAAAGTTTTCTTTGAGTCTTTGACACAAGAATTGAGCTTCCCATTGCCATGGAATTCCTCAAAAAAAACTTCATAATTTTGTCCTTCAACGAATCCTAGAATTTAATGAAGAATTCTGTTGTGAAGCCATCCAGTCCAGGGGCTTTGCTCCTCCCCAAGTCCTTCACTGCCTTTTTGATTTCACTCGGAGTAAAGCTAGCAACAAGCCCCTTGTTTAATACTAATTCCTAAGTAGGTGACCACCATGGATTGAATCCATGACCTCTTAGCCATTTATTGAGACTATGTCCCCTTTTTTACCACTAGGCCACCCATGATGGTTAATTGGAATGGATGCTGTCAAAAAATCCGTTTAGACCACTTAGTTAGAAAGAAGTAATGAAGTGTGCAATGTCAAGAATAGAGATATGGGAACCTTTGGATTTGGCTAAGTTTCATTATTAGTTATGGTCTTCATTGTCTAAATATTTCGTAATTTAAGTTCTACAATTTACTTTGATTGGGTTAGGCTTTTTTTTTTTTTTTTTTTTTTTTTTTTTTTTTTTTTTCTGTGGGAATTTGTGGATTTTGGTATCTTCTCTTGAAACTTTCTCATTCATCAATGTGATGTGTTTGCTTATTAAAAGAAATTATTTGTAAATCTCATTCTAAATCATTATCACAAAATATGACGTTCTGCAGTGTACTGAGGAAGCTCATCGTCCTGTTGATTGTGTCACTGTAGCTAGATGGATTTTGAAGAATAGTGCTGAGTCAGAAAATATGAACTGGTATGTAATTGGTTCTTAACAATTTAGATATACTGTTCAATTTCGCAATTAATGGCGGCTATTGAAAACTTCTTGAACATTATGCATTGAAGAATATCATTTGATAAAAAAAGGGTAAATCCGTATGGATTTGGTTGAGACCATTCAATTAATATTTTTAAATGATGTGTCATATTTGTTACATTTCCTCATCTTCTTGACGTTAACATTTTTCTTTAGGGTATTAAGGTGTGAGGTTGTTTGGAGTTTTTTCAACTTAAATACTCCCTTCAAGGCTATTGCGTCAATTATTATTATTCTGATGCCCTTTACTTTCTAGTCTCAATTGTTCCAGCTATTTCTCATAATTTATTTTTATGAAGAAAGTTTAGAAATGACTATCTACTTGGAAAAGGTTCTTTCCGAAGGAGGGGACGATTAGTCTGGTCCAGTCACTACTAAGTGGGATCCCTATTCTCTTTGCTTAAAATTCTTGTTTTAATTTGTAAGATTGTTGAGAGGCTGATGAAGAATTTCCCTTGGGAAGGAGTCAATAAGGGGGAAGATCCCAGTTGGTCAAGTGGGAGGTGGTTTCAAAAGCCTTTGGAACTTGGAGGTTTAGGTTTTGGCAACTTGAGCTTATGTAATGGGACTTTGTTGATGAAATAGTTTGGGCATTTCTTTATGGAGCCTAATTCTTTGTGGTATAGGATTATAGTGATCGAGTATGATCCACACCATTTTGAGTGGTTTTATTTTTATTTTTATTTATTTATTTATTTTTTTACAACATATTTATACCAACTTTTGATGAAGAGACTACACTCTGTGGCTTCTATATTGAGTTCCTCCAATATTTCCTACGACCCTTCTTTATATCTTTTGAGACCAGCTTGTATGCATAGGGAGAAGGGATTTATGGATTTTCACCCTCGATCCTTCTTGAGGCTTTCCTTGTTTGATATTCCACATTTTGTGTTCCCTACTCTCCTAGTTGTCGTTGTTTTTGGCATGGGAGAGTTAATTAGAGGCATTCTTTTTTTGTGTTGTGTTCGCAATGGTGCGCTCTTTGTAGTGGCATGAGGAAGATATTGACTATTTGATGTTATTATTATTTTTTCTTAACAAAAATTATGCTTGGAAAAAAAATGAAAGAATACGAAGGGTATAAAAAAAGACCAACTTTCTAAAGGAGACAGTTAGAAAAGGGATTTAATCAAGTTGTTAGATTGCTGATTAAGCTTTTGGGTGAAGGCAAATTTAATCTTATATCATCTAACAATCCCCTTCATTTGTGGGTTTGAAGTTTAAAGAAGACTCAACAATAGAAATGAAAATTCGGGAGGAAATAACATTGCAGGGGCTTGAACATAGGACCACCAATGCTGATAGCATATTAAATTGCCGATTGACCCAAAAGCTTAAACTTATGGGTGTAGGCAAAGTTAATCTTATATCATCTAACTCAAGTTACCCAACAAATATACATATATACATATGTATATATATATGTTAGTACATGGCAAAGGGGATACATTCAATCAGAAGGAAAGAATAGTAGGAGCCGAAGGTAAAGACAACCCCTCCCAGAAAACTACAACACAAGAGTCTGCCAATTGTTAATAGGGACTAACAAGTTGTAGGTCAAAGCCTTGTTACCAGAATTATGGTTTGAAAGAAATCAAAAGGGTCTTCAATGACAAGGCAACTCCTTGGTTGGATCGATTCGAAACAACAAGACTTAATGCTTCCTCATGGAGTACTCTATCCAAACCCTTCGAAGATTTTTCGATTAAGGATATTAGTCTTAATTGGTGGGCTTTCATGCACTCTGCACCTTAGTTTTTGCTCTTCAATGGGGCTTCATTCTTAGCTTTTTCTATCGTTAGATGCCATCGACTCTGTGTTTGCATTATGTTCTTGCCGGGTTTGTACTTTATTAATTTTGGTAGTGGATTTTACTTGTAATTTCTTTTTGGGTCTGCCCCTTTGTTTACGGGGAGTTTTCTTGTACTGTTGGTCTGCTATTTGGCCTTTGGACATTTTGCCTTTGATCCGAAATGATGAGAGTGCTAAGGAGGGGTCAACCTAGTTGAGATGTTCAGGTGCACTCGCTGGTCCTTAGATTTTTTGAGCTATTGTATCACTATTTGTAATTTGAGCCTTAGTCTCAACTCATTATTTCAATGAAGAGACTCGTTTCCTTTTCAAAAAAGAAAAAAATAACAAAGCAAAAAAAAGAAACAAGTTGTAGTAACAAAATAAACTTTTGTGTAAGGCCATCCACCAAGTGAGGTCGTATATTGTACAAAATTACAAAAGAAATTAAAGCAAGAAGACTATCTTTTAATGTTATAGTGTTTCTTTCTTTCCATAAATGCTACAGAAGAGTCCTGAAGGTGCAACTACTAATCATCCTTGCTACGCTGTTCATATTCCAGCCTTAAAGCCCTTCTAATAGCCAGTCCTACAGTTTTTAGGAGACAAAGAAATGCCAGCAAGTCGATTCCAAGCTTGAGAGGAAAAATCACAGTGAAGAAAGAGGTGATCAAGAGATTCACCCTCCATTAAGAAAAGTGTGCAACCCCATAGGGTGAGAGAGTTCAATCTTTGAATTTCCTTTGGAATCTATCATCAATATTTAGACTTTGAAATGCCAAAGATCATAGGAAGATTTTAACCTTCTTTGGGATGCTATGTGTCACAATCGCACATTCACGCCTCGTTGAGCAATTGTGTGGCACTTGTGCTAGCTTGCGAAACAAGACAGCCTGATCGAAATCGGATCGCCTGCGACACACCAGGTGCCTCTCACAACCTTTACACCCGTTTCTGGAGAAAATGGTTTTAGAAAACGGGTTTTGCAAACGTTTGAAAGCATGTTTGAGGAAAGAAAGTTTGTTGAAAGGCTAGAAAACAATAAGGGACAACAACGGCTTAATAACTCACAACTCTGGGTATGAGGATATGATTATTAGTTTTACCCCCATATAGTACATTATAAGCATTTTTAGAAATGTCACATTTGCATATGCAAAGTGGCGAGCAGTCATTTACAAAAAAAAGTAAAGTAAACTAACTTGCAAAATGAAATACATAAGATGAGAGCAGGATAAAAAGGGTCAAGGTGGGCATGCAGCCATGGGCAACACGCCCTGACAAGCATGACCGTGACATCCTCCCCTACTTAATTGGTTGTCGTCCCCGTTAACTGTCTGTGCTTGAACATAGCAATTTGTAGGGCAGTAGACTTCAGATCTTCAACGGGTTCCCAACTGATTTCTTTGTCTAGGAGGCCTTTCACTTCACCAAGAATTCTTTCCAGTCTCGTCTTGGTCTTCCAACACGGTCGGTTCTTTCAGCAAGTATCTCGCTGACTTCTTTTTCTGTTGTGTTTTTCATTGTGACGGGAGGGCGATTCACGACATTGCGTTGCTCATCGTTAGGATCAGGATGGTAAAGCTTCAAGTTACTCACGTGTATGACAGGATGAATCTTCATCCATGAGGGTAACTGAACTCGATAAGAGGTTTCCCGACCTTCTCAATCACTTCTGCGGGTCCTTCATATTTCCTCACAAGTAGTTGATCTCTCTATCCTTGAAATCGAAATTGTTCGGAGTGTAGTTTGATCAGAAGTTTATCCCCTAATTGAAACTCAAGGGGTCTGCGTTTCATATTTGCCCACTTCTTCATGCGCTTCTATGCTTTCTCTGGACACGCACACACAATTTCCCAGGACTATTTCCACTCTTTGGTGAAGTTGTGCGCTTGAGGACTTTTACCCGCGTAGGGATGATTTATAACGTGTGGCATGAGCGGCTGTCTACCACACAGAATCTCGAAGGGCGTCCTTCTTATGGAGGAACTCTTCTAGCTGTTAAAGCTAAACTTAGCCACGTCTAACATCTGGACCCAATTCTTCTATCTTGCACCAATAAAGTGTCGGAGATACTCTTCGAGCATACTATTGAACCGTTTTGTCTATCCATCAGCTTGTGGATGATAATTAGATGAAATATTCAATGTCGAACCCAACATTCGGAATAGTTTCGTCCAGAATGTACCAGTGAATCTTGCATCACGATCACTAATGATACTGTCAGGGACACCCCATAGTTTTACAATGTGCTTGAAGAATAACTATGTTGTCATCTCGGCTGAAAACATATTCAGAGTTGGAATGAATTTAGCGTATTTTGAAAACTTGTCAATGATTACAAGTATTGATTCGAACTCCCTAACTTTAGGTAGGTGGGTGATGAAGTCGAGAGACACACTCTCCCATGGTCTCGAGGCCACAGGTAGGGGTTCCAACAGACCTGCTAATTTCGCCCTTTCTACTTTGTCTTGTCGGTAGCAAGACAGGTCTTGGTGAACTGCACGACGTTGTCTACGAGGCTCGGCCAGTAGTAGCCTTGTATCAATAGTGCACAAGCTCTTTGCCAACCATTGTGTTCAGCCCATGGCGTGTCATGACACTTCTTCATTAGTCATCTACGCAACTCCCCAGATCGAGGAACATATAGGCAGTTGCCTTTGGTAAGTAGGAGGTCGTTTTCTACCCAAAACTGACAGACCTTCCCTTCTTTGGTTAACTGTACCAACGCTTGTGCTGCTATGTTGTTGATTAAGTGTGGACTTATGGTTTCTTGGATTGTTCCATTCAGACTATTGGCTTTTAGATGAGCGAACAAGCACAGGGCTGCATTTCCGCTATTTTGACTGAGAGTATCTGCCGCTTGATTGGCTTTACCTACTCTATGTTCAAACTGGAAGTCAAATTCGATCAGACACTCTTGCCACTGGGCTTGCTTGGACAATAGCTTCAACTGTGTGAAAAAGTGACATGTCAGCTGTTGTCAGATGTCTACAAACTTAGAGCCTGACACATATTGTCTCCAGGTCTGCAAACAGTGAACTACTGCCAACATTTCTTTCTTGGATGCTGCATACTTTCTTTCAGCATCATTTAGTTTTTGCTCTCGTAGGCGATGGGGTGGCCGTCTTGAAGGAGGACGCTGCCCAGTGCAAAATTGGATGCCTCAGTCTCGACTTCGAAAGGTTTCGTCACATCAACAATTCCAAGAATCGGCCCCTCCATCATGACTTTCTTCAAGCCTTCAAAGGCAGCTTGACACGCTGGGGTCCAACCCCATTGGTGGTTTTCTTCAACAACTCGGTTAACGGTCCTAGTCTTTTCGAGAATCCTTCCATGAACTGCCTATAGTAATTGGCTAATTCGAGGAAGGAGTGCAGTGTTTACTTATGAAGTTTCTTTTAGGAAACAAATCGTATTGATAGGATGAAATTACCTCGAAGACTGTTCGAACTACCCAATCCTAAAGAGATCGTTTAGCAACAACTGAAGGTAAGTTCTCTCTTCTCTCTCTTCTCTCTCCTCTTCCTCCATCTCCTTCCATCTATGCTATAACTTCTTCTTCCCTGACGACCCTCTGGTGAAATTTCTTCATCCTCCGACGATCCAACTCCATCCATATTTGACATTCTCTTCCTTTCCCTGGTGTCTCCCCAATCTCTGACACCATTACCTCCCATCTCCGGCAACATCCCCAACAACTTATTCTTGTTTATTTTTTTTCTGTACAATCGAGATATGTCACAAGGCGTGGAATTAGAAAGCTGCAAAGTGAATGGGCTGTCGTTCTGCATTTGGTATGAAGTCGATCAGTTTTGGGTGGAAGACATAGAAGCAAGCCAAACCCTCTCCCTACCATGGACACACCTCTGTTGGTTTACGGATAATATATCAGAACTAATTAGATGGCCAAGTGATTGTTTTTTAATGAAAAAGGGACATGACGATTCAGGCGGGACAAGACTAAATTCATAGACCACAACGGATGGACCATGAGATGTGAAGTTGGGCCGGTAACAGGGGGTTGCTTCTTCATTCATGTCCCGATGGGAGATTCTAAACATGGATGGTACTCCTTTTTGGGCATGTTAAAAAGCTTTGGTAGGAAAAGAGAACTCCTCGGCCATTTGGAAAACTCAAAATCAGTGGTTCCAACGAATCAACCCACTAAGAATTACCCAGCACTACAAAAAGACAATGCAACCAGAACAAGCTATGCCGAAGTTGTTAAGAAAAAGTGTGCCTCGTCAAGTCCGGTTTTACCCAAGGAAAACATAGCAGATTAACAAAAGACTCTGTTTCACATATTGAAAAACAAAGCTTTGAGGTGTATCAGAATCAGGTGAACCAAAAGGTCTTTCAAGAAGAATTTAACAGTTTATGGGTAATAACAAGACTATTTGTATTCGATGATTGGATTGAAACCAGGGAACGCTTAGAAGTTTTATTCAATGTTAAATTTGTAATTAATCCTTTGTTCTCAGACAAAGCACTGATCAAATGTGAAGAAAGGAAAATGGAAGAATGGTTTAAAACTCCCGGTAAATGGCAGGATTTTGGATAGTTCCATCTACTAATTGAAAAATGGAACACTCTTAAGCATAGCCGGTGATAAGCACTTGAAAAGTGCTTTCTATTCTCTCAAATTAAGGAAGTTTATATTAGATTTCACTTGTTTGCTAGTAGTTTTCAGGTTAAAATGAGGAAAATTAGAAGAAAAGACCAAAAGATCAAAACCGAGCAAGAATGCGGCGAAAAAGAGAAGAAAATAACAAAGTTGCCAAAACTGGGGCAGCGCCGCGGCGCTAAAACCCGAGAGCAGCGTTTGCGCATCACAGCAGCAGCACCGTTGCGCTCTCTTTCCATATTTGGCAGCGCCGCGGCGCCAGTTTCCATGAATAAAAAAAATGTATTTGCCAGAGTACAACAGAGGTTTCGGTGGTTGGCTCACAATTAAAAATCTCCCATTAGAATATTGGAGGAAGAGTACTTTCAAAGCCATCAAAGCTCACTTGGGGGGGTTGGAAAGTATTGCTTTTAACACGCTTAATTTGTTGAATTGTTATGAAGCAAAAATTAGAGTTAAAAGGAACTTGTGCGGATTAATGCAGTCAACAATCGAAATTGAAGACAACAAGAGGGGAAACATCTTCCTAAACTTTGGCGACATTGAAAGCTTGGAAGATTCAAATGAAAACGGGGGAGCTTTACTTTTATCAAATTTCTCAAACCCAATAGATTTGCTCCGACTCAAGCAAGTTGCTCAGGATGAAGGTTTAGAGGCTGAAATCTCGGTTCAAGGTTGGGTGTTCCTTAAACAGAGCAAGCCGAATCTCTAGAGAAACCCTTTTGCAGCCATGAAAATGAGTTTTGAGCAGGAGAAGAAGCAGTCTTCGTCGGAACCTTGCTATTAATGCAAATGTTAACATTGAATTAAAAGCAAATCTGTCTGAAGAAGGTATAAAGACAGCGGTAGTAAATGACTCGATTTTGACTATTCAATTTGAAAACATTAATGACTTCAATAGACCCTATCCCGCCCATTCAGACTCTGACATCCCTTGAGGATTATTAAAAAATTGCGCCCCTTCAGCCGAACTTTAGCAAAAAACGAAGCAGCCTCCTCTTGCAATAAAACCTAGTCGCTTCCGAGGAGTTCCGTCGTCTCCAACCAATTATTAGTTCCAGCTTCCACCAATTTAAATATGAAAGATCCTACTGTGAAGAAGCCTTCCTTTGTTTACACGATAAAAGTATGCGTCTAACAAAAGAAGAGTCGGCCCCTTCAAATTCTTAGCTGGAAGACGGCCAACGATCCAGAAAGTTGCTCGCAGATCTTGAAGAAAAAGGAGAAGGCAGCCCTCTTCAGCTACCTGAACCCACTACTCATCCCTTTTGTCTTCCAAAAAAATTTTCTATGTTAAGGCCTTATTCCAAGCATTTTTCCAGGAAAAAAGAAACATTTTATAAAATATAGAAGATTGGATAGCCCCCCATTGGAAGTAAGTTGTACTCGAGCTATTGTTCCATCCCTCTCAGTGAAGTCATACAATTGTGGAGTTATGTGGATTGTGGATGGTCTGCTAGCCCTAAGAGTTTAGTCCTTGATTAATATTGATTTTCATTTGTTGGCATTTCTACAAATTTCTAAACCCACAAGTGAAGGGGAAGTCTTGGAATATTGATATAATTAAATTTACCATAACCCGTAAGTTTAAGCTTTTGTTGAATGGTGATACATTAGTTTATGTAAATATTTCTAGTTAAGTGGGTTTTCTTTGGCTCCAATATTCCTGAATGGAAACTAGTGTATTGAAGATAATGCTAATACTAGCACTAAGGTTAGGTCCTATAAATATTTTCTCTTATTCATCTTTGATAGGAAGGGTTAAAGATGAAAAGGGTTTCTTAAATAGAAGAAACACCCCTTACAAATAAGAAATAAATATACAATAAGGAAAAAATAAATACAACAAATATTCCACAATAAATACAATGAAAATATCAACACAAAAGGAAATAATCAACATTCCCCCTCAAGCTGGTTTAAAGATATCATTCATGGCCAGCTTGTCAATCAACTTGTTGAACTGCCACTTAGGAAGACCTTTAGTTAATACATTCACAATTTTCTCTGTTGTCAGAAGGTAAGGAATGCATATTACTCCTGCATCAATCTTCTCTTTTATAAAATGTTTGTCGACTTTAATATGTTTCGTCCTATCATGAAGGATTGGATTGCAGGCAATGGAGATTGTTGTCTTGTTGTCACAGTAAATGTGTATGGGCATTGCCTTAGAGAATTTCAACTCTTCCAATAATCTTTTTATCTATATGCCTTCACAAGTATTATGGGCTAATGCCATAAATTTGCTTTAGCACTACTCCTTGCTACCACACTTTGCTTTTTACTACGCCAAGTAACTAAATTTCCTCTAACAAAGGAGCAATAACCAGCAGTCAATCTTCTAATGGTCATGCTACCTGCCCAATCAACATCAGTGTAAACCTCAACATGTGGGTGGTCATGTTTCTTAAAAAATATGCCTTTCTCTAGGGTACTTTTCAAATATATTAGGATTCTAAAAACAACTTTAAAGTGAGTTGATCCAGGGGCATGCATGAACTGGCTTACCATACTAACTGTAAAAGTAATGTCAGGATGTGTGCACGAGAGGTATATGAGTCTTCCCACAAGTCTCTAGTATGTTTCTTTTTCTTTAACCTCTTTTTCAGTTTCAGCTTCCAATTTTAAGTTTTGCTCAATAGGAGTTTATGCTATCCAACATCCAAGTAAATTTGTCTCTTTGGGTAGATTAAGGGTATACTTCCTTTGGTTGACAAGAATGCCGCTTTTGGATGTAGCAAACTCCATGCCTAAGAAGTACTTTAAGGATCCCAAGTCTTTGATTTGGAAATCATTTGCCAATTTTTTCTTCACGATAGTCATTCTTGTCTCATCATTACCTATAAGTATGATATCATCGTGACTGCTTCAAAATACCAGGCTCTAGGAGACTGTTTAAGGCCGTATAATGATTTCTTTAACTTGCATACTTTGTTAACCATAAGGGCCACTTCAAAGTCGAGTGGCAAGTCCATAAATACCTCTTCTTCAATATCCTCATTGAGAAAGACATTCTTAACATCAAGTTGATAAAGCGACCAATCAAAATTAATTGCAAGAGACAACAGAATTCTGATAGAGTTAATTTTAGCAACTAGGACAATTGTTTCTTGATAATCAACTCCATAGGTCTGAGTGAATCCCTTAGCCACCAATTTGGCCTTGTACTTTTCAATACTACTATATGCATTACATTTTACAGTGAACGCTCACTTGCATCCAACTGTTTTCTTATCTTCTGATAGATCAACTATGTTCCAAGTACCATTTTGTTTCAACGTATCCATCTCTTCTATCACTGCTAATTTCCAATTCAAATCATTTAGGGCCTCTTGTTTGTTTATGATAAGAAAGATAGTTCGCAATGGGATTTTTTGTGCATTGACGGGTACCTTTCCTATGGGCAATTGGCATTTCAAAATCAGAGACATCAGGTAGCATATTATGAGAGAAGGAAAGCTAGGAGAAGTACCTCTTTTCAGTATCGTTCATCGGAGCATCAGATTGGTCTTGTGATAGGTCAAGTTTCTTCTAGTATAAACCTGAAGTTCAGGATTTCAACCTGTCAAGTTCGTTTGTAGTGTTTCTCCCCCTGTTGAAGAATTTTCCACACTTGGCATTGAATGACACTCATACTTTCAGAACTAATGATGTTTGGGAGAGGTGAAGTGTCCCAAAAATTCGCTTCAAGGATAGATGTCTCCCCCTGAAGAGAATTTAGGGTAAAAAGGGATCGATTTTCCAAGAAAGACACATCCATAGTCTCAAAATACTTGTGGGTGAAAGGGTCAAAACATTTGTACGCCTTCTTATGGGAAACATAGCTTATAAAAATGCATTTAACAGCTTGAGGTCAAGTTTAGTTTGGGAAAGGGTAGAACTATGAACATAAACAGTGCACCCAAATATTTTGATAGGTAAATTTGGGAACAGTCGGACGGTAGGAAAAAACTCTTTGAGGTGATTCAGAGGAGTTTTAAAGTCCAACACCTTTGTTGGCATTCAATTGATCAGGTAGGCAGCCATAAGAACTGCATCACCCCACAAATATTTTGGAATATGCATGGAAAACATAAAGGCATGAGCAACTTCAAGTAAATGTCTATTTTTTCGCCCAGCAACACCATTCTGTTGAGGCGTATCACAAAGCTTGATGAAAAATACCCTTATCTTGTAAAAAAGTGATAATTTGTTCGTTAAAAATTCAGTCCCATTATCAGAGTGAAGAATGCAAATTTTAGTTTGAAATTGAGCCTCAATCATATTATAAAAACGAACAAAGACCTCTTTTACTTTCGACTTTTTTGTTAACAAATAAAGCCAAGTCAAACGAGTATGATCATCTATGAAGGTAACAAACTAATGCTTGCCATTATTAGTCAAAACTTTAGACGGACCTAAACATCAGTATGGATCAAGTAAAAGGGCGATGAAGCCTTGTAAGGGTTGGGTGAAAAAGTGGATCGATGATGTTTAGTAGAAATGCAGCTTTCACATTGAAAAATAAAACAATCAATTCCTTTAAATAAGTCTCGAAACAAATATTTCAAGTAAACAAAATTTGGATGCCTTAATCTACAATGCCAAAGCATTATAGTTTCTTGAACAGAAAGAGAATTGACACTACTTAAGCCCTGAACTTTTTTATGACTACTTGAAATTTCATCAAAGTAATAGAGACCGTCAATCATCTTAGCACGTCCAATCGTCTCCCTGAAGTCTTGATCCTGAAAAAGGCAATGAATTTCGCAAAAGATAACACGACAATTATCATTTTTAGATATTTTACTTATAGATAACAAATTGCAAGCTATTTTGGAACATGAAGGACAAAACGTATTGTGATTTTTGTACTCAAAGGGATAGTTCCTTTTCCAGCAATTGACGTGAAACTACCATTGGCAATACGAGTTTTCTCATTGCAATACACATACACAGGGGAGTACAACTCAAATAAACAGGAGGAACTAGTCATATGATCGGTGGCTCCAGAATCTATAATCCATAGAGATGAATTTAGACACGCACAAGCTCAAGGGGAATTACCTGATTGTGCCAGGGAAATACTAGGATTGCTAGATGATGAATTGGACTTTAGCAGCCTTAGGATTTGATCAATTTGCTCTTTAAATGGACTGGAATCAACGACATTCGCATTAGAGGCATGCTGATGGGGATTTCTTTCACCTTGTTTAGAACTCTTCCAATTTGTAGGTATTCCATGAAGTTTCCAACAAGTTTCTCGCGTATGTTAGGGTTTATTGCAGCGATCACACCAGACTTGAGACTTTTTCATGTGTTTTGTTGGAGTGATCCGAAGTTTTCATTGCAGTATTTTCAATCACCAATGTTGAACTTTCAACTGAATCAATTGACTTTTTGCTCATCATACATTCCTGCGACTTTCTTCCCTGCGAACTTCAAAAAAGAAAAAAAGAAAAAAAACTCCAAATAGCAGCAAAAAACCCAGAAAAAAAAAAAAAAAAAGGCAAAACCGGCGAATAGGAAGGGCAGAATCCGGCAACGGCGGCAATAGGCAGCAGTGAGTGGCAGAACCGAACGGGCGCCCGACGATGCAGACAGGGCTGACCGGCGGGAACAACTTGCAAATTGGTGTCAAAACCCTAAAAAATCAACTCCATGAGTAGTTGGATGAACGCGTGGAGTGATGGGCTTGGAGTCGCGTGACTTAGTCTATATCCCGCGGCAAAGACAAAACGTCTAGTGGGGTTAAATTGTCTGACGGCGAACGAGTGGCGACGAAGGATCGACGACGGCAGATCTAGGGTTTTTTTAGTTTTCAAAAATTAGGGTTTTTTTGGGGTTTCAAAACAATTATTGCTCTGATACCATGCTAAAAATATTTTTTCTCGTATTCATCTTTGATAGAAAGAGTTTCTTAAATAGAATAAACACCCATTTCAAATAAGGAAATAAATATACAATAAGGAAAAAATAAATATACCAGATATTCCACAATAAATACAATGAAAATATCAACACAAAAGGAAATAATCAACATTAGGTTTGTTCTTTTTTTTCTAATTAATTTTTTTTATTTGATTATTTATTTGTTTATTTAAAGCTTCAAAGCTCTTTATTCAGTTTCATCTAATTTAAATCTATTTTTTAAAGACATTTAGTAATCAAGGATTTAGGATTCCAATGGCGCTAAAATTATATAACTTTCTTTAATACTCTCCTAATATCCGGACAATGACAGGCCTGCTGAAATCATTTGTGTTGTGTCTAATGTGTTTAAAGTTCATTTTCTACGTGTAACTTTGTGTAGCATTGAGGTAGAACCAAGTTTCCATTAATGAAAGAGAGATTGAAAAACTATGCTTCTCAAAGGTCTTCCATTAGTCACCTCCCCACTCCCGATATCCTAGAAAAAGACCATGTAAATTTGGAGTCTCATTATAGTCAGACCCAAAATCCACCTTGTTGATCATTTTCTCTTCATGAAGGCTTTTCAAGGACATGATTTTATGCTTATGCCTTTTTACGTAATAGTTCATAAAGGGAATTGATATTTGATACAATAAGTTCAAGTTTATTCTTTTACATAATTATTTTACCTCTATTCCACATTTTTTCTTCATTGAAGTATCTGTTTCTTACGAGAAAATAATGGTTGTTGCATTACTAGACATTTTCTATTAACATTTAATTGTATCCTTTCCAGCATTGTAATATTCCTTTTTTTATTTCAGGATATTGGCAAATTCCAAACCTTGTCCGAAATGCAAACGTCCTATTGAGAAAAATCAAGGGTGCATGCATATTACTTGCACACCACCTTGTAAATTTGAGTTCTGCTGGTAATTTTGTGCATTAAAATTCTTTTAAAATGTGTTACTTCTCTTTATTTTGAATTTTGTTGCATAACATATCTTCTCCTCAGTTGCATTGGTTTTGTTCCTATTTAGAAAGTTCCCCTGTTTGAAAGGAAGGTTATTGAATTGCTAATAGTATCTTTATTACTTTTTATGTTAAAAAAATTGTTTCATTTTCACAGGCTTTGCCTTGGTCCATGGTCTGATCATGGAGAGAGGACAGGAGGATTTTATGCATGTAATCGCTATGAAACTGCAAAGCAAGAGGGAGTGGTATTGTTATAGACCTTATTTATAATTTGAACCATTACGATTTTCTTGATGCTACTCGTTTTGTTTGGTATATTTCTTCATTATGTTCTCCTTTTTGTTCATCAGTATGATGATGCTGAAAAGCGTAGAGAGATGGCCAAGAATTCTCTGGAGAGATATACTCATTATTATGAAAGATGGGCTACAAACCAATCGGTATGCTTTCTTTTTCCTGCTCACAAAAGAATAATATTCCGGGAGATTTTTCTGAACATTTGTTCGTTTATTGGTGTTGATAATTTCCTCTTCTAAAATGTATTTTCTTTATTATATTTGTTCGAAGATTATTTCCTTATTTGTAATGAGCATCTCTGATTTAAGAAATCCTAATTTTCTATTTTCATAATGTAGAAAATTTCCAAAGTTTAAAGAATCGTAATTTATAAGTGTAGATTTTTTCTCTCCCAGATGCTCTTCCGCTCTTTGACTTCTCCATCCACCGCCAACTTTGACTACCATAGTTTGTCCTTGGCCTTTTGTCGGCACCTTCGGCGCCTCTTCAAGGTGGTCCCTTCATCGTTACCCTCTCTCTCTCCCACCTTATGTGATCGTCAACTACCCTCTTACTTTCGTCTCTGTCTTCTCCAAACACCGCCAGCTCTGAGCTCTGTCCTCTGTCAACCATCCTCGGCCTTCTGCTCACCCTCGGCCGCCACTTCATGTTTGTCTCCCGAAACCCTAATTTTTTCTAATCTCATTTTTCTCTCTCGTTTCTTTTCTTCTCTCTGCCTGAAACCCTAGTTGGTTTCCTTTTGTCGCCCTCTCTAGCCTCGCCTCTGTTCTCTACCCCCTAAATTCTCCTCCGAAAACCCTAACCAGCCATTGCCTCTCCTAACCTCTGTTCGTCTTCCAACCTTTGTTGTACATCTTTTGACCTCAGATTTTACCCAACCCTTTCAGTCCTCTTAGACCGTGTCTCGGGTCACCGGTTTGGTACCCCTCATGCCTTTTCTCAATTTAAGATGTCTTTGATCAATTTGGAGGCAATGGGTGGTTGTGTTTCGAACTCTTATTTTTGGATAAAGTGTGAGCAGAACATATTTTCTATTGAGAATTCAAGTAATAATCAAAAGATTTACCTTTCAATCTCTCATTTGCATTGGTTTGAACTATCCTTGGTGGAGTTGTTACAAGATCAATCATGCGTTCTTCTCCGAAAATGATCGGGATGGCTCTAGATTCATTTGTTTGGCTAAGTTCAAATCCCTCAATGAAAATTTTTTCGAATGTGCTATTTGGCTGCCTACGGGTGGTAGGAAAAATATACGTTCCAGTTGGTTTCTTGAAGAAATGTTGGATGGTTTTCTGGTAAATGATTAGAAATTTTTGTGCTAAGCGGAGTCTTGTTTATTGTCCTCCCCTCGGTTCAGTGTTGGTGAGTTTGAATTTGGTGAGCCACTAGCTTCAAGTCTCTCAGATGATTTGAAGGAGGCTAGAAACTTTGAGGTCAATTCTTAGCTATCTGACTTTGATTCCTCTTATTGGGTTAGAAAAGATAAGGAAGTGTTGTCAATGAAGAACAATCTATTTGTTGTTTCTCGATTGTTTGCCTACTAAACTTTGAAGGATGTTCGTCTCGCTTTGGAAGACTATTTTTAGTCTAAAGTTCTAATCAATCCTTTCCTGGCTGATAAGGCATTAATAAAACTTGATGATAGTTTTGCTGATATGATTTTTATGGAAAATGGTGAGAAATTGGATCCTTGCATTTGAAGGTTGAAAATTGGTCTTACAAAACACATTCTCATCCGAAGTTCATTGTGAGTTATGGAGATTGGCTTTCAATAAAAAATTTACCTTTGCCTTTCTGGACTTGTTCTACTTTTGAAGCCATTGGAGAAAACCTTGAGAGTTTGGTTTGTATTTCTTCTCAAACTCTGAATTTCTTGGATTGCTGTGAAGCTCGTATTGAAGTTAAAATAAATTTGTATGGTTTTCTCCCAGCTAAAATTGAAGTTAAAGATCCATATCCTTTGCCTAATAGTTCGAATTTCAGCCAATCAAAATCATTAAAGTTCCGGGAGCAAATATGTCTTGTAAAAGGAGTTGATAGCCATCCACCTCCTAAAGACAATATTTTTTATTACGATTTTGATGGAGATTCAGATGTTAGTTCAAGTAGCGGGGATATTATGGGTTCTCTAGCACAAGATGCTCTTGTTGAGGAGATCAAGGGGTTTACTTTGCAGATAGTTTTGATACTTTGTTTGAGAAGGGTGAACATGTTCAAGCATAATTGTCTCCCATAATTCCTGCCAAGTTATCTGCTTTGATTGAAAAATGTGGTTTTCAGATGAAATCAATCTCTCCTTGTTCGCCTTCAGTTAAAGCATAGCTTGGTGGTTCTTTTCAAGAATTTAACTAATTTTGTGGATTTCTCATGTTTATGCGCTTAAGCCTTACTGTTTTGTCCTTGCGTCGTTGCATTGTTTTTTTCTAGAAGTTGGGTTGATTTGTGGTTTGATCCTTGCTCTTCTGGCCTTATTGGCCTTACCTCATCTACTCATTGGACTTCTGTAGGCTTTGGCTTTTTGGTTTGTGTGCTCTCTAGTCTTGGTTTCCTTAGTTTGTTAGGTTTTAAGTGTTTGCTTTTTGATGTTTCCTCCTCTTTGTATCTCAATATTATTTTTTTCCTTTTGCTTTTTCACAATTTTTCTATCCTCTTAAGGTTATTGTATTCTTTAGCATTAGTCTCTTTTCATTATATCAATGAAAAGTTATGTTTCCTTTAAAAAAAGGAAAAAAAAAAAAAAATCTCATGATGAATAAGACAAATTATTATGCCGAATATTTCTTGATGGTATTAGAGCTCTAGAGCAAAAAAAGAAAAGAAAAAAAAAACATTAAAACTAATCCTAGCCCTCGGACCTAACCCTAGCCATCGTCGGCATTTGATTATCATTGGTCGTTCATACATATTGTCAAAGTGAACATAGTTGAACTGACATAACGTGTATTCCCTCGATCAAAAGGTCTATAGTTTGATTCTCCCACTCCATATTGAACTCAATATATGTATATATATGTCAATCTAGTTGAGATATCTTGGTGTGTCGGTTGATCAACATAAGGTGGGTCTGGCTATTTTTTGCCCAACAATTTTAGGAAATTAAAATGCTAATCCAGATATTATGGAAGACTCTTGTTTAAAATTTTTGTTTACCTCGATTCAGCCAACCCTTCAAGAAGAGTCATTGAAACAAGCATCAGCCTTGTCACTTCTTTTCTTCCATTTTTAAATTTTCATTATTATTATTATTTAAAAAAACAAAATTTTTCTGAAATGAAAAGAGATTATTGCTCAAGTTACAATGAGACATAGAATGCATAGAGCATTTAGAGAACAAGGGGTTAGTGGGCGTAACCGGATATCTCAACTATTGACACATCCTTAATGCTCTCATCATATTCCAATACAAAATACATCCCAAAGATCAAAGTTCATAGTCCAATACATCATAAAGTCATAAATACATAATTAAACTGAAAGAATGAAAGTTTTTCAATTTAGCCTTGTTACAATTTTATCGATTGTCATTCTGAATTCTGACAAAAGACGTACTGCTTTCTCCTAAATTTTCTGGCCCTTCATCGTCTTCTTCACCAATCATTGACTGTGATGCAGAAACAATGGTCAGTGTAAGTATTGAGAAAATGGAAATTGATCAGGAAGTTCATTGTGAGGAGGATCATTTTGACGAATCCTTTGCTCTACATTTTTGGATGAGGTGTATTCACTCCTCAAAAAAGAGGATTTGATTGAGAGCAGAATTGAAGTATAGTGTTGAAGAAGTTGGTGTAACTGTTGAGTTCTATGGCGGTGAACTCAATGGAGTCGGTTATAGAGATTTGCTACTATGAAAAAATATGTTAGATGTGCTCAATTGGGTGAAATTTTTTAATTAGATTGTGCTACTTTGAAATCCGGTGGAGTTAAGCTGTAGACCCTTCTTTAAAGTTTGTTAATGAAAGGGTCATTCGAGAGCCTCCAGAAGAGTCCATTTCCCTCAATTCCTTAAAAATAAAAATAAAAAAGAAAGAAAAATCATATTTTATTGAAATTTGCAGTCTTTGGATGTGTGCAATTTCATCTGTGTCACCTCAGATCAAAGTTTAGAGTACCTGGGTTGCTTCGAAGCGATCGGTTTTAAAGAAATCTCTTCAAAATCAGTGTCCATTTTTGGTTTTAACTCAAGACGATAAATATTCATGTTTGACAGAAAAATGGTTAATTCTACTTGAACCTAGTTGGAACGCAAATGAAGGGCATGAGAAAGTTTAACAATAGTTTTGAAGTTCTTGGTATGCTGAAACGGCCTCTATTCATATGGTAAGGAGTAGGAGATGCAGCTTCTCACTCATTATTTGACTGGTTATTTGTTTCTAAGAAATGGGTCAGTCATTGTTATGATTCCTTTTTTTCATGACTAGCTTGTTTTTTTTTTCCTAGTCAGTAGCCTGAGCTAGTCGTTTGTGTTTGTTGGAATGAAGAATTTTGTCAAGAACTGCATTAACTGTAACAATTAGGATCATAAAAGTAGTCTTTGATTTGTTAGGTACTTAAGCACCTTGGAGAACCACACCCCAAAAGCCAGCTATTGAGATGAGAGAGCCAAGCCACTCAAGTACCACATTGGTCATCCCATTATAACTGAGGTGGGACAAAGATATCTCATACTACCTTGGTTCCTAACAATACCCCAGCCCCAGCCCTAGATAGCCAATGTCCCGACGGTTAGACTGACGGTACTTCACTCGGAAATATCCGGTCAGAACCCTCTACCAGTACTCCTCTCTGAAATGCTAACAACCGGTTCCGATACCATTGTTAGGTACTTGGGCACCTTGGAGAACCAGATCCCAAAACCAGCTATTGAGGTGAAAGAGCCAAGCCACTTAAGTACCACATTGCTTATCTCATTCTAACCGATGTGGGACAAAGGTAGCCCATCCTACTTTCATTCCTAACAATACCCATCCCCGGAAAGCCAACATCCAACAACTATACTGATGATACTTCACTTGGAAACACTCAGTTAGAACCTTCTGTTGGTGATCCTATTTGAAACGACGACAGTTGGCTCTGATACCATTGTTAGGTATTAAACACCTTGGAGAACCACACCTCAAAAGCCCATTATTGAGGTGAGAGAGCCAAGCCACTTAAGTACAACATTGGTCATCTCGTTCTAACCGATATGGGACAAAGGTGGCATACTACATTGGTTCCTAACAAATTTCCATCTCTTCAGGAGGAAATGCATTATTGAAAATTTCTATCCATGGATTTATCTTTCGAGGAAAAGCTGCAATTTCGAGATTCCTGCCTATTTTTTACCATATGAAGTTTCTTGTGGAGCTTTGTTTGCAGCTTATTGGTTGTGTTCTCGTTTCCTTTGCTAGTTGTCCTTCATTGTTTTATCTTGTAATTTTGAGCTTCTTTCTTTTCGATTGTAATATATTTATTTCATTTTTTTTCCATTTTTGATATATCGATAAAAGAATGTTACTCTTTAGACACATTGTTTCCCAATTTCAACTTCTTTCTGTTATGATAGTGGTCATTTTTAAAATCAAAGTTTTCCATTAATTTATTTAATACTTTCTTTGCTTGTTGATACATTGACTTGTCTAGATTTCTGGAGTAATTCTTTTCGTAGTTTCAAATTCCTAATTTTTTTTTTTCCTAAGTCATGCATGATTGAACTCATTATGTCCCCACTATGCACATTTGGATTCGGTAGCATAACCATGCTTCATAACTGCAGTCTAGGCAAAAGGCACTTGCGGATCTCCATCAAATGCAAACCGTGCATGTAAGTTGATGCATTTTCACTATTGTGGATTAGTTGGGCTATTGTTTGCTTAAATGGTTTTAGGCCTTCAATAATTATATTTTTATTTATCTCATCCACTTCCCAACATGTTTATGTGCTAAGGAAAAATATATATCGAGTGAGTTAATGTTATTCGTTCAAACATCATTTTGCTCAAATTTGTCCCTCAAGTTCATGTGTTCAAATTTAAAAACGTATCATAATGAGGTCAATATTTGGACAACTTGAAGAATGATGAACATAAATAAACTATCAATATTAGAATCTTCAGGCTCTGTAGATTGGGTAGGAATCTTTTAGCTGTTAAATTTACTATATTACTAAAGTGTGTACAAAAGTTTATAGCTTTCTCCATGGATTAAAATTTCCAATCTGTTAATATTTCCTTAGGTATTTTCATGTCTTAGATTATATTTATTCAGGAATGCACAAGAGATGCATGGAAATTTTATTTTTAAGAAAACCTAGGAGATGAGGATACATAATCCATTCAATTCCATTTGAACTTATATAGACTTGTACCCTGCGACCGTGACTATTGTCTATCCTGTAATTAGCAGACCATTAATTATATATGACACTTTTTACAAAAGATGTTTAACCCTTCTCTCAACTTTGGTCTGCAAGCAACACATTTCACAATTCTCTTCAACCTTTTCAACAAAAACAACTTAAACCTTCTGGTAAGAATTGTTTGTGGTTTTGACTCTCTTAAATTAGCTCACAATTCCGATGGATGCGAAAAATATGATGTAACCTCAAATATGGCATTCATTCCCTCACAAAAATTCATAAAATCTTCTTGAATTTTTGTACTTGTTTCATTTCTCTTCATTTCTCTTTAAGGTCTTTATTTATAATTGAGGCGATTTAGTTTAATGAAGAAAAGGGTCCTAATAATCTATCGACCATTTCGTAGGTGTAAGTTAATTGGCACATATGAGTTCCTCAAGTTCTTCTGTATGTTCAAATTTGTGGTACGATTGTGGTTTACTGAAAATAAAATAATCAAGCTTAAAAAAATCCACGTTTCCAGCAGAAGCAGAACAATATTATGTAATTATCTTGAGCTATTCACTGCTTTATAGTTAAAGCCTAAGATTAACGTACTGTGGTTTCATTGTATGTGTGTGTGTGTCTATATATATATGTATGTATAGATTATTTTGATAGGAAACAACGATATGTTATTTTGATAAGAAACAGTGATATGAATATAAAAAGATGAACAAAAGAACAACTTCACGGCTAGGTAGAAGAAACCCTGTCTCAAATCTTCTTGACTAGTGCCTTGCAGCCATTGATAATCATCAGGAGGTTGTGCACTTACAAAAAGAATTTAGAATGTAAAGGAGCCTACCAAGAACTCATATTTTGTACAAAATTACAGAGTCATTGAGGAGACTTAGAAAGATTTTATCATTTCTTTGGAACCGCAGTTTCATAGTATATTGAACTTGATCTTTTACCATCTCTTGCAATTTGCAAGTATAAATATGAAGCGTACTGCACTTCAATGTTATTAACAAAATCAGAAGTTTGTGAGGAAGAGTTTAGAAGTACACAGCATTTTAGAAACCATTTGGTTAATGATCTATGTAGTTTAGACAAGTCCAATAGAAAAGGAAAATTTCTCCACCCTACTTACCATTCTTCCATGTCTTGGAAATATAGAAGATATCCCTAACATAATTCTTGATATTGTAGCTCGAAAAGTTAAGTGACATTCAGTGCCAACCTGAGTCACAGCTAAAGTTCATAAGCGAAGCATGGCTACAGGTACATTGTTATGCTCTTCTTTAAATTGCTTATGTTGAGTATTATTGGATTCCAACAAAAGTCGTATGTTCCCAGATTGTCGAGTGTAGGCGAGTTCTTAAATGGACTTATGCCTATGGATATTATCTACCTGAGCGTGAACATGCCAAGAGACAATTCTTTGAATACTTGCAAGGTCCGTCTTTTCCTTCAAATTTTGAGATAGTATGGATCTCATTTAGTCAGTTTTCATCACCTAATGGTGGGGATGTTGATCCATTTCTCACACAGGTGAGGCTGAGTCTGGGTTGGAACGACTCCACCAATGTGCAGAAAAGGAGTTGCATGCTTACCTAAATGCTGCTGATGGTCCTTCAAAAGATTTCAATGAGTTCCGTACCAAACTTGCTGGACTAACCAGGTGATTCTCGTAGCTGTAACAATTCTTTTGATATAGTTGAGGTTGAGTCTCAAATTTTCCAAATAATATTGTGAGATTGGATCTTGAATTCATAGTGTAATGATTGTTGCAATTTAGCATTAGGAGGGGTAAATGCTGCATATGAGGTTAATGCTGTTAGATTTTTCAAACCATTCCCTTGAAAAAAGTGAATCATAAGATATTGATAGGATTTACAAAGGTTAGTAGAGGTTGCACTTGATGCTAGAGTTATGTAACTGTTTGGGGTAATATTTCCACTGCTGGAAGTTCCCTCAAATGTTCTATTCAGCTCTATTGATAGCAATATGTAATGTCACAACTTTTCCTATTATTGACTTTTCAAGTGATTGCAATAACAGTGTAACTCGGAATTACTTCGAGAATTTAGTACGTGCACTTGAGAATGGTCTGTCAGATGTGGATTCCCATGGTACCTGCAGCAAAACAGTAAGCTCAAAGAGTACTAGTGGCTGTAGGAGTAAAGGTGGGAAAGGCAAGATGAGTGCATCCAGAGCTAGCGGTTCGAGTCGAAACATTGATGATACTGACCATTGGTCTTGTGAACATTGCACCTTTGCGAATGTTAAATCAGCTACCTTCTGCCAGATGTGCCAGCAACGGCGATAACCATATTCAGCTGTTGGGAATCCAACTTAGATGATGATGTTCGTTCCTTCGATCATCTGTTCTTGCTGGTCGGAATGCTCAAAGTGCATACTTTGGCTTTCAGAAGGAAATGACTCGATATCACATTATTTCAGGTCATTCAATTCCGCACTGGCACCATTGGACCAAGGCACAGAAGTGTTTGTGAAACTAAATATCAGCTGTATATAGTTCCCTACTCTTTGATTGTTTTACTGTCATTTATAGCATGTTATAACAGTATACCCAATGCATATGCCTGTTTTATCATCTTACCATTTCTTGTGATAGTGTACTTTAGAAATACATCATATATATAAATATATATCTGTATCGAGCATTAGATGTGTCAGGCCTGAGTCAATAAGGTGGCATTATTAACTGTTGTAAGAATGATAATTTCAATATTCTACATTGATACTCAAGAAATTTAACTTTATAAAGCAAAGTAGTTAGTTCCTTTTCTTTAAGAAGTTCAATCCAATTATTTTTTTCACACTCATCATCTTTAGTAAATCTAACTCTATCAAACTGTATGCTGATCACATGAGACATTTAATTCATCAATTTGTACAACATTATACTCACTATCTTTTAAGGAAGCAATTTCATCAAGTAAAACTTATTTTCACTATTCAGGACATTGTATTTCTTTTTAAGGACAACGTATTTAGAACTCAGCTTTGAAGCTCATTATAAGAAAGGGATTTTAGAGTTACCTTATCATTTTGCTCATCATCCTTATCACTATGATCCATGAGATAAATGCTAGCTACTTTTTTATCCTCATTTGCACTTTCAATATCATCACTTCTTCCTAAATAGTCTTCGTTGTCTTCTTGTATTTCTTAGATGATTTGTTCATATTTGACCTAACTTCTTGCATTCACAACATAGAAGCTCATCATTTTTTGCTCTTTTCACTTTTCAACTCTCTTTGGGTTGATAAATGCTTATTTAATTGTTTCTTACTTGTGATAAAGTTTTTATACTTTCTTGAAAGATAGCAACATCTTCATAAGGGCATCTTTATCTTCAGAGTCATCTTGGAAAGAAAGTCTTTAATGTATATTCTTCTTTTTTTTTTTTTTTGGACTCAGCGTTCAAGTGCTGAGTGAGCTAGTGAGTTCCTACAATAATTATGATGAAAAGAAATAATGAGAGAGAGCAACAATTGACCTCATTGTGATACATTTTTAAAAAGAAAAAGGAAAAATCTAACCTTTTATGAATTTTTTCTTTTCATCCAATAAAAAAAAAAGAAAAAAAAATCTATAAAAAATATGATGAAAAGAAAGGGAGCTTGGAGAGAGTAACAATGATAGCTTTAATATTACCAAACTATGTTTATGATATCCTTATTGTCGAAATTCATTGGAGATGGGTGAAGTTTCTTCTGTGTTTGGAAATAGCAGGAGCCACTTGTCCAATTGACACATTTGATGGAGTTAATATTGGACTTATTGGATCATTAGCAATTCATGCAATGGTGGTTGAGGTCTCTAGAAACTCTATTTTGTGAAATTTCTTAGATATCAAAAAAAGTGTTAGATGCTTTAATTATCATCTAGTCGAGATGAACAATGTATGTGGTAGCAACAAGAAAATCTTTGGCACTAAATTCAAGTATTTAGGAAGAATAGATTGTTCCAACTCAATACCTTTAAAAATTCTTGACTATTGAATGGGAACAAGTTTATCTTTGAAGTATTTTTCCCTTCCAATGTTGATCTAATCTCATTCTTTTTTTCATTAGTCAACCAAAGCAAAAAGTGAAATGCTCTTCATAACGCCTATTTATATATGTGACTAACTCGTTTTGGAGACTTAGCCCAATGACTATCAATGTGCTAGGTTAGTTACAAGAAAACCTAAAAGTTCATTGACCCTTCTAACTCTATAAACTTAGGACAGAGGTCTTCTAAACCTTTGATATAGGTTCAAATCCTATTGGACCATTTTTTTTTCATATATTTTTTTAGTTTTAAATTTCTATATCAAATGTGTTTTGAATTACTTGAATAAGAGATGCTTGGATGGCTTGCTTGTTTAGTTTGTCCCCTTTTTGAATGTGTATACTTTGAGTAAGCAAATATAAATAAAATGAATCTATTTATTCAATTCAAATTTTTATTTTCATTTGTTTTTTATTCCTTTAGGATTCTTTTTTTTTCTCCATCGTAGGTGTTTTTCATTATTCACATTCATATTGACACCAATGTATCAAACAAATATAATTTGGTCACATGTATACATCAAGCTAGTTATCTTCAAAAAAATTAAAAAAAAAATTGTTCACAAAAATTGGGGAAGATGAAGTTGAAAAAGAGAGATAGGGTAAATTTGATTTTAGCTTAGGACCGATTAAGTAAAAAGAGAAACCAACAGTAGGATTTCTTTTTTAAAATAATGTTATTTTAATAATTAGTGACAAAATTAGGTTTGAGATGGAAATTATGTCAAAATGGCGTTGTAGAATCGTGGACGGGGTGCACAATTAGGTGTAAATGTGTACTCGCTCAATAAATAACTTAATGAATCGTGGACCCTAAACCATGTACCTAGTCCATAATTTGCTCCCACATGTATGGCACGTTCTAGCCAAACTGCCAAGTAAGTATCACATTTGACAATAAGACTCGTGTAAAGTAATTGTGTAACAAGTCCACGCTTCCCTTGTAAACTTTGGACGGGGTCCACGAGTTCGTGGTGTCCAAAAACCCCACCATGCACCAAATCTGTGAAGACCCGCTGCTGATCGATTTCTCTTGATAACTTGTAGAAATACAAGTTATTATAGTCACTATTTAATTTAATTAGAGTAACTTTAGAGCTAAACGCATGATTTTGGCAGTTGAATTATGTAAAATGTATCACCATGCGTTGGCGCTATTTACAAAAGAAAATACCTGAAAAATTATAAGCTTTTCTATTCTTAACGCAGTGTTAAGAAGAAAAGAAGCACAAATAACCCAAGTACTAAGAGACGAAGCTGCTGCAAGAACAAGTGGAAACCCATGCGTCGAGACTATGCGTTGACAAAAAGTAGATACAGACGCATGGGCAAAAAAAGCTGTCATGTCATTATGAAAAAGGACAACACGTTATCAGATCATGGCAGAACTAATGAGCCGACAATGTAAAAAGTCTACGCAGCAGGGCAGGGAATTTAATGTAAAGGTGTCAGGTCATCATGAGTATCAACTTTTCAACGCCTATAAATAGCCCAAAGCTTCTCCATTCGAAAGGAGGGAAGAAAAGAGAAACGAGTTCAAGAAGTGAAAGCTCTGCACAATTTCTCTCTCACCATCACCAACCTCCATTTCGAGCTCTTCTGAGAGAAGGATTCTGAGAATTTTCAGAGTCATCTCCCAGTGAGTGAGAACCTTCGCCCTATGAAATTTATGTATCAGATAGCAATCATCTCAAGCCCCCATGAAGCAAGACGTTGCCAGTGGCGGCTTGACGCCTTCCATTTCTGTTTTATCTCCATTTCCCTCCTTCTTGCTTATGTTTTGTTAATGACATTCGAGAGAATGGTTTATTTTCTTAATATGAGTTTGATTGATGATTATCTTCCATTTATTTCCATATTAAATACCTTACACCATGTTGTTTGAATGCTAAATGAGTTAGATGTTAGAAGTTAGTTTTTCTTAAGCAATATTAAGTATGTTACATCTTGATTAATGCATACCATTAGCTTCCATAACTTTGTCTGACAAACAAAAGTAGTAAGCACAACTGTCTAGCTTGAGAGAGTGGATGGTTAATCTTTAGCATTTATCGAGACTAGATGAGGTGCAGAGATGTAGTTCATCTTTTGCCAATGCAAACTTATCATGCGTCTTAGAGATAAAATTAATGTGGCATCGAAACATCGAGAGATGGATTCACAAACGCAGTTTGTATGTATGTAATTATACTTAGAAAGCTTACGTAACAACTAGCTCTTGCGTTAACTCTACTTTTATCGCATTGTTCCATTCATTCTCAATGCATGCTATCTGACACTAAATGACATTTGACTAACCATCACCGCATCCACCTCATTGTTAGTTGTAGGAAATTTTATTCATTCTTTATGTATAGTTTTAGACACATAAAACCAACACATGCACATATTACATGTATAGTTCACCACATAGTCATGCATCTATTCTCAATGCCTAGTTATTACAAATCCCTGCGTTTGACCCTAGACTCACCAGGAAACCTATAAGAGCTTATACTTGGGCTTTTTATAGGAAACCTTGCTTAATCATGATCATATTTGAGTAATTCTCGACGCATCTTTGTACAGAATTGATAATATCTATTTTTGTGCAACAAGCTATGAAACTCAATTTAAATCGAATATAAATCTAACAACACTCTCATTCTCCATATTTTCTCCCGCTCTAACTACCGCTGTCGAGGTCTCCGTCACTCGCCGCTGCCTGTTGCTGCCAACTGCTTAGTCTCAACGTCGCCACTTCCATAGGCATGGTTTCTAAAGTTCTTTTTTTTTCTTTTTTGTTTTTACAATATGTGCGTGAATAGAATTTTTTTTTTTTTTTTAACGTGTGGATAATCAGATCTATAGATCTAGAGTGTCTTTTTCTAATCTAGATTTTTTTTAATTTTTTTTTATTTTAGATGATTTTGGATCCAGTTAGTCTTTGAAAATGGGTTGACTTTATTTTGGATTTTAAGTTTCTTAGTGATGGTCCGGACTGATGTGTGGATTATTTCTCGTGACTTTTTTTTGGCTATTGTGTGATAAAAGGTCTTGGATTGATGTTCGGACAGACTTACGGATTGAGTTCAAATTGTTTATTTGCTTTTTTATTTGGACTTTTCTTTTAAAAAATGGGATTTTTACGCGGGGTCACTACATGAACTTTTTTTGTTGTGCAGACATTTTTTCTTTTGACATGAAAAAAACTGTTGCCAGATCCAATTTCTGCCGGACGCATTTACCATATGTGGGCATATCCTTATTTCTACCAACAAAAACATATGCATGAATAAAACTTTGAGTGGCCTAACTGGAATGCATTATTTTGGGTTTCTACCGATGCATTTTTTAGTTTATACACATGTGTGTTGGCAAAACGTTTAGTATCTGGCGATGTAAGGCACGTGGGTAGAAACCTTATAATTCTACACATTTAGATTTTTGTCAAAGTATGTTGCCTGGGCAGAAAACATTCAAATCGATATATTTAGACTTTTGTCGACGCTAGTTTTTTTGCATGCAACTTGAATGGGCAAAAGTTATTTTAAATTCTTTTTTTTTTCCCACACTTGTTCTCCCCTTTTCTCCCCCTCTTTTTTCAACTTCTCTCTTCTTCTCCTCTATTTTCTATTTTCCTTGGAGTAATTTGAAGAATAATGCATTTTAAAAAATAATGACAAAAATAGGTAGTTTAGAAACTAATGTGAAAATAGGGTGGTTTGGAAATTTATTTGAAAAATGGGGTAGTGAAATCGTGTACCCGGTACACAATTTCCCTTCTGACTGGTCAACCGACCACTCACATGCTGATGGGGCAGTTTTGGGGCTGACGGGACCAACTCGTGGACCCCGTGCACGAGTCCGGTCCAAACTCGTGGACCGAGGACCACGAGTCCGGTCTATACTAGTGGACCACGTACACAAGTTTGGTCCGAACTTGTGGACCCCGTCCATGAGTCCGGTCAGTTCGTTTTTTTTATTATTTATTTTTTTAATAAATAAAATAACTAATTAATTACTCACTTAAATGAAAATTTGTTTCTTACTTGTTCTTATTCAATTATTGTATTAGTTTTATTGATTCTTAATTTCTGGAAATATAATAGAAAATCATTAATTCATTTAATTAAAGATAAAAGTTAATATAAATCAGAAAATTTAAAATACAAGTCAGGTGCCACATGGTGGTCTTCTTTGCGCACGTTGTCCACGACGAGGCACAAACACTTCAAAATGTTGCTGATTGTGAATTACATCGTCAATATCTTGTTGGGTGACGACAGATGGAAATTCATAATATTCCTGTTGATGACCAGAACTGGATGCAATGTCTACATCTACTCCCACTGACCGTCCAGGAGAAGGTGGAATTGGATTATGTAATATGGGAGGTTCGTGGTCATCAGGTTGGTCTAGAACAACTTCGTCATGTTGTCTCTGTCGTCTACAACGAATACGTCTTTAATCAATGTCAGCAACATTGAGTCTCCTTGTATGTTGAATGATATCTTCAACATTTACCATGTTTTGCTCACACATTGAACTCAACTCTGGTAACTTGTGTTGTAAGGAGTAATTGTGCACATCGTGGACAAAATTATTCTGTACGAAAAAAAAAAATATATATATATATATATATATATATATATATATATATAAGTATAAATGAATATTCTTAGCATGTAATTGAAAAACACTACATAAAAAGATGCTTACCATGCAGTAATAGTAAGCACCATCAAGTGTGATAAATCTTCTTGTTATGGAGTCGTACTAGGATAAGTAATCATTAGACACATCTGACTCATTTATTATTTCTCCTTGTACACAGCGGTCATGACATGCATGCCAAAATGATATATACTCTGCATGAATTTGACGCCAGTTTTGGTCGTGTTTACCTCTTAAATCGATTTGGTGTAGTTGAGGGAGTGTATTACACAATGTCGGTACCGTTTGCCGCAGACCGAATTGTCTCAACACTCGATCTGGTTGATGCCACTCTACGATATGAAAGCATATAAATGGCTAACCGTCAACCAAATGTCTTGTCCCTCATGACAATAATCAGGCAACAATGACATAGTATATGGTGTATATGGTGTCCAATTGATCTGAACCATGTACAAGAATAATTAGCACCAAAAAATATATGTAATATTCGTCTATATGCAACATATATATTATTACCTGATTCTGCATCAAACGGTCAAATATTGAACGATATACCAGCAACATGTTTGCTGATTGTTCAGATGCAGCTAAGACACCGCTTCATCTATCACATGGATATAAAACAATTAAAATACTTTACGACCGGTATGACAAAAAAATAAATATATAAAGAAATAATACCTGACATTGTGTTATGAAGGTTGTAATTGGACTTGTGGTGCAACAATGTTAAATTGATCGTAGGCCCATACTTGAAGTAGGATAAGGGGGCCTGCTATATCCAAAGCTTGTGCATGACTAACTCGACACAATTCTCTGTACAGCCATGCAAAACAAGCACCACCCCACGAATAACTACCAGCTCGCTTAAACTGGCCAGCAGTGGAAGGAACATTAAGTGCACCAGGTGTTGTTGACTGTCAGCGAACAGAAAGCTCCCGATTAGCTGCATGATATATGCTCGTGCATATCTCTGTATACTGACATCATCGGCATCAGGAGACAATCTGTAAACTAGAGGCTAACCACAGGAACTCACCTTGAGCCTTTCGGTCAAGTGGTCGAACGCCTAAATAATCTTCACAAACCTGTTTCCAATCATGTTGCAACGATCCGTAACAGGTTCCTCCGTCCACTGGTAGTCCAAATTGGACGAGAATGTCTTGCAAGCGTAATTGGGGCATTCTCACCAGGCATATGAAATGTGTGGGTCTCCTGGTCTCTAGCAGCTCTAACTTGAGCTTGTAATGGAGGTGGCAGTCTACGTGATGAATCCAATTTGTGCAACCCCAATAAAATTGGTTTGTTGTAAGATCACTATAACGTTGAATCAAACGTAATAAGTATGCTGAGAAAACGCGTTCTCTTCTCCGACAACATAGCACCCGGTGGATGCATTATCCCATACCGTTTGTGATCAGTGAGTATTTTGAAGATATAGCTGAACAGGGTTAGATGGACCAGGACCCATAATCAACACTGTTATAATAAGCCAAAATCATAACAAAGTTAGAGACACAACAACAAACTATATCAGATTTACAATGAAAAAAAAAAAAAAGGTAATTGACCAACTAGATGTATTTTCCCCTTCAACAATAGCAAAGGCAAGAGGAAATATATGCCTGTTTGAGTCAATAGACAAAGCAGTGAGCAATTTTCCTTATACTTACCGTAAAGATGGTTCCATCTATCTAAGTTAATGGCCTACAATACTTGAAACCCTTCAATTACAGGACCGGATCCCCAAAAGACTCGAGGTGGGTTTTGATTTTTTGAATTGGGTTTTGAAGATTGAGGCTCGTTTGTGGTTTTTTAGTTCATTGTGTTATGTTATGCAATCATCCCAATGTATTTTGGGTAATTTGTGTATTTTGGTGGTTTTGTAGTTCAATTTCCAATGATGTGCTTGCTTCATTTGTTGTCAACACAAGTAGTAGTGTCTAATGGTAGATGCATGTTTAAGCAATGTTGTGGATAGAGTGCATGTGTGATGTAAAATTTTTTGGTATGAATAGTAGAGGTTAATTGCCAAATGTTAACTCTTTACATGTCTTATTTGATCAGTTGTACATGAGACCTCATGATGTATTCCATACTGTAGTATATGGGAGGAAGTTAGTTGATTTAATTATGTGTTGTATTAGTTTCATAATTAGAATGTTTACAATTTAAGAAGTTTCACCCCTAGAATTTTGTTGCAGGTTTTGGAATGATGTCGTATTAGTGCTTCACATTTTTCTTGTTATCGTAGCTAAGACTCTTGCCTTCCAAATGCATTGGTAAGTTTCTCTTTACCACAAAGTATTAGCTTTTATTACTCTAATCTACCTTCTAATTATTTGATAACTCTCACATTTGACACTTCTTGGTTGTTTTGTGGCTATCCTACAGTTACGGTGGCTATCTTGTAGTTACGATAGCCACTTCTTGGTTGTTTTGAGTTACCTTTGAGAGTCCCAATGACTTGTATTGAAAATATGTGCCCCTCCTATATGATATGAATGGAAGTTTAGGATCCTTTTAGTTTGAAATTTTTATTGATAGAATGATATTCATGTGTGTCCATACCTCATAGAGAGCTATGGTTTTTCAAATTACAATGAAGTGATTACCCTTTTTTTCTTTTCATTCTTATTATGAGATTGTCGAGGTTTCTTTCGGTATTTATTATTACAATTATTATTTGTTTTGTTTGTTTCTTATTTTCATTCCCTTTTAGAGTTTGTATATTTGATTACTTTTTATTGTATCAATTTGCCTTGATTATTAATTCCTTGTGTGTAACAATAACCATACGTTAATCATGTGTTATTCTACTAGACCTTGCCAAATGTAGGGTCAACCAAGAGGCTACAAGTTGGGAAAATGCACGAAATCACCCAAAAACAAAAAACTTATCTATGGATGACCCATTCCAAAAACTTTATCAGCAGTGACCTTTGGCCACGTGAAATACCAATTTTACTCCTGAATTAAATGAGCCCAAAACTTTCTCTCTCCCCCGAAATTGATTGCATTGAATGTCGAAGCCTTCATCACCAGCATTTTCCAGAATCATTCAATGCCAACTACCATTATACCAACAAAATTGAATGCAAGGGTACTAATGGACGGTCGCTCTCATACATTCTTCCATTATTCCATTGTGTTCTGCGAGTATCACAAACATCTGGACGAACTTCTTCCTTTTTTCTCTGCGAGTTACAGCGTCTGTCGCTTTTTTCATCTTCGTCTAGTGTTTATTTCAGCAACATCGTGGGTTAGAATTAGAAACACAGAGAATGTAAGTGTTTCTCTTCCTATAACGTATAGTTCTATATAAACGGTCGCTTATGTAAAAGTTTACGATCAATTATCTTCATATTGTCGGTCAATTATAGTTAACTAAACGATCGCCTACACTATTCTCAGCGATCGCATAAACGATATTAGGCGATCGCTTACATATCATGTATGCAATCGCTTATTATGATACTAGGCGATTGCTTAATCCATCACCAGGCGATCGCATACATGATACTTGGCGATTGCTTAATCCATCACCAGGCGATCGCATACATGATACTAGACAATTGCTTAATCCATCATTAGGCGATCGAATACATGATACTAGGCGATCGATTAGTCCATCACCAGGCGATCGTATACATGATACTAGGCGATTGTTTGCATTTGCCTACATGATCGCTTATATTTGCTTAAAGATCATTTCTAACTAAAACCTTAACTTTTCTGTAGGTTAATGAATCTACTTCACATCTTTTGCGATTTGGTGGGGAATGGAATCAGTCCGGATGCAACTATGTTGGAGGTCAAATGTAAGGTCTGAAAATCAAAAAAGATATAACCTGTAATGAATTAGTTAGCATACTGCATGAAAGACTGAACATTGATCTCTACCTATTCGATATACACATCAAGTGCTGCTATAATTTGTTGGTCCAAGTTCCTCTAATTGACATAGTAGACGATGAAGATCTTAAATTTTTTCTAGAAGGAAGTGATGCATCTCGAATGTCATTGTTTGTATCACTTACACCTCACGAGAGGCATGGAGTACATGACATGCACCAAGAATACAATCCAACGGCTGAAGCAGTTCCAAGCATTTCAACACATGATTTTCCCACCACGTCATCATTGGAGGAGAATGTTGAGGCATGCAACCTGGGGGATGACAAAAGTGAAGAATGGGCTGGTCAAAGTATTCCGAGGTATGACGTGTACAGACAGTGGTCAATACCACAGACAATCCCAACCCCACCTATGGCAATGCCATCCGTCCAAGTGCCCCCCACTGTCCTAACCCAACCATTCGTAGACATAGTCGGACCATCAAATGGCCCATCATACGACGATCTCATCACAATCCCCTACGATTGTTTGAGTGACGAAGATATAAGGGAAGGTCAAATTTTCCTCCAAATACCTGTTAGTTAAACTATCGATACTGGGGAAGTTGGGGACAGGGACTACAGGTTGGGGTTGGGGTTGGGGTTGGGGTTGGGAAGGTGGAGGTTGGGAAGGTTGTGACGTTTTGGGAGTTAGTTGAGGAGGTTGGAAAGGGGGGGTTGGAAGGTTGGGGTTGGGAAGGTGGAGGTTGGGAAGGTTTGGAAGGTTGTGACGTTTGGGGAGTTGGTTGAGGAGGTTGGGAAGGTTGAGGTTTGAAAGGTGGAGGTTGGGAAGGTTTGAAAGGTTGTGAGGTTTGGGGAGTTGGTTGAGAGTTGGGAAGGTTTGGAAGTTTGTGAGGTTTGGGGAGTTGGTTGAGGAGGTTGGGAAAGCGGAGGTTGGGAAGGTTGAGGTTTGGATGGTGGAGGTTGGGCAGGTTCGGAAGGTTGTGAGGGGGGACCAGTTTTGGAGGATGTTGGCTCCCTCTTCTGCCTCTTCACATCCTCTGGTGAAAACCTTGTCGGCTTAGATCCTTTCTACAGTCAGGCATCACCTTATGTTCCTATACAACAAGGGAATTTTTTAGAATAAATATGTAAAAATGTGTATATGAAATTACATCACATAAATACATCGGCTATTTTAGATGGGGTTGTCAAATCTCCTATGCTTCTCATGTTGAATGATTAAGTGGAGAGCACTTCAATGGGGAGCTCTTCGACAGAGGGTGGCTGTGTCATGGGGGGGTTGATTGGGATGGGTTTTTCAGTAGTGGCGATAGTGGTTTCTTCCTCTGTGGGTTGGTCTATCTAAGGATATCGAAACACTAAAGAAATGCAGGGAAAACCTCATACTTGCTTTAAGAAGTACAAAAGCAATCTTATGTGGCAGTGGACCTTATTGCAACATTTCAGGAGGGAGTAATAGTTGTTCAACGTTGTGGTTTCTTTGAGAGTAACAAAATGTGTAATGTGCCAAAATAGGGTTGAATACAGTAGCACAATTTATATAATGATAGAATATAGCACAAAATTTTAGACTTGTGAATCGTGTTTGAACTTTAAAAATTTCATAATAGGTCTTTGAAGTTTTTAACTTTGCATCCAATAATGAAATTTTTATTAGGCCCTTGACAGGGAGGAAGTTGTCAAGTACAAATTATGTTCAGATAGCATGCGTTGTTTCTTAAGTATTGTCTAAGTACGTTTTCATGCATGCAAACTCAAATTGAGAACGCATCTCTCGATACTTCGACGTCACATTAGTCTTATCTCTAAGATGCATGGTGAGTTTGTTTTCCTTTAGAAAAAGTTTAACTTCATCTCTGAAGCCCATTCTTTTCTTGTTAAATGCTAATGGTTAACCATCAAATCTCTCAAGCAGATAATTATACTTGCTTAAATCTATTTGTTCAACAAATTTATGCAAGTTTAAAGTACCCATTTAATCAAGATGGAACATACTTAGTAGAACTCAGAAACACTAACTTCATACATCTAACTTACTAATCATTCACACATTCATGGTGAAAAGTGTTGAAGATGAAGATAGGTGGAGAATGAATGTCAATCAAACTTATATTAAGAAAATAAATCATTCTCTTGAAAGTCATTAACAGAATATAAGCAAGAAAGATGAACATAATGAAAGAAAGGAAGTGTGGCAATGTCTTGCTTCTTGGAGGCTTGAGATGGTGGCTATCTGATACATAAATTGCATGGGGGAAGGGTTCTCACTCTCTGAGAGGTGACTCTGAAAATGCTCAGAATCTTCTTATAGAAGAGGTCGAAATGGAGGATGGCTATGGAGGTTGAGGGAGAATTTGCACAAAGCTTTTGCCTCTAAGTTTTTTTTCTCTCTCCCTTAAACATGAGATGCATCGAGCTATTTATAGGCGTCTAAAAAGATAGTCTCATGATGATCTAACCCCTTTGCATTTAATTCCATGCCCTGCTGTGCAAACTTTTCGCGTCGTCAGTTCATTGGATCTATCATGATTTGATAAAGTTAGCTTTCCACTTTCTTATTTATATGACAGATGCCACCCAAGCTTCTGTATCTACTTTCATCTTGATGCAGGAGTTTCGATGCATAGATCTTTGTATCTTTAGCAATTCTGGCAGCATCTTATTTTTGTTGTACTTGGATTATTTTGTGTCCCTTTTTAGTTCTATCTTGAGTTCAAAAAGATAAAAACTCAAAATTTCCAGGATAGTTACTTTCGTAAACATAGTCAATGCAGAGTTACAGATATTATGCAATTCAAATGCTAAAATCATTTAACATCAATATTACTCTAATTACTCCAAATAAAAATATAATAACTTGTATTTCTACAAGTTATCACTCACTAAAGGTAAAATAAGGAATATTTAGTTTTGGAAGAATTTAAATTGTTCAAATTATAAAGGTTGTATATGATACAATTAATATAATGTATAGAGATACATTATAATATAAGTTATTTTTAAATTAAATTCAAAATTAAACTATGAGTGTATTAATCTTTGAATAAGATTCAAATTTTTAATTAATATGAATAAGAATCGTATAATGAGAGAATTATATATTAATTGTATATGATATTAATATAATGTATATAAATACATTATTGTATAAAGATTAAGGGGAATTATTTTAAATGGCAAACTGCTAAAAATTTACAACTAATAGAAAAATATCACAATCTATCTACGATAGACCGCGACAGACTACTATCTGTGATTCTGTGTCTATCGTGACACAGATAGTAGTCTATCATGATCTATATCAGATAGATAATGAAATTTTGCTATATTTGTAAATATTTTGATTCCTTTTGATATATTTGAAACAGCCCAAAGATTAATTTGAATTAGACTCAAAATTAAACAATATAATATGAGAGAATAATATTTGAATAAGATTCAAATGTAATATTAATTAAATGTATGATATTTAATAAATTTATATTAATTAATTAGATTAATTAATATTTATTAAATTAATTAAATTAAATTTGATTTAATTTAACTTTAGTTAAATTTTAACTCCCATGGTCAAGGGGAGTTAAAGGATGGTTAAAGGGAAGTTAATCTGTAATTAACTTCCCACTCTTTATCATTTATTGGGAGAATATGAACAAAAAAACATTTTTTTTCTCTCAATCTCCATCACTCTCAGGTACAGAGAAAAGATATCTCTGCAAAAACTCTTCACAATCTTCCAAAAGTTCCCACAAATCTATCCTTGCCAGATGGCGGAGAAGGCTTAACGGTGGTGTCCTATTTGATACCGAAGAAGATTGCTGAGATCGTGATCCGAAAGATTTGGAGAAGATTGAAGAGTGTCTTCAAAGGTAACCTCATCTCTCCTTGATTTGATTTATGTAAAAATTATGCTTATGAGACTTGTTTATCCTACGTTTTGTAATTTCTTCTGCTTTCAAAATTTTCAAACGAATTTCAAAGACACACCCATCCATGCACTTCCATGATGATTTTGATTCCTTCAAACTAAAATTTGAAAACTCAAAAAATGAAACCATAGTAAGAAATTTGGAAGAAATAAGTATAAATTTTAAAACCAAAAAACTAAAACCAAAAGGGTTTATTTAAAGGAAACCTTTTTTTTTTTATTGAAAAATTTTCTCTAAGTCTCCTTTACAAGACTTTGTTCAATTAGAAGAAAAATAGTTTATATCTCATAAACAAAATTTTGTTTAAAAAATTTCTATGATGAATGTAATTTCAACTCCATACAATCTACTCACATGTTGTTGGAAAAATAATTGTCAAAATAAATTTTAATGATTTTTAAATAAATGATTTAATTCAGATTTTTAAAAAAAAATAAAAAATATGTAAGATTCGAGGATTTTAGGACTAGTATTTTAGCACTTGCTTTGCACGTTTATATATTATATCTAACTAAATATATTTTTTATATGTAATATTCATTAGAAAAAATTTTTAAAAATAAAATTATTAATAATCATGTATTACAATTTAAAATTTAAAAAATCACAAAGATATATTGATTACTTTTAAAATAATATATTCTTTCTATATTATTATCTAATAATATAAGGAAATGTAACCAATCCAACCAAAACTTATAAGTAAAAACAAGAAAATTATTAAATGAGAAAAATAAATATGCTTTATTGAAAACATTTCAAGTTTTGTTGAATGTTGGTATAAATTGACATTTAGTTGTAGAGAGAAAAAGAATAACAAACTATTGAGATTCCAGAACTTAGATATTTCATTATGATTATAATTTAAAGTAAATCATAACTTTTAAATTTTATTTATATAGAAATGAAAGATATAACTTTTATAAATTCAAACTATTTATATTCTAACTCTTCAAATTCTAATTTTTCACATAATTATTCAACAATATAATTGATTAAATAATGATCCAACCATTATTACTTTAAAATTAGCTCTTAAAAATTCTATATAAATAAATTTTTTTTAAAAAAATTGAAATTTCAATATTAATATAATTAAATGTAATATCATAAATTTTATAATTATTTTATAAAGTAATTTAAGAAAACTTTGAAATTTAATCTTCCCTTGTCTCATTCTCTTACCTCTAATTATAATTAATAATAGAATTTCAGTAGTTAAATAAGTTTAAAAATAAAAGTGTAATTATGAGTTAACACTCAACTATTAAGGAATGTTTTCAAATATAGGAAAAAGAACCAAAATATTTACAAATATAGCAAAATTTGACTGTCTATCTGCGATAGATCATGATAGACTACTATTTGTGTCATGATGACACAGATAGTAGTCTATTGTGACACAAATAGTAGTCTATCATGATCTAGTAGTCTATTGTGACACAAATAGTAGTCTATCATGATCTATCGTAGATAGATTGTGATATTTTGCTATTGTTTGTAAATATTTTCCATAGTTTTGTCATTTAAAATAATTTCCCTTTTATTAATAAAGAAACTCAAATAAGCTTTATGCTTAAAACGGAATGAAAGAAGGAGGAAAAACTTAAACAATGTAATTGTAGAGAACATACATAAGGTTGGGAGATTATTTACATTATTTAGAGAGGTATAAATAATTTAGATTAGTTAAAATTCATAAAGTTTGATAATGAAAGAAATAAGGAACAAAAATTAAAATGTATAAAAATATAAAAAAATTATTATAAAAATTATAAATCGATATAAACCATAAAAAAAGCATACTTACAAGAAAAATAGATGTATAAAATGGGCTCTTTGCTTTCGAAGGGTCAATTGGGTCATCCACTTGCCTTGCATTTGAATTGTTGTGGGAAATTGATTTCTAAGCTAAAAAAGTTTTTGGTGAAGAAATCTAACCCATTTTTAAAAACTTCTTTTTCTAACCTCTTTCTAACCTTTTAGGTTTTTAATGAAGGGCCTACAATGTGAAAAGTTTTTTTGTTCCTCATTAAGTTCTTAGTTAATTCCATTCAATTTTACAGATCCTTAACAAAAATTTCAGATTCTTAACTTCAGTTTGCCCTCATATACTCCATGTTTCTATTTTGCTTTCACCAAAAAGGCTCGAGGGGCACATTTTCTCCTTGTTTAGATAGGATCTATTGGTCCCATTTTTTTAGACTTCTTTCCATTTTCAGCATTTCTCTAGTACAAAAAGGTAGGAATGTTGTTTTGGTTTTTGTCTTTCATTCAGTGGGTTATGTTGAAAGTTGAAAAACATTTGCTATATTTGTGTGGGGGGAAAGTTCTTTCTGGGAAATGTTTAGATTTATAGTGAATTCTTGAGAAAAACCTATTTTCCAGTCAACTTCATGAGAAACAACCTCATAAGTTGAAGGGAAATAGGTTTTTTCTTGAAAAAAAAAGAAGGAACAAAATTGATTTTTTCCATTTTCTTGTAAAGTTGACCAATCAACTTTACACGGGAAAAGGGACAAAATCAACTTTTTCCTTTTTTTTTTGTTCTTTCCTTTCCTTCCTACTACCTTCCTGCTACTATCTATGACTATTCTATATATACTTACAGAAATGTATTATTCGTTTGCTATGGTGGTATTTGGAAGGATGATGAACGAGATTACATAGAGGGTAATCTAGGGGTCTAAAACTAAAATGTGATATTGGGTATGATGAATTTTTATTAGAGTTGTACAAGCTAAGTGGGGTTGACCCGAACTATCACAACCTTATCCTTAGATGTTTATACAATTTTGGATCTATAATTCCTAATTATTTAATAAGCATGATCAAGAACTAGGTTTTTATTTTTAAATGGGGAGGATGCATGCAGACCCCCTGTATTTTATCAACGAGCCCAAGTCTATGTATAGTTGTGGATTGGGAAGTGAAACTAGTAATCCTAATTCCTCATACAACCAAGCTTCCCATACAACCAAGCATAAGAATCTTCACTGCCTCATTACCCTATATCACCCTCTGTCAAAGAAAATTATCCATCACAAGAATTTTTTGGTTATGCTATCATTAACCCCCTTAAGTAATAACGTAATCCCATATGACCTAGCTAATGAAAGTTTTTACCTTAATCCATACAATTTTGAACAAGGGGCTTCGTCTTCTACAAGATGGTGCAACAGAGGAAATATTGGTGTAGAAGGGGGCTTGTTGGAGATGGGTTTCCAAATGAAAATGAAAATGAAGATGATGATGAAGACTACGAATGTGACGAAGACGACGAATTAGAAGATGAGTATGATGAATTGATTGAGGCTAGTGATGGAGATGATGTTGAAGAGGGTAGAAATGAAATTGAGGAAAGGAATGATAAGGATTGTGTTGGTGTAGCACAAATCAGGGTACTAGTTTTGCACAACCTAGAATGTCTTGCACTGGGATGCAAAATATTTATTACGTCCAGTCAAGTGTTTAGTAAGGATGATATTGATATGAGCTTGGATAGATATATCTTTCAAAGGAGCGGTTACATATGCATTGTCAAACTTTGCCATTCGTCAAAATTTTGAAACTATTGTTCACAAATCCACGAAGTCCCTACTGACAGTTAAATGTAAGCATGATACCTATGGATGGAGGATTAGAGCTCGAAAGCTTAAGAATTCCACATTTTTTAAAGATAATTAGGTATATTAATAATCATACATGCTCTCGCCAACTAATGGACATCAAACACCAACAGGCACGGAACAAGGTAATAGGAAATTTAATCAAGTCCAAATTCACTAATGTCAGTAGGACATATAGGCCAAAAGACATAATGCAAGGCATGTGTGAACAGTAAGGTGTGAGCATCAGTTATAAAAAGCTTGGTGGTCCAGAGAGAAGGCCTTAATAATGGTTCAAGGTAGACCTAAGGAGTCCTATAGCCACTTACATGCCTAATGTGAAACCCTGAGGATTGTGAACCCTGGAACTGTGTATGACTTGAAGCTTGATGACGAGAAATACTTCAGGTATGTATTCATGGCATTTGGTCCATGTCTTAAGGGTTTTTTCAACTACACTAAACGTGTGTTAGTTGTTGACGGTACACACTACGAGGGAAGTTTAAAGGTGTCATGCTAAGTGCAAACCCAGTGGGTGGGGGAATGGTCAAATATACCTAGTTGCATTTGTTATGGTAGACGGGGAGACATCATTCTTCGAGAGGGTGAAACATGCTCTCGAGGAGAATCACCCAAAGGAAAAAAGATAGCAAACTTTTACTAGCTATGCACAATTCTCCTCTTACTCACTTGTTTGTTATACCCTAGCTTTCCTTCATACTCTCCGTCAGAACTATCAATACATACGTAGACATTAAATAAAAGAAGATTTAGCCCATTGTAGCAACCCATTGGTCCATTGACATGTAAAATTCCAATCAATTATCATTGACAACTTGCTAGCACTAGACAATGTAGATGATGTACTATGTTGAATGATTAGAACTTCAACATATTCCGTTCTTTGAAGGATCATCCTTTCCAGTTTTAGGGTCATAATAAATGGCACGGGGAACACATAAACTAGCAGTCTTGCCATCAAAAGAATCTTCATACCTAGTTGACGCAATTGAGTAGAAACAAACATTGCGTGGACTCTTAGGTTTCTTCAGGTTTTCACCCTATGATACAAGTGAAAAATTATTAGATTCTGGCTAAAGCTTATCAAAAAGAAGTCCATAAACAAAGCCACGTCATAGGTCACAGAGGAAGGTAAAAGATACCTTATTAACTTTAGCAATCAAAAAGATACAAAAGGACAAAGAGTGGAAAAATTCATAAAAGCTAAAAAACCAAGCATATTGTTTCATAACCAGAAATTCATGATTAAAAAAAATAATAATTGAAATAGAACTTAATCTCAAAGTACCAATACAAAGGCTTATAAAATGCACGACTGAGAAAAATCTTAGCATGAGCATCTATATCAAAACTCAAGTAATAGGGGAATCACCGAGGCATGAGTGACTTACTAGAGGAATAACACCATAGCTCTGACCTTCCCAATAGGGAACGTTACTGCCATGATCGATTACAATATGACAAGTCTCTCTCGGTGCTTTTGGTCCAACAAGTCTTTCAACCGAAACAATAGTTGCGGTGTAAGGTTCTTTTGGTTTGTATAAATTCAATGGAGGTTATTGGCATCTTCAAGGTCTAAAGGTGCAACGGAACCTTTGGTGCACTTGCTTGTTGCACTGACATGCATACTGTTTGCCAACCTCTTGCCCTAGTGCCTCTTAGATTCAAGTTCAGGGCTGTGACAGCTGTGTTGGAATTTGTGCCCTAAAGCCTCGTAATTGATTAGTTAATAAGTTTAATTATTAATTATGCAATATTAATTTATTCATTAACTAAAAAATCCAAGGTTATTGCATGAAATCTTGAACATGTATGTAATTAACATACGAGTGGATCATGTTCAAGAAATAACTTAACGTCTATAAAATATGGATAAGGTTGGGTGCCTCAACCTCGTGACACTATGGATATGACCAACTTTATAATAGTTAAAATGGTTTGATCCAGACCATTCATGTAGAGACATGTGAGTGAGGGTATCCTATACAAAGAGTTTGTATAAGACCAGACTGCAAAATATTTAATCTCTCTTTGTAAATCCGTTAATTGATGGATTAATATCTCATAGGATGATCATGTGCCACTTGATCTTAATCCTGAATGACTTTTGAACTCCTGTCTGTGAGGTCGGTCCTTTGATTTGCATGGGTGAGAGTGGCTGGACTTGCTGACTCAATAAGCTTACCATTTTGGGGATTTGACAAATGGGGAGTTGCGAACATAACTTCACATGATGAAATTCACTCCTTCCCAGATAGGTAAGTAGATGAGTAGTTCCCTGAAGTGCTAATTTCGGGTCTTGAACAAGGGGCCTCACCCTCTCACTGGCCCAAGAGGGACTTAAGTTATGGTTGGACCATTAACAAATATTTCATTAGAGAAATCAGTGGTACTTAAGGAAAAGAGGTAATTATAGGGATAAAACGAATATTCGACCCAGCTGTAATTATGAACGACTCGTGAATGATCCACTTGCTTAAATTGATTATATCCATGGACACAACTTGTCCTACAGTGCATAAGAGTTTAACTATGAGTCTATAGTGGTTTGCCCTGTAGTTATTGAATGAAGATTAATTTAATTTAAGAGTTTAATTAATTAATCTTGTATCATTGGAGCTTATAATCTGTAGGTACATAAGGTCCCCTTGCTAGCTCATCACAAACTAACAAGGATCAATTATGTTGAAAGAAAAATTTGAAATGTTTAAATTCACGAAGGAAAATATTAATTGTATTGGATACAATTAATTATATGATTTATTATAAAGTTTATTTGAATAAGATTCAAACTATAACTTATAATATGAAGAATTAATTTATTTGAATATGATTCAAATAATTAATTTTTATTTGGATGAAATCCATATAAATAAATAGAGGAAGAATTAATTAATTAATTTGAATTGGATTCAAATAATTAATTATTTGATTTGGATGATATCCAAATTAAAGAGCTTGCAGAAAATAAATATTTAAATAAGATTTAAATATTTTAAACCATTTAATATGAGATATTATTTGGATAGATATTTATTTCTATTAAATATCTAATTTAAAATATCTATAGGTTATCCCAATAGGATTTAGAGTTTTATAAATAGGGTCCTTAGGAGCCCTCATAGAAAACACACGAGAATAATCTCTACGATTACTTGAAAAAAAAATTTCTCATTCTTTCAAAAAGCAATTCCCACAAACCGAATCATTGCCAAAGTCATAGCAAGGAAGATCCTTGGAAAAGGAATACTACAAGGAGAAGACTATCAACGCGAGAAGAAGATTTTGCTGAAATTATGGATCGACAAAGGTATGTTGCTTAACCCTTTTTAATTGTTTTTATTTTTAATTTTTTCAAGAAATCAAAGAACACAATCACATGCTTCTGTTGGGATTTAGTTCCCTTCTTTGATTCTGATTTGAATTAAAAATCTTTTATGGTTGGTGTTTTCATTGTTCATATATTAGATATGTGAAGGTTTGCAAAATTGATTGTTTAGGCATATTTGGGCATTAGATTTTAAAGTTTTGATTAGATCAATTGTAAAACCTTAAGGGTAAGGGTTTTGTTGTAATCTTTTCATCGAATTTGATGTCAAAGTGCTACAAATTCTGGAAAAAACGTTGGTTTTCATTGAATTTTATTAATATTAGATATTATTAATATTTGATTTAAAATCTCTGCAGAGGGTTTATCCTAATAGGATTAGGATTAATCCATAGAGTTCTATAAATGGGGCCCTTGAGAGTCTTCATAAAACACACTCTCCAAGAGAACAATCTCTACAATTACTCTAAAAATCTTCCTTTACTAATTCTCCCAATTTTCTTAGAAAAATTTTATGAAAATTCTTCTTCCCATTCTTTCAAAGAAGTGGTTTCCACAAACCGGATCCTTGTCAGAGTCATAGCGAGGAAGATCTTGGAAAAGGAAGACTACGAGGAGAGGACTAGCGGTTCGAGAATTATAGATTGGCAAATGTATGATGCTTAACCTTTTTTTATTTTGTATTTTTTGTATTTTAATTCTTTCATTAAATCAAAGAACACGATCACACGCTTCCACCGGGATTCAATTTCCTTCAATGCAACTTATACATATAGAAATAAACTAATTCATTAATCAAATGCATAATTTATTATTACAACTGTTTAATAGATTCGTTTACAGATAACATGATTCTAGTTTATCTTTTAGACTACTACCTACAGCTAAATATACATAATTTCTCGACAAACCTTAACTCATATTATAATTTATTCTTATGCCTATAACCAAAAGCACATGATATCTCAGTAGACCTTGACTTCACTCAGCAATGGGAACCCTTCTGCTACCTGAAAAGGATGAGCTTCAATGAAGCCCAGTGAGTGATCGATACAACTAGGGTTTCACTAACCCTTTCGAAAACAATAACAATAATAATTCCACATACATGAATCATGAGCAAGTATAATTCAACCATATCGAGCTTAATAAATCAGACCACCCGTAGGCTTATTTCCAATGTTTGCTCTTCCCCTGGCCCTCGGCAAAACCATCATTGGTAACCAACTGTTCTCAATGTTCCAGTGATCCTATGTTTCCCTTATGTGCACATAGTCTTACAACTTACTATTGGAGCTCAGGAACTATACTCATCGGCCCCCTGACCATCCCCTCGGGTACTTCTCGTATGCTCAAGAGCTAGGCCTGTCGACCCCCTAACCATCCCACGAGGAAAATCCTCGCCACAAGCTCAGAAACTAGGTCTTTTCGACCCTCTGACCATCCTGTGCGGTCACAAATCCCAGTCCAAATATGACCATCATCATCAATGCCTTCTCTAGTACTTTGTCATTGGAAAATATATTCAAGCTGCCCATATGCCTTCTCCCCGTACTTCGACATTGGGGATCGCAACCTATCCATCGATGCCTTCGTAATTTCATTCAGCATCAGAATTAGTATACAATATCCAAGAAATTCGATATGAAAATACTATATATCCAAGTAGCTCTATATATATATTTGTTCACCATAGCACGCAAATAAGTAATATCACAACATCATACTATCAAATAAGCTCACAAGCGTGCTATTATTTATTCATAAAAATGTAATTATGTTCTCTCATGAAAAGAAAATCAACCACTCATAGTAATAGTAACAGAAAAATTGACTGGCACACACTTGAGATTCCTCAGCTCTTCAAAAGAAAACTTCAAAAGAAATTCCTCCAACTATTTTTTTTCCTCTTTCTTTCCTTTCTCTTTTCTCTCCTTCTCTCTTTTTCTCCTTTATAATGCTCTTGGCTGATGGGATGAGAATTCCTTCTCAAATGATCTCTATTTATAACCAAAAACTTCAGCCAACTCTTCAACCAAATTTTTGACATCTCAATTCCAAGTGTTCAATTGCATGCTTTCTTCTTCATGCATTTCGACACCTCAAACTTGCATGGAAAAATCAACATGCAACTCAACACCTCACTCAAATAAAGCATAAAACTCTAAAATTAGACCACTTGACACAAAAATTTCGGCCAAAAAGAAGAATTTTGCATTCTGCCATTTTTCCATTTCCTGTGGGTCTCACTAGAGGAGCAATGAGATCAGTCTCGCTAAGTATCGTTGAACGGAAGGCATCACCATAGGTAGGGTTGGAACATGAATGGAAGGTATTGGAATTGTTGTGGTCCTGAACATTGTCCGTATATATGGTCAATATCAAATTGTGGACTACATCTAGATTGGATGTTGTGACCAATCCTATCTTCATTTTTGTCATCCTCCAGGTTACATAGCTCAATATTCTCATCTAGTGAAGACATATTGAGAATATTATGTGTTGAAATGTTTGGAAAGGTTTGAACTATTGAATTGCATTGTCGGTACATATTATCTGTGTTTACTCCATGCCCTTCATGAGGTGTAACTTATACAAACAATGACATCTAGGATGCATCACTCCTTTCTAAAAAAAAGCTAAGGTCTTCATCATCCACTATGTTAATTGGGGGGAACTGGGACTTATAGATTGTAACGACATTTTATGTGTATATCAAACATATAAGGACCGATGTTCAATTGTTGGTGCAGAATACTCACTAATTCACTACAAGTTATATCGCTTCTGAGCTTCAAACCTTTCATATGACCTCCAACACAATTGCATCCGAACTGGTGTCATTCCCCACCAAATTGTACAAAGATACAAAGTAGCATTTGTGAAACCCGAAACTTGACTTAAAACTTGTGTACTTAGAAAAGAAGAAACTAGTGGACTTTAGAGGTAAAAATTTTGTAGGAGGAAGCAGGAAGAGTGTTCTTATAAGTTGAGTTTGAAGAGAGAATGAGTTATAGAAGTGTTGGAGAAAACTATGATAAATGGTTTGTACAAGTGTTGGATTACAAGGAGTACGTTGTAAAATGTTCCATGTATCATTTGGACAATGTTAGAAATGTATAGGGTTTGAAAGGAAGGGAATTTACAAGTGTGCTAGGGGTGCAAGCATGCATACAACTGTGTGGGGCCAAAGGGGGCTGACGAAGCATGTGGCGTGTAGGTGGTTAGCGGGAGGATGCTGTGGACACTAAGTGAGTGGATGCCCAACCAGCGTGCGTCTGTGCGGATGGGTGACCAAGTGAGTGAGTGGTGTGACGGACGTGGGCATCCGAAGGAAGCTGACGAAGCCGTGTGTGCGAGACGCCCTGGCGACAGTAGCGCGTGCGACATCTTAGAGGTTAATGGGGTGTAGAAGGCGATGTGTGCGGTGTCACACCCCATCCCAGATACTCCTTATACCTAGGAGTGAGTGTGAAACCGCACTCTCTACATTCCATATTAAAACTAAATGCCAAAGCATAATTTCAATAGAAACACCATTACTATTAAGACATTCGATAACATACAATCTTTCGTCAAGTATTCTTATATATATGTATGTAATACAAAACGATTCTCCCAGCACTCATGGAACATGTACACTACAAAATATGGACATAAATGATTTACAACTATCCCAGAGGTCTGCTTCAAGGTAGGCCTAGACGAGAAACTTCTGTAGGCTAGGCGTCCCGGACACGCTCGCTACCTGAAACGACAATCAAACAAACAAATTGAGTGAGCCTAAAGCTCAGTGAGTGACTAAATTCATTCAACTATTACTAACAATCATGAGCTAGTATAACCATTAGTAACCACTACAAATCGCATATCAGAAAGTTTCTAAACTTCTTATGTTATAAATCACACCCTTATCGACATCCTTACTGTTCCATGGCAAATATCAACCCCTGCTGTTATAAAGCACAACTTATCTCATTCACATTCCAGTACAAATTCTCATTCCTAATCACATATAAATGTCTAATCATTATGTTTCTCGGGTTTGCAAACTATCGAGTGCCTTCACATTCTGTCCCTCAGCACTGAGTTCAATTATGTTAACATTACCATGTGCCTTCACACGAAGTCCCTCAACACGTAACCAGACAAATCTCTGCTCAAGTGCCTTCACTCTGGGTCCCTCAGCATGAGCTAACATATGATGGATTTCTACAAGCTTTCACTCAAGGTCCCTCAGCTTTGAAATCCATTCCATCAAACTTTATTTAAGTGCTTTCACGCGTGGTCCCTCAGCATTGAGTTTCATGTTCATACTCACTTAGGCTTTCACCATAAGGTCCCTCAGCCATGATTTCATTTAGACGATATATTTAGTTTCCTTTTAACCTACCAACACAACATCACTTCTAATACAGCATCGTACCATAACTTCCAGCACATCCATAGCCAAATAATTATGCTTAAAGTAACCACAAGATATAGTGGAAAGTCACTCACAACTTGTCTCGACTCTAAGTGGATTATATGCCTTCCCGAGCTCTTCCTGGCCTGAAAATACACATTTTCCACGTTCAGTTTCCCTTAGTCTTCCTTTTTCCTTACGCTCATTAAATATACTTAACTCCACAGACAGACTAAAGACTACTAGTGAAACTTCATTACATAAAATTGCACTAGCGATATCGGGTTGAACGTAACTAGCGAGACTACCTGAGGAGCGACACTTTTAACCTACCAACACAACATAATCACTTCTAATACAGCATCGTACCATAACTTCCAGCACATCCATAGCCAAATAATTATGCTTAAAGTAACCACAAGATATAGTGGAAAGTCACTCACAACTTGTCTCGACTCTAAGTGGATTATATGCCTTCTCGAGCTCTTCCTGGCCTGAAAATACACATTTTCCACGTTCAGTTTCCCTTAGTCTTCCTTTTTCCTTACGCTCATTAAATATACTTAACTCCACAGACAGACTAAAGACTACTAGCGAAACTTCATTACATAAAATTGCACTAGCGATATCGGGTTGAACGTAACTAGCGAGACTACCTGAGGAGCGACACCCAGCGAGACTTCAGCGAGAATTGTGAGACACAAAGCCCCTCTTGCGTTACAGCGACACTTGTTTCGCTGCCCCGTCTCTCGCTCTCTCAGCGATACTACCGCTGTAGCAGAACAGTTCTCTTCCTCCTTTCTTCTTTTCTTCAACCTGCTAAATGTCATATTCTGGCCAATTTCAGAACTTACTTCCTTCTATAAACTTATAAAGGCATAAGTACTTCATCTTACCTCAAAATTTCATAGAGAATATCCTCTTCGTTTAGGATATATCCTTCAACAACTCCGAATTGCTCCTAATCATCCAGCAATTCAGTTCCGACTCTTCTACCTAGAGTTTAACACACATTTACTTAATTTCAGCTCAAGTACTCTTCATAAAACTTGCTAAAAATCGAGTTAACCTTACTAACCTCAGAATTCCGGCTTCAACCACCGATTCCTCAGTTCGTTCTTCTCCCAAAACTGAACGTTACTCTTGGTTAAGTAACATCAGCTGAATCCTCCGTTCCAGCTCAAGTTTCCTCCACGAAAACGACGAGAATTCCACTTCAAATCAGCATGAACACCTTCTTCTATCTCCCTCCGTTGTTTAACTTCGAAATGGAATCAACTCGAGCTCTGAAATGTGATCAAAACAATTGAATTCTCGGTCCACTTATATATACCACCGACTTAATCTCCATTTCATCTCTATACAATAATCTATTCAACGCATACCTTCTATGTTTGGCTTCAGCAACGCACAACCTCTGTTTTGTGTGTTACTATTTCAAAACTCCCTCGCCAGATGGTTAACAAACGCATTGTTCTCTCGGCCAACCTTCTTTGCACCAAGACATACCCACTTTCGACGCATGGTAGCGTTCACCGCATAGTGGACTTCGTAGCAATTGGCTCTCAACGCCTCGTGGCCTTCAACTTTCAACGCCTTGCAGCCTTCAATGTGTTTATCGCAAAATAACCTTCGATGCAGGGTGGCTCTCCACGCCTCGTGACCTCAACGCCTCATGGCCTCAACGCCTAACAATCTTCCCTCACCTATGCGCCCACACCAAACTGCTTCCGTCAAGGCATGTTGCCACCAACGCATAGCTGATACTTAGCCATTTTTTCTGTCCTCACTCACAAGGTCAAGTACGGGGCTTACATGCAGCAAGGGCTGTGAGTGAGCTGTTGGCTAGGTGGAGTGTGGTGCATGCGCAGCGGTATGCATGTGTGTGAGTTGCCACACATAAAGGGTCGTGTTGATGGTAAAAATGTTGTGTGTGTGGCTGGAGTGTCGCCTAGGACCCATTAGCTAATTTTGGGGATTTTTAGCAAATACTTGGAATAAAGAGGAATAATTCGGACGCATACCTCTTAAAGAGGGAATATTTATCTACGTGCAAATGTTATGAGGTTGGACCCATACTAAGTTACTTTGAAGGAAAAATGACCAAGTGTAGAATAATTCATATTGAGTAAAAGAAAGCAAAGGACGCATACCTTAGGAGAGCATAAGTTGTATGCATAGAAGGAGTAAAGTTGGATGCATAGCAAAGGTGGAATGAAGTAGGAGGTGGCATGTTTAGGGTTGAACACCTCAAAAGGAGGAGGTGTCCTCATGCATGGCTAGAATAACATGTTAAAGACCACATTTTGGCTAAGTGTCAAGCTAGGGAGTAAGGATGGATGACAAGGCTTATCATCCAATTCCTATAAATAGGGTGAAGCTCAAGAGTTTGTATCACACTAAAATTAGAAGAAAGTATCCACTCCTTAAAATTTGAGAGAGAAAGGAAATGATTCTCAAGTGGATTGAAGGAGTAGGCGTCCAAACTACCTAGGAGGCATCCAAAAACAAGCAACGACTCTGTCAAGCGTCCAACCAAAAGCACTATGTCCTGTGTCCATCAATGCAACTCTGCGTTCAAGAGTATAGACCTTGAATCCAAGGGGTATTTCCAGGCGTCCAGAAGGGTTTTCTGTGACTTCAAAGTGTAGTCAACTGTTGTTTTCTTAGTTCCAGATGTCTAGTTGTGAGCCAAGGAGTTCAAATCAATTTAGACCTTGGAAAAAGAAGGATCCAGGCTAGGGGAAGGAAGCTTTAAAGAAACAAAACTCTACTTAAAGTGAGTGGATATTTTCAAGTATTTTTAGTATAAACAATCTGTTTGATTTGTGAGTGGTTATTTGTTATTCCTTTATTAAGTAATATATTGTTTTCCTTATAAGTTGACATATATGCTATGGGTATGAGTATGTTAATGATGGATAGAGGAAGCTAAGTCCGCATAGGATAGTCAAATGATCTGAGAATCAAGTTTCTAAGCTTGTGTCGGGAATAAAACCTCACGGGATGGTCAAGAGGTTATCGGAACCTAGTTCCTGAGCCTGTGAGAAGTATCTCTTGTGGGATAGTCAGAGGACTAACGGGTCTAGTATCTAAGCCTTCAGAGGTAAGTCTATGTTCACATAAGGAACATATTCAGTTGGTGTGTAAGCCCCGTACTTGACCTTGTGAGTGAGGGCAGAAAAAATGGCTAAGTATCAGCTATGCGTTGGTGGCAACATGCCTTGACGGAAGCAATTTGGCATGGACGCAGAGGTGAGGGAAGATTGTTAGGCGTTGAGGCCATGAGGCGTTGAGGTCACGAGGCGTGGAGAGCCACCCTGCATCGAAGGTTATTTTGCGATAAACGCATTGAAGGCTGCAAGGCATTGAAAGTTGAAGGCCACGAGGCGTTGAGAGCCAATTTGCTATGAAGACCACTATGCGGTGAACGCTACCATGCGTCAAAAGTGGGTATGCGTTGGTGCAAAGAAGGTTGGCCGAGAGAACAATGCGTTTGTTAACCATCTGGCGAGGGAGTTTTGAAATAGTAACACACAAAACAGAGGTTGTGCGTTGCTGAAGCCAAACATAGAAGGTATGCGTTGAATAGATTATTGTATAGAGACGAAATGGAGATTAAGTCGGTGGTATATATATAAGTGGACCGAGAATTCAATTGTTTGATCACATTTCAGAGCTCGAGTTGATTCCATTTCGAAGCTAAACAACGGAGGGAGGTAGAAGAAGGTGTTCATGCTGATTTGAAGTGGAATTCTCGTCGTTTCCGTGGAGGAAACTTGAGCTGGAACGGAGGATTCAACTGGTGTTACTTAATCAAGAGTAACGTTCAGTTTTGGGAGAAGAACGAACTGAGGAAACGGTGGTTGAAGCCGGAATTCTGAGGTTAGTAAGGTTAACTCGATTTTTAGCAAGTTTCATGAAGAGTACTTGAGCTGAAATTAAGTAAATGTGTGTTAAACTCTAGGTAGAAGAGGTCGGAGCTGAATTGCTGGATGATTAGGAGCAATTCGGAGTTGTTGAAGGAAATATCTAAACGAAGAGGATTCTCTATGCAATTTTGAGGTAAGATGAAGGACTTATGCCTTTATAAGTTTATAGAAGGAAGTAAGTTCTAAAATTAGCCAGAATGTGACATTTAGCAGGTTGAAGAAAGAAGAAGAAAGGAGGAAGAGAACTGTTCTGCTACAGCGGTAGTATCGCTGAGAGAACGAGAGACGGGGCGGCGAAACAAGTGTCGCTGTAACGCAAGAGGGGCTTTGCATCTCACAATTCTCGCTGAAGTCTCGCTGGGTGTCGCTCCTCAGGTAGTCTCGCTAGTTACGTTCAACCCGGTATCGCTAGTGCAGTTTTATGTAATGAAGTTTCGCTAGTAGTCTTTAGTCTGTCTGTGGAGTTAAGTATATTTAATGAGCGTAAGGAAAAAGGAAGACTAAGGAAAACTGAACGTGGAAAATGTGTTTTCAGGCCAGGAAGAGCTCAGGAAGGCATACAATCCACTTAGAGTCGAGACAAGTTGTGAGTGATTTTCCACTATATCTTGTGGTTACTTTAAGCATAATTATTTGGCTATGGATGTGCTGGAAGTTATGGTACGATGCTGATTAGAAGTGATTATGTTGTGTTGGTAGGTTAAAAGGAAACTAAATATATCGTCTAAATGAAATCATGGCTGAGGGACCTTATGGTGAAAGCCTAAGTGAGTATGAACATGAAACTCAATGCTGAGGGACCTTGAGTAAAGCTTGTAGAAATCCATCATATGTTAGCTCATGCTGAGGGACCCAGAGTGAAGGCACTTGAGCGGAGATTTGTCTGGTTACCAGTGCTGAGGGACTTTGTGTGAAGGCACATGGTAATGTTAACATAATTGAACTCAGTGCTGAGGGACAGAATGTGAAGGCACTCGATAGTTTGCAAACCCGAGAAACATAATGGTTAGATATTTATATGTGATTAGGAATGAGAATTTGTACTGGAATGTGAATGAGATAAGTTGTGCTTTATAACAGCAGGGGTTAGATATTTGCCATCGAACAGTAAGGATGTCGATAAGGGTGTGATTTATAGCATAAGAAGTTTAGAAACTTTCTGATATGCGATTTGTAGTGGTTACTAATGGTTATACTAGCTCATGATTGTTAGTAATAGTTGAATGAATTTAGTCACTCACTGAGCTTTAGGCTCACTCAATTTGTTTGTTTGATTGTCGTTTCAGGTAGCGAGCGTGTCTGGGACGCCTAGCCTACAGAAGTTTCTTGTCTAGGCCTACCTTGAAGCAGACCTCTGGGATAGTTGTAAATATTAAGTTTATGTCCATATTTTGTAGTGTACATGTTCCTTATGAGTGCTGGGAGAATCGTTTGTATTACATACATATATATAAGATACTTGACGAAAGATTGTATGTTATCGAATGTCTTAATAATAATGGTGTTTCTATTGAAATTATGCTTTGGCATTTAGTTTTAATATGGAATGTAGAGAGTGTGGTTTCACACTCACTCCTAGGTATAAGGAGTATCTGGGATGGGGTGTGACATGGTGAGCCAGAGGGAGCCAGCAGAGTAAAGTAGGGTACCAAGATGAGCTCTATAGTGAGGTTTGAGTAGATAACCTTGGTTGTGATTAATTTTATCATTATCAATTCTATATTATGTTATTATGAAAAGGTCGTGTGTACCTTATTTACATGTTTAACCACTCAATGGCCTTTGTAAGCTCATTCTTTTCTTTTATGTTTTCCGTTTCAGGTAGTAGAAGAGTTTCCGTTGTCGTGCGAAGTCGAGGTCTGCCATAGGATTGCCTACAGTACTATATCTAGGGTTGAGGGTTGAAACTCGGAGTTATGGTAAATCTGTACTATTCTATAAACTTTAAGTTGTTATGTAAATAAAAAGTATTTGTTAAGATTATGCATGTTCAAGTATGTAAGTAGAAAGAAGGGACAGTAGATGTTTGAAAAAGGTAGGGTTTACTGTCTTCACGTCTCTTCTCGGGTTTAAAAGGGTAACTAGGGAGGGGGTGCAACAGCATTATTGATTTGTGAACACCAAAATTGATGATTAGATTCGAATTGTTATTAAAGTAAGCGATCACCCAGCAAGTCATAAGCAATCGCGCCAGTTAGTTGTAAGTGATTACCCAACAAGTCACATGCGATCGCCTATATGAATGTAAGCGATAATTTACTTGTATATAATCGATCCTTTATATAAAAATAAACGATCTAGGAAGAAAAACAGTTATATTCTTTGTGTTTCTAGTTCTGACGAACAATGTTGATCTGCACCAAAAGACAAAATGGATTGGATGAAGATGAAAGCGATGGATACTAAGAATGCTAGATTGAAACTCTCAGAGAACAATAGGAGAAGAAGTTCGGGAGTTCGACTGAAAATGAATAAGTGAGAGTAACCTTCCATAATTCCATTATCGATATGTTTAGGAAGGTGTTTTCGTAAACAAATTTTTGGATCCATTCCCATAATTCAATTCTGAATAATTTTAATGCGCACGCATCTCTATGGATAACGACGCCTGCCAAGTTCCAACTTAGACATGCGATCATTTTCACCTGTGATCATTTTCTTCTCCAATTCCCCGGTTTTAATGCAACTACAACTCTGCTCTCTCTGTACCTAATTTCTCTCTTTTCTTTCTACAGCTTTTCTTTCTGATTTCTTCCTCCCTCTCCCATGGCTCCTCTTTCCTCCGATTCTATCAACCCCCGACGTTCTCTATTTCACCTCTATTTAAACAATTATTGTTTTGATTTAATTGTCTCTCCGATGAAATCATGCACTGGGATCGCTTCTATATTCTTTTCTTTTTACACTTGACAGTAAGCTGTAATGTTTATTTATGTTAGCACAGATGTTTGTATTGTGGGTGTTGCTCGTACGCCTATGGGTGGCTTTCTTGGTTCACTTTCATCTTTCTCGGCAACCCAACTCGGTTCTATACCGATTGACTGTAAGTTTTATCGTATTAATTGAACTTCAATGTTTTCTCCGGAATGGATTACCCTATGTTGAGATATGAATTGAAGTGCAACGATGTTTATAGGTGCCCTTTAGAGGGCAAATGTTGATCCGTCTCTTGTGCAAGAGGTATTCTTCGGAAATGTTCTCAGTGCAAATTTAGGGCAAGCTCCTGCTAGGCAGGCTGCTTTGGATGCTGGTATACCAACCTATGTTATTTGCACCACTATTAATAAAGTCTGCGCATGCGGCATGAAATTGTGATTGTTATGGAATAAGAGTACTGGATCCTGAAAATGTAACACTCCTTTTTCTTTTTCTTTTGTTGGCACAGCTACAATGATTGCAGCGCAGACGATCCAGTTAGGAATTAATGATGTTGTTGTTTCTGGTGGTATGGAAAGTATGTCTAATGCGCCCAAATATCTCCAAGAAGTAAGGTTGGCCTTTTCTCCTCTCCCCTTTTTAAATTAGACTATTTTATTTAATCACTAGATAGATTGAATTAGAAAAACATCATGAAGTTCCCATGGTTGCTGACATTCCTTCTTTCTGTTGCTGCCCTCATGAACTTTAATCCAAGGATATAGTTTAAGAAAATATGATTTCTTCAATTTTGTGTTAAATAGGTCGTGGAAATATTCAAATGCTATTTTTAAAAAAGTAATTGATCTAATAGATATAAAATTGAATTTCATATCTTATGGGACTTTAAATTCTCAATTTTGTGTTTAGTACGATTTTGGATTTTAAAAGAAAATGTTGAATAGGTCAAGGAGATTAGACACAAAATTGAAAATTAAGAGACCGATTGGACACATTTTAAGAATCCTGACACATTTAAAGATCAAGGACCTATTCAATATAAAATTGAAATTTCAAAGGCCTAGTAGACAATTTATCCGGGACTAAATAGACGCAAAACTAAAAGTTCATGCAATAAACTTGTAATTATTTTCCACGTTCAGTGGAGCCAAGAACCTTGTTTAGAACTAAGCCTTCATTGAGAATAACAATAGACTTTCTCGCTCTTGTTTTCAAAGAGTAATAACTACTTTCATCCTGACTGAAAGTTATGAACAGAAAAGGGTCTTGATTTGGAAATGATACTGTTGTAGACGGCATGCTTAAATATGGTCTTTGGGATGCTTACAAATGACTTTGCCATGGGTGTTTGTGCTGAGATATGTGCCAGCCAGTATTCCATTACAAGAGAAGAGCAGGTAGAGTTTACCAGATGGGGAGTCTCACTTAATGCTATTAATAAGTCTTACTAGTTCGATTTGAGCTGGTAGTTTTAATCCCACGCAAGTTTTAAGATATTAATTAATTGTGTTCAAAGTTCAATTTGTGAGCCTCAAACTTTTTAAAGCCATCAAACGAAACTTTTATTTGATAGGACAAGCCAATTAAAAACATTTAGCTTGAAATACTCTGATTTCTGAGAAATGTTTCTTCTTATGGATATGTTTTTTAGAAATGATCTATCTATATAACAGTGTTAAAGTATAAATAAAAGTTAAAATTTATCAAAAACATAACCCATAAGGCTAAGCCTTTTGTTTAGTGGTAATTTGACATGGTGTTAAAGTAGGTCTTATTTCAAACTCTTGTAGATTTCATTTCCTCTCCAATTTCTATCAATAATCACTTGTTTGGCCTCATACTAATTTCAAACTATGAGCCGAGTGTTAGAATATGAACATCAATATTAAAATTTACTTAATCTGTGAGCTTAAACTTTTGGTTTCAGCAGTGCTTTTACACAATTTGATAACCTTCTTTAAGGTCTCTTTTATGTTTCTTATTTCCCCTCAATAGGATGCATATGCTATTAAGAGCTTTGAGCGAGGACTTGCTGCACAAAATAATGATCTTTTATCCTGGGAAATAGCACCGGTAAGGTTTCTATTCCATTCTAAGAATGCATTTGGAAGTCTAGTCTATTATAAATCAAACCCGACTAATGGTTCGAATTTTTTAGGTCAAGGTTCCTTCCGGAAGAGGGAAGCCGTCTTCAATTTTTGACAAGGACGACAGGTAAAGCTTTGCTAATAATAGTAAAAAGCACTGCAATATTCATTTTATTCCAGCAATTTATAAACATCCAGTTGGGTTTGAGATGAAACCCCATGATCTAATGGCTATAAGGAGTCTTAGCACATGGTAAAGGGCAAAAGAAAGAACCTCATATGGATCGTCTGTTTATTCACTTTGATTTTGTTGCTGAAGAGTGGAATTTCTTTTGTCAAGGGTAAAGCTCTAGAGTTTTCAAGTCTCAATGACTTTAGTGTTCTCCTTGGCTGCTATTTTTAGAACAACAAGATTGACATGCTTACAGAAAATCTTGATTTTTCTTCTTCTTCTTCTTCTACTTCTTTTTGTTTTTTATTTTTATTTATTTATTTATTTATTTTTTTTTTTTTGGGGGGGGGGGGGGGGGGGCGGGTTGAGATTGTACAAGTTGAAATCTCAACTTTGAGTGCTTATCGCTTTTTCTTTCAGATTATATTACATTTTTCTTTACTCTAGATTGCAGGTGTTTTTCATTAATCTACTTTATGTTTTGATCTTAATGAAAGATTTCTGTTTCGTGGGGGTAAAAGGAGATTCTGTTGTTTTGTTATAGCGTTGTAGTTTGATGTGAGAGGCAGGATTGGACGGAAAGAAGATTAAAATGAGGTGTATAAATGGAATAGGGTTATTCATTTTGTGTCGAAGGATTTGGAGAAAGTTGATTAAGGATGAGTTAGGGTCATCTCTCTACTTTTGAAAAAATATATATTTTTTTTCTGAAAGGTTCCTAGTTTTCTGAAATATTGAGGATTTCCATTTTCGGAATATGGACCTTTCTGAAGCTACATGCTACCTTCATTCAACCAATTTTCTTGTGACTTGCTAGTTTGATGCTGCAAAACTACGAATGCTCAGGCCAAGTTTTAAAACGGATGGCGGTACTGTTACTGCTGGCAATGCTTCTATCATAAGGTTCTCTATTTTGTAATTGTATTTGTATATTTGTTGTTAGTTAACTTTATATGTGATGTCTTGAAGAGATCACTTATGGTCCTGAGGTGATCTTAAGCTGAACTGAATGCAGAAATGCATAGCCATCAATGTTATTTGGTATTATGTTAATTTATTTTCAAAGCACATGAGAAACTTGCTTAAATTCGTAAGTTTTGGAAAGACTTGACAGTGATGGTGCTGCTGCTATAGTGCTGGTGAGTGGGAAGAAGGCGCTTGAACTTGGTTTAGATGTAATTGCTGTAATTAAAGGATATGCTGATGTAGCTCAGGTAATTAAGTTCTTGATGTTGTTATCCTCTTCTTGGAGTTAGATCAGGTGGCTTACAGAAGAAAAATGACTACCAGGCACCTGAAATTTTCATGAGGTATGATGAGAAGGGGCAGGTTGTATCAAATTTGTACGTAGATGGTGGCCAGGTCTTTTTCCTCGAGGGGTTGGTTACTGGGGAGCTCAATTCGAATAATAAATTTTTTTTCTACTAGTTAAATGGTTGCAGGTTCTATTTTTGTCTTCTGTATCCACATATCTCTCTTATGTGAATCTTAGTTTCAAAAAGAAAATTGAATATATACTTTTTGATCTGAGAAGTTCATGATAGAAGTAGGGGGATGCAAATTTTTCAATTTTGGGCAGACTGTTGGATGCAAAAGATCGTCTTCTGTCTTTTGTTTCTTCCTTGTCTCTGGTTTTTCCTTCTTCTGCCCACTATTTCAAATTTCCGCTTCCTCCTGGGTTTGAAGGATTGTTAATCGGTTGTGGAATCTTGAGTATAGAGTTTTCTTTTGTAATTCTTTTCTGAAATGCTTAGTTTCCTCCCATGTTGATGGGACCCCCTTGCTAAGTTGGGAAAAGGGAAAACCAGAAGAAAACGAAGCTCTTTGCTTAGCTTGTTGCTCATGGGGGATCAATATTATGAATGTTACTTAGGTTTTCAGTTATGAGCTTTTGTCTTGTTATATATAGATAGTAGATACATGGAAAGGAAATTAAATTCGTATGTGATATCTTATTTTTGTGCATGTGGTTGGATGCAGGATAGAGTTAATGCTCATGGGGGAGCTGTATCTTTGGGACACCCATTGGGCTGTAGTGGAGCTCAGATTTTGGTCACATTGTTGGGGGTAATTTCTGTTACTCCCTCTAGATTGGGCAGCAGTGGAGAGTTGGCTACATCATTAGAGATAAATCTCTTGACGTCTCCTTTCTTGTTATGCTTCCTTAAATAACTATGATCATTGAGAGACTAGGACGACTGCTGATAGGGCGGGGGTACATTTCACCAGTATCCAATGCTGTTCTCTACCTTATCTTACGGTTGCATTCTTATTGAAGAAGCATCTTTGATACAGGTACTAAGACAGAGGAATGGCAAGTATTGGGTTGGTGCTGTCTGCAATGGTGGTGGAGGAGCATCTGCTCTTGTGGTTGAACTCATGTAAGCTCCTTTAAACTTGGAAGGAATTATTCGTTTATAGGAATCTATACTCTAGTTCCTGCTGTTTTATCGAATATGATTTCTCTAAACAAATCAAATGAAAATCACTGTCAATAACCATGAAGTTATCTAAGCATAGCTCAACTGGTGAAGGTATATGTCCTCGACCAAAAAGTCAGAAGTTTGAATTTCATCTTTACATGTTTGAGTTCAAACAGTAGTCATCGAGCTTCATAGCATTGCCAATGTATCCTCTGTAGGTGACTTATAGGAGGTGTTACTTTTCTTTCTTTATAAGTATGACTGGGCTAGTCTTCTGTAGAATCTACCGAGTAGAATACTATGCTTGACGTCGAATTTTTTTAACGTGTCTTAGAAGTGATGAACTGGAATGTTTTTTGAGGTCCTTTTTCTTTTGGATTGGAACCATTTTTTTTCCCACGAAAAAACTGCTTACATAGTGGCTTTGATTTTGTATCAGACTTTGAGACATGAATCTACATAAGCTTACAAGTCAGTGAATATTCTAAATGAACAAGTTTTTTTTTTTTTTTTTGAGATTTGGCCAAATATTTCGCCTATTTCAGTTGGATATGCCCATGTTAGAAACATTATAGAAATATACCAGTTTAGCTCATGACGTTGTTTTCAATATGACAAAACGTTATTAGAACTGATTCGTAAGTTTAAGCAATAGTTAACACATGGAATAGAATTTCTTTTGTAGCTTGTTCATGTGCCTCGAACCCATGGGAACTTTTTGAACATTTTGAATTTTGTTCCTTATGAAGTCTGGTTGCAATGCTTTAGTGATATTATTTACTAAATGCTTCATAATTTTACTTCCTTTTACTACTTTGATGGCAATATTTGTTAGGGAAAGAGATCTAAGTTTGTATAAATCCTGAGTTAATTGACATATTGCAGGCCTGGGGCTAGAGTTCGACATTCCAAGCTGTGATCCAAATTGGTCTTCTCAAAAGACATTGGGCTGTTTGGTATTTTTCCTCTTCCACACTGAAATAAAGGACTAATAATTCAATGTACCATATTAAATACATCAAAATTAGGTGCGTTTCGATATAATAGATGGTCTCATCTTCTTTTTGCTACGTTGCTACGTTGGTGTTTAAAAAACTTTTGGGATCATTAAGTTCAAAAGGCATGAGATGTTTATAAAATTATGCAGCTTGGGAAATATAGCAAAAAGTAAATTAATTGCAAATATAGCAAGCAATTTTCTGATTTGCAGGTATTAAAAAGGGTAACTATGTGTCTTATTAGAGACCAAATAGATCTAAATTTGTACTCTTGTCTAATGGCTACAGTTAGGAATCCATTGTTTGAAGCTTGTTTTCTAATATATCATCACTCGCATGTCATCTATCTTATCTTATTATCTTAAAAAAGAGTTTAAAAAAGAGTTTAGCTAAAAAATTGTTCAAATAAAATAAAAATTCTCAAAGTTGTCATTTACTTAATGGGTTAAGAAATGGGCATCATTGTCAATAACATGCCCAAGCCAAGGAAAATGGCATTTTTACGCCGCACATTCCCTCATTATTTGAGATAGGCCACCTAGTTAACGAATGAGCCACTGCATTAGAAGATCAAGGCATTAGAAGATCAAGGAATGAAACTAAAGGAATGAAATTAAAATCTTAATGAGTTCTTATCATTCATTCCTTAATTTCTTCTAAAATAATCTGGAGATGAAAGTGCCCCAACAATTTATTATGGATAGCTCTAACCAAATTTGAGAATCAAATTTTCACCACCTTACCAAACTATTAGATAAAGAATTAGACTCATGCACAGTGGCAAATCTGTGAAGGGGCCAGGGGCAAATTCATACGATTGTGAACGATGTGGAGTCGAATTTGTTGATTCTCGAATACGAAGATATCAAATAGGCTCCACGATTGTGAACGATGCGGAGTCGAATTTGTTGATTCTCGAATACGAAGATATCAAATAGGCTATATTAAACTGGCATGCCCAGTAATCCATGTATGGTATTTGAAACGTCTTCTTAGTTATATTGCAAATCTTTTAGATAAATCTCTTAAAGAATTAGAAGGCTTAGTATATTGCAATGTGTGATTTGATCAAAATTTTGATTTTACAAATTCATAATGAGGGAACCGAGTGCCAAAAAAAATCGGTTTAGGTAAATAAAATATCTAATGTGCTTATGTAGTCATGATTCAATTCTGGTCCTGATTTCTTTCTCATTTTTCGGATCTGATTGGAACACTGGAGAAGTAGGAAGACTTTGGCGATTCATAATGAATATCTCGAATAGCTCGAACGACCTTCAACAAAAGGGTACCTGTACCCGAAACCAACACAGTGGGTAGGTAGAGAATACCTAGGGAGCGCAAGACAATTCTCCCTAAGGAAAACCAACCTTTTAAAGGAGTCGCTTTGCTTTGATCACCGTGGACATACGCTGCTCCCCTTTTACCTTTGCCTACCGTGAAAAGGAAAGTTCCCTCACGATAGGCCTCTAACCTGCTTCCAAAGAGTGAGCTAACAAAGTCCTTGAATGGGCATTCCTTTCTCTCAAAGAGGTAGCCTAAGATTGGGAGACCCTCCCAATCACAAGGCCCAAAATGCCAAATGACCTACATTTAGGAAAAAAAAAATGTCAATTAAACGTCATGAGTATGTTGAATTATGAAACTGCCCTCACCTTAGAAACCCTTCGTTCCTTATTCGTCATTCCACGGTGTATTCATTGCATGTTTTTTGCTTAGTGTGGTGGTCACATTAAGTCAATCGATTTCGTAGTTGGGGGTTTAGTAATCCATAGAATCTCTATGGTTTTATTTGTGTCTTTACGTTTTGAAATCATTTGACTGGCATTGAAGTTGAAGACGGGTATAATCAAAGATTCAGAGAGAGTGTTGAGGACGGGTATAATCAGAGAGCGATAGACCGCGAGAGCGCGACTAGCGAGAGCGATGTGTGTGTGTGTGTGTGGGGGGGGGGGGGGGAGGTTCTTTTACGGGAAATGTTTAGATTTATTGGAATTTCTGGGAAAAAAATATTTTTTCCAGTGAAAATTGATTGAAGCTCAGCGAGAGTGAGAGCAAGACAAATATTATCGGTTGTATCTACTCACCAATTTCTAAATGGATTAGAATGTTTATGGTTTGCTGTATATATGAATTGTCTTTGTCTCGCTCTCTCTGTCTCGCTCTCGCTCTCGCCCTCGCATCTCGCCCTCGCTTCATGTAATTGAGTTAAGATAGCTACAACACACTTACTTGATCGATCTGCTATATAACATATTACTATAGAATGCACATACATATACATATAAAAAAATAGAAAAAGGCATGTTTGCCCACAACTGGCACGCTAACTGCATCCTATAGTCAGTTATTTTTCCTGAGTTATTACACTACTATCAGCAGTAATTAAATGCTCTAAGAACTCGTTTACAAAGCGACCAAAAATTGTTCTCTTGAACATCTCAAGCTGTCTTGGGGTAAGCTTCTCTTTCACGATTTGTTTGCATTTGCAATATGGGTCAGACTCGTTACTTGATGGGAAAGCGGTCGACTCACGTATTTTAAAAGCTGTTGACATTTTATGCCTGCATTCCATAACCTTATTCATTAGATATCAGACTTATTTTTTTTTAAAAAAAAAAAGAAAAAAAAAAAAAGAAAAAAAAAGTGAACATGCGATCTGTATGAATCTCGCTAGTCTCGCTCTCGTCCGCCTCGTCTCGCTGGTTCTGGTATCGCTCTCACTGGAATCGTTCTCAATGGTATCGCTCTCGCTAGGCTCGCTAGTCTCGCTCTCGCTTGTGATCTCGCTAGTCTCGCTTCACTAATTTCATTTATATTAAAACTGACTTTTCTGTTATCGCTCTGCAGTATCGCTCTCACGATATCGTTCTCAATGGTATCGCTCTCGCTAGGCTCGCTAGTCTCGCTCTGCTTGTTGTGCTCTCGCTAGTCTCGCTCTCACTAATTTTTTTTTTTTTTTTTTTTATATTAAAACTGATTTTTCTAAAAGCAAGATGACAATAGTTAGCGCAGCCAAAAGCCAAACACGTCCCTTGACAGTCTCCAAAGGGTCACAACAAGACGCAAATTTGATCTGAGACTTTCTTTTCTTCTGGGTATGATCCACCATTTCCTATAAGAAGCGCCCATCTTCGACAATTATACAATCGCTTTCTTCCTCATTCACGGCGTCTGCAGTTCGGAAATGGCCCACTCCACCCTTTCTCAGGTTGATTTACAGTCTCGCTTCTTCACTCTTCTTCTTGCTTGCGTCTAAATTGTGGGAAATGGTGTTGATTCCTTTTTTTTATGGGTTCTCTTCCGATTTTGGTTTTCTTTTATGGGTCTTGAATTAGATCTTGAAATCTTCCTTCCCCAGAGCTCAGTTGGGCTGGTTGTCCGGTGAATAAGTTTCGTGGGGTTTTAGGGTTCCTTTTATTTCGCCGTTTTTTGTGTAAAATCTCACACGCGGTTGTGGAACTCTTGCAGGTTGCTGTTGCTGTTCCAGTTGGAAGTGATTTGTCTCTCAAGAAATCATTGTTTAAGGTTCTAAATTCTGAATGCCTTTTTTCCTCTCTCCCTAGTTCCTATTATACATGTGAGTACTTAGGCTGAACACCAATGATTTATGGCATTTCAGGACTTGCATTAGCTTTTATCCATACAATATAACTTATCATAATGACAACAATAAACAAATTAGAGTAAACTACACAAACTTGCAAGATCACAATCGTAGAGTTCGGTCAAAGTGAGCATAGCTCACTGTCATAAAGTAGAAATAATCAAAATAACTATCATATGAGTTTTGTGAGATTCTTACTTAATTTGAGGTATTGTGGGATTGCCTATATTTATTATTGGATCTGTTGCTTCTAAAAGTACACATGGGATGGTTAAATTATTTTGATTGCATTTTACACTTTGTGCCATCTCATCACAACTTCCTGTGACATTGTGACAGACAAATACCCTAAACTTCCATGATATATCATGGTCACCTGTCATAGCCTTGAACTTGAATCTAAGGGGCACTCGGGTAAGAGGTTGGCAACAGTATGCATGTCAGTGCAACAAGCAAGTGCACTAAAGGTATCCGTTGCACCTTTAGACCTTGAAGATGCCAAAGAACCTCCATTGAATTTATACAAACCAAAAGAACCTTACACCGCAACTATTGTTTCGGTTGAAAGACTTGTTGGTCCAAAAGCACCGGGAGAGACTTGTCATATTATAATCGATCATGGTGGCAATGTTCCCTATTGGGAAGGTCAGAGCTATGGTGTTATTCCTCCAGTAAGTCACTCATGCCTCGGTGATTCTCCTGTAACTACATGAGTTTTAGCTTTTATGAATTTTTCCACAATTTGACCTTTTATCTTTTTTATTGTTAAAGTTAATAAGGTATCTTTTACCTTCCTCTATGACCTCTGACATGGTTTTGTTTGTGGACTTCTTTCCGATAAGCTTCAGCCAGTATCTGATAATTTTTCACTTGTATTGCAGGGTGAAAAACCTGAAGAAACCTGGGAGTCCACCAATGTTCGCCCTACTCAATTGCGTCAACTAGGTATGGAGATTCTTTTGATGGCAACGACTGCTAGTTATGTGTTCGTCTGTGCTGTTTATATATGACCCTGAAAATGGAAAGGAGGATCCTTCAAAGAAGGAATATGCAGCAATTTTTATGCAACTCAAAGCCGGAGATAACAGTTCAGATCACAGGTAACTCCATTGCATATTGCCCAAAAAATAAGATCTAATGTGAGCTTATATTTCCCTTTACCCCCGTTCCAAGACAAACTAGTACATGGTATGTTTAGTAACTTGATTTTGTGCTATTAAGGCTTTAAGATCACGAGTCAATGGTTTGGATTGACATAATAGACTAAAATTCATATCACGGTTTATCTTTTCTTAAGGAATATCACATTGAAGTTCTACATCATTCACATAGTACATCAATTAAGCTGTCTAGTGCTAGCAGTTAGTTGTCAATGATTATGATTGGAATTTTACATGTCAATGGACCAATGAGTTGCTACAAAGGGCTAAATTTCTTTTATTTAATGTCTACGTATTGTATTGATAGTTCTGACGGAGAGGTATGAAGGAAGCCAGGATATACAAACAAACAATGTGCAGTAAGAGGAGAATCATGCATAGCTAGTAAAAGTTTGCTGTCTTTTTCCTTCCCTTTGGGTGATTATGTAATCATGCTTATGACTAGGAAAATAAAATTAGGTAAGTTATAAGTTTAGTCATTCAACTTTCATGTTTGTGTCCAATGGTTAGTGAATTTTAATATTGGGTTAGTGAATTTTAAAAATATTGAATAGGTTAAGGATCCATAGACAAAAACTTGAAAGCTTAAGTACTCTTTTTTGGATAACAAACAAATTTCAATGATGTATGAAATTTACCAAAGAAGGGGAAGAGCCCAAACCAAAGTTACTTTTAAAATTTTAAGGACTTATTGATACAAACCTGATATTTTTAGGTACAAATTGATAGTCATTTGGTTTTTCTTATAAACACTACTTTGCTCACAATTTTTGTTTTTTTTTATTTTTTATTTTCATTTTTCATTTAATTTTAATTTTTTGTAATTTTATCTTTATTATCCACTTTCTACCAATGTTTTTAAAACCGAAACCTAGTTTTGAAAAACTAAAACAAGTAGTTTTTGTTTTTAGAATTTGACTAAGAGTTCAAGTTTTTATTTGATTCTTTTTTTTTCCTTCCTCTTCTTCAATAGATAAGAGTCCGGTGGTATGGAATTTAGAGGAAACAAGCAATAATTTCAACACATAAAGCTAAAAACAAAATTGTTATGAAACATGGCCTTAAGGATTGCTGACTTGTAATATAACCTAAAAGGAAAAACAAGAATAAAAGAGACCATGCTATTCACGTTCCTTAGATGTGTAGATTGTTTGTTTATGGGCTTTTGTCTTAGTTATGAACTATGGTATCAATCCTTTTTGTTCTCTTTTTTAGGGTGATTAAAATGAAATCATGATTTGTTTCTGTTAGTAACGAATAGCATCTGTTTTTCCAGGCCCTTCTGGTAAGATAATGCTTCTTCCTGAAGACAATCCAAATGCCACCCACATAATGATTGCTACTGGCACTGGCGTTGCTCCATTTAGAGGTTATCTTCGTCGAATGTTCATGGAGTCTGTACCAACCTTCAAATTCGGTGGCCTTGCTTGGCTGTTTCTGGGAGTGGCAAACACTGATAGTCTTTATATGACGATGAATTCAGCAAGTATCTTAAGGACTATCCAGATAACTTCCGCTATGATCGAGCTCTTAGCAGGGAGCAAAAGAACAAGAGTGGAGGAAAAATGTATGTCCAGGACAAGATTGAGGAGTATAGCGACGAAATCTTTAAACTCTTGGATGGCGGGGCTCACATATACTTCTGTGGACTGAAGGGGATGATGCCTGGAATTCAGGATACACTGAAAAGGGTTGCAGAGCAAAGAGGTGAGAAATGGGAAGAGAAACTTTCGCAGCTTAAAAAGAACAAACAGTGGCATGTTGAAGTTTACTGAAGTGAAGTTGCATAGAAATATGTATGCATTAATTTCTGTTTCAAAGATGTAGCAGCACATCTCATTTTTTGTATTACTCTTGGAATTGCTCATCTTTCAATTTCATAGGTTCATACGACGAATAAGGTGGCTACCATCATTGACATTCTACTCGTCTTTATTGAACTACAAGAATGCGTTGAGATTTTATTTTTCCCCTCTTGATTACATAGACTAAGAAACCTATTTAGCACCTCAATCTGTGAGTACGATGCTTGGAAATGAAATAAACTTCACTTAAGAATCCAAATGTTAGCAAACCTTACGTCTTTATCTATGCCTTTCTGTCTTAATCATTGATCTTCATATTTAGTAGATTCTTAACAAGTATTGCCTTTACCGGTTCTAAGAAATTCAGGAACTTTAGCACTTTACCATTCAATTAGATTCAGTTAGATGGTTAAGTTCCTGAGAATATTAAAAATCTAATTAATGTATCAAATTTCTTAGTTTAAGAATGGCAAAAAAAAAAAAAAATTACTCAAACAGAGATTCTTCTTTAATTTAATTTAATTTTAATATATTGACTTTTATTTCTAAGAAATCTGGACAATGAAGATACGTAAAGTTTCGTCTTATATTTCCTTTGGGATTTATAGTCTTGTCAATTCTTCTGTTTTATTAATGTTATTTTTTCAAAGAAGTCTTTTGTTTTATTTTCAACCGTCTTTGTGGATTTAAACATTGAACATTAAAAGTAAATAGTAATATTATAATATGAATTGTCTTTGTTTGATACAATCCCGCCATCCATTTCTTTCTAATGCGTATGTATATTTATATATCTTTCCTTCTTTCATCCTATAATTTTATTGACCACATATAAAACTGCTAACCAATAGCAAAAGAGAAGAAAATAGATTTAAATAAAAAAAATGTTTGGAATTCTCAATAATTATAATTTAACCCTTTTTGTATATTTAGATATTATAATTTTTTGTTAATAAAATAATGGTATAATGTTTAGATGCCATTGTTTAGTTTTTTTTTTTTTTCTTCTTTCTTTCTTCTTTCTTTTTTTTTTTTTTTTTTAAATGTATATTCTCAATTAAGTTCTTATTCTTTAAACTTCTCAATTTTCTAAAAATGTTATGATCTTCTAAAAATATATTTGTTATATCTTCATCGATACAACTCCTTTAGCTAAATGATTACTCATTTTCATACACTTTTTCGTGTTCTTTCCGGTTATGCTTATGAATTGAGCAAAATACTAAAAAATAATGAACATAAATGACATTATAGCATTTAAACTTAGATAAAATTTACTTTTACAATAATAAACTCGAGGATTATCTAGGTTTTTGTTTAATTTACATGCATGGTTGGAAAAAATACGTAAAAAGTATGAAAACGAGTGGTCATTTAGCAAAAACAGAATTGTATCAACGAGATATGACCAAAACAAAATTGCAAAACAAAATTGAGCAATCGCGTAGGTTAATGTAAGCGATCACACAAGTTCATGTAAGCGATCGCATAGGCTGATGTAAGCTATCGCGTATGTTGATGTCAGTGATCGGATAAGCTAATGTAAGCGATCACACACTTTTTCTGTGCGAATGATAATTTTGTTTTTATCATATCTTTGTCGATACAACTTCGTTTTAACTAAGTGACCACTTGTTTTCATACAATTTTTCGTGTTCTTTCCAACTATGCTTATAAAGTAAGCAAATGTTAAAGCATATTTAGTTTTAAATGACTTTGACTCTTCGTTTATTGTTGTTGGAAGGGAAAAGCAAAAGAGATGGAGAAAATACATGAGGAGAAAGCATTTAATATTGAGGGTAAAAATGGTATTTCATATGTCAAAAGGGTCAATAACAAACAAGTTTTATAAAGTGGTCACTCATAGAAAAATTTTGCCTTTTGGGTCATTTTGTTCAATTTTCCATTATTGTCTTCATAACTCTCATTGAACACTTGGAAACATAACCATAACTCAAGAGGTCATAGATCTATTTTTCTCTTGGAGTTACGTATTCAAATTCTCATACTCATATTTTTGCATTAAAAATATTTTTAGGTGTGTTGACATGTCATATTTTTTTTCTATTGGATATTTGGACTTTTACCCTATATATACGTTAACTAATTGATGCTTAAATTGGCATATCACTTGACATCCTACCTAGATTAAATATTTTATTTACTTTTTGCCAAATTAATGGATGGATCGAGTTTTATGGCTTTAAGTTCACTTGTTTTATGGTTTTATGTTTAACATCTAGTGACATGTTCTCTTGTCTGAATTTATTTGAAAAAAAAAAAAAAAAAAAAAAATGTAATGATATCTCAACATTTTATCAACAAATTTGTTATGAATTGACCTAATCGAGAACAGTTAAAACATTCACACACTTATAGTTAATACTTTAGAGATAGAATTAATAATTTTTAAAAATCAAAGATTAAATTGAAAATGATCTAAAAGATTATATTCCTTTTGGTTTATCAAGCCTCCTCGAAGGAGTAAAGTTACAAACTATGGATAATGCTTAAAGTATTTGAATAGTTCATATTTGTGAATGGTTATACTTTTTTTTAATAGATAAACACTTTATACTTTGAATAGATAAATATGTTTACTCGCAATTTAATTTTATCGTTTTTTTATTGACGACCTTTTAAAAATATTTTCAAATGCATATTAAAAAATAGAAAATAGTTTTAATTAAATATTATCAAAAAGAAAATAAATGGTAAAAAAAAAATTGTAAATTAAACAAAAACTTGAATAATCTTCGAGCTTATTACTGTAAAAGTAAACATTATATACCATTATCTTATTAAGAAAAAAAATTATAATAATATATCTCACTATACAAAAAAGGTTAGAATATAATTATTGAGAATTCCACACATTTTTTAGATAAATCTATTTCTTCTCTCTTTTGCTATTGGTTAGCGGTTTTATATGTGATCAATAAAATTATAGGATGAAAGAAGAATATATAAATATACATACGCATTAGAAAGAAATGGATGGTAGGATTGTATCAAACAAAGACAATTCATGTTATAATTTATTTACCTTTAATGTTCAATGTTTAAAGTCAATACTTGTTAAGCATCTACTATATATGAAGATCAATGATTAAAGACAAAAAGGCATAGATTAAAGACGAAAGGCATAATTCAATAAAGACAAGTCGAATGTCGATGACGGTAGCCACCTTATTCGTCGTCTAAACCTATGAAATTGAAAGATGAGCAATTCCAAGAGGAACACAAAAAATGAGATGTGCTGCTACATTTTGAAACAGAAATCAATTGCATACATATTTCTATGCAACTTCACTTCAGTAAACTTCAACATGCCATGTTTGTTCTTTTCAAGCTGCGAAAGTTTCTCTTCCCATTTCTCACCTCTTTGCTTTGCAACCCTTTTCAGTGTGTCCTGAATTCTAGGCATCATCCCCTTCAGTCCACAGAAGTATATGTGAGCCTCGTCATCCAAGAGTTTAAAGATTTCGTCGCTGTACTCCTCAATCTTGTCCAGGACATACATTTTTTCTCCACTCTTGTTTTTTTGCTGCTTGCTAAGAGCTCGATCGTAGCGGAAGTTATCTGGATAGTAATTAAGATACTTGCTGAATTCATCATCATATAAAAGACTATCAGTGTTTGCCACTCCCAGAAACAGCCAAGCAAGGCCACCGAATTTGAATGTTGGTACGGACTCCATGAACATTCGACGAAGATAACCTCTAAATGGAGAACAAAAAGGATTGATACCATAGTTCATAACTAAGACGAAAGCCCATAAACAAACATTCTGCACATCTGAGGAACGTGAATAGCATGGTCTCTTTTATTCTTGTTTTTCTTTTAGGTTATATTACAAGTTCAACAGTCCCTAAGGCCATGTTTCATAACAATTTTGTTTTTAGTTTTATGTGTTTGAAATTTATGCTTGTTTCCTCTAAATTCCATACCATGGACTTTATCTATTAAAGAAGAGGAGGAGGAAAAAGAAAAAAGAAAACCTGAACTCTTAGTCAAATTCTAAAAACAAAAACTACTTTTTTTAATTTTCAAAATTTGATTTGGTTTTTAAAAAATTGTTAGAAGGTGGATAATAAAACAAAAAGAAAAAGAAAAAGAAAACTTGTGAGCAAAAGTAGTGTTTATAAGAAAAACCAAAACCAAATGACTATCAATTAGTGCCTAAAATATCAGGTTTGTGTCAAATAAGTCCTTAAAGTTTTAAAAATAATTTATTTTGTCTGGGCTCTCCCTCCTTTCGTAAATTTCATACATCATTGAAATTTGTTTGTTATCCAAAAAAAAAGTACTTAAGCTTTCAAGTTTTCGTGTAATGGTCCTTAACCTATTCAATATTTTTAAAATTCACTAACCCACTAGACACAAACATGAAAGTCGAATGACTGAACTTATAACTTACCCTTACCTTTATTTTCCTAGTCATGAGCATGATTACACAATCACCCAAAGGGAAGGAAAAAGACAGCAAACTTTTATTAGCTATTCACAATTCTCCTCTTACTCACTTGTTTGTTATACCGCTGGCTTTTCTTCATATTCTCCGTTAGAACTCTCAATACATACGTAGACATTAAATAAAAGAAGATTTAGCCCGTTGTAGCAACTTATTGGTCCATTGACATGTAAAATTCTAATCAATTATCATTGACAAAACCTGCTAGCACCAGACAGCGTAGACTGATGTACTATGTTGAATGATCAGAACTTCAATGTATATTACTTAAGAAAAGATAAATCGTGATATGAATCTTTATCTATTATGTCAATCCAAACCATTGACTCGTGATCTTAAAGCCTTAATAGCACAAAATCAATTACAAAACATACACATGTACTAGTTTGTTTTAGTACGGGGGAAAGGGAAATATAAGCTCACAATTAGATCTTATTTTCTAGGCAATATGCAAGGAGTTACCTATGATCTGAACTTTATCTCCAAGCTTTAAGTTGCATAAAAAATTGCTGCATATTCCTTTCTTTGAAGGATCCTCCTTTCCAGTTTCAGGGTCATAATAAACGGCACGGCGAACACATAAACTAGCAATCTTGCCATCAAAAGAATCTCCATACCTAGCTAACGCAATTGAGTAGAGACAAACACTGGGTGGACTCCAAGGTTTCTTCGGGTTTTCACCCAACGGTACAAGTGAAAAATTATTAGATTCTAGCTGAAGCTTATAAAAAAGAAGTCCACAAACAAAGCCATGTCAGAGGTCACAAAGGAAGGTAAAAGATACCTTATTAACTTTAACAATAAAAAAGATACAAAAGGTCAAAGTGTGAAAAAAATTCATAAAAGCTAAAACTCAATGCAGTAATAGGGGAATTACCGAGGCATGAGTGACTTATTGGAGGAATAACACCATAGCTCTGACCTGGTGCTTTTGGACCATCAAGTCTTTCAACCGAAACAATAGTTGCAGTGTAAGGTTCTTTTGGTTTGTATAAATTCAATGGAGGTTCTCAGGCATCTTCAAGGTCTAAAGGTGCAATGGATACCTTTGGTGCACTTGCTTGTTGCACTGACATGCATATTGTTATCCAACCTCTTGCCCGAGTGCCCTTTAGATTCAAGTTCAGGGTTGTGACAGGTGACCATGATATATCATGGAAGTTTAGGCTATTTGTCTCTCATAATGTCACAGGAAGTTGTGATGAGATAGCACATTAAACAGAGTGTAAAATGCAGGCAGAATAATTTAACCATCCCATGTGTGCTTTTAGAAGTAGCAAATCCAATAATAATATAGACAATCCCACAATACCTCAAATTAAGTAAGAATCTCACAAAACTCATATGATTAGTTATTTTGAATGTCTCTACTTTATGACAGTGAGCTATACTCACTTTGACCAAACTCTATGATTGATCTTGCAGGTTTTGTAGTTTACTCTAATTTGTTTATTGCTATTATTATGATAAGTTATATTATACATATAAAAGCTAATGCAAGTCTCGAAATGCCACAAATTATTGGTGTTCCTTTCCTAAGTACTCACATGTATAATAGGAACTAGGGAGAGATACAGAAAAAGAAAAACGTTCAGAATTTAGAACCTTAAACAATGATCTCTTGAGAGACAAATCACTTCCAATTGGAACAACAATAGCAACCTGCAAGAGTTCTACAACGGTGTGTGAGATTTTACACATAAAACGGTGAAATAAAAGGAACTCTCAAATCCCACGAAACCTATTCACCGAACAACCAGCCTAACTGAGCTCTGGGGAAGGAAGATTTCAAGATGTAATCCAAGCCCCATAAAGAAAACCAAAAATGGAAGAGAACCCATAAAACATAAGGAATTAACACAATTTCCCACAATTTAGACGCAAGCAAGAATAAGAGTGAAGAAGAGAGACTGTAAATCAACTTGCGAAAATGTGGAATGGGCCATTTCCGAATTGCAAAGGCCGTGTATGTGGAAGAAAGCAATTGTATAATTGTCCAAGATGGGCCCTTCTTATAGGAAATGGTGGATCATACCCAGAAGAGAAGAAAGTCAGCAAAGGAAGGTATTAGATCAAATTTGCATCTTGTTGTGACCCTTTGGGGACTGGCAAGGGACATGTTTGGCTTTTGACTACTCTAACTATTGTCATCTTACTCACCAATTAACGTGATCAATCCTACTTGAAAGTTGATTAATGATTAAGCTTGCTTTTAGAAAAATCAGTTGAGAGCGAGGCAGACGAGAGCGAGGCTAGCAAGATTCATACAGATTGCATGTTCACTTTTTTTTTTATAAAAAAAAAAAAGAAAAAAAAGAAAAAAAAAAACTCTGATATCTAATAAATAAGGTTATTAAATGAAGGCCTAAGATGTAAATAACTTTTAAAATACGTGAAGTCGACCGTTTTCCTGGTCAAGTAACGAGTATGACCCACATTGCAAATGCAAAGAAGATCGTGAAGGAGAAGCTTACCCCGTGACAGCTTGAGATGTTCAAGAGAACAGTTTTTAGTCGCTTTGTAAACGAGTTCTTAGAGCATTTAATACTGGTGCTGATAGTAATGTAATTAGATGACTGACTATAGGATATAGTTAGCATGTCAATTGTAGGCAAACATGTCTTTTCTCTGATGTATATGTATGTACATTCTATAGTAGTATATGATATACTGTGTGAGTGCACTGATATATTGATAAACATAACAAACAAGAGCGTGAGATAACGAGACAAGTGATAGAGCGGGATTAGAGGCTATTTTGTAATTGATTTCTAAATAGGTAAGACTTGTCAAAGCGAGAGCGAGATTGAGCGAGACTATAGAGAGCGAGATAGCGAGATCAAGTAAGTGTGTTGTAATTGTCTTAACTCAATTACATGAAGCGAGGGCGAGAGCGAGAGTAGGAGAGAGAGCGAGAGCGAGACAAATGACCGTTTATATATATAGCAGATAGTATAAACATTATGATCCATTTACAAATTGTGAGTATATACAACATATAGTATTTGTCTCGCTCTCACTCTCGCTGAGCTTCAATCAATTTTCGAACCTTCCCCCCCCCCCCCCCCCCCCCCCCCCCCCCGCCGCACATAAATAAATCTAAACATGTCTTGCTCCTGGTTTCTTGCTCTCTCTGATTATACCTATCCTCAACACTCTCTGATCTCTGATTATACCCGTCTTCAACCTCAATGCCCCTAGAGAGATTACTGATTACTGAACCCCCATCTATGAAATCGATTGACTTCATGTGGACAAACACTAAGCACAAAAAATCATGCAAATACATACGAACTGTGGAATGACGTACGAGGAACAAAAGGTTTCTCAGGTGAGGGCACTTTCATAATTTAACATACTCATGACGTTCAATTGACATTTTTTTAAAATTGTGGATCATTTGGCATTTTAGTCCTCTTGATTGGGTTATCCGTACAAATTTCTCTGCCTAAAAACTTTTTATTAATTATCCTTTACATGGCAATGGCAGAACGAGGAGTTCATATCATGGGGCACAATTTTATACATGTAAATTTAAGTTGATATAGTCATTAAACTTTAAAGTGTTTCTAATAGATCCTTGAATTCTTGATTTTTTGTTTAATAGATTGTTAAGATAACAATTTTGCATCCAATAAATCTCTTACATATTCAAAAATGTTAAAAACTAAATGTTGTATTACACATTATGTGTGTCTAATATAATTAGATATTTTTTCAAAAATCAATGTATCTACTAATTAAAAATTTGGAAATTTAAGGTTAAATTTTGACCCAAATATTTTTTTTTTAATAAATTGGTTAATTTTTAATATTTTTTTTAGATTTATTAAATTTAAAATTGAAACTTTAGACTTATTGGACACTTTTAAATGACTCATTAAATGACTCATTAGAGTTCAAATTAAAAGCTTAAGGATTTATTAGTCACAATTTTTAAAATATAGGAACTAAACTTTTATAATTTAACTTTCATATAAATTTTTAACCTTATGACATCTAAATTAAATAATATTAATTAAAAATTCCTACAAAATTTTACAGAATTATTTACTTAAAAATATACATAAACATTTAAACGGATATTTATAGTTTTTTTTTTTTAAAAAAAAAAAAAAACAACCAAGTATTTTTTAGAGTTATGTGGTGAAAATGTTAACATGTATAGATATTGAAAAATAAAAAATATGTATTGGCAGGAAATTTAAACGATAAAAATATATGAAGTAACAAAAGCAAAAAGAGGAAATGAAGTAATAAAATAATAAGATAAGATAGATGACATGCGAGCAATGGAATATTAGTAAACGAGCTTCAAACAATGGATTCCTAACTGTAGCCATTAAACAAGAGTACAAATTAGATCTATTTGGTCTGCAATAAGACACATAGTTACCCTTTTTAATACCTGCAAATCAGAAAATTGCTTGCTATATTTGCAATTAATTTACTTTTGGCTATATTTCCCAAGCTGCATAATTTTATAAACATCTCTTGCCTTTTGAACTTAATGATCCCAAAAGTTTTTTCAACACCAAACAATAGAAGCAATGTAGCAAAGACCATTTATTATATCGAAACGCACATAATTTTGCTGTATTTAATATGGTACACTGAATTATTAGTCCTTTATTTGAGTGTGGAACAGGATAAATACCAAACAGCCCAATGTCTTTTGAGAAGACCAATCTGGATCACAGCTTGGAATGTCGAACTCTAGCCCCAGGCCTGCAATATGTCAATTAACTCAGGATTTATACAAACTTAGATCTCTTTCCCTAACAAATATAATGCCATCAAAGTAGTAAAAGGAAGTAAAATTATGAAGCATTTAGTAAATAATATCACTAAAGCATTGCAACCAGACTTCATAAGGAACAAAATTCAAAATGTTCAAAAAGTTCCCATGGTTTCGAGGCACATGAACAAGCTACAAAAGAAATTCAATTCCATGTGTTAACTATTGCTTAAACTTACGAATCAGTTCTAATAACGTTTTGTCATATTGAAAACAACGTCATGAGCTAAACTGGTATATTTCTATAATGTTTTCTCAATGGGCATATCCAACTGAAATAGGCGAAATATTTGGCCAAATCTCAAAAAAAAAAAAAAAAAAGAACTTGTTCAATTAGAATATTCACTGACTTGTAAGCTTATGTAGATTCATGTCTCAAAGTCTGATACAGAATCAAAGCCACTATGTAAGCAGTTTTTTCGTGGGAAAAAAATGGTTCCAATCCAAAAGAAAAGGACCTCAAAAAACATTCCAGTTCATCACATTCTAAGACACGTTAAAAAAATTTGACCTCAAGCATAGTATTCTACTCGGTAGATTCTACAGAAGACTAGCCCAGTCATACTTACAAAGAGGAAGAAAAGTAAACACCTCCTATAAGTCACCTACAGAGGATACATTAGCAATGCTATGAAGCTCGATGACTACTGTTTGAACTCAAACATGTAGAGATGAAATTCGAACTTCTGACTTTTTGGTCGAGGATATATACCTTCACCAGTTGAGCTATGCTTAGATAACTTCATGGTTATTGACAGTGATTTTCATTTGATTTGTTTAGAGAAATCATATTCAATAAAACAGCAGGAACAAGCTATCATAATAACAGTATAGATTCTCTATAAACGAAATAATTCCTTCCATGTTTAAAGGAGCTTACATGAGTTCAACCACAAGAGCAGATGCTCCTCCACCACCATTGCAGAACAGCACCAACCCCATACTTGCCATTCCTCTTGTCTTAGTACCTGTATCAAAGATGCTTCTTCGATAAGAATGCAACCGTAAGATAAGGTAGAGAACAGCATTGGATACTGGTGAAATATACTCCCGCCCTATCAGCAGTCGTCCTAGTCTCTCAATGATTATAGTTATTTAAGGAAGCATAACAAGGAAAGGAGACGTCAAGAGATTTATCTCTAATGATGTAGCCAACTCTCCACTGCTGCCCAATCTGCAGGGAGTAACAGAAATTATCCCCAACAATGTGACCAAAATCCGAGCTCCACTACAGCCCAATGGGTGTCCCAAAGATACAGCTCCCCCATGAGCTCCTGCATCCAACCACATGCACAAAAATAAGATATCACATACGAATTTCATTTCCTTTCCATGTATCTACTATTTATATAAAACAAGACAAAAGCTCATAACTGAAAACCTAAGTAACATTCATAATATTGATCCCCCATGAGCAACAAGCTAAGCAAAGAGCTTCGTTTTCTTCTGGTTCTCTCTTTTCCCAACTTAGCAAGGGGGTCCCATCAACATGGGAGGAAACTAAGCATTTCAGAAAAGAATTACAAAAGATCTATACTCAAGATTCCACAACCGAGTAACAATCCTTCAAACCCAGGAGGAAGCGGAAATTTGAAATAGTGGGCAGAAGAAGGAAAAACCAGAGACAAGGAAGAAACAAGAGACAGAAGACGAGACAAGGAAGAAACAAGGAAGGAAAAACCAGAGACAAGGAAGAAACAAAAAACAGAAGACAATCTTTTGCGTCCAACAGTCTGCCCAAAATTGAATAAAATTTGCATCCCCCTACTACTATCATGAACTTCTCAGATCGAAAATATATATTTAGAATAGATGTTGGAAAGAGAACTTTCCAATTCAATTTTCTTTTTGAAACTAAGATTCACATAAGAGAGATGTGTGGATACAGAAGACAAAAATAGAACCTCCTGCAACCATTTAACTAGTAAAAAAAAACGTATTATTCGAATTGAGCTCCCCAGTAACCAACCCCTCGAGGAAAAAGACCTGGCCACCATCTATCTACGTACAAATTTGATACAACCTGCCCCTTCTCATCATACCTCATGAAAATTTCTCACTAGAAGCCCCTAACTTCTTCCTGGCACCAAAATAAGGAGTTCCTGAGGTGGACATAAAAATGCAAGGAACACTAGCAAAGACTGACTACAGAGTGATCCCTTCTACCATGGGACAAAAGACATGTCCAGTCCAACAACCCACTTTATGACAACCAGATTCCTAATCTAACCATTACCAGACAACAGCATACAATTAGTTGAACTCTGAAGAATACCAAATGCGTGATTAATTTACTAAATGACAAGAAGACTCACAGGATCAAGACCGAGCAGCTTCTGGTTGGCAAGAGCCACAACCTGAAGAGAAAAATTATAGCAAGTTAACAACAAAATCGTACATAATGTACAAGAAAATGCAATACCAGTAAATGAGATGACAAGTTCTTACGGAAAAGGCTTCACTAATTTCATAATAATCAATTTGAGAAGCATGTAAACCAGCATTTGCGATAGCTTTTGGAATAGCATGGGCAGGAGCCGTCGTAAATAATTCAGGTACCTGGTAGTCATTTTTCTTCTGTAAGCCACCTGATCTAACTCCAAGAGGATAACAACATCAAGAACTTAATTACCTGAGCTGCATCAGCATATCCTTTAATAACAGCAATTACATCTAAACCAAGTTCAAGTGCCTTTTTCCCACTCACCAGCACTATAGCAGCAGCACCATCACTGTCCAAGATTTGTGAAGTGCCTAAAAAATTTACTTTCAACTTTTCCGTTGATGCCATAGAGAACATTTTTAGGCAGCTGCTTTGTGTCTACCAAGTCTTTCCAAAACTTACGAATTTAAGCAAGTTTCTCATGTGCTTTGAAAATAAAATTAACATAATACCAAATAACATTGATGGCTATGCATTTCTGCATTCAGTTCAGCTTAAGAATCACCTCAGGACCATAAGTGATCTCTTCAAGACATCACATATAAGTAACTAACAACAAATATACAAATACAATACAAAATAGAGAACCTTATGATAGAAGCATTGCCAGCAGTAACAGTACCCCAGCCATCCGTTTTAAACTTGGCCTGAGCATTCGTAGTTTTGCAGCATCAAACTAGCAAGTCACAAGAAAATTGGTTGAATGAAGGTAGCAGTAGCTTCAGAAGGTCCATATTCCGAATGGAAATCCTCAATATTTCAGAAAACTAGGAACCTTTCAGAGAAAAAAAATATATATTTTTTCAAAAGTAGAGAGATGACCCTAACTCCTCCTTAATCAACTTTCTCCCAAATCCTTCGACACAAAATGAATAACCTATTCCATTTATACACCTCATTTAATTTCTTTCCGTCCAATCCTCGCCTCTCACATCAAACTACAACGCTATACAAAACAACAGAATCTCCTTTTACCCCCACGAAACAGAAATCTTCATTAAGATCAAAACATAAAGTAGATTAATGAAAAACACCTGCAATCTAGAGTAAAGAAAAATGTAATATAATCTGAAAAGAAAAAGCGGAATAAGCACTCAAAGTTGAGATTTCAACTTGTACAATCTCAACCCGCCCCCCCCCCCCCCCCCCCCCCCCCAACAAACAAAAAAATAATAAATAAATAAATAAAATAAAAAACAAAAAAGAAGTAGAAGAAGAAGAAGAAGAAAATCAAGATTTCTGTAAGCATGTCAATCTTGTTGTTCTAAAAATAGCAGCCAAAGGAGAACACTAAAGTCATTGAGACTTGAAACTCTAGAGCTTTACCCTTGACAAAAGAAATTCCACTCTTCAGCAACAAATCAAAGTGAATAAACAGACGATCCATATGAGGTTCTTTCTTTTGCCCTTTACCATGTGCTAAGACTCCTTATAGCCATTAGATAAACATGGGGTTTCATCTCAAACCCAACTGGATGTTTATAAATTGCTGGAATAAAATGAATATTGCAGTGCTTTTTACTATTATTAGCAAAGCTTTACCTGTCGTCCTTGTCAAAAATTGAAGACGGCTTCCCTCTTCCGGAAGGAACCTTGACCTAAAAATTCGAAACCATTAGTCGGGTTTGATTTATAATAGACTAGACTTCCAAATGCATTCTTAGAATGGAATAGAAACCTTACCGGTGCTATTTCCAGGATAAAAGATCATTATTTTGTGCAGCAAGTCCTCGCTCAAAGCTCTTAATAGCATATGCATCCTATTGAGGGGAAATAAGAAACATAAAAGAGAGTACCTTAAAGAAGGTTATCAAATTGTGTAAAAGCACTGCTGAAACCAAAAGTTTAAGCTCATAGATTAAGTAAATTTTAATATGATGTTCATATTCTAACACTCGGCTCATAGTTTGAAATTAGTATGAGGCCAAACAAGTGATTATTGATAGAAATTGGAGAGGAAATGAAATCTACAAGAGTTTGAAATAAGACCTACTTTAACACCATGTCAAATTACCACTAAACAAAAGGCTTAGCCTTATGGGTTATGTTTTTGATAAATTTTAACTTTTATTTATACTTTAACACTGTTATATAGATAGATCATTTCTAAAAAAACATATCCATAAGAAGAAACATTTCTCAGAAAATCAGAGTATTTCAAGCTAAATGTTTTTAATTGGCTTGTCCTATCAAATAAAAGTTTCGTTTGATGGCTTTAAAAAGTTTGAGGCTCACAAATTGAACTTTGAACACAATTAATTAATATCTTAAAACTTGCGTGGGATTAAAACTACCAGCTCAAATCGAACTAGTAAGACTTATTAATAGCATTAAGTGAGACTCCCCATCTGGTAAACTCTACCTGCTCTTCTCTTGTAATGGAATACTGGCTGGCACATATCTCAGCACAAACACCCATGGCAAAGTCATTTGTAAGCATCCCAAAGACCATATTTAAGCATGCCGTCTACAACAGTATCATTTCCAAATCAAGACCCTTTTCTGTTCATAACTTTCAGTCAGGATGAAAAGTAGTTATTACTCTTGAAAACAAGAGCGAGAAAGTCTATTGTTATTCTCAATGAAGGCTTAGTTCTAAACAAGGTTTCTTGGCTCCACTGAACGTGGAAAATAATTACAAGTTTATTGCATGAACTTTTAGTTTTGCGTCTATTTAGTCCCGGATAAATTGTCTACTAGGCCTTGAAATTTCAATTTTATATTGAATAGGTCCTTGATCTTTAAAATGTGTCAGGATTCTTAAAATGTGTCCAATCGGTCTCTTAATTTTCAATTTTGTGTCTAATAAATCCTTGACCTATTCAACATTTTCTTTTAAAATCCAAAATCGTACTAAACACAAAATTGAGAATTTAAAGTCCCATAAGATATGAAATTCAATTTTATATCTATTAGATCAATTACTTTTTAAAATAGCATTTGAATATTTCCACGACCTATTTAACACAAAATTGAAGAAATCATATTTTCTTAAACTATATCCTTGGATTAAAGTTCATGAGGGCAGCAACAGAAAGAAAGGAATGTCAGCAACCATGGGAACTTCATGATGTTTTTCTAATTCAATCTATCTAGTGATTAAAATAAATAGTCTAATTTAAAAAGGGGAGAGGAGAAAAGGCCAACCTTACTTCTTGGAGATATTTGGGCGCATTAGACATACTTTCCATACCACCAGAAACAACAACATCATTAATTCCTAACTGGATCGTCTGCGCTGCAATCATTGTAGCTGTGCCAACAAAAGAAGAAAAAGAAAAAGGAGTGTTACATTTTCAGGATCCAGTACTCTTATTCCATAACAATCACAATTTCATGCCGCATGCGCAGACTTTATTAATAGTGGTGCAAATAACATAGGTTGGTATACCAGCATCCAAAGCAGCCTGCCTAGCAGGAGCTTGCCCTAAATTTGCACTGAGAACATTTCCGAAGAATACCTCTTGCACAAGAGACGGATCAACATTTGCCCTCTAAAGGGCACCTATAAACATCGTTGCACTTCAATTCATATCTCAACATAGGGTAATCCATTCCGGAGAAAACATTGAAGTTCAATTAATACGATAAAACTTACAGTCAATCGGTATAGAACCGAGTTGGGTTGCCGAGAAAGATGAAAGTGAACCAAGAAAGCCACCCATAGGCGTACGAGCAACACCCACAATACAAACATCTGTGCTAACATAAATAAACATTACAGCTTACTGTCAAGTGTAAAAAGAAAAGAATATAGAAGCGATCCCAGTGCATGATTTCATCGGAGAGACAATTAAATCAAAACAATAATTGTTTAAATAGAGGTGAAATAGAGAACGTCGGGGGTTGATAGAATCGGAGGAAAGAGGAGCCATGGGAGAGGGAGGAAGAGAAATCAGAAAGAAAAGCTGTAGAAAGAAAAGAGAGTGAAATTAGGTACAGAGAGAGCAGAGTTGTAGTTGCATTAAACCGGGGAATTGGAGAGAAAATGATCACAGGTGAAAATGATCGCATGTCTAAGTTGGAACTTGGCAGGCGTCGTTATCCATAGAGATGCGTGCGCATTAAAATTATTCAGAATTGAATTATGGGAATGGATCCAAAAATTTGTTTACGAAAACACCTTCCTAAACATATCAATAATGGAATTATGGAAGGTTACTCTCACTTATTCATTTTCAGTCGAACTCCCGAACTTCTTCTCCTATTGTTCTCTGAGAGTTTCAATCTAGCATTCTTAGTATCCATCGCTTTCATCTTCATCCAATCCATTTTGTCTTTTGGTGCAGATCAACATTGTTCGTCAGAACTAGAAACACAAAGAATATAACTGTTTTTCTTCCTAGATCGTTTATTTTTATATAAAGGATCGATTATATACAAGTAAATTATCGCTTACATTCATATAGGCGATCGCATGTGACTTGTTGGGTAATCACTTACAACTAACTGGCGCGATCGCTTATGACTTGCTGGGTGATCGCTTACTTTAATAACAATTCGAATCTAATCATCAATTTTGGTGTTCACAAATCAATGATGTTGTCGCACCCTGTACCACTCTACTTTTTAAACCTAGGCGCTTAAGAACTTATAAGGAAAAGAAATAAGACAAGAGAGGTGTAATTGGATCACAAGTTTGTGGAGTTGGCCGAGAAATGTTGCCAAAATAGAAATAATTATGCGTTAAACTTAAAGGAAAAGAGAGGTTTTTGTTTAAGTATTGGGTTAAGTATAAGCCGTAGATAGGTTTGGAAGGTTGCATTGAGTGATCTCCAGATCTTGGACCTGAAGTAATTCTTAAAGTTAAGAATTCTTCTAAGTAGAATGACTAGACTAGGAGAACGCAACTATGCTTTTAAGTTTGGAAGTATGATCTAAGGAAAAGAAAGGAAATCTCACCAAGTGATGGAAAGAGTTAAAAGCATAGTCGGGAATTAGTTGAGTTGGACACATATATGGTAAGTAAGAGACCATGTTGGACGCATGGTCAAGACTAAGAAAACGCATGGTAAGGGTAACCATTGTGGAAAAGAAAATGAGTAAGTGTTGAAGTATTATAAGGAAACCCAAGAGCTCAGGGGGAAAGAGGTAAACGCATAAGAGGTAATTAAGGAAGGAGATGTAAGCTTGGCTTAAGTAGGATGTATGAGCAGGAGGACTAAAGTTGAGTAGTGGTGCGTTGGAAGGAAATCTAAGTCTTGGGAAGAAAGATAAAACGCATAAGGTGAAATCGAGGAAAGATGCTATCGTAATTTAAGGAAAACGCATGACTTCCATCAAGAGAGATTTTGTTGAATCTTGGATAATTTAGAGGGTTAAGAAGTAAGCCTAAAGGAAGGAAGCCAGAGATGGATGTATGCTAGATTTATTTTGTGGAGGAAATGGCTTAAGTATAAGAAAGAGGTTGGAAGCATAACCCTGGGATACATCTTAGGAACGCATAGAGGGACAATCAAGGGATCCTTAAGGATTGAAGGAAGGTCATGAACGCATAGCAAAGTAGTAATAAACGCATGGAGTACAAACGCATGAAAGAAGGTCTTGAGATGATTTTGGCTAACAGAGTAACAAGCATAGTCGGATGTTTATTACTCAAGAGAAGTGCTGGTAGCTAAGATATGGACATAAGGAAAGAAGTGATGGACGCATAATAAGAGGCACAGACGCATGGTAGTATGCGGTTGAAGCACAGACGCATGGTAATATGCGGTTGAGGCACAAACGCATGGTGGTATGCGGGGGAGAAACCTAGTCAAAAGTAGGAAGGCCGGGAGGAAGAAAAGAAAACAAAGAAGCTAAAACCTTAAAAGAGAATTAAATGGACGCATAGGGGCACTAAGTTGGATGCATGATTCGTATCTCGGAACAAGTCAAACGCATAAAATGAGTTTATAAGAGCTAGATAGCTTCATTTAGACTTAACACCTCATAAGGAGAAGGTGTCGGGTTGCATGTCAGATATGCCATGCAGCATGACATGTGGTAAACAAGTGGCAAATAGAGAGGAGAAGTTGGATGACCAGCCCTCTATCCCAAAGCTATAAATAGGACCTTGAGGGAAGAGGAGCAGGTTATGATCCTTAAGTCTGAGTTCTTGAGGGAAAGAAGAGAGAAAAGGCTGAGAAGAGTAAACCTTGCGTTCGTAGTGGTAGCCCGCGGCCAAGAGACGAGGTGTTCCTAGCGACCTAGCTACCTTGCGTTCAACAAGTTGTTGGTACTTAAGGAAACTGAATCTACTTTGCGTCTAACAATGCTGCCAGAAGGAGGAAAAATTGTTTGCCTGCGTTCAAGGAGAACCTTGCGTTCAAGATAGACCCTGTGTTCAAGGTAGATCTGTGCGTTCAAGGGCTAAAGCCAAAAGAGTTTATTGGAAGGCTGCACCTTGCGTTCAAGGTGCAGGGTTGCGTTCAACCGAGCTGTCAGAAGGGAAAATAAGTTCCTTTGCATTTCAGACTTGCAAACCTTGCGTCCAAGAAGCTCGGGAAAGGCAGAATTAGAAGGAAGAAAAGGGAATTTCCCTTAAGCAAATATTTAGCTCTATAGCATGACAATTCCCGTTGCCAGTCGAAGTCGAGGTTTGTTGAGAATTAATGGTATCATTATCCTAGGAAGTGTGGTTAGATGGGAAAGCTAAAGTAAGTTCGACAGTGGAAGTCGACCAGGAAGTCGATGACTGTTGTCCTCACGCTCTGTCTGGGGCTACGGGAAGGTAGTTCGAGATGGGGTGTGACACACCCCCTCCTTAGTTACCCTTTTAAACCCGAGAAGAGACATGAAGACAGCAAACCTTACCTTTTTGTAACATCTACTGTCCCTTCTTTCTACTTACATACTTGAACATGCATAATCTTAACGAAGACTTTTTATTTACATAACAACTAAAAGTTTATATAATAGTACACATTCACCACAACTCCGAGTTTCAACCCTCAACCCTAGATATAGTACTGTAGGCTATCCTATGGCAGACCTCGAGTTCGCACAGCAACGGGAACTCTTCTACTACCTGAAACGGAAAACATGAAAGAAAAGAATGAGCTTACAAAGGCTAGTGAGTGGTTAAACATGTAAATAGGGTACACACAACCTTTTCATAATAAAATAATATAGAAGCATTGATATAATGATAAAATTAATCACAACCAAGGTTATCTACTCAAACCTCACTATAGAGCTCATCTTGGTATCGTACTTTACTCTACTGGCTCCCTCTGGCTCACCAAATGAATATGTTCCTAATGTGAACATAGACTTACCTCTGAGGGCTTAGATACTAGACCCGTCAGTCCTTTGACTATCCCACAAGAGATACTTCTCACAAGCCCAGGAACTAGGTTCCAGTAACCTCTTGACCATCCCGTGAGATTTTATCCCCAACACAAGCTCAGAAACTAGATTCTCAGATCATTTGACTATCCTATGCGGACTTAGCTTCCTCTATCCATCATTAACATACTCATACCCATAGCATATATGTCAACTTATAAGGAAAATAATAATATTACTTAATAAAGGAATAACAAATAACCACTCACAAACCAAACATATTGTTTATACTAAAAATACTTGAAAATATCCACTCACTTTAAGTAGAGTTTTGTCTCTTTAAAGCTTCCTTCCCATGCCCTAGATCCTTCTTTTTCCAAGGTCTAAATTTATTTGAAATCCTTGGCTCACAACTAGACTTCTGAAACCAAGAAAACAGCAACTGACTACACTTTGAAGTCATAGAAAACCCTTCTGGATGCCTGGAAATACCCCTTGGATTCAAGGTCTATACTTTTGAACGCAGAGTTGCATTGATGGACACAGGACGTAGTGCTTTTGGTTGGACGATTGACAGAGACTTTGCTTGTTTTTTGATGCCTCCTAGGTAATATGGACGCCTACTCCTTCAATCCACCTGGGAATCATTTCCTTTCTCTCTCAAATTTTTAGGAGTGGGTACTTTCTTCTGATTTTGGTGTGATACAAACTCTTGAGCTTCACCTTATTTATAGGAATTGGATGACAAGCCTTGTCATCCATCCTTGCTCTCTAGCTTAACACTTAGCCAAAATGTGGTCTTCAACATGTTATTCTAGCCATGCATGAGGACACCTCCTCCTTTTGAGGTGTTCAACCCTAAACATGCCACCTCCTACTTCATTCCACATTTGCTATGCATCCAACTTTACTCCTTCTATGCATCCAACTTATGCTCTCCTATGGTATGCGTCCTTTGCTTTCTTTTACTCAATATGAATTATTCCACACTTGGTCATTTTTCCTTCAAAGTACCTTAGTATGAGTCCAACCTCATAACATTTTGCACTTAGATAAATTTTCCCTCTTTAAGAGGTATGCGTCCGAATTGTTCCTCTTTATTCCAAGTATTTGCTAAAAATCCCCAAAATTAGCTAACGGGTCCTAGGCGACACTCCAGTCACACACACAACACTCTTACCATCGACACAATGTGTGGCAACTCATGCACATGCATACCGCTGCACATGCATCAACACTCCACCTAGCCGACAACTCACTCATAGCCCTTGCCGTACACATAGCCCTCTGCACGCCACTAACCTCTAAGATGTAGGCGCACGGGCTACTACCACGAGGGCGTCTCGCACACACGGCTTCGTCAGCTTCCTCCAGATGCCCGCGTCCGTCACACTTACTCACTCACCTGGTCGCCCATTCGCACAGACGCACACTGGTTGGGCATCCACTCACTCAGTGTCCACAACGTCCTCCCATTGCCCGCCTACACGCCACATGCTTCGTCGGCCCCCTTTGGCCCCGCACAGCTGTATGCACGCTTGCACGCCTAGCACACTTGTAAATTCCCTTCCTTTCAAACCCTATACGTTTCTAACATTGTCCAAATGATACACGGAACATTTTACAACGTACTCCTTGTAGTCCAACACTTGTAGAAATCATCTATCATGGTTTTCTCCCAACACTTCTATAACTCATTCTCTCTTCAAACTCAACTTATACGAACACTCTTCCTCCTTCCTCCTACAAAATTTTTACCTCTAAAGTCCACTAGTTTCTTCTTTTCTTAGTATACAAGTTTTATGTCAAGTTTTCGGGTTTCACATATGCTACTTTGTATCTTTGTACAATTTGGTGGGGAATGAGACCAGTCCAGATGCAATTGTGTTGGAGGTCATATGAAAGGTTTGAAGCTCAAAAGCGATATAACTTGTAGTAAATTAGTGAGTATTCTGCACCAACAACTGAACATCGGTCCTTATATGTTTGATATACACATAAAACGTCGTTACAATCTATAGGTCCCAGTTCCCCAAATTGACATAGTGGATGATGAAGACCTTAGCTTTTTTTTAGAAGGGAGTGATGCATCCTAGATATCATTGTTTGTATAAGTTACACCTCATGAAGGGTATGGAGTAAACACATATAATATGTACCGATAATGCAATTCAATAGTTCAAACCTTTCCAAACATTTCAACACATAATATTCTCACCATGTATTCATTAGATGAGAATATTGAGCTATGTAACCTAGAGGATGACAAAAATGAAGATAGGATTGGTCACAACATCCAATCTAGATGTAGTCCACAATTTAATATTGATCATATATATGGACAATGTTCAGGACCACAAACAATTCCAACACCTTCCATTCATTTTCCAACCCTACCTATGGTGATGCCTTCCGTTCAGCGATACCTAGCGAGACTGATCTCATTGCTCCTGTAGCGAGACCCACAAGAAATGGAAAAGTGGCAGAATGCAAATTCTTCTTTATGGCCGAAATTTTTGTGTCAAGTGGTGAAATTTTAGAGTTTTATGCTTTATTTAAGTGAGGTGTTGAGCTGCATGTTGAGTTTTCCATGCAAGTTTGAGGTATTGAAATGCATGAAGAAGAAAGCATGCAATTGAACACTTGGAATTGAGATGTCAAAAATTTGGCTGAAGAGTTGGCTGAAGTTTTTTGTTATAAATAGAGATCATTTGAGAAGGAATTCTCATCTCATCAGCCGAGAGCATTATAAAGGAGAAAAAGAGAGAAGGAGAGAAAGAGAAAGGAAAGAGAGAAGGAAAGAGAGGGAAAAAAAAAGAGTTGAAGGAATTTCTTTGAAGATTTCTTTTGAAGAGCTGGGGAATCTAAAGCATGTGCTAGTCAATTTTTCTGTTACTATTACTATGAGTCATTGATTTTCTTTTCGTGAGAGAACGTAATTACATTTTATGAATAAATAATAGCACGCTTATGAGCTTATATTAGTATGATGTTGTGATATTACTTATTTGCGTGCTATGGTGAGATAACGAATAATGTGTAGCATATCGAGCTTATTGGATTTATGGAATATATATATATCGACCTACTTGGATATATAGTATTTCATATCGAATTTCTTGGATATTGTGTACTAATTCCGATGCTGAAGGAAATTACGAAGGCTATGGATGGACAGGTTGTGATCCCCAATGTTGAAGTACGGGAAGAAGGCATATAGACAGCTTGAATATATTTTTCAATGACGAAATACTAGGAGAAGGCATTGATGATGACGGTCATATTTGGATTGGGATTTGTGACCGCACAAGATGGTCAGAGGGTCGAAAAGTCCTAGTTTCTAAGCTTGTGGCGAGGATTTCCTCGTGGGATGATCAGGGGGTCAGAGGGTCGAAAAGTCCTAGTTTCTAAGTACCCGAGGGGATGGTCAAGGGGCCGATGGGTATAGTTCCTGAGCTCAATGGTAAGTTGTAAGACTATGTGCATATAAGGGAAACATAGGATCACCAGAACATTGAGAACAGTCAGTTACCAAGATGAGTTGGTTGTGCCGAGGGCCAGAGGGAAGAGCAGACATTGGAAATAAGCCTACGGGGTGGTCTGATTTATTAAGTTCGATATGGTTGAATTATACTTGCTCATGATTCATGTATGTGGAATTATTATTGTTATTGTTTTCGAAAGGGTTAGTGAAACCCTAGTTGTATCGATCACTCACTGGGCTTCATTGAAGCTCATCCTTTTCAGGTAGCAGAAGGGTTCCCATTGCTGAGCGAAGTCAAGGTCTACCGAGATATCATGTGCTTTTGGTTATAGGCATAAGAATAAATTATAATATGAGTCAAGGTCTGTCGAGAAATTATGTATATTTAGCTGTAGGCAGCAGTCTAAAGATAAACTAGAATCATGTTTTCTGTAAACGAATCTATTAAACAGTTGTAATAATAAATTATGCATTCGATTAATGAATTAGTTTATTTCTATTTGTATAAGTTGCATTGAAGAAATTGAATCCCGGCAGAAGCATGTGATCTTGTTTTTGATTTATTGAAAGAATTAAAAATACAAAATAAATAAATAAATAAATAAAGGTTAAGCATCATACCTTTGCCAATCTATAATTCTCGAACCGATAGTCTTCTCCTTGTAGTCTTCCTTTTCCAAGAGATCTTCCTCGTTGTGACTCTGGCAAGGATCCGGTTTGTGGAAACCACTTCTTTGAAAGAATGGAAAAAAGAATTTTCATAGAATTTTTCTAAGAAAATTGGGAGAATTAGTAGAGGAAGATTTTTAGAATAATCGTAGAGATTATTCTCTTAGAGGGTGTGTTATATGAAGTCTCCCAAGGGCCCTATTTAGAACTCTATGGATTAATCCTGATCCTATTAGGATAAATCCTCTGCAGAGATTTTAAATCAAATATTAATAATATCTAATATTAATAAAATTCAATGAAAACCAAGGAGATCATGATGGTGCTACCTCAATCAAGAGCCTCTTTTCAGTAGAGTTTCTCTTTCTTTACACTCTTTCTTTGTTTATATGTTTGAACATGTTGCTTCAAGCTATGAGTGGCTAAACTCTTTAGTTTTAGAGTTTTGATGAATTGTTTATGAATTCATGTTGATTTTGTAGACTTTCATGGTTTGTTGGAATGATTATGTTTTTCATTGTTATTGTGTTTAATTCTTGTGGATTGGTCATCTTCATATGTTAGATTAGATGTATGATTGAGAGATTGTATGTTAACTTGATCTATAATAAGAAATTGTTATTAATCTATCACGAGAGTAGTTAGGTTGACAATAAAGTCGCTAAAGACTATTCTTAATGCCATGTAATTTGTATTGGTTTCAAGATATAGTAATCAATCGAGTTGCATGAGAAATGGTTGTTTTTTTAGAGAAAATAACTTGGAATTAAGTTTCTAGACTTGGGCATATGAATTACAATAAAATCATGAAATCTACAATATTGCATGATGAAATAAATAAGGATTCATTACCCTAGAACTCTCTTTGACTCTTGTGTTTCTCACTTATTACTTTCTTTATTTGGTTTATATTTTCCATAATTCACAATATTAATTCCAATCCTCAAATAAAATTGATTCAACTCTTGAATAGCTAAGTAACTTAAACCTTCACAATTGGATCTCCAGTGGAACGATATTCGGACTTCACTGTCTTATATTATAACTTGACCCGTACATGAAAAATGTATGAAAATGAGTAATCATTTAGCTAAAATGGAGTTGTATCGACGAAGATATAACAAAGATATTTTAGAAAATTGAGAAGTTTAAAAAATAAGAACTAATTGAGAATATACATTCTCAACCGGAAAAAAAAAAAAAAGAAAAACAAAGAATAATATAACAAAAGACTAAACAATGGATAGTTAGCATTTAAACATTATATACCATTATCTTATTAAGAAAAAAATTATAATAATATATCTCAATATAAAAAAAGGTTAAAATATAATTATTGAGAATTCCTAACATTTTTTAGATAAATCTATTTTCTTCTCTCTTTTGCTATTGGTTAGCAGTTTTATATGTGGTCAATAAATTATAGAAGGAAAGAAGGAAAGAATATATAAATATACATACGCATTAGAAAGAAATGGAGGGCGGGATTGTATCAAACAAAGACAATTCATGTTATAATATTACTATTTACTTTTTATGTTTAATGTTTAAAGGCAATACTTGTTAAGAATCTACTATATATGAAGATCAATGATTAAAGACAGAAAGACATAGATTAAAGACGGAAGGTTTGCTGACAGTTGGATTCTTGAGTCGAATGTCGATGACGGTAGCCACCTTATTCGTCGTCTGAACCTATGAAATTGAAAGATGAGCAATTCCAAGAGTAACATAGATCATGAAATGTGCTGCTACATCTTTGAAATAGAAATCAATGCAGACATATTTCTATGCAACTTCACTTCAGTAAACTTCAACATGACATTGTTTGTTCTTTTTAAGCTGCGAAAGTTTCTCTTCCCATTTCTCACCTCTTTACTCTGCAACCCTTTTCAGTGTGTCTTGAATTCCAGGCATCATCCCCTTTTGTCCATAGAAGTATATTTGAGCCCTGCCATCAAAGAATTTAAAGATTTCATCATTGTACTCCTCAATCTTGTCCTGGACATACATTTTTCCTCCACTTTTGTTCTTTTGCTCCCGGCTAAGAGCTCGATCGTAGCAGAATTTATCTGGATAGTCCTTAAGATACTTCCTGAATTCATCGTCATGTAAAAGACTGTAAGTGTTTGCCACTCCCAGAAACAACCAAGCAAGGCCACCGAATTTGAATGTTGGTACGGACTCCATGAACATTCGACGAAGATAACCTCTAAATGGAGCAACGCCAGTGCCAGTAGCAATCATTATGTGGGTGGCATTTGGATCGTCTTTAGGAAGAAGCATTATCTTGCTAGAAGGGCCTGGAAAAACAGATGTTATTCTTTTACTAACAGAAAAAATCATGATTTCATTTTAATCACCGTAAAAAAAGAGAACAAAAAGGATTGATACCGTAGTTCATAACTAAGACAAAAGCCTATAAACAAACAATCTGCACATCTGAGGAACGTGAATAACATGGTCTCTTTTATTCTTGTTTTTCTTTTAGGTTATATTACAAGTTCAGCAATCCCTAAGGCCATGTTTCATAACAATTTTGTTTTTAGTTATATGTGTTTGAAATTTATGCTTGTTTCCTCTAAATTCCATACCATGGACTTTATCTATTGAAGAAGAGGAGGAGGAGGAGAATAAAAAGGTTGAACTCTTAGTCAAATTCTAAAAACAAAACTACTTTTTTTAGTTTTCAAATTTTTGTTTGGTTTTTAAAAACATTGGTAGGAAGTGGATAATAAAACAAAAAAAAAAAAACAAAAAAAAAAAAAAAAAGGAAAACAAGTAGTCTTTATAAGAAAAACCAAAAACCAGATGACTATCAATTAGTGCCTAAAATGTCAGGTTTGTGTCAAATAAGTCCTTAAAATTTTAAAATAACTTATTTTGTTTGGGCTCTTCCCTTCTTGGTAAATTTCATACATCATTGAAATTTGTTGTTATAAAAAAAAAAAAGTACTTAAGCTTTCAAGTTTTTGTCTAATGGTTCTTAACCTATTCAATATTTTTAAATTCACTAACCCATTGGACCACAAACATGAAAGTTGAACGACTAAACTTATAACTTTACTTTTATTTTCCTAGTCATAAGCATGATTACATAATCACCCAAAGGGAAGGAAAAAGACAGCAAAGTTTGACTAGTTATACACGATTCTCCTCTTACTCACTTGTTTGTTATACTCATGGCTTTCCTTCATACTCTCCATCAGAACTATCAATACATACGTAGATATTAAATAAAAGACGATTTAGCCCGTTGTAGCAACCCATTGGTCCATTGACATGTAAAATTCCAATCAATTATCATTGACAACCTGCTAGCACCAGATAACATAGACTGATGTACTATGTTGAATGACTAGAAGTTCAATGTATATTCCTTAAGAAAAGATAAACCGTGATATGAATCTTTATCTATTATGTCAATCCAAACCATTGACTCGTGATCTTAAAGCCTTAATAGCACAAAATCAATTACTAAACATGCACATGTACTAGTTTGTCTTGGAACGGGGGAATGAGAAATATAAGCTCACAATTAGATCTTATTTTTTGAGCAATCTGCAATGAGTACCTGTGATCTGAACTTCATCTCCAGGCTTGAGTTTCATAAAAAATTGCTGCATATTCCTTTCTTTGAAGGATCCTCCTTTCCAGTTTCAGGGTCATAATAAACGGCATAGCGAACACATAAACTAGCAGTCTTGCCATCAAAGAATCTCCATACCTAGTTGACGCAATTGAGTAGAGACGAACATTGTGTGGACTCCCAAGTTTCTTCCGGTTTTCACCTTGCGATAGAAGTGAAAAATTATTAGATTCTGGTTGAGACTTATCAAAAAGAAGTCCACAAACAAAGCCATGTCAGAGGTCACAAAGGAAGGTAAAAGATACCTTATTAACTTTAACAATTAAAAAGATACAAAGGTCAAAGTGTGGAAATATTCATAAAAGCTAAAACTCAATGCATTAATAGGTGAATCACCAAGGCATGAGTGACTTATTGGAGGAATAACACCATAGCTCTGACCTTCCCAATAGGAAACTTTGCCACCATGATCGATTACAATATGACAAGTCTCTCCCGGTGCTTTTGGACCAACAAGTCTTTCAATCGAAACAATAGTTGTGTGTAAGGTTCTTTTGGTTTGTATAAATTAAATGGAGGTTCTTTGGCATCTTCAAGGTCTAAAGGTGCAACGGATACCTTTGGTGCACTTGCTTGTTGCACTGACATGCATACTATTTGCCAACCTCTTGCCTTAGTGCCCTTTAGATTCCAGTTTAGGGCTGTGTGACAGGTGACCATGATATATCATGGATGTTTTAGGCTATTTTTATGTCATAATGTCACAGGAAGTTGTGATGAGATAGCACATTAAACATTGTGTAAAACGCATGTAGAATAATTTAACCATCCCATGTGTGCTTTTAGAACCAGCAGATCCAATAATAAATATAGACAATCCCACAATACCTCAAATTAAGAATCTCACAAAACTCATATGATTAGTTATTTTGAATATCTCTACTTTTTTACCGTGAGCTATGCCTACTTTGACCAAACTCTATGATTGTGATCTTGCAGGTTTGTGTTTTTTAATCTAATTTGTTTATTGCAGTCATTACGATAAGTTATATTATACGCATAAAAGCTAATGCAAGTCCTGAAATGCTATAAATCATTGGTGTTCCTTTCCTAAGTACTCAAATGTATAATAGAAACTAGGGAGAGATACAGAAAAAGAAAAGCGTTCAGCATTTAGAACCTTAAACAATGATCTCTTGAGAGACAAATCACTTCCAATTGGAACAACCTACAAGAGTTCCACAATGACGTGTGAGATTTTACACATAAAACGGCGAAATAAAAAGGAACCCTAATACCCCACGAAACTTATTCACTGAACAACCAGCCGAACTAAGCTCTAGAGAAGGAGATTTCAAGATCTAATCCAAGGCCCATAAAAGAAACAAAAAACGGAAGAGAACCCATAAAAAAATAAGGAATCAACACCATTTCCCACAATTTAAACGCAACAAGAAGAAGCGTGAAAAAGAGTGAAGAAGAGAAACTGTAAATCAACCTGAGAAAAGGTGGAGGGGGCCATTTCCGAATTGCAGAGGCCATGTATGAGGAAGAAAACAATTGTATAATTGTCGAAGATGGGAACTTCTTATACGAAATGGTGGATCATACCCAGAAGAGGAGAAAGTCAGCAAAGGAAGGTATTAAATCAAATTCGCGTCTTGTTGTGACCCTTCGGGGACTGGCAAGGGACGTGTTTGGCTTTTGGCTGCTCTAACTATTGTCATCTTACTCACCCATTCACGTGATCAAGCCTACTTGAAAGTTGATTAATGATTAAGCTTGCTTTTAATAAAATGAATTGCAATATAAATTAAATTAGTGAGAGCGAGAGACTAGCGAGATCGCGACAAGCGAGGGCAAGACTAACGAGAGCGAGAGCAGGAGTGAGAGCGAGAGCGAGATTGAGACAAAGAGAGCGAGAAAGAGACAATGACAGTTCATATATACAACAGACAGTATAAACATTCTGATCCATTTACAAATTGTAAGTATATTCAGTAGATAGTATTTGTCTTGCTCTGGCTCTTTGTCTCACTCTCACTCTTTATCTCACTCTCTCTCTTTGTCTCGCTCTTGCTCTCGCTGAGCTTCAATCAATTTTCACTTGAAACAATATCAAATAAATCTAAACATGTCTCGCTCTTGCTAGTCACGCTCTCGCTGGTCTCTCGCTCTCGCTGATTATACTCGTCCTCAACGCTCCCTATAAATCTCTGATTATACCCGTCTTCAACCTGGCCAGTCAGATGATGTCGAAATGAAAAGACACAAATAAAATCCTAGAGAGATTACCGATTACTAAACCCCTAACTGCGAAATCGATCGACTTCATGTGGACCAACCCTAAGCACAAAAACATGCAAATGGATACGGACCGTGGAATGACAAATGAGGAATGAAGGGTTTTCAAGGTGAGGGCACTTTCGTAATTCACATACCCATGACGTTCAATTGACATTTTTTTTTTTTTAAATATGGGTCATTTGGCATTTTGGGCCTCTTGATTGGGTCATCCGTACAAATTTCCATGCCTATGAACTTTTTATTGATTATCCTTTGCATGGCCAGTGGCGGAACGGTCACGAGGCACAATTTTATACATGTAAATTTAAGTTTATATAGTCCTTAAACTTTAAAAGTTTCAAATAGATCCTTGAATTCTTGATTTTTTTTGTTTAATAGATTGTTAAGATAACAATTTTGCATCCAATAAGTCTCTTGCATATTCAAATGCTAAAAACTAAATATTGTATACACGTTATGTGTGACTATATTATTGGACATTTTTTTTAAAAAATCAATGTATCTATTAATTAAAAATTTGGAATTTAAGGTTCAATTTTGACCAAAATAATTTTTTTTTTTTTGTGTAATAAAATGGTTAATTTTTAATATTTTTTAGATTTATTAAATTTAAAATTAAAAGTTTATAGATTTATTGGACTTTTAAATGACTCATTAGAGTTAAATTAGAAGTTTAGGGATTTATTAGTCATAATTTAAAAAATGCAGGGACTCTAAACTTATATATTTTAACTTCATATAAATATATAACTTTAAATGCACTATATTTGATATCTAAATTAAATAATATAAATTAAAAGTTACTACAAACTTTTACAGAATTATTTACTTAAATGTATATATAAAAATTTAAACTATGATATTTATAGTTTTTTTTTTAAAAAAAAAAACTAAGTATTTTTTTAAAGCTATGTGGCAAAAATCTTAACATTTATAGATATGAAAATAAAAATATGTATTAGAAGGAAATTTAAGCAAATATATACATATAGAAATGAAGTAACAAAGCAAAAAGAGGAAATGAAGTAATAAAAGTAAAAAAGTAATAAAATAATGAATTAATAAAAACAAAATGAGTAATAATAAACAAAAGAAGATGCGTAAGCATCGAACACTCGGTGACGAAAAGGCAAAAACCAATACCATACCGTAACCACTATGGCATTCAAGGCAACAACAATTTAATATATTACAATTAACAATAAAATATTTTGTATTCAATTAATATATATATAAACCCGACCACTTGAGGCATGTGCCCCTCACCCCTTCATAGTTCATAAATTTGCCACTGTGAATCTTATTTTCAATTCTGGTTAGAGCTATCCATAATAAATTGTTAGGTATCTCGAATACTCGAGTGGCGACCCGTAGTGGTGAGTGACGAGATCGTCTCGTACGCCCACACCTACAAATAGGAGACCAAAACAATTAGCAACATATTATTAAAATATCCGGAACAAAAAACATAAACAATAATAAATTTGAATCAACTAACCTGGAAGGCGAACAAAAATCTGTGTAGGGTGTATCTCGCAGTCTTCTCACGGTGGTTGACATTCCTCGCATTCGTCAAGGCACTCTTTAGGCTACTAATAGTCTTCTCGAATATCACATCGCTCTAGTCGTATGTCACATCCAACTTTAAACCGATGCGTTGAAGAGTCTGAAGAAAAGAAATAAAAGACCATGTTGGACGCATGGTTAGGACTAAGGCAACGCAGGGTAAAAATGAAACGCATGGGAGGTAATTCTAAAGAGATGAAAGCATTGGCGATGGTAAGACGCATAGACTTCTATCATAGGATATTTCAAGTGTTGGAAAGTAGAAGGTTGTGAAGTAAACATAAAAACTGGAGCATGTGGTGGACGCATGCTAAACTATCTTAAGAGATAGTTTAAGTGCAAGGAAAAGGTTAAAAGAATAACCTTGGAATAATCAAGGAATGTGCAAGGATAGGAAGACGGTCATGGACGCAGGATGAAGGTAAACGCAATAGGCCAACGCATAGAGGAAGAACTTGAGAAGGATTTGTTATGGACATAAGGAAGGAGTTGGGCGCATGGTATGATGCGATGAGGTTACAAACGCATAGTATTGCGCGTTTGTCATTGACGCCTAGTGGCATTGTGTAAGCACTGGTTTATATGGTGCGACTATGCGTTGAAGGTGATCACGAATGGTTGTTGTGAGCTGAAGTAGTCGTCGCGTTGGCGGGGGGAAAGAAACGTACTTGGCTTACCATGCGTTGGTAAGGTTGTCATGTGTTGTTGGTCCCTATGCATTGAAGACAGAGTGGTCCCTATGCGTCGAAGACAGTAGTGTAGTTGGTCGTGGTATGCGTTGAAGATAGGAGGCGTTAGGGCACCATGCGTTGAGTGTGGTTGATTGCTGAAGGCGTTAGGGTAGGTGGCGTTATGGGTGCCTTGCATTAAGGTAAGAATGAGAACCCAGCGTGCCAGCCTGCCTTAGAGGGTTAAGTCGATGGTATATATAAAGTAATGAATTAAATATTTAATCATTTTAGACACTTCAAGAACTTAAGTCGGTTGCACTTTTCCGACGACTACAAGGGGAGGTAGAAGAGGGTGTTCTGGTGGATTTTGGACGGAAGTCTGCTCACCTTGGTGTGGAAATCTAAGCTGGAACAGAAAGTTGTTGGTGGACACACAGACTGGGCAGTGTCTGGTATTTGGAGTAGAACAAATCGAGAAGATCGAGTCTAGGGCTGAAACTTTAAGGTCAGTAAGTTAACTTAATTCTTAACAATTCTTGTGAAGGATGGTAAAGTAGGAATTGAAGTTAAACATGTGAAATATTAGGTAAAAGCAACGATTACAGAATTGCTCTGCAAGCTAGTGCAACATAGAGTAATTTTGGAATAGCTAAAGAACGAAGGAGAGTTAAGTCTTGAAATTTGAGGTAACCTATGAAACTCAATTCTCTACAAGTTTGTAGAAGGGAAGTCTTAAATCTGTCTGGATGTATGACTGTTAACAGATAGAAGTAAGAACAAAAGGAAAGGAAGAGATCTCGGTTGTCGGGTGTCGCTAAGAAGCAGGTATCGCTGAGTAGATAAGTAAGGTAGCGAGGCGAGTGTCGTTGGGACGCAAGGGATCTTTCCGTCTCACAAAACTCGCTAGGTATCGCTGGGTATCGCTCGTCAGGTAAATCACGCTAGTCTCGCTTATCTGAGTGTTGCTAGTATTGTGCTCTGTTGGGTAGTTTCGCTAGTAATATCGCTGGGAATGTGAAATGTCAGTAGTTATCTCGCTAGTGACACAAATCTTACTCATTATTTTTTTGGAAAAGGGAGGCTCGGTGATGATTCATGATCAGAGTCTATTTATGCATACGATCATGTAAAGGAAGTTTAAGGAAAGCGTAACGTGAGGAATGTGTGTTTACAGGCCAAGAAGAGCTCGAAAAGGCATATAATTAGCTCAGGGCCTAAGGATAAGTTGTGAGTGACTCTTTCTTTCTTTGAAAACAAAAATTTATTCAAAATGTTTAGTTCGGTGTTTTTATGAAATATGGCTTTGAAATGACTATTTCCTTGGAAAGCATAGTGTTTGATTATATGATATACAAGGCATGTTTTATCAAATTTATATACGATGCTGAAAGGCATGTTGCGAGATGTTTATCTATAAATATTCTATTTTCTATGAAAGGTTTCATATGAACTATTTATGTAAACGGTTTCTAAAATGTTTTAGAGGAGGCTCAGTGTTGAGGGACATGAGAAGGCACGTGAGTTTCCCCAGGACCTAGTACTGAGGGAAATGGAGAAGGTACTTGGGCAACCCGCCATATTCCTATGTGCACATAGAGGTTGATATTGCTGGTGCGTTGAGTTTTGCTCGGCATCGAGCCAGAGTTGATTTCGACATTGGGTGTATTGAGTCTTGCTCCACCCCAACTAAGGTTGTTTTCGACGTTGAGAGCGTTGAGTCTTGCTCCGCCTCAACTAAGGGAAAAAAATTGAGAAAACAAACGGGTTTTCTGAACAATTATCACAAAACGTTTCTATACGATTTGGAATGGATTTATGTGATTGATAAAGTTATGTGGAAAATATGTTTCGGTTGAAGTATTATGTTAAATCCTTGTTTTATATGTGCAATTGTAACATGCCTGTTCTCAAATAAAAGCTCGTTTTACAAAACTTGTCACTCACGGGGTTTTAGCTCACGTTTTCCATTTTCTAATTTTCCAGGTAGCGAGCGAGTTCGGGATGTTTTGCCTACGCAAGGACCTCGTCTGGTGATAATGGTCGGACAGTGAACCTTACAAAGGAGTCAAGGTTGCTGTCTTCACATCTCCTCTCGGGTTATGGAGGATAATCTGGGAGGGGGTGTGACATCGTAGTTGCGAAGATCTCCCAATCGTTCACTAACCCAAGGAGATCACAATTGAACTACTGTATCTTTTCCCTCCCATCATCACCAACTCTGTGAAGTATGCAAGTGATACCTTCACTGCATCCTCATCACTCCTAAACTCTAAACCTAGGTAATGTGACTCCGCTTCTACTTGTTTCTTCCTATAGAAGTCATTGAAGTACAACCTTCTAAGCCTACTCATGTTCCCAACCCTATGTATGTACCTCATCCTTGCTTTGAACCCGATGATGAGGTCAAACTCTTCCTTACCGAACAACGCTATGTTCCCGAATAGTTTAAGCTGATCACGCTCGGTCTATCATCCGCCACCTCCCTAAGCAACAAGTGGCAGATGAGCTGCCCATTTAGGGAGAGGGTGCAGTCCAAAATGGGTCCAAACATAGTTTGCCTAAACATATCTAGTTGGACCCTATTCAACTTCGTAAGCACCACCTCTCGGATTTGGTTAGATGGCAACTTAGGTCAATTATGCCTTAAAGTACTCATCGGGTAAAATTCTATGCTTCATTACCTACACATAAATAAAATGACAAATAAAACATGATATCTACGGGGAAGAAAAAAAAACCTAAAGTAGCTCTTTGTCGTTTTTGAATTTATCAGGAACAAATTGAGATCTCTATCACTTTTCCCATAAAGTTCTAATGACCAACTTTATGGAAAAATAACATAGGACTCAATTCCTGGTAAGTTCAAACTTATTGGGAAGGAGTTGAGCCCTTTGTTAATTTTCCCATAAAGTTATGATGATCAACTTTATGAGAAAAGTGACAGAGAGCTTCCTTCCTGATAAGTTTGAACTTATCGTGAAGTAATTAGCTCTTTGTGACTTTTCTCGTGAAGTTCTGATCAACACTTTATGGGAAAAGTCACAGAAAGCTAATTCCTTCCTAGTAAGTTCAAACATTAAGAAGGAATTAGCTCTCTGTCACTTTTCCCGTTAAGTTGGTCATCATAACTTTACGGGAAAAGTGACATTGGGAGGGTTCGGTGAATTTTGAAATTTTATCATAAAAAAATAAGATTTATTATAAATCTAGGATCCTTTTCACATAACCAAAATTTATTCCTTCATTTTTCATAGTTGAATGCAACCATTTTTTTCAAATCATGCCTTGACTTTTTGAATTTTTTTTCTTTTAATACTTAAAATTTGGATTGCAAGTTATTAGAAAAAATGTAAATTTTAGTAGGTATGCAAACTTTAAAATTTGTTTAGAGCCAAAGGTGAACTTAATAAATACTAATTTAATTTATATTACAACTGATTTTTTTAAAAGCAAGCTTAATCATTAATCAACTTTCAAGTAGGCTTGATCACGTGAATGGGTGAGTAAGATGACAATAGTTAGAGCACCAAAAGCACAACACGTCCCTTGCCAGTCTCCAAAGGGTCACAATAAGATGCAAATTTGATCTAATACCTTTGTTTGCCGATTTGCTTCTCTTATGGGTGTTGATTAATTGTATCCAATACAATTAATATTTTCTCTCATAAATTTGAACATTTCAAAATTTTCTTTCAACATAGTTGATCCTTGTTGGTCATTTTTCTTTCACCACGAACCAACGAGGATCAACTAATTCCTTCCCGATAAGTTTGAAATTACCAGGAAATGAGCTCTTTGTGGCCTTTCCCGTAGAGTTCTTATCAGAACTTTATGGGCAAATTCACAGAGAGCTAATTCCTTCACAATAAGTTCAAACTTATCAAGAAGGAAGCTCTTTGTCACTTTTCTCATAAAGTTGGTCATCATAACTTTATGAGAAAAGTCATAGAGGGCTCAACTCCTTCTCAATAAGTTTGAAACTTACCAGGAATTGAGCTCTCTGTTATTTTCCCATAAAGTTGGTCATCAGAACTTTATGGGAAAAGTGACAGAGATCTCAGTTCCTTCCTGATAAGTTCAAAAAGATAGAGAGCTACTTAAGGTTTTTTTCCATAGATATCATGTTTTATCTGTCATTTTATTTGTGTAGGTAATGGAGCATAGAATCTTACCCTAGGAGGACTTTAAGGCACAATTGACCTCGTGTTGCCATTTAGCCAAAACCTGAGAGGTGGTGTTTAGGAAGTTGAGTAGGGTCCAACTAGATATGTTTAGGCAAACTATGTTTGGACCCATTTTAGACTGCATCCTCTCCTTAAATGGGCAGCTCATTTGCCACTTGATGTTTATGTCATCAAGGACAATGAGAAGACTATGGGCGCGACGACGGATAAAGAAAAGATTCTCCTCGATTGAGTGAACGCACGTCCCCCACGACATGTGATGTGGAGGGTGCAAGGCACACCACTTCCATCTCCATAACTGAGACCTCTGAAGTAACACTTATTGTATTTTTTGTTTTTGGTTTCACATATTGTTTATTTTTACATACAACAAGACCTTACAAACTTCTGGATGTATGTAGGTGAAAGAGATGCCCACTCCTACTATGTTGAAAATACAGGAGCAGATAAGTGCGGAGATGCAGAGATTGGAGGGTATCTTGGAAGCCAATCGTGTTGCTGTAAAGCAAGAGATCGAGGACCTGACACTCGATCTACTCCCGACGACCATATAGGACATTGTAGTCCCAAATGACACCGAAGCAGTTAATCGCCAAAAACGACGAGTACCTTGGACGTTGTGCATGTCACACCCCCTCTCGGATTATCCTCCATAACCCGAGAAGAGATGAAGACAGCAGTTACCGACTACCCTGTCACGTAACCCACTGTCAACCTCACCATCAACATGCTCTTGAACAAACCTCGACTTCGATCGGCAACGGGAACTGTCATGCTACCTAAAAATGGAAAACATATGAAAGCATGAGCTAACAGCTCAGTGAGTAACAGTTTCTGAAAAAAAACATTATACTTTAAGTGTAAAACTAATTGAACTCATATAAAATATCACACTGAAAATCAGTTTATAACATGATCAATTCTTTGTTATATCCTGTATACATATCTGTTTGGAATAAATAATATAAATCTCATTCATTTCAAATACTTTTCCCTAGTTGAGGCGGAGCAGTGCTCAACGCTCCTCAACGTCGATTTTCATTCCTTATCTTTTCGTTAGTTGAGGCGCTTACCGCTACTCAACGTCGATTATCCTTAGCTGTGTGGAGTAATCTCAACCATCAGCGTCGTTATATATTCTTCTATGTGCACATAGATATTATTACTTGGGCTGCCCATATGTCTTCCTTTTATCCTTGAGCATTGGGTCCCATTTCTATTTTCCGGTTACCCATTTGCCTTCCTCTAGTCCTTGAGCATTGGGTACCTTTTATAATTCGAGCTGCCCACAATGCCTTCTATGAGTCCTTGAGCATTGGGGTCCCTTTTCAAAGCTTTAATAAACATCATACACATTTTGGAAACATTATATTAATAACACATAAACTAACCATTTCCAAATCTTTCATGCAAACATCATCAGCATGCTAAATTCATTTCCCAGCTTTAATACCAACCAACATGCTTTTCATACAAGTGTATTTACAAATCTTTCGGGAAATCATATAACACCATGCTTTTTAGAAAAACCATGAATACAAGTATCAATCAATCACCATGCGTTACCCAGCATTCTCAAAGTTACCATGCATTACCCAGCATTCTCAAAGTTACCATGCGTTACCCAGTATTCTCAAGTTTTCAAGTAAAACCCATGCTTCTCAGCTGGCTCATATTCTTTTATGTATATATAAACGCATGCTCTTAGTTTTATAAACAACATGTTCATATGCTTCATATATGAAAACGCATGTATTGTTTCATTAGAAACCCATAAAATTAAATTCATAAAGAACTCATTTATATTTTGTAAAACGCAAGTGTTACTCACCTGTACTTGCCAAAGAATACTTCTTCTTCCTTTCCTCTATTTCCTCTCCCGAGCTTCTTGGACGCAGCGTTCTAATCTCAAGAACGCAAAGCTCCATTTCCCTCTGCCAGCTCGGTTGAACGCAACCCTGCCCTTCAACGCAAGGTTGATAACTTCCGCAAAGTGCATCCCAACTCTTCTTACTTCTCTTTCGGATGCGTCACCCTCACTTGGACGCATCACCAAACTTTGGACGCCGCGTTCACCTTGGACATTATGTTTGTCCTTAACGCAAGGCTGACCCCTTTTAACGCAAGACCACTTCTTTACATAAAATAGCTAAATTGTCAAATACCTTCTTTCTTGGCCGCAGACTCCTACTACGGATGCCCTTGCTGCCTTCTTCCTCTCTTTTTCTCTCCAGAATTCTTCTTTTAGAGTCATCAGTCGCTCCTTTTCCCTCAAAGTTCTATTTATAGGGAGCTTGCCATCCAACTTCTTCTATCCTTTTGCCACTTGTTTGCCACATGTCACGCTGCATGCTTAATTAACCATGCATTAGTCCAAGTGTCACCCTGCATGAAACACTTGACATGCCTTCAACACCTCCTACTGATAAGGTGTCAAATCTATACGAAGCCACTTGGCCTTTACAAGCTTATCTTATGCGTCCAACATTTCCAATGAACAACTACAACACAACGCTCTCATGCGTTCGTTGAGTTTCCTTAAAGATTTGAGCTTCACTACTCACTTTCCTAACTCTCAGCCAACTATACTACTGTCTTTGACGCATAGAGATAACTCTGTCTTCAACGCATAGAGATCTCAACGCATGACAACCTTACCAACGCATGGTAAGCCAAGCACGTTTCTTCCCCCGCCAACGCAGCGACTACTTCAGCTCACAACAACTATTCGTGATCACCATCAACGCATAGCCTCACCATTATAAACCAGTGCTTATACAATGCCACTAGGCGTTAATGACAAACGCGCAATACTATGCGTTTGTACCTCATCGCATCATACCATGCGTCCAACTCTTTCCTATCCTTGGACATTCCTTGATTATTCCCAAGGTCATTCTTTAACCTTTTCCTTGCACTTAAAACTATTTCTCTTAAGATAGATTGGCATGCGTCCACCGCATGCTCCAGTTTTTTGTTTACTTCACAACCTTTTACTTTCCAACACTTGAAAATATCCTATGATAGAAGTTTATGCGTCTTACTTCTTTCCCTTCAAGTTCTCGGGTACTTCCTATGCGTCCACCTTTACTATGCGTTACCTCAGTCTTGACCATGCGTCCAACATGGTCTTTTATTTCTTTTCTTCATAGACTCTTCAACGCATAGGTTTCTTTAAAAATAGTGTCACACCCCCTCCCGGATTACCTACTTATCCTGAAAGGGAATGTGAAGACAATAAACATCACCCCTCTTGTGACGCATATTGTCCCATCTTACATAACTTCTTGTGCACACATTTCATAAATATACATTCATAGAACTCAGTCATACTACACATGATCATAATATAACTATCCTTCCTGTACAGAGTACACTTTTATCACATAACATAATTAAACTTCCATAGACCCACCATAACATTTGTACAAAACCACATTACAATCCCCACACTTTACACAACTAGATCTACATGCCACCTACATAAGGTTATATACAACGTACAACTCTCAAACGTGACTGAATTTCGAGAACTCGAGACTTAGGTAGGTGAGCTGAAGTAGGCTAAGCACCGGGAACGTCCTTGCTACCTGGGGGGAAGAAAGAAAACATTGGAAACATAAGCTAACAGCCCAGTGAGTGACTAATCTTTGTAAAACGAACATTTATTGAAAACAAGCATGTTACATATAAACAGATAAATGAGGATTTAACATATTGTTCAGCTAAAGCATACTTTCCAAAAATCTATCAATCTCATAAAACCGATTTCAAATCATATATGATTGTTTTCCAAAAGAAGTGAAACAGTAAACGGTTTGGTTTTTCAAACTTTTCCCCTTAGTTGAGGCGGAGCAATGCTCGAAACTCTCAACGTCGAAAACAACCTTAGTTGGGGGTGGAGCAAGGCTCAACACACCCAACGTCGAAATCATCCCTGGCTCAATGCGGAGCAAACTCGACGCACCAGCCAAATCAACCTCTATGTGCACATAGGAATATGACGGGTTGCCCAAGTACCTTCTCATGTCCTTCAGTATTGGGTCCCGGGGAAACTCACGTGCCTTCTCGTGTCCTTGAGCACTGAGCCTCCTCTAAAACATTTTAGAAATCCGTTCACATAACAGTTCATATGAAAATCCTTTCATAGAAAATCATACAGATCTTTATTCAATAACATTTCATAAAAGGAAATGCTTTCTATCAACTTTGGAAAACACGTAACATGCCTTGTGAGTAATACAATCAAACATTATGCATTTTAAACAGTTCATCACAAAACCATATTTCATAAGAACATTTTTAGTAAAAATCGAATTGAAGAATAAAGAAGTCATTCACAACTCTTCCTAGGCCTTACGTGGGTTATACGCCTTCCCTATCTCTTCCTGGCCTGAAATAGACATTTACCTTGCGTTACATTGTTTTTCACTTGATCATTAAATATGCATAAATTCTAATTGTTACTTATCATTGAATCTCCCCCTTTTCCCGAAACAAACATCATAAGCGAGATTCCTAGCAGTACTACCCAACAGAACCTGTTACCAGCTATACTAGGTTGAGCGACACTAGCGTTACCTTACCTTAGTAGCGACACTCAGCAATATCTAGCGAGTTTTGTGAGATGGAAGACTCCTTTGCGTCTCAGCGACACTCGTCTCACTATCAGTACTTAAACAGCGCAATGATACTTGGTTCTTAGCGGCACCCTGCAACTGTGATTTCTTCCTTTCCTCTTGTTCTTATTTCTATCTGTTAAAAGTCATAAATTCAAATGAATTTAGAACTTCTTCCCTTCTACAAACTTGTAGAGAATTGAGTTTCACAGCTTACCTCAAAATTTCAAGGCTTAACTCTTCTTCGTTCTCTAGTTATTCCAAAATCACTTCATGTTGCTCCAGATTGCTTAACAATCTTGTAAGCGCTGCTTTTACCTAAAGATTCACATGATTAACTTCAATTTCAGCTTTACCATCCTTCATAAGACTTGTTAGGAATTATGTTAACTTACTGACCTCCAAATTTCAGCCTTAAACTCGGCTTTCTCTATTCGTTCTACGCCAAATATCAACCACTGTTCAGTCTGTGCGACTAAAGATCAATCTTCAGTTCCAGCTCTGTTTTCAGCACCGAAACAAGTAGAATTTCGCCCAAAATCTATAAGAACACCTTTCTCAACCTTCTCCTGAGGTTTGTCTGAAAAATGGAACCGACTTAAGTTCTCGAAAGTGTCTAAAAATGATTAAACATTTAATTAATTCAACTATATTACTACCGACTTAACCCTCACAAACACCAAGATTTATGTTGCCGACTTACCCCTCACTCGCAGGCTGGCGCGGGGTTCTCACTTCGATGCGAGGTGCTCATGTTAAAATTCTCCTCCAACGCCTTCAGCAACTAACCACACCCAACGCATGGCGTCGTCCTCAACGCCTCCTACTTTTGACGCATACAACTCAGTCATACACCACTATCTTCGTCGCGTCAAGACCACTCTGTCTTCGACGCGGAGCGACTTCAGCGCATGTTCGTCTTCAATGCAGCTACTTCAGCACATGGCTGTCCTCAATGCATAGTGACTTCAATGCATGGCTGTCCTCAACGCAGAGTGACTTCAGCGCATGGCTCAAGCACACTTCTTCCCCGCCAATGATCACTTATCCTTCGACGCAGGCAGCTACTTCAGCTCACCACCCTTCGTGATTCAATCAACAAACATGGTTTCTCAAATAGTTCCAACTTTCCTCTTCATTCACCAACGCATAGTCTTGGCCAACACTTAGCCAAAATTTTACCTTCCAAAAATTTTTGCTCTCATTCTTGGCTACTTTTCCTCTAGCAACGCATAGCCACAATCTCATTACCTCTCCCCAACATTTGGTATCACAAGTCAGTGCTTACAATTAGGGTGTGACAGTGCAGTTCGTACACTAACCTAGATCGACAACCACAGCAGTTGAAGCGTCGGAAGTGGTATGATCCGATGGTCCACATTCCAGTTAAGTTCGAGAGGAGGATGAAGGACTGCTTGCGAGTGCCGATGGGTTTTGAAAGATGTAGCGTGGCACAAGTGTGTCTTTACAATGAAGGGCAATGATTGGTAGTACGGCTCCTTCAGTCGAACAACTTCATGGATGATGATATAACTAATCAATATACTTTAACCTACACCCCTTATATTTTATTTATCGGAATGCAATCTAACACTATCAATGATTTGCAAACGATATACCTGAGCTTCTTATTCTTAAGGAACAAAATCATGGATGAGAAGTCTCTAGTAGCTGTTACGCATAGTTTCACAATGATTGATAGAGCTATGACGATATGTTATCCTTGTTGGGGTTGATGCCCTAAATTTCGTGGTCTTGTAGTTTGTAAGTTTTATTTGTATAAAGAGATTATTTGTTTAATAAAATAAAGTTATTTTATTCGACATTTAGTTGCATCAACCCAAAACCAATAAACTAAGATCCAAGGTTATTATGTATAACTTAAACATGTATATGGAGATATAGGTGAATCATGTTTAAGTAATAACCTATATGGTCTGTAGTAGACGGATTAGGTTGGGTGCCTTATCCTAGTGACACTACAAATATGGCTCGCTTTTTAGTTGTTACAAGTGTTATAAAGTGCAACAAATGATCTGATCCTGATCATTTATGTGGAGACATTTGAGCAGGGGTATTCTATACAATGAGTTCGTATAAGATTGAACCATGAAATGTTAACTTTCTCTTTATAACATCGTTACTAGAAGAGACTTACATTTCATTTGGATGACCATAGGTGACTTGACCTGAATCTTGAGTGAGTTGTGAACTTCTGCCTATGAGGGCGGTCCTTTCATTTGCATGGGTGAGAGTGGCCAGTTCGCCAACTCAATATGCTTACCATTTTGAGGATTCGTCTGATTGGGAAGCTGGGAACGCAGCTACACAAGAAGGAATCTACTCCTTCCCTACATTAGGGAAAGTAGAGAAATTGCTCCCTTAAGGGATGATTCTAGGGCTTGAACAATGTGACGCCACACCATCTCCTGGCTTGAGAGGGGTTCGGTTATAGTTGGACTATAACTAATTGTTCATTAGAGGAATCAGTGGTACTTAAGGAGTAAGATGTAACTACAGGGGTAAAGTGGTAATTTTGACCCAACTGTACTTACGAGCAATTTGTGAAGGGTCAACGCACTGCTGATTGGTTATATCCAATGGACACATAAATACATCTATAGTGTGAAGAGTGCAGTTGTCGATCTTTAATGGAGTGACCAGTAATTAATGAATGAAGATTAATTTAATTAAAGAGTTTAATTAATTAATCTCGTATCATTAAAGCTTCAATCTATAGGTCAATAAAATCCCCTCGTTAGCTCAATAAGAAATAAAATCAATTAATTTTGGATTAATTTGAATTGTTCAAATTAGTTAAAGGGATTTAATTGTATTAGATACAATTAATAATGTTGTACATTATAATATAAAGTTTATTTGAGAGAAATAAATATTTGAATGTGATTCAAATGTTAGTTGTATGAATGTGATATATATAAACTATAGATTAAAATTAATATGAATATGATTCGTATTAATATTATAGGTTAACTATAGGTTATATTATATGTGATATAATAAACTATAGGTTTATATTATATGGGATATAATACATGATTTGAATTTAATTATATTAATTAATATAATGAAATTCAAATTTTGAACTCGCTTGGGAGTTATTTCACTTGATGTAGTGGGGAGTTATTTGATAACTCCCACACATACATCTCTCTCTTAGATGATTCATAATAAGGAAGAGAGAAGGGGTGGAAAAAAAATTCTCTACAATTTCTATTCTTCTTCCTTTGTGGAAATTTTTCTCTCAAAATAGTTTGTCTTCTCCCTTTCCCAAAATTAATCCAAGCGAACCCACACAAATCCGCTGTGATTCTCACCTTGAGAGTATTAGGGAAGATCTCGTGGTGGTGACCAAAGTTGTGGTGTTCGTGATCATTTGCTATGGAGAAATTACGAGAAGAGTAATTCTTCAAGGGTAAGTTATTTCTTCTCCCTTTTTATCTCCACAATTTTATGTTAGAAAGTATGGTTAGTATAGTTTTGTTTATCCTAGTTTTCGTCTCTCTGTCTATTAAATGTTCTGTAAAACGAAAAACGGTTCACAACGCATTAAATTACTTCCGCTTTGGGGAATTCAAATCCCTTCAATTCTCGTAGTTAATGTTTTTGCTTCTTGACTATTTTTCCTTATTCAATTATTACTATTCTTATTCTTATTATTCTTATTCTTATTCTTATTCTTATTCTTATTCTTATTTTTTTTTAATAGAACTTCTTCCGCAGACCCTCCAAGTTGTATAGCGAATGGAAGCGGCCGGTTCGCCATATTAAGTACGATAGGGGTCAGGCAAGCACGGTTATGAAGTACGTCAATGGGGAGCAGACTGACTACAACATCCCGTGGGCCACCATCGATGTCGTGTATGTACCTTACAACATACTAGACATACATTGAATTTTGGTGAAGATCGACCTGGTTGCCGGGAAGTTGGTCATCTGAGACTCGTACTGGTCATTGACCACTAAACTGGAGCTAGAGGGACATCTAGAGGTCATGCTTGGCCTCGTGGCGACTTTGCTTCCGCACTACTTCCGTCCCCTTTGAAGGTGTTTGCATGAGCCAAGATCAAGGTGAATTAGAGAAAGTATTTATAGTAAGTGGGAGAAGGACATGTGTCAACATAACCTGTAGTCTCCATTATTGAATTACACCGTGAGACTCATGCTTGGCCTTGTAGCGGCTTTGCTTCGGCATTGCTTCCGTCCCTCTTCGGATAGTGTTTGCATGGGTCAATATCAAGGTAAACTCTAGCAATGGATAGGACTATAGTTTTTTGTTTCCAATATTGATCTTCCTTCGACAGGCTTGTTGGGGCATAACTACCAAAATCTAAAATAATGGTAACTAAACATTATAGGAATAAGAGTTATTTTGGTATAATGTTTGGGTTAGAATGTCTCAATCCAGTGAAGGAGCATTTGACCTACCCTTTGGCGGCACTTATTCTAAATCATTGGAGTATCATTGCATTAACATGATTTATAGGGTTCATAAAATTTAATGCTAAATTTGAATGGATATATGATTGCATGCTGTTAACTAATATATTTCAATGTTGTGTCATTTTCTCTCATGATTTTAATTTTGAATTATCGATATGAGTCAAAATTTGAGAAAAAATATTACTTGGAAAAGTACAATTGACATTATTTTAATGACAGGGTAATTTTCAGAATTTGTCTTTATTTGAGAAATGTTCTCAAAGTCCTGTTGCCACTTCATGATTTGTTCATGAACCATGTTTGATATATCACAATTGGAGAGATAGCTTATATTTATATTCTAACTGACATACTTAATGTCAAACGTGGAAGATAAACACAAGACAACAACATATGACATGTTGCAGTCAATATAAGCTTAATTTAGATAATTATCTAAATCTCAAGATTAAGTATTATGTTACAAGAAAATAAATTATGTGACTAGAGCGGTAAGGAAACTGTTCTAAATTAACTTGGGGAGTCACATAATGAGGAATTTTGGAAATACCTCAATGAGAGAAAAATAAGAATGAAAGTAAATTTGATTTACTGAATTCTTGGTAGAGAATTAAGATTTGACCTGGATAATTAAATAGGAATTCAGTATCAAATTTTTCTTCATTACAATTAGATTGTAATTTTTGGAAAATACTTAATGATGTAAAATGGTTTTTACATGTTTAGCACTAGGAAGTCCATCTCAGTTAGTCTAGTGGGAGACATGAGATGTCATATTTGATACTTATGCTGAATGTGGTGGTTTCATTACCATAAAAAAAATTCAATTTCTCAAAACTTTATTACTAATTAATTCATAAGATATGAATGTTTTACGTAATAAAGAATATTTGCAAAAGTTGTTTGAAAATATGTTCATCCCTAAATAAGTACAATTAATATGTGTTAAAATCTTTAACATATACATACACACTGAGATATTCAGGATTATTGAATCCAGGATCGAAAGACAAATTATTTTCCCTAAAAGATAATTGGTTTTGGCAATTAAAGTTGATTATCATCAATTTTAATAAAATGACTAGTACAGGTAATTCTCTAAGAGTTAGAGTTAAGTTACTTTACCTGTTTAAAGATCTTGCCTTTTATGCAAGACAGTCATTGAACCTTATTGGATAAGACAAAAGACCAAAGAACACATTTGACTTATACATTTTGACCCAAAAGGTTCGGTGAATGAAAAAGTCAAAGAAACATCGCAAATATTTCATCAATTTGATTGATGAATACTTAGTGTATCAGTATCTTTATCTAATTCAACGTAAGCCTTTTTTTGAAGAGTTCAAAGAAGTTAAACTTAAGTTTAAATCAATTTAGGCAAGTCTATCAAGACATATTATGATCAGATCATAAAAGTACAGAAACTGCAGTACTACGCCTAATTGATAGGAAATGAGATTATATCTCAACTTTAAGCATTAGATACAATTTGAATGAAAGTATGCTTCAAAAAGATAAAGTTGACCTTGTTGGACTCGGTCATGTTAATGATGAGTACTCTATTAGACATGGTCACATCATTAATAAATTACACATCATTGTCATACCCTGGTTAGGACGTGCAATAGAGATTGCAATGTGAACATTATTCCCTCCAAAATTGTCTGGAGACAATTTTGGATTATAGAAATGTAGTAAAACTAGTTTACAAAATTTCTGTAATATGGGTACGTTAATGAACATTCTGAAACAAACCTAAAGGAATATATGTTCACGGATATGCCTAAGAGTAGGTTGTCCTCGAGGAGGAAAAGAATGGTCTTTTATGCAATCCTAAATAAAATAAGGAATTTGTATGACAGATATTAATTTTATAAGGAATGTCGAATAAAATACTATAAACCTTTACTAAGGTTAGATAATGTGGATACTTTGGTTTTAGGTAAATCCACCAAAAGTTAATAAGTGTTATTAAACATTTAATTACATTTGAATGACAAATGAATCCTAGTTAAACATAATGAGCCTTCATCGTAGTGGGAGAGTTATTGGATAACTCAACCTTTACTATGACTTAGTTAAAGTCAAAATTTTCATATTAGTTGACAAATTTAAAGGCTTATCATCCTCAAAGTCGTGTTGAGGGATGTTGACAAGGATTGTTAGGTTAAATTCATGAACTCAAGATAAAGTTTTTGTACTTCATCTCAGTCTAAATTTGTAGATTTTCTTGATGGGATAAAACCCATAGGATATGAATTGATCTACAAAAGAGAGCTACATGTGTAGATAAGAAGATATAGATCTTCAAAGTAAGACTTATGGCAAAAGGGTAAACCTATTGAAAGAAATTAGACTACGGGTCAATTTTCTCACTCGTTGCCATAATTGAGTCTTTTGAGCATTGTTCATTGTTGCATATGAGATATGTAAAATGAACGTTTAGATTCTTTCATGAAAAGAATTTAAAGAATGCATCTACACAAACAAACTGAGGAGTTCAACTTTCAAAGATCAAATGCAAACAATTTGCAAAATTGTATAGGTTCATTTGAGAAATGAATCAGACGATTAGAGATCTTTGAATACGAGGTTTGATAAAAGTTATCATAACCTATGACTTTGAACAAATATTAGTAATCTTGCATAGACGAGAAAGTCATTAATTGACAAGTGGATATTTATCATGTTTTATGTTAATGATGTATTACTCATTATGAATGATGCACAATTTTATAAGGAATGCACAAACTTTTATGTTAAAAATTTATCTACCTAACCAATTAAGGACATATTGTTAAGTTTGTCTCAAGCATCTTACATTTACAAAATGTTTGTCAAGTATTCGATGCACAACTTCAAAAGGATGATAATGTATCATTTAAATGTGAAGTTAAATATAAGGAAGAGTATCCTAAGACACCTCAAGTGTTGAGGACATATGATTAATTATCTTCTCTCAGTATGAGATATTTAATGCATAAATGAGACTTAACCTATATACATAATTCTAAATTCAAGCTTACTTTCAAAACATATTGGTTTTTCCTCCTAACTCTCTCTTTGTTTTCATAACTATGCTACTAACTTTTCCCGAGCCACACCTCTATAGCCTAAGATGGAGCATGAAGACAGCAAACGCCGACCCTCTTGCAACATCTACTGTCACACCTTTACCTTTTCCCCAAACTGATATGTGAAACTTAAATAGATAGAAATAAATCTAACTCTTATTAACATGAATAATTATTATACAACTGTTTGCCAAATCTATTTATAGAAGACATGACTCTAGTTCTTAATTTAAGCCCGCCGCCTTCGACGAAATGTGCATTATTTCTTGATAAACCTCGACTTCGACCAACAACAGGAACCCCTGCTACCTGGAAAGAAAAAAAAACATGAGAAAAGAATGAGCTTCTATGAAGCCCAGTCAATCATCGAGTAACTAGGATTTCACCAACCCTTCCGATATAATAACAACATAGTCAACGTAATACGAATCGTAAACAAGTATATATATATCCAACTATATCGAGCTATTATATCCAAACCTCCCTGTAGGGTTACTTCCAGAATATGTTTCTTCCGCTGGCCCCCAGCACAACCAATATTATTTTGTATCTGTCTGTCCTCGATGTGCACATAGTCTTTCCTTTGAGGCTCAAGAGCTAGGCTCGTCGGCCCCCTGACCATCCTCTTGGGTACTTCTTGTAGGCTCAGAAACTAGGCTCTGGTTCCCCTGATGATCCCATGAGGAAAATCCCCGCCGCAAGCTCAGAAACTGGGTCCTTCCGACCCTCTGACCATCCTGCGAGGTGTCGAATCCCGATCCTAGTCACGACCGTCATTAATGCCTTTGTAGATTCCTTCAGCATTGGAAACTGTTCCTAGATGCTTTCGTATATTCCTTCAGCATCGAAATTGATACCTTCATCTAACAAGCTTGATATGCTATATTCTTCAATATTTGCCCTAACATGCCCACTATATCATGCTATCATGCTTGATAAATTATTCGATACCTCACCATAGCATGCATAATATCGCTTATTCATGCTATCAGATATTAACTCGTAGACATGCTATTAACAAGTATTTATAGAGGATATAATTTAGTTCTCTCACGAAAGGAAATCAATCACTCATAGAGAAAGTAGTCTTCCAACTTAGGGTTCTTCTCCTCTATCTTAGCTTCGATTCTTCTCTGCTTCTCCCGAGCTTCTGGAACTAAGAAAACAACAACGAAAAAACCTCAAAACCCTAAACAGCTCCTTGGATGCTAGAAAACTTCCTCTTGGATGTAGAGACTTGACCTTGGATGCAGGGTTTGTATACTTTGGACGCAGGGAAGCTCTTTTCTTCCTCAGACAGCTCAGTTGGACGCAATGCAACCTTTCTTGGATGTCTGGGACAGCTGTTGAACGCAAACAACTCTTCAACAACAAGGGAAACAGCACCTTGGACGCAAAGCTTTTCTCTTGAACCTTCTTCCTCTCTTTTCTCTAGTAAAATCAGGCACTTTTGTGGTATGAAAGTTCCTTATTCTCTTAGGTCCTATTTATAGATGTTGGATGACAAGCCTTGTCACTCAACCTTACTTCCCAACTTGACACTTAGCTCCCACATGTCATCATGCATGATAAATACTCCATGTGTCCAAACATATATCTCCTTGCATGGTGTTCCCGTCATGCACCCCAACACCTCTTACCTGTGCGGATGGGTGACCAAGTGAGTGACTGAATGTGACGGGCGCGGGCATTCGGAGGAAGCTGACGAAGCCGTGTGTGCGAGACCCTCTGGCGGCAGTAGCGCATGCGCCTGCATCTTAGAGGTTAGTGGTGTGCAGAGGGCGATGTGTGCGACAAGGGTTGTGAGTGAGCTGTTGGCTAGGTGGAGTGTTGGTGCATGTGCAGCGGTATGTATGTGCGTGAGTTGCCACACATAAAGGGTCGTGCCAGTGGTAAGAGTGTTGTTGTGTGACTGGAGTGTCGCCTAGGACCTGTTAGCTAATTTTGGGGATTTTAAGCAAACACTTGGAATAAAGAGGAACAATTCGGACGCATACCTCTTAAACAGGGAAAATTTATCTAAGTACAAAATGTTATGAGGTTGGACTCATACTAAGTTACTTTGAAGGAAAAATGACCAAGTGTGGAAGAATTCATATTGAGTAAAAGGAAGCAAAAGATGCATACCTTAGGAGAGCATAAGTTGGATGCATAGAAGGAGTAAAGTTGGACGCATAAAAAAGGTGGAATGAAGTAGGAGGTGGCATGTAAATAAACAGTATTCGTTAAGATTATGCATGTCCAAGTATGTAAGTAGAAAGAAAGGACAGTAGATGTTTCAAAAAGGTAAGGTTTACTGTCTTCATGTCTCTTCTCGGGTTTAAAAGGGTAACTAGGGAGGGTGCGCAGCATCATTGATCTGCGAACACCAAAATTGATGATTAGATTCGAATTGTTATTAAAGTAAACGATCACCCGGCAAGGCATAAACGATCGCGCCAGTTAGTTGTAAGTGATTACCCAACAAGTCATATGCGATCGCGTATATGAATGTAAGCGATAGTTTACTTGTATTAATCGATCATTTATAAAAACTAAACGATCTAGAAAGAAAAACAGTTATATTCTTTGTATTTCTGGTTCTGACGAACAATGTTGATCTGCACCAAAAGACAAAATGGATTGGATGAAGATGAAAGCGATGGATACTAAGAATGTTGGATTGAAACTCTCAGAGAACAATAGGAGAAAAAGTTCGGAAGTTCGACTGAAAATGAATAGCGAGAGTAACCTTCCATAATTCCATTATCGATATGTTTAGGAAGGTGTTTTCATAAACAAATTTTTGGATCCATTCCCATAATTCAATTCTGAATAATTTTAATGGGCACGCATCTCTATGGATAACGACGCCTGCCAAGTTCCAACTTAGACATGCGATCATTTTCACCTGTGACCATTTTCTTCTCCAATTCCCCGGTTTTAATGCAACTACAACTCTGCTCTCTCTGTACCTAATTTCACTCTCTTTTTTCTTTCTACAGCTTTCTTTCTGATTTCTCTTCCTCCCTCTCCCATGGCTCCTCTTTCCTCCGATTCTATCAACCCCCGACGTTCTCTATTTCACCTCTATTTAAACAATTATTGTTTTAATTTAATTGTCTCTCCGATGAAATCATGCACTGGGATCGCTTCTATATTCTTTTCTTTTTACACTTGACAGTAAGCTGTAATGTTTATTTATGTTAGCACAGATGTTTGTATTGTGGGTGTTGCTCGTACGCCTATGGGTGGCTTTCTTGGTTCACTTTCATCTTTCTCGGCAACCCAACTCGGTTCTATAGCGATTGAATGTAAGTTTTATCGTATTAATTGAACTTCAATGTTTTCTCCGTAATGGATTACCCTATGTTGAGATATGAATTGAAGTGCAACGATGTTTATAGGTGCCTTTAGAGGGCAAATGTTGATCCGTCTCTTGTGCAAGAGGTATTCTTCGGAAATGTTCTCAGTGCAAATTTAGGGCAAGCTCCTGCTAGGCAGGCTGTTTGGGTGCTGGTATACCAAACTATGTTATTTTCACCACTATTAATAAAGATCAAGGACCTGTTCAATATAAAATTGAAATTTCAAAGGCCTAGTAGACAATTTATCCGGGACTGAATAGACATAAAACTGAAAGTTCATGCAATAAACTTGTAATTATTTTCCACGTACAGTGGAGCCAAGAACCTTGTTTAGAACTAAGTCTTCATTGAGAAGAACAATAGACTTTCTCACTCTTGTTTTCAAAGAGTAATAACTACATTTCATCCTGACTGAAAGTTATGAACAGAAAAGGGTCTTGATTTGGAAATGATACTGTTGTAGACGGTATGCTTAAATATGGTCTTTGGGATGCTTACAATGACTTTGCCATGGGTGTTTGTGCTGAGATATGTGCCAGCCAGTATTCCATTACAAGAGAAGAGCAGGTAGAGTTTACCAGATGGGTAGTCTCACTTAATATTATTAATAAGTCTTACTAGGTCGACTTGAGCTGGTAGTTCTAATCCCATGCAAGTTTTAAGATATTAATTAATTGTGTTCAAAGTTCAATTTGTGAGCCTCAAACTTTTTAAAGCCATCAAACGAAACTTTTTTGTGATAGGACGAGTCAATTAAAAACATTTAGCTTGAAATACTCTGATTTTCTGAGAAATGTTTCTTCTGATGGATATGTTTTTTTAGAAATGATCTATCTATATAACAGTGTTAAAGTATAAATAAAAGTTAAAATTTATCAAAACATAACCCATAAGGCTAAGCCTTTTTGTTTAGTGGTAATTTGACATGGTGTTAAAGTAGGTCTTATTTCAAACTCTTGTAGATTTCATTTCCTCTCCAATTTATATCAATAGTCACTTGTTTGGCCTCATACTAATTTCAAACTATGAGCCGAGTGTTAGAATATGAACATCAATATTAAAATTTACTTAATCTATGAGCTTAAACTTTTGGTTTCAGCCGTGCTTTTACACAATTTGATAACCTTCTTTAAGGTACTCTCTTTTATGTTTCTTATTTCCCCTCAATAGGATGCATATGCTATTAAGAGCTTTGAGCAAGGACTTGCTGCACAAATAATGGTCTATTATCTTGGGAAATAGCTCCGGTAAGGTTTCAATTCCATTCTAAGAATGCATTCGGAAGTCTATTCTATTATAAATCAAACCTGACTAATGGTTCGAATTTTTAGGTCAAGGTTCCTTCCGGAAGAGGGAAGCCATCTTCAATTTTTGACAAGGATGAAAGCTTGAGACAGGTAAGGCTTTGCTAATAATAGTAAAAAGCACTGCAATATTCATTTTATTCCAGCAATTAATAAACATCCAGTTGGGTTTGAGATGAAACCCCATGTTTATCTAATAGCTATAAAGAGTCTTAGCACATGGTAAAGGGCAAAAAAGAACCTCATATGGATCGTCTGTTTATTCACTTTGATTTTGCTGCTGAAGAGTGGAATTTCTTTTGTCAAGGGTAAAGCTCTAGAGTTTCAAGTCTCAATGACTTAAGTGTTCTCCTTTGGCTGCTATTTTAGAACAACAAGATTGACATGCTTACAGAAATCTTGATTCTTCTTCTTCTTCTTCTTCTACTTCTTTTTTGTTTTTTATTTTTATTTATTTATTTATTTTTTTCTTGGGGGGGGGGGGGGGGGGGGGGGGGGGGGGGGGGGGGGGGGGGGGGGGGGGGGGGGGGGGGGGGGGGGGGGGGGGGGGGGGGGGGGGGGGGGGGGGGGGGGGGGGGGGGGGGGGGGGGGGGGGGGGGGGGGGGGGGGGGTTGAGATTGTACAAGTTGAAATCTCAACTTTGAGTGCTTATCGCTTTTTCTTTTCTGATTATATTACATTTTTCTTTACTCTAGATTGCAGGTGTTTTTCATTAATCTACTTTATGTTTTGATCTTAATGAAAGATTTCTGTTTCGTGGGAGTAAAAGGAGAGTTTTGTTATAGCCTTATAGTATGATGTGAGAGGCAGGATTGGACGGAAAGAAGATTAAAATGAGGTGTATAAATGGAATAGGGTTATTCATTTTGTGTCGAAGGATTTTTGAGAAAGTTGATTAAGGATGAGTCATCCTCTAGTTTTGAAAATATATATTTTTTTTTCTGAAAGGTTCCTGGTTTTCTGAAATATTGAGGATTTCCATTTTCGGAATGTCGACCTTTCTGAAGCTACATGCTACCTTCATTCAACCAATTTCTTGTGACTTGCTAGTTTGATGCTGCAAAACTACGAACGCTCAGGCCAAGTTTTAAAATGGATGGCGGTACTGTTACTGCTGGCAATGCTTCTATCATAAGGTTCTCTATTTGTAATTGTATTTGTATATTTGTTGTTAGTTAACTTTATATGTGATGTCTTGAAGTGATCACTTATGGTCCTGAGGTGATTCTTAAGCTGAACTGAATGCATAGCCATCAATGTTATTTGGTATTATGTTAATTTTATTTTCAAAGCACATGAGAAACTTGCTTAAATTCGTAAGTTTTGGAAAGACTTGGTATATCAGTGGGCTTACTTTCTCCAGCTACTGATTTGTGAAGTGCCTAAAAAATTTACTTTCAACTTTTCCGTTGATGCCATAGAGAACATTTTTAGGCAGCTGCTTTGTGTTTGATTATTTGATCTTGGACAGTGATGGTGCTGCTGCTTTAGTGCTGGTGAGTGGGAAGAAGGCGCTTGAACTGGTTTAGATGTAATTGCTGTAATTAAAGGATATGTCTGATGCAGCTCAGGTAATTAAGTTCTTGATGTTGTTATCCTCTTCTTGGAGTTAGATCAGGTGGCTTACAGAAGAAAAATGACTTCCAGGTACCTGAATTATTTACAACGGCTCCTGCCCATGCTATTCCAAAAGCTATCGCAAATGCTGGTTTACATGCTTCTCAAATTGATTATTATGAAATTAATGAAGCCTTTTCCGTGAGAACTTGTCATCTCATTTACTGGTATTGCATTTCTTGTACATTATGTACGATTTTGTGTTAACTTGCCATAATTTTTCTCTTCAGGTTGTGGCTCTTGCCAACTAGAAGCTGCTCGGTCTTGATCCTGTGAGTCTTCTTGTCATTTAGTAAATTAATCACGCATTTGGTATTCTTCAGAGTTCAACTAATTGTATGCTGTTGTCTGGTAATGGTTAGCTTAGGAATCTGGTTGTCATAAAGTGGGTTGTTGGACTGGACATGTCTTTTGTCCCATGGTAGAAGGGATCACTCTGTAGTCAGTCTTTGCTAGTGTTCCCTTGCATTTTTATGTCCACCTCAGGAACTCCTTATTTTGGTGCCAGGAAGAAAGGGGGCTTCTAGTGAGAAATTTTCATGAGGTATGATGAGCAGGGGCAGGTTGTATCAAAATTTGTACGTAGATGGTGACCAGGTCTTTTTCCTCGAGGGGTTGGTTACTGGGGAGCTCAATTCGAATAATACGTTTTTTTTTACTAGTTAAATGGTTGCAGGAGGTTCTATTTTTGTCTTCTGTATCCACATATCTCTCTTATGTGAATCTTAGTTTCAAAAAGAAAATTGAATTGGAAAGTTCTCTTTCTAACATCTATTCTAAATATATATTTTTGATCTGAGAAGTTCATGATAGTAGTAGGGGGATGCAAATTTTATTCAATTTTGGGCGGACTGTTGGATGCAAAATCGTCTTCTGTTTTTGTTTCTTCCTTGTCTCTGGTTTTTCCTTCCTTGTTTCTTCCTTGTCTCGTCTTCTGTCTTTTGTTTCTTCCTTGTCTCTGGTTTTTCCTTCTTCTGCCCACTATTTCAAATTTCCGTTTCCTCCTGGGTTTGAAGGATTGTTACTCGGTTGTGGAATCTTGAGTATAGATCTTTTGTAATTCTTTTCTGAAATGCTTAGTTTCCTCCCATGTTGATGGGACCCCCTTGCTAAGTTGGGAAAAGGGATAACCAGAAGAAAACGAAGCTCTTTGCTTAGCTTGTTGCTCATGGGGGATCAATATTCTGAATGATACTTAGGTTTTCAGTTATGAGCTTTTGTCTTGTTTTATATAGATAGTAGATACATGGAAGGAAATGAAATTCATATGTGGTATCTTATTTTTGTGCATGTAGTTGGATGCAGGATAGAGTTAATGCTCATGGGGGAGCTGTATCTTTGGGACACCCATTGGGCTGTAGTGGAGCTCGGATTTTGGTCACATTGTTAGGGGTAATTTCTGTTACTCCCTCTAGATTGGGCAGTAGTGGAGAGTTGGCTACATCATTAGAGATAAATCTCTTGACGTCTCCTTTTCTTATTATGCTTCCTTAAATAACTATAATCATTGAGAGACTAGGACGACTGCTGATAGGGCGGGGGTATATTTCACCAGTATCCAATGCTGTTCTCTACCTTATCTTACGGTTGCATTCTTATTGAAGAAGCATCTTTGATACAGGTACTAAGACAAGAGGAAGGGCAAGTATGGGGTTGGTGCTGTTCTGCAATGGTGGTGGAGGAGCATCTGCTCTTGTGGTTGAACTCATGTAAGCTCCTTTAAACATGGAAGGATTATTTCGTTTATAGAGAATCTATACTGTTATTATGATAGCTAGTTCCTGCTGTTTTATTGAATATGATTTCTCTAAACAAATCAAATGAAAATCACTGTCAATAACCATGAAGTTATCTAAGCATAGCTCAACTGGTGAAGGTATATCCTCGGCCAAAATTGGTCTTCTCAACTGGGGCTAGAGTTCGACATTCCAAGCTGTGATCCAAATTGGTTTTCTCAAAAGACATTGGGCTGTTTGGTATTTCTCCTGTTCCACACCCAAATAAAGGACTACTAATTCAGTGTACCATATTAAATACAGCAAAATTAGGTGCGTTTCGAATAATAAATGGTCTTTGCTACATTGCTTCTATTGTTTGGTGTTGAAAAAACTTTTGGGATCATTAAGTTCAAAAGGCAAGAGATGTTTATAAAATTATGCAGCAAATATAGCCAGAAGTAAATTAATTGCAAATATAGCAAGCAATTTTCTGATTTGCAGGTATTAAAAAGGGTAACTATGTGTCTTATTGGAGACCAAATAGATCTAATTTGTACTCGTCTAATGGCTACAGTTAGGAATCTATTGTTTGAAGCTCGTTTACTAATATTCCATCGCGTACATGTCATCTATCTTATCTTATTATTTTATTACTTCATTTCCTCTTTTGCTTTTGTTACTTCATATATTTTTATTGTTTAAATTTCCTGCCAATACATATTTTTTATTTTTCAATATCTATACATGTTAACATTTTCACCACATAGCTTTAAAAAATCTTGGTTGTTTTTTTTTTTTTTTTTTTTAAAAAAAACTATAAATATCCGTTTAAATGTTTATGTATATTTTTAAGTAAATAATTCTGTAAAATTTTGTAGGAATTTTTAATTAATATTATTTAATTTAGATGTCATAAGGTTAAAAATTTATATGAAAGTTAAATTATAAAAGTTTAGTTCCTATATTTTAAAAATTGTGACTAATAAATCCTTAAGCTTTTAATTTGAACTCTAATGAGTCATTTAAAAGTGTCCAATAAGTCTAAAGTTTCAATTTTAAATTTAATAAATCTAAAAAATATTAAAAATTAACCAATTTATTAAAAAAAAAAATTATTTGGGTCAAAATTTAACCTTAAATTTCCAAATTTTTAATTAGTAGATACATTGGTTTTTGAAAAAATATCTAATTATATTAGACACACATAATGTGTAATACAACATTTAGTTTTTAACATTTTTGAATATGTAAGAGATTTATTGGATGCAAAATTGTTATCTTAACAATCTATTAAACAAAAAATCAAGAATTCAAGGATCTATTAGAAACACTTTAAAGTTTAATGACTATATCAACTTAAATTTACATGTATAAAATTGTGCCCCATGATATGAACTCCTCGTTCTGCCATTGCCCATGCAAAGGATAATTAATAAAAAGTTTTTAGGCAGAGAAATTTGTACGGATAACCCAATCAAGAGGACTAAAATGCCAAATGATCCACATTTTTAAAAAAATGTCAATTGAACGTCATGAGTATGTTAAATTATGAAAGTGCCCTCACCTGAGAAACCTTTTGTTCCTCGTACGTCATTCCACAGTTCGTATGTATTTGCATGATTTTTTGTGCTTAGTGTTTGTCCACATGAAGTCAATCGATTTCGCAGTTGGGGGTTCAATAATCTCTCTAGGGGCATTGAGGTTGAAGACGGGTATAATCAGAGATCAGAGAGAGTGTTGAGGATAGGTATAATCAGAGAGAGCAAGAAACCAGGAGCAAGACATGTTTAGATTTATTTATGTGCGCCGGGGGGGGGGGGGGGGGGGAAGGTTCGAAAATTGATTGAAGCTCAGCGAGAGCGAGAGCGAGACAAATACTATATGTTTATATGCTCACAATTTGTAAATGAATCATAATGGTTATACTATCTGCTATAAATATGAACGGTCATTTGTCTCGCTCTCGCTCTCTCTCCTGCTCTCGCCCTCGCCCTCGCTTCATGTAATTGAGTTAAGACAATTACAACGCACTTACCTGATCTCGCTATCTTGCTCTCTATAGTCTCGCTCAATCTCACTCTCGCTTTGACAAGTCTTACCTATTTAGAAATCAATTACAAAATAGCCTCTAATCCCGCTCTATCACTTGTCTCGTTATCTCTCGCTCTTGTTTGTTATGTTTATCAGTATATACTGCACTCACACAGTATATCAATAAACGCTAAATAATATATATACATATACTACTATAGAATGTACAAACATATACATCAGAGAAAAGGCATGTTTGCCCACAATTGACATGCTAACTGTATCCTATAGTCAGTCATCTAATTACACTACTATCAGCACCAGTATTAAATGCTCTAAGAAGTCGTTTACAAAGCAACTAAAAACTGTTCTCTTGAACATCTCAAGCTGTCATGGGGTAAGCTTCTCCTTCACGATCTTCTTTGCATTTGCAATGTGGGTCAGACTCGTTACTTGACCGGGTAAGCAGTTGACTTCACGTATTTTAAAAGTTGTTTACATCTTAAGCCTGCATTCAATAACCTTATTTATTAGATATTAGATTTTCTTTTTTTTTCTTTTTTTTTTTTATTAAAAAAAGTGAACATGCAATCTGTATGAATCTCGCTAGTCTCGCTCTCGTCTGCCTCGCTCTCAACTGATTTTTCTAAAAGCAAGCTTAATCATTAATCAACTTTCAAGTAGGATTGATCACGTTAATTGGTGAGTAAGATGACAATAGTTAGAGTAGTCAAAAGCCAAACATGTCCCTTGCCAGTCTCCAAAGGGTCACAACAAGATGCAAATTTGATCTAATACCTTCCTTTGCTGACTTTCTTCTCTTTTGGGTATGATCCACCATTTCCTATAAGAAGAGCCCATCTTGGACAATTATACAATTGCTTTCTTCCACATACACGGCCTTTGCAATTCGGAAATGGCCCATTCCACATTTTCGCAGGTTGATTTACAGTCTCTCTTCTTCACTCTTATTCTTGCTTGCGTCTAAATTGTGGGAAATTGTGTTAATTCCTTATGTTTTATGGGTTCTCTTCCATTTTTGGTTTTCTTTATGGGGCTTGGATTACATCTTGAAATCTTCCTTCCCCAGAGCTCAGTTAGGCTGGTTGTTCGGTGAATAGGTTTCGTGGGATTTGAGAGTTCCTTTTATTTCACCGTTTTATGTGTAAAATCTCACACACCGTTGTAGAACTCTTGCAGGTTGCTATTGTTGTTCCAATTGGAAGTGATTTGTCTCTCAAGAGATCATTGTTTAAGGTTCTAAATTCTGAACGTTTTTCTTTTTCTGTATCTCTCCCTAGTTCCTATTATACATGTGAGTACTTAGGAAAGGAACACCAATAATTTGTGGCATTTCGAGACTTGCATTAGCTTTTATATGTATAATATAACTTATCATAATAATAGCAATAAACAAATTAGAGTAAACTACACAAACCTGCAAGATCACAATCATAGAGTTTGGTCAAAGTGAGTATAGCTCACTGTCATAAAGTAGAGACATTCAAAATAACTAATCATATGAGTTTTGTGAGATTCTTACTTAATTTGAGGTATTGTGGGATTGTCTATATTATTATTGGATTTGCTACTTCTAAAAGCACACATGGGATGGTTAAATTATTCTGCCTGCATTTTACACTCTGTTTAATGTGCTATCTCATCACAACTTCCTGTGACATTATGAGAGACAAATAGCCTAAACTTCCATGATATATCATGGTCACCTGTCACAACCCTGAACTTGAATCTAAAGGGCACTCGGGCAAGAGGTTGGATAACAATATGCATGTTAGTGCACCAAGCAAGTGCACCAAAAGTATCCGTTGCACCTTTAGACCTTGAAGATGCCAAAGAACCTCCATTGAATTTATACAAACCAAAAGAACCTTACACCGCAACTATTGTTTCAGTTGAAAGACTTGTTGGTCCAAAAGCACCAGGTCAGAGCTATGGTGTTATTCCTCCAGTAAGTCACTCATGCCTCGGTGATTCCCCTCTTACTGCATTGAGTTTTAGCTTTTATGAATTTTTTCACACTTTGACCTTTTGTATCTTTTTTATTGTTAAAGTTAATAAGGTATCTTTTACCTTCCTCTGTGACCTTTGACATGGCTTTGTTTGTGGACTTCTTTTTTATAAGCTTCAGCCAGAATCTAATAATTTTTCACTTGTATCGTTGGGTGAAAACCCGAAGAAACCTTGGAGTCCACCCAGTGTTTGTCTCTACTCAATTGCGTCAGCTAGGTATGGAGATTCTTTTGATGGCAAGATTGCTAGTTTATGTGTTCGTCGTGCCATTTATTATGACCCTGAAACTGGAAAGGAGGATCTTTCAAAGAAAGGAATATGCACCAATTTTTTATGCAACTCAAAGCTTGGAGATAAAGTTCAGATCACAGGTAACTCGTTGCATATTGCCTAGAAAATAAGATCTAATTGTGAGCTTATATTTCCCTTTCCCCCGTACCAAAACAAACTAGTACATGTGTATGTTTTGTAATTGATTTTTTGCTATTAAGGCTTTAAGATCACGAGTCAATGGTTTGGATTGACATAATAGATAAAGATTCATATCACGTTTTATCTTTTCTTAAGTAATATACATTGAAGTTATGATCATTCAACATAGTACATCAGTCTACGTTGGCTGGTGCTAGCAGGTTTTGTCAATGATAATTGATTAGAATTTTACATGTCAATGGACCAATAAGTTGCTACAACGGGCTAAATCTTCTTTTATTTAATGTCTACGTATGTATTGAGAGTTCTAACGGAGAGTATGAAGAAAAACCAGGGTATAACAAACAAGTGAGTAAGAGGAGAATTGTGAATATCTAGTAAAAGTTTGCTGTCTTTTTCCTTCCCTTTGGGTATTGTGTAATCATGCTCATGACTAGGAAAATAAAGGTAAGGGTAAGTTATAAGTTTAGTCGTTCAACTTTCATGTTTGTGTCCAATGGGTTAGTGAATTTTAAAAATATTGAATAGGTGAAGAACCATTAGACGAAAACGTGAAAGCTTAAGTACTTTTTTTTGGATAACAAACAAATTTCAATGATGTATGAAATTTACGAAAGGAGGGAGAGCCCAGACAAAATAAATTATTTTTAAAACTTTAAGGACTTATTTGACACAAACCTGATATTTTAGGCACTAATTGATAGTCATTTGGTTTTTGGTTTTTCTTATAAACACTACTTTTGCTCACAAGTTTTCTTTTTCTTTTTCTTTTTGTTTTATTATCCACCTTCTAACAATTTTTTAAAAACCAAATCAAATTTTCAAAAATTAAAAAAAGGGTTGAATACAGTAGCACAATTTATATAATGATAGAAATATAGCACAAATTTTAAACTTGTGAACCGTGTTTGAACTTTAAAAATTTCATAATAGGTCTTTGAAGTTTTTGACTTTGCATCCAATAATGAAATTTTTATTAGGCCCTTGAAGTATTGATTTCAAAAATTGTGCCCCGTGATATTTTTTTCCAGTGTTTGAAATATATACCGTGTTTGAACACATTTTTTACAAGTATTAATTTTTGCATCCAATAAGTGTTTTACATATATTGAAAAGGACAAAAACTAAAATTTTTTTTATTAGACATTAAATTATTACACATCTCTTAAAAAAAATTAATATATCTATTAACTAAAAGTTTGAAATTTTAAGATTTAATTAAAGATAAAAATAGCTTTTTTTTCCTAATAAAATGGTTAATTCGTATACATTTTTAATACTTTTGAGATTTATTAGTTTAAAATTGAAAGTTTTAAAGTAACTTATTAGAACCAAAATTGAAAGTTTAAGAATTTAGTTACAATTTTAAAAAAATTTGGACTAAATTTGTAATTTAACCTTGATATAAAAATGTAACTTTAAATGTATATAATATCTAGATTAAGTAATATTAATTAAAAATTATTAAAAACTTTTATAGAATTTTTCACTTAAATATATGGAAGAAAAAATAAATTTTATATAATTATAGAAGTTCTTTTTATAAATAAAACTAAGGTTTTACATTTAATCAATTTTTGTAAAATAATTTACCTAGCGTCCAAAAGTTATGTTTCAATATTATGATGGAAAAATGTTTCAAATGTATACAATTGTGTGTGTGTGTATATCAAAAATAAAGAACTGAAAATTAAAATAATGTATAAATATATGTTTTCTTCAGCTGTGTGGCGAAATATGTTGAAAATTTCTTCAAGAGATATATATGAATTTATTTAACTACAAAAGGAGAAAAGAAATAAAATAATAATTCAAAGAAAATGCATGTGCTAGTCTTGAACTTGCAACTTGGGCTAAAATGAAGAAAACCACTACATTTTTTTATATTTAACAAAAAAAACCATATATATTTATTTAAACCAGGCCAATTGAGGGGGCACGCTGTCCCTAGCCCCTTCATAGAGTTGCCCTTGGTTGAATAGATGTTCAGGTCCTTAGTCTTAGACAAGAAAATGCATGTTCGGCTGCTTGTAGCGTTAATGAATTTGGATGAATTGAGTAAGTTGTTGTGAATGCATAATCGATTATATTTCAATGATGGAAGTTACATAAGAACCCAATTTGTTCCCAAGGCTAGATTTCCTACCCCTTTGCTTACAATTACCCTTTATCTTACTTTCTTGCATTTATTTTCATGTGCTTAATTCATTCCAAGGTCAACCTCCTAGTTACCGCCATAACTGGAGAATTAACCTAACAAAACATATTTCGCGCTTCCCTGCGAATAGACCCGAACTTATCACTGTTCTACATCATCGTAGTAGGAGTAGAGTTCGATATTATAAAAACCCAAGTACAAAAATGTATTCATTTACGTGCAAATATAAAAACCCAAGGTCTAATGTTGCGTCGAGAATTACTAAAATGTATTCATTTACGTGCAATTTTTTCTATAAAAACCCAAGTGCAAGTTTAAATAAGTTTTCCTGGTGAGTCCAGGGTCGAACACAAGGATTTGCGATAACTTGGCATTGAGAAAAATTTCCTTAGTTTATGCGTTGAACGCTAAAAATTTACAAATATGTTTAGGAATGAATTTACTAAATCTAGCTCTTTACATAAAGAATCAATGGAATAACATATGGAACAATAATGTGGAATGGACAGGGAGGAAGTTTGTCAAGTACAAATTATGTTCAGATAGCATGCGTTGTTTCTTAAGTGTTGTCTAAGTACGTTTTCATGCATGCAAACTCAAAATTGAGAACGCATCTCTCGATACTTCGACGCCACATTAGTCTTATCTCTAAGATGCATGGTGAGTTTGTTTTCCTTTGGAAAAAGTTGAACTTCATCTCTGAAGCCCATTCCTTTCTTGTTAAATGCTAATGGTTAACCATCAACTCTCTCAAGCAGATACTTATACTTGCTTAAATCTATTTGTTCGACAAATTTATGCAAGTTTAAAGTACCCATTTAATCAAGATGGAACATATTTAGTAGAACTCAGAAACACTAACTTCATACATCTAACTAACTAATCATTCACACCTTCATGGTGAAAAGTGTTAAAGATGAAGATAGGTGGAGAATGAATGTCAATCAAACTTATATTAAGAAAATAAATCATTATCTTGAAAGTCATTAACAGAATATAAGCAAGAAAGATGAACATAATGAAAGAAAGGAAGTGAAAGTCATCAAGCCGCCAATGGCAATGTCTTGCTTCTTGGAGACTTGAGATGGTGGCTATCTGATACATAAATTGCACAAGGGAAGGGTTCTCACTCTCTGAGAGATGACTCTAAAAATGCTCAGAATCTTCTTATAGAAGATGTCGAAATGGAGGATGGCTATGGAGGTTGAGGGATAATTTGCACAAAGCTTTCACCTCGTAGTTTTTTTTTTCTCTCTCCATTAAACATGAGATGCGTCGGGCTATTTATAGGCGTCTAAAAAAGTAGTCTCATGATGATCTGACAACTTTGCATTTAATTTCATGCCCTGCTGTGAAAACTTTTTCGCGTTGTCAGTTCATTGGATCTGTCATGATCTGATAAAGTTAGCTTTCCACTTGCTTATTGATATGACAGATGCCACCCAAGCTTCTATATCTACTTTTCATCTCGACACAGGAGTTTCGATGCATAGATCTTTGTATCTTTAGCAATTCTAGCAGCATCTTATTCTTGTTGTACTTGGATTATTTTGTGTCTCTTTTTAGTTCTATCCTGCGTTCAAAAAAATAAAAACTCAAAATTTCCAGGATAGTTACTTTCGTAAACATAGTCAAAGTAGAGTCACATATTATGCAATTCAAATGCTAAAATTGTTTAACATTAATATTACTCTAATTACTCCAAATAAAGAATATAATAACTTGTATTTCTACAAGTTATCACTCACTAGGGTAAAATAAGGAATATTTAGTTTTGGAAGAATTTAAATTGTTCAAATTATAAAGGTTGTATATGATACAATTAATATTATGTATAGAGATTCATTATAATATAAAGTTATTTTTTAATTAAATTCAAAATTAAACTATGAGTGTATTAATCTTTGAATAAGATTCAAATTTTTAATTAATATGAATAAGATTCATATAATGAGAGAATTATATATTAATTGTATATGATATTAATATAAGGTATATAAATACATTATTTTATAAAGATTAAGGGAAATTATTTTAAATGGCAAAACCGCTGAAAATATTTACAACTAATAGATTAATATCACAATCTATTTGCGATAGACCGCGATAAATCACGATAGACTACTATATGTGTCTATCGTGACACAGACTAGTCTATTGTGATCTATATCAAATAGATAATGAAATTTTGTTATATTTGTAAATATTTTGATTCCTTTTGCTATATTTGAAAATAACCCAAAGATTAATTTGAATTAGACTCAAAATTAAACTATATAATATGAGAGAATAATAAATTTGAATAAGATTCAAATATTAAATAATATGAATGAGATTCATATTTAAACTATAGGTGATGAGAGGAAAATAATTTGAATATGATTCAAATGTAATATTAATTAAATGTATGATATTTAATAAATTTATATTAATTAATTAGATTAATTAATATTTATTAAATTAATTAAATTAAATTTGATTTAATTTAACTTTAGTTAAATTTTAACTCTCCATGGTCAAGGGGAGTTAAAGGATAGTTAAAGGGAAGTTAATCCGTAATTAACTTCCCACTCTCTATCATTTTATTAGGAGAATGTGAACAAAAAAAACATTTTTTTTACTCTCAATTCTCTCTCAATCTCTCATCACTCTCAAGGTATAGAGAAAAGATAGTCACAATCTTCCAAAAGAGGTTCCCACAAACCTATTCCTTGCCAGAGAATGGCGATGAAGGCTTAGCGGTGGTGTCCTATTTGATACCGAAGAAGAATTGTTTAGATCATGATCAGAGTGAAGATTTGGAGAAGATTGAAGAGTTGTCTTCAAAGGTAACCTCTTCTCCTTGATTTGATTTATGTAAAAATTATGCTTATGAGACTTCTTTATCCTACCTTTTGTAATTTCTCCATGCTTTCAAGAATTTTCAAAACGAATTTAAAAGGCACACGCATCCATGCACTTCCATGATTATTTTGATTCTTTCAAAACTAAAATTTGAAAACTCAAAAAATGAAACCATAGTAAGAAATTTGGAAGAAAATAAGTATAAATTTTAAAACCAAAAAACTAAAACCATAAGGGTTATTAAAGGAAACCTTTTTTTCTTTAATTGAAAATTTTTCTCTACGTCTCCTTAACAAGACTTTGTTCAGTTAGAAGAAAAATAGCTTATATCTCATAAACAAAATTTTGTTTAAAAAATTATCTATGATATGTAATTTCTAACTCCATACTATATACTCACATGTTGGAAAAATAATTGTCAAAATAAATTTTAATGATTTTTAAATAAATGATTTAATTCAGATTTTTTTTTTTAAAATAAATTTAGGATTCGATGATTTTATAGGACTAGTATTTTAGCACCTGCTTTGCTCGTTTATATATATATTATCTAAATAAATAGTTTTTTTTTATATGTAATATTCATTAGAAAAATTTTTAAAAATGAAATTATTAATAAGTGATCATGTATTACAATTTAAAATTTAAAAAAATCACAAATATATATCGATTACTTTTATAATAATAATATTTCTTTCTATTTATTATTATAATAGAATCTAAAAAATATTTATATCAACAGATTTAGAAGAAAATGTAACCAATCCAACCAAAACTTATAAGGAAAAACAAGAAAATTATTAAATGAGAAAAATAAATATGCTTTATTGAAAACATTTCAAGTTTTGTTGAATGTTGATATAAAATTGACATTTAGTTGTAGAAGATAAAAGAATAACAAAACTATTGAAATTCCAAAACTTAGATATTTCATTATTGATTATAATTTAAAGTAAATCATAACTTTTAAATTTCATTTATATAGAAATGAAAGATATAACTTTTAATACATTCAAACTATTTATATTCTAACTCTTCAAGTTCTAATTTTTTACATAATTATTCAACAATATAATTGATTAAATAATGATCCAACCATTATTACTTTAAAATTAGCTCTTAAGAATTCTATATAAATAAATTTTAAAAAAATTGAAATTTCAATATTAATATAATTAAAGTTAATATCATAAATTTTATAATTATTTTAGAAATTAATTTAAGAAAACTTTGAATTTCATATTCTTCCATTGTCCCATTCTCTTAGAATTATAATTAACAATAGAATTTCAGTAGTTAAATAAGTTTAAAAATAAAAGTGTAATAATAAGTTAACACTCAAGATTTGATTAAGGAATGTTTTCAAATATAGGAAAAAGAACCAAAATATTTACAAATATAGCAAAATTTGACTGTCTATCATGACACAAATAGTAGTCTATTGCGATCTATCGCAGATAGACTGTGATATTTTGCTATTGTTTGTAAATATTTTCAATAATTTTGTCATTTAAAATAATTTTCTTTTTATTAATAAAGAAACTCAAATAAGCTTTATGCTTAAAACGGAATGAAGAAAGGAGGAAAAACTTAAATAATTTAATTGGAGGAACATACATAAGGTTGGGAGAATTATTTACATTATTTAGAGAGGTATAAATAATTTAGATTAGTTAAAATTCATAAAGTTTGATAATGAAAGAAATAAGGAACGAAAATTAAAATGTATAAAAATAAACAAAAGATTATTATAAAAATTTATAAATCGATAATAAACCAATAAAAAAAAGCATACATAAAAGAAAAATAGACGTGTTATAATTTTTCTTTTTAATAAATAATTGTATAAAATTCTCAGTTAATTCCATTCAATTTTTACAGATCCTTACCAAAATTTTCAGATTCTTAACTTCAGCTTGCCCTCATTATACTCCACGTTTCCATTTTGCTTTCACCAAAAAGACTCGAGGGGCCCATTTTCTCCTTGTTTAGAGAGGATCTATTGGTCCCATTTTTTTAGACTTCTTTCCATTTTCAGCATTTCCTCTAGTACACAAAAAGGTAGGAATGTTGTTTTGGTTTTTTGTCTTTCATTCACGTGTGTTATGTTGAAAGTTGAAAAACATTTGCTATATTTGTGTGGAGGGAAAAGTTCTTTTTGGGAAATGTTTAGATTTATAGCGAATTCTAGAGAAAATAATATTTTCCAGTCAACTTCATGAGAAACAACCTCATAAGTTGAAGGTAAATAGGTTTTTTCTTGAAAAGAAAAAGAAGGAACAAAATTGATTTTGTCCATTTTCTCGTAATGGTGACCAATCAACTTTACAGGAAAAGGGACAAAATCAACCTTTTTCCTTCTTTTTTTTTTTTTTTTGTTCTTTCCTTTCTTTCCTACTACCTTTCTACTACTATATATGACTATTCTATTATATGCTTACAGAATGTCTCGTATATTCATTTGCTATGGTGGTATTTGGAAGGAGGATGAAGGAGATTACATAGAGGGTAATCTAGAGGTCTAGAAGTAAAATGTGATATTGGGTATGATGAATTTTTATTAGAGTTGTACAAGCTAAGTGGGGTTGACCCGAACCGTCACAACCTTATCCTTAGATGTTTATACAATTTTGGATCTAGAATTCCTAATTATTTGATAAGCAATGATCAGGAACTAGGTTTTTATTTTTAAATGGGGAGGATGCATGCAGACCCTTTGTATATTTATCAACGAGCCCAAAGTCTATGTACAGTTGTGGATTGGGAAGTGAAACTAGTAACCCTAATTCCTCATACCAACCAAGCTTCCCATACAACCAAGCATAAGAATCCTCACTGCCTTATTACCCCATAAAAGAAGATTTAGCCCATTGTAGCAACTCATTGGTCCATTGACATGTAAAATTCCAATCAATTATCATTGACAACCTGCTAGCACCAGACAACGTAGACTGATGTACTATGTTGAATGATTAGAACTTCAACATATTCCATTCTTTGCTGCATATTCCGTTCTTTGAAGGATCATCCTTTCCAGTTTTAGGGTCATAATAAACAGCACAGGGAGCACATAAACTAGCAGTCTTGCCATCAAAAGAATCTTCATACCTAGTTGACGCAATTGAGTAGAGACGAACATTGCGTAGACTCCCAGGTTTCTTCGGGTTTTCACCCTATGATACAAGTGAAAAATTATTAGATTTTGGCTAAAGCTTATAAAAAAGAAGTCCACAAACAAAGTCATGTTATAGGTCACAGAGGAAGGTAAAAGATACCTTATTAACTTTAGCAATAAAAAAGATACAAAGGACAAAGAGTGGAAAAATTCATAAAAGCTAAAAAACCAAGCATATTGTTTCATAACCAGAAATTCATGATTAAAAAAAATAATAATTGAAATAGAACTTAGATCTCAAAGTACCAATACGAAAGTCTTATAAAATGCACGACTGAGAAACATCTTAGCATGAGCATCTATATCAAAACTCAATGCAGTAATAGGGGAATCACTAAGGCATGAGTGACTTACTGGAGGAATAACACCATAGCTCTGACCTTCCTAATAGGGAACTTTGCCGCCATGATCGATTATAATATGACAAGTTTCTCTCAGTGCTTTTGGACCAACAAGTCTTTCAATCGAAACAATAGTTGTAGTGTAAGGTTCTTTTGGTTTCTATAAATTCAATGGAGGTTATTGGCATCTTCAAGGTCTAAAGGTGTAACGGATACCTTTGGTGCACTTTCTTGTTGCACTGACATGCATACTGTTTGCCAACCTCTTGCCCCAATGTCCCTTAGATTCAAGTTCAGGGTTGTGACAGCTGTGTTGGAATTTGTGCCCTAAAGCCTTGTAATTGATTAGTTAATAAGTTTTAATTATTAATTATGCAATATTAATTTATCCATTAACTAAAAAATCCAAGGTTATTGCATAAAATCTTGAACATGTATGTAATTGACATACAAGTGGATCATGTTCAAGAAATAACTTAAAGGTCTATAGTATATGGATAAGGTTGGGTGCCTCATCCTGGTGACACTATAGATACGACCCACTTTATAATAGTTACAAATTGTTTGATCTAGATCATTCATGTAGAGACATGTGAGTGGGGGTATCCTATACAAAGAGTTTGTATAAGACCAGACTGCACAATATTTTATCTCTCTTTGTAAATCCGTTAATTGATGAGATTAATATTTCATAGGATGATCATGTGTGACTCGATCTTAATCTTGAGTGACTTATGAACTCCTATCTGTGAGGTCGGTTCTTTGATTTGCATGGGTGAGAGTGTCTGGAGTTGCTGACTCAATAAGCTTACCATTTTGGGGACTTGACTAAATGGGGAGTTGCGAACATAACTTCACACGATGGAATTCACTCCTTCCCAGATAGGGTAAGTAGATGAGTAGTTCCCTTAAGTGCTAATTTCGGATCTTGAACAAGGGGCCCCACCCTCTCACTGGCCCAAGAGGGACTTAGTTTATGGTTGGACCATTAACAAATATTTCATTAGAGAAATTGGTGATACTTAAGGAAAAGAGGTAATTATAGGGGTAAAACGAATATTCGACCCAGCCGTAATTATGAATGACTCGTGAATGATCGACTTGCTTAAATTGATTATATCCATGGACACAACTTGTCTTACAGTGCATAAGAGTTTAACTATTGGGTCTATAGTGGTTTGCCCTGTAGTTATTGAATGGAGATTAATTTAATTTAAGAGTTTAATTAATTAATCTTGTATCATTGGAACTTATAATCTGTAGGTCCATAAGGTCCCCTTGCTAGCTCATCACAGACTAACAAGGATCAACTATATTGAAATAAAAATTTAAAATGTTTAAATTTACGAATGAAAATATTAATTGTATTGAATACAAGTAATTACATGATTTATTATAAAGTTTATTTGAATAAGATTCAAACTATAACTTTATAATATGAAGAATTAATTTATTTGAATATGATTCAAATAATTAATTGTTTATTTGGATGAAATCCTTATAAATAAATAGAAGAAGAATTAATTAATTAATTTGAATTGGATTCAAATAATTAATTATTTGATTTGGATGAGATCCAAATTAAAGATCTTGCAGAAAATAAATATTTAAATAAGATTTAAATATTTTAAACCATTTAATATGAGATATTATTTGGATAGATATTTATTATATTATTAAATATTTAGTTTAAAATATCTATGGGTTATCCCAATAGAATTAGGAGTTTTATAAATAGGGTCCTTGGGAGCCCTCATAGAAAACACACGAGAATAATCTCTATGATTACTTGAAAAAAAAACTTCTCATTCTTTTAAGAAGCATTTTCCACAAACCGAATCATTGCCAAAGTTATAGTAAGGAAGATCCTTGGAAAAGGAAGACTACAAGGAAGAAATACTATAAGGAGAAGACTATCAATGCGAGGAGAAGATTTTGCTGAAATTATGGATCGACAAAGGTATGTTGCTTAACCTTTTATTAATTGTTTTTATTTTTAATTCTTTCAAGAAATCAAAGAACACAATCACATGCTTCCGTCGGGATTCAGTTCCCTTCTTTAATTCTTGATTTGAATTAAAAATCTTCATAGATTACACTCTCTAAGAGAATAATCTCTATGATTACTCTAAAAATCTTCCTCTACTAATTCTCCCAATTTTCTTAGAAAAATTCTATGAAAATTCTTTTTCCTATTCTTTCAAAGAAGTGATTTCCACAAACCGGATCCTTGCCAGAGTCATAGCGAGGAAGATCTCTTGGAAAAGGAAGACTACAAGGAGAAGACTATCGGTTCGAGAATTATAGATTGGCAAAGGTATGATGCTTAACCTTTTTTTTATTTTTTTTTTGTATTTTTAATTCTTTCAATAAATCAAAGAACACAATCACATGCTTCCGCCAGGATTCAATTTCCTTCAATGCAACTTATACAAATAGAAATAAACTAATTCATTAATCAAATGCATAATTTATTATTACAACTGTTTAATAGATTTGTTTACAGAAAACATGATTCTAGTTTATCTTTTGGACTGCTTCCTACAACTAAATATACATAATTTCTCGGTAGACCTTGACTCATATTATAATTTATTCTTATGCCTATAACCAAAAGCACATGATATCTCGGTAAACCTTGACTTCGCTCAGCAATGGGAACCCTTTTGCTACCTGAAAAGGATGAGCTTCAATGAAGCCCAGTGAGTGATCGATACAACTAGGGTTTCACTAACCCTTTTGAAAACAATAACAATAATAATTCCACATACATGAATCATGAGCAAGTATAACTCAACCATATTGAACTTAAAATCAGACCACCCCATAGGCTTATTTCCAATGTCTGCTCTTCCCCCTAGCCCTCTGCACAACCAACTCATCTTGGTAACTGACTATTCTCAATATTCCGGTGATCCTATGTTTCCCTTATGTGCACATAGTCTTACAACTTACCATTGGAGCTCAGGAACTATACCCATCGGCCCCTTGACCATCCCCTCGGGTACTTCTCGTAGGCTCAGGAGCTAGGCCCGTCAACCCCCTGATCATCCCACGAGGAAAATCCTCGCCACAAGCTCAGAAACTAGGACTTTTCGACCCTCTGACCATCCTGTGCGGTCACAAATCCCAATCCAAATATGACCGTTATCATCAATGGCTTCTCCTAGTACTGGGACCTATAGATTGTAACGACATTTTATGTATATATCAAACATATAAGGATCGATGTTCAGTCGTTGGTGCAGAATACTCACTAATTCACTACAAGTTATATCGCTTTTGAGCTTCAAACCTTTCATATGACCTCCAACACATTGCATCTGGACTGGTCTCATTCCCCACCAAATTGTACAAAGATACAAAGTAGCATCTGTGAAACCCGAAAACTTGACTTAAAACTTGTATACTAAGAACAGAAGAAACTAGTGGACTTTAGAGGTAAAAATTTTGTAGGAGGAAGGAGGAAGAGTGTTCGTATAAGTTGAGTTTGAAGAGAGAATGAGTTATAGAAGTGTTGGGAGAAAACCATGATAGTTGATTTCTACAAGTGTTGGACTACAAGGAGTACGTTGTAAAATGTTCCGTGTATCATTTGGACAATGTTAGAAACGTATAGGGTTTGAAAGGAAGGGAATTTACAAGTGTGCTAGGCGTGCAAGCGTGCATACAGCTGTGCGGGGCCAAAGGGGGCCGACGAAGCATGTGGTGTGTAGGCGGGCAGCGGGAGGACGTTGTGGACACTAAGTGAGTGGATGCCCAACCAGGGTGCGTCTGTGCAAATGGGCGACCAGGTGAGTGAGTGAGTGTGACGGACGCGAGCATCCGGAGGAAGCTGACGAAGCCGTGTGTGCGAGACACCCTGGCGGCAGTAGCCCGTGCGCCTACATCTTAGAGGTTAGTGGCGTGCAGAGGGCGATGTGTGCGGCAAGGGCTGTGAGTGAGTTGTCGGCTAGGTGGAGTGTTGATGCATGCGCAGTGGTATGCATGTGCATGAGTTGCCACACATAAAGGGTCGTGTCGATGGTAAGAGTATTGTGTGTGTGACTGGAGTGTCGCCTAGGACCCGTTAACTAATTTTGGGGATTTTTAGCAAATACTTGGAATAAAGAGGAACAATTCGGACGCATACCTCTTAAAGAGGGAAAATTTATCTAAGTGCAAAATGTTATGAGGTTGGACTCATACTAAGTTACTTTGAAGGAAAAATGACCAAGTGTGGAATAATTCATATTGAGTAAAAGAAAGCAAAGGACGCATACCATAGGAGAGCATAAGTTGGATGTATAGAAGGAGTAAAGTTGGATGCATAGCAAAGGTGGAATGAAGTAGGAGGTGGCATGTTTAGGGTTGAACACCTCAAAATGAGGAGGTGTCCTCATGCATGGCTAGAATAACATGTTAAAGACCACATTTTGGCTAAGTGTCAAGCTAGGGACCAAGGATGGATGACAAGGCTTGTCATCCAATTCCTATAAATAGGGTAAAGCTCAAGAGTTTGTATCACACCAAAATCAGAAGAAAGTATCCACTCCTTAAAATTTGAGAGAGAAAGGAAATGATTCTCAGGTGGATTGAAGGAGTAGGCGTCCATACTACCTAGGAGGCATCCAAAAACAAGCAAAGTCTCTGTCAAGCGTCCAACCAAAAGCACTACGTCATGTGTCCATCAATGCAACTCTGCGTTCAAAAGTATAGACCTTGAATCCAAGGGGTATTTCCAAGCGTCCAGAAGGGTTTTCTGTGACTTCAAAGTGTAGTCAGTTGCTGTTTTCTTGGTTCCAGAAGTCTAGTTGTGAGCCAAGAAGTTCAAATCAATTTAGACCTTGGAAAAAGAAGGATCCAGGGCAGGAGAAGGAAGCTTTAAAGAGACAAAACTCTACTTAAAGTGAGTGGATATTTTCAAGTATTTTTAGTATAAAAAATATGTTTGGTTTGTGAGTGGTTATTTGTTATTCTTTTATTAAGTAATATTGTTATTTTCCTTATAAGTTGACATATATGCTATGGGTATGAGTATGTTAATGATGGATAGAGGAAGCTAAGTCTGCATAGGATAGTCAAATGATCTGAGAATCTAGTTTCTGAGCTTGTGTTGGAGATAAAACCTCATGGGATGGTCAAGAGGTTACCAGAACCTAGTTCCTGAGCTTGTGAGAAGTATCTCTTATGGGATAGTCAGAGGACTGACGGGCTAGTATCTAAGTCCTCAGAGGTAAGTCTATGTTCACATAAGGAACATATTCATTTGGTGAGCCAGAAGGAGCCAGTAGAGTAAAGTACGGTACCAAGATGAGCTCTATAGTGAGGTTTGAGTAGATAACCTTGGTTGTGATTAATTTTATCATTATATCAATGCTTCTATATTATTTTATTATGAAAAGGTCGTGTGTACCCTATTTACATGTTTAACCACTCACTGGCCTTTGTAAGCTCATTCTTTTCTTTCATGTTTTTTGTTTTAGGTAGTAGAAGAGTTCCCGTTGCCGTGCGAACTCGAGGTCTTCCATAGGATAGCCTACAGTAGTATATCTAGGGTTGAGGGTTGAAACTCGGAGTTGTGGTAAATGTGTACTATTATATAAACTTTAAGTTGTTATGTAAATAAAAAGTATTCGTTAAGATTGTGCATGTTAAAGTATGTAAGTAGAAAGAAGGGACAGTAGATGTTACAAAAAGGTAAGGTTTGCTGTCTTCATGTCTCTTCTCGGGTTTAAAAGGGTAACTAAGGAGGGGGTGTGTCACACCCCATCCCGAACTACCTCATGTAGCCTGAGACAGAGCGTGAGGACAGTAGTCATCGACTTCCCGATCGACTTCCACTGTCGAACTTACTTTAGCTTTCCCATCTAACCACACTTCCTAGGATGATATACCATTAATTCTTGACAAACCTTGACTTCGACCGGTAACGGGAATTGTCATGCTACAGAGCTAAATATTTGCTTAAGGGAAATTCCCTTTTCTTCCTTCTAATTCTGCCTTTCCCGAGCTTCTTGGACGCAAGGTTTGCAAGTCTGAAACGCAAAGCAACTTATTTTCCCTTCTGACAGCTTGGTTGAACGCAACCCTGCACCTTGAACGCAAGGTTGATAACTTGAACGCAAGGTGCAGCCTTCCAATAAACTCCTTTGGCTTCAGCCCTTGAACGCACAGATCTACCTTGAACACAGGGTCTATCTTGAATGCAAGGTTCACCTTGAACGCAGGGTAGACAATTTTTCCTCCTTCTGGCAGCATTGTTGGACGCAAAGTAGATTCAGTTTCCTTAAGTACCAACAACTTGTTGAACGCAAGGTAGCTAGGTCGCTAGGAACACCTCGTCTCTTGGCTGCGGACTACCACTACGAACGCAAGGTTTACTCTTTTCAGCCTTCTCTCTCTCCTTTCCCTTAAGAACTCAGACTTAAGGATCATAACCTGCTCCTCTTCCCTCAAGGTCCTATTTATAGCTTTGGGATAGAGGGCTGGTCATCCAACTTCTCCTCTCTATTTGCCACTTGTTTATCACATGTCACGCTGCATGGCATATCTGATATGCAGCCCGACACCTTCTCCTTATGAGGTGTTAAGTCTAAGTGAAGTTATGTAGCTCTTATAAACTCATCTTATGTGTTTGACTTGTTCCGAGATACGAATCATGCATCCAACTTAGTGCCTCTATGCGTCCATTTAATTCTCTTTTAAGGTTTTAGCTTCTTTGTTCTCTTTTCTTCCTCCCGGCCTTCCTACTTTTGACCAGGTTTCTCCCCCGCATACCACCATGCGTTTGTGCTTCAACCGCATACTACCATGCATCTGTGCCTCTTGTTCTGCGTCCATCACTTCTTTCCTTATGTCCATATCTTAGCTACAAGCACTTCTCTTGAGTAATAAATATCCGACTATGCTTGTTACTTTGTTAGCCAAAATCATCTCAAGACCTTCCTTCATGCGTTTGTACTCCATGCGTTTATTACTACTTTGCTATGCGTCCATGACCTTCCTTCAATCCTTAAAGATCCCTTGATTGTCCCTCTATGCGTTCCTGAGATGTATCCCAGGGTTATGCTTCCAACCTCTTTCTTATACTTAAGCCATTTCCTCCACAAAATAAATCTAGCATACATCCATCTCTGGCTTTCTTCCTTTAGGCTTACTTCTCAACCCTCTAAATTATCCAAGATTCAACAAAATCTCTCTTGATGGAAGTCATGCGTTTTCCTTAAATTACGATAGCATCTTTCCTTGATTACACCTTATGCGTTTTATCCTTATTCCCGAGACTTAGATTTCCTTCCAACGCACCACTACTCAACTTTAGTCCTCCTGCTCATACATCCTACTTAAGCCAAGCTTACATCTCTTTCCTTAATTACCTCTTATGCGTTTACTTCTTTCCCCCCAAGCTCTTGGGTTTCCTTACAATACTTCAACACTTACCAATTTTCTTTTCCACAATGGTTACCCTTACCATGCGTTTTCTTAGTCTTGACCATGCGTCCAACATGGTCTCTTACTTACCATATATGCGTCCAACTCAACTAATTCCCGACTATGCTTTTAACTCTTTCCATCACTTGGTGAGATTTCCTTTCTTTTCCTTAGATCATACTTCCAAACTTAAAAGCATAGTTGCATTCTCCTAGTCTAGTCATTCTACTTAGAAGAATTCTTAACTTTAAGAATTACTTCAGGTCCAAGATCTGGAGATCACTCAATGCAACCTTCCAAACCTATCTACGACTTATACTTAACCCAATACTTAAACAAAAACCTCTCTTTTCCTTTAAGTTCAACACATACTTATTTTTATTTTGGCAACATTTCTCGGCCAACTCCACAAACTTGTGATCCAATTACACCTCTCTTGTCTTATTTCTTTTCCTTATAAGTTCTTAAGCGCATAGGTTTAAAAAGTAGAGTGTTACAGGGTGCGACAGCATCATTGATCTGTGAACACCAAAATTGATGATTAGATTCGAATTGTTATTAAAGTAAGCGATCACCCAGCAAGTCATAAGCGATCGCGCCAGTTAGTTGTAAGTGATTACCCAACAAGTCACATGCGATCGCCTATATGAATGTAAGCGATAATTTACTTGTATATAATCGATCCTTTATATAAAAATAAACGATCTAGGAAGAAAAACAATTATATTCTTTGTGTTTCTGGTTCTGACGAACAATGTTGATCTGCACCAAAAGACAAAATGGATTGGATGAAGATGAAAGCGATAGATACTAAGAATGCTAGATTGAAACTCTTAGAGAACAATAGGAGAAGAAGTTCGGGAGTTCGACTGAAAATGAATAAATTAGAGTAACCTTCCATAATTCCATTCCATTATCGATATGTTTAGGAAGGTATTTTCGTAAACAAATTTTTGGATCCATTCCCATAATTCAATTCTGAATAATTTTAATGCGCACGCATCTCTATGGATAACGACGCCTGCCAAGTTCCAACTTAGACATGCGATCATTTTCACCTGTGATCATTTTCTTCTCCAATTCCCCGGTTTTAATGCAACTACAACTCTGCTCTCTCTGTACCTAATTTCACTCTCTTTTCTTTCTACAGCTTTTCTTTCTGATTTCTCTTCCTCCCTCTCCCATGGCTCCTCTTTCCTCCGATTCTATCAACCCCCGACGTTCTCTATTTCACCTCTATTTAAACAATTATTGTTTTGATTTAATTATCTCTCCGATGAAATCATGCACTGGGATCGCTTCTATATTCTTTTCTTTTTACACTTGACAGTAAGCTGTAATGTTTATTTATGTTAGCACAGATGTTTGTATTGTGGGTGTTGCTCGTACGCCCATGGGTGGCTTTCTTGGTTCACTTTCATCTTTCTCGGCAACCCAACTCGGTTCTATAGCGATTGAATGTAAGTTTTATCGTATTAATTGAACTTCAATGTTTTCTCCGGAATGGATTACCCTATGTTGAGATATGAATTGAAGTGCAACGATGTTTATAGGTGCCCTTTAGAGGGCAAATGTTGATCCGTCTCTTGTGCAAGATGTATTCTTCGGAAATGTTCTCAGTGCAAATTTATGGCAAGCTCCTGCTAGGCAGGCTGCTTTGGGTGCTGGTATACCAAACTATGTTATTTGCACCACTATTAATAAAGTCTGCGCATGCGGCATGAAATTGTGATTGTTATGGAATAAGAGTACTGGATCCTGAAAATGTAACACTCCTTTTTCTTTTTCTTCTTTTGTTGGCACAGCTACAATTATTGCAGCGCACACGATCCAGTTAGGAATTAATGATGTACTTGTTTCTGGTGGTATGGAAAGTATGTCTAATGCGCCCAAATATCTCCAAGAAGTAAGGTTGGCCTTTTCTCCTCTCCCCTTTTTAAATTAGACTATTTTATTTTAATCACTAGATAGATTGAATTAGAAAAACATCATGAAGTTCCCATGGTTGCTGACATTCTCTTCTTTCTGTTGCTGCCCTCATGAACTTTAATCCAAGGATATAGTTTAAGAAAATATGATTTCTTCAATTTTGTGTTAAATAGGTCGTGGAAATATTCAAATGCTATTTTTAAAAAAATAATTGATCTAATAGATATAAAATTGAATTTTATATCTTATGGGACTTTAAACTCTCAATTTTGTGTTTAGTACGTTTTTGGATTTTAAGAGAAAATGTTGAATAATAGGTCAAGGATTTATTAGACACAAAATTGAAAATAGACCGATTGGACACATTTTAAGAATCCTGACACATTTTAAAGATCAAGGACCTATTCAATATAAAATTGAAATTTCAAAGGCCTAGTAGACAATTTATCCGGGACTGAATAGACACAAAACTGAAATTTCATGCAATAAACTTGTAATTATTTTCCACGTTCAGTGGAGCCAAGAACCTTGTTTAGAACTAAGCCTTCATTGAGAAGAACAATAGACTTTCTCGCTCTTGTTTTCAAAGAGTAATAAATACATTTCATCCTGACTGAAAGTTATGAACAGAAAAGGGTCTTGATTTGGAAATGATACTGTTGTAGACGGTATTGCTTAAATATGGTCTTTGGGATGCTTACAATGACTTTGCCATGGGTGTTTGTGCTGAGATATGTGCCAGCCAATATTCCATTACAAGAGAAGAGCAGGTAGAGTTTACCAGATGGGGAGTCTCACTTAATACTCTTAATAAGTCTTACTAGTTCGACTTGAGCTGGTAGTTTTAATCCCACGCAAGTTTTAAGATATTAATTAATTGTGTTCGAAGTTCAATTTGTGAGCCTCAAACTTTTTAAAGCCATCAAACGAAACTTTTTTGTGATAGGACAAGCCAATTAAAAACATTTAGCTTGAAATACTCTGATTTCTGAGAAATGTTTCTTCTTATGGATATGTTTTTTTAGAAGTGATCTATCTATATAACAGTGTTAAAGTATAAATAAAAGTTAAAATTTATCAAAAACATAACCCATAAGGCTAAGCCTTTTTGTTTAGTGGTAATTTGACATGGTGTTAAAGTAGGTCTTATTTAAACTCTTGTAGATTTGATTTCCTCTCCAATTTCTATCAATAATCACTTGTTTGGCCTCATAGTAATTTCAAACTATGAGCCGAGTGTTAGAATATGAACATCAATATTAAAATTTACATAATCTATCAGCTTAAACTTTTGGTTTCAGCAGTGCTTTTACACAATTTGATAACCTTCTTTAAGGTACTCTCTTTTATGTTTCTTATTTCCCCTCAATAGGATGCATATGCTATTAAGAGCTTTGAGCGAGGATTTGCTGCACAAAATAATGGTCTATTATCTTGGGAAATAGCTCCGGTAAGGTTTCAATTCCATTCTAAGAATGCATTCGGAAGTCTATTCTATTATAAATCAAACCCGACTAATGGTTCGAATTTTTTAGGTCAAGGTTCCTTCCGGAAGAGGGAAGCCATCTTCAATTTTTGACAAGGACGAAAGCTTGAGACAGGTAAGGCTTTGCTAATAATAGTAAAAAGCACTGCAATATTCATTTTATTCAAGCAATTAATAAACATCCAGTTGGTTTTGAGATGGAACCCCATGTTTATCTAATAGCTACAAAGAGTCTTAGCACATGGTAAAGGGCAAAAGAAAGAACCTCATATGGATTGTCTGTTTTATTCATTTTGATTTTGCTACTGAAGAGTGGAATTTCTTTTGTCAAGGGTAAAGAGACTTAAGTGTTCTCCTTTGGCTGCTATTTTAGAACAACATGATTGACATGCTTATAGAAATCTTGATTTTTCTTCTTCTTCGTCTTCTAATTTTTTGTTTTTTATTTTATTTTATTTTATTTTATTTTTTTGGTGGGGGTTGGGATTGTACAAGTTGAAATCTCAACTTTGAGTGCTTCTCACTTTTTCTTTTCTGATTATATTACATTTTTCTTTACTCTAGATTGCAGGTGTTTTTCGTTAATCTACTTTATGTTTTGATCTTAATGAAAGATTTCTGTTTCGTGGGGGTAAAAGGAGATTCTGTTGCTTTGTTATAGCCTTATAGTTTGATGTGAGAGGCAGAATTGGACGGAAAGAAGATTAAAATGAGGTGTATAAATGGAATAGGGTTATTCATTTTGTGTCGAAGGATTTGGAGAAAGTTGATTAAGGATGAGTTAGGGTCATCTCTCTAGTTTATATATTTTTTTTTTCTGAAAGGTTCCTAGTTTTCTGAAATTTTGGGGATTTCCATTTTCTGAATATGGACCTTTTTGAAGCTACATGCTACCTTCATTCAACCAATTTTCTTGTGACTTGCTAGTTTGATGCTGCAAAACTACGAACGCTCAGGCCAAGTTTTAAAACGGATGGCTGTCCTGTTACTGCTGGCAATGCTTCTATCATAAGGTTCTCTATTTTGTAATTGTATTTGTATGTTTGTTGTTAGTTAACTTTATATGTGATGTCTTGAAGAGATCACTTATGGTCCTGAGGTGATTCTTAAGCTGAACTGAATGCAGAAATGCATAGCCATCAATGTTATTTGGTATTATGTTAATTTTATTTTCAAAGCACATGAGAAACTTGCTTAAATTCGTAAGTTTTGGAAAGACTTGGTTGTATCAGTGGGCTTACTTTCTCCAGCTACTGATTTGTGAAGTGCCTAAAAAATTCAACAACTTTTCCGTTGATGCCATAGAGAACATTTTTAGGCAGCTGCTTTGTGTTTGATTATTTGATCTTCGACAGTGATGGTGCTGCTGCTATATTGCTGGTGAGTGGGAAGAAGGCGCTTGAACTTGGTTTAGATGTAATTGCTGTAATTAAAGGATATGCTGATGCAGCTCAGGTAATTAAGTTCTTGATGTTGTTATCCTCTTCTTGGAGTTAGATCAGGTGGCTTACAGAAGAAAAATGACTACCAGGCACCTGAAATTTTCATGAGGTATGACGAGAAGGGGCAGGTTGTATCAAATTTGTACGTAGATGGTGGCCAGGTCTTTTTCCTCGAGGGGTTGGTTACTGGGGAGCTCAATTCGAATAATACGTTTTTTTTTCTGCTAGTTAAATGGTTGCAGGAGGTTCTATTTTTGTCTTCTGTATCCACATATCTCTCTTATGTGAATCTTAGTTTCAAAAAGAAAATTGAATTAAATATATATTTTTCGATCTGAGAAGTTCATGATAGTAGTAGGGGGATGCAAATTTTATTCAATTTTGGGCGGACTGTTGGACGCAAAAGATCGTCTTCTGTCTTCTGTTTCTTCCTTGTCTCTGGTTTTTCCTTCTTCTGCCCACTATTTCAAATTTCCCCTTCCTCCTGGGTTTGAAGGATTGTTACTCGGTTGTGGAATCTTGACTATAGAGTTTTCTTTTGTAATTCTTTTCTGAAATGCTTAGTTTCCTCCCATGTTGATGGGACCCCCTTGCTAAGTTGGGAAAAGGGAAAACCAGAAGAAAACGAAGCTCTTTGCTTAGCTTGTTGTTCATGGGGGATCAATATTCTGAATGTTACTTAGGTTTTCAGTTATGAGCTTTTGTCTTGTTTTATATAGATAGTAGATACATGGAAAGGAAATGAAATTCATATGTGATATCTTATTTTTGTGCATGTAGTTGGATGCAGGATAGAGTTAATGCTCATGGGGGAGCTGTATCTTTGGGACACCCATTGGGCTGTAGTGGAGCTCGGATTTTGGTCACATTGTTAGGGGTAATTTCTGTTACTCCCTCTAGATTGGGCAGTAGTGGAGAGTTGGCTACATCATTAGAGATAAATCTCTTGACGTCTCCTTTTCTTATTATGCTTCCTTAAATAACTATAATCATTGAGAGACTAGGACGACTGCTGATAGGGCGGGGGTATATTTCACCAGTATCCAATGCTGTTCTCTACCTTATCTTACGGTTGCATTCTTATTGAAGAAGCATCTTTGATACAGGTACTAAGACAAGAGGAATGGCAAGTATGGGGTTGGTGCTGTCTGCAATGGTGGTGGAGGAGCATCTGCTCTTGTGGTTGAACTCATGTAAGCTCCTTTAAACTTGGAAGGAATTATTTCGTTTATAGAGAAACTATACTGTTATTATGACAGCTAGTTCCTGCTGTTTTATTGAATATGATTTCTCTAAACAAATCAAATGAAAATCACTGTCAATAACCATGAAGTTATCTAAGCATAGCTCAACTGGTGAAGGTATATATACTCGACCAAAAAGTCAGTAGTTCGAATTTCATTTCTACATGTTTGAGTTCAAACAGTAGTCATCGAGCTTCATAGCATTGCTAATGTATCCTCTGTAGGTGACTTATAGGAGGTGTCTACTTTTCTTCTTCTTTATAAGGATGACTGGGCTAGTCTTCTGTAGAATCTACCGAGTAGATTACTATGCTTGACATCGAATTTTTTTAACGTGTCTTAGAATGTGATGAACTGGAATGTTTTTTGAGGTCCTTTTTCTTTTGGATTGGAACCATTTTTTTTTTTCCAACGAAAAAACTGCTTACATAGTGGCTTTGATTCTATATCAGACTTTGACTCATGAATCTACATAAGCTTACAAGTCAATAAAAATTCTAAATGAACAAGTTTTTTTTCTTTTTTGGAGATTTGGCCAAATATTTTGCGTATTTCAGTTGGATATGCCCATGTTAGAAACATTATAGAAATATACCAGTTTAGCTCATAACGTTGTTTCCAATATGACGAAACGTTATTAGAACTGATTCCTAAGTTTAAGCAATAGTTAACACATGGAATAGAATTTCTTTTGTAGCTTGTTCATGTGCCTCGAACCCATGGGAACTTTTTGAACATTTTGAATTTTGTTCCTTATCAAGTCTGGTTGCAATGCTTTAGTGATATTATTTACTAAATGCTTCATAATTTTACTTCCTTTTACTACTTTGATGGCATTATATGTGTTAGGGAAAGAGATCTAAGTTTGTATAAATCTTGAGTTAATTGACATATTGCAGGGGCTAGAGTTCGACATTCCAAGTTGTGATCCAAATTGGTCTTCTCAAAAGACATTGGGCTGTTTGGTATTTCTCCTGTTTCACACTCAAATAAAGGACTAATAATTCAGTGTACCATATTAAATACAGCAAAATTAGGTGCGTTTCGATATAATAAATGGTCTTTGCTACATTGCTTCTATTGTTTGGTGTTTAAAAAACTTTTGGGATCATTAAATTCAAAAGGCAAGAGATGCTATAAAATTATGCAGCTTGGGAAATGTAGCAAAAAGTAAATTAATTGCAAATATAGCAAGCAATTTTCTGATTTGCAGGTATTAAAAAGGGTAACTATGTGTCTTATTAGAGACCAAATAGATCTAAATTTGTACTCTTGTCTAATGGCTACAGTTAGGAATCCATTGTTTGAAGCTCGTTTACTAATATACCATCACTCGCATGTCATCTATCTTATCTTATTATCTTAAAAAAGAGTTTAAAAAAGAGTTTAAAAAAGAGTTCAGCTAAAAAATTGTTCAAATAAAATAAAAATTTTTAAAGTTGTCATTTACGTAATGGGTTAAGAAATGGGCATCATTGTCAATAGCATGCCCAAGCCAAGGAAAATGACATTTCCATGCTGCAAATTCCAAATGAGTCATTTAAACTCTAATGAATATATATATATATATATATATATATATATATATATATATATATATATATATATATATATATATATATATATATATATTTTGGTCAAAATTAACTTTAAATTTCCAAATTTTTTATTAATAGATACATTGGTTTTTTTTAAAAAATATCCAATAATATTAGATACACATAGTGTCTAATACAACGTTTAGGTTTTAACATTTTGAATATGTAAGAGACTTATTGGATGCAAAATTATTATCTTAACAATCTATTAAACAAAAAATCAAGAATTCAAAGATCTATTAGAAACTTTTTAAAATTTAAGGACTATACAAGCTTAGATTTATATGGATAAAATTGTGCCCCATGACATGAACTCCTCGTTCCGCCCTTGCCCATGCAAAGGATAATTAATAAAAAACTTATAGGCAAGGAAATTTGTACGGTTGTGAACAATGCGGGGTCGAATTTGTTGATTCTCGGATACAAAGATATCAAATAGGCTATATTAAACTGGCATGCCCAGTAATCCATGTGTGGTATTTGAAACGTCTTCCTAGTTATATCGCGAATCTTTTAGATAAATCTCTTAAAGAATTAGAAGGCTTAGTATATTGCAATGTGTGATTTGATCAAAATTTTGATTTTACAAATTCATGAGGGAACCGAGTGTCGAAAAAAATCGGTTTAGGTAAATAAAATATCTAATGCGCTTATGTAGTCATGATTCAATTCTGGTCCTGATTTCTTTCTCATTTTTCGGATCTGATTGGAACACTGGAGAAGTAGGAAGACTTTGGCGATTCATAATGAATATCTCGAATAGCTCGAACGACCTTCAACAAAAGGGTACCTGTACCCGAAACCGACACAGTGGGTAGGTAGAGAATACCTAGGGGGCACGAGACAATTCTCCCTAAGGAAAATCAACCTTTTTTTAAAGAAGGAGTCGCTCTTCCTTGATCACTGTGGACATACGCTGCTCCCCCTTTACCTTCGCCTACCGTGAAAAGGAAAGTTCCTTCACGATAGGCCTCTAACCTGCTTTCAAAGAGTGAGCTAACAAACTCCTTGAATGGGCTTTCCTTTCTCTCAAAGAGGTAGCCTAAGATTGGGAGACCCAATCACAAGGCCCAAAATGCCAAATGACCTACATTTAGGAAAAAAAAAAAAGTCAATTAAACGTCATGAGTATGTTGAATTATGAAACTGCCCTCACCTTAGAAACCCTTCGTTCCTCATTCGTCATTCCACGGTCTGTATTCATTTGCATGTGTTTTTGTGCTTAGTGTTGGTCCACATTAAGTCAATCGATTTCGTAGTTGGGGGTTTAGTAATCCGTAGAATCTCTAGGGTTTTATTTGTGTCTTTTCGTTTCAAAATCATTTGACTGGCATTGAGGTTGAAGACGGGTATAATCAGAGATTCAGAGAGAGCGTTAAGGATGGGTATAATCAGAGAGAGCGAGAGACCAGCGAGAGCGCGACTAGCGAGAGCGATGTGTGTGTGTGTGGGGGGGGGGGGGTTCTTTTACGGGAAATGTTTAGATTTATTGGAATTTTGGGAAAATAATATTTTTTCCAGTGAAAATTGATTGAAGCTCAGCGAGAGTGAGAGCGAGGCAAATACTATCTGCTGTATATACTCACAATTTGTAAATGGATCAGAATGTTTATGCTGTTTGCTGTATACATGAATTGTCATTTGTCTTGCTCTCTCTATCTTAATCTCGCTCTCGCTCTTGCCCTCGCTTCATGTAATTGAGTTAAGACAACTACAACACACTTACTTGATCTCGCTATCTCACTTTCTATAGTCTCGCTCTATCACTTATCTCGTTATCTCTCGCTCTCGTTTATTATGTTTATCAGTATATCAGTGCACTCACATAGTATATCAGTAAAAGCTAAATAATATATCTGCATATATTACTATAGAATGCACATACATATACATAAAAAAAGGGGCATGTTTGCCCACAATTGGCATGCTAACTGCATCCAGTAGTAATTAAATGCTCTAAGAACTCGTTTACAAAGCAACCAAAAATTGTTCTTTTGAACATCTCAAGCTGTCTTGGGGTAAGCTTCTCTCCTTTATGATCTTGTTTGCATCTGCAATGTGGGTCAGACTCGTTACTTGACCGGGAAAGCGGTCGGCTTCACGTATTTTCAAAGCTGTTGACATCTTAGGCCTGCATTCCATAACCTTATTCATTAGATATCAGACTTATTTTTTCTAGAAAAGAAAAAAAAAAGTGAACATGCAATCTGTATGAATCTCACTAGTCTCGCTCTCGTCCACCTTGCTTTCGCTGGTTCTGGTATCGCTCTCACTGGAATCGTTCTCAATGGTATCACTCTCGCTAGGCTCGCTAGTCTCGCTCTCGCTTGTGCTCTCGCTAGTCTTGCTCTCATTAATATTAAAACTGACTTTTCTGGTATCACTCTCTCTAGTATCGCTCTCATTGATATCGTTCTCAATGGTATCGCTCTCGCTAGGCTCGCTAGTCTCGCTCTTGCTTGTCGTGCTCTCGTTAGTCTCGCTCTCACTAATCTTTTTTTTTTATATTAAAACTGATTTTTCTAAAAGCAAGATGACAATAGTTAGAGCAGCCAAAAGCCAAACACGTCCTTTGACAGTCTCCAAAGGGTCACAACAAGACGCAAATTTGATCTAAGACTTTCTTTTCTTCTGGGTATGATCCACCATTTCCTATAAGAAGCGCCCATCTTCGACAATTATACAATCGCTTTCTTCCTCATTCACGGCGTCTGCAGTTCGGAAATGGCCCACTCCACCTTTTCTCAGGTTGATTTACAGTCTCGCTTCTTCACTCTTCTTCTTGCTTGCGTCTAAATTGTGGGAAATGGTGTTGATTCCTTATGTTTTTATGGGTTCTCTTCCGATTTTGGTTTTCTTTTTTGGGTCTTGAATTAGATCTTGAAAACTTCCTTCCTCAGAGCTCAGTTGGGCTGGTTGTTCGGTGAATAAGTTTCGTGGGGTTTTAGGGTTCCTTTTTATTTCGCCGTTTTATGTGTAAAATCTCACACGTGGTTGTGGAACTCTTGCAGGTTGCTGTTGCTGTTGCTATTCCAGTTGGAAGTGATTTGTCTCTCAAGAGATCATTGTTTAAGGTTCTAAATTTTGAACGCTTTTTTTCCTTTATCTCTCCCTAGTTCCTATTATACATGTGAGTACTTAGGAAAGGAACACCAATGATTTATGGCATTTCAGGACTTGCATTAGCTTTTATCCGTATAATATAACTTATCATAATGTCAACAATAAACAAATCATAGTAAACTACACAAACCTGCAAGATCACAATCATAGAGTTCGGTCAAAGTGAGCATAGCTCACTGTCATAAAGTAGAGATAATCAAAATAACTAATCATATGAGTTTTGTGAGATTCTTACTTAATTTGAGGTATTGTGGGATTGCCTGTATTTATTATTGGATCTGCTGCTTCTAAAAGTACACATGGGATGGTTAAATTATTCTAATTGCATTTTACACATTGTTCAATGTGCTATCTCATCACAACTTCTTGTGACATTGTGACAGACAAATAGCCTAAACTTCCATGATATATCATGGTCACCTGTCATAGCCTTGAACTTGAATCTAAGGGGCACTCAGGTAAGAGGTTGGCAAACAGTATGCATGTTTTAATCATTGATCTTCATATGTAGTAGATTATTAACAAGTATTGCCTTTACAGGTTCTAAGAAATTCAGGAACTTTAGCACTTTACCATTCAATTGGATTCAGTTAGATGGTTCAGTTCTTGAGAATATTAAAAATCTAATTAATGTATCAAATTTCTTAGTTTAAGAATGGCAAAAAAAAATTACTCAAACAGAGATTCTTCTTGTGACATTGTGAAATTTATGCTTGTTTCCTCTAAATTCCATACCATGGACTTTATCTATTGAAGAAGAGGGGAGGAGGAAAAAAAAAAAAAAGAAAACCTAAACTCTTAGTCAAATTCTAAAAAAAAAAACTACTTTTTTTAGTTTTCAAAATTTGGTTTGGTTTTTAAAAAATTGTTAGAAGGTGGATAATAAAACAAAAAGAAAAAGAAAAAGAAAACTTGTGAGCAAAAGTAGTGTTTATAAGAAAAACCAAAAACCAAATGACTATCAATTAGTGCCTAAAATATCAGGTTTGTGTCAAATAAGTCCTTAAAATTTTAAAAATAATTTATTTTGTCTGGGCTCTCCCGCCTTTGGTAAATTTCATACATCATTGAAATTTGTTTGTTATAAAAAAAAAAGTACTTAAGCTTTCAAGTTTTTGTCTAATGGTCCTTAACCTATTCAATATTTTTAAAATTCACTAACCCATTGGACACAAACATGAAAGTTGAACGACTAAACTTATAACTTACCATTACCTTTATTTCCCTAGTCATGAGCATGATTACACAATCACCCAAAGGGAAGGAAAAAGATAGCAAACTTTTACAAGCTATTCACGATTTTCCTCTTACTCACTTATTTGTTATACCCCTGGCTTTCCTTCATACTCTCCGTTAGAACTATCAATACATATGTAGACATTAAATAAAAGAAAATTTAGCCCGTTGTAGCAACTTATTGGTCCATTGACATGTAAAATTCTAATCAATTATCATTGACAACCTGTTAGCACCAGACAGCGTAGACTGATGTACTATGTTGAATGATCAGAACTTCAATGTATATTACTTAAGAAAAGATAAATCGTGATATGAATCTTTATCTATTATGTCAATCCAAACCATTGAATCGTGATCTTAAAGCCTTAATAGCACAAAATCAATTTCAAAACATACACATGTACTAGTTTTTTTTGGTACGGTGGAAAGGGAAATATAAGCTCACAATTAGATCTTATTTTCTAGGCAATATGCAATGAGTTACCTGTGATCTAAATCTTATCTCCAAGCTTTGAGTTGCATAAAAAATTGCTGCATATTCCTTTCTTTGAAGGATCCTCCTTTCCAGTTTTAGGGTCATAATAAACGGCACGACGAACACATAAACTAGCAATCTTGCCATCAAAAGAATCTCCATACCTAGCTGACGCAATTGAGTAGAGACAAAACACTGTGTGGACTCCAAGGTTTCTTCGGGTTTTCACCCAGCGATACAAGTGAATAATTATTAGATTCTGGCTGAAGCTTACAAAAAAGAAGTCCACAAAATAAGCCATGTCAGAGGTCACAGAGGAAGGTAAAAGGTCAAAGTGTGAAAAAATTCATAAAAGCTAAAACTCAATGCAGTAATAGGGGAATCACCGAGGCATAAGTGACTTACTAGAGGAATAACACCATAGCTCTGACCTGGTGCTTTTGGACCAACAAGTCTTTCAACCGAAACAATAGTTGCAGTGTGAGGTTCTTTTGGTTTGTATAAATTCAATGGAGGTTCTTTGGCATCTTTAAGGTCTAAAGGTGCAACGGATACCTTTGGTGCACTTGCTTGTTGCATTGACATGCATACTGTTTGCCAACCTCTTGCCCGAGTGCCATTTAGAGTCAAGTTCAGGGTTGTGACAGGTGACCATGATATATCATGGAAGTTTAGGCTATTTGTCTCTCACAATGTCACAGGAAGTTGTGATGAGATAGCACATTAAACAGAGTGTAAAATGCAGGCAGAATAATTTTAACCATCCCATGTGTGCTTTTAGAAGCAGCAAATCCAATAATAAATATAGACAATCCCACAATACCTCAAATTAAGTAAGAATCTCACAAAACTCATATGATTAGTTATTTTGAATGTCTCTACTTTATGACAGTGAGCTATGCTCACTTTGACCAAACTCTATGATTGTTGTAACGACCTGACCTCTTAATATCTAACTTGTCGCTACAACATGCATGAACACTTACGTAAATACGATGGGAACAAGTAGACATGACATTATCCATTTTAAACAAATGAAATTTTACTTATAAAATGGCCAAATTATCGAAAGTTTATTTAATCAACATAGGAAAAGAGGAAAAATACTTTAGCGGGGTACCCCTTATATTATTAGGCAAAATCTCAAGAAAAGAATCGATATAACCAAAACATTTAAACAATAGTTTCATGAATGCAAGTACAACTACCCTAGACTAAGGTGCGGAAGCAGTGTGACGGTCCCATGGTATGATCACGGATTTCCTCGGCCATGCGCCGGGCCACCATACTTCTTACCTGAAAGGAAAACATAGAAAAAGGGTGAGTAAGATATACTCAGTAAGAGACCCTCTACAGGGCCTAGCTGTTACCCCTTTTTGTCGTGTGTGTCCGCGTACCCGGCATAAGCATAAGCATAGGCATAAGCATAGGAAGCGTCCCGAGGGTACGCATTAACTAAAATTGTAACATGAACATAGGTGGTGATCCCGAGGGACACCCTTCGTAGCATAGTACAGTGAGGGTACGGGGCACAACAACAAGGCAACCTATGACGTGCCATGGCATAATTAATCTATAGCTGAGATTTCAGAGTCACAACACATAAGCATGAGAAATAACCTACAATACAACTACTTAGCATGCCTAAACAATTATAGCAACAACATTCAAAACATGGGTTCATAACGACATTCAATAACCAACAACACCATTAGACAGTATACATCACTAAAACCCGATAGTATGCCCCTTACCTGCGAGAGCGAAATGGAGCGACACTGAGCGATACGAGCGTTATCGAGTGTTACTGAGCGTTACGAGCGTTACCGAGCGATACTGAGCGTGTCCACGAGACAGCGACTTCCTTACAATGCGGTAACGCGCTACGATGGCTGTGACAGTGCGTCGCGGGGAGGACAGGCGACGCGGCGACGCAGGCTGACGATGCGTTGTGGAGAGGACAGACGACGTGACGACGCGGACTGATGATGCGTCGCGGACTATGGTGATGCGGCAACGCGGATTGATGATGCGTCGCGGGCTAATGATGCGACAACGCGGACTGATGATGCGTTGAGGGCTAATGATGCGACAACGCGGACTGATGATGCGTCGAGAGCTAATGATGCGGCAACACGGACTGATGATGCGCCGAGGGCTAATGATGCGGCAACGCGAACTGATGATGCGTCGAGGGTTGATGATGCGTCGCCAAGCGCCTTCATAAACCACTATCGCCATTTCCTTCGTCTCTCCTCCTTTGTGACCTCCGCCACACCCTTCTTCCTCAGTGGGTTGGTCTTTAGCTTGACCATCTCCACCACCACCCTCGCTCTCCCCATTGTCTTTTTCGTAGTTGTCATTGCCACTCTGAATCAGACAAACAAAGTAATATGTTAGACAAATGCTCAACAATCGCATACAAAAGCTAAGCGATCGCATACCAGTGATAAGCTATCGCATACAAGTGATAAGCGATCACATACAAATGCTAAGCGATCGCATAGTAATAGTTAAGCGATGGCTTATCCTTTGTATGCGATCGCATACAAATGCTAAGCGATTGCTTAACTGTTAGTATGTGATTAGTATGAATAAAAAAAAACAATCGGAAGGAATAAAATCTAACCTAGCATAAACACTTGATAAACTTCCTCAGGTCGTCTATCTGCTAGCTTAAATGGTCGTGCTGCTCATGAACCATTGTCGTCAAGTTCGCCAAGTCGGTGCGAACCGTAGATATCACCTTTTACAACACTTTATACAGATTTGAGTGTCTGTGTCTGTGCCTCTTAGAGGTGAGATGCCTCTCAGACGTCTCGGCGCGCCTTTTTTTCCCCCTCTGACCACTAGACTGCCTCGAGAGAGGACTCGAATTGGTCTCCATAACCGACTGCTCGACTTGTTCTTGTGGCAGAGGGGGTTTAACTTGAATTTTAGTTGCCTGCTCGAGCTGGTCTTCTTCGTGAGAGGACTCGGGTTGGTTTGCCTCAGTGTCAGCTGACGGCTAATCTCTTAACGCAAGGTTGACACATGGCATCAACTCAACCCCCCTGACTCTATCCTTCTTGTAGCTCAGTTCATCCGGGAAGGCACAAGTCTCACTCGGATGATCATCTGTAATGCAAACAACAAATAAATAATAAAAAGGTTAGTAAACTAATGTAAACAATTGCCTAGATAATCTAAACGATCGCTTATATCATACTAAGCGATCACATACTTATACTAGGGGATATACGATCACTTATTATAAACTCATCGATCCTTTAGCTAATCTATACGATCGTTGATATACATCTACGATCGTGTAGACGTATATCAACGATCGTTTAGATTATCTAAGCGGTCGCTTAGAATTACTAACCGATGAGTTACCTTTTTGGGTTGGAAGACATTCTTCTCCAACGACTTGTACAATGGAGGCTGAGAACATGTCCACCTCAAAATTCGTGGAATGACAATTTTGCTTGATTTGGTAGCCACGAACTTGCTGGAAGTGGACAATATCTTGTCTGCCTACACCTATAACACAACATAAACGGATCAGGCTATGGATTACGCTAAATAAGGAAGTATAATTGAAGTATAAATTGGACTAAATCGTACCTGGAATGCAAGCACATATCCTTTGATGCAATAGTATGTGGTGTGCTTGAGGTTGTCTGTTTTCTTGATATCATGCGCCTCTTTCTTTCCGCACATGATAGTCTTCATGCTAGTCAACAACCGGTTGAAGAAGACAGACGACCTTGGCAAAGACTTCGGAGTCATCCACAATCCCAAGAGTCTTCATGTCGAATTGTGTCTTCTTGTCTTTGCCCATCATAACCGTCTTGATATACAGGGCGAGGGCTACCTTCACAGCGTCTTGATCATTCGTAAATCTTATCATCTCGAAGGCAACCTCGACATCCTTGACCAACTTTTCTTTCTTATCATTCGGGTCCCTAGGTCCAAGAATGAGACGCCGTAGTCTCTCGTCGCATGTATCTCGTTCGACCGTTTCTTTCGTCGACCACAGACCGGTTATGAGATTGAAGTCATCTTGGGTGAAGGTAACCTTCTTCCCCAAAATTTTGAATCTTATTGAGTCGGCGCTATCCTCCCTCACCTCCCGTAGTAAGAAATGATGGAATAACTGTCCATTGAACACCAGGTCCATGTCCAGCAGTGGACGAAATGAGGTCTTGCTGAACATCTCCATCTGATCAGCGGTCAGTTTGCTCTTGATCAGGGAGCTGGTTTTGTGGACCATGCAGGAGACGGTGGTAGGGAAGTACTTGTCCTCAGATATCGCCATTATCAACCTACAGAAAGGAAATGCAGTACAACATCAGTTTAACATATTAAAAACGTCTAAACGATCGCTTATTAAACATTAAACAATCGCTTATTAATAACTAAGCGATCGTTTAGATTACTGAGCAATCGTTTAGATTATTACGAGACCGCTTAGATTACTAAGTGATCGCTTAGTCCATACTCTACGATCGCTTAGTAAACTAAGCGATCTCATATCGAACTAAACGATCGCTTACTAATCTAAGCGATCTCTTAGTAATCTAAACGATCACTTAGTAATCTAAACGATCGCTTAGTTATCTAAAGGATCGCTTAGTCGTGTAACCTAGACTGGGCGATCATTTATTCTAGACCAAGAGATCGTTTCATGGAAGTTCAACGATCTCTTGAGTTATGCTAAGCGATCGTTAAGCCTGTTGTGAGCGATCTTGAACCTAGTATGGGCCTACCTTTTAGATGAAGCAGAAGACGACGAGGAGGAAGAAGACAAAGACGAACCTTCCGGGAAAAGCAAAAGGTCGATAGAGAAAGCGAAAGATTCAGAAGGTTCAGAGATATAGCGGAAAGATTGAGAGAGAAAGCGAAAGCGAAAAGGTTGAAAGGGAAAATGGGGAAGTTCAGAGAGAAAGCGGGAAATGTTGAGAGAGAAAGCGAAAGGTTCTCAGAGAAAGCGAAAGTGGAAAAGCTTTCCAACGGGTAGGAGGCGACTTTTAAAGAAAAAATGGAAAGGCGCGTTTTGGGCTGTTTCAATTTCGGGGGGTAAAATTGGTATTTCACATAGCCAAAAGGTCACTTATGATAAAGTTTTTGGGAGTGGATCATCCATAGATAAGTTTTTAGTTTTTTGGGTCATTTCGTGCAATTTTCCCTACAAGTTGTGTGCTAGTCAAAATAAGCCCAATGAAATCGAGCTTGGATCAAATTTAATATTTATAATCACTATACTTTATTTCTTCTTAAAGGTAGGAATTTTTGGGCATGCACTAAGTTCTTTGAATCTATATGATATTTTAGTTTTTTCGGTCCATATGATATTTCATTCTTTTTAGTCTATCCTTGAAAAATTCTGCCATATTTGATAAATTAGCTTAAGGTGAATTTGATGTTCGTAATTATGTATTCTTTTTGTAGCACTCTCTGATAATTAGATGTGAAGACTAGAGGATGCATCACATTCAAAAAGTAAAAATTTAACTATACATATTTATCTTCATGAAAATAAAAAAGCCAAATGTTACTTTGCTTTATTATTTCTCATAATGTAATTCGAAAGCCATGATGATCCCATACAAAATGTGGTTGTTTATGTATATGGAGTGCTCTAGTGATTGAAGTAGTACATTACGAGCGATATATTTGTTTAGACTCTTGAAATTTTATTTTGATGTAAATTCACTTGATTTTATTAAATGTTTATATAATTGAAGTTGATTTTACAATTATATTTGTAATAATTCGATTCTCATATAAAATGTTAAATAAACGATATACGACTTGATTAATATTAGCTATCACGATAAGCTTAAGAATACTATATGTTTTTATATCATTTTTACTATTATTGAAAATGCTATTAGAAGTAAATCATAGCATTTTTTTATTGCTATGGAAGGTTTTCATAACATTAAAATTATGCAATTGACAATTAATATTTTATAGCTTTTTTTATAGCATTGAAACAATGCTATGAAAAGTCAAAGACTTTCAATAACATCGGCTACGACATCATGTCTAAAAATGGTATAGAAAGTCTTTTGTAGCATTTTTTTCCGCTAGGAAAAATGCTATGAAAGACTTTCTATATCGGTTTTTGCTAACGCTATGAAAAGTTTCCAAAATTTATGTTGTCGAAATTGATTTTTTATAGCTTATTTTATAGCATTAAAAAAAAACGTTATGGAAAGTCAGAGACTTCCAATAACATGGGCTATGTCAGCATTTTGAAAATGTTATGAAAAGTCTACGATAATGCTTTTCTAATGCTATCGTAAGTGATATTTTTTGTAGTGCGACGCTTCCAAAACCCTTTAGTATCACTAAGAACTTTACGTTCTCTGTTTTTGTCCGCAGCTCAGTTGTTAGGAATAGGAAAGACACTTTTTTTAGAGGATTATTGGTTAGGGGATGAACTTCTCTGTTCATTTATATTAGTTATTCTCGACAAAGTGATAGTTATTGTAGCCCAACCCATGTCCTCTTATTTGTTGGGTTTTAGTCAAGCCTTATTCGATAGAAAAACGTTGGATTGATCTTCAATCGATGTTTACATAGTTTCATTGTAGCCTAGGAAGAAGGGATATTAAAATCATAGACCCTAGTCCCTGATGAGGGGTTCTCATGTAAATATTTCTTTTTTCTTTTGTTTAGTGAACTCTTCTCCCTTGAGTGATTTAGTTTTTGTCTCATTATATAAAGCGAAAATTTTAAAGAATGTTAAGTTTTTTTGTGTAGTAGGTTCTCCCTGCAAGATTTAACACATTGGATAAGGTCTCCTAAGGTGGTTACCCAACCTGATGGGGGCATTGTGTTGCATTATTTGCAAGAGATTGAAGATCTTGATCTTGATGAGGGTGTTATAAATGTGTCAACTTAGTTGAGATGTTCAGGTTCATTTATTGATCTGTCTTTTAGTTCAAACAAAATGAACTTCATCATATTCTTTGGGCATGTAATTTTTTATATGTATTTTGGAGTCAGTTTTTTCAAGATTTTGGTTTTAGGTTTGGTTTGGTTAGCATAGAGGATGTCGAGAGATAATTGAGAGGAGCTCCTTCTTCATCTTCTTTTTCATGAGAAAGGAAGGTTTTTGTAACAATCTAGGGTGTGTGTCATTGTTTGGAGGCTTTGGGGAAGAAGAAACAATAGATTTCTTGACGGTTTGAGAGGCCTCGATAAAATTTCTAGTAGTACGGTAGTATAGAAGATTCTACCTTCATTTAGTACTTCTTGGTGTTGGTGACTAGGATTTGTGTTGCTTGTTAGATTGGAGGTCAGTTTTTAAGTTGCCTCATTTTTTTTCCTTTTGTTAGCACTCCTTTTTATATGTTTGTGTATTCTTTCATTTTTGTCAATGAAGATTGGGTTTATTATTAAAGGAAAAAAAAAAGAGAAAAAAAAAAAGGAGAGGTGATCTAACCCATGACAATCAGTAAGAGTCCTGCTACATGACTAATTAAGCTTCAAGTTGCCAAGGGGAGAAAATGGATCATGGCATGTATCACTAGCGTACAATATCATCATCAATGGCAAACCGAGAGGGAGGATAAAACCAAATAGAGGAATTCAACAAGGTGATCACCTTTCACCTTTCCTCTATGTCATAGCAATAGATTACCTTAGCAAGTTATTCCAGAAGCTTGAAAAAAAAGGAAAAAACTGAGGAGTAAGGATATCAGATAGCTATCACCTAACACATCTTTTTGCCGACACCATCTTAATTTTTGCTGAAGATAATAATGATGGACTCACTAATCTGCAAAACATTATACATTCCTTTGAGGTTGCAATTGGGCTCAATATCAACTTTAAAAAAATCCACACTATCTGCCATAAATGTGAATAGAAATAGAGCTGAGGAGGTAGCAAGAAAATGGGGCTTAACTCACACAATTCCTCCCTACTAGCTACGTGGGAGTCCTTTTGGGTGGCAAACCCAACTCGAAAGCCTTTTGGGAGCCCATTTTTGAGAAGATTAAAAAGAAGCTAAATAATTCCTACATTTCAAAAGGAGGTAAGCTCACTCTCATAAAGTCCTCTCTCACAAGCTTCCCTACTTATATGATGTCTGTATTCAAAGCCCCTAAGTCAATCTACAAAACCGTTGAGAAACACTGGAGAAACTTTTTGTGGAAAGATAAGAATAGGGTTATTGTGCTCATCTAATCAAATGGGCCACAGTCACCTCCCCTAAAGATAAAGGAGGCCTTGGCATCAATTCCATGGAAGACACAAACTCCTCTCTTTTATGCAAATAACTTTTGGTGTTTCTACACAGAAGATAACCCCTCTGGAAGAGAGTTATTCTAGCAAAATACAAACAGGATTTTATTGGCGAAATCTCCACTAAAAGCAATTGCAGTAGCTCAAAATCTCCTTGGATTGTCCATTATAAAAGGATTTGATTGGTTCAAAACCAACATATCTTGGAAAATCAACAATGGCGAGCATCTCTCTTTTTGGAAAGGAAATTAGCATGAAAAGATCCCTTTGTCCGAAAGCTTCCAAGACTCTTTCCCATTTCACAAATACCAGATGGCTCAATCAAAGACTTCTGGAACTGACAGACCTTGGATTGGGATATTCAGCCGAAGAGGCCACTTAGAGATAGAGAGCCGGTCAGCTAGAACACTGTCAAAGACACCTTCACCCCTCCACACAACAACAGAGGCAATGATCGTCTTGTTGGGGTTGAGTCCCTAAATCTCGTGGTCTTGTAGTTTGTAAGTTTTATTTGTATAAACAGATTATTTATTTAATAAAATAAATATTATTTTATTTGACATTTAGTTTCATTAACCCAAAACTAATAAACTAAGATCCAAGGTTATTACCTGTAACTTAAACATGTATATGGAGATATACAGGTGGATCATGTTTAAGTAATAACCTAATTAGTCTTAATAGATGGATAAGGCTGGGTACATTATCCTGGTGACACTATGAATATGGCCTGCATTTTAGTTGTTACAAGCATTGTAAAGTGCTACAAATAATCTGATCCTGATCATTCATGTGGAGACATGTGAGTAAGGGTATTATATACAAAGAGTTTGTATAAGACCGGACCACGAAATGTTAACTCTCTTTTTATAACACCATTACTAGAAAAGACTTACATTTCATCATGATGACCATAGGTGACTTGACCTGAATCCTAAGTGAGTTGTGAACTCCTGCCTATGAGGGCGGTCCTTTGATTTGCATGGCTTAGAGTGGCCAGTTCGCCGACTCAATATGCCTACCATTTTGGGGATTCATCTAATTAGGGAGCTGAGAACACAGCTACACAAGAAGGAATTCACTCCTTCCTTATTGTTAGGGAAAGTAGAGAAATTGCTCCTTAAGGGCTGATTCCGAGACTTGAACAATGTGGCGCCACACCCTCTCCTGGCTCGAGAGGGGTTCGTTTATAGTTGGACTATATTTAATTGTTCATTAGGGGAATCAGTGGTACTTAAGGAGTTAGATGTAACTACAGGGGTAAAACGGTAATTTTGATTCAACTATACTTACGAGCAATTTGTGAAGGGTTAACGCATAGATAAATGCGAAGAGTGCAACTGTCGGTCTTTAGTAGAGTGACCAACAGTTAATGAATGGAGATTAATTTAATTAAAGAGTTTAATTAATTAATCTCGTATCATTGGAGTTTCAATCTATAAGTCCATAAGGTCCCCTCGTTAGCTCAATAATAAATAATGAGAATCAAATTAATTTTGGATTAATTTGAATTGTTCAAATTAATTAAAGGGATTTAATTGTATTAGATACAATTAATATAATGTATGCGATATATTATAATATAAAATAATTTTTTTAGAGAAATAAATATTTGAATGTGATTCAAATATTAATTATATGAATGTGATTCATATATAAACTATAGGTTAAAATTAATATGAATATGATTCGTATTAATACTATAGATTATATGAGAGAATTTAAACTATAGGTTATATTATATGTGATATAATAAACTATAGGTTATATATTATATGAGATATAATACATGATTTGAATTTAATTATATTAATTAAATATAATAAAATTCAAATTTGAAAATAACTCCCTTGAAGGTTATTTCACTTGATGTAGTAGGGAGTTATTTCACTTGAGGTAATGGAGAGTTATTTGATAACTCCCACACATATATCTCTCCCTATATATATGATTCTTAACAAGGAAGACAAAGAGAGAGGTCAAAAAGAAGTTAATCTCTACAAATTCTCTTATTCTTCCTTTTTGGCAATTCTCTTTCAAAATAAAAAAAAAATAAAAAAAAAATTGTTTTCTCCCTTTCCCAAATTTAATCCAAACAAGCCCACAAAACTCCACTGTGATTCTTACCTAGAGAATATCGAGGAAGATCTCATGGTAGTGACCAGAGTTGCGGTATTCATGATCATTTGCTGTGGAGAAACATTGAAGAATTGGAGAAGATTGAAGAACTCTTCAAAGTTATTTTATTTCTTCTTGAATTTCTTCACAATAAAACATGCTTAATTAAAATATGTTTAAATGTCTCTGTATTTTCTCTAAATTCAAAACGTAAATTAAAAGTACACGTGTTCACTCGCTTCTACACAAAATTTGATTCCTTGAATTGGTATCAGAGGAAAATCATACTTTTGATTCTGTTTTGGATTGGAAAAATAGAGAAAATGTGGGTTTTTTTTTCTGCATAATGTATGTGAGTTTACGTAATCCCCCACTCACATGTCTCCACATGAACGATAAGGATCAAATCGTTTGTAACACTTTACAACTCCTTGTTACAATTAGAAAGTGGGCCGTATCCATAGTGTTACCAGAATAAGGCACCCAACTTTATTTCTATACTACAAACCTTTTTGGTTATTACTTAAACATGATCCAACCTTATATGTCAACTACATACATGTTTAAGTTTACATAAAATAACCATGGAATCTTAGTTTATTGGATTGAGTTAATGCATAAAAGAGATAAAATAACTTCTTATGTTATTCAATAAATAAAATGTGTCACACCCCCTCCCGGATTATCCTCCATAACTCGAGAAGAGATGTGAAGACAGTAGTTACCGACTACCCTGTCACGTAACCCACTGTCAACCTCACCATCCACCTGCTCTTGACAAACCTCGACTTCGATCGGCAATGGGAACTGTCATGCTACCTGAAAATGGAAAACATATGAAAGCATGAGCTAACAGCTCAGTGAGTAACAGTTTTTGAAAAACATTATACTTTAAGTGTAAAACTGATTGAACTCGTATAAAATATCACACTGAAAATCAGTTTATAACATGATCAATTCTTGGTTATATCATGTATACATATCTGTTTGGAATAAATAATATAAATCTCATTCATTTCAAATACGTTTTCCTTAGTTGAGGCGGAGCAGTGCTCAACGCTCCTCAACGTCGATTATCCTTAGCTGTGTGGAGTAATCTCAACACATCAGCGTCGTATATATATATATTCTTCTATGTGCACATAGATATTATTACTCGGGCTGCCCATATGCCTTCCTTTTATCCTTGAGCATTGGGTCCCATTTCTATTTTCCGGTTACCCATTTGCCTTCATCTAGTCCTTGAGCATTGGGTACCTTTTATAACTCGGGCTGCCCACAATGCCTTCTACGAGTCCTTGAGCATTGGGGTCCCTTTTCAAAGCTTTATAAAACACCATACATATTTTGGAAACATTATATTAATAACACATAAATTAACCGTTTCCAAATCTTTCATGAAAACATCATCAGCATGCTAAATTCTTTTTCCAGCTTTAATATCAACCAGCACGCTTTTCGTACAAGTCTATTTTCAAATCTTTCTGGAAATTATATAACACCATGCATTTTAGAAAAACCATGAATACAAGTTTCAATCAATCACTATGCGTTACCCAGCATTCTCAAATTTACTATGCGTTACTCAGCATTCTCAAAGTTACCATGCGTTACCCAGCATTCTCAAGTTTTCAAGTAAAACGCATGCTTCTCAGCTGGCTCATATTCTTTTATATATATATAAACGCATGCTCTTAGTTTTATAAACAACATGCTCATATGCTTCATATATGAAAATGCATGCATTGTTTCATTAGAAACCCATAAAATTATATTCATAAGGAACTCATTTATATTTTGTAAAACGCAGGCGTTACTCACCTGTACTTGCAAAAGAATACTTCTTCTTCCTTTCCTCTATTTCCTCTTCCCGAGCTTCTTGGACGTAGCGTTCTAATCTCAGAAACACAAAGCTCCATTTCCCTCTGCTAGCTCGGTTGAACGCAACCCTGCCCTTCAACGCAAGGTTGATAACTACCGCAAACCCTGCCCTTCGACGCAAGGTTGATTACTTCCACAAAGTGCATCCCAACTCTTCTTACTTCTCTTTCGGATGCGTCACCCTCACTTGGACGTAAGGTCCAACTTGAACGCATCACCTAACTTTGGACGCCGCGTTCACCTTGGACATTATGTTTGTCCTCAACGCAAGGCCGACCCCTTTTAACGCAAGACAACTTCTTTACATAAAATAGCTAAGTTGTCAAATACCTTCTTTCTTGGCCACAGACTCCTACTACGGACGTCCTTGCTGCCTTCTTCCTCTCTTTTTCTCTCCAGAATTCTTCTTTGAGAGTCATCAGTCGCTCCTTTTCCCTCAAAGTTCTATTTATAGGGAGCTTGCCATCCAACTTCTTCTACCCTTTTGCCACTTGTTTGCCACATGTCACGCTGCATGCTTAATTAGCCATGCATTAGTCCAATTGTCACCTTGCATGAAACACTTGACATGCCTTCAACACCTCCTACTGATAAGGTGTCAAATCCATACGAAGCCACCTGGCCTTTATAAGCTTATCTTATGCGTCCAACATTTCCAATGAACAACTTTTATTCAACACAACGCCCTCATGCGTTCGTTGAGTTTCTTTTAAGATTTGAGCTTCACTACTCACTTTTCTAACTCTCAGCCAACTATACTACTGTCTTTGACGCATAGAGATAACTCTGTCTTCAACGCATAGGGACCTCAACGCATGACAACCTTACCAACGCATGGTAAGCCAAGTACGTTCCTTCCCCCGCCAACGCAGCGACTGCTTCAGCTCACACCACCATTCGTGATTTCACCTTTAACGCATAACCGCACTATTATAAACCAGTGCTTACATATGCCACTAGGCGTCAATGACAAACGTGCAATACTATGCGTTTATACCTCATCACATCATACCATGCGTCCAACTCTCATATTCATAACGAATAAATCCTTCTCCAGTTCTTCCTCTATGCGTTGTCCTGTTGCGTTTACCTTCATCCTGCGTCCATGACCATTTTCCTATTCTTGGACATTCCTTGATTATTCCCAAGGTTACTCTTTTAACCTTATCCTTACACTTAAACTATTTCTCTTAAGATAGATTAGCATGCGTCCACCACATGCTCCAGTCTTATGTTTACTTCACAACCTTCTCCAACACTTGTGAACATTCCTTGCTATAAGTCTATGCGTTACTCAATTTGCTTGAATATTCTATCTTTTCGAGACTTGGATCTCTTTCAACACTTCACAACATAACTTCATTCCTTTCTTGCTTAAGCATCTTACCATCGCCAATGCGTATTTCTCTTATGCGTTTCACTTCTTTCCCTTCTCGGTTTACTTCCATGCGTCCACCCTTACCGTGCGTTACCTAGCCCTGATCATGCATCCAACATGGTCTTTTACCTCTTTTCTTTATAGACTCTTCAACGCATAGGTTTCTTAAAAAGTAGGGTGTGACAAAATGTATAAACAATTTACAAAACTACAAGACCCAAGTGATTTAGGACACACTAGTCCCAACAGGGACTACATGCATACAGGTCTAAGGATTTGATCCTTATTGGATACACTACCTCTGATTTTTAGACTGATAGGGATTCTAGGAAATCCACATAAGGATCAATGTTTACTCTTAATGGAGGAGTTGTAGTTTGGAGAAGCATGAAGCAAGGTTGCATAGCTGACTCTACTATGGAAGTAGAGTATGCAGCTTGTGAAGCTGCCAAAGAGGCTGTATGGCTTAAGAAGTTTTTAACTGATCTAGAAGTTGTTCCAGACATATCAATGCCCATCACCCTTTATTGTGATAATAGTGGTGTTGTGGCGAATTCCAAGGAGCCCAGGAGCCACAAATGTAAAAAGCATATAGAGTGCAAGTATCATCTCATTTGGGAGATTATGCTTCGAGGGGATGTGATCGTCACAAAGATCGTTTCGGAGCACAATGTTGCTGATCTGTTTACAAAGGCTTTCACGGCTAAAGTGTTTGAAGGTCACCTGGAGAGTCTAGGTCTACGTGATAGGCCTCATCTAGTCTAGGGCAAGTGGGAGGATTACTGGGTGCATAGTGTATGCCCTAGTTTATTGTTTTGTGTACTGTACCTTGTATCTTTACTTTGTATACTACAAATGGAACCTTCCATACTTCGACTCTTAAAGAGGTGCTTCATAAGCAGACTGCCAGACCCGATCCTCCCATCGGATCCATCTGCTATAAGAAGCTTTGGAAATCCTACATTCCAAGAAGTGCAAATTCTTCCTTTGGTCACTAACTTATAAAAGTATCAACACACTATGGAAAACCTCCAAAAAAAAGCTTCTCAACCACAGCTCAACCCCAATTGGTGCATCCTTTGGGAAAAAAAAAAAAAAACAAAATGAAAGCGAAGATCATATATTCCTTTCTTGTTCTTGTGACACCCAACTTTAAAAAAAAAAAAAAAATGATGCGTTGAAAAGTCTGAAGGAAAGGAATAAAAGACCATGTTGGATGCATGGTCAAGACTGAGGTAACGCATAGTAAAGGTGGACACATAGGAAGTAGCCGAGAATGAGAGCAAAAATTTTTGGAGAGCAAAATTTTGGCTAAGTGTTGACCAAGACTATACGTTGGTGAATGAAGAGGAAAGTAAAATTTTGGCTAAGTGTTGGCCAAGACTATGTGTTGGTGAATGAAGAGGAAAGTTGAACTATTTGAGAAACCATGCGTTGTTGATTGAATCACGAAGGGTTGTGAGCTGAAGTAGCTGCCCGCGTCGAAGGATAAGTGATCATTGGCGGGGAAGAAATGTGCTTGAACCACGCGCTGAAGTCACTCTGCGTTGAAGACAGCCATGCGCTGAAGTCACTCTGCGTTGAAGACAGCCATGCGCTGAAGTCCCTCTGTGTCGAAGACAGCCATGCGCTGAAGTCACTCTGCGTCGAAGACAGAGTGGTCTTGACGCGACGAAGATAGTGGTGTGAATGACTGTGTTGCATGCGCTGAAGATAGGAGGCGTTGAGGGCGCTATGCGTTGAGTGTGGTTGATTGATGAAGGTGTTAGGGTAGGTGGCGTTATGGGTGCCTTGCGTTGAAGTAAGAAAGGAGAACCCAGTGCGCCAGCCTGCCTTGGAGGGTTAAGTCGGTGATATATATAAAAGTAAATAAATTAATATTCAATCATTCTGGACACTTCGAGAGCTTAAGTCAATGATATATATATATAAAGGAAAAATGAATTAAATATTTAATCATTTTAGACACTTCGAGAACTTGACTCGGTTTCAATTTTCAGCGAACTACAAAGGGAAGTAGAAGTGGGTGTCCCGGTGGATTTTGGAGGGGAATTTACTCGTGTTAGTGTTAAAATCTAAGCTGGAATAGAACGCTGTTCGTGGATGCACGGACTGGACGACGCCTGATGTTTGGAGTAGAGTGAATCGAAGAGATCAGGTCTAAGGCTAAAATTTTGAGGTTAGTAAGTTAACTCAATCTTGAACAACTTTTATGAAGGGTGCCTGAGTTGAAATGAAATAGAAACATGTAAACTTTTAGCTGGAAGTTACTGATACAAAATTTCTGTGCAATCTGAAGTAGCGCGGAGAAAACTTGCAATATCTGACGAACCAGAACGAGTTAAGCCACGAAAATTTGAGGTCAGCTAGAAAACATGTTTCTCTACAAGTTTGTGGAAGGAAAAAAGTTCTAAATCTGGCTGGAAATGTGACTTTGAACTGACAGAAGTGAGAACGAAGAGAAAAGGAGGAAACTCTGCTGTCTGGTGTCGTTAGGAAGCTGGTATCGCTGAGAAATTGGAGTGTGAGTAGCGACACGAATCTCGCTGGTAGTGCAGAGGAGGTTTTTGTCTCACAAATCTCGCTGACTCTCGCTCGATGTCGCTCCTCAGGTAATCTCGCTAGCCTCGCTTATTCTGGTGTCGCTAGTGCCGTGTATCTGTTGCGTAATTTCGCTAGTAATCTCGCTAGTAAGGTGAAATCTCATTGGTAATCTCGCTAGTGACATAGAATCTCGCTTATTATGTTTATTTTAGAAAAGAAAGGGAGTCTCGATGGTGAATCATTATTAGAGTTTAAGTATGCACATTTAATGATCATGTAAAGGAAGTTTAAAGGAAGCGTAACGTGAGGAATGTGTATTTACAGGCCAAGAAGAGCTCGGAAAGGCATATAATCCGCTCAGGGCCTAAGGACAAGTTGTGAGTGACACTTTTCTCTCTTTGAAATGAAATTTATTAAAAATGTTTAGTTTGGTTTTTCTTATGAGATATGGCTTTGAGATGAATTGTTTTCTTGAAAAGCATGATGTTTGATGACATTGTTCACAAGGCATGTTTTATCCGTTTTCTATAAGATGCTCAATGGTATGTTGTGAAATGTTGTTTATCGTGTTATATCTGATTTTTCATGGAAAAGTTTCATATGAACTATTTATGTAAATTGATTGATAAAATGTTTTAGAGGAGGCTCAGTGCTCAAGGACATGAGAAGGCACGTGAGTTTCCCTGGGACCTAGTACTGATGGGCATGGAGAAGGTACTTGGGCAACCCGCCATATTCCTATGTGCACATAGAGGTTAATTTGGCTGGTGCGTCGAGTTTGCTTCGCATCGAGCTAGGGATGATTTCGACGTTGGGTGTGTTGAGCCTTGCTCCACCCCTAACTAAGGTTATTTTCGACGTTGAGAGCGTGGAGCCTTACTCCGCCTCAACTAAGGGAAAAGATTGAGAAACCAAACGGTTTACTATTTAAATCCTTCTGAAAAACGATTATATACGATTTGAAAATCAGATTTATGAGATTGATACATTTGTGCAAAATATGTCTGGTTGAACTATTATGTTGAATCCTTGTTTTATGTGTACAAATGTAACATGCCTGTTTTATAACAAAGCTCGTTTTACAAAACTTGTCACTCACGGGGCTCTAACTCATGTTTTCCAGCTTTTCTAATTTTTCCAGGTAGCGAGCGAGTTCGGGATGCTTTGCCTACACATGAACCTCGTTTGGGCCGTCTTTGGTGAAAATAGTTGGACAGTGAACCTTACAGAGGAGTCAAGGTTGTTGTCTTCACATCTCCTCTCGGGTTATGGAGGATAATCCGGGAGGGGGTGTGACAAGTTGGTATCAGAGCGAAAGATTTTGGGAATAAGGAAGTTTAAGCTGTGAAACTAAAAGAAAGGTTGTAATATCGTGAATTATGATTAACGAACAGACGAGGTAGGCAAGCAGACACCGGAACTTCGCAAGCTACCTGAGGAGTGTAAAGGAAAATTTAGAGGATCCACAAGTAAGTATGAGCTCATACAACTAAATGTATTGATTGTGAATAATTCGGTGATTAATTAATGATGTTAAGATTGTATAAGAAAAATCCCGGAAAGAGAATGGGAATTAAGAGAAATTAAAGTCTGAGGAGTTCTATGCGTCGAGATGAAGGAAGGGAGAAAAGAATGTTTATGTTAGTGAAAGTCATGGATTAAGGATAGGCCATAAGTTAACTTGAAAGAAATCATGATAGGCATTTTGGAATGTTAGATGACAATTTGATGATCTAAGAATATAAGAGAATTCAAGTATTACAGCTATGTTTAGAAGCAAAAGTATGCGATAAAGAAAGCTAGATGGATGCATAGTATTGGAAAGGATATTTCATTAAGAATTAGATATTCTTGAAAGGAACATCACCACGGATGGTGTGGTATGAACGCATGATATTCTGGTTGAAGTTAGATATATTTCTGGAAATCAGGTTGACGCATAGATGGTTAAGCTCTAACACATGGTATTTAATATTGAGGAGTTACCAAGCTATGAGATTAGGTTTTAAATGATGGCAAGTTGAATGGGGTGAAGTACCATGCGTCAATGATGTAAAGTGGAGTAGAACCATCACGTGGGAAAAGTACCTTGCGTTGGAAAGGTTGACAACGCGTCGGGAAGTGAAGTTAAGGAAAGTAATGCGCTATGTGTTGTGAAGAGAAATAGTGGACGGAAGTGAAGGAACAAGAACTATAAGTGTTGGCCACGGCTATAAGTGTGGTTACACTTTGTGGTTAAAAAAAAAAAAAATTAAGCTTCAAGTTGTCAGAAGTATGGAGCTTTAAATGGGTAAGCCTATTCTATCAAGGGTTTTTGTTGGGTATCTTACCTTCACATCAAAGATATTGTACAAATATGAAGTATATCTTTCAAAGATATACTTAAAATATAACATTGGTATTTCAATTGTATATTAGTACTAATTTAAAATACATATTTTATATACATAATTAGTGTAGAATATCAAATGTAATACTAAATATTACAATGGCATCTTTGTAGTTTACTATTACACTCATTCAGATTATAACATTGATATATCAATAATATAATTATAGCTAGTCATTAAAAATTCATTCAACATATATCATTAGTGTACAAGTATGATGGACTGAAAATTTGTTGTCTAAATTTGAGAACCCTTATATATATAACTTTAGGTACATGCTTTTTTCAATAATAATCACGCATATAAACTATATAATATAGGTAGTTATACATTAAGCCATAAACTCCTTGAAGAGAGTTTGAAACTTCTCCATCTGCTTCTTAGGAAGAGCCACCAAAACATTCACTCCATTATTTGTTTTTCCACTTTCATTCATGTCTGCAAATAGCAATATGATGTCCTTTCTGTGATACACAACAGGACAACTATACCTTGGCTTTCCCCATGGATATTCAACCTCAGCAAACCCTAATCTCCACCATGAAGACACCAAGAACTCCCCATTTGGAAACCCTTTGTAAAGCTCTCCCCAGTCTATGGCCGACCTCGCGTACTCATCCGTCATCATTGCTGCTGCCTCCGCCACCATCTCCACCACCCTCGGAAATGGCCTGTCTTCTAGCTCCTTGCATTTTGCAGTGGCGTACACCGTCAACACTGCGTTCCCGCAGTATGACGTTGGCAATGGTGGGTTCATTCTTGACCTTTATATATGTGTTGAGAATATAAAGAAAATATTAAATTTATTATAGCCTATCAATGTCTTGACTTAATTAGTGATGGTTTAACATTTTGCTTATGTGTACAATCATTTTCCCTCTTGTTGAATAACTTTCAAGTTTACAGAATTCTAAAATAATAATATTAATTTAAAAATTAGATTACAAGTTTAGATCCTAATCTTTCAGTTTTATCTCAAAAGTCTTAAACAACCGTTAAAAAGTGATTAATAAATTATTCTTAAACTTTTAATTTTGTGTTTAATAGTGAATATAACCTTTACAAAACTATCTAATATCTTAAAGGGAAATTATCTTAAATGTCAAAATTGCTAAAAATATTTATAACTAATAGCAAAATATATAGTTTATCTACGATAGATCATGATAGACTACTATCTGTGTCTATCGTGACACAGATAATAGTCTATCACAATCTATCGCGGTCTATTGCAAATAAATAGTAAATTTTGTTATATTTATAAATATGTTTGTTCCTTTTGCTATATTTGAAAAGAGCTCAATTTTAAAAAGTTTATTAAACATTTTGAAAATGGAAGACCTGTACTAGGCTGTGGCAGTGTGGATAGTCTTTCTAGATTTATTAAACATAATCTTAAAAGTTTTGTTTTTAAGGTTAAGGGGTGTTTTAACAACCTTATATCCACAGCGTAGAGCAATGTGGACAGTCTTTCGCAGTTGTTTTCAGCATCGAACGACAGCGCCTTGCACCGCCAGACAAGGGCAGTGACAACGTTGAATCCGGTGATACGGGGCTTCTTGCCACCGTGGCTGTCGTCTCTGTCCCCGGTGGTGATAGATTGTGCCTTTTGTTTAAGGGTGGCAATGTCTGTGGCAGTTAGCTTGAAGATCTTGAAGTCAAGGTCTTGTGGGGTGGCTTCAAAGACTGAGGCGTTTGATGAGTCCAGAGAGGGAAGTGGAGTGTCAAGCTTGAGGAGTTCGTGATGTGGGAAAGTGACACGTGGCGGGGATCGGGCGACCAGGAGGTGTCTGTCATGGCAGGGAGTCACAGCCAGGGGCTTGTTATTAGCAAGAGCGGCAAAGTTATCTAAGAACAGCCTGAAGCTCAGGCCGTCGAGTGTGCAGTGGTTCATTGAAAAGCCCATTGCGAAGCCACCACATTTGAATAAAGTAACCTATAAATTTGATAAAATAATATTAGAAATAAAAAAATTAATTGTAATTATAGTAATGTTAAAACGTAGGAAAATTATCTTAAATAACAAAATTGCTTAAAATATTTACAACTAATAGTAAAATGCACAGTCTATTTGTAATAAACTGCGATAGACTACTATTTGTGTCTATCGTGACACACATAATAGTCTATTGCGATCTATCGTAGTTTATCGCAGATAGACAGTGAAATTTTGCTATATTTGTAAATATTTTGGTTTCTTTCGCCACATTTGGAAACAACCCTAAAATATACCTATGTGTAGTTAATATATTAACAACTAAACATGCAAAGGTGATTTATATGTATTCTTTTAGCAAGGTTGGCAAAATATGAGAAGAAAGGTTTGTTAGAGAAATAAAAATACATATAATTAAAATATAAACTATGTATGTGGATTAGTATTTTATCACATTGGGTTATTTTATTAGATTGAGTCCTATTATGTGATCTATTTAATTAAGGCTCAAGATTCTCAATTAAGTATGAACTTCATGGGTGGAAGCTTATTTCTAGATTTATTAGGGTTTAATGGGAACTCTAATCGAACTAGTATATAAATAGACCTTAGGAGTATGGTTCCCAACATACCAAAACAATAAATATTCAATCTTTTTTGAATCTCATCTAGAGATAGAACCCATTAAGGGCATTCAGAGTTTTGGTTGAGGAAGACAATAGTAATCTTAAAGCTATCACCATCTTGAAGTTGTTATCAATCTCTCAATAGAATCTGGTATGTTAATCATTCTTGGCAATTTGGTATGAATGATTCTAGGGTTAAATCTATTCCATATAGATTTAAAGTAATTATGTTAACCAGGTTAGTCCACATCGAAAAGGTTAAAGAAATTGATGGACCTCAAGCACTATAAAGAGAAGGCCTTTGGTTTCAAATCTTCTAGCTTAGAAACACTTTAAACTTGAGTGCATTAACTCTAGTTAAATACCATGTATGAATTCTCTTGTTTAAGAGCGGAAAAGAGGTGTGAGTGGTACAAAAGGTTTAAGGGAGCAAACTTAAATACAAGGATTAAAATGGATCCAATAGGCTTTTACATCTAAAATAAAGGGGTAATTGTGTTAGGTAGCATTTTTATGGATAATAATTAAGTGCATACCAACATTTTTTAAAAATTGCAAATATAGCAAAATCTATAAGCGATAGACTCTATCGCTGATGGAGACTCTACTAGTAATATGGTCTATCACTAATAGACCCCTACTAGTGATATAGTATATCATTGATAGACTAGTATATCAATGATAGACCCCTATTAGTAATATGATCTATCGATAATAGACTTCAAAGACATAATCTAAAATTTTGCTTGGTATATATTTTGGGCCTAATTGGTATATTTGCAATTGCCCTTAAGATAACATAACTAAATAATATCTAAATAACATAAGCTAAACCTATTAGTGTACTCTTAAATACTCTAACATCTCCCACAAGCGAACGTAGCATTTGATTGATGTGAAGCTTGAGAGTTACATGAAAATGGAGAATATGGAGTGAGAGTAGAGATGTATAAGAAATTGTGAAATGCTAAAAAATGATGAACCCAAAAAAAACACCATCTTGAGGGGGCATGTTGAGAATCCTACATAGAAAAAACCCAGGGATCTTACACTCTTAATAAAATAAATGGGCTACTCATCTCATTGTTAATTGATTTAACCCATGTTATCTAAAATCAAGGGACCTCATAGTCTTACTAAGATGAATGAGTTACTCTTCTTATTGTGAATTGGTTTTGAAATTCAACCTCATATTACAAAATATAACTTAGATGCACCGAATATTTTTCTAAAATCTTAACATGGAAGCATTTAAGAAGAAGAGTTATTAAATCTGAAGAGAAGTAAAAAGTCATGTTGTTATAATAATGAAAAACTTCAGATAGATGAATATTTAGGTAACACTTGTGAAACCGCTCCAAATTAATAAATGAAGTTTATTTGTATGTGTGATCCCCATTGGAGCCGTTTAGGGTTGTTGCCATTTATTTATTTCCTTTTATCATCTTCTTTTTCATGCTTCTTTTGGACGAAATTTCCTTTTAAGAAATTAATTTATTACACTAAAAAAAAAAAAAAAGGAAATTAGAATATTGGTGACCTCATAAAAGAAAGTTAACTTTAATGGATAGGTACAAGTATATAACTTTTCATAAAGATATAATTTCAAATTATATTCTTAATTTAAACTATAATTAGGGTAAATAATCACTATTACAAAACTAAGATTTCATGATATTTAAAAATTGTCACAATTAAAATTTGTGAAACTTATTTTATTTTATATTTTATATTTTATATTTTATTTCATTATTTTATATTTTATAGTTTTATAGCTTTATTGAAATGAGAGATTTGAGTGATTTCAACCTCATACTTGATTTATCACTAATAAACACTTTATGTCAATAAAATTGGAAATTAATAAATAATCAAAAGAATTAAATTTCTCTGCATTTAAACTTTAAAATAAATTAGAATTTTAAATATTTATCAATATTAGATCATGAGAAATAAAAAATAGAAATTAAAAAGATTTTTTTTTCTTAAACTTTAGATAATTTGTTTTATTTTGCTGTTTTGTTTTGTTTTATTTATTTATTTGTTTGAATTAAGATAGCCAGAATCTTTTGATGCTTAGAAATATATATATATATATATATAGACATCACAAAACTTTAGATAATTATATGTTTTTGCAGAAAAATTAGTAAGAATGTATGAAAATAATATTTAGATAGTTATGTTTGCTGCGAAGAATTTATATATGAAAATATCTTTAAAATGATGTATGATTCTAATAATGCCCTTGTATCTTCCTATAACTTATATATTAATTTTATATAATTTGAAATTATTTTACATTTTTGTGGCTTTTTTAACTTAATATTTTATGATTATTTTAATTTTAAATGTTAATTTATATATTTTTTTTAATGTTTTTATAAATGAAGTTACTATAATATGATTGTTCTTTTTGTTACATGTGAAACTTGGACAACATGTCTTGTAATACTTGTTCCTCCTTTATTTAAAGTAACTTATTTTGTCTCTTGTAGATTCTACTTGGAGATTTTTTTTCCTTATTATTATTGGGGATTTTCAAAATTCAAACCAAAATTTGATAACTACGGCCCTGTTTGAGTCATTTTATTTTTCTTTAAAAAAATTAAGCTTATGATCACTATTTTTAGCTACTTTGCATCTTTCTTGCATCATTACCTACTATCTAAACATCTAATTTTCAAAAATTAAGTTGAAATTTTAAAATCAAAAGAAATATTTTTTGAAAATTTAATTTTGTTTTTGAAATTTTGCTTGAAATTTAAATGTATTTTTAAAGAAATGTTAAAAACTGACAAAAACAAAAAATTGTGTAGAAATAAGTGTAGTATTCCAAAAATTACAGAACACAAGATGGTTTTAAAAGCTTGTTTTTGACTTTCGAATTTGGTTATAAATTAAAATCTATCTTTTGAAAAGATGAACAATATTTTAAAGAAGGGGTAAGAAAAGAAATACAATTTTTTAAACAAAAAATAGTAAACCAAATGTGATAAGTTATCAAATATAGTCTAAGGAGTTGCCTTGTTTATGGAATATGTGTATATTCATGTGTAGAAGAAAATTATGAATTTTCATCATTTATTAAATACATTTCATTATCGTTGTTGGAAAAGTAGTTAGTTGATACTTGATAGTTCTTATTAAAAATAATAAAGGGAAATCATAGACAAACTTTGGCCTTAATCTGTTTGGCTTTTGAGTATTAGTAAAATATATATATATATATATATATTAACATTTTCCTAAAATTTTTTTATTTTATTTTTTATTTATGAAAAGTAGTGTTAGTAAAATAGTTAAGTAAAATTGTTAACTTAGGACCTAGGATGTAATTTTCAAAGTAGAATTTTTTTTTTTTTTTTTTGAGACGAATTTATGCTTTCTTAAAAGATATATATTGTGAGATTATTATTATTATTATTATTATTATTATTATTATTATTATTATTATGGGGGCAATAAAGCAAAGAACCACAAATGAGTGTGTTTAATTTAAGTCTGGTAATGGAAACTAATAATATTCTACTCAATGCTTCAAAACGTCGATTTTGAAGGACATCTCAAGGTCTTAATTTTATCAATGATGAAAATTTTGATAAAATATCGATTTCAATAGATATTTATAGAAAAATTATTGAAACGAAAACTCAAAAAACTTAAATTAAATTAGTAAACAAACATTTTATGATTTTTATACTAGTTAATATGTCTGTTATTTATATTTTACTTACATTAGTAACATTTTGTTGCTTATTTCTTATGTTTCATGAATTTTTTTACGTTACAATGAACATATTGATTCACCACTCATGTTGATATCAAACCAATAGAAACGTAGAAATTTTAACATGTCAACAGAAATTTAATACAAATGATGTAAAATGGTCGATCAAGAAACACAAAAATTAAATATCAACAAAATTTCAATAAAATTATCACATTAATCAACCACGAAACTAGTCAAGGCAGGTCTAAATTGACCGAAGAGCAATAGAAAGCATTCACACAAACACGAACATGAACAAGAGAGAGATAAAAAGTACCTGAAGAATGACAAGTGGTTGGTCATGAGGCTTGAAAAGGGCATCCAAAGACTTAGTAACAAGCTGTTGAAAGGCAGGATTAGGGTAAACCAAATCTCCAATCTCATTCAGAAAATAATCACTTGAGGCCACCACAAAGCCAGCCCCACCGCCATTGCAATCAATCTCAAACCGCCCATTTTCATGGTTAACTTTCAACCTTCCAGCCAAGAACTCATAGGGCACTAACAGCTTTGAAAAAGTGCTTTTGATTTTCTCAGTGACAACATTTGGTGGAAAATGGCTGTGGGGTGAAAAAAAATGGACTGTTTCAACGCTGAAGTTGAGGACTTGGTCTATGTTTGTCAAGAATAACTTTGAATTCTTTTGGGGTTCGAATTGGGATGGAAATACTACACTACACTCTTTGATGTTCACTTTTAGGTCTTGTGGAAGAAGAGGTGGAGCCTCTTGGTTGAAGCTTCCCATTTTTATCTCTCCTTTGTTTGATTTCTAGTGATATTTCCCTTTGTATGTGTTTTGTGTCCTGTTGGGGTTTCTTATACCCAAAATCTTGTGCCAATGTAACTATGTTAAATGGACTAACGTATAAAATGATGTCATACTAGTTTTCTCCGCAACCACTTCTTTAGTGGTTGAGAATCTTATATTAGAAAAATCAATCGACTTCTCTCATTGTTAATTAATTTTGAGAAAGAATTTTATGTTGTCTAATATGGTATCAGAGCTTATGAAGTCCAATGATCAAAAAATGATATAATCCAAAAAGATACCATCTTGAAGGGATGACATATTTATGAGAGAAAAAATTACTTCATAATATTTATGAGATAGATGAACTACTATTCTTATTGTCAATTAATTTTGAGATCAATCTACCTTATGTTGTCTCATACTCAAATCTTGTTAGCTTAAGCTTTTTTTTTCATCATTTCAATTTCTGGTTTCTAAGTATTAATTTCACTCATGAAATCTAACATATCAACTATTAATCTTCTCCCTCGAAAATACCATTTATACGGTAAGAAAATATATTTGATCTTTTGTTTACATTACTTAATTTATCAATAGGTCAAAATGTGGTGGGTTTTAAAAATATTTTGTGTGAAATTGTAAATGTTTTTCTAGAAGAAGCCAAATTATATGAAAAAAGAATAACAAAAGGTGATGAGTTGTATATAATTTATATATCACGATCAATAAATGTGGTTCAATTGAAGATCAATTATATATAAAAAGAAACTATATGTTCTTAGATCTAATACCATGTTACAATATATGTCATTACTATATTCCAAAGATTACCATATTTTGAAATATGTCATCTTTTTCTATACAATTCTACTATGAACCACATTTATTGATCATAATATAAACTCTATATATATTCACTTTTAGCTCCCAATAAATGGCAAATATTCTGGGTGAATTTGTTAGATTTTTTTCAAAATAATGTTATTTTAATAACTAACAACAAAAATAAGGTGGATGGAAAAATTTTGACAAAAATAGAGTTGCTAAATCGTGGACGGGGTACACAATTTTGATCCATGCCACCAAAATTTTGGTCCAGTCAGGTCCATGATTTTGGTGACCCATGTTTGAAAGGAAAAAAAAAAAAAAATAGAAGGGAGGAATAATTTCAATTAAATCTCAGTCTCAAAATCTTGCTCTCACTCTCTCGCTTCCTTTCCTCACTCACAATGACTTATCTCTCTCGCTCTCTCTCTCTCACTCTTGATCTCTCAATCTCGTTCTTGCTCACCAGAGTTAGTCGCATCGAAATTTGGACTCTTCATGTCGGAAAAAAAGAAGAAACTAAAGAAGTAGTTGGAGAAGAAAAAGATGCAGGACAAAAAGAAGAAAAGAAAAAAAAAAGAGAGAGGAGGGGAAGAAGGAAAAGGAAGAGAAAAAGAAAAAACAGGAGAAAAAGAGAAAAGAGAAAGAAAAAAAGAAAGAGAGAGAGGGAGTCACGAAGAGGAAGAGAAAAAAAAAAAAAAGAAAAAAAATCGTGCATGCCACCTAATGTCACCAAAATTGTGGATCTCGTTCATGATTTTGCTTTCCAAAATTGTGTACCCTGTTCACGATTTACAAACTATATTTTCGTTAGTAATTTCTAATTCTATTCTATTTAAAGAATTTCTTTTTTAAATTACATCATTTTTATAAAAAATAAATAAATAAAAAAACTGCATAGTGTTGAAATTAATTTGTTAACTATTGTATTATTTTAAAGTCTTTCTATATATACCTTAGCAAAATGAACATTTGAGCCCAATTTTGTTTCCCAAAGTGGTTTGAAACAGAAACATGTTTCCCGTTTCCATCAAGAGGTGCAATGCAACTTCTCCATGATCCTAATTATTGTACAACTGCTTTGGAGACAAAATTAAAGCTCACCAAATTCACCATAATTCTTGAACATTAAATCAAGAGGTGCAATGCAACTTCTCCATGGTCCTAATTTAGCCAGCTTCCGAGTTAAACCGACATCCACGTAAACACAAATTCTCAATGAGTTCCCATTTCCATCATTACTTATTTATATCAACTAATTTCTTAATTAAAGATTGAACACCATCATTAATTCTCTAATTAATTCTCTAAGTTCGGTCTATTTAGCCATTATACTTTGAAAAATTTTCCACTTAGACTACATATTTTAAATTTGGTAACCCATATAATCCTTGTATTTTCTTCAAAAGATATATGTGAAATTTTTAAACCGTTTTAGTTTACATTGAGTTGATAGATTCACCTTGACTTCATAGTTAAAAATTTTACAATGAAGTGATTGTGAGACAAATTTGACCATCTAGTACAAACGTTGAACTTTAACCAAATTAATGATAGAGATAAAAATGAAAAGTTTAGGCTTTTTTTTTATAACAATTTCATTTTTAGTTGTCTACTTTGAAATTCTTGTTTGTTTTCTCTCCCTTTCTTTATCATATTTCACACTTCATAAGAAAAAAAATTGAATTATTAGTCAAATTCTAAAGTTTATAAGAACAGCCATTTTCATAGTTTTTAAAACTTGTGGACTTCGCAATTTTTTAGAAATGGACAACAAAATAAATTATAGGGAAAAGTGAAGTTTTTGACACTTAATTTTTAAAATTGAAAAACAAAAAATCAAATAGTTGTTGAACCAGACTTTATTGATTTAAAAGGGTGATAATAAAAGTTTAATAATTTATTATAATTCTTTTTCAAAGATTGGAAAAGACCTAAAAGATTAATATTTTTATTCTAAGATGGCTATCAACTTCAATGAATGGGTTTTTGGATAATACAACAATCAAGTCCCCGGCTATGTAGTTGGGAGTGTCATGAAAAAGGTGGTTGAGAAAAGTAGGTAATGGAGATAAGATGTCAGAAATGGTAGTTGGGTTCCAACCCACGTCAGTGCCATGCCTCCATTTTGAGTTCAATCTCTCTGTCTGTCTATAGATTGGATTAAGTTATCTACAAATTTAGACCTACATATTGATATAAAATCAATGCAATTATATATAGAGTTACGTTCTATAAGTTGTTCATGTGTTTTGATGAGGAGGGGGAGGAAATCACTCTTGAAAAGGAAAACGTTGCCGCACCTTGAGAAAACAAACATGTGTCCAAATAAACTCCCATATTATCTTAGTATCTAAGGCTAAGCATTTGACGCACTCTTGTGTTAGGTAAATTTTGTAATTTGGCTTTCTATTGGAATTTTTTTTTTTTTTTTCATATTATTGGGATTTATGCCTTCAAACCTCGCAGTTAATTTGTTATTTGACCTAATAGTTGATTATTTTAAATATGCAATAATGAGTTATCCATTATGGCAAAAATCCAAGGTTATTTCATAAGACTTGAATAGTATGTAGTGGACATACATGTGGATAATGTTTTAATATTAACCTATTTGGTCAATAGTATATAGATTAAGGTTGGGTGTCTTATCCTGATAACGCTACCCACTTTGTAAGTATTACAAATGTTATTAGTGTTACAAATGATGTGATCCAAATCGTTCGTATAGGGACATGCGAGTGGGGGTATACTATATAATGAGATTGTATAAGACCGAACTGCGAAATACTTAATCTCTCTTTGTAATGTCATTGACTGAAGAGATTAATATTTCATAGGATAATCATGTGTAACTCGATCTCAAAATTGATCGAGTGAGTTATGAACTATTGCCTGCGAGGGTTTGTCTTTTGATTTATATGGGTGAGAATAAGTTATGGACCCTTGCCTGAGAGGGTTTGTCATTTGATTTGTATAGGTGAGAGTGGCTTGAATAAGTCTACCATTTTGGGGACAAGACCGAGTGGGGAGCTAGGAACATAACTACACAAGATGGAATTCATTCCTTCCCTCCTTTAGGGTAATTAAGTATCAGCAGCTCTCTTATGTGTTGATCATTCCAGGTCTTGAACAAAGGGTACTCGTCCTTTCACTGACGAAGAGGGACTTAGTTTATGGTAGGACTATAAACATATTGTTCATAGAGGGATCAATAACACTTAAGGAGTAAGAGGTAATTACAAGGGTAAAATGATAATTTAACCCAGTTGTAATTACGAACAACTCGTGAAGGATCGCTTACGTATAATGGTTTAAATCTTTGGACACAATATGTTCTATAGTGTGAAGAGTTCAGCTATGGGTCTTTAGTGGAGTGACCCACAGTTAATGAATGTTGGTTAATTTAATCAAAGAGTTTAATTAATTAACCTCGAGTCATTGGAGCTTCTAATCTGTAAGTCCATTAGGTCTCCCTGCTAGCTCACAACAGATAAACAATGACCAATAGTTTTGAAAGAAATTGAATAGTTCAAATTATTTGGGAGATTTGTATGGATAACCAAAAAATTGGGCGCAAAATGTCAAATGACCCAGATTTTCAAAATAAATGCCCATGCCGACGTCGAGTGCAGATGAAATTATCAAAATGAACTCGCGCATGTAGAAAAGCCCATTTTGCTCTCACTCTCTCACTCTCACTCTCGTTCTCTCTTCCTTTTCTCACTCACAATCACTCTCATCTTTTTCTCGCTCTCACCCTCACTCTTGCTCACTGGAGTTGGTTGCGTTGAAGCTTGGACTTGTCGTGTCGAAGAAGAAGAAGAAAAGAAAAAGAGAGAGAGAGAGAGAGAGAGAGAGAGAGAGAGAGAGAGAGAGAGAGAGAGATGGAGTTCTTGAGCAGAAGAGAAAAAAGAAAGAAAGAGAGAGGGAGTTGCTTGGAGTCGAGAGAAAAAAGAAAAAAGAAAAAAAAGTCAGAATGTTGAGAAGAAGAGAAAAAAGAAAAAAACAATATCAAGAAGGGCAATATTGTAATTTCATGTGGTCATGACATCATCAAAAAGTTATTTCGCATTTTTTTTCAAAAGTTGGGTCATTTGCCATTTTGGGCCTTTAGAATAAGTTTTTTTATACAATTATTCCATTATTTGAGAGAATAATGTTAATTGTATATGATGTAATTAATATAAGAATAAGATTTCAAATTAAACTATATAATAGAAGGAGATTTAATATATTGAAATGTTTCAGATATTAAATTAATATAAATAAGATTCATAGTATAACTATAGGTAACAATTTAATATGAATAAAATTCATATTAAAACTATGGGTTAATAAACTCATATGAATAAGATCCATATTTTTTAAAAATATGAATAAAATTTATATTAAAACTATTGATTCAAATGTAATATGAATATGATTCATATAAAGACTATAGGTTTAAAGAGAGATATGTATTTGAATATGATTTGAATTTATATTTAATTAAATATGAGATATTTAATTTAAAATCTAATTAATTAAGTATTTTAATTATATTTAAATGAATTTCATATCATTTTAATTTAAAATTAAAAGATGTGAAAGTTATTTTATTATTCCAGTTCACGTATTGAAATTTGAAGTAATTATTAAAGTTGAAAGAAACAAAAGTAAGTTAAGGCAATTGCTTTTCTAAAAGAATTTATTAAATATTAAAACATATTTGTATATTTATATGTGAGAAAATTAATAATTGAATTAATTTTCTGTACATTTAAAGTATAACAAAAAAGAAAACAGAAAACCGAAAACTTACCTGAGGCGGGAATCGAACACACAATCATTGACTAACTTGAGGAAAGACTTCAATTCAGTCATAGAGGTTGGCACCCTCTCATCTTGGATGGCGGCAATCTGGTCATCTTCCATGCCAATTCCATCGCATTCGATCACATGTACAAGAAAGTTAATATGTTGTTGGGGGACGAGCACTTCTCTCTCTTTACATATAACTGATTTTGCCTCAATCTTTTAAAGACCAATTGTAAATGGACTTGATGTACCTCCATGCACAAATGGTAAACCACTATATCATCATTATAAAACTTGTCCAGATATTCATGAAATTATTTGTGACAAACCAAATTTTGAGATAATTTTTAATTTGATTAATTTAATTATCATAAAGTATTTTGGTGTTATTTTGAGTTTTGAGGTTAAAATTGAACTCTTGTTATTAAGATAATTCAATTTAAATTAAGTGTTGAAAATTTAAAATTCGGATTTAATTAAGTTGGTGAGAATTAATTTGAATTGGATGAGATTTGGAAATGTGACAACCCAAATTTTGAAGTAGTTTTCCTTTTGGTTAGTTTATGTATCTTATTATTATTTGGGAATTTATTTTAAGTTTCAAGGTTAAGAAATTTATTTGTCCGCAATTTAAGTGATCTCGTTTCAATTGATTAGTCCCAAAATTATAATTTGGATTTAAGATGGTTAGTGGGATATTTGGAAGAGACTTAGAGTTTAGGAGGAATTGAAGGAATTGTGAAAATTGAGTTGTGAATTTGTTTTAAAAGGGGGTTAGGGCTTTGGGAATTGTGCCAAATTAAGGAAAAAAAAAAGAAAAACCGAAAAAGAAGAAATTGGAATTCTCTCTCTCTTCTTCCTCTCCTCCCCGATGCCTTCTTCTTCTTCATCTTCTTCTTTTTCTCCTTCAGCATGAACTGTAGCAGCAATTCCTCCTCTCTTCCCGAGTGTGTTGTCGTCGATCACTGTCTAGTTTGCCGTCACAGTGTCCGTTCACACCATCTCTACTAGGCACCGAACTGATAATCTTGCTCGCCATTTGCTAGTATCGCTAGCCAATTGGTGAGTATCGATCGCCATCTGATAGTCTTGCTAGCCAATTGGTGAGTATCGCTCGCGGATTTTGTGAGTTTTGCTCACCATTTATTAGTCTCGCTCGAATCTGTGAGTCTCGCTCGTCACCGATTTGCTAGTCTCGCTGGCCATCTGCTGGTCTCACTCGCTAATTCGTAAGTCTCACTAATCGGAAGTCTCGCTAATCAGTCTCGCTCGCCTTCAGCTGGTCTTGCTAGTCTTGCTCATCACAGATCTCGCTACTCTCGCTTGTTGCCGATCTCGCTACTCTCGCTCGTCGCCAATCTGTTGGTTTTGCTCGCTGGTCAGATAGTCTCATCGCCGACAGTCAGTCTCGCCGGTTGTGGTTGCCGCCAGAGATTTTGGTGTTCAGTATGGGTTTCTCGATTGGAACTTGATTGCCCATTATTTTCGTTTTTCTTTGTGTTTACTCCTTTGTGATTTGGTTATGATTGAAGATTTGGAGTTTTTGGAACTGTCTTTAGCAGCGCTAAGGGTAGATTTTGTCGGTTTTGAGTCAATCTTACTTGGGTGTTTATCAGAGGCGTTGGTTTTGAAGTTCGATTCAATGTACGAGGTGAGTAGAAGGGAATTTGCATTCCTGCGTTAAAACATGCGTTTTAGGCTCAAAAGGTGGTAAAATCATTATCTTCATACAAATACAAGAGTGTAACGCAAAGGAAGATTTCTTATTACAAATCAACATAAACTGCCGCATGCTTCTCTATTTAATCTCTATTTATCTAAGAAAAAGGCTATCATAACTTGTATTTCTACAAGTTATCACACCCCCAAACTTAGATAAATGCTTGTCCTCAAGCATAACTTCTATCTAAGAAGCTTCAATCATCCTAAACATTTTCTCAACGCATTGACTAGTCTCTCAGAATGCTATACTCGATCAGCTACCCGTTAGTTATATTATTTCTCTACCTCTATATTCTTTTCTTTAGGACGGGTCTAATTTGTATGTGGCAAGCTTTCTTTTCAAAATTCTTAAACTCATTATTCACAAAATTTTTGTTTCTTCTTTTGAACATTGAGTCTGAAAAGATGAATATATAAAGTTCATTTTTCTTTCATTGGTCTTATTATTTATGTAGCCATGCGTCGAGTAGGGTTACCCACCTTCGTTTTGACATACCAACGATGGGGTGCATGGAGGCAGCCAACTACGAGCAAGTGCCCTTCTCAACTAAACTGTTATCTAAGTTCGGTTTCCTCACTAGACATTGGAGTTTGTTATTTATCTATGCGTCGCTGATTACGATTACCCACCTTCGTTTTGACACACCAACTATGGGGTGCATAGAGGCGGCCAACTACGAGTAGGTGTCGTTCAGCTAAACTCTTAACAAGATAAATATATTAGTCTTGCCAGCGGAGTTTTGCGTTTGAAAGAATAATTTTTTTTTTTTTTTGACAAGTTTGAAATAAGTTCCTCATATTTTTATCTTTGACAGTTCAAACCTCTTTCACCCCCAAACTTGAGAGTAGCAAGGTCCTCATTGCTTAAATTGTAAACAAAGATTAAGTTGCAAAATTTTGTAAAAGAGGTTTGAATTGGCCGCTTGCATACATGCAAAGTAGGTTTGCGTTTCTAAGGAATAGTATGCAGACGCATTGAAAGTAATCTAACTTAAAGAGTGTACAAAAAGTGTAAGCATGATTATCCTCATAGTGACTAATTTTTCAATGCAAAGATAAAAGTTAGGAATAATTGAATGTACTTAAAATGAATTTACAGCAAGGGACAACGCAAAGAGGAAATTAGAAATTCCATGCGGCGAAGAAATGATGAACGCATACAATTATCGCAGACAGAATACTGATGAACGCATGGTTTTTAGATCAAAGTATGCGTTGGACGTTTTAAGTGTTATGCGTTTGGAAAATTACAGCTCCTAATTTCAACTTGATAAACACAAAAATCGTGTATCGCTGAATGCATAGTTCCATGATGCGTTGGACGCATGCATGATTGGCAAAGTATGCGGTGAAATCAAATAGTTTACATTAAAGCTCGACGCGTACTTTCATGCTTATCTAATTTACACTACTTCTAAGACTGAATTTAAAAACATGAAAACTAAAAAAAAAAAAAACAAAGTACCAACAAAAGAAAGAAAGCAAAAGAAAAATAAAAGAAAAGAAAATAAAAATAAATATTAAAACAAATGCGAATAAAAAGAAAGCAAGGGTAAAAGAAAGTGTCCTTGGAAAAGTAGGCGTTCAGAATCGTAGGGACCTTTCGACGCAAGCTCAGTTATTACAGTTGCGTGGGTCATTAGAGCCTTTGTCGTGTTCAGGGTTCAACGCAGAGGAGACAATGAAGTGCATTATGACCTCCCTCAATTGCGCATACTTGGAATGCGTTGGTCTGGTTTCTAGCTCATGCGTTGAAGGCTCTTTTAATAGCGGCTCGATCTTTGTCGCGAATCTGTTACTCCGGTCTGGTTTCTCTAATTGTCGATCGGAGAGTAATTCGATTTCATCTTTTTCATCTTCACTGTCCTTGAGGATTTCATCTCTCAACGCCGTGTTCACAGGTTTTGTCTTATCATTGATATTTGCATTCATTAGACAAAATTGGAAATGATCAGGATCGTTCAATGCGTTAACAACATTAAATTTTACCTGATCACCCACGCGGGGCGTTGAGATTTCTTGTTGGACGTCAATCAGGATGTGTCTAGAAGTGGTATCTTCATATACAGACGCAGGTTCTGCCTGCGTTGCTTTTTATCTCCGCTCTATATACTCCTCTTCTTGCGATTCGGTAGAAGATGATGGATGATGGATATTATGCACGGTTCTCTCCATTGGTTGACTTGTTGGAGCGTTTAGGGGTTGCAAGTTTCCTTGCGTCCCCTCATTATGTGCTGTGGGATTGATTTTCCCACTTAACAATGTCTCACCTTGACATTGTTTTTCTAAGTTCCCTCTTGGAACTTCGATCGTACTTAGCAATGCTCCCTGCGTTTCATTTTTGCGCTCCTTTGCAATTTGATTCATTTGAACTTCTAAATTGCGAATTGCAGTGACTTGGCTTTTAATTTCTTCCCTTTGGCTTTGAATCATCGCTTCGTACGACTGGCGTGTTGCTTCAATGTTACTGTTATATTCTCGTAAAAGAGATTCCATGGAAAACAATGAGGATGATGCGTCCGCTTGCGGATCCCTCGAATACTGATGATACTGGCCTTGATTCCGCTGGTTGAAACCAGGAGGGTTGCCTCTCTGCGGCTGCTGCTCAGCCCTTTGCGTTTGTTGATGATTTCCACCTCATCCGAAGTCAAGGTGGTTCCTCCAACCCGGATTGTACGTCTCAACGTAGGGGTTCTTTTGAACACTGCAGATAGACTGGAGGTTGTAGGGACACATGTCATACAAGTGCCCCGCACCACACTGCGGGCAGTCTACAAATGCTGTCGGGTTCATCGCGTGCACTGTGTTCATCGCAGCAACTGATCTACCTTGATTTTTCAATACTAGTGTTTGCAGCATGGATGTCATATTGGCGAGCTGCGCTGCCAGGTTAGTGGTCGCATTAGTTTCAAGCATTCAAGCTTGCGTTTGCCTTCTATTGGTGGAGCAAAATTCATATCCGTCGTCCACCCACTCATTGGTGTTCCATGAAGTTCGGTCGAAAATATCTTCGGCATATGAGTAAGTCATCTTCAATACTTCTCCTGCTTACGCAGGCAATTTCCTCACTAGCTGTGTGAATTAGGTCCAAGCAATTGGCCCTTCTTCAATTCTACCTTGTCCTTCGGGTGAAGGTCCTCTCAATCTCTGGGTCAATATTGAGTTGTGGATTGCTCCCGTCACTCAGATACTGTTAGAAGCTTCTGGCAGAGGAGAAACTTACTATACTCTTTCGACTGAGGAATCCTACAACACAATAATCCAAATAAAATATATTAAATCAATGAAATAATCCCCGGCAACGGCGCCAAAAACTTGTTGTTGGTATTAATTTATGGAAATGGAAATTTACAAACGCAAGGTGTGAGTAAGCTATGATTATGCGTTTTACATATCATGCGTTGAACATGCTATGCGTCTTACTACTATGCGTTGGTGATCTTGTCAAGTTTTCCTCTCCTTTACCCAAGTATAAGTAAAGGAGTAGGTTTTCTCGGTGAGTCCGAGGTCGAACACAGGGATTATGTTGATTCAGTATTTAGATGGATTTCATGCGTTGCAGTGGTAACCAAGAAATAGTTGAGAGTGAGTTTGTTTCTAATCTAAAGAAAGCGATAACATGTACACTATACTAAATTGTGGAAGATGGAAAGGCATGCGACACAGCAAATTCAGCTAATGATGTGAATGAATGGATAAAGAAAGGGTTCGGGTTGGTTAACATCTAACATCAGAAACGCATGGTAGTATTCTATTCATACTTGCGAATCTTCTCCCGGTTGTCAGCCGCTATGCATTATATGTCTATAATGCATAGGGGAGTGTTAAGAACCAAGGTTATCCCTATAGACAGGTAACACTTCTTGGCCCTTGTCAATTGAGTTCCACAATCACTTACCCTCTCGAGCAGTTTGATTATTACTACTTATATCGATTAGCTAGATGGACATAAGCATCGGATTAAGTTTGCAATTGACAAGATGAAATAGTTACACTATGGTTCTTAGTTAGATGCTAACGCAACCCTAGACCCTTGAGTGATTAGTTACTCATTGTTTGAAAGTAAAAAGCGGAAAGTATAGAGAAATGAGTAGACATGGAAGATATATATATTGATGAAACGGAATACAACTTTAGATAAGCTCAATGTCTTGACACAAATCTAAAATCAAGATAGAAAAAGTAAGAAGGAAAGCAGGAAAGGCGTCAATGTCTTGAGTCGCCCGGATGGAAGCGTGAGGTTCTGTTGTGAAGTGGTCCGGCGGAGGGAAGACTCTTCTCTCTCGAGCTATTCGTCTCCGGTTGAAGTCTAAAAGAACTCTGCTGTCACTTATGGAGTTCTTTCGAGAATCAACAACCCTTTCTCATCTCGCAGAGCTGCCCTTTTATAGATGATGCGTTCGCAATCAATGGCAAATCTGCTTGATTGGCGGCGAAATTGATATCATGAGTCCATCTCGCCTGATTGCGTGATTCTCGGGTCAATTAAGATCCACCACTTTAGCCACAAATCATGTTCGTCAATCATCCGACAATCTCTCAAGATTCTGATTTGATTCTCGGCACCTTGCATTGATGGTCGTCTATGTGTCCATGGATAGTTTGGCCGATGTCAACGCGTCGTAGGTTGCTAACACATAGTCCTGCGTTGAATAGTTGTTAACGCATCGTCAGGTTGTTCGCGTTCCGCTCAGATCATGCGTCCATGAAAAACAGATTGTTAACGCGTCATCCTGCGTTAAGAAGTCATCAACGCATCGTTTGCATTCCTACGTTAAAACATGCGTTTTAGGCTCAAAAGGTGGTAAAATCATTATCTTCATACAAATACAAGAGTGTAACGCAAAGGAAGATTTCTTATTACAAATCAACATAAACTGCCGCATGCTTCTCTATTTAATCTTTATTTATCTAAGAAAAAGACTATCATAACTTGTATTTCTATAAGTCATCAATGCATATGATTGTTGGACAAAGGCCAATGACAAAGCCCGAGTCTATATCTTGGCGAGTTTGTCTGACGTACTCAACAAGAAACATGAGGCCATGATGAATGCACGACAGATCATGGAGTCCCTCCAGGAAATGTTTGGACAACCGTTCTCACAGATCCGACACGAGGCCCTCAAGTACGTTTATAATGCACGTATGAAGGAAGACCAATCAGTGAGAGAACATGTTCTTGACCTGATGGTCTAATTCAACATTGCTGAAATGAATGGCGCAATTATTGACGAGCAGAATTAGGTTTCTTTGATTCTAGAATCTCTTTCGAGGAGCTTCCTTTAATTCCACAGCAATTCAGTTATGAATAAAATTATGTACACCATGACAACCCTCCTGAATGAGTTACAGACTTATCAGTATCTTATGAAAAATAAGGGACTGATCGATTAAGAGGCAAATGTTGCCCATTTCAAGAAGTTCCACAAGGGTTCATCATTTGGAACTAAGTATGTTCCCTCATCTTTCGATTCTAAGAGGATCTAGAAAAAGAAAGAAGGGGTGAATGACGCTCAAGGTTGAAACGGGAGACACCATTTCAGCTCGTGCAGTGGGAGTTGCAAAGTTGTGTTTTGGAAATCGATTTTTATTTTTAGAAAATCTATATATAGTTCCTGAAATAAAAAGGAACTTAGTATCTATTTCCTGTTTAATTGAACAACTGTACTCAGTTATTTTTTCTGTTAATGAAGCGTTCATTTTGAAAAATGGTGTACGTATTTGTTCTGCTAAATTAGAAAACAACTTATATATGTTAAGACCAATTGAAGCAAAACCACTTTTAAATCATGAGATGTTTAAAACTGCTAATACTCAAACTAAAAGGCAAAGAATTTCTCCCAGTAACAATAGTACTTATCTTTGGCATTTGAGATTAGGTCACATAAATCTCGATAGAATCGAGAGATTGGTAAAGAATGAACTTCTAAATGAGTTAGAAGATAATTAATTACCTCCATGTGAATCTTGTCTTGAAGGTAAAATGACTAAAAGACCTTTTAGTGGAAAAGGTTATAGAGCCAAAGAACCTTCAGAACTCATACATTCGAATCTCTGTGGTCCAATAAATGTAAAAGCTCAAGGAGGGTACAAATACTTCATCTCTTTTATAGATGATTATTCAAGGTATGGTTACTTATACCTAATGGAACATAAGTCTGAAGCATTTGAAAAGTTCAAGGAGTATAAGGTAGAAGTTGAAAACCTGTTAGGTAAAACAATTAAAACACTTCGATCTGATCGAGGTGGAGTGTAACACCCTGTCCCTGAAAACCTAAGTATTTATATAATTGATAAGGATAAAAGGATAAAGAGTATGGATTAACGGAATATGTAAACGAGAAGTTAAGATTGTGTAATTACTAAATTATGGCCAATAAGTTCTGTGCGTTGAAATGAATGGTATTAAGAGAAGAGTAGACATAATTCTGGAAATCCGGCTGACGCATAGATGGATAAGTATAACGCATGTGATAGTTAATATTGAGTTACCAAGTTACGAGATTAAATGTTAATAATGGCAAGTTAAATGAGGTGAAGTACCATGCGTCGATGATGTAAAATGAAGTAGAACCATTGCGTGGGAAAAGTACTCTGCGTTGGAAAGGTTGGCAACGCGTCGGAAAGTGAAGTGAAGGAAAGTAATGCATTAGGCGTTATGAAGCAATAGTATGGAGGAAAAAGGAACTTGAGTACTGATCATGACTATGTGTTGGTAAACCATGCGATAAGCTGTAACTTTGCGCTGAAGGATAGCGATGGATTGAAAAACTATGCGATGAACAACGGCTAGGCGTTAGGGGTTTGCTATGTGCGATGAAGGTTATTATATTGGGAAAATTTCTATGCGTTGAAGAATTTCTATGCATTGGCAAAGTGACGCGTTGAGAAAGTGAAATTCTTAATAGTTAATAATTGAGAAACAACCTTAGAAATGGTCTTATGAGCTAACAAAAGGAAACTAAGTTCAGGCGTTGGATATGTTGTAGGGCTGGAAGCAAACCTAATAGGAGGGAACAATAGAAGGATGGATATTAGAATACTTGTTAAAGGAAATATTTACTAATGGCCAAGGGTGAAAAGTGAAATAGCAGAATATGGAAGTGTTAGTAAGAAGTCTTGTTATGCGTTGAGAAGATTATCAGCTATGCGCTGAGGGGTTCACGTGTTAAAGACGGTTATTAACTATGCGTCGAGGGGCTTATTAGTTGAAGGTGGTTACCATTGGTTATTAAGGTTATACGCTGAAGAGTTTAACTTCATGATAAATGGTAATGCAACCTCGATCTCTGGTAAACGCATAGGAAGGAAGTTAGGAAGGAAATGGTTAAAGGAATAACCTTGGGATAACCCAAGAACGCATGGAGGGTTAATCAAGGAACCTTCCAGAAAGACGGACATGGACGCAGGATGGGTAAAGGTGAATGCAAAAGGACAAACGCATAGGGGAAGAACTAAAGATGGATGTGGTAGCCAAGGGTAAACCACATGGTCAGAAGGGTGTAATTGTACAAAAGAGGGATTTGTAGCTATGAACGAATATAAGAAAAGAAAGTTGAACGCAGATAGTATGAGATTAAGATTGATGTATGATATTTTATGGTAAGCTAAAACACATAGTAGCATGCGTTTAAGATTTGTATACCTAATTGAATGTGGTAGAGAAATGGAAATAAAGGTCTATAAATGCATAAGAACACAGGAATGATTGGGAAGTTGTATATTGGAACATAACGGACGCATAAGGTAAGCCTATATGCTAGGTGGTTACACATGATTGGGACACCTCATTAAGTAGGAGGTGTTAGAAAGCATGATAATCATCTCATGCAAAGTGACACTTGGACTAATGCATAGTTAATTAAGCATGCAACATGACATGTGGCAAACAAGTGGCAGCAAAAGAGGAGAAGTAGAATGATAAGTTCTCTATAAATAGGACCTTGAGGGGAAAAGTAATGACTGATGATTTGGTGATAATAATTCTTGAGAGAAAGAAAGAAGGATAACTGAAAGAAGAAAACCTTGCGTCTGTAAGAGGAAGTCTGCGGCCACGGAGGAAGACAACCTTGACACCTAAGTCATCTGGTATTAAGAAGTTGGCCTGCGTCGAGAAGGGTAAGCCTTGCGTTTTACACGAATTCAACATAAAGGGGGAACGCCACGATGCGTCCAAATTAGACCTTGCGTTCAAGAAAGGTCGACGCATCCGAAAGAATAAGAAGAGTTAGTCTGCACCTTGCGTTTAAGGGCAGGCTTGCGTCCAACCTGTTACCAGAAATAGATTGCGAGGTAGAAGACCAAACCCTTGCGTTTAAGGAGCTTGGGAAGACAAGGATTGGAAGGAAAAGAGGAAATATCTTAAGAAATTGTGAGTAACTCTCTTTTTCTATCAAACTGAGTTTTGTTGAACTGTTCTTATATGACATGGTTTATAATAACTGATTTCTTGAAACGCATTGTTAAAAAGGCATGTAATCTTATTGTTTTACTATATTGAAAAGCATGTTGCAAAGTACAGTTTATCAAGAAACATCTTGATTTCTATGAAAGGTTTTATATGAATGATCTACTCAAAATGATTGATAAATGTTTAAGAGGAGGCTCAGTGCTTATCTCTTTGAGAAGGCTCGTGAGTTTCCCCGGGACCCAGTACTCAAGGACATGAGAAGGTACATGGGCAACCCGTCTTATTCCTATGTGCACATAGAGGTTAAGCTGGCTAGTGCATCGAGCTTGCTCTGCCTAAAGCCAGGGATGATTTCGACGTTGGGTGTGTTGAGCCTTGCTCCACCCCAACTAAGGATGTTTTCGACGTTGAGAGCGTTGAGCTTTGCTCTGCCTCAACTAAGGGAAAAGATTGAAAAACCAAACGGTTTTCTCTTTAAATATTCTGGAAAATGATTCTATGGATTTAGAACGGATTTACGTGAATGACAAAGAATTGTGGAAAATCTGTTCCTGTTGAATCCTTCTTTTAATGCGTTTTATTGTAACATGCCTCATTTCGAATAAAAGATAGTTTCACAAAACTTGTCACTCACAGGGCTTTAGCTCACGTTTTCCTATGTTTTCTAATTTTTCCAGGTAGCAAGCGAGTTCAGGATGCTATGCCTACGTCGAACCTCGTCTGGGCCGTCTTTGGTAAAAGGAATGGTTGGTCAGTGAACCTTATAGAGGAGTCAAGGTTACTGACTTCACATCTTCTTCCGGGTTATGTAGGATAATCTGGGAGGGGGTGTGACATGGAGAGTACATGGATTTAAGATTCCAGGATTATTTGATAGAACATGGAATCCAATCCCAACTCTCAGCACCTGGTACACCTCAGCAGAACGGTGTATCAGAAAAGAGAAATAGAACCTTGTTAGACATGGTTCGTTCTATGGTGAGCTATGCTCAATTGCTTAGCTCGCTTTGGGGGTATGCAGTAGAGACTGCAGTTCATATCTTGAACAATGTTCCCTCGAAGAGTGTTTCTAAAACGCCTTTCGAGTTATGGAGGGACGTAAACCTAGTTTGCGCTACTTTAGAATCTGGGGTTGTCCTGCGCATGTGCTAGTGACAAATCCTAAGAAATTGGAATATCGTTCAAGATTATGCCAATTTGTTAGTTACCCTAAGGAAACGAGAGGTGGTCTCTACTTCGACCCACAAGAAAACAAAGTGTTTGTATCGACAAATGCTACATTCTTGAAAGAAGACCATATGAGAAATCATAAACCACGAAGCAAAATGGTATTAAATGAAGCTACTGAAGAGTCAACAAAGAGTTGTTGATGAGACTGGTTCTTCATCAAGAGTTAATGAAGGAGCCAGTACTTTTGGTCAGTCTCGTCCTTCTCAATGGTTGGGAATGTGTCGACGCAATGGGAGGGTTGTATCACAACCTAACCGTTACTTGGGTTTGACTGAAATTCGGGTCGTCGTGCCAGACGATGGTCTTGAGGATCCATTGTCCTATAAACAGGCAATGAATGATGTAAACAATGACCAATGGATCAAAGCCATGGATCTTGAAATAGAGTCTATGCACTTCAATTCAGTATGGGAACTTGTAGATCCACATGAAGAGGTTAAACCCATAGGGTGTAAATGGATCTATAAACGAAAGAGAGATGTAGCTGGGTAGGTACAGACCTTCAAAGCTAGACTTGTAGCAAAAGGTTACACCTAAAGGGAATGGGTTAACTATGAGGAAACTTTGTCCCCTGTTGCTATGCTTAAGTCTTAAGAATTCTCTTATCCATAGCCTCATATTATGACTATGAAATTTGGCAAATGGATGTCAAGACTACTTTTCTGAATGCCAACCTTGAAGAGAGTATCTTCATGTCTCAACCAGAGGGGTTGATAGCCCAAGGTCAAGAGGAAAAAGTTTGCAAGTTAAATCGATCCATTTATGGGTTGAAACAAGCATCCAGATCTTTGAATATTAGGTTTGATACTGTGATCAAATCTTTTGGTTTTGAACAAAATGTTGGTGCACCTTGTGTATTGACGGACGAAATTTGTTGCCCAATTCCGTGCCAAATAAATTTTTCTAACTTACCCACAGTAGTAGTGGCAAGTCGGGTCGAACACAGGGAGCCCTCGAATTTCACAATTGAAAGTTTTCAATTCAAGTAACCAAAAGGGGGTTTTGAGAAATGGTTGATTTAAAGAAACTTAAATTGCATGAAAGTAAAATTCGGAGGTGGAAGAAGTAAAATTCAATCGAGGAAAGCTCTAGCTTGGTGTTGTTGGTTCTTTATTAAGCTTATTATGCGTTCAACATGCTTAATACTATGCGTTACTAATCTGTCAAGTTTTTCTATCCTTCACCCAAGTTTGCAAAGAATGAGGTTTTCTCGGTGAGTCCGAGGTCGACCACAGGGACTATGCAGATTCTATAATTAGTCAGATTATTTAAGTCATATGTCTAAAGAAGGTGATGAGAAGTGATGCGTTTAACTATCTACAAAGCAGTAAACCTAAGCTAAAGTGGTTTGATGGAGAGGTATGCGACACAGCAAAAGCAGCTAATTGAATTATATGAATGGTAAAAACAGGGCTGGGGTTGGTTATCATCTAAATTCGGAAACGCATAGTGAGATCTATTTCATACCAGCGACTCTTCTCCCGGTTATCAGCCGCTATGCGTTATATGTCTATAACGCATAGGAGAGTGTTAAGTGCCAAGGTTATTCCTATGCCTAGGTAATACTTCTTAGCCTTGTCAACTGAGTTCCACAATCACTTACTCTCTCGAGCAGTCTGATTATTACCACTTATATCGATTAGCTAGATGGACATAAGCATTTGATTAAAAATACATTTGACAAGATGAAATAGTCTTCTACAGTTCTTATTTAGATGATAACGCAACCCGTGACCCTTGAGAGAGTTAGTTACTCATGGACGATAAACAGCAAATGGAAAGTGATGAGAAATGAATAGCCATGGAAGATGTATAGATTGATGAACAGAATAACTGTTTTAGAAAATATAATTCCTTGCTAATAAACTAAAACATAAGTAAGAAAAGAGATAGAAAGCATGGAATGGCTTCTCAATGTCTTGAGCTCGTCGGGCTGGTAGCGTGAATTCTACTGTGCAGTGGTCAGGCAGAGGGAAGTCAAAGCATGCGTTTTAGATTCAAAAAGCTTCAAAACAATTATCTTCATCAATTTACAAGAGTAGAACATATAGGAAGATTTATCAATAGAATTTAACACTAACTACCGCATGATTCTCTATTTAAACTCTATTTTTCTAAGAGAGAGACAATAATAACTTGTATTTCTACAAGTTATCACTTGGGTTATATGGGATTTCCTTTGTTCGATGTTCTTATCATTGGTTCGTCATTACTAAATTCATTGAAGCTAGCACCTAATCAATTCAACTGGAAAGGCCAGAATTGAATTGCCCTAGTCGACAAGTTAGATTTAAGGCAAATCGATGAAAAGCATGCAAAATTTGACTAAACCTAACCGCATTAAGTTCAAAGAAAAATTAGGCGGAACATTCAACTGGATAGACCTAGATTGATTGTTCTATCGATTTAATCCTAGGTCGATTAGAACAATGCGCATCACTATCGATATTTGCAAGCTAACCTAACCTATTGCTTCCTATGATTGACATGCAACAAATTGTCACGAATTGTAATACAATCAAAGCAATAATCAAAATAAACACTAGCGTTACAAATTGATCGTAATTCTTGAAAAACTCGGGATTAAATCATGCATACACTTGAATCAAGTTCAAAACCTCAAAATAACATCAATTACAAGGAAAATCCCTAATACCCAAGCTAAAAAAACGTTACCTTAGCCAATAATCGGTATACGGTTCAAGTTCCTAGGTATGAAAAGAAGAAAAGAGGAGAGAGTAGAGCCAAAAGTCGATTGGTCGGGTGATTTTCTAACCTAGAATTGAAGGTTTCTTTTTAAAGAAATCGTCGCAGCACTGCGACCCTGACGCTAATTCGCATGCACAAAACTTTTGGAGCACCATGGCACTGCTTTGTCAGTAGAACTCCTCGGGAAAAAGTGTCGCGGCACCGTGGCTTGAAGGAAAATTTTTTCATTTTGGAGTTCTATTTCCCGGTTGATGCCATGGAACTCTGTTTTGCTCCATTTTAGCTCGATTTTGTTACTAACACCCCATTCTACCTATTAAGTGCTCGAAACCTACAAAATAACATAATAGACACATTAAATAGCACTACGATCCTGAGTTAAGCTGAGGAAGATAACACATTTTAGGTCCTATCATGTATACAAGAAAATCATCAAAAGTAAAGTAGCTTTCTTAATACTTTATGTGGACGACATTCTACTCATTGGGAATGATGTAGGATATCTTACTATGTTAAAAATTGGCTGGCAGCCCAATTCCAAATGAAAGATTTGGGAAAGGTGCAGTATGTACTTAGGATCCAAATCATTAAGGATTGCAAGAACAGAACGCTGGCCCTGTCTCAAGCAACTTATATCGACAAAATGTTGACTCGATATTCGATGCAGAACTCTAAGAAGGGTTTATTATCTTTCAGGCATGGGGTTCATTTGTCTAAGAAACATTGTCCTAAGACACCTCAAAAAATTGAGGATATGAGATGTATTCCCTATGCCTCAACTGTGGGCAGCTTAATATATGCTATGCTCTGCACTAGGCCAGACATTTGTTATGCAGTGGGAATAGTCAGTAGATACTAGTCCAATCCAAGGTTTGACCACTGGACTGCAGTTAAGAACATCCTGAAGTATCTTAGGAGAACGAGGAACTACAAGTTGGTGTATGGAGCTAAGGATTTGATCCTTACGGGATACACCGACTCTGATTTTCAAACTGACAAGGATTCTAGGAAATCCACGTCAGGATCAGTGTTCATCTTAAATAGAGGAGCTGTAGTATGACATAGCATCAAGCAAGGATGTATTGTAGAGTCTACTATGGAGACTGAGTATGTAGCTGCTTGTAAACTAGCAAAGGAAGCAGTTTGGCTCAGAAAGTTCCTAAATGATTTGGAAATTGTTCCAAACATGAAATTGCCCATCACGTTATACTGTGACAACAGTGGGGCAGTAGCCAACTCTAAAGAGCCTCGTGGCCACAAACGAGGAAAGCATATTGAGAGGAAGTATCACCTTATACGAGAAATTGTGCAACGAGGAGATGTCATCGTCACAAAAATCGCTTCGGAGCTAAACATTGTTGATCCATTTATGAAGGTTCTCTCAGCTAAAGTGTTCGAGGGTCATCTAGAATGTCTAGGTCTGCGAGATATATACATTGTGTAATCTAGGGCAAGTGGGAGATGTGTAATGGGTATATGGATGTCCTAGTTTATTGTATTTACATACTTACCATTCTCACTTCTCTTTATGTACAACCCACTAGAGTTTTAGTTCAAGTGAGAGTTTGTTGGGTTTTATACCCTAAAACTCGTAGATTGTAAATGTAATTATTTAACCGTCATTAAATCATTAATAAAGAGTTATTGATGTGTTACTTCAATAAGCGTTAATGATTGTTTTTGTTTGTTTTGTCTTAATAAACCTAAATCCAATAAACTAATATCCTAGGTTGCTTTATGAGTCTTGAACTGTATGTGGGGACATATGGAGATCAATGTTCAAGATACAGTCTAAAGGGTCTATGATATAGGGATAAGGCTGGGTACTTTATCCTAGTGACACTATGGATACGACCCACTTTGTATTTAAGACAAACGCAATGATCTAATGCGTTCGTGTAGGTGACATGCGAGTGGGTGTATCCTATGCAATGAGTTTGCATAAGACTGGACCACGAAACAGTAATCACTAGTTGTAACTCTATTGACTAGTTAGGTTTCTATTTCAATAGGATGACCTAGGCAACTTAGTATTAATCCTGAGTATATTATGAACTCTTGTCCACGAGGGATTGTCCTTTGATTTGTATGGGTGAGAGTGGCCGTTTGCCAACTCAATATGCTTACAATCTTGGGGACAAGACCGAGTAGAGAGTTGGGGACAGAATTATACAATATAGAATTCACTCATTCCTATTTTTAAGGTAAGTAGATAAGTGTTCTCTTAAGTAGTGTCTCTGGGACTTGAACAAAGAGCCCTACCCTCTCACTGGCCCGAGAGGGGTTTCTGTTTAATGGTTAAACCATAAATAGGTTGTTCATTAGAGGAGCACTGGTACTTAAGGATTTAGAAGTAACCTAGGGGTAGAACGGTAATTTGACTCAGCTGGTGTTACGAGCACTTGTAAAGGACTAATCTACTATTATTGGTCTATATGCATGGACACATAAGTACATATGCAGTGAAAAGAGTACAATTGTGGGTCTTTAGTGGAATGTACCCATAGTTAACTTATATTGATTAATGTGGTTAATGAGTTTAACCGATTAATCTCATATCCTTGGAGCTTCTAATATGTAGGTCCATAAGGTCCTCTTGCTTGCTCACTACGGACCAACAAGGATCAACTATGTTGGAAAAAAATTGAAATGTTCAAATTTATGAGGGAAAATATTTGGAAAATTGCACGAAATGACCCAAAAACTAAAAACTTATCTATAGATGACCCACTCCCGAAAACTTTATCATAAGTGACCATTTGGACACGTGAAATACCAATTTTACTCTCCCGAACTTAAATGAACCCAAAATGCGCCTTTCCATTTTTTCTTTAAAAGTCGCCTCCTACACGTTGGAATGCTTTTTTAATATGTTTAACTGACTTTATACTGCATTTCAAATCTGTAGGTTATCAATGGCGGTATCTGAAGACAAGTACTTCCCAGCCACCGTCTCCTGCATGGTCCACAAAACGAGCTCCCTGATCAAGAGCAAACTGACTACCAATCAGATGGAGATGTTCAGGAAGACCTCATTTGGTCCACTCCTAGACGTGGACCTGGTGTTCAACGGACAGCTATTCCACCACTTCTTGCTACGGGAGGTGAGAGAGGATAGCACCGACTCAATCAGCTTCAACATTTTGGGGAAAAAGGTCACCTTCACCCAGGAAGACTTCAATCTCGTAACCGGACTGTGGCCGACGGAAGAAACAGTCAATCGAGATACATGCGGCGAGAGATTACGGCGTCTCATCCTTGGACCTAGGGACCCGAATGACAAGAAAGAAAAACTGGTCAAGGATGTCGAGGTGGCCTTCGAGAAGACCATCTTTACCAACGATCAAGACGCCGTGAAGGTGGCCCTCGCCTTGTACATCGAGACCGTTATGATGGGCAAAGACAAAAAGACACAATTTGACATGAAGATACTCGGGATATTGGACGACTTCGAAGTCTTTGCGAACTACGACTGGTCGTCTGTCTTCTTCAACCGCCTGTTGAGCTGTATGAAGACTATCATGCGCGGAAAAAAAGAGGCGCATGATATCAAGAAGGCAGACAACCCCAAGCACATCACCTACTACTGCATCAAGGGATATGTGCTTGCGTTCCAGGTACGATTTAGTCCAATTTACTCTTCAACAATTATATTTCTTTATTTTGCGTAAGCCTGATCTGATCTGTTTTTTTTTTTTTTTTTGTGTTACAGGTTTGGGCATACGAGATATTGTCCACCTCCAGCAAGTTCGTGGCTACTAAATCAAGCAAAACAAACATTCCACGAATTCTGAGATGGACCTGTTCCCAGCCGCCATCATACAAATCGTTGGAGAGGAATGTCTTCCAACCCAAAGAGGTAACTCATCTCCTACCAAATCTAAGCGATCGTTTAGATAACCTAAACGATCGTTGATATATATATCAACGATCGTATAGATTAGCTAAACGATCGATGAGTATAAGTATGCGATCGCTTAGTATAATCTAAGCGATCGTTTAGCTTATGTATACGATCGTTTACAGTATTTTACTAACCTTTTGATTGTTCATTTGTTGTTTGCATTACAGACAATCGTCCGAGTGAGACTTGTGCCCTCGCCGGATGAACTGAGGTACAAGGAGGATAGAGTCAGAGGGGTTGAGTTGACGCCGTATGTCACCCCTGCGTCAAGAGATCAGCCGTCGGCTGACACGGATGCAGACTATCCCAAGACCTCACACGGATTCCTCGAGCAGCCCGATGTTCAAGTTGAACCCCCTCTGCCACAAGAACAAGAACAAGTCGACCAAGGAGAAGTGGAGACCAACTCGAGTCCTCTCCTGGGGCAGTTCAGTGGTCAGAGAGGGAAGAAAAGACGCACCGAGACGTCTGAGAGACAACTCAGCTCCTCTAGGAGGCACAGACACTCAAGGTCGTACAAACTACTGTCGAAGGAGTTATCTGTTGTCGCACCGACTTGGCGAACCTGACGACAATGGTTCGTGAGCAGCACGACCATGTAAGCCAGCAGATAGACGACCTGAGGAAGTTCATAGAGCGTCTATGCCAGGTTAGATTCCTTCTGTTTGTTTTTTGTTTTTTTTTTCATACTTATCGCATATGAAAAGGTAAGCGATCGCATACAAAAGTTAAGCGATCGCATAGTATTGGTATGCGATCGCTTATCATTTGTATGCGATCGCTTACCTTTTCTTATGCGACTGCTTACCATTTGTATGCGATCGCATACCATTTATACGTCTAACACATGTCTTTTTTGTCTGATTCAGAGTGGCGACGACGACGAAAGAGAGTACAATGGGGAGAACGAGGGTGGTGAAGCTAACGACCAACCCACAGAAGAAAGGGGTGGCGGGGGTAACGAAACGATGGCGGTGGAAGAAACCACTGTCGCCACCAATGAAGAAGCCACCCCAATCAACCACCCCACGACGCAGCCACCATCTATCCAAGAGTTCCCCATTGAAGAAGTGCTCCCCACTCAATCATTCAACATGAGGAGCATGGGAGAATTAACAAAGACAGCCGAAATGGCCGAGGTATGTAGGTGATTAAATTTCATATACACATTATTTACATATCTATGCTAACACAATTCCATTGTTGTATAGGAACGGAAGGTGATGCCTGACCGTCGGAAGACGTCTAAGCCGACAAGGTTTTCACCAGAGGATGTGAAGAGGCAGAAGAGGGAGCCAACATCCTCCAAACCCGTTCCCCCCTCACAACCTTCCCAAACTTCCGAACCTTCTCCTTCCACATCTCCTCAGCCAATTCCCCAACCCTCCGAACCCTCCAAACCTTCCAAACCACCACCTTCTAAACCTTCCAAACCTTCCAAACCTTCCCAACCTCTACAACAAACTCCCCAAACCTCCCAGCCCCCACATTCCCAATCTCCAACTTCTGAACCTCCACCTTCTAAACCTTCCCAAACCTCCGAACCTTCTCCTTCCACATCTCCTCAGCCAATTCCCCAACCCTCCGAACCCTCCAAACCTTCCAAACCTCCACCTTCTAAACCTTCCAAACCTTCCAAACCTTCCAAACCTTCCCAACATCCACCTCCACCTCCACCTCCACCTCCACCTTTCAAACCTTCTCAAACTCCACCTTCCCAATCTCCACCTTCTCAACCTCCACCTCCACCTCCACCTCCACCTTCTCCACCTCCACCTTCTCAACCTCAACCTTCTCAACCTCAACCTTCTCCACCTTCTCCACCTCCACCTTCTCCACCTCCACCTTCCCAACCTCCACCTTCTCAACTTCAACCTTCTCAACCTCCACCTCCACCTCCACCTCCACCTCCCCAACCTATAGTCCCTGTCCCCAACTTCCCCATCAGATCGGTCCGTGTGTATGATCCCCTGTTCCCGATTCCAAATGTGCTCTGGTCTGCGTATAAGAAGTGGAGGAGCACTCCGAAGATGAAGGACGAGGTGAGGACAGTCACATACGCCTCACGGACCAAGGAATTCTTCCGCATTCTTGAGAAGAATACATGGGTGCTTGGGGACGTAAGTATTTCTTTAACCCTCATCTTATCGTTTATATTTATCTAAGCGATCGCACAGACTTGAACTAAACGATCGCTGATATAATCCTATGCGATCGCTTATTATTAAACGATCGCATAGACTATATAAGCGATCTTTAGACAACTCTAAGCGATCGTTTAGTTCAACATAAACGATCGTTTATGTTTAGTAAGCGATCACTTATGTTTAGTAAGCGATCGTTTATAAATTCAGTTGCTATTATTGCTAACCTATTACGTTTTTTCTGTAGAATATGGACATACTAGTGCTCCACGTTCACCGGAAGCTTCACTCCCGCCCCGATTTGTGTTCACATCGGTTTACGGTGGTGAACACTGTCGTTATGTTATGTACATTAATATCTGATAGTTTGACTTATTGTTATTATCGTTTAATCTAACATTTGGTTTCCTACAGGATTCCCTCACGAATATTGAAGGAATCTCCATGAATATACGGCTTGATGGTGTGGTGATACATGATGGCACAATTGAGCCTTGGACCAACAAGGTTGCACACCCAGGCTTCTGGGCGATGCACCTGACGTTCATGGAGTTCGCACACGGTCTGAACGAAGAGTACAAGCCTGCGTGGTCGGAGGTTGATTACGTTTTCGGGCCGATCAACATAAATGAGCATTGGCTCATGGCGGCAATCGACCTTCGGGAGTCCACCCTATTCGTCTTCGACTCCATGCCAGACTACATACGTGCGGACATAGTGAACCCAAGACTCCAGCTGCTCGTCGGGGCCATACCATCCATTTTGATTGCAGCCGATTTCGACACCAACATTTCGAATTTTAAGTACTGGCCATGGGACGTGAAGCGATCCAAGACAACGCTTCAATGGGGCAAATCCCTCGACTGTGGGATTTTTTCATGTAAATTTTTAGAATACCTTGTAACGAATACTAATAGAGATAGTTTAAATTTGAACAATATGCCTGTATTTAGGAAACAATATGTAGCCGAATTATGGGCAGACAAATTTTTATGGTAAATCAATGAAGTTAGTATTCGTTTGAGTTTTGTCTCAATTATCTCGTTTAAATTTTGTCTCAATAAAATTCTCTCAATAAAATTTTCTCAGTTAAATATTGTCTCAACTAAAGTTTGTCTCTATATATGCGATTGTGAAATTTACACTTAATGATGACTTAATACTAATTAATCACTTAGTAAATCACTTAGTAATCGTTTAATGAATACTACGCGATCGTTTAGTAAATACTAAACGATCGTGTAATAAATACTATGCGATCGTGTAGTAAATATTATGCGATCGTGTAGTCAATACTACGCGATCGTGTAGTAAATACTATGCGATCTATGTGGTAAATACTACGCGATCTAGGTGGTAAATATTATGCAATCTAGGTGGTAGATACTATGCGATCGTGTAGTAAATATTATGCGATCGTGTAGTAAATATTATGCGATCGTGTAGTCAATACCATGCGATTGTGTAGTAAATACTATGCGATCTATGTGGTAAATACTATGCGATCGTATAGTAAATATTATGCGATCGTGTAGTATATACTATGCGATCGTGTAGTTAACACTTAACGATGACCTATATAAACAACTACAAATTAAAATAATTACAATTGCAATTACATATACACTTAAGTCCATTGTAAAAAAAATAAATAAAAAATACCAAGTCCATTGTACATATACACTTAACGATCACCTATGTAAACAACTACAAATTAAAATAATTATAATTGCAATTACATATACACTTAAGTCCATTGTAAAAAAAAAAAAATAAATAACCAAGTCCATCGTCCCTTGCGTCCATCGTCCTAATGCGTGTCATGCGTTCAATGCGTCCAATGCGTTCAATGTGTTCAATGCGTCCAAGTCGTCCAATTCGTGCAATGCGTCCAATGCGTCCCACGCGTCCAATGCGTCCAAGTCATCCTTCATGTTTCATGCATCCCATGCGTCCCCGTGGCAGGCGTCATCAGTGGCTGCCGGCATGTTTTTCTGTTGTGCCCTCTTTGACCACATCGCGTACACTTATGTACTTGTCGTGGCTCCTCACCGGTTGACGGGATTCTAATGGTCTGCCGTCGACCTACACTTGGTACCTTCCGCGGTGGTAAGATCTCGAAGTCATCGAAATCAGGTCTTTGCCTCCACTCTTGTTGATGGCCAACTGGGTATATCGGTTCGACATAAGCGGCAAGTACACACTCTACTATGAACCACTTCGAGCACAACGTTTGAACGTTAATGTTCTGCATGGCTGCCGCAGCTACTGCGTGTGAGCATGGAATCTTCATGCAATTGAACTCCATGCACGTACATGTTCGTGAACGGAGATCAACCAGTCCACCAAGATGCCCATCGTCAACACTTAGCACATACATGTCCACTGGAGATACACAATACGTTCTGGACACCGATTCAGCCTCTTTAAGGATAGTCATTGCATAGTCGGTTACAAGGTTTGTGCATGCCATGGCATGTGTACGTCTGACATAGAACCAACTCTGTAACCAACCCTGAATATGCTCCAGAAGCTTCGTAATCGACAGTTCCCTCGCATCTTTTAATACTCCATTGAGGCATTCTACTATATTCGTGGTCATCTTGTCATACCTACAATGGACTTGGTACACCCGTGCCCACCGATGTAATCCAATCTCTTGAAGGTAGGCTGTCACCCTGGGATACATTTGAAGCTTAGACCAATATATTTGAAACTCTGACATCCTATAGGCCTTGGCTGCTAGGTAGAAGTGCGGAATAATGTCCTTATTCTTGAACTTATCCATCAAATTATTCCGAATATGGTATATACACAATGCATGGAATGCCTCTGGGAATATACTTGATACAGCATTCCCAATGGATATGTGACTATCTGATATGATCACCAAGTTAGGGATGTCTCCGATCGAGGCCTTCAAGTGGGTCATGAACCAAAGCCAGGATGCATCGTTCTCGCCGTCTACGATACCGAACGCGATTGGATATATGTTGTTGTTGCCATCAATACATGTTGCTATCAACAACATACCTTTATATTTCTCGTGCAAGTGCGTACCGTCGACAACAATAACAGGACGGATGCAGTTCAAGAATCCCCTAATGCATAGACCGAACGCCATGTACACGTACTTAAAGTACCGTTGCTCTTCTACTTCAACCTCAAACACCATGCCTGGATTTGCAAGTTTCAGTGCCTCACCATATGAATTGACAAGCGCGTATGATCCTTCTGGCGACCCTCTTGCAAATACCAAGGTGTACTCCCTTGCACGATAAGCTCGCCCATAGCTTATATTCACACCATAATCCTGCCGAACATCTTCAATTATATCCCTTGGACGGTACGTTCGGCCTACTTGATCGTATTTGGACTTGATTAAGTGGCCAATAACCCAACTCTTGGCTTGTTGGTGATTACCAGTCCTCATCTCAAGGGAACACGTATGGGCGCTCGGATACTTCGTCACTTTGAAAGAATCGCTTCCTTCTAGCATCTTCGCACGAACTCTCCACTTGCATCCCTCGACCAAACACCGAACTGTCAGCAAACTCTTCGTGGACTTCTTCACACGGTATCCAAAGTTCTTCTTCAAAGCGAGTATTGATAGTTTAACTGACAGGTCATATTTGGAGAAGAAAATTTGACCTTCCCTTACATTCTCGTCGTTCAAACAGTCGTGGGGGACTGTGATGAGGTCTTCGTACGATGGGCCATTTGATGGACCAGCTATGTCTACAAATGGTTGGCTTGGGACAGTGGGTGGCACTTGGACGGATGGCATTGCCACGGGTGGAGTTGGGATTGTCTGTGGTATTGACCACTGTCCGTGCACGTCATATGAAGGAATACTTTGACCAGCCCATTCTTCACTTCTGTCATCCCTCAGATTGCATGCCTCAACATTCTCCTCCAATGATGACGTGGTGGAAAAATCATATGTTGATATGTTTGGAACTGCTTCAGCCGTTGGACTGCATATGTCATGTACTCCATGCCTCTCATGAGGTGTAAGTGATACGAACAATGGCATCTGAGATGCATCACTTCCTTCTAGAAAAAAATTTAGATCTTCATCGTCTACTATGTCAATTGGAGGCACTTGGACCAACAGATTATAACAGCACTTGATGTGTATATCGAACAGGTATGAATCAATGTTCAGTCTTTCATGCAGTATGCTAACTAATTCACTACATGTTATATCTTTCCTGATTTTCAAACCTTTCATTTGACCTCCAACATAGTTGCATTCGGACTGATCCCATTCCCCACCAAATCGCACAAAGATTCGAAGTAGATTCGTTGACCTGCAAAGAAGATAAGTTTTTTGGTTAGAAATGATCTTCAGTCAAGTGTAAACGATCGCCTAATATCATGTATGCGATCGCCTGGTGATGGATTAAGCAATCGCATAGTATCATGTATGCGATCGCCTGGTGATGTACTAATCGATCGCATAGTATCATGTATGCGATCGCCTGGTGATGGACTAATCGATCGCATAGTATCATGTATGCGATCGCCTGGTGATGATTAAGCAATCGCCTAGTCGCATGTATGCGATCGCCTGGTGATGGATTACACAATCGCATAGTACCGTAACAAGCGAACGCATACATGATGTGTACGATATAGGAAGATAATCGACCGTTTATTTAAACCTATACGATATAGGAAGAGAAACACTTACATTCTCTGTGTTTCTGATTCTAACCCACAATGTTGCTGAAACGAATAATGGACGAAGATGAAAAAAGCGACAGCCGCTGTAACTCTCAGAGAAAAATGGAAGAAGAAGTTGGTGATACTCGCAGAACTCAATGGAATAATGGAAGAATGTGTGAGAGCGACTGTCCATTAGTACCCTTGCATTCAATTTTGTTGGTATAATGGTAGTTGACATTGAATGATTCTGAAAAATGCTGGTGATAAAGGCTTCGGCATTCAATGCAATCAATTTCGGGGGAGAGAGAAAGTTCTGGGTTCATTTAATTTCAGGGGTAAAATTGGTATTTCACGTGTCCAAAAGGTCACTTATGATAAAGTTTTCGGGAGTGGGTCATCTATAGATAAGTTTTTAGTTTTTGGGTCATTTCGTGCAATTTTTCAAAATATTAATTGTATTGGATACAATTAATTTCATGATTTATTATAAATTTTATTTGAATGTGATTCAAATTATAACTTTATAATATGAAGAATTAATTTATTTGAATATGATTCAAATAAATAAATAATTAATTAATTTGGATGAGATCCAAATTAAATATTTTGTAGAAAATAGATAGAAGGAAAATTAATTAATTGATTTGAATTGGATTCATATAATTAATTATTAAATTTGGATGAGATCCAAATCAAAGATTCTGTAGAAAGTAAATATTTAAATAAGATTTAAATATTTTAAACCATTTAATATGAGATATTATTTAGGTAAATATTTATTAATATTGAATATTATTAAATATTTGATTTAAAATCTCTGCAGAAAGTTTATTCTAATAGGATTAGGAGTAACCCATAGAGTTTCTATAAATAGGGCCCTTGAGAGCCTTCATAAAACATACTCTCTAAGAGAATAATCTCTATGATTACTCTAAAAATCTTCCTCTACTAATTCTCCTAATTTGCTTAGAAAAATTCTAAGAAAATTCTTCTTCTCATTCTTTCAAAAAAGTGGTTCCCACAAACCAGATCCATGCTCTTAAAAAAGGAAGACTACAAGGAGAAGACTATCGGTTCGAGAATTATAAATTGGCAAAGTTATGATGCTTAATCTTTTTTTCTCTACTTTTTGTATTTTTCATTCTTTCAATAAATCATAGAACGCGATCACACGCTTCCGGTGGGATTCAATTCCCTTCAGTTATATCGCAGTTGGCTGAATTGTCAATGCAATCGACCTTGAGGCAAAGGATTATAGATGACAACAAGGTGATCCATACCTTGTTGAGAAGTTTTGTTAGGTAGAGGCGGGGTAGGATAGTGAGTTCTCATTATCCTCAAAAGTTTGGTTGTAATTGCGTTGGAGTTTCTGTTGGAGTAAATATTTATCATTATGTGGCTATTACTATCAAACTGGTGGTTCTAAACGTTTTATGATTTAGGGTTAGACACTATGGGTGGTTATGTTAAATTATGTTTTCAGTAGGTTAGTCAGGTACAGATGGGCAGTGAGTTCACAAGAGGGGTGAAGTTTACTATCCTCACATCTTCTTCTAGGTTAAAGAGGGTAATCTGGGAGAAGGTGTGACAGTTTCCCTTTCTCTACACTCTTTCTTTGTTTATATTGTTTGAACATGTTGCTTCAAGCTATGAGTGGCTAAACTCTTTAGTTTTAGGGTTTTGATGATTTGTTTATGAAATTATGTTGATATTGTAGACTCGTCATGGTTTTGTTGTAATGATTATGCTTTTCTTTGATATTGTGCTTAAATTCTTGTTGAATGGCCATGTTTGAATGTTATGTTAGATGTATGGTTGAAAGATTGTATATCTAACTAGATCTATAACAAAAGATTGTTAGGTTAATAATAAAAGTTGCTAAAGACTACTCTTAATACCATGTAATTTGTAATGATTTCAAGAAATTAGTAATCAATTGAGTTGCATGAGAAAATGTTGTTTTTGGGAGAAAATAACTTGGATTTATGTTTCTAGACTTAAGCATAAGAATTGCAGTAAAATCCATGAACCCTATAATATTGCATGATGAAGTAAACAAGGATTCATTACACTAGAACTCTCTTTGACTCTTGTATTTCTTATTTATTTGCTTTTCTTTTTAGTTTTATTTCCAAAATCACAACTTCAATTCCAATCCTTAAATAAAATTGATTCAAGACTAGAATAGCTAAGTAACTTTAACCTTCATAAATGGATGCTCAGTGGAACGATATTTGGACTTCATCGTCTTATATTATATGTCACACCCCATCCTGAACTACCCTCCCGCAGCCCGAGACGGAGCGTGAGGACAGTAGTCATCGACTTCCCAGTCGACTTCCACTGTCAAGCTTACCTTATTTCCCATCTAACTACCCTTCCTAGGACGGTGATACCATTAACTCACTCTTGACAAACTTCGACTTCGATCGGCAACGGGAGCTATCATGCTACCTGAAAAATGGAAAACATATGAAAGGGTGAGCTAACAGCTCAGTGAGTAACAGTTTTTGAAAACATCTTACTTTAACTATAAAACTGGTTATAATTTAAACATTTTCAATCTCGCATAAAATATAACGATTCAAATCATATTAAAATATGCTCAAAGACCATTGTTAAATCATGCATATTTGTTTTAGAGTAAATACTAAAAAATCTCATTCATTTCAAAATCATTTTCCCTAGTTGAGACGAAGCGATGCTCTACGCTTCTTAACGTCGTTTATCCTTAGTTGTGTGAAGTAATCTCAACACATCAGCGTCGTATATTCCTCTATGTGCACATAGGTATTATAATCCGGGCTGCCCACAATGCCTTCTCTAAGTCCTTGAGCATTGGGGTCCCATTTCCATATCCAGGTTACCCATTTGCCTTCTACGAGTCCCTCAGCATTGGGTACCTTTTTCTATATTCCTATCCAGGTTACCCATTTGCCTTCTACGAGTCCCACAACATTGGGTACCTTTTTCTACATCCCGGCTACCCTTTGGCCTTCTCCAAGTCCCTGAGCCTCAGGTGCCTTTTCAAAGTTTTATAAAATACACAATATGTTTTGGAAACATCATATCATAAACTCATAAGTTAACCATTTCCAACTAAAATCATATAGAATCAAACAACATGCTTTCATTAACCTCAATTTTAAGTCTTTAATAACAACTGCATGATTTTCAATAACACCATGAAAATCATATATTATCAAACAGCATGCCTCTTAATAAACTCATTTCAAATAACCAGCTTACTCAAGTGCTTTTTTAATATAAACGCATGCTCTATACGTTGAAACTTATGAATACTTATTTATATTACAAAACCAATGATATTAATTATAGAGAACGCATTTATATTTTGAAAAAAGTTAGTGTTACTCACTTTATACTTGCTCAAGAATAGTTCCTCTTCCTTCCTTCTATTTCTCTTTCTCGAGCTTCTTGGACCCATCGTTCTAAACTCTGGAACGCAAGACTTTATATTCCTCTGTCAGCTCGGTTGGACGTAACCCTGCCCTTAAACGCAAGGTTGACAGCTAACGCAAGGTGCAACCTAACTCTTCTTGCTTCTCTTTTGAATGCGTCGACCTCTCTTGGACGCAAGGCCCAACTTGAACGCAAGGCCCAACTTGAACGCATCGTTCACCTTGAACGCAGAGTTCATCTTGAACGCAAGGCTAATCCCTTAAACACAAGACAACTTGTTTAACACGAAGTAGCTAAGTTGTTAAGAATATCTTCTCTCTTGGCCGCAGACTTCTACTACGGATGCAAGGATTCCTCCTTTCTGCCTTCTCTCTCCTCTTTCTCTCAAGAATTCTCACTTCAGAATCATCAGTCGCTCTTTTTCCCTCAAGGTCCTATTTATAGCTTTGGAATAGAAGGCTTGCCATCCTACTTCTCCTCTCTTTTTGCCACTTGTTTGCCATATGTCACGCTGCATGCTTAACTAACCATGCATTTATCCAAGTGTCACCTTGCATGAAACATTCAACATGCCTTCTAACACCTCCTACTTATAAGGTGTTAAGTCTATATGAAGCCACCTAGCCTTTATAAGTTTATCTTATGCGTCCAACATATTCCAATATACAAACTATTCATCCAACCTAATGCCCCTATGCGTCCATTGAATTTCCTTTAAGGTTTTGGCTTCATTACTTTCTTTCCTTACTCTCCGCCATACTACCTTTGATCTCGTTTCTCCACCGCATACTACTAGGCGTCAATGTCTCAAACGCACACTACTATGCGTTTGTACCTTACCGCATAATACCATGCGTTCAACTTTCTTCCCTTATGTCAAGTCTTAGCTACAAGTCCTTCTCTTGTGTGATCACACATCCGATGATGTGGTTTACCCTTGATAACCAAATCCAACTCAAGACCTTCCCTTATGCGTTTGTACTCTTTGCGTTCGCCTTTACTTCGTTCTGCGTTCATGACCTTCCTCCTATCCTTGAGGATTCCTTGATTATTCCTCTATGCGTTCTTGTGTTGTAATCCAATGTTATGCTTCCAACCTCTTCCTTAAGTGAGCCATTTTCTCAATGATAAATCCTATCATATATCCATCTCCAGCCTCCTTCCTTTAGGCTTACTTCTCAACCTTCTAACTTATCCAATTCAAAATCTTCCTTAATGGAAGTCATGTATTTACCTTAAATTATAGTAGCATCTCTCCTCGATTCTACCTTATGCGTTTCATCCTTCTTTTAGATTTCCTTTCAACGCATCACTACTCAACTTTAATCCTTACTCATACGTCCTACTTAAGCCAATGCTTACATCTTCTCCTATGCGTTTCACTTCTTTCCCTTCAAGCTCTCAGGTTACTTTCTATGCATTTACCTTTATCATGCGTTACCTTAGTCCTGGCCATGCTTCCAACATGATCTCTTACTTCTTTTCTTTATAGGCTCTCAACGCATTGGTTTTAAAAGTAGAGTGTGACATTATAACTTGACCCGTACACTTGCGGTTAACACGTAAATTGAACATCAAGTTTCTGGTGCCGTTGTCGGGGATCCTAAGAACGATTTTTATTATTTAATTTTCATTAGAATTGATAGATTTTAATTTGAGGTGTATATTATTTGGTTGATTATTTTGTCAGTCTATGCCTCATGATAATACTAACCTCCTCCCTCTTGATCCCGAGATTGATAGAACCTATAGAAGGAATCTAAGGGCTCTACACAATCAAACCGAGGAGATGGTGGAGGAGATACCAAAGGCAATTCGGGACTACTTCCAACCGACATTACCGGCAAATCAACTCGACATAATGAATGTGCCCATCAATGTTAACAACTTTGAGTTGAAACCAGGGTTGATTCAAATGGCTAGAGAGTTAGCCTTTAGAGGAAGAACCAATAAAGATCTTCACAAGCACCTACGGTCTTTCTTGGAGATATGTGGACGGTAAAGATGACTGGTATTTTTAACAATGCTATTAAACTAAGACTTTTTCCCTTCTCTTTACAAGACCTAGCAAAGGATTGGTTGGAAACCATACCTCCGGATAGTATTGATGCGCACTTTTAGTGTTAACCGCAAGTGTACGGGTCAAGTTATAATATAAGACGGTGAAGTCCGAATATCGTTCCACTGGGGATCCAATTGTGAAGGTTTATGTTACTTAGCTATTCTAGAATCGAATCAATTTTATTTGAGGATTGGAATTAATATTGTGAGTTATGGAAAATATAAACCAAATAAGGAAAGTATTAAAGTGAGAAATAGAAGAGTAAAAGAGAGTTCTAGGATAATAAATCCTTGTTTATTTCATCATGCAATATTATAGATTTCATGGATTTTATTGTAATTCATATGCCTAAGTCTAGAAACTTAATTCCAAGTTATTTTCTCTAAAAAACAACCCTTTCTCATGCAACTCGATTGATTACTAATCTCTTGAAACCAATACAAAATTACATGGCATTAAGAATAGTCTTTAGCAACTGTTATTGTCATCCTAACTACTCTGGTGATAGATTAACAACAATTCATTGTTATAGATCAAGTTAAACATACAATCTCTCAATCATACATCTAACCTAACATGTGAAGATGGCCAATCCACAAGAATTAAACACAATAACAATGAAAAGCATAATCATTCCAACAAAATCATGAAAGTCTACAATATCAACGTAAATTCATAAACAATTCATCAAAACCCTAAAACTAAAGAGTTTAGCCACTCATAGCTTGAAGCAACATGTTTAAGCAAAATAAACAAAGAAAGAGTGTAAAGAAAAGGAAACTCTACTGAAAAGAGGCTCTTGATTGAGGTAGCACCGTCACGATCTCCTTGGCTCTCACATCGGAATTCGAAGGGCACCACGACTATCTCGAACTCTTTTCCTCTTCCTTGCAACTAACTCACTCTCTGAACTCTTTTATGAACTCTCACTCAATTCTCTCCTTCTTGTGCCTCTTCAGGTCTGTAAATTGATGGTTGATTCGTTCTTGATTTGATTTGATGATTAGGGCTGCTGGAAACCCCAAATTTATAGAGTTGGCCGCCCAAAAATTTACCAAAAATAACAAATTTTCATTTAAGAAAAATTGGTGCCGCGGCGCTGATCCATAGCGCCGCGGCGTTAGGGTTGTGTCCAAAATTGTTGCTCTCGGGTTTTAGCGTTACGGCAGCGCCGTCCAAGCGCCGCGACGCTTGATGCATTCAGAATTGCTCTCGGGATTTAGCGCCGTCTCGGCGCCGCGGTGCTATGATGCGTCCAGAACATTGTGCTCGGGTTTTAGCGTCGCGGTAGCGCCGTCCAGGCGCTGCAGTGCTAGCCCAAATTTTGCCCTTTTGAGTTTTTCAGCTCTTTTTCGCCGTATTCTTGCTCGGTTTTGATCTTTTAGTCTTTTCTTCTAATTTTCCTCATTTTAACCTGAAAATCACTAGCAAACAAGTGAAATCTAATATAAATTCCCTTAATTTGAGAGAATAGAAAGCACTTTTCAATTGCTTATCAAGTATCACTACATTGGAGATTTTGGCTCAAGCTTTCTTGAACAAGTATTTTCCACCAGCTAAATCTCAAAGGCTAAGATCGGAGATAGGTACATTCCGCCAAATTGAGGATGAACAGCTATATGAGGCTTAGGAGAGGTACAAGGATCTCCTGAGGAGGTGCCCTTAACATGGCTACCCGGATTGGTTGCAAATTCAACTCTTCTATAATGGATTGTCAAGCTCAACCAAATCCATCCTAGATGCCACCGTCGAAGGGTCAATCTTCTCCAAGAATGCTCAAGAGGCCTATACCATATTATTAGACTTGCCCTGTAACGACCTGACCCCTTAATATCTAACTTGTCTCTACAACATGCATGAACATTTACATAAATACGATGGGAACAAGAAAACATGACATCATCCATTTTAAACAAATGCAATTTAACTTATAAAATGGCCAAATTATTGAAAGTTTATTTAATCAACATAAGGAAAGAGAAAAATACTTTAGCGGGGTACCCCTTATATTATTAGGCAAAATCTCAGGAAAAGAATCAAAATAACCAAGACATCTAAACAATAGTTTGATGAATGCAAGTACAACTACCCTAGACTAAGGTGCGGAAGCAGAGTGACGGTCCCATGGTATGATCACGGATTTCCTCGGCCATGCGTCGGGCCACCATACTCCTTACCTGGAAGGAAAACATAGAAAAAGGGTGAGTAAAATATACTCAGTAAGAGACCCACTACTGGGCCTAGCTATTACCCCTTTTGTCGTGTGCGCCCGTGTACCCAGCATAAGCATAAGCGTAGGCATAAGCATAGGAAGCGCCCCGAGGGTACGCATTGACTATAATTGTAACATGAACATAGGTGGTGATCCCGAGGGACACCCTTCGTAGCATAGTACATTGAGGGTACGGGGCACGACAATAAGGCAACCTATGACGTGTCATGACATAATTAATCTATAGCTAAGATTGCAGAGTCACAAACACATAAGCATAAGAACGTAACTTACAATACAACTACTTAGCACGCCTGAACAATTATAGAAACAACATTCGAAACATAGGTTCATAACGACATTCAATAGCCAACAACACCGTTAGACAGTATATATCACTAAAACCCGGTAGTAAGTCCCTTACCTGCGGGAGCGAAACTGGAGCGACACTGAGCGATACTGAGCGATATGAGCATTACCGAGCGATACTAAGTGACACGAGCATTACCGAGCGATACTGAGCGTGTCAGCGAGACAACGACTTCCTTACAATGTGGCAACGCTCTACAAAGGCTGTGACAGTGCGTCGCGGAAAGGACAGGCGACGCGGCGATGCAGACTGACTATACGTCGTGGAGGGGACGGGAGACGCGGCGACGCGGACTAATGATGCGTCGTGGACTATGGTGATGCGGCAACGCGGACTAATGATGCGTCGCGGGCTATGATGATGCGGCAACGCGGACTGATGATGCGTCGCGAGCTATGATGATGCGGCAACGCGGACTGATGATGCGTCGCGAGCTATGATGATGCGGCAACGCGAACTGATGATGCGTCACGGGCTATGATGATGCGTCGCCAAGTGCCTGAGGCAAAGCGACGAGACGATGACCAGGATGCTGCGGCGCGACGACCAAGATGCTGCGGCGCGACAACTATGACGATGCCACAACATTGAGAACTGCGATTAAGGCCGCACCGTGAGGGCTGGAGCGCTGCGACTGAGTGACGGGGAAATGTGAGAATATGGCCGACGAAGGGTGACTCCAGAGAGGAAAAACCAGACTGCCTTTTTCTTACTGCCTCCTCTTTCTTCTCCTCTTCTAAAACGCCCCCCACGGTCAAAAATTCAACCGGGGATCTTTCCCTCAATCGGAAGCGGCGCAACCTCCTGCTGACCGTGGACTCTCAACTCTCTTCACACTCCCCCCGCTGCAAAACTATTATTAACGATAATTAATTTAAATTATATATATTTTTTTAATTTAAAGGGAGGAAGTGATTTACCAAAATTTGGGCCGTTACACTCTCCCCTCCTTAGGGGAACTTTCGTCCCCGAAAGTCCTAATCCTGAAAGAGCTCAGGGTACCTTGACCTCATTTCATCCTCCCGCTCCCATGTTTTCACTTCCTTTGCCAAGATTTCTATGGATTCCTCCTCGTAGCTTAGGTCTTCCCTCAACTGTAATGGTTCATAGTCCACTATATGAGAAGGGTCGGTGACATACTTCCTTAGCATGGAAACGTGAAACACATTGTGGACTGCATCGAGAGACGGTGGTAGCGCCAACTGGTATGCCACGGGGCCAATCCGTTCCAAAATCTCGAACGGCCCTATGAAACGGGGACTTAGCTTCCCTTTCCTGCCGAACCTCAAAACGCCCTTCAACGGGGCCACTTTTAAGAACACGTGATCCCCCACGTCGAACTCCAGGTCCTTGCATCTAGTGTCGGCATAACTCTTCTGCCTGCTCTGTGCGGACTGCATGCGCAATCTGATTTTCTGGATAGCCTCGTTTGACACCTGCACCAACTCTAGCCCTAGCAATCTTCGCTCTCCCACTTCGTCCCAGCAAACTAGAGACCTACAAAATTTTCCGTACAATGCTTCGAATGGTGCCATGCCGATGGTCCTGATAGCTGTTGTTGTAGGCAAACTCTATGAGGTGCAGGTAGGAGTCTCAACTTCCCGGGAATCCAAGGCACAAGCACGCAACATGTCCTCCAGTGTTTGGTTCAATCATTCCGTCTGTCCATCGGTCTACGGGTGGAAGGCCGTACTGCAATCCAACCTAGTGCCCAAAGTCGCTTGGAGGCTTTTCCAGAATTTAGAAGTGAACCGCGGGTCCCTGTCTGATACTATTGAGACTGGCACCCCATGCAACCTTGCCACCTTCTTCAGGTAGATCTATGCCCATTTACCCACCGAAAAGGTGGGCTTCCCTGGGAAGAAGTGTGCGGACTTGGTGAGTCTGTCGACTATGACCCAGATCACTGTATGGCCCAACACCGTCCTTGGTAAACCTCCCACGAAATCCATAGATACGTTCTCCCACTTCCACTCTGGGACACTTAGGGGCTGCAATAGCCCTGCTCGCTTCTGTCTCAGGACTTTCACTTGCTGGCACACCAGGCATTTACTGACATAGTCCGCCACTTCCTTTTTCATGTTATGCCACTAATAGTAACGTTTCAGGTCCTGATACATCTTAGTGCTGCCGGGGTGAATTGAGAAGGGAGAGTTGTGAGTTTCTGACAACAGTTCGCTCTTAAGTTTGCCGCTTGCCGGCACACACAAACGCCCCTGGAAAATAGACCGTTTTCCGACAATAACGAGAAATCGCTGCTTTGACCCGCCATTAGCTAGTTAACCTTCTCGACAAGGTAGGGATCACTTTGCTGAGCGTTGATGAGCCTCTGCCTTAGGGTTGGCTGGACGATGATAAGCACTTGAAAAGTGCTTTCTATTCTCTCAAATTAAGGGAGTTTATATTAAATTCCACTTGTTTGCTAGTGATTTTAAGGTTAAAACGAGGAAAATTAGAAGAAACGACTAAAATATCAAAACCGAGCAAGAATACGGCGAAAAAGAGTTGAAAAAACTAAACAAGGCGAATTTTGGGATGACGCCGCGGCGCTAAAAAATAAACGCATCATTCTGGACGCATAGTAGAACCGCGGCGCCGAGACGGCGCTGCCGCAGCGATGAAACATGAACGCATCATTCTGGACGCATAGTAGCATTGCGGCGTCGAGATGGCGCTGCCTCGACGTAACATTGTTGAACGCATGACAGTGTCGCGACGCTTGGATGGCGCTGCCGCGGCGCTAATGCCCGAGAACAATATTTCTGAAACGCATCACAGCGTCGCGGCGCTAAAACCCGAGAGCAAACTTTTCTGATGCAACCCTAGCGCCGCACGCTATGGACCAGCGCCGCGGCGCTAGCTTTCCTTAAATGAAAAATTGTTATTTTTGATAATTTTTGGGCGGCCAAACTCTATAAATTTCCAGCAGCCCAAATCATCAAAGAAAATCAAAGCAAAGCAAGGAAGTTACAGACCTAAAGAGGCACAAAAAAGAGAGAATTAAGTGAGAGTTCAAAGAGTGAGTTAGTTGCAAGGAAGAGGAAAAGAATTTGAGATAGTCGTGGTGCCCTTCGAATTCCGACGTGAGAGCCAAGGAGATCGTGACAGTGCTACCTCAATGAAGAGCCTCTTTTCAGTAGAGTTTCCCTTTCTTTACACTCTTTCTTTGTTTATTTTGCTTAAACATGTTGCTTCAAGCTATGAGTGGCTAAACTCTTTAGTTTTAGGGTTTTGATGAATTGTTTATGAATTTACGTTGATATTGTAGACTTTCATGATTTTGTTGGAATGATTATGCTTTTCATTGTTATTGTGTTTAATTCTTGTGGATTGGCCATCTTCACATGTTAGGTTAGATGTATGATTGAGAGATTGTATGTTTAACTTGATCTATAACAATGAATTGTTGTTAATCTATCACGAGAGTAGTTAGGTTGACAATAAAAGTTGCTAAATACTATTTTTAATGCCATGTAATTTTGTATTGGTTTTAAGAGATTAATAATCAATCGAGTTGCATGAGAAAGGGTTGTTTTTGAGAGAAAATAACTTGGAATTAAGTTTCTAGACTTAGGCATATGAATTACAATAAAATCCACGAAATCTATAATATTGCATGATGAAATAAACAAGGATTCATTACCCTAGAACTCTCTTTGACTCTTGTGTTTCTCACTTTAATACTTTCCTTATTTGATTTGTATTTTCCATAACTTATAATATTCAATTTCAATCCTCAAATAAAATTGATTTAACTCTAGAATAACTAAGTAACTTAAACCTTCCTAATTGGATCTCCAGTGGAACGATATTCGGACTTAACCGTCTTATATTATAACTTGACCCGTACACTTGCGGTTAACACTCAAAGTGCGCATCAGACGGTCAACTGCGACAATTGTGAGGCGACCTCCCCGATATAGACCGCAATACCTGCCTGCTCAAATTCTTTACACAACGAGGACTGCTTAGTGATCAGGGCTGCCGAATGCACCGCTTTCCTACTAAGGGCATCTGCAACCACATTTGCCTTGCCGGGGTGGTATAGAATTTCCACATCATAATCCTTTACCAGCTCCAACCATCTCCGCTGTCTCATGTTCAACTCCTTCTGAGTGAAGAAGTACTTTAGGCTCTTGTGGTCCGTGAAGATTTGTATCTTTTCACCATATAAATAGTGTCGCCAAATTTTCAGAGCAAAAACCACCGCCGCCAACTCTAAATCGTGAGTGGGGTACTTTTGCTCATGGGTTTTTAGCTGGCGGGAGGCATAGGCCACCACCTTACCGTGTTGCATCAGCACGCAACCTAATCCCTTCTTGGAGGCATCACTGTAAACCACAAAACCTCCCAGCCCGTCTTGTACTGTAAGTATTGGTGCAGAGACCAGTCTCTGTTTAAGATTTTGGAAACCTTCCTCACAGTCTTTACTCCACATGAAAGGAGCACCCTTCCTTGTCAACTGAGTCAGTGGTGCGGCGATGCACGAAAAGTCCTTAACGAAACGACGGTAATAGCCTGCCAAGCCTAGGAAACTGCGCACCTCGATAACTGTCGTAGGGCGGGGCCAGGTAGTAACCGCCTCGATCTTCGCAGGGTCAACTGAGATTCTGCCTTTTGACACCACGTGTCCCAAAAAGGACACCTGCTTCAGCCAAAATTCACACTTTAAAAACTTTGCATACAGCTTGTTGGCTCGCAAGGTTTCCAACACTTGTCGTAAATGTACCTCGTGCTTAGCCTCGGTCCGCGAGTACACCAAAATGTCATCGATGAATACAATTACGAAGGTGTCAAGGAAATCCTTGAACACCCGATTCATTAGGTCCATGAATGCTGCCGGGGCATTTGTCAAGCCAAATGACATCACAACGAACTCGTAATGTCCATATCCTAAGCGGAAAGCTGTTTTTGGAATATCGCTGTCCTTGATCCTTAGCTGGTGATAACCGGACCGAAGGTCAATTTTTGAGAAAATCGTGGATCCTTGCAACTGGTCGAACAAGTCATCAATTCTCAGGAGCGAGTACCTGTTTTTGATAGTGACTTTATTCAACTCTCTGTAGTCGATGCAAAGGCGCATCGTCCCATCCTTCTTTTTCACAAATAGAACGGGTGCACCCCACGGTGACACGCTGGGTCGAACAAAACCTTTATCCAGCAATTCCTGCAATTGAGTCTTGAGCTCCTTCAATTCTGCTGGAGCCATTCTGTAAGGGGCCTTCGAGATAGGTGTCGTACCCGGCTCCAACTCAATTGCAAAGTCTATCTCCCAATGCGGAGGCAAGCCTGGAAGATCTTCTGAAAACACGTCAGGGTAATCCCTCACTACTGGCTCTGAAGTCAAGGAAACCTCCGCTTCTTTGGTGTCCACCACACTGGCTAAAATACTTCACGTCCCTTGGTTCAGTAGCTTACTGGCCTTCAGGGCTGAGATTACCTTCGGCAAGACCACGGTCCCTGACCCTTTAAATCTGAAACTTGTCGTAGAAGAAGGACTGAAGACCACCTTCTTACGGGACAGTCGATGCTAGCGTGATTAGCAGCCAACCAGTCCAAACCCAAAATAACGTCGAAATCTCGCATTTTTAAAACTAGCAGGGTCACCTCAAGAGCACGGTTTGCTATTTCTATCTGGCATGCCCTCACCTTTTCAGTTGCTAACATGATCTCCCCAGACGGGGTAGACACAGACAATGCATAATGTAACGGCTCTACCTCTAACATGGCATATTTCACAAATACTGACGATATAAAAGAATGAGAAGAGCCAGAATCAAATAACACCGAGGCATGGTGTCCTAAGACGGGGAGTGTACCTGTCACCACCGTGCCCGATTTTTCTGCCTCCTACCGGATGGTAGAGTAGACCCGGCCCTAATGTTGCTGCCTGTTCGGGCCCCTAGGGTGAGGGTGCGTGGGCTGACCCTTGCCTTTAGAAGACTGCGTTCCTGGGCATTGCTTCGCAGTATGGCCCTTCTGCTTGCATCTGAAGCAAGCTCCCGTGCCAATCAGACAGCGCCCTCAGTGGTGCTTACCACAGTTCTTACATACGGGCCGGTCTCTCCAGACTCCTCCTGCCTCCATGGCCAGTTGCTTATAGTGACTGAAGGGCCTATCTGAGTGCGAACCCATTTGCGGGGGCTCGGGTGCCTTTTGGTCCGCCTTTCGCTTCTGACCCATCGAGATCCCTGCCAACAACGACCTCCGATATTCCTCACCTTCCCGGGCATCCGCATCGATTCTGACTGCTACTCGAAGTGTTGCGTCATAAGTCTTGGGGTCCTGAGAATAGACCAAACCTCGCAATCCAACCTTCAAGCCCTGAACAAACCGCTGCACCCTGGTTTTCTCCGTGGCCACCATCTCCGGTGCGAAATGGGAACAGTTTGTCAAACTCTTCCTCATACTCTTCCACCGCCATCGCTCTCTGCTTCAGGTTCAGGAACTTTGCCTGCTTGTTCAACCGTGTATTCGCAGAAAAATACTTCTCATAAAACCGCTCCTTAAACTGGTCCCACGTTGCTAGGCCATCTCGAGTGTCTATCATTCTCTCGGCTGACTGCCACCATATCTTAGCATTATCAGTCAGCATAAAGATGGCACACTGGAGCTTCTGTTCCTCTGGGCATCTCATGTAGCGAAAAATTGTTTCGATTGAGGACAGCCACATTTCTACCTTTGTAGGGTCCTTCAGCGAACCATCGAAAGTACGAGGGTTAAATTTTCGGAAGTCCCTCAGGTGCTTCGCTTCTACGGACCAATCATGAACATTCTGGTTTTGAGGCTGAGGTGGAGGTACTGCTGCTGGTGGGGTCGGTACTTGCTGAGATCGCGCAAACTGAGCAAAACGCTCATCCATCATCTCATTCATTCGACCTAGCACTACGGTCGTGACTGCTTCTCCAATTGCCGCCACCAGAGCTGTAAACTCGGAAGGGACGGTGGAAGGGTTCGTTCCCGGGTTAGCCTCCGCCATGCTCCCTACTCGACTCCTTACCTGAGTCCTCTGCCACCCCACACCGGAAGGGTCCCCCACCGGAGGGTTTTCGTCTAAAGATACGTCATCTTGGACCTCGGGGCCCTGCTCCTCCAACGGCACAACGTGGTCCTGCAGTCCGCCCTTTTCCTTCCTCTTTCCTTTGTCCTTCGGTGCCATAACCTACCATATACATCGTCAGCCACGTCATGACCCTCCAAGAGACTCGACGTTATTATTAATTGTTTTTGGTTATACATGTACATGCTTCTTCTTTTTTTTCTTTTTTTATATGGAGAGCATACCTGGTGATGACGAGGAATCCATTACTACCATGGGACATTTTTTACTTATATAATAAGTTAGTCTACAGAACCTACAACTGAGTCTCTGATACCAACTATAACGACCTGACCCCTTAATATCTAACTTGTCTCTACAACATGCATGAACATTTACATAAATACGATGGGAACAAGAAAACATGACATCATCCATTTTAAACAAATGCAATTTAACTTATAAAATGGCCAAATTATTGAAAGTTTATTTAATCAACATAAGGAAAGAGAAAAATACTTTAGCGGGGTACCCCTTATATTATTAGGCAAAATCTCAGGAAAAGAATCAAAATAACCAAAACATCTAAACAATAGTTTCATGAATGCAAGTACAACTACCTTAGACTAAGGTGCAGAAGCAGAGTGACGGTCCCATGGTATGACCACAGATTTCCTCGGCCATGCGTCGGGCCACCATACTCTTTACCTGGAAGGAAAACATAGAAAAATGGTGAGTAAAATATACTCAGTAAGACCCACTACTGAGCCTAGCTATTACCCCTTTTGTCGTGTGCGTCCGTGTACCCGGCATAAGCATAAGCGTAGGCATAAGCATAGAAAGCGCCCCGAGGGTACGCATTGACTATAATTGTAACATGAACATAGGTGGTGATCCCGAGGGACACCCTTCGTAGCATAGTACATTGAGGGTACGGGGCACGACAATAAGGCAACCTATGACGTGTCATGACATAATTAATCTATAGCTAAGATTGCAGAGTCACAAACACATAAGCATAAGAACGTAACTTACAATACAACTACTTAGCACGCCTGAACAATTATAGAAACAACATTCGAAACATAGGTTCATAACGACATTCAATAGCCAACAACACCGTTAGACAGTATACATCACTAAAACCCGGTAGTAAGTCCCTTACCTGCGGGAGCGAAACTGGAGCGACACTGAGCGATACTGAGCGATATGAGCATTACCGAGCGATACTGACGACACGAGCATTACCGAGCGATACTGAGCGTGTCAGCGAGACAGCGACTTCCTTACAATGCGGCAACGCTCTACAAAGGCTGTGACAGTGCGTCGCAGAAAGGACAGGCGACGCGGCGATGCAGACTGACTATGCGTCGCGGAGGGGACGGGCGACGCGGACTGATGATGCGTCGTGGACTATGGTGATGCGGCAACGCGGACTGATGATGCGTCGCGAGCTATGATGATGCGGCAACGCGGACTGATGATGCGTCACAGGCTATGATGATGCGTCGCCTAGCGCCTGAGGCAAAGCGACGAGACGATGACCGGGATGCTGCAGCGCAACAACTATGACGATGCCACAACACTGAGAACTGCGATTAAGGCCGCATCGTGAGGGCTGGAGCGCTGCGACTGAGTGATGGGGAAATGTGAGAATATGGCTGACGAAGGGTGACTCCAGAGAGGAAAAACCAAACTGCCTTTTTCTTACTGCCTCCCCTTTCTTCTCCTCTTCTAAAACGCCCCCCACGGTCAAAAATTCAACCGAGGATCTTTCCCTCAACCGGAAGTGGCGCAACCTCCTGCTGACTGTGGACTCTCAACTCCCTTCACACTCCCCCCGCTGCAAAACTATTATTAACGATAATTAATTTAAATTATATATATTTTTTTTAATTTAAAGGGAGGAAGTGATTTACCAAAATTTAGGCCGTTACACTACTACATCGTGCAATTGACCATGTGAACGGTCTTCTCCAATCATCCCAAAAGCCGCTGGATTGTATGAGGTAGATGAGGTAAACTCTCTTAAAGCTCAAATGGCCCCCCTTACTAATGCTCTTTCTAAATTGACTGCAGGGGGCCAAGCTCAAGCAAGTGCACCATCCATAGCATCCCTTGTTGCCTTGGCATCAAAGATGTCTACTCAAAAGGAGTTGGAACAAGGAGACAATGAGACGGCCAATTATGTTGATAAAGGACACTATAGAGGCCACCACCAACAACAACTTCCAACTCATTACCATCCTAACTTGAGGAACCATGAAAACTTTTCTTATGCTAACAATAGAAATGTTTTGCAAGGTCCTCTCGGTTTTTCCAATGTAGGTCCATCACACACTGAAAAGAAGTCCAACTTAGAAGACTTGATGGTGGAGTTCATAAAAGAGTCAAGAGGAAGGATCACCGCATTGGAAAGCACCGTACAAAGTCACGGAAAGGCTATCCACAATATTGAGGTACAAATTAGCCAAATTGCCACTTCACTCCAAACAATGCAAAAGGGAAAATTTTCGAGTTGCCCCGAAAGAAATCCAAAGGAGGAATGCAAGGTCGTGACTTTGAGGAGTGGGAAAAAGTTGTCCACTCCCTTGATCGATGATGAGGATAATGAGCAAGAGGTAGAAGAGATCATCCAAGAGACTATCATACAGGATGAACCTAAGGAGGTCGTAGAAAAAGAAGAGGTAAAGGAGTCGACATCTTCAAGTAAGTCATCTAACCCATCAGTGGAGCACCAAAGAGGACTTAACCCCGCTATGAAGGAGGTAGTTAAGAAAGAAGTGCTCAAGCTTTTGAATGCAGGAATCATTTATGCCATATCTGACAGTTCATGGGTAAGTCCTGTTCAAGTAGTAACCAAGAAAGATGGTATGACTATTGTGAAAAATGAAAAAGATGAGATGATTGCCACTAGAACTGTGACAGGATGGCGAGTATGCATTGATTATAGGAAGTTGAATAAGGCTACTAGAAAAGATCATTTTCCTCTTCCTTTTGTAGATCAAATGCTTGATAGACTGATAAGCACTTGAAAAGTGCTTTCTATTCTCTCAAATTAAGGGAGTTTATATGAGATTTCACTTGTTTGCTAGTGATTTTCAGGTTAAAATGAGGAAAATTAGAAGAAACGACTAAAAGATAAAAAACCGAGCAAGAATACGGCGAAAAAGAGCTGAAAAACTCAAAAGGGCGAATATTGGGATAGCGCCGCGGCACTATAACATAAACGCATTATTCTGGACGCATAGTAGCACCGCAGCGCCAAGATGGCGCTGCCTCGACGCAACCTTGTTGAACTCATGATAGCGTCGCGGCGCTTGGACAGCGCTGCCGCGACACTAATGCCCGAGAACAATATTTCTGAAACGCATCATAACCGTGGAAGAAACTTGAGTTTGGCAGAGGATTCAGCTGGTGTTACTCCCTCAAAGTGATGCTCGGTTTTGGAGGAAGAACAAATTGAAGAAACGGTGGTTAGGGCTGAAACTTTGAGGTTAGTAAGTTAACTCGATTTTTAACAAGTTTCATGAAGGATGCTTGAGCTGAAATTGTGTAAATATGTGTGTCAAACTCAGGAAGAAGAGATTAGGGTTGAATTGCCGGACGATTAGGGGTAACTCGGAGTTGTTGAAGGATATATCCTAAACGGAGAGGATGTTCTTCATAAAATTTGGAGGTAAGATGAAGGACCTGTACCTTAACAAGTTTGTAGAAGAAAGAAAGTTCTGAAATTAACTGGAACGAAATGTTAAGCAGGTTGAAGAAGGAAGAAGGAAGAAGGAAGAAGAAGAAAACGGCTCTGCTGCAGCGGTAGTATCGCTGAGAGAGCGAGAGACAGGGCAACGAAGCAAGTATCGCTACAACGCAAGATAGGCTTTGCGTCTCACGATTCTCGCTAGAGTATCGCTGGGTATCGCTCCTCAAGGTAGTCTCGCTGGTTTCATTCAACGTAGTATCGCTAGTACAGTGGTGTGTGATGAGTAATGCTGGCAGCTTATAATTTTCTAAAGAGTAACGTTATCATTGTGTGTTAAAGAAAAAGGGAGAATATGGAAACTAAACTTGAGGATTATGTGTTTTCAGGCCAGGAAGAGCTCGGGGAGGCTTATAATCCACTTAGAGCCGAGACCAATCGTGAGTGACTATATGTTATATCTTGTGATAAATTTAGTATGCTTATTGATGAGGAAAATTCATTGTAGTATTCCTTATGCATGTGATGTGTTAGAGATTTAAAAGAGTACTAATGCTATTATCTAAATATAATAGTGGCTGAGGGACCTTATGGTGAAAGCTTATATGTGGGTAAGCGTGAAGTTAAGTGCTGAGGGACTTTGTGAAGGCACTTGAATAACTATAAGGAATGGATTACAATGCTCAGGGACTATGAGTGAAGGCATGTAGTAATCCATCACACACTAACTCGTGCTGAGGGATCATGAGTGAAGGCACTTGAGCAAAGATAGAGATGGTTACCAGTGCTGAGGGATTTCATGTGAAGGCGCATGGTAATGTAATACAATTGAATAAGTGCTGAGGGACGGGAAGTGAAGGCACTAAATAGTTGCAAGTCTGTGAGACATGAAATTAAGGGAGTTTTATATTAGATTTCACTTGTTTGCTAGTGATTTTCAGGTTAAAGCGAGGAAAATTAGAAGAAACAACTAAAAGATCAAAACCGAGCAAGAATATGGCGAAAAAGTGCTGAAAAACGCATCCTTGCTTGAAACGCATGATGCGTCGCGGCGCTAAGGCAGCGCTACCGCGGCGCTGAGGCAGAAACGCATCAGCATGGACGCAGAGCAGCAACGCGGCGCTGGGAAGGCGCTACTTTGACGCATACTTGGTGAACGCAAGACAGCGTCGCAGCGCTGGGACGGCGCTGCCGCGGCGCTAAAACCCGAGAGCAACTTAATTTTAGTCGCAACGCTAGCGTCGCGGCGCTATGCGTCAGCGCCGCGGCGCCAGCGTTAATTTAAACGCAAGTTTTGTATTTTAGGTTAAATTTTGGGCGGCCAAACTCTATAAAATGAGGGGTTTTCAGCAGCCAAAAAATGGAGAAAGAAAAAGATCAAGAAGATCAAGAAAGTTGCTGAACAAAAGAAAGATCCAAAAAGGTGAGAATTAAGCTAGAGTTCCAAGAGTGAGTTAGCCGCAAGGAAGAGGAAAAGAGTTCGAGATAGTTTTGGTGCCCTTCGAAGTCCAACACGAGAGCCAAGGAGTTCGTGACGGTGCTGCCTCAATCAAGAACCTCTTTTCAGTAGAGTTTCCCTATTCTCTACACTCTTTCTTTGATTCTTTTTTATCAATATGTTGCTTTACGCTATGAGTGGCTAAACTCTTTAGTTTTAGGGTTTTTGATGATTGTTTGTGAATTTATGATAAATTTGTAGACTCATGGTTTTGTTCAAATAAATATGCTTTTCATTGTTATTGTGTTTAATTCTTGAAGATTGGCCACCTTCACATGTTAGATTAGATGTATGAATCGAGAGATTATATGTTTAATTTGATCTATAACAATGAATCGTTATTAATCTATCACGAGAGTAGTTAGGTTTACAATGAAAGTTGCTAAAGACTAGTTTTAATGCCATGTAATTTTGTATTGGTTTTAAGAGATTAACTATCAATCAAGTTGCATGAGAAATAGTTGTCTTTGAGAGAAGATAACTTGGAATTAAGTTTCTAGACTTAGGCATAAGAATTAAATCCATGAAATCTATAATTTTGCATGATAAAACAAACAAGGATTTGAAACCCTAGAACTCTCTTTGACTCTTGCAATTCTCCCTTTGATATTTTCTTGCTTGGTTTTTCTTTCTCCCAAAAAAACAAAGGTTGAATTCCAATCCTCAAATAAAATTGATTCAATTCTAGAATAGCTAAATAACTTAAACCTTCCCAATTGGATCTCTAGTGGAAACGATACTCGGACTTAACCGTTTTATATTATAACTTGACCCGTACACTTGCGGTTAACACACAAAAGTGGCACATCAAGTTTTTGGCGCGTTGCCGGGATCCAAAGAACGGTTTTTGTTATTTAATATTCATAATAATCGATAGATCTTAATTTGAGGTGTATATTAGTTGATTGTTTACTTATTTTTATTTTTATTTTTTATTTTTTTATTCTTCTATTTGATTGGTTATTTATTTTATTTATTTTTGATAGTCTATGCCTCGAGATAATACTAACCTCCTCCCTCTTGATCCCGAGATTGAAAGGACGTGTAGAAGAAATTTAAGAGCTCAACTTAATCAAACTACGGAGATGGCGGAGGAGATACCTAAGGCAATTAGAGACTACTTTCAACCCACGTTACCGGCAAGCCAACCCGGCATTATGAATGTGCCTATCAATGTCAACAATTTTGAGTTGAAACCGGGGTTGATCCAAATGGCTAGAGAGCTAGCATTTAGAGGAAGAACTAATGAAGATCCTCACAAGCACTTGCGATCCTTCTTGGAGATATGCGGGACGGTAAAGATGAATGGTGTTTCTAACGATGCTATTAAACTAAGACTGTTTCCTTTTTCTTTGCAGGACCGTGCTACAGATTGGTTGGAAACCATACCTCCAGATAGCATTACAACATGGGAGATTTTAGCTCAAGCTTTCTTGAACAAATATTTTCCACCGGCTAAATCTCAAAGACTGAGGACGGAGATTGGAACATTCCGCCAACTTGAGGATGAACAATTATATGAGGCTTGGGAGAGGTATAAGGATCTCTTGAGAAGATGCCCTCAACATGGGTACCCGGATTGGTTGCAAATTCAACTCTTCTACAATGGGTTGGCAAGCTCCACCAAATCCATCTTAGATGCAACCGCCGGAGGGTCAATTTTTTCAAAGAATGCTCAAGAAGCTTACACCATATTAGAAGATTTGGCCAATACATCCTACAATTGGCCATGTGAACGGTCTTCTTCAAACATCCCAAGAGCCGCCGAATTATATGAAGTGGATGAGGTAAATTCTCTCAAAGCTCAAATGGCTTCCCTTACTAATGCTCTTTCTAAATTAACTGCAGAAAGCCAAGCTCAAACAAATCCACCATCTATAGCCTCTCTTGCTGCTTTGGCATCGGAAATGGGCGTTCATGGAGATAATGAGATGGCTAATTATGTTGATAGAGGACATTTTAGGAATTCCAACATCAACAACTTCCAACTCACTACCATCCTAGTTTGAGGAATCATGAAAATTTTTCTTATGCTAACAAAAGGAATGTTTTGCAAGGTTCTTCTGATTTATCCAATGTAGGTCCATCCCACACTGAAAAGAAGTCCAACTTAGAAGATTTGATGGTAGAGTTCATAAAAGAATCAAGAGGAAGGACAACCGCATTGGAAAGCACCGTACAAAGTCATGGTAAGGCCATTCAAAACATCGAGGTACAAATAAGCCAAATCGCCACTTCCCTTCAAACAATGCAAAAGGGAAAATTTCCTAGTTGTCCTGAGATAAATCCAAAAGAGGAGTGCAAGGCCATGACTTTGAGGAGTGGGAAAAAGCTGTCCACTCCTTTGATCATTGATGAGGATGAAGAACAAGAGGTAGATGACACCATTCAAGAGCCAATTTTAGAAGATGAACCAAAGATCCTAGAAAAGGAGGTAAAGGTAAAAGAGTCAACATCTTCAAGTAAGTCATCTAAACCTCTACCTTTTGTACCTAATACTATGCCATATCCTCAACGTTTTAAAAAGAAAGAAATTGACTCACAATTTGCTAAATTTCTTGAATTATTTAAAAAGCTGCACATTAACATTCCATTTGCTGAGGCTTTAGAGCAAATGCCCAACTATGCTAAATTCATGAAAGATGTCTTATCTAAAAAGAAAAAGTTTGGGCAATATGAGATGATTAGCATGACAGAGGAATGCAGTGAAGTGCTACAAAAGAAGCTGCCACAAAAGTTGAAAGATCCAGGGAGTTTTACTATACCTTGCACTATTGGTTCTTTAAATGTTACTAGAGCTCTTTGTGATCTGGGTGCTTCTATTAATTTGATGCATTTATCTGTCTATAGGAAACTCAACATTGGAGAGGTGCAACCTACCACCATCACCCTGCAACTTGCTGACAGATCATTAGCTTATCCTAAAGGTATTGTTGAAGATGTATTAGTTAAAGTTGACAAATTTATCTTCCCTGCAGATTTTGTAGTATTGGACATGGAGGAGGACTCTGAGATTCCTATCATACTTGGGAGGCCATTCCTAGCCACTGGAAAGGCTATCATAGATGTCCAACAAGGGAAGTTGACTTTAAGGGTAAATGATGAAAATGTTGTATTTGATATTTACAAGTCCTTGAGTCATTATGATGAGAGTAGTCTTTGCCATGCTATAGACATAATTGATCATACTATTTTTAAGCATGTAGAGGTTATGTTAGCTAATGATCATCTAGAACAAAGCATGATAGATGTTGAAAATGCAGATACGATCTTTGATGAAATAGCTTTTTATGCTAGGTGGTTAGATAGGTTGCCAATATGTTCTAAAATAGATAAACCTATACCTTTAGCTCCCTTGCATGTTGTGAATGATATTGAGAAGCCTAAACTTGAATTAAAAGTATTACCTCTTCATTTAAAATATGCATTCTTAGATGATTTATCTTCTTTACCTGTTATAATATCTTCTGATCTTAATTCTGTGGAAGAAGAAAAATTGTTGAAAGTATTGAGGGATCATAAATCTGCCATTGGTTGGTCTATTAAGGACCTTAAAGGTATTAGTCCGTTGGTCTGTATGCACAGAATCTTGATGGAAGATACCTTTAAACCATCAATAGAGCACCAAAGGAGACTTAATCCCACCATGAAGGAGGTAGTTAAGAAAGAAGTGCTCAAGCTTTTGAATGCAGGAATCATATATGCCATATCTGACAGTCCATGGGTAAGTCCTGTTCAAGTGGTACCCAAGAAAGGTGGCATGACTGTGGTTAAAAATGAAAAAGATGAAATGATAGCCACTAGAACTGTGACAGGATGGCGTGTATGCATTGATTACAGGAAGTTGAACAAAGCTACTAGAAAAGATCATTTTCCCCTTCCTTTTATTGATCAAATGCTTGATAGACTTGCAGGTTATTCTCATTATTGCTTTCTAGATGGATATTCAGGTTATAACCAAATTGTCATTGCTCCTGAGGATCAAGAAAAAACGACATTTACATGTCCCTATGGGACATTTGCTTTTAAAAGAATGCCATTTGGTTTATGTAATGCTCCTGCTACTTTTCAACGTTGTATGATGTCTATTTTTCAGGGGCTCATCGAAGACATAATGGAGGTTTTTATGGATGATTTTTCCGTATTTGGTCTTCATTTGATTTTTGTCTTGTTAATCTAACTCGTGTTTTGCAGAGGTGTCAAGATGCTAACCTTGTTCTAAACTGGGAGAAGTGTCATTTCATGGTGACGGAAGGCATCGTCCTGGGCACAAAGTCTCTAAAAAAGAACTGGAGGTGGATAGGGCTAAAATAGCTGCTATTGAACAACTACCACCCCCCACCAATGTGAAAGGAGTCAGAAGCTTCCTAGGGCATGCAGGGTTTTACAGGAGATTTATTAAAGATTTTTCTAAAATTGCTAAACCCTTGAGTAATCTACTAGAAAAGGAAGCTAAGTTTATTTTTTATGATGCATGTCTACTAGCTTTTAATATTCTGAAGGAAAGACTAATTGCTGCACCTATTATTGTTGTACCAGATTGGAGTCAGTCTTTTGAGATCATGTGTGATGCTAGTGATTATGCTTTAGGAGCTGTTTTAGGCCAACGTAGAGATAACATGTTTAGGGCAATTTATTATGCTAGTAGGACTCTTGATAATACTCAATAGAAATACACTACTACTGAAAAAAGAACTACTAGCTGTTGTGTTTGCCCTTGATAAATTTAGATCATACTTGCTTGGATCTAAAATAGTAGTGCATACTGACCATGCTGCTTTAAAGTATTTGTTTGCTAAGAAAGATTCTAAATCTAGGCTAATGAGATGGATATTATTGTTACAGGAATTTGACTTAGAAATCAAAGACAGGAAAGGATGTGAAAATGTGGTTGCAGACCACTTATCTAGAATTGAGAATGAGGAAGCTAAATCATGGCCCCCGATTGTTGAGATGTTCCCTGATGAACAACTGTATCAGGTAAAAGATAGTGTGCCCTGGTTTGCTGACATAGTTAATTATCTTGCAGGAGGACATTTGCCACCCGACATGAATTATCAACAAAAGAAAAGATTCCTGCACAATGTTAAGTCTTACCATTGGGAGGACCCACTTCTCTACAAGGTTTGTGCTGACAATATGATAAGAAAGTGTGTGCCTCAAGAGGAAGTGGTAAGTATTTTAAATTCATGTCATGCTTCCCCCTATGGAGGTCATTTTGAACCCACCAGAACTGCGGCTAAGGTACTTCAGTCAGGATTTTATTGGCCATCCCTTTTTAAAGACTGTTATACCTTTGTTAAGTCATGTGATAGGTGCCAACGTACTGGCAATATTTCTAGACAGCATGAGCTTCCAATGAAACCTATCTTGGAAGTGGAGTTATTTGATGTTTGGGGTATTGACTTTATGGGACCTTTTCCAATTTCTTATAATGGATACCTATATATTCTAGTTGCAGTAGATTATGTATCTAAGTGGGTAGAAGCCATAGCTACTAGGACCAATGATGCTCGCACTGTTTTGAAATTCTTGCATAAAAACATTTTCACACGTTTTGGTACACCTAGAGCTATTATTAGTGATGAGGGTTCTCACTCTTGCAATAAACTGTTCGAATCTATGATGCAAAAATATAATGTTAATCATAAAATTGCTACAGCTTATCATCCTCAAACTAATGGCCTTGCTGAGTTATCTAACAGGAAAATCAAGCAAATTTTGGAAAAGACAGTCAAGACCAATAGGAAGGATTGGGCCCTTAAGCTCGATGATGCACTGTGGGCCTACCGCACAGCTTTCAAAACCCCAATTGGTACTTCCCCGTATAGGTTGGTGTTTGGAAAGGTTTGTCACTTACCGGTAAAACTCGAGCATAGAGCTTATTGGGCCATCAAGAAGCTGAACATGGATTTTGAGAAAGCTGGTGAGAAACGCCTCTTAGAACTCAATGAGATGGAGGAGTTCCGTGCTCAAGCTTATGAGAATGCCAAACTTTACAAAGAGCGCACTGCGAGATGGCATGACAAGAAGATCACATCACGAACCTTCCTTCCAGGACAAAGAGTATTACTTTTTAACTCACGTTTACGCTTGTTTCCAGGTAAGCTTAGGACACGATGGTCGGGACCCTTTGTCATTGTCAAGGTATCCCCACACGGAGCCGTGGAACTACAAGGAAACAATCGAACAACCTTCAAAGTGAATGGTCAACGATTAAAACACTACATCGGTGATGAAGAACGCGGACTTGAGAACCTGACTTTCATTGCATGATCCAGTAGTCCCGTCTAGCTAGAAGACGTTAAACCAAGCGCTTATTGGGAGGCAACCCAATTTTATTGCGTTCTTTACTTTTGTTTATTTATTATTTATTTTTTATAAATCTTGGAGTCACTCATATGCTTTATTTCTCAGGAACATGGTTCATCACACAAAGTATTCCTTACACCAAGCCTGTTTGGTGGCTTCCCGCTTGCTCCCAGGCTTGCTCTTTCCTTGTTAGATGTTCTTATGCATTGGGGACAATGCATGATTCTAAGTTTGGGGTGGGAGGTGTCTTTCGTACTTTTGTGTGTTTTCTTATCCTGCTATGCATGTTAGTGAAGGTTTTAACGATCATATGCATGTCAATTTTTGAAAATTTTTGAAAATTTTAGAGTTTTCAAAGTTAATGGGAATGTTGTTTTTATGGTTGTGTGCCTTGATGTTGATTGACCATGATGAGATTCGAATTTGCATGATAGATGACTTATTGTGGAAATAGAATAGCACTATCTTGAGTTAAAGTCATTTAAGTCCCTCTTAAAATCTCTCATATTCTTGAGCACGTAGCCACTTTTTTTTTAGAATCTTTAACTGAAAAAAAAAGGATTAAGTTGGGTGTATTTGGTTGTCACTTCGAAAGGCCCCACCGATTAGGGAGTGGAAATGCATGATAGTTTGTAATCTTAGACTAAGGAAAAAGAAAAGAGTATACATGCCTTGAGAAAAGAAAAAGTGTACACAAAATATATGAGCTTTATTTGTCTATCTTTTTAAATGTTAAACTTGTAATGAGTATGCATGGATAGGGGTAAAAAGAGCTGCCTTTGCTGTGATCAGTAAGGACGCTTGGGAATTGACTAGGTACGAGTCCCTACAGTGAATGTGTGAAAGCTAGTGCCTCTAGGTAAAAGAATGCAAGTTTGGGCCCATGAAAAAAAATATATGATTGAAAGACACCTTAGTGGACATATTACTCACTTGAATGCATGAAAGCTTGAAGATTGGTGCATGAGCTAGAGTAGGGGAAAACTAAAGAAACTCTCTTAAGTCCTAATTTGAGTTCTAGTATTTTAAATTGAAGGAGGCTTGCACACACACACATGGGAGATAGCAAGATTTGGCCTTGAATAATTATAACAATATAGATATGCTTGCATGTTTCTACTTAAGCTCTGAATGCTATTCTCTGAGACATGAGTCAATTGCACACTTCTTCATCTAAAACTCCCTATTATTTGATTTTATTCTTTGTTCGGGACTAGCAAATCTCTAAGTTTGGGGTGGTGATAAGCACTTGAAAAGTGCTTCTTATTCTCTCAAATTAAGGGAGTTTTATATTAGATTTCACTTGTTTGCTAGTGATTTCCAGGTTAAAGCGAGGAAAATTAGAAGAAACAACTAAAAGATCAAAACCGAGCAAGAATATGGCGAAAAAGTGCTGAAAAACGCATCCTTGCTTGAAACGCATGATGCGTCGCGGCGCTAAGGCAGTGCTGCCGCGGCGCTGAGGCAGAAACGCATCAGCATGGCCGCAGAGCAGCAACGCGGCGCTGGGAAGGCGCTACTTTGACGCATACTTGGTGAACGCAAGACAGCGTCGCGGCGCTAAAACCCGAGAGCAACTTAATTTTAGTCGCAACGCTAGCGTCGCGGCGCTATGCGTCAGCGCCGCGGCGCCAGCGTTAATTTAAACGCAAGTTTTGTATTTTAGGTTAAATTTTGGGCGGCCAAACTCTATAAAATGAGGGGTTTTCAGCAGCCAAAAAATGGAGAAATAAAAAGATCAAAAAGATCAAGAAAGTTGCTGAACAAAAGAAAGATCCAAAAAGGTGAGAATTAAGCTAGAGTTCCAAGAGTGAGTTAGCCGCAAGGAAGAGGAAAAGAGTTCGAGATAGTTTTGGTGCCCTTCGAAGTCCGACGCGAGAGCCAAGGAGTTCGTGACGGTGCTGCCTCAATCAAGAATCTCTTTTCAGTAGAGTTTCCCTATTCTCTACACTCTTTCTTTGATTCTTTTTTATCAATATGTTGCTTTACGCTATGAGTGGCTAAACTCTTTGGTTTTAGGGTTTTTGATGATTGTTTGTGAATTTATGATAAATTTCTAGACTCATGTTGTTGTTCAAATAAATATGCTTTTCATTGTTATTGTGTTTAATTCTTTAAGATTGGCCACCTTCACATGTTAGATTAGATGTATGAATCGAGAGATTATATGTTTAATTTGATCTATAACAATGAATCGTTGTTAATCTATCACGAGAGTAGTTAGGTTTACAATGAAAGTTGCTAAAGACTAGTTTTAATGCCATGTAATTTTGTATTGGTTTTAAGAGATTAACTATCAATCAAGTTGCATGAGAAATAGTTGTCTTTGAGAGAAGATAACTTGGAATTAAGTTTCTAGACTTAGGCATAAGAATTAAATCCATGAAATCTATAATTTTGCATGATAAAACAAACAAGGATTTGAAACCCTAGAACTCTCTTTGACTCTTGCAATTCTCCCTTTGATATTTTCTTGCTTGGTTTTCTTTCTCCCAAAAAAACAAAGGTTGAATTCCAATCCTCAAATAAAATTGATTCAATTCTAGAATAGCTAAATAACTTAAACCTTCCCAATTGGATCTCTAGTGGAAACGATACTCGGACTTAACCGTTTTATATTATAACTTGACCCGTACACTTGCGGTTAACACACAAAAGTGGCACATCAGCTCTCAACGTCGAAAACAACCTTAGTTGGGGGTGGAGCAAGGCTCAACACACCCAACGTCGAAATCATCCCTGGCTCGATGCGGAGCAAACTCAACACACTTGCCAGATTAACCTATATGTGCATATAGGAATATGACGGGTTGCCCATGTACCTTCTCATGTCCTTGAGTACTGGGTCCCGGGGAAACTCACGAGCCTTCTCAAGGAGATAAGCACTGAGCCTCCTCTTAAACATATGAAACCTTTTATAGAAATCAGGATGTTTCTTGATAAGCTATATCTTGCAACATGCCTTTCAATATAGTAAAACAATCAGATAAAACATGCCTTTTAAACAATATGATCAACATCATGCGTTTCATGAAATCAGTTATCACAAAACCATATCACATAAGAACATTTTCCACAAAGTTCAATTTTGAAAGAAGAAGAGAGTCACTCACAATTACTTAAGAGATTTCCTCTTTTCCTTCAAATCCCTGTTTTCCTGAGCTCCTTGAACGCAAGGTTTGAGCTCCTAACCCGCAACTATTTCTGGTAACCGGTTGGACGCAACTCTGCTCTCAAACGCAAGGTGCAGACTAACTCTTCTTACTCTTTCGGATGCATCGACCTTCCTAGGACGCAAGGTCTAACTTGAACGCATTGTGGTGTTCACCTTAAATGTTGAATTCGTGTAAAACGCAAGGCTCACCCTTCTCGACGCAAGCCAACTTCTTAACACCAGATGACTTAGGTGTCAAGGATGTCTTCTTCCTTGGCCGCAGACTTCCTCTTACAGACGCAAGGGTTTCTTCCTTCAGCCTTCTCTCTCTCCTTCTCTCAAGGATTCTTACCACCGAATCATCAGTCATTACTTTTCCCTCAAGGTCCTATTTATAGAGAGCTTGTCATCCTACCTCTCCTCTTCTGCTGCCACTTGTTTGCCACATGTCATGTTGCATGCTTAATTAATCATGCATTAGTCCAAGTGTCACCTTGCATGAAATACTTAGCATACCTTCTAACACCTCCTACTTGATAAGGTGTCACTACTATGTGTAGCCATCTGGCATATAGGCTTACCTTATGCGTCCGTTATGTTCCAATACACAACTACCCAATCAACTCTGTGTTCCTATGCGTTCATGGAACCTTCTTCCAGATTTAACTTCTTTACTCCCTTTTCTTATATTCATTCTTAGCTACAAATCCCTCTTTTGTACAATTATACCCTTCTAACAATGTGGTTTACCCTTGACTACCACATCCAACTCAAGTTCTTTCTTTATGCGTTTATCCTCTTGCATTCATCTTTACTTCATCCCGCGTCCATGACCATCTTTCTTTAAGTCCCTTAGTTTTTCCTCTATGCATCCTTGAATCATATACCAGGGTTATTCCTTTAACCATTTCCTTCTTTAGCTTCTTCCTACGCGTTTACCCGAGATCGTGGTAACATTTTCCATTATTATTAAATTAAGCTCTTCCGCGTATAATTCTATAACCAATGGTAACCATCATCGACTCATAAATCTCTCGTCGCATAGCTAATAGCTGTCCTTAACACAGAACTCTTCAACGCATAGCTAATATTTTCTCACCACATAACTTCTCAACGCATAGTAAGACCCTACTAATCACTGAAGTCCTACTAGCATATAATAATCCTTTAACGTTTAACATCTCATAGCACTTATAACGCGTAGCGACCTCTTTTGCACTTGCTGTACTAAAGAACTTCCCGATCAGCACAATGATTTTTTATAGTAACCTTCAGCGCATAGTTGTTATCCATTTCATGGCTTATCAATTTATTATTAACCTTTAGCCTATCGCATACAACTACGCTCCACTTCAAGGTATTCTTCTCAACGTAACGTAAGTTGAATACAACCCTTAGTTGGGCTCCATCTTTACCTCCAAACACATAATAACACCTTTCAATGCCTGACATACCTATCAAAATAACGACTCATCCATTAAGCTATGGTAACAGTCTACTTTTTTCCCTTTACACTAGCTTCCCATACTAGGCTTACCAACGCATAGCCGTAATCCATACTCAATTCTTGTTCCTCCACCTCCATTCACTATTGCTCTATACAACACTCAACGCATTACTTTCCTTAGCTTCACTTCCCGATGCGTTGTCAACCTTTCCAACGCAAGGTACTTTTCCTACGTGATGGTTCTACTTCACTTTACATCATCGACACATGGTACTTCACCCCATTCAACTTGCCATCATTAGAACCCAACCTCACAGCTTGGTAACTCCTCAGTATTAAATACCATGCGTTTGAGCTTAACCATCTATGTGTCAACCTAATCTCCAGAAATATTTCTACTCTTTTCTTAATACCATTCATCTCAATGCACAGAAGTTATTGGCCATAATTAAGTAATTACACAATCTTAACTTTTCGTTTAAAAGTTCCGCTAATCCACATACTTTTATCCTTTTATCCTTATTAGTCATATGAATACTTAAGTTTTTGGAGATAGGGTATTACACATATTACTCACTTGAAATGTATGAAAGCTTGAAGATTGGTGCATGAGCTAGAGTAGTGGGAAAACTAAAGAAACTCTCTTAAGTCCTAATTGGAGTTCTAGTATTTTAAATTGAAGGAGGCTTGCACACACACACATGGGAGATAGCAAGATTTGGCCTTGAATGATTATAACAATATAGATATGCTTGCATGTTTCTACTTAAGCTCTAAATGCTATTCTCTGAGACATGAGTCAATTGCACACTTCTTCATCTAAACTCCCTATTATTTGATTTTATTCTTTGCTGGAGACTAGCAAATCTCTAAGTTTGGGGTGTTGGTAAGCACTTGAAAAGTGCTTTCTATTCTCTCAAATTAAGGGAGTTTATATTAGATTTCATTTGTTTGCTAGTGATTTTCAGGTTAAAACGAGGAAAATTAGAAGAAACGACTAAAAGATCAAAAACCGAGTAAGAATACGGCGAAAAAGAGCTGAAAAACTCAAAAGGGCGAATTTTCGCGGCGCTGAAACATAAACGCATCATTCTGGACGCATAGTAGCACCGTAGCGCCGAGATGGCGCTGCCTTGACGCAACCTTGTTGAACCCATGATAGTGTCGGGGCGCTTGGACAGCGCTGCCGCGGCGCTAATGCCCGAGAACAATATTTCTGAAACGCATCACAGCGTCATGGCGCTTGGACGACGCTGCCGCGGCGCTAAAACCCGAGAGCAACAATTTTGGATGCAGCCCTTAAATGAAAAAATGTTATTTATGGTAAATTTTTGGGCGGCCAAACTCTATAAATTTGAGGGTTTCTAGCAACCCAAAGGATCAAAGAAAATCAAAGCAAAGCAAGGAAGTTACAGACCTAAAGAGGCACAAAAAGGAGAAAATTAAGTGAGAGTTTAAAGAGTGAGTTAGTTGCAAGGAAGAGGAAAAGAGTTCGAGATAGTCGTGGTGCCCTTCGAATTCCGACGTGAGAGCCAAAGAGATCGTGACGATGCTACCGCAATCAAGAGCCTCTTTTCAGTAGAGTTTCTCTTTCTTTACACTCTTTCTTTGTTTATTTTGCTTAAACATGTTGCTTCAAGCTATGAGTGGCTAAACTCTTTAGTTTTAGGGTTTTGATGATTTGTTTATGAATTTATGTTGATCTTGTGGACTTTCATGGTTTTGTTGGAATGATTATGCTTTTCATTGTTATTGTGTTTAATTCTTGTGGATTGGCCATCCTCACATGTTAGGTTAGATGTATGATTGAGAGATTGTATGTTTAACTTGATCTATAACAATGAATTGTTGTTAATCTATCACAAGAGTAGTTAGGTTGACAATAAAAGTTGCTAAAGACTATTTTTAATGCCATGTAATTTTGTATTGGTTTTAAGAGATTAATAATCAATCGAGTTGCATGAGAAAGGGTTGTTTTTTAGAGAAAATAACTTGGAATTAAGTTTCTAGACTTAGGCATATGAATTACAATAAAATCCATGAAATCTATAATATTGCATGATGAAATAAACAAGGATTCATTACCCTAGAACTCTCTTTGACTCTTGTGTTTCTCACTTTAATACTTTCCTTATTTAATTTGTATTTTCCATAACTTATAATATTCAATTTCAATTCTCAAATAAAATTGATTCAACTCTAGAATAGCTAAGTAACTTAAACCTTCCCAATTGAATCTCCAGTGGAACGATATTCGGACTTAACCGTCTTATATTATAACTTGACCCGTACACTTGCGGTTAACACTCAAAGTGCGCATCATAGACTTGTAGGTTATTCTCATTATTGCTTCCTATATGGATATCCAGGTTATAATCAAATTGTCATTGCTTCTAAGGATCAAGAAAAGACCATATTCACATGTCCCTATGGGACCTTTGCTTTTAGGAGAATGCCATTTGGTTTGTGTAATGCCCCCGCTACTTTTCAACGTATGATGTTTATTTTTCAGGGGCTCATTGAAGACATAATGGAGGTTTTCATTGATGATTTTTCTGTATTTGGGTCTTCATTTGATTCTTGTCTCACTAATCTTGCTCGTGTTTTGTAGAGGTGCCAAGATGCTAACCTTGTTCTGAATTGGGAGAAGTCTCTCAAAAGGGATTGGAAGTGGATAGGGCTAAAGTAGCGCCATTAAACAATTGCTACCTCTCAATAATGTGAAGGGAGTTAAAAGCTTCCTAGGGCATGCAGGGTTTTTCTAAAATTGCTAAACCCTTGAGTAACTTGTTAGAAAAGGAAGCTAAATTTGTGTTTGATGATACATGCCTACTAGCTTTTAATACTTTGAAGGAAAGATTGATTTCTGCACCTATTATTCTTGTACCTGAATGGAGTCAATCTTTTGAAATCATGTGTGATGCTAGTAACTATGCTATAGGAGTTGTTTTAGGCCAACGTAAAGATAACATGTTTAGGGCAATTTACTATGCTAGTAGGACTTTTGATAGTACTCAACAGAAATACACTACTACTGAAAAAGAACTGCTAGCTATTGTGTTTGCCCTTGATAAATTTAGATCATACTTGCTTGGCTCTAAAATAGTGGTGCATACTGACCATGCTGCTTTGAAGTATTTGTTTGATAAGAAAGATTCTAAACCTAGGCTAATGAGGTGGATCTTATTGTTGCAGGAATTTCATCTAGAAATCAAAGACAGAAAAGGATGTGAAAATGTAGATGCAGACCACCTGTCTAGGATTGAGAATAGGGATGCTAACTCATGTCCGCCCATTGTTGAGATGTTCCCTGATGAACAACTGTATCAGGTAAAAGATAGTTTGCTTGTTTGCTGACATAGTTAACTATCTTGCAGGAGGACATTTGCCACCTAACATGAACTCTCAACAAAAGAAGAGATTGCTGCATAATGTTAAATCTTACCATTGGGAGGACCCACTTCTCTACAAGGTTTGTGTCGATAGTAATGATAAGGAAGTGTGTGCCTCAAGAAGAAGTGGTAAGTATCGTAAATTCATGCCATGCCTCTTTTTATGGAGGTCACTTGGACCCACTAGAACTGCATCTAAGGTACTTCAATCAGGTTTTTATTAGCCCTCTCTTTTTAAGGACTGTTATACCTTTGTAAAATCATGTGATAGATGCCAATGTACTGGCAATATTTCTAGACAACATGAGCTTCCAAGGAAATCTATCTTGGAAGTGGAGCTCTTTGATGTCTGGGGTATTGACTTTATGGGGCTTTTCCTATGTCTTTTGATGGCTACCTATATATTCTAGTTGCAGTTGATTATGTGTCTAAGTGGGTAGAAGCCATAGCTACTAAGACCAATGATGCTTGTACTATTTTAAGATTTGTGTATAAAAACATTTTCACACGTTTTGGTACACCTAGAGCTATTATTAGTGATGTGGGTTCTCACTTTTGCAATAAATTGTTTGAATCCATGATGCAAAAATATAATGTGAATCATAAAATTGCTACGGTTAATCATCCTCAAACTAATGGTCTTGCTGAGTTATCTAATAGAGAAATCAAACAAATTTTGGAAAAGACCGTCAAAATAATAGAAAGGATTGGGCCCTTAAGTTAGATGATGCACTGTGGGCCTACCGTACAGCTTTCAAAACCCCAATTGGGTCTTCACCGTACAAGTTGGTGTTTGGAAAGGCTTGTCACTTACCGGTAGAGCTTGAGCAAAGAGCTTATTGGGCCATCAAGAAGCTGAACATGGATTTTGAGAAGGTCGATGAGAAATGCCTCTCGAAACTCAATGAGATGAAGGAGTTCCGCACTCAAGTCTATGAGAATGCCAAACTCTACAAGGAGTGCACCGCTAGATGGCATGACAACAAGATCACCCCACGGACCTTTCTTCCTGGACAAAGAGTATTACTTTTCAGCTCATATTTACGTTAGTTTCCAGGTAAGCTTAGGACACGATTGTCAGGACCCTTTTTCATTGTCAAGGTGTCCACACATGGAGCTGTGGAATTACAAAGCGATGATGGGATAATCTTCAAAGTAAATGGTCAATGGTTGAAGCATTACATCGGCAATGAAGAACACCAAATTGAGAACCTTGCTTTCATCGAATGATCCATTGGTTTGGTCTAGTTAAGAGACCTTAAACCAAGCGCTTATTGGGTGGCAACCCAATTTCATTGCTTTCTTTATTTTTATTTTATTTTCAATAACTCTTTGAGTCACTCATATGCTTTATTACCTTTCAGGATCTTGGTTCATCACAAAAAGTACTCCTTACACCAAGCCTGTTTGGTGGCTTCCCGCTTGCTCCCAGGCTTGTTCTTTCTTTGTTTGATGCTTTTATGCATTGGGGACAATGCATGATTCTAAGTTTGGGGTGGTAGGTGTCATTTATACTTTTGTGTGTTTTCTTATCTTGTTATGCATGTTTGTGAAGGTTTTAATGATCCTATGCATGTTAATGAAATTTTGAAAAATTTTGAAATTTTTGGAGGTTTCAAAGTTAACGGGAGTGTTTTTTATGGTTGTGTGCTTTGATGTTGATTGCCCATGATGAGATCCGAATTTGCATAATAGATGACTTATTGTGGAAATAGAATAGCATTATCTTGAGTTAAATTCAATTAAGTCCCTCCTAAAATCTCCCATATTCTTGAGCACGTAGCCACTTTAATTTAAAATCTTTAACTGAAAAAAGGATTAAGTTGGATGTATTTGGTTGTCACTTCGAAAGGCCCCACCGGTTAGAGAGTGGAAATGCATGATAGTTTGTAATCTTAGACTAAGGAAAAAAAAAAAAGAATATGCATGCCTTTGAAAAAAAAAAGTGTACACAAAAATATATGAGCTTTATATGCCTATCTTTTTAAATGTTAAACCTGTAATGAGTATGCATGGATGGGGGTAAAAAGAGTTGCCTTTGCTCTTATTAGTAAGAACGCCTGGAAATTGACTAGGTACGAGTCTCTATAGTGAATGTGTGAAAGCTAGTGCCCCTAGGTAAAAGAATGCAAGTTTAGGGAAAAATATATATGATTGAATGGCACCTTAGTGGACATATTACTCACTTGAAATGTGTGGATGCTTGAAGATTGGTGCATGAGCTAGAGTAGGGGGAAAACTAAGGAAACTCTCTTAAGTCCCAATTTGAGTTCTAGCATTTAAATTGAATTAAGCTTGCACACATACACATGGGAGATAAAAGGATTTGACCTTGAATGATTATAACAATATAGATATGTTTGGATGTTTCTACTTAAGCTCTTAAATCCTATTCTCTAAGACATGAGTCGATTGCACACTTCTTAATCTAAACTCCCTCTATTTGATTCTATTCTTTGCTCGGGACTAGTAAATCTCTAAGTTTAGGGTGGTGAAAAGCGCTTGAAAAGTGCTTTCTGTTCTCTCAAATTAAGGGAGTTTATATCAGATTTCACTTGTTTGCTAGTGGTTTTTAAGTGAAAGTAAAGAAAATTAGAAGACCAAAAGATCAAAACCAAGCCCAAATTTAGTGAAAAAGTGAAGAAAACTCCAAATCTACCAAAAACAGGGCAGCGCCACGGCACCGGTACAGTGCTGCCACGACGCTTTTTTTTCGAGAGTAGTGTTCGCATCAGCGTAGCGCCACCGTCGCGAAGCTACAGCACGGCGCCGAGGGTAGGTTTCCATGCACTCAGCGTTGCGGCGCCATCCAGCAGCGCGGTGGCGCCGCCCTTTAATGTCGGTTAGCGCCATGGAGCCATCTTTCCTTTTTTGAGGAATTTTCATTTTTGGAAAGAATCTTAGGCAGCCAACTCTATAAATTGTAGGGTTTTCAACAGCCATAATAACCAATTTACTTACCAAGAGACATAAGAAGAAAAGAATTGAGTGAAAGTTCATTAGAGAGTTCAAAGAGTGAGTTAGCTAGAAGGAAGAGAGAAAAGAATTCGAGAGAGTCGTAGTGTCGTTCGAGTTCCGACGTGAAGGCCAAGGAGATCTTGACGGTGCTTCCTCAAACAAGAGCCTCTTTTTAGTAGAGTTTCTCTTTATCTACACTCCTTCTTTGTTTATATTGTTTGAATATGTTGCTTCAAGCTATGAGTGGCTAAACTCTTTAGTTTTAGGGTTTTGATGATTTGTTTATGAAATTATGTTGATATGGTAGACTCTTCATGGTTTTGTTGTAATGATTATGCTTTTCTTTGTTATTGTGCTTAAATTCTTGTTGAATGGCCACGTTTGAATGATAGGTTAGATGTATGGTTGAAAGATTGTATATCTAACTAGATCTATAACAAAGAATTGTTGTTATTCTATCATGAAAATAGTTAGGTTAACAATAAAAGTTGCTAAAGACTACTCTAAATGCCATGTAATTTATATTGATTTCATGAAATTAGTAATCAATTAAGTTTCATGAGAAAAAGTTGTTTTTGAGAGAAAATAACTTGGATTTATGTTTCTAGACTTAAGCATGAGAATTGCAATAAATTCCATGAACCCTAGAATATTGCATGATGAAGTAAACAAGGATTCATTACCCTAGAACTCTCTTTGACTCTTGAGTTTCTTATTTATTTGCTTTTCTTTTTAGTTTTATTTCCAAAATCACAATTTCAATTCCAATCCTCAAATCAAATTGATTCAAGACTAAAATAGCTAAGTAACTTTAACCTTCATAATTGGATCCTCAGTAGAACGATATTCAGACTTCATCGTCTTATATTATAACTTGACCCGTACACTTGCGGTTAACACGGAAAGTGCGCATCAACAGACATAAAAGTTACGTCGATGTGAGACAACGTGACCTAGAGTTTGAGGTAGGTGATAAGGTATTCCTGAAAGTGACACCTATGAAAGGTGTTTTGAGATTTGGGTAGAGGGGCAAGTTAAGTCCTCAGTTCATTTGGCCATTTGAAATATTAGACCAAGTTGACCTTGTAGCTTATTGTTTGGCTTTGCCACTGTCACTCTTTGCAGTTCATAATGTCTTCCATGTTTCCATGTTGAGGAAGTATATGGCAGATCCATCTCATGTAGTAGATTATGTACTTTTGCAATTGAATGAGAACTTGAGTTATGAGGAGAAGCAAGTTCAAATTCTTGTAAGGGAAGTAAAGACTTTACGCAACTGTGAGATAGCGCTAGTGAAAGTTCTATCGCAGAATCATCAGTTCGAGGAAGCGACATGGAAACGGGAGGATGAGATGAGATCAAAGTGCCTAGAGTTGTTGTTCCAAGATTAGAACTTTCAAGGACAAAATTTTCTTAAGGAGAGGAGAATGTGACAATCCAAATTTTGAGGTAATTTTTAATTTGATTAATTTAATTATCTTAAATTATTGGAGGGTTATTTTGAGTTTTGAGGTTAAAATTAAATTATTATGATTATGATAATTCAATTTAAATTAAGTGTTGAAGATTTAAAATTTGGATTTAATTAAGTTGGTGAGAATTTATTTGAGTTGGAGGAGATTTGAAATTTAAAATCCAACTTTAAAAAATGGAAAGTTGTAGGTTTGGAAATTATTTTTGAGAATTTAGGAGTTGTTAGTATTTTATTTGGAAAAGGAAAAGGAAAAGGAAAATAATTATATATATACACACACACATATATATGGTTAAGTAGTTAGGTTTAAGTTTTAAATATATTCTTCTCGATAGACGTGCAAGTAAAAAACAAAAAGAAAAGTAAATTTTTTTCTTCTTCTTCATGAACACATCGCCAACCCTCCCTCTCTCCTTGGGATATTTGTATGGATGACCCATTTTTTTCTTTCATTTTTTCATTCATCTTCTTTTCCAGAGTTTCATGTCGCCTTGTTTTTTCTTTTTCATTTTCATATTCCCAGCGACTTTTGTAATCACAATGAGATCTTAACCAGACTGATAGGAAAAAAAACAACGCTGATCAAAAAGAGCGAGAGCGAGATCCGCAAGAGCGAATCCACGAGAGTGAGAGTGAGATTGAGAGAGAGCGAGAGACTTAAGAGTGATTGCATTTTGCCAAACGTTTTTCCAAACCAGACGCACACTATTGTTTAAAAACCATTCTCAAATGTTTTTCCAAACGTCGCTCTTTCGAATGCTCTTACTTCTCCCCAACCGTCACTCTTTTGTGTATTATAATATATATATATATAGTCGACTTTTGCACATTTATACATTCTGGAGATTTTTTAAATTGATTTGCAACGAGAACGAATACATAGTAGCAAAAACGAGAGCAAGAAGCATGAATGATACAGACTAACGAGAGCGAGAAAGAGTAGCGAGAAAGAGTAGCGAGAGTGAGAGCGACATCGAGCTGTGAGACTTAGACAATACATATATAATTCAGTGGGTTTAATTACATTTGGACAGAAAACAAAATGGAACAAAATACATACACCAAAAAATCTAACAAGTGGCTCATTACACTTTGCTGACCAACTTTGTTCTCGCTCTCGTTCTCATCAATCTCGCTCTCGATCTCATCAATCTCGCTCTCACTCTTTCTGATCAGCGTTGTTTTCTTCTAATTAAGATTCCTATCATTCTGACTATGAAAGTCTCGTTGAGACTATTGAAAATGAAAAAAAAAAAAAAAAAAAAAAGCAAAAAAGGACGAAGAGGCATGAAAAAAGATGAAGAAGAAAAGCAAAAAAAAAAAAAAAAAAAACCAAGAATGAAAAAAGAAAAAATCAACGGGAACGAAATGGCATAAAAAGAGAAGGAAGAAGGGTTAAAGTGGTAATTTTGCATAGTGATGACATCAGCAGAAGGCCAAATTTCAAATGTTTTTTTTTAATTTGAGGCTAAATTTCGAGTGAGCCTGTCAAAATGGGTCATCCGTACAAATATCCCGATCTCCTTCTCTTGATTTGCAGTTGTCCAAGCTGCTATCGTTCGCTCATGTTCGTCCGATCATTGCCCAAATCTCAGCCATCGTGTCCGTCTGCTAGTCGCTCCGTCAAGCAACCCCTGCAGATCCATGGGTTTGCTTCTGTTTTCTATCTACGTTAGATTCCGTTAATCGAAGTTGCCAAGTTCGGACACTACCCAGAAGCCGCCGCTCATCATTCCAGCCGCCGCAGACTTACTGATTTGGAGTAATTACTTGGTGATTTAGGTTAATCTTTGCTTTGTTCTTGATTGCCCATTAAAGCACTGGTTTCAATTCATTGATACTATTAGGGGTTGTTTAGGAGACTGGAATGTAATCAGTGTTACTTGGAATCAGAGGAGTGTCGAAATGCAGGATGTATCAAGGGCGAAACGAAAATGGGATCGTGAAACTTGAAAACGGTGGAAAAGAGAATTTGGTTAAAAAGTGTCGGAACGAAATGAGTTTAATATTACAAATTGGGCCCAAAACGCTCAATCCAAACATGGATTTTGGATTACATTATAATCCAAACACATTCCATTATGGGCCCCCAAACAGCCTCTTAGTGTTCTGGGGGTTAGGTTGGCAATTCGGTTCCTTTGGAGTCGTTGTGCAGCAAGTTCGAGATCGACTTTGGTGAGATTTTGGTGAGTATCCAAGAATTTGAGATTTGCTTGGTATGAGTAAGGGTGTTGTAAAATGGGTATTTTCTCTTTAAGATTTGTTGTGTTTGGTTTAGGACTTACTAATTGATAAACATTTGAAAAGTGTTTTCTATCCTCTCAAATTAAGGGAGTTTATATTAGATTTCACTTGTTTGCTAGTGGTTTTCAGGATAAAATGAGAAAAATTAGAAGAAAATGCCAAAACATCAAAACCAAGCAAGAATACGGCGAAAAAGAGAAAAAAAATCACAAAATTTCCATAATTGGGGTAGCGCCGCAACGCTAAAACCCGAGTGGGTCTGCGCAAAAATCTGCCTCAGCGCCGCGGCACCGTCTGCACAAATTCAATAGCGTCGCAGCGCTCTAGACCAGGGTCATGGTGCCAGTTTACCATAAATGAAAAATTTTATTTTTAGAAAGATTTTTTGGGCAGAATACTCTATAAATTTGGGGGTTTCCAGCAGCTTTAATGACCATTAAGAGCACAAAATTACAGACCTAAAGAGTCATAAGAAGGAGAGAATTGAGTGAGAGTTCATAGAAGAGTTCAAAGAGTGAGTTAGTTGCAAGGAAGAGAAAAAGAGTTCGAGATAGTCGTGGTGCCATTCAAATTTCAAGGAGATCGTGACTGTGCAACCTCAATCAAGAGCCTCTTTTCAGTAGAGTTTCCCTTTCTTTACACTCTTTTTTTGTTTATTTTGTTTAAACATGTTGCTTCAAGCTATGAGTGGCTAAACTCTTTAGTTTTAGGGTTTTGATGAATTGTTTATGAATTCATGTTGATATTGTAGACTCTCATGGTTTCGTTGGAATGATTATGCTTTTCATTGTTATTGTGTTTAATTCTTGTGGATTGGTCATCTTCACATGTTAGGTTAGATGTATGATTGAGAGATTATATGTTTAACTTCATCTATAACAATGAATTGTTGTTAATCAATCACGAGTGTAGTTAGGTTGACAATAAAAGTTGCTAAAGACTATTCTTTATGCCACGTAATTTGTATTGATTTCAAGAGATTAGTAATCAATCGAGTTGCATGAGAAAGGGTTGTTTTTTAGAGAAAATAACTTGGAATTAAGTTTCTAGACTTAGGCATATGAATGACAATAAAATCCATGAAATCTATAATATTGCATGATGAAATAAACAATGATTCATTACCCTAGAACTCTCTTGACTCTTGTGTTTCTCACTTTATTACTTTCCTTATTTGGCTTATATTTTCCATAATTAACAATATTAATTCCAATCCTCAAATAAAATTGATTCAACTTTAGAATAGCTAAGTAACTTAAACCTTCACAATTGGATCTCAAGTGGAACGATATTCGGACTTCACCGTTTTATATTATAATTTGACCCGTACACTTGCGGTTAACACTTAAAGTACGCATCAAGTTTTTGGCGCCGTTGCTGGGGATCCAAAGAACGATTTTTGTTATTTAATATTCATTAGAATTGATAGATCTAATTTGAGGTGTATATTATTTGGTTAAATATTATTTTATTTTATTTTATTCTATTTTATTTTATTCTATTTTTTATTTTATTTTATTTTATTTTATTCTTTTTTTGGTCAGTTTATGCCTCGAGATAATACTAATATTCTCTCTCTTGATCCCGAGATTGAAAGGACATGTACAAGAAACCTCAGGGTTCAACACAATCACATCAAGGAGATGGCAGAGGAGATACCAAAGGCAATTCGGGATTACTTCCAACCGACATTACCTGCAAATCAACCCAGCATCATGAATGTGCTCATCAATATCAACAACTTTGAATTAATAGAGGGTTGATTCACATGGCTAGAGAGCTAGCCTTTAGAGGAAGAACCAATGAAGATCCTCACAAGCACTTGCGGTCTTTCTTAGAGATATGCGAGACGGTAAATATGAATGGCATTTCTAACGATGCAATTAAACTAAGACTTTTTCCTTTCTCTTTACAGGACCGTGCAAAGGATTGGTTGGAAACCATACCTCTGGATAGCATCACCACGCGGGAGATCTTAGCTCAAGCTTTCTTGAACAAATATTTTCCACTGGCTAAATCTCAAAGACTAAGGACGGAGATTGGAACATTCCACCAACTTGAGGATGAACAACTATATGAGGCTTGGGAGAGGTATAAGGATCTCTTGAGAAGATGCCCTCAACACGGTTACCCGGATTGGTTGCAAATTCAACTCTTCTACAATAGATTAGCAAGCTTAACAAAATCTATACTAGATGCAACCGCCAGAGGCTCAATTTTTTCAAAGAATGCTCAAGAGGCGTATATCATACTAGAAGACTTGGCCACTACAATTGGCCATGTGAACGATCTTCTCCAATCATCCCAAAAGCCACCGGACGATATGAGATGGACGAGGTAAGTTCTCTAAAAGCTCAATTTGCTTCTCTCACTAATGCTTTATTTAAATTTTCTCGAGGAAGCCAAGTCCAAGCAAGTCCATCATCCATAGCTTCCCTTGCGGCCATGGCAAATCAACAAGAGCTAAGTGAGTTAGAAGTGGCCAATTATGTGGATAGAGACAATACCGAGGTCAACAACAACTTCCAACTCACTATCATCCCAACTTGAGGAATCATGAGAATTTTTCATATGCTAACAACAAGAATGTGTTGCAAGCACTTCAAGGATTCAATGGAGCAGGGAATGCAAAGACATCATCACTAGAGGACATAATGCTTGACTTTGTCAAAGAGTCAAGATCAAGGACAACCACATTGGAGAATTCAGTCCAAGCTATTTCAAGCACCGTTCAAAGCCAAGGTAAGACAATTCAAAACTTGGAGGTTCAACTTAGTCAAATGGCCACTTCCCTCCAAACAATGCAAAGGGTAAGTTCCCTAGTTGCCCCGAGAGAAACCCAAGGGAGGAGTGCAAGGCCGTGACTTTAAGGAGTGGGAAAAATCTCTCCACTCCCTTGATCAATGATGAAGATGATGAACCTCCACAAGAAGATGATGAACCTCCACAAGAAGAGGATGTTCCACAAAAAGAGAGTGCATCTAAGGAAAAAGAGAAATCAAAGTCCAACATAGGGAGTACTTCTAACTCTACTTCTTTTATCCCTAATAGTTTACCTTTTCCTCAAAGATTTCAAAAGAAAAAGATTGATGCTCAATTTTCCAAGTTCTTAGACATATTCAAAAAGTTAGAAATTAACCTTCCTTTTGCAGAGGCATTAGAACAAATGCCTAAGTATGCCAAGTTCATGAAAGAGGTGTTGTCTAATAAGAAAAGGTATGGAGACTATGAAATGGTTGCACTAACCAAAACTAGGATCTAGGGAGTTTCTCTATCCCTTGTCAGTTAGGCAATAATAAGGTTACTAAAGCACTTTGTCATCTTGGAGCTTCTATTAACTTAATGCCTTTATCCATGTTTAAGAAGTTCAATGGTGGAGAGGTGCAACCAACTACAATATCTTTACTTTTGGCCGATCGATCATTTGTTCATCCCTACGGCATTGTGGAGGACGTCTTGGTCAAGGTAGACAAGTTTATATTCCCTGCAGACTTTGTGATCTTAGACATGGAGGAAGATGCTGAAGTCCCCATAATCCTTGGGAGACCATTCTTGGCCGCCAGAAGGGCCCTCATCGATGTGCAAGATGGAAAGCTCACATTCTGCCTTAACAATGAGGAGGTAACATTCGACATTTATAAAACCCTTAAGCATCCGGATGTAGAAAGGTATGAGCATCATGAGCCAAGCACAAAGGTAACATCATCTCTCTCTTCTAGTAAGTACTCTATGCATGATGAACCTCCTTTGAATAGTAAGACTAATGGCATGCTTGATGTTTAAAGTAGAAAATTCTATGAAGCATGTTTCTAGTTGTGATAACTCTCCTAGTTCTTCTTGCATGCCTCCAAAATCTATAATGAAGTATCAACAAATCATGGAGAAGTATGTTAAGAATGAAGTAGTGAGTCCGGTAAAATCTAAGCATGATGATTCTTTAACGATACTTGAATACATTAGAAAAGATGATGACCAACATAATGATTTGTTGACTAACTCACTAAATGCTAATGAATATGTTTATGAGTGTCAATGTGGGCAAATATTAAACGCTCAAGGCAATCCATTGCATGGAATGAAGAAACCACCTTGGGATCCACCATGATTCGTGAGCCCCGTCTAGCTAGAAGACGTTAAACCAAGCGCTTATTGGGAGGCAACCCAATGTTATTGCTTTATTTAGTCTGCTTTTTTTTTTCTTTGGAATAAATCGTGGAGTCATTCATATGCTTTATCTCTCAGGATCATGGTTTATCACACAAAGTACTCCTTACACCAAGCCTGTTTGGTGCCTTCCCGCTTGCTCTCAGACTTGTTCTTTATTTGTTAGATGCTCTTATGCATTAGGGACAATGTAAGATTCTAAGTTTGGGGTGGGAGGTTTCTCTCGTACTTTTGTGTGTTTTCTTATCCTGCTATGCATGTTAGTGAAGGTTTTAATGATCATATGCATGTTAATTTTGAAAATTTTTGAAAATTTTGGAGTTTTTTTAAGTTAATGGGAATGTGTTTTCAGTTGTGTGCCTTGATGTTGATTGCCCATGATGAGACTTGAATTTGCGTAATAGATGACTTATTGTGGAAATAGAATAGCACTATCTTGAGTTAAATTCATTTAAATCCCTCTTAAAATCTCTCATATTCTTGAGCATGTAGCCACTTTAATTTAGAATCTTTAACTGAAAAAAGGATTAAGTTGGGTGTATTTGGTTGTCACTCCGAAAGGCCCCACCGGTTAGAGAGTGGAAATGCATGATAGCTTGTAATCTTAGACTAAGAAAAAAAAGAAAAGAGTATACATGCCTTGAAAAAAAAAGAAAAAGTGTACACAAAAATGTATGAGCTTTATTTGCCTATTTTTTTTTAAATGTCAAACTTGTAATGAGTATGCATGGATAGAGGTAAAAAGAGTTGCCTTTGCTATGATTAGTAAGGACGCCTGGGAATTGACTAGGTATGAGACCCTACAGTGAATGTGTGAAAGCTAGTGTTCCTAGGTAAAAGAATGCAAGTTAGGGCCCATGAAAAAAATATGACTGAAAGGCACCTTAGTGGAAATACTACTCACTTGAAATATATGAAAGCTTGAAGATTAGTGCATGAGCTAGAGTAAGGGGAAAACTAAAGAAACTCTCTTAAGTCCTAATTTGAGTTCTAGCATTTTAAATTGAAGGAGGCTTGCACACACACACATGGGAGATAGCAAGATTTGACCTTGAATGATTATAACGATATAGATATGCTTGCATGTTTCTACTTAAGCTCTAAATGCTATTCTCTGAGACATGAGTCAATTGCACACTACTTCATCTAAACTCCCCATTATTTGATTTTATTCTTTGCCCGGGACTAGCAAATCTTTAAGTTTGGGGTGGTGATAAGCACTTGAAAAGTGCTTTCTATCCTCTCAAATTAAGGGAGTTTATATTAGATTTCACTTGTTTGCTAGTAGTTTTCAGGATAAAATGAGGAAAATTAGAAGAAAAGGTCAAAAGATCAAAACCGAGCACGAATACGGCAAAAAAGAGAAAAAAAAATCACAAAGTTTGCATAATTGGGGTAGCGCCGCGGCGCCGGGACGGCGCTGCCGCGAAGCTAAAACCCAAGAGGGTCTGCGCAAAAATCGGCCGCGGCGCCGTCTACACAAATTCAATAGCGTCGCGGCGCCAGTTTACCATAAATGAAAATTTTTAATTTTGGAATGATTTTTTGGGCGAAATATTCTATAAGTTTGGGGGTTTTTGGCAGCCCTAATGACCATTAAGAGCACAAAATTACAAACCTAAAGAGTCACAAAAAGGAGAGAATTGAGTGAGAGTTCATAGAAGAGTTCAAAGAGTAAGTTAGTTGCAAGGAAGAGGAAAAGAGTTCGAGATAGTCGTGGTGCCATTTGAATTCCAACATGAGAGCCAAGGAGATCGTGATGGTGCTACCTCAATCAAGAGCCTTTTTCCAGTAGAGTTTCCCTTTCTTTACACTCTTTCTTTGTTTATTTTGTTTAAATATGTTGCTTCAAGCTATGAGTGGCTAAACTCTTTAGTTTTAGGGTTTTGATGAATTGTTTATGAATTCATGTTGATATTGTAGACTCTCATGGTTTTGTTGGAATGATTATGCTTTTCATTGTTATTGTGTTTAATTCTTGTGGATTGGCCATCTTCACATGTTAGGTTAGATGTATGATTAAGAGATTGTATGTTTAACTTGATCTATAACAATGAATTGTTGTTAATCTATCACGAGAGTAGTTAGGTTGACAATAAAAGTTGCTAAAGACTATTCTTAATGCCATGTAATTTGTATTGGTTTCAAGAGATTAGTAATCAATCGAGTTGCATGAGAAATGGCTGTTTTTTAGAGAAAATAACTTGGAATTAAGTTTCTAGACTTAGGCATATGAATGACAATAAAATCCATGAAATCTATAATATTGCATGATGAAATAAACAAGGATTCATTACCCTAGAACTCTCTTGACTCTTGTGTTTCTCACTTTATTACTTTTCTTATTTGGCTTATATTTTCCATAATTAACAATATTAATTCCAATCCTCAAATAAAATTGATTCAACTATAGAATAGCTAAGTAACTTAAACCTTCACAATTGGATCTCTAGTGGAATGATATTCGGACTTTACCGTCTTATATTATAACTTGACTCGTACACTTGCGGTTAACACTTAAAGTGTGCATCACTAATTTTGGGGCTTAAGGTTTTGTGGACCTTCGCAAGTTGGGTAAGATTATCAGTGTTACCTAGATAAATTGATGGATGAAATTAAGCTCCAGGATTGAGTTTAATTTGGTTTATGATGTAGGGGTTGGTTCAAGATTTGTCTCAGAAATTATTTCGCTTGGGCTTAAATTTTGGGTAAGTAATCGTACAACTAGAACGGCACTTGAGTCAGACGATTTAGACGCTTTGATTGAATTCCTTTGATTGAATGAAATTGAGTAGCCTGATATGATTAAAATTGTTTTAAGATCATGATGTTACTAGCATGAGATTGATATGTTTGTGTGAGGGACTTTGAGACATGCACTATGATTTATTATATGAGTAAATTCACATATTATATCTTCAGATAAAAGTAATGATTTACTCTCCAACACTACTATGTTACCAAAAACGTTTCTTAGTATGTTATCGGAAGCCTATGAGTTTCCTGCTATGGTCTCGAAAATTGAGAGATTTCCTACTTTTAATTTACATTTTGTTTACAGAAAATACAGAGAAATTTAAACATATTTTAATTAAGCATGTTTTATTGTGAAGAAATTCAAGAAGAAAGAAAATACCTTTGAAGAGTTCTTCAATCTTCTCCAAGTCTTTAGTGTTTCTCCACACCAAATGATCATGAACACTGCAACTATGGCCAGCACCATGGTCACCACCATGAGATCATCCTCGATATTCTCAAGGAGAAAATCATAGCGGAGTTGTATGGGCTCGCTTGGATTAAATTTGGGAAAGGGAGAAAACAAAATTTTTTTTAGAGAGAATTGCCAAAAAGGAAGAAGAAGAGAATTTGTACTCCCCACCACCTCAAGTGAAATAACTCCCTAACTTTCCACTGCATCAAGTGAAATAACTCCCTTGGGAGTTATTTCTAAATTTGAATTTCGTTATATTAATTAATATGATTAAATTCAAATCATGTATTATATCCCATATAATATATAACCTATAGTTTATTATATCACATATAATATAACCTATAGTTTAAATGCTCTCATATAACCTATAGTATTAATACAAATCATATTCATATTAATTTTAACCTATAGTTTATATATGAATCACATTCATATAATTAATATTTGAATCACATTCAAATATTTATTTCTCTAAAAAAAAAAAACTTTATAGTATAATATATCACATACATTATATTAATTGTATCTAGTACAATTAAATCCCTTAAATTAATTTGAACAAAAAACCACTTTATATTAAAATTAATTTGATTCTCATTATTCCTTATTGAGCTAACGAGGGGACCTTATGGACCTATAGATTGAAGCTCCAATGATACGAGATTAATTAATTAAACTCTTTAATTAAATTAATCTCCATTCATTAACTATCGATTACTCCACTAAAGACTGACAGTTGCACTCTTCGCACTATAGATGTATTTCTATGTCCATTGGATATAACCAATCAACAGTGTATTGACCCTTCATAAATTGCTCATAAGTACAACTGGGTCAAAATTACCGTTTTACACTTGTAGTTACATCTAGCTTCTTAAGTACCATAATTCCTCTAATAAAAAATTAGTTATAGTCCAACTATAACCGAACCCCTCTCGAGCCAGGAGAGGGTGTGGCGCCACATTGTTCAATCCCCGGAATCATCTCTTAAGGGAGCAATTTTTCTACTTTCCTTAACAGTAGGGAAGGAGTGAATTTCTTCTTGTGTAGTTGCATTCCCAGCTCCCCAATTAGATGAATCCCCAAAATGGTATTCATATTGAGTCGGCGAACTAGCCACTCTCACCAATGCAAATCAAAGGACTGCCTTCATAGGCAAGAGTTCACAACTCACTCAGGATTCAGGTTAAGTCACCTATGGTCATCCTGATGAAATGTAAGTCTCTTCTAGTAACGGTGTTATAAAGAGAGAGTTAACATTTCGTGGTCTGGTCTTATACACACTCTTTGTATAGAATACCCCTTGTCACACCTTACTTTTAAAAATCAATGCGTTGAAGAACCTATAAAGAAAAGTAGTAAAAGACCATGTTGGACGTATGGTCAGGACTAAGGTAACGCATGGTCAGGGTGAATGCATGGAAGTAAACCGAGAAGGGAAAGAAGTGAAACGCATAAGAGAAGATGTAAGCATTAGTGATGGTAAGACGCATAAGCAAGAAAGGAATAAAGTTATGTCGTGAAGTGTTGAAAGAGATCTAAGTCTCGGAAAGGTAGAATACTATAGCAAACTGAGTAACACATAGACTATTAGCAAGGGATGTTCTTGGGTGTTGGATAAAGTGGAAGGATGAGATGTAAGCTCAAAGATTGGAGCAAGAGGTGGACGCATACTAAATTATCATCAGAGATATTTTAGTACAAGGAGAAGGTTAAATGAATAACCTTGGATTACAAGCACAAGAACGCATAGAGGGGTAATCAAGGAATCTTCAAGGATAGGAGGAAGATCATGGACGCATGATAGTATGCGGTTCAGGCTGACGCATGGTATTATGTAGTAAGACAAACGCATAGTAGTGTGCGTTTGAGACATTGACGCCTAGTAGTATGTGGTGGAAAAACGAGTTCAAAGGAAGTATGGCCGAGAGTTAGGGAAGTGAGTAATGAAGCTCAAACCTTAAAGTAAGCTCAATGAACGCATGGGGGCGTTGTGTTGAATGAATAGTTGTTATTGGAAAATGTTGGACGCATAAGATAAGCTTATAAAGGCTAGGTGGTTTCATATAGACTTGACACCTTATCAGTAGGAGGTGTTAAAAAGGCATATTAAGTGTTTCATGCAAGGTAACGCTTGGATTAATGCATGGTTAATTAAGCATGCGCGTGACATGTGGCAAACAAGTGGCAAAAGAAGAGAAGTTGGATGGCAAGCTCTCTATAAATAGAACTTTGAGGGAAAAGGAGCGACTGATGACTCTGAAGGAAGAATTCTTGAGAGAAAGGGAAGAAAGAAGGCAGAAAGGAGGAATCCTTGCGTCAGTAGTAAGAGTCGGCGGCCAAGAGAGAAGGTATTCTTGACAACTTAGCTATTTTATGTTAAAGAAGTTGTCTTGCGTCGAAAGGGGGTCGGCCTTGCGATGAAGATAAACACTACGTTCAAGGTGAACGCCGTGTCCAAAGATAGGTGATGCGTTCAAGTTGGACCTTGCGTCCAAGAGAGGTCGACGCATCCAAAAGAGAGAAGTAAGAAGAGTTGAGCTGCACTTTGCGGTAGTAATCAACCTTGCATTGAAGGGCAGGGTTTGCGGTAGTTATCAACCTTGCGTTGAAGGGCAGGGTTGCGTCCAATCGAACTAACAGAGGAATATGGAGCCTTGCGTTTCTGAGTTAGAACGTTGAGTCCAAGAAGCTCGGGAAGAGGAAATAGAGGGAAGGAAGAGAAATTATTCTTTGGCAAGTACAGGTGAGTAACACATGCGTCTTTCAAAATATAAATGAGTTCTTTATGATTAAAATCATTGGTTTGAAATATGCGTTCGAGAATTTCCAATGAACAAGTGCATGCGTTTTATTGAAAAGCATTGAGTATGCTGGTTGTTTGATAGCAGTTAATAAACGCATGTTGATTGATACTTATTTTCATGATTTTATTGAAAAGCATAGTGTTATGTGATTTCATGAAAGATGTGGAAATAAACTTGTTTGAAAAGCATGTTGTTTGATATTAAAGCTTTGAAATTGAATTTAGCATGCTGGTTGATATGAGATTTGGAAACGATTAACTTACGAGTTATGGACATAATGTTTCCAAAATATGTATTGTATTTTATAACACTTTGAAAAGGCACCCGAGGCTAAGGGACTTCAAAGAAGGCCAAAGGGTAGCCTAGATATAGAAAGGTACCCAATGCTGAGGGACTCGTAGAAGGCAGATGGGTAGCCTGGATATGGAAATGGGACCCCAATGCTCAGGGACTTGGAGAAGGCATTGTGGGCGGCCCGGAATATAAAACCTATGTGCACAGAGAGGTATATACGACGCTGATGTGTTGAGATTACTCCACACAGCTAAGGAAAATCGACGTTGAGGAGCGTTGAGCATTGCTCCGCCTCAACTAGGGAAAATGATTTTGAAATTAATGAGATTTTTTAGTATTTACACTAAAACAGACATGCATGTTTTAACAATGGTATTTGAGTATATTTTAATATGATTTAAAGTGTTATATTTTATGCGAGTTTGACCAGTTTTGCAGTTAAAGTATAATATTTTCAAAAACCGTTACTCACCGAGCTGTTAGCTCACCCTTTTTATGTGTTTTCCATTTTCAGGTAGCATGACAGTTCCCGTTGCCGATCGAAGTCGAGGTTTGTCAAGAGTGTCTTAATGGTATTACCGTCCTAGGAAGGATTTATATGAAAGTGAGGTGAATGTGACAGTGGGTTATGTGACAGGGTAGTCGGTAACTGCTGTCCTCACACTCCGTCTCGGGCTACGGGAGGATAGTTCGGGGTGGGGTGTGACACCCATGCTCACATGTCTTCACATGAGCGGTCAGAATCAGATCATTTGTAGCGTTTTACAACACTTGTAACAACTATAAAGCGAGCCATATTCGTAGTGTCACCAGTTTAAGGTACCCAGCCTTATCCATTTACTACGAGATCATTTAGTTATTACTTAAACATGATCCGCCTATATATCTCCATATACATGCTTAAGTTACAAGTAATAACCTTGGATCTTAGTTTATTGGTTTTAGGTTAATGCAATTAAATATCGAATAAATTAAAATAATATTTATTTATTAAATAAATAATTTGTTTATACAAATAAAACTTACAAACTACAAGACTACGAGATTTAGGGCATCAACCCCAACCCTCCTATGTTACTGAGTGATGACGAATGCCCTACTATGTTTGTGAGCCTTCAGGCCACCAGATGCATGTTAGGTTGGGTTAAATCACTCACTAGATGGCTATCTAGGATTAGTTTATTTATGCATGCCCCACTAGTATTAGAGTTGACAACGGGGGCGGGGCAGGGCGGGTAAGGGTTCTCCGTCCCCGCCCTTGTGGAGAGAATTTACCCCCATTCCCCCCCCTCTCTCGTCCTTGCCATTTGCAGGCGGGGATTCCCCGTCGGAGAAACGGGTCCCTGCGGGGTCCCCTTCCCTAAGATAAAGCGAGAACGAGCGAGACTAAGAGAGAGCGAGACTGCGAGTTCAAATGCATGACCAAAATACTACCAATAATTAGAGCAAGACAGAGCGAGAGCGAGACATGCAAAGTTTCCTACTAGATGCTTGTTATTATGTTTTTCAAGTAAAGTTTTCATGTTTTCATGTTGAAGAATTTTGGTTTTGTCATTTAATTCAAAACTTTGTTTCTTAAAAATAAATAAATAAATAATAAAAAAATCTCTCACTACTCGACGCTTCATGCAAATTTTCTTGTTTTATTTCATTATTTTTTAAGGGTACTCCAATCAAAGATTTTAAGTTATTTAGATTTTGTAAAAATTATTTACCTTAATAAAATTCTTTGATTTTTAGCTAAAATTATGAAAAATGAGTCGTGTGCATGCATATAGTAATGACCTAGTTCAAGTCCTAGGAAATTGAGTCGTTAAACACTTGGTTCATTAAGGTGTAAAAAGTGGCAGGGGTGTTGGTGAGGCCGAAAAGCATGACTAACACTTCAAAAGCCTTATGTCTCGTAACACACATGTGGTTTTTGGTTCGTCACCCTTTGCAATACGAACTTGGTAGTACCTTGATCATCTGAGATCAAGCTTCGAAAAGTACTTGGTCCCACGGAGGTAACTGAGCAAATTGGTCAAGATGGGCAATGGATACTTGTTATGAACTGTTCACAAAGCAAATGTACGACATTTGTTCTCGCCCATGAACAAGTCAACCAATTCGAATTCAGATTGTTGGTGGTACAACGGGCGTATCTCGCAACCTCCACCCCTAATTTTGGAGAAAACGGTTTTAGAAAATGGATTAGAGAAAAAAAAATTTACAAATGTTTGGAGGCATGTTTGAGAAAAATGATTGTTGTAGGCTATATAGCAATAAGGGACAACAATGACTTAATAGCTAACAACTTTGGATATGTGGGTATGATGGTTAGTCTTACCCTCACATAATATATTATAAGTAGTATATTATAAGCATGTTTGTGACTATCACTCTTGTATATATATATAGTGAACATCATTTACAACAAAAAATACCAGGAAAACAAACTAACTTACATAATAAAATACAGTATGATAAAAAAGGGTTGGTATGGACATGTAGCCATGAACAATACTCTCTGGACAAGAATGGCCATGACATCTAGCAGCTTCGGTGTGCACTTGATGCGGCGTGGATGTCCCATACAGATATTAGTTGATGGAATGACAGATGAGGATCTAGAGATGTGCGTCCCAAGTGACAAGGACAATGGCACCCAGATCTTAGCATCAGCTATCCTTGATTCAGATATGACTCTAATTGTAAGTTATGTGCATCCTGAATGGTCAAACATTAACTTTGACGAACTATTTTGGAAAATTACAAAAGTAGATGGGATTTTTGCACATACCAAAATAGGATGAAGCATGGGCACACTCTATTGACCAAGAGTGTCATGATGAATGTGTTTTAACATACTTATGCTCCACATGTTGCAAACAGATGATTTAGTATGTCTGAATATTTTATTTCTTTCAAAAACATTGTCTATGGTAAGGACAAGCGAAGGAGTCGGGGCATTTAGGGGACATGTTCAGTAGAAAAACTGAAGATATGGATGAAAGAAATGTCAACTCCATTGTTGAAAGTTAGAAATATTTACATCAATAAACTAAAAATGCATAGAAATACGATATCTCATTTAACAGGTATCAACTATTCATCCTGCTCACAGAGTATCTGTAACGGCCCGAAATTTAGGTAAATCACCTTTTTTCTCTCTTTTTGTTGATTAGAAGAAATCGGGTTTCAGTTGGGAAAAGATCTCTAGATGGGTTTTTTTATTGGATGAGTTGCGTTTTAGGAAAAGGAAAGAAAGGGGAAGAAGGGAAAGGTCAAAATCTCTCTCTCGATCACCTCTTCGTCACTCAGTCACCGTCCCCTTCAGCCCTCATTGCCACCATCATCTCCAGCCCTCACTATCGCCGTCATCGCAGTACTCATCGCCACCGTCACCAACACTCGTCACCATCATCGCAGCTTTCAGCGTAGCGTCATCATCATAGTCCTCGCGCCACAGCATCTTAGTTCTTGTCGCGTCGCATCGTCACAGCCCGCATTTCGCTGCATCATCAGTCCATCATCGCATCGTCACAGCCCGCATTTCGCTACATCATCATAATCTTCATCGTCGCGTCGCCACAGCCCTTTCCGCGACGCATCATCACAATCTGCATCGTCGCGTCGCCTACCCTCTCCGCGACGCATCGTCACAGCCTTCATAGCACATTGCCGTAGTGTAGGGAAGTCGCGACATCGCACAAGCAGTCTCGCCGCAGTCTCGCTCTCACAGGTAAAGGACTTACTACTGGGTTTTAGTGACGCCTAATGTCTAATTGTGTTGTTGACTATTAAATATCGTTGTGAACTTTCGTCTCGGATGTTGATTGCTATGATTGTTTCGGTATGCCAAGTTTGTAGCTTGTAAGTAATGTTATTATGCTTATGTGCCTATGACTCTGTGAATCTCTATGATGAACTAGCTATGCCATGACATGTTACAGGTTACCCTACTTGTCGTGCCCCGTAACCCCAATGTACTGTGCTACGAAGGGTGTCCCTCGGGATCACCACCTATGTTCATGTTACAAATGTAATCACTATGTACCCTCGGGTCGCTTCCTATGCTTATGCCTACGCCTATGCCTATGTTGGGTACATGGGTGCACACAACAAAAAGGGTAATAGCTAGGCCCAGTAGTGGGTCTCTTACTGAGTATGATTGCTCATCATTTTCTATGTTTTTCTCCCAGGTAAAGAGCATGGTGGCCAGGCGTATGACCGAGGAAATCCATGATCGTACCATGGGATCAATGACATTGCTTCCGCACCTTAGCCTAGGGTATAGCGTATTGGACTTGTAGGGTAGTAGTATTTGCATACATTAGACCGTTTGTTGTTTGTTTTGATATTGTTATGTTCGATTTTCTTTTTCTTGAGGTTTTGCCTAACGATTTAAGGGGTACCCCGCTAAAGCATTTTTACTCCTCTATGTTTGGTTTACTAAAATATCAAAAAAACCAACTGTTTTATGAATTTGACCGACTTTATCTATAGTATGTGTTACCGTGTCTCTTAATTTCTAATGCATTCACTGAATGGTCATGCATGATGTAGCGACGTGTTAGTTTTAAAGGGTCAGGTCGTTACAGTATCAACAAAGTTTTTGAGTCTTTGCAACACAAGTTCCCTAATGTACCAAAGCCTCATTAGCTCTAAATTTGTACTTAGACTCTGATACAAACATAATTTTGAGGTGTGAGAGAATAGTTGGTCGTTTCTTTTTCGAGTGTAACACAATTTTGGAACCAAGTTTCAAAAATCTATTGAGTTTTGTTCTTTCAAATACTTTAAACATGCATGGGGTCTGCAAATTGTTCTGAAGTAGAAGTTTTTTAGTTGCTTGTCCCTGTCTGATATATTTACTGCAGATGCTCAGTTAACCTGTCACATGCACAAGATCTGATATTTATTTATTATTTCAGTTTCTTCATTTTGATTAGTCTCTTTTACATTAGGTTGCCACAGCTCTAGCAGTACTAATGACCTCATTCCTTACTATTCAGGGTGACATCCCCCCTCCGTCGCACTTATATAAAACAATTCAGGCATTGTTGTTTTTGGTTATTATGTAGTACTAGGTGCTATTGTTCGAAATTCGATGCAAAAGATAATGCTTACATTTGAAGTTTAACAAGATATTGTTGGCTCAGTCAAATTATCAAAAGCTCTTTTTAATGGCAATACTACCACTATTGAAGCTGGTTTGCACCCTCTTTGGATTAAAGTGAACTTTCATATTCTCTATGGAAGCTTTTTTGACATGTCGAGAAATATTTGAATGAATTACAAGGTTTTGTTGATGCTTTTTATTCAAAACAACGCAATGATTTCATCTATGGGTTCCTATTTGTCAACTGCGAAGGGAATACCTCAGCTCATGATCTTGCAATTCATGCTCATCATTTCAAACACTCAAAGAGTTGGATTGAAGACCACCACCCATCATGGGTGACCTCGACTATTGGTACGAAAATTCAAACCTCCTAGTTTACCTTTTATTTGTTTTTGTTTTGATTTGAATACTTAAATAAATAAATATAAATATTAAAAAAAAAAGTTAGATGAAATTTTGATTATTTTTTGTGATATTCATAATTCTCTAAAGAATATTTGTCGACACATTCATAAATTTGAGTTGTACATCCAACAATTTTGGTACCATTGAATAAAATCAACTTAACTTCCTAATTAGCCCGTGCATTTTGGTAGCTTAATACAAAAACTGCCTAAACATTCTATACTTGATACAGATAACAGACAACTTAAATGTTCATTGATATACTTTCTTGAGCTAACCGTTACTCTCAGATTGTTTTCATTCAATATAGCGACTCATAACTCAACAACCAAATAGTGCTACTACCTATAGATGAAATTATCTTCTCTACATTTATGAATATGGGAAGTAAATTTGAACTTAAGAAGAAACTCAAACGTTTGATTACATTTAAACATATGAAATTATACTCATATGAACTAATAAAAATCAAATAAAATAATTACATCAAAGTCTTGTCCCAATTTTTCCATTACCAATAGCTTCTACAAGAACATGAGCCTTTCTTGAAATGATGGAACCTACTCGAATCTCTCAATATGATCTCATGGTCAATAATCATGGAAATGTAGGTTAAGGCACTGTGGCAATCACCGCAGATGCGCAAGTTCTTGTTTATTCGAATCGGCTGTCCTGGAGCTAATGTTAAAATCCCATATGCAACAGCCAACTTCTCACTATGCTCAAACAAGAGATCACCTTTCTCTTCATCATCAACATCATGAAGAGCAAAGCTCGTTTGAGGAACATACCCCATGTCTTTGATCCGTTTAATCAACTCAGAAAGAAGGTCGTATATTTGGTCTGATTCTGGATGACTTCTATCACCCACAAAGAAGGTTGTAGTGCTTTTCTTCCCTTGTATCCAACTACAACCCGGTCTCTTCTTGATCCCAGTATGCTTCATCAATGACCTGATTCTAGCTACATCTTTCCAACGTCGTGCATTTGCATACAAGTTCGAAAGCAATGTGTATGAACCATCATTCTCCACCCCTAATTCTATTAATTTGCTTGCTGCATATTCCCCAAGTTCAATATTTCCATGGATTCTACTGGTACTTAGTAGTGCCACCCATACAACAGCAGTCGGCTCCATTGGCATACTTTTGATAAGTTCCATTGCTTCGTTAAGACGACCTGCACGACCCAAGAGATCAACCATACATGCATAATGCTCGGCTCCAGGGGTAACCCCAAAGCACTTGATCATACTATGAAAGTAGTTCATGCCTTGATCCACCATTCCAGAGTGACTACAAGCATATAAAATGACAAGAAAGGTAACCCCATCAACGACAAAACCCGCTTGCCGCATTTGATCAAAAACATGCAAAGCTTCTTCACCACGACCGTGCATACCATAACCCATCATCAAAGAAGTCCAAGAAACAACATTCCGTACTTTCATGTTGTCAAACACGGCCTGTGCAGCATCAATGTCCCCTGATTTGGAATACATATCAATAAGGCAATTGGCTACATATAAAACCTCAGACTCATTTCCGAGGCGCAAAGCATAGGCATGGAGTTGTCTTCCAAGCCTTAATGCACCCAAACGTGCACAAGCCATCAAGGCACATGATAGAGTAAAGGCATTAGGCTTTAAAGAGGTCTCCTGTTTAAATATCTGAGCAAAAAGTTCCAATGCATCATTGGCTTCCCCATGCTGAGCATATCCACCAATCAATACAGTCCAAGTCACCACACTCTTGTCCTTTCCTGCTATCAAGTCAAAAATGTTGCGAGCAATTTTATGGCTTTTGCATTTAGCATACATATCAATTAGACCGTTGAGAACCATCAAGTCGTCCCCTGGATCACTCCAATCCAAGTTGAGAATATTTTTAATGGCATACGCATGTGTTTGCTTTCCATGAAGCAGTGCTCCCACAGAAGCACAACCTGAAAGAAGAGACACGAGAGTAACAACATTAGGCTCCACCCCACAAAGCTGCATTTGTCTAAACACATCAAGGGCTTCAAAACCATGCCCCCTTTGAGAGTACCCGGCAATTACAGCGCTCCACGTTACAACATTTAACTCAATATCATCCTCTTGCATCCTCTTAATTAAGGATAGAGCACTATCAAAGCTACCAATCTGAGAATACCCAGTGACCATAGCATTCCAAGAAACCACATCCTTCTCCTTCATCTGCTCAAACACCTTGTTCGCTTCATTCATCTTCGTGCATTTGGCATACATATCCACGAGAGCATTGCCTACAAATACATCATCCACCAATCCACTTCGTACTGAAAATCCATGAACCTGCTTACCATGTTGAGGTGCAAATGCTGATGCACAAGCAGGAAGAATATTCACAAGTGTAATTGCATCCGGGCGAAGTTTGAAACTGTAGTGGTTTGCCATTCGACAAGCAATTCTAAGGGCAGTTCTTGACTCCCCACCTTGTACATAAGCAGCAAGAATCGAATTCCAAGACACAATGTCCTCTATCTTTCTTTCAAGCACCTCATCAAACACTTGGCGTGCATCATCCAATGCCCCACATCGCCCGTACATAGCCACAATTGAATTACAAATAAATACATTCGACTCAAACCCATTTGCACAAACTATGGCATGAACTGAAGCACCACGTTGAAACGACGGTATCTCACCACAGGCTTTGAGAACAAAAGGAAATGTGTAATGGTCAGGCAACCACCCAAGCCTCTGCATCTGACAATAGAAACCCAATGCATCATCAAGGAAACCAAGTCTCACAGAACGTCGAATCAGTGCATTCCACCAGAAAACAGTGGAATGTGACGGAATAAGACGTTGGAGGAGCGATACAGCTTCTGCAAAAGCACCACACTCGATGTAGGCACCAATGGCGTAGGTGATCATTTCGGTGAAGCCATTGACAAAAATTTGCTGGTGAGCAAGCTTCGCATTGATCAACGTCTTGCATTGTTTCAAGACGGAGATGAGGGGAATGGTGGGAGAAGTTGTAGATGTAGAATAGAAGCGAACTGAACTGGTGAGGATCCGACTAAGATATGAGCCACAATGGTGATGTATCATTAACACTAAAGATTGAAAAAGAAAAGGCAAACTAGAAATGCCGCCTTTCAATAAAGAAAATGCAAAATCCTATATAAGATGGGAAAATAACAATTAAGAGCACTTTGAAGCCGGATGGATTGGTGTTGGTGAATGATAGCAGTGAGAAGAAAGAAGGAAAGAGGTACTGTTGGAGTGGACCACACTAAAATGCTTGGGCTTACAAAAAGTTCCCCTTCTATCAACCTCTCATTTCTACCCAAAGTTCTAAAACCTGAGGGTTTTTTCTCTTTGTTCTATTTGAAAAATGCCAAAGAACGAAGAAAGAGAAGAAAATAGAACTCAAAGAAAATGGACAAGAATTGTATTTAGAGTGAAATAGTACAATGCAGATTGAACAAAATATCGATGGGTAAAATATAAATTTTAGCTGTGAAAAGGGGGAATCACCTCACCGGCGCAATGTTGACGACGGGAACGAGCGGTGGCACAACCTGCAGGCCAGAAACCCGAGCGACGTGGCCGGGATTAAAGACACAAAAAGGGAGCGAGTTTAGAGAGAGAGACAGACAGACAAACAGAAATATCTAGAGATTACGGACGGAATGAGTCGACGGCGATCGTAGATGGGCGGCGGGTGTTACAGTCGGGTGGCGCGGGTCGCTAAGGTTGGCGACCAGCGGAAGGAAGGGCAGAGCGTGAGGTTTGTGCGAGAGTGAGAGGAGATGGGGGGTTTCTGGCGGCTGGACTTGAAAAGGAAGGGTTTTTTTCTTTTAACTCAAATAAAACCAATTATTTTTTCCACGTTAAGTAAATTTGGAAAAAATATATTTTTTTTGTAGAAAAAATTATTTTAAATGACAAAACTGCTAAAAATATTTAGTAAAATATGCGGTATATCGCAATTAACTGCTATTTATTAGTCTATAGATAGCAGTGAAATTTTGCTATATTTGTAAATATTTTGGTTCCTTTTACTATATTTGAAAATAGTTATCTTTAGATTTCAAAATGTTACTCATTTACCTCTTTAAATTTTGATTTTTGGTTTTAATTTAGTCCCTAAATTTTAAAATGTTATAATTTTACCCTTGAGATTTGATTTTTGTTTCAATTTGGTACTTAGATTTCAAGATTTTACATTTTAACCTTAATTTTCATTAAAATTTCACTTTCAATATATTTCAAAATATTACAATTTTACTTTTGAGATTTGAGTTTTGTTTCAATTTGAATCTAGATTTTACATTTTTAAATTCTTTTTTTTTTTTTGTTAAAAATTCACTTTCAATCATTGATGTCAATGTCTATAAATTGATTTAAAATAATTATGAAGTGAAATTTTTAAATTTTATTTTAAAAGTGATTAAAAATCGTGAAACTTAATTAATTATAATTAAGTTAATTATTTTAAATTTATTAACATACGTTGACATTAAAGATAACAAATAAGTATTTAGTGAAAAATTAGAGTTAAAAATGTAAATCTTGAAATCTAGGTACCAAATTGAAACAAAACTTAAATGCCAAAGGTAAAATTATAACATTTTGAAACCTAAGGACTATGAAACCAAACATAAAACTTAAGACTAAATGTGTTACATTTTAAAACCTAGAGACCAAATATAAATTATACATAAAACCTAAAGACTAAAAATGTATTTTTTTTTTCAATATATTTTTAGCTTCAAACTCAAAATTAATAAAAAATAAAATTCAATAACTTGAGACAATTGATTTAAATTTACCTAAATCTTACATTAAGTGTTTGTGTATTTTGTTCATAATCTTATAAAATTTTTAGTTCAATCCAAAATTACAAAACAAAATACACAAGATTTCACCAGGCACGTTAACAAACAATGCAAATTTAACAAAATATTAATAAGTGAAATTATTTTAAAGATCAAAATTGCTGAAAATATCTACAATTAATAGCAAAATACACCGTCTATATGTGATAGATCAAAATAGATCATGATAGACTACTATTGTGTCTATCGCGATCTATTAGACAGTGAAATTTTGCTATATTTATAAATTTTTTTTTTTTTGTTTATTTTAGTATATTTGAAAATAACACAATAAGTAAAATACAAATTTTAGTAGTAAAATTACGTGTGCATGTCTACTTTGTTCATAAATTTGTATAATTTTTCAGTTCTATCCTGAATTACAAAACAAATTACACAAGATTTCATTTACTCATTTACATAGTATTCATATTGCAACATTTCTTAACTAAACTTACTAGGCGTTACTGCAAGCATGCCAGGACTTCTTTTGAAATCACTTGAGAAAAGAAGCAATGAGAAATATTTTTCTATTAAATACTCAAAACTATTTAACTGGTTCCAATTGAAAAACTATTAAAACATTAAACGTTGCAAAATAATTTGATAAAGCTACTAATTCGAAACTTGGACAACTATACTGAAACAAAAATTTAAGCTAAAACATGAACAAATGCGGAATAATTCGAAACTTGGATTAATAATTTATTTCACATCATAATGCTCAAATAATATTTATGGACTTAACATCACAAATTTTCTCTCTAAAATCCTGAACAGGTATTTTTCGGAGAGGAACAAGGTCAAACACTAAGATATATTTTTGTTTTGCTTCAACTACTGTAGCAATGGTTTTATGTTCAGCATCACAGATAAAATAATAATTTGGAAATATAAATGATAGAAAGGTAAAGAGTTTAGTGGACTTAACATCACAAATTTTTTCTCTAAAACCCTGAACAGGTATTGGGTATCTATCAATCCGTTGAGCATAACATCAAGCTTCAGTTCATGTTCACAACCACTAACACACTCTCAGCCTCTTTAACTCCTTCAACGGGGGCTTGGGGCTGCAATTGAGTACCAGTCATCTGTCTAACAAGAGCAGTAAAGTCAAATAATTGAGATCGGAGTTTACTAACCTCTTGAATGTTGGGAGCAAGGGAGCTCTGTGCGAGCTCGAGCCCAAACTGCTGTGAGTTCTCATCATGGTGGATATGAGGGATTTGGCTTCCGCAGGCGTCTTATCAGCTAGAGCACCACCAACTACGGAATCAATAGTACTTCCATCATGAGATCCCAATCTTTTTACTACAAGAAATTTTATTTTTCTAGACGAAATTTTTCCCAACGCCTAAATGGTTTATGAAGCATCGGAAAAAAGTAGTTATCCCGACTCCCTTTTTCATTTTCATTGGGAAAAGTATGTTATCCCAACGAAATGTAGTTAGCGTCAGGAGAGAGTAGTTGCCAAGCGCTACCATCGGGATATATATATATTATAAAATAAAAAATAAAAAAATAAAAACTTTTTTCAAAGTTATCTCCCGACAGTTTTTAAAAACCGTCAGAAGAGAAGGGGTGTCTTGATGATTTTTTAAAACTATCGAGAAAAAAGAGATTTCTTGATGGTGACAAACCGTCGGGAAAAGGAAATTCTCCCGACGGTGATTAAAAAACCGTTAGGAGAAGATGGTTTTCCCGATGGTTTCAAAACCGTCGGGAGAGGGGTTTTTAAAACCCTTTATTTCTCCCAAAATGCCCGATCGAATCCCTCATTTTTCTCTCCTTTTATTTGCCTTAATCGCCGCCCCCACCACCTAGATCTTGCCGCCCAGCCCAGCCGTCCACTGCTCGCCAGCCTCTTGATGGCCACCGACAATACCACCTGCAACACACCCACGCTTGCCGGACCACTCTCTTCAGTCGCCGGTACACATCCTTCTCTTTCACATCTCATTTTGCTCCAAAGAGTAAGGTATTTGTTCCTTTTTAAAAAAAAAAATTTATTTTTGAGATTTTAGTTTAGTTATTTGTTTTACGATTGGAATGAAATTAAGTGTTGTTATTAATTTGTGTACTAATTTTAGGGATTTGTTTGATGGTGTTGAATGAAGAAAAATGAGAGGATCTACGGAAGCAGATGTTTATTTATTTATTTGCTGGTGGGTGTTATCAGATTTTTATCTTTTTTTCTTTCTTCTTAATTTATATGCTGCGCAATCTAAGCGATCTTTGTATCTCTTAATTTTTCCACAAACGTAAAGTGGTGATGATCTAAGCTTTTGGTTTGAGAGTTCAAATGTTTCATTTTGGTTCCCAAATGTATGATTGTACGTCTATGTATATTCCCCCACTTGACTACAGATTGCACTAGGAGACCAATCCACTGTTATAGATTACTTTCAGTAAAGGTATTTTGCAGAGTTCTATTTGTTAACAACCCCAACTTTCTACTACTAATAGATCTAATCATATCATGGAAGTAATTCAAAATCACAATATCTTGGCAAGTCAAGCAACAAAATGGTGGAAGCTCGAAAAATGATTTTATGGCTATACATGTGAAAGGTACGCAATCATTCAACTCATCATTTCTCTGCAAAATATGGTAAAAAAAAAGAGCAAATTATTAGAGCATTTCATCAATGTTTTGTCACTTCCAAAATAATACTCATGATATTTTCATTTTCAATAGGAAAAAGGAAAGTATGGCAATGATCTTTTGAATTTTACTGAATTCAAGTGGTTGCATCCTTTCTATATTGTGTCCAATTTAAAAGTTATAGGTTGATGGAGTTAGCAACGTAAAAGCGGAAGCAATTAAGATCTAAAGCTCTCTAATTATATCAATTTTGAAGATTAAACATACTTGTTCTAAAGTCCAAAAACAGAGGAAAAACACTTACTTGTTGTAGCTCAAAATTGAATCAAATTTTTTCAAGTTTCTAATCACAAACACTTTGTGGACAACCACAAGAGTCTTTCCTGTTATTCTTTAGTCTTAGAACGGATTGTGAGATCCAAATTGTGATGAATTTTGAGGAAATTTGTGTAAAAATGAGTTTTTGGAGAACTTTGAATTAGTTGGAAAGTTAAGCAGAATTCTCTTAGAATCTCTAACCATCTTCTTAATTCCTTTCTTCTATTTAAAGAAGAAACCATGCAAATTTGTTAAACATGCAAATTGACACAAAATTCGTTGATTAAGAAGGTGGATTAAGTGGGGTAAGTGTGAGGTTTAAGGAAGAAGCAGAGACCTCCTCCTACTTCAACCATGCAAGAAAATGGATAAAACCACTAAAATCTATTTTGAATTTCATAAATCCAAAATTGATTTTTAATCTCCAATTTCTTAAATTAGTTTTAGTAATTAATTTTAAATAATATTAATTTAATATAAATTAATTTAAATAATAATTAATTATATTAAATATAAAATAACCACTTATCCCAACAATTTCTAAATTTGTTTAATTCACAATTAAAACGAACAAATCATAAATTTTACTCCTTAGACTAATTTGAGGAATTTGAAATTCTTTCAACACACTGTTCTAAGGTATAGTCCATAAGCTAACGAATGGACCTAATAGATCTACAGATCATAAGCTCCAACGATCTAAAATTACCCGGCTAAACACTTTAACCTAGTTAATTACCATTTGTTAGGTACCAACACACTCCATTGTAGCCTAGTAGCTGCACTCTCCTCATTGTAGATATATTTTTGTCCACTTGATATAACAATGATTAGTAAGTAGATCCTTCATCAGTTATTCGTAACTATAGCTTGGTCAAAATTATTGTTTTACCCCTATAATTACATCTTGTTCCTTAAGTCTCACTGATTCTCTAATGAACAATTGGTTTGTGGTCCAACCGTCAAATTGAATTCCTCTCGGGCCAATGAGAGGGTGGGGCCCCTTGTTCAGGACCTAGAGTCAATACTTAATGGAACAATTTCTCTACTAAGGTAGGAGTGAATGTCATCTTGCAGGACTATCTCCCCAGCTATCTGTCTGATCTTATCCCTAAAATGGATCACTCTCACCCATGTAGATTAGGGTCACTCTCACCCATGCAGATTAAAGGATAATATCAAAAAAACTGGAGTTCATAGTTAGTTCAAGATTAAGATCGAGTTACCTAGGTCATCAAGTTGAAATCATCAGTTTTAACAGTAAACGGTGTTATACAGTAAAGTGATTATTTCATGGTCCGGTCTTATGCAAACTCATTACATAGGATGTCCCCACTCACATGTCTCTACATGAACAATATAAGATTACATCGTTTGTATCAAATACAAAGTGGGCCGCATTCATAGTGTCTTTAGGATAAGGTACCCAGCCTTACCCCTATACTATAGACCGTTTTGGCTATTACCTAAACTTGATCCACTTTTATGTTTATACATAAAGTCTATGTATTCAACATATAGCTAGGGGTTCTTAGTTTATTGGATTTAATAAATGCAATTCATATATTCAATAACAACTTTACTGAATAAATCTGGATAACAACTTTATTGAGAATAAGTTCCAAAATTTACAAACTATGAGTTTTAGGACATAAAACCCAACAAGCTCCCACTTGGACTAAAACTCCAGTGACTAGAAAAATACATAATGTTGAGTTTACAGAGAAAAGCATATAAATACAATAAACTAAGGCATCATATACCCAATAGCTTTCTCCCACTTGTTCTAGTTTACAAAACTCGAAGTCCTAGACTCACTAGGTGACCCTCAAACACTTTAGCCATGAGGGTCTTTGTAAATGGATTAGCAATTTTGTGCTTGTTGGGATTTGTGTCCTAAAGCCTCGTAATTGATTAGTTAATTAATTTAATTATTAATTATGCAATATTAATTTATCTGTTAACGGAAAAATCCAAGGTTATTGCATGAAGCATTGAACATGTATGTAGTTGACATACGGGTGGATCATGTTTAAGAAATAACCTAAAGGTCTATATGTTTGAATTTGTGCCCTAAAGCCTCGTAATTGATTAGTTAATTAATTTAATTATTATACAATATTAATTTATCCATTGACACAAAAATCCAAGGTTATTGCATGAAGTCTTGAACATGTATATAGTTAACACATGTATATAGTTAACATACGAGTGGATCATTGATAACTTGTAGAAATACAAGTTATTATAGTCACTATTTGAATTAATTAGAGTAACTTTAGAGCTAAACGCATGATTTTGATAGTTGAATTATGTACAATGTATTACCATGCGTTGGCAATATTTACAAAAGAAAATACCTGAAAAATTATGAGCTTTTTTGTTCTTAACGCAGGATTAAGAAAAAGAAGCACAAATAACCCAAGTATTAGAGACAAGGCTGCTACGAGAACAAGTGGAAACCCAAGCGTCGAGACTATGCGTCGAGACCATGCGTCGAGAAAAAGTAAATACAGACGCCTGGGCAAAAGCTGTCATGTCAATATGCAAAAGTATAACACGCTATCAGAATATGGCAGAACAAATGGGCCGACGATGTGAAAAGTCTACGCAGCAGGGCATGGAATTTAATATAAAGGTGTCAGGTCATCATGAGTTTCAACTTTTCAACGCCTATAAATAGCCCAAAGCTTTTCCATTGAGAGGAGGAGAGAAACGAGTTCAAGAGGCGAAAGCTCTGCACAATTTTCTCCCTCACCATAACCAGCCTCCATTTTGAGCTCTTCTGAGAGAAGGATTCTGAGAACTTTTAGAGTCGTCTCCTAGTGAGTGAGAACCTTCACCCTATGAAATTTATGTATCAGATAGCAACCATCTCAAGCCTCCATGAAGCAAGACGTTGCCAGTGGCGGCTTGACGCCTTTCATTTCTGTTTTATCTTCATTTCCCTCCTTCTCACTTATGTTTTGTTAATGACATTCGAGAGAATGGTTTATCTTCTTAATATGAGTTTGATTGACCATTATCTTCCATCTATTTCCATATTAAATACCTTACACCATGTTGTTTGAATGCTAAATGAGTTGGATGTTAGAAGTTAGTTTTTCTTAAGCAATATTAAGTATGTTACATCTTGATTAATGCATATCATTAGCTTGCATAACTTTGTCTGACAAACAAAAGTAGTAAGCACGACTGTCTAGCTTGAGAGAGTGGATGGTTAATCTTTAGCATTTATCGAGACTAGATGAGGTGTAGAGATGTCGTTCATCTTTTGCCAACGCAAACTTACCATGCGTCTTAGAGATAAGATTAATGTGGCGTCGAAACATCGAGAGATGAATGCACAAACGCAGTTTGTAGGTATGTAATTATACTTAGATATGGTTAGGTAACAACTAGCTTCTGCGTTAACTCTACTTTTATCGCATGGTTCTATTCATTCTCAACGCATGCTATCTGACACTAAATGACATTTGACTAACCATCGCCGCGTCCACCTCATTGTTAGTTGTAGGAAATTTTATTCATTATTTATGTATAGTTTTAGACACATATAACCAACACATGCACATATTACATGTACAGTTCACCGCATAGTCATGCATCTATTCTCAACGCCTAATTATTATAAATCCCTGCGTTCGACCCTGGACTCACCAGGAAACCTATAAGAGCTTATACTTGGGCTTTTTATAGAAAAACTTGCTTAATCATGATCACACTTGAGTAATTTTCGACGCATTCTTGTACTGAAATTATAATATCTATTTTTATGCAACAAGCTATGAAACTCAATTTAAATCAAATAGAAATCGACCAACAATCATGTTCAAGAAATAACCTAAAGGTTTATAGTATATGGATAAGGTTGGGTGCCTTATCCTGGTGACACTATAGATATGACCCACTTTGTAATAGTTACAAATAATTTGATCCAAACCACTCGTGTGGATACATGTGTTGGGAGTATCCTATACAAAGAGTTTGTATAAGACCGAACCTCGAAATGTTTAATCTCTTTTTGTAAGTCCGTTAATTAATGAGATTAATATTTCATAGGATGATCATGTGCGACTCGATCTTAATCCTGAGTGACTTATGAACTCCTATCTGTGAGGTCGACTCTTTGATGTGCATGGGTGAGAGTTGCCAGAGTTGTCGACTCAATAAGCCTACCATTTTGGGGATTTGACTAAATGGGGAGTTGGGAACATAACTTTACAAGATGGAATTCACTCCTTCCCAAGTAGGGTAAGTAGATGAGTAGTTCCCTTAAGTGCTGATTTCGGGTCTTGAACAAGGGGTGCCACCCTCTCATTGGCCCGAGAGGGACTTAGTTTATGGTTGGATCATAAACAAATTGTTCATTAGAGAAATTAGTGGTACTCAAGGATAAGAGGTAATGACAGGGGTAGAACGAACATTGGACCTAGCTGTAATTGTGAACAACTCGTGAAGGATCAACTTGCTTATACTAATTATATTCATGGACACAACTTGTCCAATAGTGCATAAGAATTCAACTGTGGGTCTATAGTGGTTTGCCCTGTAGCTAATGAATGAAGATTAATTTAATTAAAGAGCTTAATTAATTAATCTAGAATCATTGGAGCTTATAATCTGTAGGTCCATAAGGTCTCCTTGCTATCTCACCACGGACTAACAAGGATCAACTATGTTGAAAGAAAAATTTGAAATGTTGAAATTTATGAGGGAAAATATCAATTGTATTTGATACAATTAATTACATGATTTATTATAAAGTTTATTTGAATAAGATTCAAACTATAACCTTATAATATGGAGAATCAATTTATTTGAATATGATTCAAATAATTAATTAGTTATTTGGATGAAATCCATATAAATAAATAGAGGGAGAATTAATTAATTAATTTGAATTGCATTCAAATAATTAATTATTTAATTTGGATGAGATTCAAATTAAAGATTTTGCAGAAAATAAATATTTAAATAAGATTTAAATATTTTAAACCATTTAATATGAGATATTATTTGAATGAATATTTATTAATATTGGATATTATTAAACATTTAATTTAAAATATCAGGGGTTATTAGGAGTAACTCATAGACTTTTATAAATAGGGCCTTTGGGAGCCCTCATAGAGCACATACTCTCTACAAGAATAATCTCTACGATTACTCTAAAAACTCTTCCTCTAGAAATTCTCTCAATTTTCTTAGAAAAGTTCCAAAAAAATTCTTCTCGTTCCCTCTATTCTTTCAAGAAGTGGTTCCCACAACGGTCTCCACAAACCGTGTAAACCCTACTTTCGTTTTTAAGTACTTAACTTAAGTTTGTAATAGGTGGTGGACTTATTTGCTTTCACTTGCGTAAAGCGAAGGGGGAAGTGAAGAAAAGTCGGGAATATTTTCGGTAAGTTGAATTTAGATAAATTGAACTTGGAGTCTATTTTGACATATCAATTAGAATATATAAAGACTGGAGAAGAATGTCACCGTTCGAACCGAGGTAGAAGGACGTAATTTAAAACTCTAATTATTATTGGTATCGCTATTATTGATATATATTATATTGAATGGAAAAACACACTAAATATGTTGTGTATATATGTATTAATGATGATTTATTAAAGAAAAGGAAGAAAGAAAGAAGAGGAAGAGAAGAAAAAAAAAGAGAAAAAAGAAAAAGAAAAATAAAAAGAAAAAGGAAAAAGAGGAAAATGGAGATGGGTCGGTGTGAAGTTTAAGTAAAACAACTCAAGAGTTGCTGACATTTTTCATTATCCAAAATCCCAACCGACTCCATCTTTTAGCTGAGCGATGAGGGGAGGTAGAAAAAGATATTTGGGGCAAATTCGTGTAGAATTTTGGTCGGTTTCGTGGTGAAATTGAAGCTAAAGTAGAAGGTTTGTTTGCTGTTGTGCAGTCTGAACAAGGTCTGGTTTTTGATGAATATCGAGCTGAAGAGATCGAGTTTGAAGCTGAAAATTTGAGGTTAGTAAGTTAACTCAATTCTTAACAACTCTTGTGAAGGATGATTGAGCTGAATATGAAGAAAAACATGTTAAAGTTTAGGTGGAAATGACTGATACGGATTTCCCGAGTGATTTGGAGCAGGGTGAAGTAAATTGGTAATATCTGACGAAAAAAGAGAATTTAAGCTCTAAATTTTTTAGGTAAGTTAGAAAACATATTTCGCTACAAGTTTGTAGAAGGGAAGAAATTCTAATTCCAGTTGGAAATGCGATTTGTAATAGTTAGAAGTTTGGGCAGTAGTAAAGACAGCAGCAGAAGGAGGCGAGTCTCACTGGAAAGTTGAACGATACTGGGAACGTGAAGGAGCGAGAGCTAGTTAAGTCTCGCTGGTCAAATTTTTCTCACAAATCTCGCTGGTCTCGTTGCTTTCGCTGGTCTCACTCATCCCCAATCTCGCTGATATAGTTGGTTTAGTCTCGCTAATGCTTGAATCTCGTTCATTAGGGAACCTTCTAATGAAATATAGCCTCGGTTGATCATTTCTTCATGGAATATAATTTCGGTGATGGTTTTCTTTGTGTAGTAGGGTCTCGATGGTGAATAATATAAATATCTAAGGCTTGTTTCATGTTGTGCGTATATTTATTAAGCTGATTATTATGCGTTCAACATGTTTAATACTATGCGTTACTAATCTGTAAAGTTTTCCTATTCTTCACTCAAGTATAAGCAAAGAATGAGGTTTTCTCGGTGAGTCCAAGGTCGAACATAGGGACTATGTAGATTCTATAATTAATTGGATTATTTGAGTCATGCGTTTAAAGAAGGTGATGAGAAGTGATGCGTTTAGCTAACTGCAAAGTAGTAAACCTAAGCTAATGTGGATTGATGGAGAGGTATGCGACACAGCAAATTCAGCTAATTGAGTTATATGAATGGTTGATAAGCACTTGAAAAGTGCTTTCTATTCTCTCAAATTAAGGGAGTTTATATTAGATTTCACTTGTTTGCTAGTGATTTTCAGGTTAAAATGAGGAAAATTAGAAGAAATGACTAAAAGATCAAAACCGAGCAAAAATACGGCGAAAAAGAGCTGAAAAACTCAAAAGGGCAAATTTTGGGATAGCGCCGCAGCGCTAAGACGGCGCTGCCACAGTGCTAAAACCTAAACACATCGTTATGGACGCATAGTAGCATCGTCGCGGCGCTTGGACGGCGCTGCCGCAGCGCTAATGCCCGAGAACAATATTTCTGAATGCATCACAGCGTCGCGGCGCTTGGACGGCGTTGCCGCAGCGCTAAAACCTGAGAGCAACAATTTTGGATGCAGCCTTAGCGCCGCGGCGCCAGTTTTCTTTAAATGAAAATGTGTTATTTTTTGTAAGTTTTTGGGGGGCCGAACTCTATAAATTTGGGGGTTTCCAGCAGCCCAAATCATCAAAGAAAATCAAATCAAATTAAGGAAGTTACAGACTTAAAGAGGTACAGAAAGGAGAGAATTGAGTGAAAGTTTAAAGAGTGAGTTAGTTGCAAGGAAGAGGAAAAGAGTTCGAGATAGTCATGGTGCCCTTCGAATTCCGACGTGAGAGCCAAGGAGATAGTGACGGTGCTACCTCAATCAAGAGCCTCTTTTCAGTAGAGTTTCCCTTTATTTACACTCTTTCTTTGTTTATTTTGCTTAAACATGTTGCTTCAAGCTATGAGTGGCTAAACTCTTTAGTTTTAGGGTTTTGATGATTTGTTTATGAATTTATGTTGATCTTGTAGACTTTCATGGTTTTGTTGGAATGATTATGCTTTTCATTGTTATTGTGTTTAATTCTTGTGGATTGACCATCCTCACATATTAGGTTAGATGTATGATTGAGAGATTGTATGTTTAACTTGATCTATAATAATGAATTGTTGTTAATCTATCACGAGAATAGTTAGGTTGACAATAAAAGTTGCTAAAGACTATTCTTAATGTCATGTAATTTTGTATTGGTTTTAAGAGATTAATAATCAATCAAGTTGTATGAGAAAGGGTTGTTTTTGAGAGAAAATAACTTGGAATTAAGTTTCTAGACTTAGGCATATGAATGACAATAAAATCCATGAAATCTATAATATTGCATTATGAAATAAACAAGGATTCATTACCTTAAAACTCTCTTTGACTCTTGTGTTTCTCACTTTAATACTTTCCTTATTTGATTTGTATTTTCCATAATTCATAATATTCAATTTCAATCCTCAAATAAAATTGATTCAACTCTAGAAAGGTAAGTAACTTAAACCTTCACAATTGGATCTCCAATGGAACGATATTCAGATTTAACCATCTTATATTATAACTTGACCCGTACACTTGCGGTTAACACTAAAAGTGTGCATCAATGGTAAACGTAGGGATGGGGTTGGTTATCATCTAAAGTCGGAAACACATAGTTAGGTCTATTTCATACCAGCGACTCTTCTCCCGGTTGTCAGCCGCTATGCGTTATATGTCTATAACGCATAGGAGAGTGTTAAGTACCAAGGTTATTCCTATTCCCTAGGTAACACTTCTTAGCCTTTTCAACTGAGTTCCACAATCACTTACTCTCCCGAGCAGTCTGATTATTACTACTTATATTGATTAGCTAGATGAACATAAGCATTTGATTAAAAATACATTTGATAAGATGAAATAGTCTTCTACGGTTCTTATTTAGATGATAACGCAACCCGTGACCCTTGAGAGAGCTAGTTACTCATGGACGATAAAAAGCAAATGGAAATTGATGAGAAATGAATAGCCATGGAAGATGTATAGATTGATGAACAGAATAACTGTTTTAGAAAATACAATTCCTTGCTAATAGACTAAAACATAAGTAAGAAAAGAGATAGAAAGCATGGAATGGCTTCTCAATGTCTTGAGCTCGCCGGGATGGTAGCGTGAGTTCCGCTGTGAAGTGATCAAACGGAGGGAAGACTCTTCTCTTTCGAGCTATTTGTCTCCGGTTGTCGTATGGAGAGAACTCTGCTATCACTTAGGAATTCTTCCGAGAGGTTCAACAACATTTTCGTCTTCAAGTTTGCCCTTTTATAGATGTTTCGTTGCAATCACTGGCAAATCTGCATGATTGGAGGCTGAATTTCTGCCTTGCGTCCATTTCGCCTAATAGCGTGATTTCCGGTTTAATTTCAATCCACCACTCTCGCCGCGTATCAAGCATATCAATCTCCCGCCAACCTCTCAAGATTCTTATTTGATTCTCTGTTGCCTTCTTGATATGCGTCCACGGATAACTTGGTTCACGCTTTTAATTATGTCAACGCATCAACCTGCGTTGAAGGGTTGTCAACACGTCTACAGGTTAGTCATGCGTTAAGAGGTTGCCAACGCATCCACGGGTTGCTTGCGTTCCTGTGTCAAAGCATGCGTTTTAGGCTCAAAAAGCTCTAAAACAATTATCTTCATCAATTTACAAGAGTAGAACGCATAGGAAGATTTATCAATAGAATTTAACACTAACTACGGCATGATTCTCTATTTAAGCTCTATTTTTCTACGTGAGAGACATTAATAACTTGTATTTCTACAAGTTATCATTTTCTATATAAAAAGGAATTTCAGGCCGAGAGGAGCTAGAAAAGGCGTATAACCCACTAAGGGTCCGGGACAAGTAGTGTGACAATTATATTTAAAATGAGTTTACTTTAAACAAAGTTTTTATGATATATGATTATGTTTGGAAACATGTTTATATGTTTATGCTTTTCACAAGTTTTAACGTGCTATGAGGATTATTTGCTTGAAAGAAAGTATGTGTTTCCACGTATGTGCGTATTATGTGTTTTACATTGGAAATCATTTGAAGCATGCTAGTTGTTAAACGAATTTTACAAAAGGCATGCTATTTATTAACCTATGATTTTATGGAAAGCATTGGTGATTGTTAATGAGTTTGTGAAGATTTGAAATGTTATAAACTCGTGAATTTTTATTATGTTTATTTCAAAGCATGTTACTGTTGAGTTATGTTTTAAAAGAAAGGCTCCCAATGCTGAAGGACTCGGAGAAGGCATGTGGGTAGCTGGGATGTAGAAATGGTTCCCAATGCTAAAGAACTTGGAGAAGGCATGTGGGTAACCTGAGTATAAAGATAGCCCCCAATGCTGAAGGACTTAAAGAAGGCACGTGGGTGGCTTAAATCTCGTATATGGGACCTGGTACTGAAGGGCTCAGAGAAGGTATTCGGGTAACCTAGGATATGATATCTATGTGCACATAAAGGCATGATAAATACTGTTGTGTTGAGATTACTCCACACAACTAGGGTATTCGAGGTTGGGTGTGTCGAGATTACTCCGCCCCAACTAAGGATGTTTTTCGTGAGTAGCGTTGAGCTCCGCTTCGCCTCAACTAAGGAAAATGCTTTTGAAAGATACTGAATTTTCATGTTTCTTTTTCGAAAATGAACATATATGTTATGACAATTCTACGTGAGCAAGTTTTGCTTGGATATGGGTTTGAATTGATGTTATTTATGTATGGTCATAAATTGATTACGGTTTAATTAGTTTACGAGTTAAAGGAAGGTTTTTACTAAATACGTCACTCACTAGGCAACCTAACTCATGTTTTTTTTGTTTTTATGTTTTCCAAGTAGCAAGCGAGTCCGGGGTGCTTAGCCTACACAACAACTCGTCTGGGCCTACCATTATTTGTTGGGTTGTATGTCCTAAAACTCGTAGTTTTTGTAAATAGGTGATTTTTAGTACATATGAAGTTATTCAAGTGAATTAATTATTTATTAACTCTAAATCCAATTAAACTACGAACCCTTGGCTACTATCATCAGTACTTGGACTTTATGTGGAGACATAAACAGGATCCAGTTCGAGTTAATAGCCTCAATAGTATATAGTACATGGATCAGGTTGGGTACCTCTTCCTGGAGACACTATTGAATACAGCCTGCTTCATGATTGTTACAAATATTGTAAAGTGTCATAAATGAAGTGATTTTGATTTGCTCATGTAGAGACACGTGAGCAGGGGTATTCTACATAATGAGATTGTGTAAGACTCACCCTGAAATAATTACTATTACATATTAACACCGTTTACGATTAACACTGATTAATTTCACTTATCGATGACCTAGATAACTTGATTTGAATCTTGAGCTATCTATGAACTCCTGTTTATTCAGAATTATCCCTTGATCTACATAGGTAAGAGTAAGCTCAATAGCGCTGCTCAACATTCCTCCCATTTCAGGGATAAGACCGGGTAGATAGTTGGGAACATAGAATTTGCAAGACATAATTCACTCCTACCCAACTTAGGGATAGAAGAGAGGTTGTTCTCTTAAGTGTTTCCCAGGACTTGAACAAGGGGCCCCATCCTCTCACTGGCCCGAGAGGGAATGGATTTAGTGATTAGATCCTAAATCAATTGTTCATTAGAGGGATAATGGTACTTAAGGAGAAAAGATGTAACTCAGAGGTAAATCGGTATTTGACCTAGTTGAAGTTATGAACAACCTGTGAAGGATTGACTTATCGATGACAGTTATATCAAATGGACACAAATATATCTACAGTGAGGAGAGTGCAGCTACGGGCTTTAGTGGAGTGTGCTGTTAGTTAACGAATGTTGGTTAACTAGGTTAAAGAGTTTGGCCCGTTAATCTCGGATCGTTGGAGCTCATGATCTGTAGGTTCATTAGGTCCCTCTACTAGCTCATAAATGGACTAAAATCTTAGATAATGTGGTGAATAAGTTTGAACCGTTCAAATCTTGGCTTAAGGAATGAAAGTCAGATATATACGATATATCGACTTTTAATTACAAATTAAACGTACAAATAGAGTTAATTATAATATTTAAATATGATTTAAATATTAATAATATGAATAGGGATTCATATCGATTTTTTTTAGAAAAATTGAGACAAGTGGGAAAAATAATATTATTTATTATTTAATATTAAAATAATATTTAATTAATTAAATATTAAATTATTTTTTATTTAATTATTTAATTATCTTTTTGAAATTAAAAATCAATTTTAATTCAATTTGGAAATTCATTGAAAATTGATTTTAAAATTGATTTTTTGAAGATTGGATTTTCCCACTAACTAAGCTAGGAGCTTGGTTGTCTTCTTCACAATTAACCAACAAATTAACCATTTTGTGTTGTCAAATTTTGATGCAATTGGATTGCATGTTATTCTTTAATAAATAGAGATGATTTTGACATAAAAATGGTTAAGAATTTTGTGAAATTAAGGGTTAATTTTGCAAAATTCCATCCATTGTATATCTTCTTCCCAACCTTCATTCTTTCTCAAATTCACCACAAATTTGGATCCCACCAACCAATCTAAGCCTAGAGAATAGTAGAGAAGACTCTTGTGGTGGTCTACAACCAAGTGGTGCTGAAATTCATCAAGAATTGAAGGAGAATTTGGAGCTTCAAGGATAAGTGTTCTTGAAACTTTGGTTTTTCTTCTTAATTGCATGTTTAATCCTCTAAATTGAGCATCTTAGAGTGAAAATTGATCAAATTAACTTCTGCTGCATGCTCATTTATCCATCACTATTTGCGTCTGTGAATTTTAAGCATTGTAAATAGTTGATCTTAAACCTATGTTGTACATATAGAGGGTTAAAAGCGGTGGTTAGTGAACTTATGTAACTATGGGTTTGAATGTACATCAACGTTTGTATGATAGCTTAACCTTGGTTAAAGTTGGATGTTCATTTATTATCTATATCTGCTTATTGGATGTTGGTTAAGGTATAAGGTTGACAATGGATGCCGTAAGAGGGCCGGTGTCTGCTATCCTCACACTTTCTTTTAGGTTAAGAGGGTACTTGGGAGGTGGTGTGACAAACTGGATCCTTGCTAGAGTCATAGCAAGGAAGATCTCTTGGAAAAGGAAGACTACAAGGAGAAGACTATTGGTTCGAGTAGAGATTTTGCTTAAATTATGATTGGCATAGGTATGATACTTAACCTTTTCTTTATCTTTTGTATTTTTAATTATTTCAAGAAATCAAAGAATGCAATCACACACTTTCGCCAGGATTCAATTCTCTTCAATTGGTATCAGAGCCAATCTTTGATTCTTGATTTGAATTAAAAATCTTATATGGTGGGTGTTGGTATCAGAGTCAATCTTTGATACTTGATTTGAATTAAAAATCTTATATGGTGGGTGTTTTAATTGTTCATGTATGAGATATGTGAAAGTTTGCAAAATTGATTGTTTAGGCATATTAGGGTTTTCTTGTAATCTTTTTTTGTTGTAAAAGTGCTGTAAATTCTTTAAAAAAATGTTGGTTTTTTCGAAATATTGAAATCTAGAAAATCTGGAATTTTTCAAATCTGGAAATTTTGTTGTGCGTCATCTATTGTGTGTCATCAAAGCATCTAGCAGATTTGGTTGAAGTATGTGCAACTTAAATTTCAAAGGATTAAATTTAGGTGTTTCAAACCCTAAATTTTGAAGGCAAAAGAAGAAATTGAAGACCAAGATATGTCTTGGAAATTCAAATTATTGCAATTTTGAATTATCTTTAATTTCTAGGATATGCCAAATATGCCCGTTAATTTTGCTTTATTCTATTTAATTATGCATGTGATATATGTTTAATTAAATTAAATGTTGCATAAAGTATGCCATTTAGATTAAAATCCCACCATAGGTTAAGCATATCATGCATATTTTAATTATAATTGTTATATTTAAATTATTAGGATAATTCCTAATTATATGATGTAGAGATTCTCTTTTATTTAAATATAAGTGTTATATTTAAATTGTCTAGAGATGCATGTGGAGATTCTATTTTATTTAAATATAAATGTTATATTTAAATTGTTAGAATAATTCCTATTTATATGCATGTAGAGATTCTATTTAATTTAAAATATAAGTGTTATATTTAAATTGTTGTAGAGATTCTTCTTTAATTAAAATATAATTGTTATATTAGATAATTAAATGAAGAATTAAGTAAGATTGCATGCTTAGATAAAGATAAATTTAGTTTAATTTTAAATTGTTCAAAATTCTAGTTTATCTTTATATTTTTCTAACGAGATTAGAAATATTGCATGTTTGCCTAATAGGATTGGAATCTTGCTTAAATAAAGATACAATTAATTAATTTTAGTCTATCTTTTTACTTTTCTAATGAGATTAGAAATATTGCATGCTTGCCTAATGAGATTATGATCTTACTTGGATAAAGATAAAATGGATTCAATTTTTTATACAGTTTAAAATTTTGATTTATCTTTATTAAAATTCTAATTAGATTAGAATAAAGTAAATTGCATGCTTATCTAATGAGATTAGATTAAAATAGATCTTTTAATTTAATTTTAAATGGTTTAAAATGGACAAATTAAAAGATTTAATAATAAAAAGTTGCCTATAAAATATTACTTGAAAAAGTACAATTGACACTATTTTAACGACAATGTAATTTTCAGAATTTGTCTTTAATTGAGAAATGTTCTCGAAGTCTTGTTGTCACTTCATGAATTGTTCATGAACCATGTGATGGATGAATCACAATTGGAGAGATAGCTTATATTTATCTTCTAATTGACATACTTGATGTCAAGCGTGGAAGATAAGGCTCAAGACAACAACATATGAGATGTTGCAGTCAATATAAGCTTAATGTAGATAATTATCTAAATAATCTCAAGATTAAGTATTATGTTCCAAGAAAATAAATTATGTGACTAAAGCTGTAAGGAAACTATTCCAAATTAGCTTGGGGAGTCACACAATGAGAAATTTTGGAAATGCCTCAATGGGAAGAAAAATAAGAATGAAAGTAAATTTGTTACTAGATTCTTGGTGGAGAATTAAGATTCGCACCTAGATAGTTGAATAAGAATTCACTATCAATTTTTTCTTGATTACAATTAAATTGCAATTCTTGGAAAATACTCAATGACGTAGAATTGTTTCTACATGTTTGGCACTAGGAAGTCCATCTTAGTTAGAGTAGTAGGAGACATGAGATGTCATATTTGATACTTATGTTGAATGTGGTTGTTTCATCACCATAAGAGAAATTCAAGTTTTCAAAACTTTATTACTAATTAATTCATAAGGTATAAATGTTTTAAGTAATAAAGCATATTTGCAAAAGTTGTTTGAAAATATGTTCAGCCCTAGATAAGTATAATTAGTATGTGTTAAAATCTTTAACATATACAAATGCTACACTGAGATATTCAGGATTATTGAATCCAAAATAAAAAAACAAATTATTTTCTCCTAAAAGATACTTGGCTTTGGCAATTAAAGTTGATTATCATCAATTTTATAAAATGACTAGTATAGGTAATTCTCTAAGAGTTAGAGTTAAATTACTTTACCTGTCTGAAAATCTTGCCTTTTATGCAAGATAGTCATTGAACCTTATTGGATAAGGCATTAGACAAAAGAACATGTTTTACTTACACATTTTGACCCGAGAGATCTAGTGAATGTAAAAGTCAAACAAACGTTGTAAATGTTTCATCAATTGGATTGATGAATATTTAGTGTATCAATATCTTTATCTAATGCAACTTAAGTCTTTTCTTTGAAGAAGTTAGACTAAAGTCTAAATCAATTAGGCAAGTCTATTAAGACATATTATGATCAGATCATAAAAATATAGAAACTTCATTACTATGCCTAATTGATAAAAAATGGGATTTATATCTCAACTTTAAGTATTAGGTACAATTTGAATGAAATTATGCTTCAAAAGGAGAAAGTTGACCTTGTTGGCTTGGTCATGTTAATGATGAGTACTTTGTTAGACTTGGTCACTGATAAGCACTTGAAAAGTGCTTTCTATCCTCTCAAATTAAGGTAGTTTATACTAGATTTCACTTGTTTGCTAGTGGTTTCAAGTTAAAATGAGGAAAATTAGAAGAAAAGACCAAAAGATCAAAACCGAGCAAGAATACGGCGAAAAAGAGAAGAAAAACTCAATATGACAAAAATTGGGGTAGCGCCACGGCGCTAAAACCCGAGAGCAAACTATTCTGAACGCAACCCTAGCGCCGCGACGCTCTCCAACAGTGTCGCAGCGCCGTCTTCAAATTTTCAATAGCGTCGCTGCGCCAGTTTTCCATAAATGAAAAATGGGTATTTTTGGTAAGTTTTTGGGTGGTCAACTCTATAAATTTGGGGGTTTCTAGCAGCCCTAATAATCAATCTACCATCAATCTACAGACCAAAAGAGGCACAAGAAGGAGAAAATTGAGTGAGAGTTCATAGAAGAGTTCAAAGAGTGAGTTAGTTGCAAGGAAGAGGAAAAGAGTTCGAGATAGTCATGGTGCCCTTCGAATTCCGACGTGAGAGCCAAGGAGATAGTGACGGTGCTACCTCAATCAAGAGCCTCTTTTCAGTAGAGTTTCCCTTTCTTTACACTCTTTCTTTGTTTATTTTGCTTAAACATGTTGCTTCAAGCTATGAGTGGCTAAACTCTTTAGTTTTAGGGTTTTGATGATTTGTTTATGAATTTATGTTGATCTTGTAGACTTTCATGGTTTTGTTGGAATGATTATGCTTTTCATTGTTATTGTGTTTAATTCTTGTGGATTGACCATCCTCACATATTAGGTTAGATGTATGATTGAGAGATTGTATGTTTAACTTGATCTTGATGGATTAATGAGCATGCAGCAGAAGTTAATTTGATCAATTTTTACTCTAAGATGCTCAATTTAGAGGATTAAACATGCAATTAAGAAGAAAAACCAAAGTTTCAAGAACACTTACCCTTGAAGCTCCAAAGCTCCAAAGCTCCAAATCGATATGAATCCCTATTCATATGATTAATATTTAAAGTATATTTAAATATTATAATTAACTCTATTTGTACGTTTAATTCGTTATTAAACGTCGATATATCGTATATATCTAACTTTCATTCCTTAAGCCAAGATTTGAACGATTCAAACTTATTCACCACATTATCTAACTTTTAGTCCATTTATGAGCTAGTAGAGGGACCTAATGGACCTACAGATCATGAGCTCCAACGATCCGAGATTAACCGGCCAAACTCTTTAACCTAGTTAACCAACATTCGTTAACTAACAGGACACTCCACTAAAGCCCGTAGCTGCACTCTCCTCACTGTAGATATATTTGTGTCCATTTGATATAACCGTCATCGATAAGTCAATCCTTCACAGGTTGTTCATAACTTCAGCTAGGTCAAATTCCGATTTACCTCTGAGTTACATCTTTTCTCCTTAAGTACCATTGTCCCTCTAATGAATAATTGATTTAGGATCTAATCACTAAATCCATTCCCTCTCGGGCCAGTGAGAGGATGGGGCCCCTTGTTCAAGTCCTAGGAACAACACTTAAGAGAACAACCACTCTTCTATCCCTAAGTTGAGTAGGAGTGAATTTCGTCTTGCAAATTCTATGTTCCCAACTATCTACCCAGTCTTATCCCTGAAATGGGAGGAATATTGAGCAGCGCTATTGAGCTTACTCTTACCTATGTAGATCAAGGGATAATTCTGAATAAACAGGAGTTCATAGATAGCTCAAGATTCAGATCAAGTTATCTAGGTCATCGATAAGTGAAATTAATCAGTGTTAATCATAAACGGTGTTAATACGTAACAGTAATTATTTCAGTGTGAGTCTTACATAATCTCATTATGTAGAATACCCCCGCTCACATGTCTCTACATGAGCAAATCAGAATCACTTCATTTATGACACTTTACAATATTTGTAACAATCATGAAGCGGGCCGTATTCAATAGTGTCTCCAGGAAGAGGTACCCAACCTGATCCATGTACTATAGACTATTGAGGCTACTTACTCGAACTTGATCCTGTTTATGTCTCCACATAAAGTCCAAGTACTCATGATAGTAGCCAAGGGTTCGTAGTTTAATTGGATTTAGAGTTGATAAATAATTAATTCACTTGAATAACTTCATATGTACTAAAAATCACCTATTTACAAAAACTACGAATTTTAGGACATACAACCCAACAGATCTATAACAATGAATTGTTGTTAATCTATCACGAGAGTAGTTAGGTTGACAATAAAAGTTGCTAAAGACTATTCTTAATGCCATGTAATTTGTATTGGGTTCAAGAGATTAGTAATCAATTGAGTTGCATGAGAAAGGGTTGTTTTTGAGAGAAAATAACTTGGAATTAAGTTTCTAGACTTAGACATATGAATTACAATAATATTGCATGATGAAATAAACAATGATTCATTACCCTAGAACTCTCTTTGACTCTTATGTTTCTCACTTTATTACTTTCCTTATTTGGCTTATATTTTCCATAACTCACAATATTAATTTCAATCCTCAAATAAAATTGATTCAATTCTAGAATAGCTAAGTAACATAAACCTTCACAATTGGATCTCCAGTGGAACGATATTCGGACTTCACCGTCTTATATTATAACTTGACCCGTACACTTGCAGTTAATACTAAAAGTGCGCATCAGGCACATCATTAATAAATTACACATTATTGTCATACTCTGGTTAGGGCATGCAATAGAGATTGCATTGTGAACATTATTTCCTCCAAAACTGTCCGAGAGACAATTTTGGATTATGAAAGTGTAGTAAACTAGTTTACAATATTTCAGATATGGGTATGTTAAGATGCACATGTTGAAACAAACCTAAAGGATTATACATGTTCATGGATATGTCTAAGAGTAGGTTGCCCTCATGGAGGAAGAGAATGATCTTTTATGCAATCCTAAATAAAATAAAGTATTTGTATGACAAATAATAATTTTATAAGGAATGTCGAGTAAAAGACTATAAACCTTTTCTTAGATTAAATAGTGTTGATACTTTGGTTTCAGGTAAATTCACTAAGAGTTAATAAGTGTTATCAACCATTTAATTACATTTGAATGTCAAATGAATCCTAGTTAAACATGATGAGCCTTCATCATAGTGGGAGAGTTATTGGATAACTCAACCTTTACTATGACTTAGTTGAAGTCAAAATTGTCATATTAGTTGACAAATTTAAGGCTTATCATCCTCAAAATTGTGTTGAGGGATGTTGACAAGGATTGTTAAGTCAAAGTAATGAACTCAAGATAAAGTTTTTGCACTTCATCTCAGTCTGGATTTGTAGATTTTCTTGATGGGATAAAACTCATAGGATATGAATAGATCTACAAAAGAGACCTACATGTGTAGATAAGAAGATTTAGATTTTCAAAGTAAGACTTATGGCATAAAACCTATTGAAAGAAATTATACTATGGGTCAATTTTCTCACTCGTTGCCATAATTGAGTCTTTGAAGCATTGTTCATTGTTGCATATGAGATATGTAAAATGAACTTTTAGATTCTTTTATGAAAAGAATTTAAAGAATGCATCTACACAAACAAACTGAGGAGTTCAACTTTTGAAGATCAAATGCAAAGAGTTTGCAAAATTGTATAGGTTCATTTGAAAAATAAATTAGACAATTAGATATTTGAATATAAGGTTTGATAAGAGGTTTCATAACCTATGACTTTGAACAAATATTAATGATCTTGTATGGACAAGAGAGTCATTAATTGACAAGTGGATATTTCTCATGTTTTATGTTAATGGTGTATTACTCATTATGAATGATGTAATATAACATAAAAATTTGACTACCTAACCAATAAAGGACAATGTTAAGTTTGTTTCAAGCATCTTACATTTACAAAATGTTTGTCAAATATTTGATGTACAACTTCAAAAGAATGATAATGTATCATTCAAAAGTGAAGTTAAGTCTAAGGAAGTGTATCCTAAGACACCTCAAGTTTTAAGAACATATGATTAATTATCTTCTCTCAGTATGAGATAATTTAATGCATAAATGAGACTTAACATACAATTTGTTGGTTATATTGGTTATATCAATTTGTGTGACCATTGAGTATAAAATTAAAAGTTTTCTCAAACTATCTATTGATAATGAGAAATTTTGTGTATAGTGTTAAGAGTTAATCTTTCACAACATACATTGGGTCTTACAAAGATTTAGAGAAATCTATGGTAAGATAAAATTTTATCCTGTGTGGTAGATATTGGTACACAATACATTTGTTTTTGCTTGTGAACCAAAACTTTGTGTAGCCATAAAAATATCCTTATAGTTCTAAAAGTGTTTCAGTTCTAAGTTAGTCTATCACCTTTTATGAGATAATGGTGGTGCAAAGGCTAAGACTAAGGATATTAGTAGACGCCAACTTCTACTTTAAGGGATATTGAGAAAAAGTATAATGGTAGTGACCAAGATGATTTTGAATGACATATGGTTTGATTTATAAAAAGACTCTCAGGCTAAAGTGTATGAGAGTCACCTAGAATGTTTAAGACTACGAGACATGTCTCTTCTTCGCTAGGGCAAGTGGAAGATCATGTTGGTTATAGAGTATGCCCTAGGATACATGTCTCACCGGCTTTAGTGCAAGTGGGAGATTGTTGGGATTTGTGCCCTAAAGTCTCGTAATTGATTAGTTAATTAATTTAATTATTATACAAGAAATAACTTAAAGGCCCATAGTATATGGATAAGGTTGGGTGCCTTATCTTGGTGACACTATAGATACGACCCACTTTGTAATAGTTACAAATGGTTTGATCCAAACCACTCATGTGGAGACATGTGAGTGGGGGTATACTATACAAAGAGTTTGTATAAGATCGGACTGCGAAATATTTAATTTCTTTTTGTAAATCCGTTAATTAATGAAATTAATATTTCATAGGATGATCATGTGTGACTCGATCTTAATCCTAAGTGACTTATAAACTTCTGTCTGTGAGGTTAGTCCTTTGATGTGCATGGGTGAGAGTGGCCCGAGTTGCTAACTCAATAAGCCTACCATTTTGGGGATTTGACTAAATGGAGAGCTGAAAACATAACTTCACAGGATATAATTCACTCCTTCCCAAATAGGGTAAGTAGATGGTGAAGGATCTCATACATACATGGGCAGCGGAAATGAAAGAGGATCGAAATAACAATCTGAAGCATATAACAACCTAGGATTAAACATGCATTATCATACAAAATGAATTAGAGAAGAAGGAAAGAAATTATATACCTTTGTAGCTTTTCTTCTTTTCTTGAAATTGCTCCCACTTGGACCATCAAGAGGTCTTTCTAGCTATTCTCTAAGGCTTAGAATAGAGTTGTGGGACTCTTTAAAGAAGGAAAATTTAGTTTCTCAAAAACTTCAAAATTTTCAAGATTTTTTCAAGAAGAAGAATAAATGAACAAACGCCTTTTTTTTTTTTTTTTTTTTTAAAAAAAAAGGCAAATTGCATGCAACTTTTGCATGTCTAAGCTCACCAAAAGTTGACAACACACATTCTACTAATGCATGCCAAGGATTATGTGTCAAAGTGTAGAATTTTGAGATTAATTAAATGTTCCACTTTTCAAGTTAGTGGATTTTTCCACTAATTTAGTAAGAAACATTAATTTAATCTCATGGTCAACATGTCTAGAAGGTTTGACTAAAACAACTCTTTGACTTGCTCAGGTCAAAGTCAACTATTTGACTTCTTCCGAAAACTGATTGTTTGAATAAATTCATGTCTCCGATTATGAATCTGCATTCATAATTTCAATATTTAAATCCCATTTAAATATTTTTGACCAAATCTCTCATTTGATATCATATATCAATTACTTGATCATATCTCATATGATTAACCTAATTTGAACGATTCGAATTATTCATTCTATTTATTCCAAGTTTATTCTATGGACCTAAGATCATGAGCTCCAACGATTCGAGATCAACCGGTTAAACTCTTTAACCTAGTTAACCAACATTCGTTAACTACCGGGTCACTCCACTAAAGCTCGTAGCTACACTCTCCTCACTGTAGATATATTATGTCCATTTGATATAACCATGATTGGTAAGTCGAGCCTTCACAGGTTGTTCGTAATTACAGCTGGGTCAAAATTACCGTTTTACCCCTATGATTACCTCTTGTTCCTTAAGTTCCACTGATCCTCTAATGAACAATGATTTGTAGTCTAACTTCCAAATCAAAAGTCCTCTCAAACCCCATTTGAGAGGGTGGTGCCTATTGTTCAAGACCTAGATTCAGCATTTAAGAGAACAACCTTTCTACTAACTCAAAAGAGGGTAGGAGTGAATTCCTTCTAGCACCCTATGTCCCTAGCTATCTACCTGGTCTTACCCCTGAAATGGAAGGCAGATTGAGCAAGCGCTGTTGAGCTGCTCTCACCAATGCAGATCTAAGGATAATCCCGAGTAAACAGAAGTTCATAGTTAGCTCAGGATTAAGATCAAGTTGCCTAGGTCATCAAAGTTGAGATAGTCAGTTTTAGACAGTAAACGGTGTTATAAAGTAAAAGTGACTATTTCATGGTCTGGTTTTATGCAAACTCTTTGCACATGATGCCTCCACTCACATGTCTTCACATGAACGAATTAGGATCACATCATTTGTACTAGTTACAAAGTGGGCCAAATCCACAGTATCCCCAGAATAAGGCACCCAACTTTATTCATATACTATAGACCATTTAGACTGTTAACTTAAACTTGATCCAGTTTTATGTCTCTACACAAAGTTTGAGTCTCATGTAACAGTCTAGGATCCTTTGATGATTGGATTTAGATTTAGTAAAAACATTTTATAGAATCAATAACTACTTATTGATTATAAATTTCAATAACAACTTTATTGAAATGATAAAAGTATATTTGGTATTTATAAACTATGAGTTTTAGGACATAAAACCCAACAGATGAGTAGTTCCCTTAAGTGCTGATTTCGAGTCTTGAACAAGGGGTCCCACCTTCTCCTTGGCCCTAGAGGGACTTAGTTTATGGTTGGATCATAAACAAATTGTTCACTAGAGAAATCAGTGGTACTCAAGGATAAAAGGTAATTACAATGGTAGAACGGACATTTGACCTAGCTGTAATTATGAACAACTCGTGAAGGATCAACTTGCTTATACTGATTATATCCATGGACACAACTTGTCCTACAGTGCATAAGAATTCAACTATGAGTCTATAGTGGTTTGCCTTGTAGCTAATGAATGAAGATTAATTTAATTAAAGAGTTTAATTAATTAATCTAGGATGATTGAAGCTTATAATCTGTAGGTCTATAAGGTCCCATTGCTAGCTCACCACGGACCAACAAGGATCAACTATGTTGAAAGAAAAATTTGAAATGTTCAAACTATAACTTTATAATATGAAGAATTAATTTATTTGAATATGATTCAAATAATTAATTACTTATTTGGATGCCTATAAATAAATAGAGGGAGAATTAATTAATTAATTAATTTGAATTGAATTCAAATAATTAATTATTTAATTTGGATGAGATTCAAATTAAAGATTTTGCAAAAAAAGAAATATTTAAATAAGATTTAAATATTTTAAACCATTTAATATGAGATATTATTTGGATAAATATTTATTAATATTGGATATTATTAAATATTTAATTTAAAATCTCTGTAGAGAGGTTATTCTAATAGGATTAGAAATAACCCATAGTGTTCTATAAATAGGGCCATTGGGAGCCCTCATAGAACACACCTCACTAGAAGAATAATCTCTACAATTACACTGAATGTCTTCATCTAAAAATTTTCTCAATTTTCTTAGAAAAGTTCTAAGAAAATTCTTCTTCCCGCTTCCCTTCCCTCTATTCTTTCAAGAAGTAGTTCCCACAAACCGGATCATTGCCAAAGTCATAGCAAAGAATATCTCTTGGAAAAGGAAGACTACAAGGAGAAGACTATTGGTTCGAGGGGAGATTTTTTTGAAATTATGGACCGGTAAAGAGATTTTTATGAAATTATGGATAGGCAAATGCATGATGCTTAACCTTTTCTTAATTTTTTGTATTTTTAATTCTTTCAAGAAATCAAAGAACGCGATCACATGCTTCTGTCGGGATTCAATTCATTTTAATGCTCTGATGCAATCTGTTTGATGATTACGTCACCTCTCTGCACAATTTCTCTAATGAGATCATATTTTCGTTCGATGTGTTTGTCCCGCTTATGGCTTATAGTGTCACACCCCCTCCCAGATACCCTTCTCCTCTAGGAGTGAGTGCGAACCTGCATACCCTGCTACCTCTATACTATAACATAAATCATCTCCAGTTCATTAAGACTTAACTATATGCCAGCTTAACCAAATAATATAAACATCATTGCTCAAATTTCATGCATAAAAATAACAATTTATCAAACAAGTGTTCTTTACATATACTACAAATCAGTCCTCACTACACCCCCAAGGAACATGTACGACAACAAAACATGAACATAAACTGCGTATTTACAACTATCCCAGAGGACTGCTCCAAGGTAGGCCCAGACGAGAATCTTCTGTAGGCTAGGCGTCCCGGACACGCTCGCTACCTGAAACAACAAACAAACAAACAAATTGTGTGAGCCTAAAGCCCAGTGAGTGACTGAATTTATTCAAATACTATTAAACTTCTTGAGTTAATATAGACCATAGTAACTACCACATGTTATATAAACAGGAATTTCTAAGTCACCCATGCTATAGAACACTAGCAGTACCATTATCCGTACAATAGCAATACAATTATCCTTCCCTAGCTGTGGCGGAGCGAAGCTCAATGCACTCAACCTTCTGTACAAACTCTCATTATTCAAATTTTCAAATGCCTTCACACTTCGTCCCTCGGCATTTTCAAACCCTCAAGTGCCTTCACATATTGTCCCTCACACTGAGTTTAATTGTGTCGAAATTTCCATGTGCTTTCACACGTGGTCCATCAGCACTGGTTTCCCTACCAATCCACTGCTCAAGTGCCTTCACTCGTGGTCCCTCAGCACTTGGCTATCATGTAATGGATTTCCATATGCCTTCACACAAGGTCCCTCAGCACTGGAATCCGTTTCATCCGACTACTCAAGTGCCTTTACACGTGGTCCCTCAGCACTGAGTATCATATAACATATTCTCATAGGCCTTCACACAAGGTCCCTCAGCCATGGGTTACATTTAGGTAGTACGTATAACATCCTTTAAACTTAACAACACAACATAAATATTCAATAGCTACAACATACGATAATTTCTAATCACCCATTACCAAGTAACCATGCTAAGAGTAACCATTATATAAAATAGGAAGTCACTCACTACTTGTCCTGGCTCTGAGTGGGTTATATGCCTTCCTGAGCTCTTCTTGGCCTGAAAATACACATTTCTCACGTTAAGTTTTCTTTGGACTTCCTTTCTATGTTCATTAAGTATACATAATTAGACTCTATTGTTGTGAATAAATTGTGGAATGGAAATGTACTAACGCAAGGTGCAGGTTAAGCTACTATGATGCGTTTCACATACTATGCGTTGAACATACCATGCGTCTTACTTATGCTTAAATGCTATGCGTTGGTGATCTGTCAAGTTTTCCTTTCCTTTGCCCAAGTATAAGCAAAGGAGTAGGTTTTCTTGGTGAGTTCAAGGTCGAACACAGGGATTATGTTGATTTTATATTTAAGTGGATTATATGCGTTGCGGTGGTAACCAAGAAATGAGTTGAGTTTTGTTTGTTTTTAATCTAAAGAAAACGATAATATGTACACTAAGCTAAATTGTGGAAGATGGAAAGGCATGCGACACAGCAAAGTCAGCTAATGATTTGAATGAATGGATAAAAACAGGGTTCGGGTTGGTTAACATCTAACATCGGAAACGCATGGTGATAGTCTATTCATACTTGCGACTCTTCTCCTGGTTGTCAGCCGCTATGCGTTATATGTCTATAACACATAGGAGAGTGTTAAGAACCAAGGTTATTCCTATAGACAAGTAACATTTCTTGGCCCTTGTCAATTAAGTTCCACAATCACTTACCTGCAGCAGTTTGATTATTACTACTTATATCGATTAGCTAGATGGACATAAGCATCGGATTAAGTTTGCAATTGACAAGATGCAATAGTTACACTATGGTTCTTAGTTAGATGTTAACGCAACCCTAGACCCTTGATAGATTAGTTACTCATGGATTGAAAGTAAAAAGCGGAAAGTAGAAAGAAATGAGTAGACATGGAAGAAATATATATTGATGAACGGAATACAACTTTAGATAAGCTCAATGTCTTGACACAAATCTAAAATCAAGATAGAAAAATAAGATGAAAAGCAGGAAAATGCGTCAATGTCTTGAGTCGCTTGGATGAAAGCGTGAAGTTCTGCTGTGAAGTGGTCAAGCGGAGGGAAGACTCTTCTCTCTCGAGCTATTCGTCTCCGGTTAAGGTCTGGAGAGAACTCTGCTGTCACTTAAGAATTCTTCCGACAATCAAAAACCTTTTTTCATCTTGCAGGTTTGCCCTTTTATAGATGCTGCGTTCGCAATCAATGGCAAATCTGCTTGATTGGCTGCGAGATTGATATCATGCGTCCATCTCGCCTGATTGTGTAATTCTCGGGTCAATTTAGATCCACCTCTTTAGCCACAGATCATGTTCGTCAATCTTCCCACAATCTCTCAAGATTCTGATTTGATTCTCCGCGCCTTGCGTCTTTGGTCATTATGCGTTCAAGGAGAGTTGGGCTGATGTCAACGCATCATAAGTTGCTAACGCATAGTCTTGCGTTGAGAAGTCGTTAACGCATCTTCAGGTTGTTCGCTTCCGTTCAGATCATGCGTCCATGAAGAACAGATTGCTAACGCGTAGTCCTGTGTTAAGAAGTTGTCAACGCATCGTTTGCATTCCTGCGTTAAAACATGCGTTTTAGGTTGAAAAACTGGTAAAATCATTATCTTCATAAAAATACAAGAGTATAACGCAAAAGAAGATTTATTAATAGAATTTAGCATAAATTACTGCATGCTTCTCTATTTAATCTCTATTTTTCTAAGAAAAAGGCTATCATAACTTGTATTTCTACAAGTTATCATTTATACTCGTTCCATCACCGAACTCTCTTTTTCCCCAAAATATAGCGATACTCTATGTCTCTGGCGAGATTACCAGCGAAATCATACAATAGGACACTGCACTAGCGAGACCGGATTGAACGAGACTAACGAGATTACCTGAGGAGCGACACTCAGCGAGACTTCAGCGAGAGTTGTGAGACGCAAAGCCCCTTTGCGTTACCAGCAACACTCGCTTCGCTGCTTAGTCTCCCGCTCTTTCAGCGATACTACTGTCCTAGCGACACAGTTTTCTTCTTTCTCTTCTACCTCTTTCTTTAACCTGCTAAACATCACATTTCAGCAAAATTCCCTTTCTTCTACAAACTTGTAAAGAAATAAGTCTTTTATCTTTCCTCAAAGTCTCATAAGGAAAGTCCTCTTTGTTTGAGAGATACTCTCAAACAACCCCGAATTGCTCCTAATCGTCCAGCAATTTAGCTCTGATCTCTTCTACCTGGAGTTTAACACACATTTACTCAAATTCGGCTCGAGTATCCTTCATGAAAATTGCTAGAAGTCGAGTTAACTTACTAACCTCAAAATTTCGACCCTAACCACAGCTTCCACAGTTTGTTCTTCTCCAAACACTGAACGATACTCAGTTTAAGTAACACTAGCTGAATTCTCCGTTCTAGTTTAAGTTTCCTCCACGAAAACGATGAGAATTCCACCGCAAACCAACATAAACACCCTCTTCTACCTCCCTCCATTGTTTAGCTTCGAAATGGGATCAACTCGAGCTCTGAAATGTGATCAAAATAATTGAATACTCAGTCCACTCATGTATATATACCACCGAATTAATCTCCACTTCATCTCTATATATTTAACTAACCGACGCATAACTTCTGCGCATGGCTTCAGCAACGCATAGCTTCAACTTACTGTGTTACAATGGCCCAACGCCCCATCGCCAGATAACCAACTAATGCATGGTCCTCTCGGCCACTCTTCTATGCTCCAACGCATACCAACCTTCAACACATAGCCCTTCTTGGCCTCTTCTATGCACGAACCTTCAACGCATGGTATCGTTCAACGCATAGTGGCTTTCAACGAATAGTGACCTTCAACGCATAGCTGTGCTAGCCGTCTAACGCATAGTAGCCTTCAACGCATATCACACTCCCCTTCCTTCACATCTGCGTCCATGTCAAGCTACCTTCTTCAACGCATTGCTGCCAGTGGCTACTCTCTTCAAACCTCAAACATACTCTCAACGCATAGCTTCACTAACGCATGGCCAACACTTAGCCGTTTTTGCTCCCACACATCTTAGCCAACTTTCTCTACTTAATGCTCATCTCATAGTCTCTTCTTAACTTGCCTTCTCACAATGTCAAGTATGGGGCTTACATATAGGTTTTTTGGATTTTGCAATTGCACCATTATTATCATAGTAGAGAGTGATAGGTAGATGCCTATTTGGAACAACTTCCAGATCTGCTAAGAACTTCTTGAGCCATACTATTTCCTTCGCCGCTTCACATACAGCTACGTACTCAGCCTCCATACTGGAGTCAGCTATACAACCTTGTTTAATACTCCTCCATACTATTGCTCCTCTGTTTAGAGTGAATACTGAATTGACGTAGATTTCCTCGAATCTATACTGGAGTCAGCCGTTATACGTTATATGTCTATAACGCATAGAAGAGTGTTAAGAACCAAGGTTATTCCTATAGACAGGTAACACTTCTTGGCCTTGTCAATTGAGTTCCACAATCACTTACCCTCTCGAGCAGTCTGATTATTACTACTTATATCGACTAGCTAGATGGACATAAGCATCAGATTAAGATTGCAATTGAAAAGATACAATAGTTACACTATGGTTCTTATTTAGATGCTAACGCAACCCTTGACCCTTGAAAGATTAGTTACTCATGGATTAGAAATGAATAGACATGGAAGAACTGTAGATTAATGAACGAAATACAATTCTAGACAGCTCAATGTCTTGACACAAATCTAAAATCAAGCTAGAAAAAAAGATAGAAAGCAGGAAAGACGTCAATGTCTTGAGTCGCTAGAATGAAAGCGTGAGGTTCTGCTGTGAAGTGGTCAGGCGGAGGGAAGACTCTTCTCTCTCGAGCTATTCGTCTCCGGTTGTCGTCTGGAGAGAACTCTGCTGTCACTTAGGAATTTTTCCGAGAATCAACAACCCTTTTTCATCTTGCAAGACTGCCCTTTTATAGACGCTGCGTTCGTAATCAATGGCAAATCTGCGTGATTGGAGGAAATTGATGTATTGCGTCTATCTTGCCTAATTGCGTAATTATCGGTTCAATTTAGATCCACCACTTTAGCCACAAATCATGCAAGTCAATCTTCCGACAATCTCTGAAGATTTAGATCTGATTTTTCGCTGCCTTGCGTCTTTGGTTGTTATGCGTCCATGGAGAATTGGGTTCATGCGTTAACCCATGTCGACACATCCATATGTTCTAACGCATCATCCTGCGTTGAGAACTTGTTAACACATCTACAGGTTGCTCGCGTTCCGTTCAGATCATGCGTCCATGCAGAACAGATTGCCAACGCATAATCCTGCGTTAAGAAGTCGTCAACGCATCTACAGGTTGTTTGCGTTCCTGCGTTAAAACTTGCATTTTAGGCTCAAAAAGTTATAAAATAATTATCTTCATCAAAATACAAGAGTAGAACGCATAGGAAGATTTATGAATAGAATTCAACATAAACTGCCGCATGATTTTCTATTTAATCTCTATTTTTCTAAGAGAGAGGCTATAATAACCTGTATCTCTACAAGTTATCACACCCCCAAACTTAGAGAAATGCTTGTCCTCAAGGATAACTTCTATCTAACAAACTTCAATATACCCTAACATTTTCTCAACGCATTGACTAGTCTCTCAGAATGTTATACTCAATCAGCTACCCGTCAGTTATATTACTTCTCTACCTCTATATTCTTTTCTTTGGAACCGGTCTAATTTGTATGCGACAAGCTTTCTTTTCAAAATTCTTTACTCATTATTCACAAAATTTTTGTTTCTTCTTGTAACATTGAGTCTGGAAAGATGAAGATATAGAGTTCCTTTTTTCTTTCATTTGTTTTATTATTTATATATTAACCATGCGTCGAGTAGGTTACCCACCTTCGTTCTGACATACCAACTATGGGATGCATGTGATAGATAAATGAGCATGCAGCAGAAGTTAATTTGATCAATTTTTACTCTAAGATGCTCAATTTAGAGGATTAAACATGCAATTAAGAAGAAAAACCAAAGTTTCAAGAACACTTACCCTTGAAGCTCCAAATTCTCCTTCAATTCTTGATGAATTTCAGCACCACTTGGTTGTAGACCACCACAAGAGTCTTCTCTACTATTCTCTAGGCTTAGATTGGATGGTGGGATCCAAATTTGTGGTGAATTTGAGAAAGAATGAAGGTTGGGAAGAAGATGAACAATGGATGGAATTTTGCAAAATTAACCCTTAATTTCACAAAATTCTTAACCATTTTTATGTCAAAATCATCTCTATTTATTAAAGAATAACATGCAATCCAATTGCATTAAAATTTGACAACACAAAATGGTTAATTTGTTGGTTAATTGTGAAGAAGACAACCAAGCTCCTAGCTTAGTTAGTGGGAAAATCCAATCTTCAAAAATCAATTTTAAAATCAATTTTCAATGAATTTCCAAAATTGAATTAAAATTTATTTTTAATTTCAAAAAGATAATTAAATAATTAAATAAAAAATAATTTAATAATTAATTAATTAATTATTATTTTAATATTATTTTAATATTATTTTAATGTTAAATACTAAAATAATATTATTTTTCCCACTTATCCCGATTTTTCTAAAAAAAACCGATATGAATTCCTATTCATATGATTAATATTTAAATTATATTTAAATATTATAATTAACTCTATTTGTACGTTTAATTCGTAATTAAACATCGATATATCGTATATATCTGACTTTCATTCCTTAAGCCAAGATTTGAACGATTCAAACTTATTCACCACATTATCTAAGATTTTAGTCCATTTATGAGCTAGTAGAGGGACCTAATGGACCTACAGATCATGAGCTCCATCAATTCGAGATTAACCGGCCAAACTCTTTAACCTAGTTAACCAACATTCGTTAACTAATAGGACACTCTACTAAAGCCCGTAGTTGCACTCTCCTCACTGTAGCTATATTTATGTCCATTTGATATAACCGTCATCGATAAGTCAATCCTTCACAGGTTGTTCATAACTTCAGCTAGGTCAAATACCGATTTACCTCTGAGTTACATCTTTTCTCCTTAAGTACCATTGCCCCTCTAATGAACAATTGATTTAGGATCTAATCACTAAATCCATTCCCTCTCGAGCCAGTGAGAGGATGGGGCCCCTTGTTCAAGTCCTGGGAACAACACTTAAGAGAACAACCTCTCTTCTATCCCTAAGCTGGGTAGGAGTGAATTCCGTCTTGCAAATTCTATGTTCCCAACTATCTACCTAGTCTTATCCCTGAAATGGAAGGAATGTTGAGCAGCGCTATTGAGCTTACTCTTACCTATGTAGATCAAGGGATAATTCTGAATAAACAGGAGTTCATAGATAGCTCAAGATTCAGATCAAGTTATCTAAGTCATCGATAAGTGAAATTAATCAGTGTTAATCGTAAACGGTGTTAATACGTAACATTAATTATTTCAGGGTGAGTCTTACACAATCTCATTATGTAGAATACCCCCGCTCACATGTCTCTACATGAGCAAATCAGAATCACTTCATTTATGACACTTTACAACATTTGTAACAATCATGAAGCGGGCCGTATTCAATAGTGTCTCCAGGAAGAGGTACCCAACCTGATCCACGTACTATAGACTATTGAGGCTACTTACTCGAACTTGATCCTGTTTATGTCTCCACATAAAGTCCAAGTACTCATGATAGTAGCCAAGGGTTCGTAGTTTAATTGGATTTAGAGTTGATAAATAATTAATTCACTTGAATAACTTCATATGTACTAAAAATCACATATTTACAAAAACTACGAGTTTTAGGACATACAACCCAACAGCATGGAGGCAGCCAACTACGAGCAAGTGCCCTTCTCGACTAAACTCTTATTTAAGTTCGGTTTCCTCACTATACATTGGAGTTTGTTATTTATCTATGCGTCGCTGATTACGATTACCCACATGAAGGCGGCCAACTACGAGCAGGTGTTGTTTTCAGCTAAACTCTTAACAAGATACATATATTAGTCTTGTCAGCGGAGTTTTGTGTTAAAAAGAATTGTTTTTTTTTGGAAGAAATATGTTCCTCATATTTTTATCTTTGACAGTTCAAACCTCTTCCACTCCTAAACTTGAGAGTAGTAAGGTCCTCATTGCTTAAATTGTAAACAAAGATTATGTTGCAAAATTTTGTAAAAGAGGTTTGAATTGGCAGCTTGCATACATGCAAAGTAGGTTTGCATTTCTAAGGAATAGTATGCAGACGCATTGAAAGTAATCTAACTTAAAAGTTGTAGAAAAAATGTAAGCATGATTATCATCATAGTGACTAACTTTTCAACGCAAAGATAAAAGTTGGGAATAATCAAATGTACTCGAATGAATTTACAACAAGGGACAACAAAAAGAGGTAATTAGAAATTCAATGTGGTGAAGAAATGATGAACGCATACAATTAACGCATACAAAAAATATACATGACTGATGAACGCATGGTTCTTAGTTCAAAGTATGCGTTGGAAGTTTAAGTATTATGTGTTTGAAAAAGTATTATGCATTGGAAGTTTAATCTTAACTTGATAAACACAGAGGTCATTTATCGATGAATGCATAGTTCAATTATGCGTTGGACGCAGGCATGAATGACAGAGTATGCGGTGAAATCAAATACTTTGCATTGAAGCTCGACGCCTAATTTCATGCTTATCTAATTTACACTACTCCTAAAACTGAATTTAAAGAAATGAAAATAAATACTAAAAACAAATTATGAATAGAAGAAAGAAAGCAAGGGTAAAAGAAAGTGTCCCTGGAAAAATAGGCGTTCAGCAACACAGGGATCTTTCAACGCAAGCTCAGTCATTACACTCGCGTAGGTCATTAGAGCCTTTATCGCGTTCAGGGTTCAACGCAAAGGAGACAATGAATTGCATTATGACCTCCCTCAAGTGCGCGTACTTGGGATGTGTTGGTCTGGTTTCTAGCTCATGCGTTGAAATCTCTTCTAATAACGGCTTGATCTTTGTCGTGGATCTGTTGCTCCGGTCTGATTGCTCTAATTTTCGACCAGAGAGTAATTTAATTTCATCTCTTCCACCATCTTCATTGTCTTTGAGGACTTTCATCTTTCAACGCTGCATTTGTGGGTCTTGTCTTCTCATTGATATCCGCGTTCATCTGACAAGATCTAAAGTCATCAGGATCTTTCAATGCATTAACTACATCAAATTTTACCTGATCACCCATGCGGGGCGTTGATATTCCTTCTTGGACGTTGTTGTGCAGACAGATCTCAAGTCCTCAGCAACGGCGTCAAAAACTTGTTGTATATGCAATTGTGAAATGGAATTTACTAACGCAATGTGCAAGTTAAGCTACGATGATGCATTTCACACACTATGCGTTGAACATAGCATGCGTCTTACTTATGCTTAATGCTATGCATTGGTGATCTATCAAGTTTTCCTATCCTTTACCCAAGTATAAGCAAAGGAGGAGGTTTTTTCGGTGAGTCCAAGGTCGAACACAGGGATTATGTTGATTCTATATTTAAGTGGATTATATGCGTTGCAGTGGTAACTAGAAATAATTGAGAGTTGTCTGTTTCTAATCTAAAGAAAGCTATAATATGTACACTATACTACAATGTGGAAGATGGAAAGGCATGCGACATAGCAAAGTCAGCTAATGATTTAAATGAATGGATAAAAATAGGGTTCGGGTTGGTTAACATCCAACATCAGAAACGCATGATGATAGTCTATTCATACTTGCGACTCTTCTCTCGGTTGTCAGCCACTATGCGTTATATGTCTATAACGCATAGGAGAGTGTTAAGAACCATGGTTATTCCTATAGACAGGTAACACTTCTTGGCCTTATCAATTGAGTTCCACAATCACTTACCCTCTCGAGCAGTCTGATTATTACTACTTATATCGATTAGCTAGATGAACATAAGCATCGGATTAAGTTTGCAATTGACAAGATGCAATAGTTACACTATGGTTCTTATTTAGATGCTAGCGCAACCCTAGACCCTTGATAGATTAGTTACTCATGAATTCAAAGTAAAAAGCGGAAAGTATAGAAAAATGAGTAGACATGGAAGAATTATAGATTGATGAATGGAATACAACTTTAGATAGCTCAATGTCTTGACACAAATCTAAAATCAAGATAGAAAAACTAAGATAGAAAGCAGGAAAAGGCGTTAATGTCTTGAGTCGCTTGAATGGAAGCGTGAGGTTCTGTTGTGAAGTGGTCAGGTGGAGGGAAGACTCTTCTCTCTCGAGCTATTCGTCTCCGGTTGAGGTCTGGAGAGAACTCTGCTGTCACTTAGGAATTCTTCTGAGAATCAACAGCCATTTTTCATCTTGCAAGACTACCCTTTTATAGATGTTGCGTTCGCAAGCAATGGCAAATCTACTTGATTGGCGGCGAAATTGATATCATTCGTCTATCTTGCCTAATTGCTTAATTCTCGGGTCAATTTAGATCCACCACTTTAGCCACAGATTATGTATGTCAATCTTCCGACAATCTCTCAAGATTTTGATCTGATTTTCCGCGCCTTGCATTTATGGTCGTTATGCGTTCATGGAGAGTTGGGTTGATGTCAACGCGTCATAGGTTGCTAACGCATAGTCTTGCGTTGAGAAGTCGTTAACGCATCTTTAGGTTGTTCGCGTTCCATTCATATCATGCGTCCATGAAGAACAGATTGCTAACGCATAGTACTGCATTAAGAAGTCGTCAACGCATCGTTTGCATTCCTGTGTTAAAACATGCGTTTTAGGCTCAAAAAGTGGTAAAATTATTATCTTCATAAAAATACAAGAGTAGAACGCAAAGGAAGATTTATTAGTGAAATTCATAAGAAACTACCGCATGATTCTCTATTTAATCTTTATTTCTCTAAGAAAAAGGCTATCATAACTTGTATTTCTACAAGTTATCACACCCTCAAACTTAGATAAATGCTTGTCCTCAAGCATAACTTCTATCAAAGAAATTTCAATTATCCTAAACATTTTCTCAACGCATTGACTAGTCTCTCAGAATGCTATACTCAATCAGCTACCCGTCGGTCATATTACTTCTCTACCTCTATATTCTTTTCTTTAGGACGGGTCTAATTTGTATGCGGCAAGCCTTCTTTCCAAAATTCTTTAACTCATTATTCACAAAATTTTTGTTTCTTCTTTTAACACTAAGTCTGAAAAGATGAAGATATAAAGTTCCTTTTCTTTCATTTTTTTTATATATTAATATATTAAGTAACTGTTGTTAAATATGAACAATAGACAGATCACAAGTCCCCGGCAACGGCGCCAAAAACTTGTTGTGAGTATTAATTTTGAAATTGGAAATTTACAAACGCAAGGTGTAGATTAAGATATGATGATGCGTTTTACATATCATGCGTTGAACATGCTATGCGTCTTACTACTATGCGTTGGTGATCTTATCAAGTTTTCCTCTCCTTCACCCAAGTATAAGCAAAGGAGTAGGTTTTCTCGGTGAGTCCGAGGTCGAACACAGGGATTATGTTGATTAGTATTTATGTGGATTTCATGCGTTGCAGTGGTAACCAAGAAATAGTTGAGAATGTTTGTTTCTAATCTAAGGAAAGCGATAACATGTACACTATATTAAACTGTTGAAGATTGAAAGCATGCGACATAGCAAATTCAGCTAATGATGTGAATCAATGGATAAAGAAAGGGTTCGGGTTAGTTCACATCTAACATCGAAAACGCATGGTAATATTCTATTCATACTTGCGACTCTTCTCCCGATTGTCAGCCGCTATGCGTTATATGTCTATAATGCATAGGATAGTGCTAAGAACCAAGGTTATCCCTATAGACAGGTAACACTTCTTGGCCCTTGTCAATTGAGTTCTACAATCACTTACCCTCTCGAGCAGTTTGATTATTACTACTTATATCGATTAGCTAGATGGACATAAGCATTGGATTAAGATCGCAATTGATAAGATGAAATAGTTACACTATGGTTCTTAGTTAGATGCTAACACAACCCTAGACCCTTGAGTGATTAGTTACTCATGGTTTGAAAGTAAAAAGCGGAAAGTATAGAGAAATGAGGAGACATGGAAGATATATATATATATTGATGAAAAGGAATACAACTTTAGATAAGCTCAATGTCACACCCCTTCCTGGATTATCCTCCATAACCCGAAAAGAGATGTGAGGACAGCAGTTACCGACTACCCTGTCACGTAACTCACTGTCAACCTCTCCATCCACATGCTCTTGACAAACCTTGACTTCGATCGGCAATGGGAGCTGTCATGCTACCTGAAAATGGAAAACATATGAAAGCATGAGCTAACAGCTCAGTGAGTAACAGTTTCTGAAAAACATTATGCTTTAAGTATAAAACTGATTGAGCTCGTATAAAACATCATACTGAAAATCATTTTATAACATGATCAATTCTTGATTATATCATGTGTACATATTCATTCATTTCTATTACTCTTTCCCTAGTTGAGGCGGAGCAGAGCTCAACGCTCCTCAACGTCGATTACCCTTCGTTGTGTAGAGTAGTCTCATCACCTTAGCGTCGTGTATATATTTTCTTCTATGTGCACAAACATATTATTGCTCGGGCTGCCCATATGCCTTCCTTCTATCCTTGAGCATTGGGTCCCATTCTATTCTCCGGTTTCCCATTTGCCTTCATCAAGTCCTTGAGCATTGGGTACCTTTTATAACTTGGGCTGCCCTCAATGCCTTCTACGAGTCCTTGAGCATTGGGGTCCCTTTTCAAAGCTTTATAAAATACTATACATATTTTGGAAACATTATATCAACAACACATAACTTAACCATTTCCTAATCTTTCATAAAAACTTCATCAGCATGCTAAATTCATTTTCCAGCTTTAATATCAACCGACATACTTTCATACTTTAATATCAGCCAACATGCTTTTCATACAAATCTATTTTCAAGTCTTTCTGGAAATCATATAACACCATGTTTTTTTAGAAGAAAACATAAATACAAGTTTCAATCAATCACCATGCGTTAACCAGCATTCTCAAAGTTACCATGTGTTACTCAGCTTTCTCAAAGTTACAAGTAAAACACATATATATGTTACTAAACGCATACTTATGTCTCTATAACTCACATATTCGTATGCTTTACATATATGAAAACGCATGCATTATTTTATTCAAAATCTGTATGATTACATTCATAAAGAGCTCATTTATTTTTATAAAATGCAGGTGTTACTCACCTGTACTTGCCAAAGAATACTCCTTTTTCCTTTCCTCTTTTCCTCTTCCCGAGCTTTCTAGACGTAGCGTTCCAACTTTGGAACGCAAGGCTTCATTTCCTTCTGTCAGCTCGGTTGAACGCAACCCTGCCCTTCAACGCAAGGTTGGTAACACAAGGCTGATTATTTTCGCAAAGTGTATCCTGACTCTTCTTACTTCCCTTGCGGATGCGTCGCCCTCTCTTGGACGCAAGGTCCACCATGAACACATCATCTAACTTTGGATGCCGCGTTCACCTTGGACATTATGTTTGTCCTCAACGCATAGCCGATTCTTTTAAACACCAGACAACTTCTTTACATAAAATAACTAAGTTGTCAAATACCTTCCTTCTTGGCCGCATCCTCCTACCATAGACGTCCTTCTTGCCTTCTTCTCTTTTTCTCTCCAGAATTCTCCTTTGAGAGTCATCAGTTGCTCCTTTTCCCTCAAAGTTCTATTTATAGGGAGCTTGCCATCCAACTCCTTCTCTCCTTTTGCCACTTGTTTGCCACATGCCACGCTGCATGCTTAATTAACCATGCATTAATCCAAATGTCACCTTGCATGAAACACTTGACATGCCTTCAACATCTCCTACTAATAAGGTGTCAAATCTATACGTAGCCACCTGGCCTTTATAAGCTGATCTTATGCGTCCAACATTCCCAATGAACAACTTTTATTCAATACAACGCCTTCATGCGTTAGTTGAATTTCCCTTAAGGTTTGAGCTTCACTGCTCACTTTTCTAACTCTCAGCCAACTACTGTCTTTGACGCATAGAGATAATTCTGTCTTCAACGCATAGGGACCTTAACGCATAACAACCTTGCCAACGCATGGTAAGCCAAGTACGGTCCTTTCCCCCGCCAACGCGGCGACTGCTTCAGCTCACAACACCATTTGTGATTTCACCTTTAACGCATAACTGCACTATTATAAACCAGTGGTTACTTATGCCACTAGGCTTCAATGACAAATGTGCAATACTATGTGTTCATACCTCATCGCATCATACCATGCGTCTAACTCTCATATTCATAACGAATAAATCCTTCTCCATTTCTTCCTTTATGCGTTTCACATTTTTCCCTTCTCAGTTTACTTCCATGCGTCCACCCATACCATGCGTTACCTAGTTCTGACCATGCGTCCAACATGGTTTTTTACCTCATTTCTTCATAGACTCTTCAACGCTTCATTTTCTTAAAAAGTAGGGTATGACACTCAATGTCTTGACACAGATCTAAAATCAAGATAGAAAAAGTAAGAAGGAAAGCAGGAAAGGCGTCAATGTCTTGAGTCGCCCGGATGGAAGCATGAGGTTCTGCTGTGAAGTGGTCCAGCGGAGGGAAGACTCTTCTCTCTCGAGCTATTCGTCTCCGGTTGAAGTCTGAAAGAACTCTGCTGTCACTTATGGAGTTCTTCCGAGAATCAACAACCCTTTCTCATCTCGCAGAGCTGCCCTTTTATAGATGATGCGTTCGCAATCAATGGCAAATCTGCTTGATTGGCGGCGAGATTGATACCATGCGTCCATCTCGCCTGATTGCGTGATTCTCGGGTCAATTAAGATCCACCACTTTAGCCACAAATCATGTTCGTCAATCATCCGTCAATCTCTCAAGATTCTGATTTGATTCTCGGCGCCTTGCGTTTCTGGTCGTCTATGCGTCCATGAATAGTTTGGCCGATGTCAACGCGTCGTAGGTTGCTAATGCATAGTCATGCGTTGAGTAGTTAACGCATCGTCAGGTTGTTTGCGTTCCGTTCAGATCATGCGTCCACGAAGAACAGATTGCTAGCGCGTCGTCCTGCGTTAAGAAGTCATCAACGCATCGTTTGCATTCCTGCGTCAAAACATGCGTTTTAGGCTCAAAAAGTGGTAAAATCATTTATCTTCCTAAAAATACAAGAGTATAACGCAAAGGAAGATTCTTAATAAAAATTAACATAACTTACCGCATGTTTCTCTATTTAATCTTTATTTATCTAAGAAAAAGGCTATCATAACTTGTATTTCTACAAGTTATCAGTAACCATGCGTCAAGTAGGGTTACCTACCTTTGTTTTGACATACCAACTATGGGGTGCATGGAGGCAGCCAACTACGAGCAAGTGCCTTTCTCGACTAAACTCTTATCTAAGTTCGGTTTCCTCACTAGACATTGGAGTTTATTATTTTATCTATGCGTCGCTGATTACGATTACCCACCTTCGTTTTGACACACCAACTATGGGGTGCATGGAGGCAGCCAACTAGGAGCAGGTGTCGTTTTCAGCTAAACTCTTAACAAGATAAATATATTAGTCTCGCCAGCGAAATTTTGTGTTTAAAAGATTTTTTTTTATTCTTTTTATTATATATTTATTTATTTATTTATTTATTTATTATTATTATTATTATTATTCTTTTTTTAAAATAAGTTCCTCATATTTTTATCTTTGACAGTTCAAACCTCTTCCACCCCCAAACTTGAGAGTAGCAAGGTCCCCATTGCTTAAATTGTAAACAAAGATGATGTTGCAAAATTTTGTAAAAGAGGTTTGAATTGGCAGCTTGCATACATGCAAAGTAGGTTTGCGTTTCTAAGGAATAGTATGCAGACACATTGAAAGTAATCTAACTTAAGAGTGTACAAAAAGTGTAAGCCTGATTATCCTCATAGTGACTAACTTTTCAACACAAAGATAAAAGTTGGGAATAATTATACGTACTTAGAATGAATTTAAAACAAGGGACCAAGCAAAGAGGTAATTAGAAATTCAATGCGGTGAAAAAAAAATGGTGAACGCATACAATTATCGCATACATAGAATATACTGACGAATGCATGGTTTTTAGTTCAAAGTATGTGTTGGATGTTTTAAATATTAGGCGTTTGAAAAATTAGAGCTCTAACCGTACTTCTAATCTTAGCTTCATAAACACAAAAATCGTTTATCAATGAACGCATAGTTCACTTATGCGTTGGACGCAGGCATGAATGGCAGAGTATGCGGTGAAATCAAATAGTTTACATTAAAGCTCGACGCCTAATTTCATGCTTATCTAATTTACACTACTCCTAAGACAAAAAAAATGAAAACTAAATACTAAAAACAAAGTACGAACAGAAGAAAGAAAGCAAAAGAAAATAAAATTAAATAAAATAAAAATAAATACTAAAACAAATGCGAATAAAAAGAAGGCAAGAGAAAGAAAGTGTCCCTGGAAAAGTAGGCGTTCAGCAGCGCAGGGACCTTTCGACGCAAGCTCAGTTATTACGCTTGCGTAGGTCGTTAGAGCCTTTATCGCGTTCAGGGTTCAACGCAGAGGAGACAATGAAGTGTATTATGACCTCCCTCAAGTGCGCGTAGTTGGGATGCGTTGGTCTGGTTTCTAGCTCATGCGTTGAAGGCTCTTTTAATAGCGGCTCGATCTTTGCCGCTGATCTGTTGCTCCGGTCTGAATTCTCTAATTGTCGATCGGAGAGTAATTTGATTTCATCTTCTTCACCATCTTCATTGTCCTGGAGGATTTCATCTTTCAACGCCGCGTTCACAGGTCTTGTCTTTTAATTGATATTCGCGTTCATCTGACAAGATTGGAAATGATTAGGATCTTTTAATGCGTTTACATTAAATTTTACCTGATCACCCACGTGGGGCATTGAGATTTCTTCTTGGACGTCAATCAGGACGCGCCCAGGAGTGGTATCTTTATATACAGACGCAGGTTCTGTCTGCGTTGCTTTTTCTCTTCGCTCTATATTCTCCTCTTCTTGTTTGGTGGAAGATGATGGATGATGGACATTATGCATGGTGCTCTCCATTGGTTGACTTGTTGGAGCGTTTACGGGTTGCAAGTTTCCTTGCGTCCCTTCATTTTGCGCTGTGGGATTAATTTTCCCACTTAACAATGTCTCATCTTGACATTGTTCTTCTAAGTTCCCTCTTGGAACTTCGGTCGTACTTAGCAATGCTCCTTGCTTTTCATTTTTGAGCGCCTCTGCAATTTGACTCATTTGAACTTCTAAATTGCGAATTGCCTTAGCTTGGCTCTGGAACATCGCATCGCGTCTAGATATACATTCTCGTAGAAGAGATTCCATGGAAGACGATGAGGATGATGCGTCCGCTTGTGAATCCCTCGAAAACTGATGATTGGCCTTGATTCCATTGGTTGAAACCAGGAGGGTTGCCTCTGTGCGGTTGCTGCTCAGCTCTCTGCGTTTGTTGTTGATTTCCACCCCATCCGAAGTTAAGGTGGTTCCTCCAACCCGAATTGTACATTTCACCATAGGGGTTGTTTTGAATACTGCAGATAGACTGGAGGTTGTAGGGACACATGTCATACAAGTGCCCCGCACCACACTGCGGGCAGCTTACAGACGCTGTCGGAGTCATCGCGTTGATCGCGTTGATCGCAGCAACTGATCTACCTTGATTATTCAAGGCTATCGTCTCCAGCAAAGATGTCATGGCGGCGATCTGAGCTGAGAGATTGGTGGCAGCATCAGCTTCAAGCATTCTAGCTTGCGTTTGCCTTCTATTGGTGGAGCGAAATCCATATCCGTCGTCCACCCGCTCATTGGTATTCCATGAAGTTCTGTCGAAAATATCTTCGGCATGCGAGTAAGTCATATCCAATAATCCTCCTGCTTACGCAGGGAATTCCTCACTAGCCGTGTGAATTAGGTCCAAGCTACGATTGGTCCTTCTCTAATTCTACCTTGTCCTTCGGGTGAAGGTCCTCTCAATCTCAGGGTCAATATTGAGCTAAGGATTGCTCTCGTCACTAAGATACTGTTAGAAGCTTCTGGCAGAGGAGAAACTTACTATACTCCGTCGACTGAGGAATCCTACAACACAATAATCCAAAAAAAAAAAAATTAAATCAATGCAATATTCCCCGACAACTGCGCCAAAAACTTGTTGTGCAGACAGATCTCAAGTCCCCGGCAACAACGCCAAAAACTTGTTGTATATGCAATTGTGAAATGGAATTTACTAACACAATGTGCAAGTTAAGCTACGATGATGCGTTTCACACACTATGCGTTGAACATAGCATGCGTCTTACTTATGTTTAATGCTATGCGTTGGTGATCTGTCAAGTTTTCCTATCCTTTACCCAAGTATAAGCAAAGGAGTAGGTTTTCTCGGTGAGTCCGAGGTCGAATACAGGGATTATGTTGATTCTATATTTAAGTGGATTATATGTGTTGCAGTGGTAACTAGAAATAATTGAGAGTTGTTTGTTTCTAATCTAAAGAAAGCGATAATATGTACACTATACTACAATGTGGAAGATGGAAAGGCATGCGACACAGCAAAGTCAGCTAATGATTTAAATGAATGGATAAAAACAGGGTTTGGGTTGGTTAACATCTAACATCGGAAACGCATGGTGATAGTCTATTCATACTTGCGACTCTTCTCTCGGTTGTTAGCCGCTATGCGTTATATGTCTATAACGCATAGGAGAGTGTTAAGAACCAAGGTTATTCCTATAGCAGGTAACACTTCTTGGCCTTATCAATTGAGTTCCACAATCACTTACCCTCTCGAGCAGTCTGATTATTACTACTTATATCGATTAGCTAGATGGACATAAGCATCGGATTAAGTTTGCAATTGACAAGATGCAATAGTTACACTATGGTTAATATTTAGATGCTAACAACCCTAGACCCTTGATAGATTAGTTACTCATGGATTCAAAGTAAAAAACGGAAAGTATAGAGAAATGAGTAGACATGGAAGAATTATAGATTGATGAACGGAATACAACTTTAGATAGCTCAATGTCTTGACACAAATCTAAAATCAAAATAGAAAAACTAAGATAGAAAGCAGGAAAAGGCGTCAATGTTGTCTTGATTCGCCTGAATGGAAGCGTGAGGTTCTGCTGTGAAGTGGTCTGGAGAGAACTCTGCTGTCACTTAGGAATTCTTCCGAGAATCAACAACCCTTTTTCATCTTGCAGGACTGCCCTTTTATAGATGTTGCGTTCGCAATCAATGGCAAATCTGCTTGATTGGCGGCGAAATTGATATCATGCGTCTATCTCGCGTAATTGCTTAATTCTTGAGTCAATTTAGATCCACCACTTTAGCCACATATTATGTATGTCAAGCTTCCGACAATCTCTCAAGATTCTGATCTGATTTTTTACGCCTTGCGTTTATGGTCGTTATGCGTTCATGGAGAGTTGGGTTGATGTCAACGTGTCATAGGTTGCTAACTATTCCTTTGAATTTTTATTTGAATTAAATTGAATTTCTTAGCTCGTTGCACAAAAATAGATTTTTCATTTCCGTACAAGGATGCGTTGAGAATTACTCTGGATGTGATCATGATTAAGTAAGTTTTCCTATAAAGACCCAAGTATAAGCATTTATAGGTTTCCTGGTGAGTCCAGGGTCGAACGCAGGGATTTGTAATAACTAGGCGTTGAGAATAAATGCATGACTATGCGGTGACTGTACATGTAAATATGTGCATTTGTTGATTATATGTGTAAAACTATACATAAAGAATGAAAAGAATTTCCTACTACTAATAATGAAGTGGACGCGGCGTTGGGTAGTCCTATGTAATTTAGCATCAGATAGCATGCGTTGAGAATGAATGGAACCATGCGATAGAAGTAGAGTTGAACGCAAGAGCTAGTTGTTACCTAAACTTTCTAAGTACAATTACATACCTACAAACTGCGTTTGTGAATCCATCTCTCGATGTTTCGACGCCACATTTATCTTATCTCTAAGACGCATGGTAAGTTTGCGTTGGCAAAAGATGAACTACATCTCTGTACTCATCTAGTCTTAATTAATGCTAAAGATTAACTATCCACTCTCTCAAGCTCGACAGTCATGCTTACTACGTTTGTTTGTCAGACAAAGTTATGCAAGCTAAAGATATGCATTAATCAAGATGTAACATACTCAGAATTGCTCAAGAAAAACTAACTTTTAACATTTAACTCATTTAGCATTTAGACAGTATGGTGTAAAGTATTTAATACGGAAATAGATGGAAGATGATAGTCAATCAAACTCATATTAAGACAATAAATCATTCTCTCGAATGTCATTAACAAAATATAAGCAAGAAGGAGAGAAATGGAAATAAAACAGAAATGAAGGGCGTCAAGCCGCCACTGGCAACGTCTTGCTTCATGGAGGCTTGAGATGGTTGCTATCTGATACATAGATTCCATAAGGTGAAGGTTCTCACTCACTGGGAGACGACTCTGAAGATGCTCAGAATCCTTCTCTCAGAAGAGCTCGAAATGGAGGCTGGTTATGGTGAGGGAGAAATAGTGTAGAGCTTTCGCCTCTTGAACTGGTCTCTCTTCCTCTTTTTCTTGGAGAAGCTTGTGGACTATTTATAGGTGTCAAAAAGTTGATATCATGATGACCTGACACCTTTGCATTAAATTTCAGCCACGCTGCATAGACTTTTCAGATTGTCAGCCTATTTGTTCTGCCATGATCTGATTGGGTGTTGTCCTTTTTCATAATGACATAACAGCTGTTTGAGCATGCGTCTGTTTCTACTTTTCAGATTGTCAATGCATAGGCTCGACGCATGGTCTCAACCCGCTAGGCTCGACGCATGGGCTCGACGCATGGGTTTTCACTTGTTCTCGCAGCAACTTCGTCTCTTCGTACTTCGATTGTTTGCGCTTTCTTTTCTTCTTAACCCTGCGTTAGGAACATAAAAGCTCATCGTTTTTCAGGTATTTTCTTTTGTAAATAGTGCCAACGCAAGGTGATACATTTTTCATCATTTAACTACCAAAATCATGCGTTTAGCTCCAAAGTTACTCTAATTAAATCAAATAGTGACTATAATAACTTGTATTTCTACAAGTTATCACACCCTCAAATTTGAGTTAATGTTTGTCCTCAAACATTTATTTGAAGATTTATTAAATTCTACAGCTCAAGTCTAAGTAAAAGCGCACCCTCTCAACATGCCTTCTAATCTTTGACTATATCAACAATCAGATAACCATACCAAGCCCTTTTTCAATCGACGCTTTGAAAGTACTTCTAATTTTTAGATGCGGCAAGCTTATTCCTCAAAAATACCCTTACTCATTTCCAGCCAATCTGATGTTCTCATTTTAGAAATGTGCCTTGGAGTTCATTCATTCATAAAGTTTCAAAAAAATATATATATATATATATATATATATATATATATATATATATATATATATATATTTTTTTTTTTTAATTAGTGGACTTGCGTTGATCCGGGCTATCTACCTTCGTTTTGACATACCAACGATGGGGTGCATGGAGGCAGCCAACATCAAGTAAATACCCTTTCATAACTCAGCACTTATCGCGTTCCTTTTTGGTTGCGTCGACAGTGGTACCGTTTATTTACTCTACGCTGATCTTGGACACTCACCTTTGATTATGGGGTGTTAAAGAGTCATTCTCAACTCAACTCTTAATAGGCTAATTTTATGCGTTGTCAGCGGAGTTGTTTGTCCAAAGGAAATTTTTTTTTTTTTTTTTTATAGTTATTTTTAATTATTATTATTATTATTTTTTTATTTTATTTTATTTTTTTTGAATTCTGAACGCATGGCTCAAACCTTTCTTACCCCTAAATTTGAAGGCAGCAAGGTCCTCATTGCTGAAATCGAGTAATGAGATTGCCTTAGAAAAATTTTGTAAAAGAGGTTTGAGGCAAAGCTTGCAACGCATACTAACTCTTAGAAGTAATTTACCAGGTGTAATATCCTAAGGCTTGCAGGTTAATCCTCTTATTTCAATAAGTCTACAGGTGAAGCGCATAAATTTTATCATGGAGGTTGGACGCATAAACAAAAACAAGGCGGAGAGAATAATAAAGCAAGAAATAATTGAAAGTACAAACTAAAGAGAACAAAAAGATTCATGAAGATATGACATTGATACAAAAGTACTATGCGTTGTACTAATTACAAAAAAAGTTCAAAAGAATACACTAAAGAAAAGAAGGGAAAAATAAACCAAAAGAACACCCCCAAATTTAAGTTCTCCCCGGGGCGTTGTCATTGTTGTCCGTAGGGGGAGGATTTGGATTGTTGAACTGTAGAGGTTGCTGAAGGGAAGGAGGGATAACTGGCGCTGGGATGCGTTGGACGAACACTTCATAAATATAATTCATCAAAGTGCTGAACTGTTCGTCCTGACGCCGAGCTTGGCGTTGAACAAAACTCCGAAGCTCCGATTGTTGCTGCGCCATCTGAGTCACTTGCTAACCCAATTGTGAAACTTGTTGAGCCAACTCTTGTTGCCGCTGGAGAATTTCCATCTCCTTGCGTCGAATTTCATCCAGGTCTTCCATGATGGGGTGAAGGATCCCATCATCCAAGTACCGTAGCAAATCATCCAAATTTAAATCAACAAACGGCAGCGGAGCAGAGGCGTGCCGCAAGTGATATGGTTCTTCTTGATGATGCGTGCTGGTAGTGGCTTTTGCCTGTGGTTGAGTTGGGTGGGCAGAAGGTTCGGTAGTTGGTGGAGTTGGAAGATTGGAAAATTGAGGTTCATGGCGAGGCGGTGAGAAGTGAAAGGGCGCTGACTTCTCAAGATCCAGAGTCAGGGTCGGCTCAACAGGTGGTGGTGGTGGTGGTGGAGTTGCCTCTCGAAAGGTGGATAATTGAGGCGGGGAGAGGGTTAACTCCAGGTGGGGCGAAGAAGGGAGCGACACTTCTTTCGTCTCTTCATTTAAGTCTGCGATAGAAAGCTGAAGAGGCGTTGGAAGGCCGCGTCGAGTGGTAGGGAGATGAAGTGGCTCATTTTGGATTTGAGGGGAAAGAGAATGGGAAGTTGGTGGTGAAGAGGGCTCCTCAGTGATTGGGTCGATGAGAGGAGTATAAATGGTCAAGGCTTGAGTGTAGGCGTCGAGCTGAACAGAGTCTTCGGCTTCACCAGGTTGTGAACTCGACGCTTGAATGTCAATTTCTTCTTGACCAGTTTCTTCTTCTTTGGTTGAGGAAGTTGGGGGGATGATGGTTTTTGTGACTTTGGCGACCTCTTCTTTGAGTTGGCCGCGTCAAGCAGATGCGGCGAGTCCTTTAATATTCGTCTCAAACTTTGCGCCGAAAGGACACCATTCACTGCTTTGACTGGCGCATCCTCCATGAACTCTGCGTTGGCGCACAGTCTAGTCACAAGAAAGGGGAAGAATAACTGACCCCTTGGCTTGAAGAACAACCCCCGAATCTGTGGAGCAATGATGCGTCCCACGTCTAGCTGAATTCCCCGCATGATGCAGTAAATGACCATGGCGCGGTCCCTTGAAATTGAGGTGTCATGCGTTGTGGGGAGCAGTGACCGCTTGAGGAAATAAAGCCACAGGTTGGCCTCAGCAATCAAGCAGTTAGGCGCCAATGACTGAATGCCCTTTGGGGAAGTGTTCCACTCTGACCCCGGTTTGGCGATGATTGTGAGGGTGTCATTCATTTCGGCGTCTGTAGGCGTCGACATTATTCTGTTACCTTCCGCCGCCGCGATGGTGGGAAGATCAAACAACGCGTTGATCTCCTGAGGCTCGAAGGAAATCACCTCATCTTCAACTTTGACTAAATGTGCCTTGCGGTGAATTGTTCCTTCGTAAAATGCCTCCACGGCGGTGGGTTGGATGACTTGGCCACTTTCACAAAATTGCCTCCAACCCAATGCATCGACTCCTTGTATGATGAAGGCGGGCAGCTCAATTGGCTCTGGGAAAAATCCCACTTCAGTGTAGAGCCCATTGTACTGTTTCTTTCGGCTCTTCGCCGCCTCCTTTGTTGGTTCCTCAACCAATTTTTCTTTTCCTTTCTCATTCCTCTTGATGGGACTAGCAGGCGTTCTCCTTGCTCTGCCTGCGTCCAAGTCCCTGATAACAACTTCAGGTGCCTTAGCCACCTCATTCTTCTTCTTTTTCTCCGATAGCTTCTCCTTGGTGAATGCTACCTCTTTTTCTTTCTTCTTCTCCTCCCTTATCCTTTTCACATTTTGCTTGATGCGTTCAGCTTTTGGTGGCCTCTTCGCATCACTTACTTCCAACTCTACTTCTAACCCCGTCACAATCTCTGCTATGCGATGGAGAAACTCGACTTTTCTCGCGACCTTTTCAAGAGCTTGTTCGCCAGCCGCAATTTCCTCTTTTCTTTTCTTCTTGGCGGCGAGAAACGACTCCGTCTTTTCTTTCATCTTTTTGATGTTGTCTCTTAGCTTCTTAGACTTCTCTGCCGCTTTCGCTGCTAGTCGCTCAACAGGTGATGCGGCGACCGATGATGCGATAGCCTCGGATGTCCCCGCGTCCTTTGCTTTTTCATTTTTCCTTCTTAGCGGAAGGACATCTTCCTCGGCTTCTTCTTCCCTGGCCCTTATTGGCTTGATTTTCTTTTCCTTGGTGGATTTCTTCTTTTCCACCACCGCTATTACCTTGCCAATAGGTCTTTCAACGGAGTCAGACTCCTCAAGACCATTCATCGCAGGGACTGACCCACGCGATTCGTTTTTCGTCCTCTGGTCGACCAACCCGTCCAACCAGTTATCGTCTTCTTCATCGATGGTGTCTAGAATATCTCCGAAGACGGTGGATTTGTCATTCCTTCCCACATTTTGAGCTTCAGACAGGTCCCTGGAGCGTGGCAAAGAAGGGGATGATGTTGCTTCCAACTCAGGACTGTTGGGGCGAACAATGGCGAGAGGTTCAGGTGTGGTAGAGGTAGTGGACAGATTCCGACTACCCTGCCTCGAGGATGAGGCCATATGTAATACCCTATCTCCAAAAACCTAGGCATTCAAAATGGGTAGTAAGGTTAAAAGGATAAATGATGTGGATTAACAGAACTTTTAAAATGGAAAAGTTAAGTTTGTGGAATTATTGAATAATGGCCAAGAAATTCTGTGCGTTGAAATGAATGATATTAGGAAAAAGGTGAGAATGAAGGACTAAAGGTATAGTTGGGAATTGGTTGAAGTTAGATGTATTTTGGAAATCAGGTTGACGCATAGATGGTTAAGCTCTAACGCATGGTATTCAATATTGAGGAGTTACCAAGCTATGAGATTAGGTTTTAACGATGGCAAGTTGAATGGGGTGAAGTACCACGCGTCGATGATATAAAGTGAAGTAGAACCATCACGTAGGAAAAGTACCTTGCGTTGGAAAGGTTGATAACGCGTCGGGAAGTGAAGTTAAGGAAAGTACTGCGTTAGGCGTTGTGAAGAGCAATAGTACGGAGGAAAAAAAGGAGCAAGAACTATTTGAGTGTTGATCACGACTATGCGTTGGTAAACCATGCGATAAGCTGTAACTATGCACTGAAGGTTAGCGATGGATTGATAAACTATGCGATGGGCAGTAGCTGTGTGACGGGCAGCAGCTATGCGCTGAACGGGTTTGCTATGAAGGTTCATTGGGCTGATCAAGAAGTCCCCGAAAATGGTATAGCGTGTGCGGGAGAGGCCATTAAGCGTTGAAGGTTATTATATTGGGAAAATTTCTATGCGTTGAAGAATTTCTATCCGTTGGCAAGGCAACGCGTTGAGAAAACAAATTCTTAATAGTTAATAATTGAGAAACAACCTTACGTAGAAATGGTCTTATGAGCTAATAAAAAGGAAACTGAGTTCAGGCATTGGATATGCTGTAGAGTTGAAAGCAAACCTAATAGGAGGAAACAATAGAAGGATGGATATTAGAATAATTGTTAAAGGAAACAGCTAAGTATGGGAGAAATTTGAAAGAAAAGCGTTGGATATACCTAGTGGACGCGTAGAAGGGTAACCTCGAAATCTAAAAGGTTGAATAAGAGGATTATAACTTGGTTTACTAATAAGCACTTGAAAAGTGCTTTCTATTCTATCAAATAGGGAGTTTATATTAGATTTCACTTGTTTGCTAGTGATTTTCAGGTTAAAACAAGGAAAATTAGAAGAAACGACTAAAAGATCAAAACCGAGCAAGAATACGGCGAAAAAGAGTTGAAAAACTAAAAAGGGCGAATTTTGGGGATAGTGTCGCGGCGTCGAGACGGCGCTGCCGCAGCGCTGAAACATGAACGCATCGTTTTGGACGTATAGTAGCATCGCGGCGCCGAGATGGCGCTGCCTCGATGCATCCTTGTTGAACGCATGACAGCGTCGTGGCGCTTGGACAGCACTGCCACGACGCTAATGCCCGAGAACAATTTTTCTGAAATGCATCACAGCATCGCGGCGCTTGGACGGCGCTGCCGCGGCGCTAAAACCCGAGAGCAAACTTTTCTGATGCAACCCTAGCGCCGCGGCGCCAGCTTTCCTTGTTTATTTTGCTTAAACATGTTGCTTCAAGCTATGAGTGGCTAAACTCTTTAGTTTTAGGGTTTTGATGATTTGTTTATGAATTTATGTTGATTTTGTAGACTTTCATGGTTTTGTTGGAATAATTATGCTTTTCATTGTTATTGTGTTTAACTCTTGTGGATTGGCCATCTTCACATGTTAGGTTAGATGTATGATTGAGAGATTGTATGTTTAACTTGATCTATAACAATGAATTGTTGTTAATCTATCACGAGAGTAGTTAGATTGACAATAAAAGTTGCTAAAGACTATTTTTAATGCCATGTAATTTTGTATTGGTTTTAAGAGATTAATAATCAATCGAGTTGCATGAGAAAGGGTTGTTTTTGAGAGAAAATAACTTGGAATTAAGTTTCTAGACTTAGGCATATGAATTACAATAAAATCCATGAAATCTATAATATTGCATGATGAAATAAACAAGGATTCATTACCCTAGAACTCTCTTCGACTCTTGTGTTTCTCACTTTAATACTTTCCTTATTTGATTTGTATTTTCCATAACTCATAATATTCAATTTCAATCCTCAAATAAAATTGATTCAACTCTAAAATAGCTAAGTAACTTAAACCTTTCCAATTGGATCTCCAGTGGAACGATATTCGGACTTAACCGTCTTATATTATAACTTGACCCGTACACTTGCGGTTAACACTCAAAGTGCGCATCATTTACGTTTTACATCCTGGAAGTACAACGATGTATAGGAAGTTAAAAGGAAATATTTACTAATGGCCAAGGGTGAAAAGTGAAATAGCAGAGAATGGGATAAAATGTTGGTAAGAAGTCTTATTATGTGTTGATAAAGTTTATGCGTTGAGAAGGTTATCAGCTATGCGTTAAGGAGTTCACGTGTTAAGGACGGCTATTAGCTATGCGACGAGGGGCTTATGAGTTGAAGGGGGCTACCATTAGTTATTAAGATTGTGAAGTAAACATAAAAACTGGAGTATGTGGTGAACGCATGCTAATCTATCTTAAGAAAAATAGTTTAAGTGCAAGGAAAAGGATCAAAGGAATAACCTTGGGAATAATCAAGGAATGTCCAAGGATGGGAAGATGGTCATGGACACAGGATGAATGTAAATGCAATAGGACCAACGCGTAGAGGAAGAGCTTGAGAAGGAGTTGTTGTTATGGACATAAGGAGTTGGACGCATGGTATGACGCGATGAGGTACAAACGCATAGTATTGGGCGTTTGTCATTTACGCCTAGTGGCATTGTGTAAGCATTGGTTTATAATAGTGCAGCTATGCGTTGAAGGTGATCACGAATGGTTGTGAGCTGAAGTAGTCGCCGCGTTGGCGGGGGAAGAAACGTACTTGGTTTACCATGCGTTAGTAAGGTTGTTATGCGTTGAGGTCCCTATGCGTTGAAGACAGAGCTATCTCTATGTGTCGAAGACAGTAGTGTAGTTGGCTAAGAGTTAGAAAAATGAGTAGTGAAGCTCAAACCTTAAAGGGGACTCGAAGAATGCATGAGGGCGTTATGCTGAATGAATGGTTGTCTATTGGAAAATGTTGGACGCATAAGATAAATTTATAAAGGCCAGGTGGTTTCATATAGACTTGACACCTTAAAGTAGGAGGTGTTAAAAAGGCATGGTAAGTGTTTCCTGCAAGGTGACACTTGGACTAATGCATGGTTAGTCAGACATGCAGCGTGACATGTGGCAATCAAGTGGCAAAAGAGAGAAGTAGGATGGCAAGCCCTCTATAAATAGGACCCAGAGGGAAGAGTAATGACTGATGATTCGGAAGTAAGAATCCTTGAGAGGAAGAGGAGAATGAAGGCAAAAGAAGGAACCCTTGCGTTTGTAAAAGGAGGTCTGCGTCCAAGAAAGTCGACGCGTCCAGGAGATCTTGCACAAGGTCGACGCATCCAGAAGATCTTGCATGTTGCGTCCAACTGAGCAACCTTGCGGGTTAGAAACGCAAGGCTTGCGTTCAAGGGCTCGGGAACGCAGGATTTCAAGGGGAAAAGAGGAAATTCTTAAGTGACTAGTGAGTGACACCTTTCTTCTTCAAATCAATTTTTACAGAAAATGTTCTTTAAGATATGGTTTGTGATGAATCATTTGAAACGCATGATATTTGATATATTATTTAAAAAGGCATGTTTTATCTGATGGTTTTTAGATATTGAAACGCATGTTTCGGAATGTTGGTTATCAAGAATTATATTGTTTTCTATAAAAGGTTTTAGATGAACTATTTGTGTAAATTGTTGAATAAAATGTTTAAGAGAAGGCTCAGTGCTCATGGACTTGAGAAGGCACGTGAGTTTCCCCGGGACCCAGTACTGAGGGACTGATGCGCACTTTGAGTGTTAACCGCAAGTGTACGGGTCAAGTTATAATATAAGACGGTTAAGTCCGAATATCGTTCCACTGGAGATCCAATTGGGAAGGTTTAAGTTACTTAGCTATTCTAGAGTTGAATCAATTTTATTTGAGGATTGAAATTGAATATTATAAGTTATGGAAAATACAAATCAAATAAGGAAAGTATTAAAGTGAGAAACACAAGAGTCGAAGAGAGTTCTAGGGTAATGAATCCTTGTTTATTTCATCATGCAATATTATAGATTTCATGGATTTTATTGTAATTCATATGCCTAAGTCTAGAAACTTAATTCCAAGTTATTTTCTCTAAAAAACAACCCTTTCTCATGCAACTCGATTGATTATTAATCTTTTAAAACCAATACAAAATTACATGGCATTAAAAATAGTCTTTAGCAACTTTTATTGTCAACCTAACTACTCTCGTGATAGATTAACAACAATTCATTGTTATAGATCAAGTTAAACATACAATCTCTCAATCATACATCTAACCTAACATGTGAGGATGGCCAATCCACAAGAATTAAACACAATAACAATGAAAAGCATAATCATTCCAACAAAACCATAAAAGTCTACAAGATCAACATAAATTCATAAACAAATCATCAAAACCCTAAAACTAAAGAGTTTAGCCACTCATAGCTTGAAGCAACATGTTTAAGCAAAATAAACAAAGAAAGAGTGTAAAGAAAGGGAAACTCTACTGAAAAGAGACTCTTGATTGAGGTAGCACCGTCACAATCTCCTTGGCTCTCACGTCGGAATTCGAAGGGCACCAAGACTATCTCGAACTCTTTTCCTCTTCCTTGCAACTAACTCACTCTTTGAACTCTCACTTAATCCTCTCCTTTTTGTGCCTCTTTAGGTCTGTAACTTCCTTGCTTTACTTTGATTTTCTTTGATGCTTTGGGCTGCTGGAAACCCCCAAATTTATAGAGTTTGGCCGCCCAAAAAGTTACCAAAAATAACAAATTTTCATTTAAGGAAAGCTGGCGCCGCGGCGCTAGGGCTGCATCAGAAAAGTTTGCTCTTGGGTTTTAGCGCCACGGCAACGCCGTCCAAGCGCCGCGATGTTGTGATGCGTTTTAGAAATATTGTTCTCGGGCATTAGCGCTGCGGCAGCGCCATCCAAGCGCCGCGACGCTATCATGCGTTCAACAAGGTTGCGTCGAAGCAGCGCCATCTCGGCGCCGCGATGCTACTTTGCGTCCAGAACTATGCGTTTATGTTTCAGCGCCGCGACGCTATTCCAAAATTTGTCCTTTTGAGTTTTTTAGCTCTTTTTCGCTGTATTCTTGCTCGGTTTTGATCTTTTAGTCGTTTCTTCTAATTTTCCTCGTTTTAACCTGAAAATCACTAGCAAACAAGTGAAATCTAATATAAACTCCCTTAATTTGAGAGAATAGAAAGCACTTTTCAAGTGCTTATCAACAACTCAAACTTAGAGATTTTCTATTCCCGAGCAAAGAATAAAATCAAATAATAGGGAGTTTAGATGAAGAAGTGTGCAATTGACTCATGTCTCAGAGAATAGCATTTAGAGCTTAAGTAGAAACATGCAAGCATATCTATATTGTTATAATCATTCAAGGCCAAATCTTGCTATCTCCCATGTGTGTGTGTGCAAGCCTCCTTCAATTTAAAATACTAGAACTCAAATTAGGACCTAAGAGAGTTTCTTTAGTTTTCCCCCTACTCTAGCTCATGCACCAATCTTCAAGCTTTCATACATTTCGAGTGAGTAATATGTCCACTAAGGTGTCTTTCAATCATATATTTTTTTTCATGGGCCCAAACTTGCATTCTTTTACCTAGAGACACTAGCTTTCACACATTCACTGTAGGGACTCGTACCTAGTCAATTCCCAGGCGTCCTTACTGATCACAGCAAAGGCAGCTCTTTTTACCTCTATCCATGCATACTCATTACAAGTTTATCATTTAAAAAGATAGACAAATAAAGCTCATATATTTTGTGTACACTTTTTCTTTTCTCAAGGCATGTATACTCTTTTCTTTTTCCTTAGTCTAAGATTACAAGCTATCATGTATTTCTACTCTCTAACCGGTGGGGCCTTTCGAAGTGACAACCAAATACACCCAGCTTAATCCTTTTTTCAATTAAAGATTTTATTTTAAAGTGGCTACGTGCTCAAGAATATGAGAGATTTTAAGAGGGACTTAAATGAATTTAACTCAAGATAGTGCTATTCTATTTTCACAATAAGTCATCTATCATGCAAATTCGAATCTCATCATGGGCAATCAACATCAAGGCACACAACCATAAACAACATTCCCATTAACTTTGAAAGCTCCAAAATTTTCAAAAAAATTTTTCAAAAATTGACATGCATATGATCATGAAAACCTTCACTAACATGCATAGCATGATAAGAAAACACACAAAAGTACGAAAGACACCTCCCACCCCAAACTTAGAATCATGCATTGTCCCCAATGCATAAGAGCATCTAACAAAGAAGAAACAAGCCTGGGAGCAAGCGGGAAGCCACCAAATAGGCTTGGTGTAAGGAGTACTTTGTGTGATAAACCAAGTTCCTGAGAAATAAAGCATATGAGTGACTCCAAGATTAATTGAAATAAAATAAGAAGAAAAGTAAAAAAAGCAATAAAATTGGGTTGCCTCCCAATAAGCGCTTGGTTTAACATCTTCTAGCTAGACGAGGCTCTCGAATCAAGGTGGATCCCAAGGTGGTTTCTTCCTTTCATGCTTTGGATCACCTACATCTTTTAATATTCGCCCACATTGACACTCACAAACATATTCATTAGCATTTAGTGAGTTAGTCAATAAATCATTATCAAGTTGAACATCATCGTTTCTAATGTGGTCAAGACTTATTAACGAATCATCATGCTTAGATTTTAAAGGGCTCACCACTCCATTTTTATCATGGTTCTCCATAATTTGTTCATAATTCATTATAGGTTTGGGAGGCATGTATGAAGAACTAGGAGAAATATCACAACTAGAAACATACTTCATATAATTTTCTACTTTAACATCAAGCATGTCATTAGTCTTATCATTCAAAGGAGGCTTATCATGCATAGAGTTTTTATTTGAAGAGAGAGGTGATGTTACCTTTGTGCTTGCCTCATGATGCTCATACCTTTCTACATCCGAATGCTTAAGGGTTTTATAAATGTCGAATGTTACCTCCTCATCGTTAAGGCGGAATGTGAGCTTTCCATCTTGCACATCGATGAGGGCCCTTCTGGTGGCCAAGAATGGTCTCCCAAGGATTATGGGGACTTCGACATCTTCCTCCATGTCTAATATCACAAAGTCCGCCGGGAAGATAAACTTGTCTACCTTGACCAAGACGTCCTCCACAATGCTGTAGGGGTGAACAAATGATCGATCGGTCAAAAGCAAAGATATGGTAGTTGGTTGCACCTCTCCTCCATTGAGCTTCCTAAACATGGATAAAGGCATTAAATTAATAGAAGCTCCAAGATAAAAAAAGTGCTTTAGTAACCTTATTATTGCCTAAATGACAAGGGATAGAGAAACTCCCTGGATCCTTTAGTTTTGGAGGCAATTTCCTTTGTAGTGTCGCACTACATTCTTCGGTTAGTGCAACCATTTCATAATCTCCATACCTTTTCTTTTTAGACAATACATCCTTCATGAATTTGGCATACTTAGGCATTTGTTCTAATGCCACTGCAAAAGGAAGGTTAATTTCTAACTTTTTGAATATGTCTAAGAATTTTGAAAATTGAGCATCAATCTTTTTCTTTTGAAATCTTTGAGGAAAAGGTAGAGTATTAGGGATAAAAGAAGTAGAGTTAGAAGTACTCCCTATGTTTGGCTTTGATTTCTCCTTTTCCTTAGATGCACTCTCTTTTTGTTGAACATCCTCTATGATGGCTTCATCTTGTTCTTGTGGAAGCTCATCATCTTCATCATTGATCAAGGGAGTGGATAGCTTTTTCCCACTCCTCAAAGTCACGGCCTTGCACTCCTCCCTTGGGTTTATCTCGAGACAACTAGGGAACTTACCCTTTTGCATTGTTTGGAGGGAAGTTGCCATTTGACTAAGTTGAACCTCCAAGTTTTGAAGTGCCTTACCTTGGCTTTGAACGGTGCTTGCAATTGCTTGGACCGAATTCTCCAATGTGGTTGTCCTTGATCTTGACTCTTTGACAAAGTCAAGCATTATGTCCTCTAGTGATGATGTCTTTGCATTCCCCGCTGCATTGAATCCTTGAGGTGCTTGCAACACATTCTTGTTGTTAGCATATGAAAAATTCTCATGATTCCTCAAGTTGGGATGATAGTGAGTTGGAAGTTGTTGTTGACCTCGGTATTGTCCTCTATCCACATAATTGGCTACTTCTAACTCATTAGGCTCTTGTTGACTTGCCATGGCCGCAAGGGAAGCTATGAATGATGGACTTGCTTGGACTTGGCTTCCTTGAGAAAAATTAGATAAAGCATTAGTAAGAGAAGCCAATTGAGCTTTTAAAGAACTTACCTCATCCATCTCATATCATCCGGTGGCTTTTGGGATGATTGGAGAAGACCGTTCACATGGCCAATTGTACGATGTAGTGGCCAAGTCTTCTAGTATGGTATAGGCCTCTTGAGCATTCTTTGAAAAAATTGACCCTCCGGCGGTTGCATCTAGTATGGATTTGGTTGAGCTTGCTAATCCATTGTAGAAGAGTTGAATTTGCAACCAATCCGGGTAACCATGTTGAGGGCACCTTCTCAAGAGATCCTTATACCTCTCCCAAGCCTAATATAATTGTTCATCCTCAAGTTGGCGGAATGTTCCAATCTCCGTCCTTAGTCTTTGAGATTGAGCCGGTGGAAAATATTTGTTCAAGAAAGCTTAAGCTAAGATCTCCTACATTGTGATGCTATCCGGAGGTATGGTTTCCAACCAATCCTTAGCACGGTCCTGTAAAGAGAAAGGAAAAAGTCTTAGTTTAATTGCATCGTTAGAAACACCATTCATCTTTACTGTCCCGCATATTTCTAAGAAAGATCGTAAGTGCTTGTGAGGATCTTCATTGGTTCTTCCTCTAAAGGCTAGCTCTCTAGCCATGTGGATCAACCCCGGTTTCAACTCAAAGTTGTTGACATTGATGGGTACATTCATAATGTCGGGTTGATTTTCCAGTAATGTCGGTTGGAAGTAGTCCCGAATTGCCTTTGGTATCTCCTCCGCCATCTCCTCGATGTGATTGTGTTGAACCCTTAGGTTTCTTCTACACGTCCTTTCAATCTCGGGATCAAGAGGGAGAATATTAGTATTATCTCGAGGCATAAACCGACAAAATAATCAATAAGGAAAATTAAAAATTAAAAAAAAAAAATAAAATAGAATAAAATAAAAAAAGGAAAAAAAATAAAAATAAAATAAAATAAAATAAAAAGGAAAAAAATAATATATAAAAAAATAAAAAATAAAATAAAATAAAATAAAAATAAATAAAAAAAAACGATCAAATAATATACACCTCAAATTAAGATCTATCAATTCTAATGAATATTAAATAACAAAAACCGTTCTTTGGATCCCCGACAACGGCGCCAAAAACTTGATGCGCACTTTGAGTGTTAATCGCAAGTGTACGGGTCAAGTTATAATATAAGACGGTTAAGTCCGAATATCGTTCCACTAGAGATCCAATTGGGAAGGATTAAGTTACTTAGCTATTCTAGAGTTGAATCAATTTTATTTGAGGATTGAAAGTGAATATTATAAGTTCTGGAAAATACAAATCAAATAAGGAAAGTATTAAAGTGAGAAACACAAGAGTCAAAGAGAGTTATAGGGTAATGAATCCTTGTTTATTTCATCATGCAATATTATAGATTTCATGGATTTTATTGTAATTCATATGCCTAAGTCTAGAAACTTAATTCCAAGTTATTTTCTCTAAAAAACAACCCTTTCTCATGCAACTCGATTGATTATTAATCTCTTAAAACCAATACAAAATTACATGGCATTAAAAATAGTCTTTAGCAACTTTTATTGTTAACCTAACTACTCTCGTGATAGATTAACAACAATTTATTGTTATAGATCAAGTTAAACATACAATCTCTCAATCATACATCTAACCTAACATGTGAGGATGGCCAATCCATAAGAATTAAACACAATAACAGTGAAAAGCATAATCATTCCAACAAAACCATAAAAGTCTACAAGATCAACATAAATTCATAAACAAATCATCAAAACCCTAAAACTAAAGAGTTTAGCCACTCATAGCTTGAAGCAATATGTTTAAGCAAAATAAACAAAGAAAGAGTGTAAAGAAAGGGAAACTCTACTGAAAAGAGGCTCTTGATTGAGGTAGCACCGTCACGATCTCCTTGGCTCTCACGTCGGAATTCGAAGGGCACCAAGACTATCTCGAACTCTTTTCCTCTTCCTTGCAACTAACTCACTCTTTGAATTCTCACTTAATTCTCTTCTTTTTGTGCCTCTTTAGGTCTGTAACTTCCTTGCTTTGCTTTGATTTTCTTTGATGCTTTGAGCTGCTGGAAACCCCCAAATTTATAGAGTTTGGCCGCCCAAAAATTTACCAAAAATAACAATTTTTCATTTAAGGAAAGCTGGCGCCGCGGCGCTGGTCCATAGCGCCGCGGCGCTAGGGCTTTGTCACACCCCCTCCCGGATTATCCTCCATAACCCGAAAAGAGATGTGAAGACAGCAGTTACTGACTACCCTGTCACGTAACCCACTGTCAGCCTCACCAATCCACATGCTCTTGACAAACCTCGACTTCGATCGGCAACGGAAACTGTCATGCTACCTGAAAATGGAAAACATTTAAAAGAATGAGCTAACAGCTCAGTGAGTAACAGTTTCTGGAAATAATATAATTTAACTCTAAAACCGGTCACATTCGCATAACATATCACTTTCAAACACATTAGTTTATATATTCATACATCACTGCGAAAACATACTTATAAAATACTTTTTCCTTAGTTGAGGCGGAGCAATGCTCAACGCGACTCAACGTCGATTTCCCTAGCTGTGTGGAGTAATCTCAACACATCAGCGTCATGTATATATACCCCTATGTGCACATAGGTTACCCATATGCCTTCTACGAGTCCCTGAGCATTGGGTACCTTTATATTCCGGGCCGCTCACAATGCCTTCTACGAGTCCCTGAGCATTGGGGTCCCATTTTAATAAAACGGCTACCCTTTGGCCTTCTCCATGTCCCTGAGCCTCGGGTGCCCTTTCAAGTTTACTTAACACAAAACATATTTGTAAATGTTATATCAGTAACTCATGAGTTTACCGTTTTGAAATCTTATTTCATCAGCATGCTAAGTTCAATTTCACCTTCTAATATAAAACCACATGCTTTTCATTAAGTATACTTTCAAAACTTTCTTGAAATCATAATAATACCATGCTTTTCAGAGAAGTTATGAAAACAAGTATTAATCATTCATCATGCGTTTTATAACTCATAGCAAATGCCCAACATTCTCAAAGTTCTCAAGTAGAACGCATGCTCTTGTCTCTAAAACGCATGCTCGTGTCTCTATAAGTCACATAATCATATTCTGTATATATATTTATGAAAACACATACATTATTCCATTAGAAACCCATAAAATCCTATTCATAAAAATCTCATTTATATTTTGTAAAGTGTAGGTGTTACTCACCTGTACTTGCCACAGAATACTTCTTTTCCTCTTCTCTAGTTCCTCTTCCCGAGCTTCCTGGACACAACGTTCTAACTATGGAATGCAAGACTCCATTTTCCTCTGTCAGCTCGGTTGAACGCATCCCTACCCTTCAACGCAAGGTTGGTAACGCAAAGCTGATTATTTTCGCCAAGTGCATCCCGACTCTTCTTACTTTCCTTTCGAATGCGTCGCCCTCTCTTGGACGCAAGGTCCATCATGAACGTGTCTTCTAATCTGTGGATGCCGCATTTACCTTGGACATTATGCTTGTCCTCAACGCATAACCGACCCTTTTTTAACACCAGACAACTTCTTTACATAAAATAACAAAGTTGTCAAATACCTTCTTTCTTGGCCGCATACTCTTACCACAGACGTCCTTGTTGCCTTCTCTTTTCTCTCCAGAATTCTTCTATGGGAGTCATCAGTCACTCCTCTTCCCTCAAAGTTCTATTTATAGAGAGCTTACCATTCAACTTTTCCTCTCCTTTTGCCACTTGTTTGCCACATGTCTCGCTGCATGCTTAATTTACCATGTATTAGTCCAAGTGTCACCTTGCATGATTTACTTAACATGCCTTTTAACACCTTCTACCAATAAGGTGTCAAATCTATACATAGCCACCTGGCCTTACTTATCTTGTGCGTCCAACATTTCCAGCAGATAACCATTTATGCAACACAACGCCTTCTTGCGTTCATTAAGTTTCCTTTAAAGTTTGAGCTTCACTACTCAGAAAACTCTCAGCCAACTATACTACTCTTTGATGCATAAAAATAATTCTGTCTTCAACGCGTAGGGACCTCAACGATAACAACCTTACCAACGCATGGTAAGCCAAGTACATTTCTTCCTCCACCAACGCGGCGACTATTTCAGTTCACAACCCTTCGTGATCACCCTTAACGCATAGCCACACTGTAATAAACTAGTGCTTACACAATGCTACTAGGCGTTAATGACAAAAGCCTTATACTGTCTGTATCCCATCGCGTCAACCATCCGTCCAACTCCTTTCTTATGTTCATAACAACTCTTTCTCAAGTTTTTTCTCTATGTGTTGGTCCTATCGCGTTTATCTTCATCCCACGTTCAATGACCATCTTCCTATCCTTGAACATTCCTTGATTACTCCCCAGATTATTCTTTTAACCTCTTCCTTGCACTTAAACTACTTCCTTTAAGGATAGATTAGCATGCGTCCACCACATGCACCAATTTTTTATGTTTACTTCACAACTTTCTTCAACACTTCACAATTTAACTTTATTCTTTTCTTGCTTATCCGCTTCACTTCTTTCCATTCTCAATTTACTTCCATGCGTCCACCCTTACCATGCGTTACCTTGCCCTAACCATGCGTCCAACATGATCTTTTACCTCTTTTCTTCATAAATTCTTCAACGCATCGTTTCTTAAAAAAAGTAGGGTGTGACACTTATCCACCTGTCAAATGCATCCCGAACACTTTGGTTTGCATTTGAGCTGGGAGTTAGAGGACATTCCTCTATTAAAACAAACCTTAGATCATTCATAACTAGTATAGTGTTCAGGTTTGATTTCCAAGTACTGTAGTTATCTCCATTAAGTTTATTGGAAGCAAGTAGTTGAATGAACGAAATAGACATTGTTGGAAAAGTAAATGTTTGTTTAGTGAATTGCAAAATAATTCTATATAATCCAATCAATTTTAGCAAGTAATAATATACCCATAATTTATTATTCTCTTTCAATGACTTTAGTGATTTAGAATAACTGCTACCAAGGGGCACTCAATTACTACTTCACTAAATCAAGATGTTCTTGATTAAATACTAATACTAGAATAACTCTTATTCCTATAGTATTTAATTATCAATTATTTGGTCAAAATACTTTCTAACACTTAGTAAAATTTTGTAAGTGTAACCTGCCATTTTCAGATTTCAGAGATCGAAATCAACAACCTTTCAAAGGAAAGAGAATGCTGAAAACGGACCTAAGAAACCTTATCCATTTCTGGAGTTCACGATGTTCTGAATCCCATGATACAAATCCTCTGATTGGTAATGTCATATTAGGAAATGACTAGTAGGTGCATCATGGGAATCTCATGGTGTGATTTAATGGAAGAGACCATAGGATGTGTTGACACACTCCCTTCACCCACTTACTATGAACTACTTCCCCTATTCACTTTGTTATTGACTCATGCAAACACTTTAGGAATGGAGGACGCTCCCACGGCGATGCAAAGCCAAGCATGAATCTCATGGTGTGAACTCTTAGGGATGTGAGAGCTAGTATATCATATATACAACTCTCCCACTGAAGTATTCTAATAGGCATATTGGGTATCTTTACTTAGTTATATCTTGGCTATTTAAATATAACCTAAGTCTTGGTTTTTGTCCAAGTATAACTTTTATACTGGATTTAACCTACAATTTCTAAGTGATAAAAACCCTTTTTATACTTACATCATAAACACAAGCTCATAAAACTAGGTTTACATAAATTCAAGAATCGGGTTTGATCCCAAGGTAGCAGGTGTTCCGTAAGTCGTCAACTTAAATCCTCCAGATTTAGACAAGATCTTGCCGGGTGAACTTTTGTAACCTTTGTTTTATAAGTTAACTAACTATTTTAGGTTTGTTAATGCTAAGTGAGCATGCATTTTATCTTTATTATGGATTTTAAATGTCTAATTCATTTTATAACTCTTTATAAATGAATAACAATCTATAACATACATCACAAAATAATATAACAACTTATATTAATTTTATGATAACTACAACATGTGTACTATAACATATTATAACACTTTATAACATAAAAATATGCATGAAGCATGCTAATCCTATGGTGAGTTTTTAAATCTATATGACATACTTTATGCACAAATAAATTTAATTTAATTAAAACATACATTCTAAATGCATAATTAATTAAACACACTAAAGTGGACCGGTTTTGGCATCTAAGAAGCTTAAAATAACTAAATTATTACAATTTGAGAAATTTTCTCAAATCGCTTTCGAACACTTCGAACCGGCCCAAACCAGCTTCAAATCGCTTAAACTGAACTGAAAAGGGTGAAAACAAGGTTGAACCGATTGGAAAAAGCTAAATCGGACCGCCTAAGTTGTTCAACAACCCACACGGAACTTACTAGGAAAAGTCAAACTTATCGGAAAAAGTCAAACTCTCAGGTCTGCAGAACTTACCGAAAAAAGTCAGACTAACTGAGAAAAGTCAAACTTTCAAGTTTGTGGAACTTATCGGAAAAATTCAAACTTTCAAGTCTATAGAACTTACCGGGAAAAGTCAACCTTTTCAAGTTTGTGGAACTTACTGGGAAACCGAACAAGCAAAACTTACGGGGAAGTCAAATTTATCGAGAAAATTCAAACTTTCAGGTCTCTGGATCAGCGGAACTTATCGAGAAGCTGAACGGCAGAACTTACCTAAAAGTCGAATCGACGAAAGTTACCAGTAAACGAAGGTGCAAACCTTACCTAAATACGGAACCGTTAGAACTTACCAGGAAATGAACCGTGGACCAGCAGAACTTACCGGGAAAAGTGACAAAATGCTCTGAACCTTCTCCAAACTTCTCCAAATTACTGCCTAGAATCAACTCTAATGACTCCAAAAAATTACAAACCCTTTTTCACACATTAAAGGCCATTAACAAGCGACTAATTACAATTATTACAACAAATTAAAGTTGGAATTAGATGCCAAAACTAGCGTAAACCCAACTTTAGCAACCACAACATTCATCTCATGAAACTGCACCCACCAAGCTCAAATTAATGTAAATTGAGTGCTTTAATCATGCTCTGATACCAATTAAAAGAGTTAAAAATGTAAAAATGAAAGCAATTAGTGTCACACCCCCTCCGAGCTATCCTCTTAAGTCGAGAAGAGGCGTGAAGACAGCAGACCTCGACCTTTTACTACATCTACTATCAACTTAACTTCCTTCACAACTCATGAAAGTATAACTTACATCCAGGCCGTAAATAATATCTCAAAATTTAAATCTTTATAAATTAACAATAGAGTTTTATACACAACATGCTCTCTTAGATCTCAATATGTATAATGCTAGGTCTAAGTACAAAATATTTACAAAGCTCAACTAAACATCAGATCCAGACGAGTTTGACGAGTAGGCTAAGCACCCCAGTTCCACTCGCTACCTGAAAGGTAGAAAACATTTGAAAGCATGAGTTAAATAGCCTAGTGAGTAACAAGTTTTAAAAACCACTCTTTGCTTTAAAGCTCACTAAAATCGTGTTTGTAAATCAATTCGTAGAGCATTGAAAGCTTATTAACATTTGTATATACTGTAAAAAAATTTCCCTTAGTTGAGGTGGAGTAACCTCTACGCTACTCAACATCAAATACAACCTTAGTCAGGGTGGAGTAATCTCAACACGCCCAATGTCGAGAACAACCTTAGCTGTGTGGAGTAATCTCAACACAACAGCATCGGAAACAACCTTAGTTAGGATGGAATAATCTCATCATACCCAACATCGAATAACCTAGGCTGAATGGAGTAATCTCAACACAACAACGTCGAATCTTCCTCTATGTGCACATAGGAATTGTGACCCGGGCTGCCCGTGTACCTTCTCTAGTCCTTTAGTACCAGGGTCCAATATTAAGGCTGCCCATATGCATTCTCCATGTCTTTCGGCATTAGGACCATCTTTTGAAAATAAAGTATGCTAAATCATTTATAAAAATGAGTTAAACAATTTTTCAGAATTTCCAGAATATTTTTCAATAGCATGCTTTTTCATGCAACCCAGCATTCCAGAGCATCATGCTCAAAACTAAGTAAAAGCATGTTCAGAACATGTTGAAGAAACACATACTTCTGAATTCAATTCATGCCAGAAATCTCATATTTTGCAATAAATCGAGCATTTTGAGAAATATCAAGAATATAAATCGGTATTCAGTAAACATCGAGAGTAATAATCATTTTAAAAGAATTTGTGTTACTCACTACTTGTCCTGAGCTCCTAATGGGTTATACGCTTCCCCGAGCTCTTCTCGGCCTAGAATAAATAACTCTTTTGTCAAAATTCCTCAAAATTCTCTTCATAGTATATCTCGAGTCATTTTAGCTCAAAAAGTGTAAGCCTCATACTTAGCTTTGGAAGTTAACAAGCTATAAAGAATGATTATGGAAGATGACAAGCTGAAGGAAGTAAGTAAAGAGTGGTCGAGAGCCTTAAGGCATGAGTTATTATGTGTTGAAGGTGTGTCTATGCGTTGGTTTGATGGAAGCAAAAGTTCATGACAATGGTTGAAAATAGTGAAGAAATTGTGTGGCCGAGCCAAAGCATGAAGGTTGAAGTGTTGGCTTGTTGAGGGATGCGTCCAACTTGCTATGCGTTGATGAGGTTGTTGGACCAGCAGCTATGCGTTGGTTGAGATTCAGTAGGGAGATTGTGTTGGCGTTGGCGAAGTATGCGTTCAACGATGCTATGATTCAGACGCATGGTGCGATGCGTCCAAGCTTGCTAGGCGTTCAAGCCAGTCCAAGTATGTTAGCGGTTGTGTTATTTTGTTTACAGGGAAATAAAATAAAATAAAGTAAAATAAAATAAAAGAGAAAGTGGAGATAAGTCGACAGTTTATTTAAGTGTGTAAAGCTAAGTTTTCAATCGTTTTCTTCGTCTCAAAAGCTCCAATCGATCCCATATTTCAGCTGAGCGATGAAGAGAGGTAGAGGAAGAAGTCTAGGGCAAATTCGTGCAGAATTCTGATCGATCTTGTGGTGTAATTGGAGCTAGAACAGAAGGGTTGATTTCTGGCGTGCAATCTGAACAACATTTCGTATTTGGAGAATAGCATTCTATAGAGATCGAGTTTAGGGCTGAGAATTTGAGGTCGGTAAGTTAACTCAATTCTTAACAACTTTTATGAAGGATGTTTGAGCTGAAAATGAAGGGAAATATGTAAACTTTATGGTGAATCTGACTGATACAGATTTGCTAAGCGATTTGGAGCAGCTCGAAGTTATTTGGGAACATCTATCAAATGAAAAGGAGTTATGTTTTGAAATCTTGAGGTAAGCTAGAAAATACATTTCTTTACAAGTTTGTAGAAGGGAAGAAGTTCTAAATTTGGCTGGAAATCCGATTTGTACTAGATAAAATTGAGAATAGGAGAAAGGCAGAAGCTGTGGAAGATAAGTATTGCTGGACTACAAGTAACGTTAAGAATTTAAGCGTGAGAAGCGAGACGGGTAACGTAGGTGTCGCTAGAAGCCTTGCGTCTCACAATTCTCGTTGGGTATCGCTGGGTCTCACTGATTAGGTGCGTGTCACTGGTCTTGCTCACCCTGGTATCGCTAGTGCAGCGTAGTGTAGTCCAGTCTCGCTAGTGGTCTCGCTAGTAGAATAGAATCTTGCTCATTATGAAATATTTTGGGAGAAATGAATCTCGGTGATGTAGCATGATTGTAATTTAAATTATGCTAACTTAATGGTTATGGAAAGGAAGTTTAGGAAAGCCTAACCCAAGAAATGTGTATTTACAGGCCAGGAAGAGCTAAGGAAGGTGTATAATCCGCTTAGGGTCTAGGACAAGTCGTGAGTGACACTTTTCTTTCTTTAAAAATGTTTTCATTGAGAATGTGTAGTTTGGATATTTTATGATGATTTGAAAGCATGATATTATGATTGAAAACTTATGAGTTTTATGTGCATTGCGTGAATTTATGAAAAAGCATGTTGTTTATTGATTCATGGAATTATGAAAAGCATGCTGACGATAATATATGATTTTATGAAAGGTTTGGAAATGTGAAACTTATGAATTTATGATATGATGTTTTCAAAACACGTTGAGTAATTTATAAAATCTTTGAAATGGCACCCAAAGCCCAAGGACTCGGAGAAGGCCAATGGGTAGCCGGAGTATAGAAAAGGTACCCAACACTGAAGGACTCGAAGAAGGCGAATGGTAACCTGGATATAGAAATGGGACCCCAATGCTCAAGGACTCGGAGAAGGCATATGGGCAGCCCGAAATATAAAAAGGTACCCAATGCTGAAAGACTTGAAGAAGGCGAATGGTAACCTGGATATAGAAATGGGACCCCAATGCTGAAGGACTCGAAGAACGCATTTGGGCAGCCCAGATTATGATACCTAAGTGCACATTGAGGAACATATGATGCTGATGTGTTGAGATTACTCCACACAGCTAAGGATAATCGACGTTGAGTAGCGTTGAGCTCTGCTCCGCCTCAACTAAGGAAAATGAATTGAAATCAACGAAATTTTCTTTAGTATCTTTTCCTGAAATGAGCATGATTTGTATGACTATGACTTATTGAGATTTTATACGCATTGAGTTTAAATGTTCTACTATGATAGTTTTCGAGCCAAAGGAGTTTTACGAAACTAGTCACTCACTGAGCAAAATAGCTCACGATTTCCTTGTTTTCTGTTTTTCAGGTAGCGAGCGAGTCCGGGGTGCTTAGCCTACGCAAGATCTCGTCTGGGTCTACCAACGATCTTAGTATTCTGGAAATTGTAAATATTTGAACTAGTTCATGTGTTGTACATATAGAGAGGGTTAATATAAGCTCAATTGACGATTATCTTCCATTTATTTCCATATTAAATACTTTACACCATGTGTTTGCATATTAAATGAGATAGATGTTATAAGCTAGTTTTTTTTTATCTTAAGCAATACTAAGTATGTTACATCTTGATGAATGTATATCATTAGCTTGCATAGCATTCTCTGACAAACAAATGTAACAAGCACGACTGTCTAGCTTGAGAGAGTGGATGGTTAATCTTTAGCATTTATCAAGACTAGATGAGGTTCAGAGATGTAGTTCATCTTTTGCTAATGCAAACTTACCGTGTGTCTTAGAGATAAGATTAATGTGGCGTCAAAACATCGAGAGATGGATTCACAAACTCAGTTTGTAGGTATGTAATTATACTTGGATATGCTTAAGTAACAACTAGCTCCTGCATTAACTCTATTTTTATCGCATGGTTCCACCGTCATTCTCAACGCATGCTATCTGACACTAAATGACATTTGACTAACCCTCGCCGCGTCCACCTCATTATTAGTTGTAGGAAATTCTATTCATTCTTTGTGTATAGTTTTAGGTACATACAACTCCTGCACATATTACATGTATAGTTCACCCCATAGTCATGCATCTATTCTCAACACCTAGTTATTACAAATCCCTGTGTTCGATCCTAGACTCACCAGGAAACTTGTAAGTGTAAGTCCCGTACTTAATCTTGTAAGGAAGCAAGGTAAGAAGGGGGTCAAGAGATGGACGCATGGGTAGGAGTAGTTGGCTGGAATGTATTGGGGGGAAAAATGACTAAGTACCAGCTATGCGTTGGTGGCAATGCACCTTGAAGGAAACAGTTTTGGCGTGGACGCAAAGGTGAGGGAAGACTGTTAGGTGTTGAGGCTACGATGCGTTGTGGTCATAAGATGCGGAGAGCCACCTTGTACCAAAGATTATCTTGCGGCAAACGCATTCAAGGCAGCGGGCCGTTGGAAGTTAATGGCCACGAGGAGTTGAGAGCTGATTTGCGATGAGGCTATTATGCGGTGAATGCTACCATGTGTCGAAAGTGGGTATGCGTTGGACAAAGAAGGTTGGCCGAGAGAGAGAGTAATGCGTTTGTTAACCATCTGGCGGGAGAATTTTGAAAAGTAACACCATCAGAGGCTGTGTGTTGCCGAAGCTAAATATAGAAGGTATGCGTTGAATAGATTGTAGTGTAGTGTAGTGTTGAAATGGAGATTAAGTCAGTGGTATATATATAAGTGGATTGAGATTTCAATTGTTCTGATTGCATTTCAGAGCTCGAGTTGGGTTCATTCTAAAGCTAAACATCGGAAGGAGGTAGAAGAAGATGTTCATGCTGATTTGGAGTGGAAATCTCATCGTAACCGTGGAAGAAACTTGAGTTGGGCAGAGAACTCAGCTGGTGTTACTTCCTCAGAGTGACGCTCGGTTTTGGAGGAAGAACAAACTGAAGAAACGGTGGTTAGGGCCGAAACTTTTGAGGTTAGTAAGTTAACTCCATTTTTAGCAAGTTTCATGAAGGATGCTTGAGCTGAAATTGTATTAATGTGTGTCAAACTCAGATAGAAGAGATTAATGCTGAATTTGCCGGACAATTAGGGGTAACTCGAGGTTGTTGAAGGATATACCCTAAACGAAGAGGATGCTCTTCATGAAATTTGGAGGTAAGATGAAGAACTTACACCTTAACAAGTTTGTAGAAGGAGGTAAGTTCTAGAATTGATCAAAATGTGATGTTTAGCAGGTTGAAGAAGGAAGAAGAAAGGAAGAAGGAAGTGGTTCTGTTATAGCAGTAGTATCGCTGAGAGAGCGAGAGACAGGGCAGCTAAGCAAGTATCGCTGTAACGCAAGAGGGGCTTTGCGTCTCACGATTCTCGCTAGAGTATCCTGGGTGTCGCTCCTCAGGTAGTCTCGCTAGTTACGTCCAACTTAGTGTCGCTAGTACAGTAGTATGTAATGAATCTCGCTGGCAGCTTTTAATTGTCTAAAGAATAATGCTATTAATGTGTGTTAAAGGAAAAGGAAGATTATGAAAACTAAACATGAGAAAAATGTATTTTCAGGCCAGGAAGAGCTTGGGGAGGCTTATAATCCACTTAGAGCCGAGACAAATCGTGAGTGACCTTTTATTATATTTTGTGATTATCTTAGTATACTTATTTGATTAGGAAATGTGATCCTTTGCAGTATCCATTGTGAATGTGATGTGTTAGCAAGTTAAAAGGGTACTAATGCTAATGTCTAAATATAATAATGGCTGAGGGACCTTATGGTGAAAGCTTATATGTAAGTGAGCATGAAGTTAAGTGCTGAGGGACTTTGTGAAAGCACTTGAATAGCTATGAGGAATGGATTACAATGCTGAGGGACTATGAGTGCAAGCATGTAGTAACCCATTACATACTAGCTCGTGCTGAGGGACCATGAGTGAAGGCACTTGAGCGAAGATAGAATTGGTTACCAGTGGTGAGGGATTTCATGTGAAGGCACATGGTAATGTAAACATAATCGAATAAGTGCTAAGGGACAGAATGTGAAGGCACTAGATAGTTGCAAACCTGTGTGATATGAGGATTTGACATCTATATGTGTAAATTGGAAAGAGAACCTTAGTAACTCTCTGGGATGTGATACGTAATGGTTACTAATAGATAAGCTGGCTCATATTTGATAGTGATGGTTGAATAGATTTAGTCACTCACTGGGCTTTTTGCTCATTCAGTTTGTTGTTGTTTGTCATTTCAGGTAGCGAGCGTGTCCGGGACGCCTAGCCTACAGAAGAATCTCGTCTGGGCCTATCTGGAAGCAAACCTCTGGGATAGTTGTAAATATTTAGTCTGTACATATGTCTTGTAATGTGCATGTTTCTTAGAAGTGAAGGGGCGATGCATTGTATCTTATATGTATATATGTAGAAAATACTTGTTGAGAGATTGCATGTTTTCCTAATATTTCAATAGAAATGTTGTTTTGAATTGAGATTCATCTGGTATCTATTTTCAATATGTATTTAAGGAGAACAGTTTCACGCCCAATCCTAGGTATAGAGTGCATCTGGGATGGGGTGTGACAGTAAGAGCTTATACTCGGGCTTTAATAGGAAAACTTGCTTATTCATGATCATACTTGAGTAATTTTCGACGCATCTTAGTACGAAAATTATAATATCTATTTATGCGCAACAAGCTGAAACTCAAATCAAATCGAAAAAGAAATCCAACAACAAGTTTTTGGCGCCGTTGCTGGGGATTTGAATTAATAATTTAGGTTTTGAAGTAATTTCTTGATCTACGCAGAAAATCTCAATCTGTGGCCGTACAGAGCGTTTAGTCGAAGACGTACCTGAAAGTTTATGAACAAGGAAGAACATCCTGCGTTCATTTCTGACCCTGAGATTGAGAGAACCTTTCGGAAAAAAAATAAAACATTTCAAAGGCAGCGACAACTTTACAGAGAGAAGAAAATGGAAAATCAAGCAAACAACGCCAATCAGCCTTTAAGAGCTAATAATCAGGCTAACGACAGACATGACGAAGCAATGAACCATGCATTAGCCCAAGCGCAACTTCAAGCTCAGTTGTAGATTGATCAACAAACTCATCCCATTCTAATGGCACATGATTGGAACCGTCCAATCAGGGATTACGCGTCGCCAATCTTATATAATTTTTCAACTGGAATTATGCGACCCGTGTCTCAAGGTTCAAGATTCGAAATGATGCTAGTCATGCTTCAGATGCTACAAACAACAGGTCAGTTTGGGGGATAACCCGGTGAAGATCCCCATGCTCACCTAAAGAGCTTCATCGAAATCTGTAATACCTTCGTCATCCCAAACATAAGTGCAGATGACATCCGGTTGACGCTGTTCCCATTCTTCCTCAAAGATGAGGCGAGACAGTGGGCATATTCTTTGGAACCAGGTGAGATCACTACCTGGAACCAAATGATAGAGAAGTTTATGAAGAAATTCTTCCCACCGACGGAGAATGCTCGAAGAAGAAGAGATATGCCAACTTTCAACATAAAGACAGAGAAACCCTGAGCGATACTTGGGCAAGATTTAAGAGGGTGGTGAGAAACTGTCCGCATAATGGCTTCCCTGACTGTGTTCAAATGGAGATATTCTATGATGGCTTGACCGAGGCATCTCAGACCGCTGCAAATGCTGTCGCAGCGGGAGGACTACTTGATAAACCTTATATTGAGGCCAAGGACATTCTCGATAGAATATCGAGAAACCATGAGGATTGGGAAGACCATGGATATAGTCGATCTGGTCGCAGGCAAAACAATGCGTCAGGAGCACCAGAGCATAATAGTGTTGCTGCATTACAAGCTCAAGTCACCTCCATGACTAACCTGTTACAGACTATGGCCCTGAATCAGTCAAATACAAGAGGTGGCGGCCAAGGTAACGCAGTCAATCAACTGAACGCTGTAGGATGCGTTGGATGCGGGGAGCCACATAGGTATGAGGTATGTCCACAGAACCCTTAATTTGTGTGCTACATACGGAACAACCCGTATTCCAATACCTACAACCCTGGCTGGAGGAATCATCCAAATTTCTCATGGGGTGGTAACCGCCAGCCTGAGTAGCAAGGTGCGCCCACGCACGATAGGGGTGGATCATCTGGATTCCCCCATGGACGTTAGAGGCAAAATCCACATCAATCAACGCCTAGTCCATCATCATCTATGAAAGCTCTTCTGAAAGAATACATGCAGAAGAACGACACCTTAATGCAAACCCAGGCGTCGTCCATCAGGAATTTAGAGCTTTAGATTGGCCAGATCGCTGGAGAGCTTAAGACGCGGCAGAAAGGATCTCTTCCGAGCAACACCGAAGCCCCACACGGTACGGGCAGTTCAGGAAAAGAACAGTGTCAAGCTGTGACATTGCAAAGTGGAAGAGCATGAATGAACTTCCCTGCCCAGGGAAGGAAACTCTAGCTAACGAGACTGAGAATCCTTCAAACCAACTAGAGAACTCTCAACCAACAATTCATCTTTCCAATCCCACCATTGAATCTGACCACTTAACACAACAAAAACAAGCTAACATGCAAAGATGCCTATCAGGAAAAGATGCATCAACAAGCGTGTCAGTCAAGCTGCAAACGCCTCCTTACCCACAGCGATTAAGGAGGAAGAAAAATAATGAGAGGCAGTTCAAACGCTTCTTGGATGTATTAAAACAGTTGCATATCAACATCCCACTGGTGGAAGCATTGGAACAAATGCCCTCCTATGCTAAATTCCTCAAGGACATATTGTTTAAGCTTTTCGGTTCCCAAAATCTTTCGCTCTGATAACAAATGCCCTCCTATGCTAAATTCCTCAAGTACATATTAAAACAGTTGCATATCTGAATCTTTCTTTTTAGATTCACTGCTTAAGCTTTTCGGTTCCCAAAATCTTTCGCTCTGATACCAACTTGTCACACCCCCTCCCGAATTGTCCTCCCTAACCCGAGAGGAGATGTGAAGACAGCAACCTTGACTCCTCTGTAAGGTTCACTGTCCAACCGTTAATCACGTAAGACGGCCCAGACGAGGTTCTTGCGTAGGCAAAGCATCCCGAACTCGCTTGCTACCTGGAAAATTAGAAAAGCATAGGAAAACATGAGCTAAAGCCCCGTGAGTGACTGGTTTTGTAAAACTATCTTTATTCGAAATCAGGCATGTTAGAGTAATACGCATTGAAACAAGGATTTAACTTGATAGTTCAACAGAAACAGATTTTTCTCAAAACTTTATCAATCTCGTAAATCTGTTTCAAAACAATAGAATCGTTTTCCAGAATGATTTAACAGAAAACTGTTTGGTTTTTCAATCTTTTTCCTTAGTTGAGGCGGAGCAAGGCTCAACGCTCTCAACGTCGAAAACAACCTTAGTTGGGGGTGGAGCAAGGCTCAACACACCCAACGTCGAAATCATCCCTGGCTCGATGCGGAGCAAACTCAACGCACTAGCCAGATTAACCTCTATGTGCACATAGGAATATGACGGGTTGCCCATGTACCTTCTCATGTCCTTGAGTACTGGGTCCCGGGGAAACTCACGAGCCTTCTCAAGTAGATAAGCACTGAGCCTCCTCTTAAACATTTTATCAATCAGTTTGAATAAGTCATTCATATGAAACCCTTTATAGAAAACAGGATGTTTCTTGATAAACCATATCTTGCAACATGCCTTTTAATATAGTAAAACAATCAGATAAAACATACCTTTTTAACAACATGATCAAACATCATGCGTTTCATGAAATCAGTTATCACAAAACCATATCACATAAGAACATTTTCAACAAAGTTCAGTTTTGAAAGAAGAAGAGAGTCACTCACTAGTCACTTAAGAATTTCCTCTTTTCCTTTTGAAATCCTGCGTTCCCAAGCCCTTGAACACAAGGCTCACGTTCCTAACCCGCAAGGTTGTTCCGATGGACGCAACGTGCAAGATCTTCTGGACGTGTCGACTTTCTTGGACGCAAATCTCCTTTTACAACGCAAGGGTTCCTTCTTCTGCTTCCGTTTTCCTCTTCCTCTCAAGGATTTTTACTTCCCAAAGCATCAGTCATTACTCTTCCCTCTGGGTTCTATTTATAGTGGGCTTGCCATCCTACTTCTCTCTTTTGCCACTTGATTGCCACATGTCACGCTGCATGTCTAACTAACCATGCATTAGTCCAAGTGTCACCTTGCATGAAACACTTAACACCTTCTACTTTAAGGTGTCAAGTTTATATGAAGCCACCTAGCCTTTATAAATTTATCTCTATGCGTCCAACATTTCCACTAGACAACCATTTATTCAGCACAATGCCCTCATGTATTCTTTGAGTCCCCCTTTAAGGTTTGAGCTTCACTACTCACTTCTCTAACTCTCAGCCAACTACACTACTGTCTTGGACACTTAGAGATAGCTCTGTCTTCAATGTGTAGGGACCTCAACGCATACAACCTTACCAACGCATGGTAAACCAGGTACATTTCTTCCCCCACCAACGCGGCAACCACTTCAGCTTACAACCATTTGTGATCACCTTTAATGCATAGCCGCACTATTACAAACCAGTGCTTACACAATACCACTAGGCGTTAATGACAAACGCCCAATACTATGCGTTTGTACCTCATCGCATCATACCAAGCGTCCAACTCCTTATGTCCATAACAACTCTTTCTCAAGCTCTTCCTCTACGCGTTGGTCCTATTGCATTTACCTTCATCCTGCGTCCACGACCATCTTCCTATCCTTGGACATTCTTTGATTATTCCCAAGGTTATTCTTTTAATCCTTTTTCGTGTACTTGAACTATCTCTTAGAATAGATTAATATGCGTTCACCACATACTCCAGTTTTTATGTTTATTTCACAATCTTAATAACCAATGGTAGCCACCTTCAACTCATAAGCCCCTGGCGCATAATTAAAAGCCGTCCTTAACACGTGAATTCCTCAGCGTATAGCTGATAACCTTCTCAACACATAACTTTATCAACGCATAATAAGACTTCTTACCAACACTTCATCCCATATTCTGCTATTTCACTTTTCACTCTTGGCCATTAGTATATATTTCCTTTAACTTCCTATACATCGTTATACTTCCAGGATGTATAACATAAACCAAGTTATAACCCTCTTATTCAACCTTTTAGATTTCGAGGTTACCCTTCTACGCGTCCACTAGGTATACCCAATGCTTTGCTTCCAAATTTCTCCCATACTTAGTCATTCCCTTCAACAATTATTCCAATATCCATCCTTCTATTGTTTCCTCCGATTGGGTTTGCTTTCGACTCTACAGCATGTCCAACGCCTGGACTTAGTTTCCTTTTTGTTAGCTCATAAGACCATCTCTAAGGTTGTTTCTCCATTATTAACTATTAAGAATTTCAGTTTTCTCAACGCGTCGCCTTGCCAACGCATAGAAATTTTCCAAATATAATAACCTTCAACGCTTAACGGCCTCTTCCGCACATGCTTATACCATATTCAGGGACTTCTTGATCAGCTCGATGAACCTTCATAGCGCATAGTAAACTCCCAACGCCTAGCCGCTGCTCACCACATAGTTTTTCAATCCATCGCTAACCTTCAGTGCATAATTACAGCTTATCGCATGGCTCACAAATCCTTAATCGTGATCAATACTCAATAGTTCTTGTTCCTTTTTCCTCCGTACTATTGCTCTTCACAACGCCTAACGTATTACTTTCCTGAACTTCACTTCTCGACGCGTTGTCACCCTTTCCAACGCAAGGTACTTTTCCTACGTGATGGTTCTACTTCACTTTACATCATCGACGCGTGGTACTTCACCCCATTTAATTTGCCATCATTAGAACCTAATCTCACAGCTTGGTAACTCCTCAATATTAAATACCATGCGTTAGAGCTTAACCATCTATGCGTCGACCTAATTTCCAGAAATATATCTACTCTTTTCTTAATACCATTCATCTCAACGCACATAATTTATTGACCATAATTCAGTAATTACACAATCTTACCTTTTTCGTTTTAAAAGTTCCGTTAATCCACATACTTTTATTCTTTTATCCTTACTAGCCATATGAATACTTAGGTTTTTGGAGATAGGGTATTACACGTTGATAAGCACTTGAAAAGTGCTTTATATTCTCTCAAATTAAGGGAGTTTTATATTAGATTTCACTTGTTTGCTAGTGATTTTCAGGTTAAAGTGAGGAAAATTAAAAGAAACGACTAAAAGATCAAAATCGAGCAAGAATACGGCAAAAAAAGAGTTGAAAAAGGCCTCCTTATTGAACGCAGGGCAGCGCCGCGGCGCTAAGACAGCGCTGCCGCGGCGCTGAAGCATAGACGCTGCCTCGACGCATCCTTGGTGAACGCAAGACAGCGTCGCGGCGCTGGGACGGCGCTGCCGCGGCGCTAAAACCCGAGAGCAACTTATTTTTGGTCGCAACCCTAGCGCCGCGGCGTTATCAAGTTTTGTATTTTAGGTTAAAATTTTGGGTGGCCAAACTCTATAAATTTAGGGGTTTTCAGCAGCCAATGGGGGGAAGAAATATCAAGAAGATCAAGAAAGTTGCAGAACAAGAGAACGATCCGAAAAGGTGAGAATTAAGCTAGAGTTCCAAGAGTGAGTTAGCCACAAGGAAGAGGAAAAGAGTTCGAGATAGTTTTGGTGCCCTTCGAAGTCCGACGCGAGAGCCAAGGAGTTCGTGACGGTGCTGCCTCAATCAAGAATCTCTTTTCAGTAGAGTTTCCCTATTCTTTACACTCTTTCTTTGATTCTTTTTTATCAATATGTTGCTTTACGCTATGAGTGGCTAAACTCTTTGGTTTTAGGGTTTTTGATGAATTGTTTGTGAATTCATGATAAATTTGTAGACTCATGGTTTTGTTCAAATAAATATGCTTTTCATTGTTATTGTGTTTAATTCTTGAAGATTGGCCACCTTCACATGTTAGATTAGATGTATGAATCGAGAGATTATATGTTTAATTTGATCTATAATAATGAATCGTTGTTAATCTATCACGAGAGTAGTTAGGTTTACAATGAAAGTTGCTAAAGACTAGTTTTAATGCCATGTAATTTTGTATTGGTTTTAAGAGATTAACTATCAATCAAGTTGCATGAGAAAGAGTTGTCTTTGAGAGAAGATAACTTGGAATTAAGTTTCTAGACTTAGGCATAAGAATTAAATCCATGAAATCCATAATTTTGCATGATGAAACAAACAAGGATTTGAACCCCTAGAACTCTCTTTGACTCTTGCAATTCTCCCTTTGATATTTTCTTGCTTGATTTTTCTTTTTCCCAAAAACAAAAGTTGAATTCCAATCCTCAAATAAAATTGATTCAATTCTAGAATAGCTAAATAACCTAAACCTTCCCAATTGGATCTCTAGTGGAAACGATACTCGGACTTAACCGTTTTATATTATAACTTGACCCGTACACTTGCGGTTAACACACAAAAGTGGCACACCACACGTGTCCCCACAAAGATGAAAATCCAGGGAGCTTCACCATTCCTTGTTCCATTGGAGAGGTTTACATAGGAAAGGCGTTGTGTGATCTAGGGGCTAGCATTAATCTCATGCCCCTGTCAATATTCAATAAATTGGGGATCGCATCGCAGCCAACAACAGTTACTTTACAATTGGCGGATCGATCCATTGTGCATCATGAAGGAAGGATTGAGGATGTGTTGGTAAAGGTAGACAAGTTCATTCTCCCTGCAGACTTCATTATCCTGGATTATGAAGTAGACGAGGACATCCCATTCATACTTGGACGCCCGTTTCTGTCGACGGGTCGTACACTCATCGACGTCCACAAGGGAGAGATCATTATGAGAGTTAATGATCAGGAAGTGATTTTCAACGTCTTTAAGGCATTAGAGTATCTAGGAGAACAGGAAGCCTGCCAAAGCCTCGACGCAGAGGATGAGTTCGATAGAATGATGCTTGAAGAAGAGAACAATGAAACTATTGCAAAATTGGATGCATAGCAGCCTGAACAATGTTATGCTTTGGTCCATTCTGCTTTTGAATCTTTGACTCCGAATCAGACCAACCAACGAACAAAATCGTTTCTGGAGGAAGCGCCAGAGCTTGAGTTAAAAGTGTTGCCAACGCACCTGAAGTATGCCTACTTAGGAGAAGGTAACTCTCTTCCAGTTATTATTTCAGCTGCATTATCCCCTAATCAAGAATTAGCTTTGTTAATCTTCTCAAAAAGCAAATCCGAGCTATTGGATGGACATTGGCTAATATCAAGGGGATAAGCCCCATATACTACATGCATAAAATTTGTCTAGAAGAAGGAAAAGACGGATCCATCGAGCCCCAAAGGTGGCTAAACCCAGTAATGAAAGAAGTTGTCAAGAAAGAAGTGCTTAAATGGTTGGACGCAAGCGTTATCTTTCCCATCTCTGATAGTAAATGGGTAAGTCCTGTGCAGTGCGTTCCCAAGAAAGGAGGTATGACTGTAGTCCCAAACAAAAATAACAAATTGATCCCCACTTGCACTGTCACGGGGTGGAGAATTTGCATGGACTACAGGAAACTCAACGCGGCGACGAAGAAGGATCATTTCCCACTGCCTTTTATTGACCAAATGTTAGATAGACTTGCAGGAAATGAGTTTTTCTGCTTCTTGGATGGCTATTCAGGCTACAATTAGATCATGATTGCTCCAGAAGACCAGGAGAAAACAATATTTACATGCCCTTATGGTACATTCGCATTTCGATGCATGCCGTTTGGACTATGTAACGCCCCAGGCACCTTTCAGCGGTGTATGATGGCAATCTTCTCTGAATTTTTAGAAGAATTGGTGGAGATATTCATGGACGATTTTTCGGTCTTTGAAAATTCGTTTGAAGCATGTCTAGCCAATTTGGAGAAAGAATTGAAAAGATGCGAGGACACTAACTTAGTGCTCAATTGGGAGAAATGTCACTTCATGGTGAATGAAGGAATTGTCCTTGGTCACAAAATATCCAAGAAGGGCCTTGAAGTCGATCAGGCCAAAATTGAAGCCGTGGAGAAGCTCCCGCCTCTGACAAATGTAAAGACACTTCGCAGCTTCTTGGGACATGCGGGCTTTTATAGAAGGTTCATCAAGAACTTTTCCAAATTGTACGCCCTTTAAGCTCATTGCTGGAGCAGAAACCGACCCTACATTTTTAATGAAGAATGCCTCAAGGAGTTTGAGACTCTGAAAGCAGCACTGGTGTCAGCACCAATTTTAATTGCCCCAGACTGGTCGCAGCCATTCGAACTAATGTGTGATGCTAGCGACTATGCGATGGGAGCTGCGTTGGTTCAACGCAGAGACAAAATGTTGCATCCTATAGCCTACGCCAGCAAAAACCGAATTACACCACTATAGAGAAAAAGTTGCTAGCAATAGTGTTCGCTGTTGAAAAATTCAGAGCATATCTTCTAGGGTCAAAAGTCATCATCCACACAGACCACTCAGCTATCCGATACTTGATGACTAAAAAAGATGTCAAGCCGAGGCTCATCCGATGGGTTCTGCTTCTTCAAGAGTTCGACGCAGAAATAGTTGATCGCAAAGGTACAGGGAACAACGTGGCAGATCATCATTCCAGACTTGAGAATATGGAACACGATCGAAAACAATTGGACATTAATGCAAGCTTTCCAGATGAAGCTGTATTAAAAGTCACAGAATCCGCGCCATGGTATGCAGATATCGTCAACTTCTTAGTGTGCAAGCAATTTCCCGAAGATTTCAACGCACAACAGAAGAAGAAATTGATGCATGATGCGAAGTTCTATTATTGGGACGAGCCCCAACTTTACAAAAGGGGGCCGGATCACATCTTCAGACTCTGCGTCCCAGAGGCTTCGTACCAACAGATCCTATCTCAATGTCATGACTCCCTCTATGGAGGACATTTTGGAGGACAGCGAACTGCAGCTAAGGTTTTACAAAGCGGATACTTCTGGCTAACTCTTTTCAGAGACGCCAGGGACTATGCGATCAGGTGCGATAGATGTCAACGCACCGGAAATATCTCAAGTCGAAACGAAATGCCACTTACCTCTATCTTAGAAGTTGAGCTCTTTGACGTTTGGGGTATTGATTTTATGGGCCCATTTTCGCCATCAAACGGCCACAACTATATACTGGTAGCTGTGGATTATGTATCAAAATGGGTCGAAGCAATCTCTTGCGCTAAGAACGATGCGGCGACAATCTCAAATTTTCTTCAGAAGAATATTTTCACGAGATTTGAAATGCCGAGAGCCCTGATTAGCGATGAAGATACGCATTTCATTAATAAAATTATTTCCAAGTTGCTAATCAAATACAATATACATCATAGGGTGGCAACTGCATACCACCCGCAGACAAATGGGTAGGCAAAAGTTTCCAATAGAGAGTTGAAAACTATTTTGGAAAAAGTAGTCAACTCCTCTCGAAGGGACTGGGTGTCCAAATTGGACGAGGCGTTATGGGCATATCGGAAAATATTCAAGACGCCTCTCGGAATGTCACCGTACATGTTGGTCTTTGGAAAGGCATGCCATTTGCCTTTGGAGTTAGAACGCAAAGCATTATGGGCTACTAAGAGATTGAATATGGACCTGACAGCAGCTGGAGAAGAGCGTCAACTTCAACTGAATGAATTGAAGGAATGGAGACTACAAGCTTACGAGAACGCAAAGATATATAAAGAGCGAACAAAGTGTTGGCACGATCAACGCATCAGTAAGAAATCTTTGCATGTAGGTCAAAAGGTCTTCCTTTTTAACTCAAGACTGCGTTTATTTCTAGGAAAATTAAGAACAAGATGGTCTGGTCCTTTCGTGATCAAGGAAATCTTTTCTCATGGTGCCATAGAGCTAATGAATGAAGACGGCACCAACGCATTCAAAGTTAATGGTCAACGCGTGAAACCATATTATGGAGATTGCCTTGAACGAGACAAAGTAGCCATTGATTTGGAAAAGATAGAATAAGGAAAAGATGGATGCGTCCTGCGTTGACAATAAGCACATATATCCTAGGGACGCATCCTAACTTTTGTACCTTAATTGCTTTTATGTCTTAATTTTTGTTTTCTCCGCATTATTTCATTTGTCCCTTTCTTTTCTTTATTTTATTTGATTTTATTTTTATTTTTTTATTTTTAATTTATTTTATTTTTTTACCTGCTTTGAAAAATTTTGTTTAGATGCTATCTGTTATTCTGCGATGAGTGAAAATTGAACTCATTAAATAAAACTCGGATAATTACAAGGCGTCAACATCAAAATGATGCGACACGATTAGCTCGACGTCTGGGGGGGAATCTAAAGCGATTCTGTCACATCGCAATCAGATCAAGAATTCGAAAAGCTGACTGCGCGTTTGCCGGCTGACGTCGACTGGTGTCAGACCATTTAATGTGGCTATGATGTCACGCATCGAGCCGCTAACCCACGCACTCAGCTAAAACCCTTCATAAACGCCTCTTCAACCCTTTTTCGAGTTACACTTCTTTTCTCTCCGAATTTTTCGATTACTGGCGCGATTTCTAGCTTATTCAAAAAAATTTCTGATTCTCACCCACTCTTCTCTCTTTTCACCTATACCCTTCCCATGGCTTCCCAGCAACCCACCTCCTCCAAAAGCCCTAAACCTATTGCCTCATCCTCGAGGCATGGTAGTCAGAATCTGTCCACTACCTCCACCACACCTAAATCCCTCGCCATTGTTCGCCTCAACAGTGCTGAGTTGGAGGCGACATCAGCCCTATCTCCACCACGCTTCAGAGACCTGTCTGAAGCTCAATAGGTGGGAAGGAATGACGAGTCCACCGTCTTTGGAGATATTCTAGACACTATCGATGAAGAAGACGATGATTGGTTGGACGGGTTGGTCGACCAAAGGATGAAAAATGAGCCGCGTGGGTCAGTCCCTGCAGTGAGTGGTCTTGAGGAGTCGAACTCCGATGAAAGACCTATAGGAAAGGTAATAGCGGCTGTGGAAAAGAAGTCTGCCACGAAAAGGAAAATTAGGCTAATAAGATCCAGGGAAGAAGAAGCCGAGGAAGATGTACCTCCGCTAAGAAGGAAAAATGAAAAAATAAAGGATGCGGGTGTAAGCCCCTACACTTAGTTGAAAGGAATGGGCAAGCTTAAGCATGGTAAGTGTGGAGGCCGAGAGCTTAAGTCATGAGTACCTTGCGTTGAAGAGTATTATGTGTTGAAGTATATTATGCGTTGGAGAAATCCAAAGTACTGATCGAGAGTTTTCGGTTGTGGTGCAATGTATGAAGATGCGGTTATTAATAGCTAAGTGATATTGCTATGCATTGAGAAGGGCTATCGTTGAAGGTTGGTATGCGTTGGTGCATAGAAGAGTGGCCGAGAAGGGCTATGCGTTGAAGGTTGGTATGCGTTGGTGCATAGACGAGTGGCCGAAAGGACCATGCGTTAGTCGGCTATCCGGCGATGGGGCGTTGGGCAATTAGTAGCACAGTAAGTTGAGGCTATGCATTGCTGAAGCCATGTGCGAAAGGTTTGCATTGGCCAACCAAAGTAGGAAGGTGATGGCAGTGCTGGTGAGTCGGTGGTCTATATTTATATATAAGTGAGTGCACCGAATAATTAAACACTTTAGACATATTTTCGAACTTAGATTGATCCCATTTCGCAGACAAACAACGAGGAAAGGTGGAAGAAGGTGTTTATATCGAATTTAAGTAGAATCCAAATCATTTTCATGGTGAAATTGAAACTGGAACCAGAAGCTTGATTGTTGTCGATAAATCTGGACATCATTCGGTATTTGAAGAAGAGTGAGTTGAGGAAGTTGAAGCTAGGGCTAAAATTTTAAGGTTAGTAAGTTAACTCAATTCTTAGCAACTTCCATGAAGGATGTTTAAGTTGAATTTGAGCAAAAATATGTTAAATTCTAGGTGGAAGTAATCGAAGTTGAACTGCTAGATGATTCAAAGCAACCGGAGTTATTTGAGAATAGTTCTCAAACGAAGAAGAGTTATGATTTGAAATTTTGAGGTAAGTTAGAAAGCTCACTTCTTTACAAGTTTGTAGAAGAGAGAAAGTTCTGAATTTGGCTGGAATGCGATGTTTAGCAGGTTAAAGAAAGAGTTAGAAGGGAAAGAAGAAAGCAGTGGCCATCAGGTGTTGCTAAGACAGTGGTATCGCTAAAAGAGCTGGAGAGTGAGCAGCGAAACGAGTGTCGCTGGTAACACAAAGGGCTTTGAGTCTCACAACTCTCGCTGAAGTCTCGCTGGGTGTCGCTCCTTAAGGTAATCTTGCTAGTCTCGCTAAGCCTGGTCTCGTTAGTGCCGCATGGTTATAAGTAGGTCTCACTAATAATCTCGCTGATACTTGTGGATCTCGCTCATTAGGAAAAGTTGTAAACAAGAGAGGGACTAGTGATGAAACACATGTTTGAGATGTTTAAGCAAATATAGTGAATATAAAGAGGAATATTAGAAATGTCTAACACGAAAAAGGTGTGTTTACAGTCAAGAGAAGCTAGGGAATGCGTATAACCCGCTCGGAGCTCAAAACAAGTTGTGAGTGACATTATGGTTTGAGATAAGCTTACTTGATTACCATTTTCTATATGCTCAATAATACCTGTGAAGCATGATTTGGGGTGTACTCATATGTATCAAACTAAAACATATCTTATATGTAAGTTAGAGCTTGAAAGTGTATTAGTTGATGTACCTAAGTCCTACCAAGCTAGTTGCTAGATGAATGATCTGAGAACTCTGAGGTACCAAGATTTATGTTTAATGTATGATTTGTCACACCCCATCCCGAACTACCCTCCCGTAGCCCGGGACGGAGTGTGAGGACAGTAGTTACCGACTACTCAGTCATGTAACCCACTGTCAACCTCACCATCTGCATGCTCTTGACAAACCTCGACTTCGATCGGCAATGGGAACTGTCATGCTACCTGAAAATGGAAAACATTTAAAAGAATGAGCTAACGGCTCAGTGAGTAACAATTATTAGAAAACAATATATTTTAACTGTGAAACTGGTAAAACTCGCATAAAACTTAACGCTTCAGATCATATTAGTTAATGTTCAAATGCCATTATAAAATATGCCTATCTGTTTTAGGGTAAATACTCAAAACTTCACTCATTCCATAATCTTTTTCCCCAGTTGAGGCGGAGCAGTGCTCTACGCTTCTCAACGTCGAATTTCCTTAATCACATATTCAAATGTCTTCACACTTCATCCCTCGGCATTTTCAATCACTCAAGTGCCTTCACATATAGTCCCTCAGCACTGAGTTTTACTATCAACCACTGCTCAAGTGCCTTCACTCGTGGTCCCTCAGCACTTGGCTATCATGTTTTGGATTTCCATATGCTTTCGCACAAGGTCCCTCAGCACTGGAATCCGTCTCATTCAACTACTCAAATGCCTTCTCTCGTGGTCCCTCAGCATTGAGTACCATATAACATATCTCCCATAGGCCTTCACACGAGGTCCCTCAGCCATGGGTTACCTTAAAATAATACATATCATATTCTTTAAACTCTTCAACACAACACAAACGTTCAATAGCTATACCATGCTATGAGTAACCATTTCTAATACTCAATTCAAAACTTTAATTATCACACAGCATGCTTGTCATACAAGTGTATTTCCAAATCTTCCATGAAAACATATAACACCATGCTCTTCAGTAAATTCATGAAAAACATGTATCAACCAATCATCATGCGTTTTATATCTCATAGCGAATACCCAGCATTCTCAAAGTTTTCAAGAAAAACGCATGCTCTCTGCTGGCTCATGTTCTTTTATGTATGTATAAACGCATGCTCTTATCTGTATAAACAACATATTCATATGCTTTATATATATGAAAACACATGCTTTATTTCATTAAAAACCCTATAATCATATTCATAAAGAACTCATTTATATTTTGTAAAACGCAAGTGTTACTCACCTGTACTTACCAAATAATACTTTTTCTTCCTTTCCTCATTTCCTCTTCCCGAGCTTCTTGGACGCAGTGTTCTAATCTCAGAAACGCAAAGCTCCATTTCCCTCTGCCAGCTCGGTTGAACGCAACCCTGCCCTTCAACGCAAGGTTGATAACTACCGCAAACCCTGCCCTTCGACGCAAGGTTGATTACTTCCGCAAAGTGCATCCCAACTCTTTTTACTTCTCTTTCGGATGCGTCACCCTCACTTGGACGCAAGGTCCAACTTGAACGCATCACCTAACTTTTGGACGTCGCGTTCACCTTGGACATTATGTTTGTCCTCAACGCAAAGCCGACCCTTTTTAACGCAAGACAACTTCTTTACATAAAATACCTAAGTTGTCAAATACCTTCTTTCTTGGCCGCATACTCCTACTACGGACGTCCTTGCTGCCTTCTTCTTCTCTTTTTCTCTCCAGAATTCTTCTTTGAGAGTCATCAGTCACTCCTTTTCCCTCAAAGTTCTATTTATAGGGAGCTTGCCATCCAACTTCTCCTCTCCTTTTGCCACTTGTTTGCCACATGTCACGCTGCATGCTTAAATAACCATGCATTAGTCCAAGTGTCATCTTGCATGAAACACTTAACATGCCTTTAACACCTCCTATTGATAAGGTGTCAAATCTATACATAGCCACCTAGCCTTATAAACTTATCTTATGTGTCCAACATTTTTCAATAGGCAACCATTCATTCAACACAACGCCCTCATGCATTCATTAAGTTTCCTTTAAGGTTTGAGCTTCACTACTCACTTTTTTAACTCTCAGTCAACTATACTACTGTCTTTGACGCATAGAGATAACTCATGCATGACAGCTTTACCAACGCATGGTAAGCCAAGTACGTTTCTTCTTGATGCTCACTTTTAGTGTTAACCACAAGTGTACGGGTCAAGTTATAATATAAAACGGTTAAGTCCGAGTATCGTTCCACTAGAGATCCAATTGGGAAGGTTTAAGTTACTTAGCTATTCTAGAATTGAATCAATTTTATTTGAGGATTGGAATTCAATTTTATGAATTAGAGAAGAATAAAAATCAAGCAAAGAAAGTATCAAAGGGAGAAATGCAAGAGTCAAAGAGAGTTCTAGGGTTTCGAATCCTTGTTTATTTCATTATGCAAAATTATAGATTTCATGGATTTTATTGTAATTCTTATGCCTAAGTCTAGAAACTTAATTCCAAGTTATCTTCTCTCAAAGACAACTCTTTCTCATGCAACTCGATTGATTGTTAATCTCTTAAAACCAATACAAAATTACATGGCATTAAAACTAGTCTTTAGCAACTTTCATTGGCAACCTAGCTACTCTCGTGATAGATTAACAACGATTCATTGTTATAGATCAAATTAAACATATAATCTCTCAATCATACATCTAACCTAACATGTGAAGGTGGCCAATCTTCAAGAATTAAACACAATAACAATGAAAAGCATAATTTATTTAAACAAAACCATGAGTCTACAAAATTAACATGAATTCACAAACAATTCATCAAAACCCTAAAACTAAAGAGTTTAGCCACTCATAGCTTGAAGCAACATGTTTGAGCAAAAATAATCAAAGGAAGAGTGTAAAGAATAGAGAAACTCTACTAAAAAGAGGTTCTTGATTGAGGCAGCACCGTCACGAACTCCTTGGCTCTCACGTCGAACTTCGAAGGGCACCAAAACTATCTCGAACTCTTTTCCTCTTCCTTGCGGCTAACTCACTCTTTGAACTCTCGCTTAATTCTCACCTTTTTGGATCTTTTCTTTGCAACTTTCTTGCTTTTCTTGATATTTCTCCCCCCTTTTGGCTGCTGAAAACCCTTAAATTTATAGAGTTTGGCCGCCAAAAATTTAACCTAAAATACAAAACTTTTCGTTTAATTAACGCTGGCGTCGCGGCGCTAGGGTTGCGACCAAAAATAAGTTGCTCTCGGGTTTTAGCGTCGCGGCAGCGCCGTCCCAACGCCGCGACGCTGTCTTGCGTTCATCAAGGATGCGTCGAGGCAGCGACATCTTGGCGCCGCGATGCTACTCTGCGTCCATGCTAATGCGTTTATGCTTCAGCGCCGCGACAGCGCTGCCTTAGCGCCGCGACGCATCATGCGTTTCAACAAGGATGCGTTTTTCAGCTCTTTTTCGCCGTATTCTTGCTCGGTTTTGATCTTTTAGTCGTTTCTTCTAATTTTCCTCGTTTTAACCTGAAAATCACTAGCAAACAAGTGAAATCTAATATAAAACTTCCTTAATTTGAGAGAATAATAAGCACTTTTCAAGTGCTTATCAACACCCCAAACTTAGAGATTTGCTAGTCCCGAGCAAAGAATAAAATCAAATAATAGGGAGTTTTAGATGAAGAAGCGTGCAATTGACTCATGTCTCAGAGAATAGTATTCAGAGCTTAAGTAGAAACATGCAAGCATATCTATATTGTTATAATTATTCAAGGCCAAATCTTGTTATCTCCCAAGTGTGTGTGTGCAAGCCTCCTTCAATTTAAAATACTAGAACTCAAATTAGGACTTAAGAGAGTTTCTTTAGTTTTCCCCCTACTCTAGCTCATGCACCAATCTTCAAGCTTTCATGCATTTAAGTGAGTAATATGTCCACTAAGGTGCCTTTCAATCATATATATATATTTTTTTCATGGGCCCAAACTTGCATTCTTTTACCTAGAGGCACTAGCTTTCACACATCCACTGTAGGGACTCGTACCTAGTCAATTCCTAGGCGTCCTTACTGATCACAGCAAAGGCAGCTCTTTTTACCCCTATCCATGCATACTCATTACAAGTTTAACATTTAAAAAGATAGACAAATAAAGCTCATATATTTTGTGTACACTTTTTCTTTTCTCAAGGCATGTATACTCTTTTCTTTTTCCTTAGTCTAAGATTACAAGCTATCATGCATTGAGGTCCCTATGCGTTGAAGACAAAGTTATCTCTATGCGTCGAAGACAGTAGTGTAGTTGGCTAAGAGTTAGAAAAGTGAGTAGTGAAGCTCAAACCTTTAAGGGAACTCAAAGAACGCATGAGGGCGTTGTAGTGATTGAAGGGTTGTCTATTGGAAAATGTTGGACGCATAAGATAAATTTATAAAGGCCAGGTGGCTTCATATAGACTTGACACCTTAAAGTAGGAGGTGTTAAAAAGCCATCGTAAGTGTTTCATGCAAGGTGACACTTGGACTAATGCATGGTTAGTCAGACATGCAGCGTGACATGTGGCAATCAAGTGGCAAAAGAGAGAAGTAGGATGGCAAGCCTTCTATAAATAGGACCCAGAGGGAAGAGGAATGACTGATGTTTCGGAAGTAAGAATCCTTGAGAGAAAGAGAAGAACGAAGGCAGAAGAAGGAACCCTTGCGTTGTAAAAGGAGATTTGCGTCCAAGAAAGTCGACGCATCCAGGAAATCTTACACAAGGTCGATGCATCCAGGAAATCTTGCACAAGGTCGATGCATCCAGAAGATCTTGCACGCTGCGTCCATTTGAGCAACCTTGCGGGTTAGAAACGCAAGCCTTGCGTTCAAGGGCTCGGGAATGCAGGATTTCAAAGGGAAAAGAGGAAATTCTTAAGTGACTAGTGAGTGACACCTTTCTTCTTCAAATCAGTTTTTACTGAAAATGTTCTTTAAGATATGGTTTGTGATGAATCATTTGAAACGCATGATATTTGATATATTGTTTAAAAAGGCATGTTTATTCTGATGATTTTTAGATATTGAAACGCATGTTTCGAAACGTTGGTTATCAAGAATTATGTTGTTTTCTATAAAAGGTTTTAGATGAACTATTTGTGTAAACTGTTGATAAAAATGTTTGAGAGGAGGCTCAGTGCTCATGGACTCGAGAAGGCACGTGAGTTTCCCCGGGACCCAGTACTCAGGGACATGAGAAGGTACTTGGGCAACCCGCCATATTCCTATGTGCACATAGAGGTTGATTTGGCTGATGCGTCGAGTTTTGCTCCGCATCAAGCCAGGGATGATTTCGACGTTGGGTGTGTTGAGTCTTGCTCCACCCCAACTAAGGTTGTTTTCGACGTTGAGAGCGTTGAGTCTTGCTCTGCCTCAACTAAGGGAAAAGATTGAAAAACCAAACGGTTTTCTGTTAATCATTCTGGAAAACGATTCTATTGATTTGGAACGAATTTACGAGATTGATAAAGTTTTGTGAAAAATATGTTTCTGTGAATTATCATGTTAAATCCATCTTTTACATGTGTAAATGTAACATGCCTGTTATCGTAGAAAAGATAGTTTTACAAAACCAGTCACTCATAGGGCTTTAGCTCACGTTTTTCCATGTTTTTCTAATTTTCCAGGTAGTAAGCGAGTTCGGGATGCTTTGCCTACACAAGAACCTCGTATGGGTCGTCTTTGGTGAAAATGATTGGACAGTGAACCTTACAGAGGAGTCAAGGTTGCTGTATTCACATCTCCTCTCGGGTTGTGGAGGATAATCCGGGAGGGGGTGTGACATACCACCCAACGCGGCCTCCCATCGCCTCTTCAGCTTCCTATCGCAGACTTAAATGAAGAGTCGAAGGAAGTGTCGTCGCATTCTTCGCCCCACCTGGAGTTAACCCTCTTCCCGCCTCAATCATCTACCTTTCGAGAGGCAACTCCATCCTCACCACCACCACCCGTTGAGCCGACCCTAACTCTGGATCCTAAGGAGTCAGTGCCCTTTCAATTCTCACCGCCTCGCCATGAACCTCAACCTTCCAATCTTCCAACTCCACCAACTACTGAACCTTTTACCCGCCCAACTTCTCAACCGCAAGCAGAAGCCACTAAAAGCACGCATCATCAAGAACCATATCACTTACGGCATGCCTCTGCTCCGCTGCAGTTTGTTGATTTGAGTCTGGATGATTTGCTGCGGTACTTGGATGATGGGATCCTTCACCCTGTCATGGGAGACCTAGATGAAATTCGGCGCAAGGAGATGGACCAGCGGCAAGAAGAGTTGGCTCAACAAGTCTCACAGTTTGGTCAGCAAGTGACTTAGATGGCGCAGCAACAATTGGAGCTTCGGAGTTTTGTTCAATATCAAGCTCAGTGTTAGAACGAACAATTCAACGCTATGATGAATTACATTTATGAAGTGTTCGTCCAACGCATCCCAGCGCCAGTTATTCCTCCTTCCCTTCAGCAACCCCTTCAGTTCAACGATCCAAATCCTCCCCCTGCGGACAACAATGACAACGCCCCGGGGAGAACTTAAATTTAGGGGTGTTTGGGATTTTTCCTTCTTTTCTTACGTTTATTCTTTTGATTTTTTTGTAAATAGTACAACGCATAGTACATTTGCATCAATACAATATTCAATTCATGAATTACTCTTTGTTCTCTTTAGTTTGTGCTTTCATTTATTTCTTGATTTATTATTTTCTCCACCTTGTTTTTGTTTCTACGTCCAACCTCCATGATAAAATTTATGCACTTCCCTTGTAGACTTATTGAAACAAGAGGATTAACTCACAAGCCTTAGGATATTACACTTGGTAAATTACTTGTAAGAGTTAGTATGCGTTACAAGTTTTGCCTCAAACCTCTTTTACAAAATTTTTCTAAGGCAATCTCATAACTCGATTTCAGCAATGAGGACCTTGCTGCCTTCGAATTTGGGGGTAAGAAAGGTTTGAGCCATGCATTCAAAATTCATAAAATTTCTAAAAATAAATAAATAAATAAATATATTTCTTTGCTCAAACAACTCCGCTGACAACGCATAAAATTAGCCTGTTAAGAGTTGAGTTGAGAATGGCTCTTTACACACCATAATCGAAGGTGAGAGTCCAAGATCAGAGAAAAATAAATAAACGGTACCACTATCGACGCAACCAAAAAGGAACGCAATAAGTGCCGAGTTGTGAATGGGTATTTGCTCGATGTTGGCTGCCTCCATGCACCCCATCGTTGGTATATCAAAAAGAAGGTAGATAGCCCGGATCAACGCAAGTCCTCTTAAAAAAAAATAAATAATAATAAATAAATAAATAACTCATAAATAGAAACTTTATGAAAATGAACTCTAAGGCACATTACTAAAATGAGGACATCAAATTGGCTGGAAATGAGTAAGGGTATTTTTTAGGAATAAGCTTGCCGCATCTAAAAATTAGAAGTACTTTCAAAGCGTCAATTGAAAAAGAACTTGGTGTGATTATCTAATTGTTGATATAGTCAAGGAATAGAAGGCATGTTGAGAGGGTGAGCTTTTACTTAGACTTGGGCGGTAGAAATTAATAAATCTCCAAATAAATGTTTGAGGACAAACATTAACTCAAATTTGGGGGTGTGATAACTTGTAGAAATACAAGTTATTATAGTCACTATTTGAATTAATTAGAGTAACTTTAGAGCTAAATGCATGATTTTGGTAGTTGAATTATGTAAGATGTATTACCATGCGTTGGCACCATTTACAAAAGAAAATACCTGAAAAATTATGAGCTTTTCTGTTCTTAACGCAGGATTAAGAAGAAAAGAAGAACAAATAACCCAAGTAGTAGAGGAAGCTGCTGCGAGAACAAGTGGAAACCCATGCGTCGAGACCATGTGTTGAGACCATGCGTTGAGAAAAAGTAGATACAGACGCCTGGGCAAAAGCTGTTATGTCAATATGCAAAAGGATAACACGTTATCAGATTATGGCAGAACAAATGGGCTGACAATGTGAAAGTCTGCGCAGCAGGGCATAGAATTTAATGTAAAGGTGTCAGGTCATCATGAGTTCAACTTTTCGACGCCTATAAATAGCCCAAAACTTCTCCATTCAAAAGGAGGAGAGAAATGAGTTCAAGAGGCGAAAGCTCTACACAAATTCTCCCTCACCATAACCAGCCTCCATTTCAAGCTCCTGTGAGAAGGATTCTGAGAACTTTTAAAGTCGTCTCCCAGTGAGTGAGAACCTTCACCCTATGCCATTATGTATCAGATAGCTACCATCTCAAGCCTCCATGAAGCAAGACGTTGCCAATGGCGGCTTGACGTCTTCCATTTCTGTTTTATTTCCATTTCTCTCCTTCTTACTTATGTTTTGTTAATGACATTCGAGAGAATGGTTTATTTTCTTAATATAAGTTTTTTGTAAGACAGATCTCAAGTTCTCGACAACGGTGCCAAAAACTTGTTGTGCAGACAAATCTCAAGTCCCCGGCAACGGCGCCAAAAACTTGTTGTGTGTGAAATTGTGAAATGAAATTATATTAACGCAACGCAAGTTAAGCTACTATTATGCGTTTCACATACCATGCATTGAACATACTATGCGTTTTACTATGCTTAATGCTATGCGTTTGTGATCTGTCAAGTTTTCCTATCCTTTACCCAAGTATAAGCAAAGGAGTAGGTTTTCTCGGTGAGTCCGAGGTCGAACACAGGGATTATGTTGATTCTCTAATTAAGTGGATTATATGCGTTGCAGTGGTAACCAAGAATAGTTGAGAAAGATATTTATTTCTAATCTAAAGAAAGCGATAATATGTACACTAGACTAAAATGTGGAAGATGAAAAGGCATGTGACACAGCAAAGTCAGTTAATGATTTATGTGAATGGGTAAAAACAGGGTTAGGGTTGATTAACATCTAACATCAGAAACGCATGGTGATTGTCTATTCATACTTGCGACTCTTCTCCTGGTTGTCAGCCGTTATGCGTTATATGTCTATAACGCATAGGAGAGTGTTAAGTACCAAGGTTATTCCTATAGACAGGTAACACTTCTTGGCCTTGTCAATTGAGTTCCACAATCACTTACTCTCTTGAGCAGTCTGATTATTACTACTTATATCGATTAGCTAGATGGACATAAGCATCCGATTAAGCTTACAATTGACAAGATGCAATAGTTACACTATGGTTCTTATTTAGATGCTAACGCAACCTTTGACCCTTGATAGATTAGTTACTCATGGATTCAAAGTAAAAAACAGAAAGTGTAGAGAAATGAGTAGACATGGAAGAAATATAGATTGATGAATGGAATACAACTTTAGATAGCTCAATGTCTTGACACAAATCTAAAATCAAGATAGAAAAACAAGATAGAAAGCAGGAAAAGGCGTCAATGTCTTGAGTCACCGGAATGGAAGCGTGAGGTTCTGCTGTGAAGTGGTCAGGCGGAGGGAAGACTGTTCTCTCTCGAGCTATTCGTCTCCGGTTGTCGTCTGGAGAGAACTCTGCTGTCACTTAGGAATTCTTCCGAGAATCAACAACATTTTCTCATCTTGCAGGACTGCCCTTTTATAGATGTTGTGTTCATAATCAATGGCAAATCTGCTTGATTGGCGGCAAAATTGATATCATGCGTCTATCTCGCCTAATAGCGTAATTCTCAGTTCAATTTAGATCCACCACTTTAGCCACGAATCATGCATGTCAATCTTCCGACAATCTCTCAAGATTCTGATCTGATTTTCCGCTGCCTTGCGTTTTTGGTCATTATGCGTCCATGGAGAATTTTGGCTGATGTCAACGCGTCATGGGTTGCTAACGCATAGTTCTGCGTTGAGAAGTTGTTAACGCATCTACTTGCTCGCGTTCTGATAAGCACTTGAAAAGTGCTTTATATTCTCTCAAATTAAGGGAGTTTTATATTAGATTTCACTTGTTTGCTAGTGATTTTCAGGTTAAAACGAGGAAAATTAGAAGAAACGACTAAAAGATCAAAACCGAGCAAGAATACGGCAAAAAAGAGCTGAAAAACTCAAAAGAACAAAATTTTGGAATAGCGATGCGGCGCTGAGACGGCCCTGCCGCGGCGCTGAAGCATAAACGCGTCAGCATGGACCCAGAGTAGCATCGCGGCGCCGAGATGGCGCTGCCTTGACGCATCCTTGTTGAACGCATGACAGCGTCGCGGCGCTAAGGCAGCGCTGCCGCGGCGCTGAAGCATAAACGCATCAGCATGGACGCAGAGTAGCATCGCGGCGCCGAGATGACGCTGCCTCGACGCATCCTTGGTGAACGCATGACAGCGACGCGGCGCTAAGACGGCACTGCCGCGGCGCTAAAACCCGAGAGCAACTTATTTTTAGTCGCAACCCTAGCGTCGCGACGCTATGGGACAGCGCCGCGGCGCCAGCGTTACTTAAACGAAAATTTTGTATTTTAGGTTAAATTTTTGGCGGCCAAACTCTATAAATTTGGGGGTTTCCAGTAGCCAAAAGGGAGAAAAAATCAAGAAAAGCAAGAAAGTTGCAGACCTAAAAAGAAATACAAAAAGGAGAGAATTAAGCGAGAGTTCAAAGAGTGAGTTAGTTGCAAGGAAGAGGAAAAGAGTTCGAGATAGTCTTGGTGCCCTTTGAAGTCCGACGTGAGAGCCAAGGAGTTCGTGACGGTGCTGCCTCAATCAAGAACCTCTTTTCAGTAGAGTTTCCCTTTTCTTTACACTCTTCCTTTGATTATTTTTGCTCAAACATGTTGCTTCAAGCTATGAGTGGCTAAACTCTTTAGTTTTAGGGTTTTGATGAATTGTTTATGAATTCATGTTAATTTTGTAGACTCATAGTTTTATTTAAATAATTATGCTTTTCATTGTTATTGTGTTTAATTCTTGAGGATTGGCCATCTTCACATGTTAGGTTAGATGTATGATCGAGAGATTATATGTTTAATTTGATCTATAACAATGAATCGTTGTTAATCTATCACGAGAGTAGTTAGGTTGATAATGAAAGTTGCTAAAGGCTAGTTTTAATGCCATGTAATTTTGTATTGGTTTTAAGAGATTAACAATCAATCGAGTTGCATGAGAAAGAGTTGTCTTTGAGAGAAAACAACTTGGAATTAAGTTTCTAGACTTAGGCATAAGAATTACAATAAAATCCATGAAATCTATAATTTTGCATGATGAAATAAACAAGGATTCATTACCCTATAACTCTCTTTGACTATTGCGGTTCTCCCTTTGATACTTTCTTTGCTTGATTTTTATTCTTCCCTAATTCATAAAATTGAATTCCAATCCTCAAATAAAATTGATTCAATTCTAGAATAGCTAAGTAACTTAAACCTTCCCAATTGGATCTCCAGTGGAACGATACTCGGACTTAACCGTTTTATATTATAACTTGACCCGTACACTTGCGGTTAACACTAAAAGTGAGCTTCACGTTCCATTCAGATCATGCGTCCATGAAGAACAAATTGCCAACGCATAGTCCTGCGTTAAGAAGTAGTCAACGCATCGTTTGCATTCCTACGTTAAAACATGCGTTTTAGGCTCAAAAAGTAATAAAATAATTATCTTTATAAAAATACAAGAGTAGAACGCATAGGAAGATTTATTAGTAGAATTCAACATAAACTACTGCATGATTCTCTATTTAATCTCTATTTTCTAAGAAAAAGGCTATAATAACTTGTATTTCTACAAGCTATCAAAGTTCGATTGACGATTATCTTCCATTTATTTCCATATTAAATACTTTACACCATGTGTTTGCATATTAAATGAGTTAGATGTTAGAAGCTAGTTTTTTTATCTTAAGCAATACTAAGTATGTTACTTCTTGATGAATGCATATCATTAGCTTGCATAGCATTGTCTAACAAACTAATGTAACAAGTACGACTATCTAGCTTGAGAGAGTGGATGGTTAATGTTTAGCATTTATCAAGATTAGATGAGGTTCACAGATGTAGTTCATCTTTTGCTAACACAAACTTACCATGCGTCTTAGAGATAAGATTAATGTGGCATCGAAACATCGAGAGATGGATATACAAACTCAGTTTGTAGGTATGTAATTATACTTGGATATGCTTAAGTAACAACTAGCTTCTGCGTTAACTCTATTTTTATTGCATGGTTCCACCGTCATTCTCAACGCATGCTATCTGACACTAAATGACATTTGACTAACCCTCGCCGCGTCCACCTCATTGTTAGTTGTAGGAAATTCTATTCATTCTTTATGTATAGTTTTAGGTACATACAACTCCTGCACATATTACATGTATAGTTCACCGCATAGTCATGCATCTATTCTCAACGCCTAGTTATTACAAATCTCTACGTTCGACCCTGGACTCACCAGGAAACTTATAAGAGCTTATACTTGGGCTTTTATAGAAAACTTGAGTAATTCTCGATGCATCTTAGTACGTAAATTATAATATCTATTTATGCGCAACAAGCTGAAACTCAAATCAAACCGAAAAAGAAATCCAACAACAATGGTTCTATTGGATCTTATTAAGCTTCTTATGCGTTCAACATGCTTAATACTATGCGTTACTAATCTGTCAAGTTTTCCTATTCTTCACCCAAGTATAAGCAAAGAATGAGGTTTTCTCGGTGAGTCCGAGGTCGAACACAGGGACTATGCAGATTCTATAATTAGTCGGATTATTTGAGTCATGCGTCTAAAGAAGGTGGTGATAAGTGATGCATTTAACTAACTACAAAGCAATAAACCTAAGCTAAAGTGGTTTGATGGAGAGGTATGCGACATAGCAAAGTCAGCTAATTGAGTTATGTGAATGGTAAATGCAGGGCTGGGGTTGGTTATCATCTAAAGTCAGAAACGCATAGTGAGATCTATTTCATACCAACAACTCTTCTCTCGGTTGTCAGCTGCTATGCGTTATATGTCTATAACGCATGGAGAGTGTTAAGTACCAAGGTTATTCCTTTGTCTAGGTAACACTTCTTAGCCTTGTCAACTGAGTTCCACAATCACTTACTTTCCCGAGCAGTCTGATTATTACTACTTATATCGATTAGCTAGATGGACATAAGCATTTGATTAAAAATACAATTGACAAGATGAAATAGCCTTCTACGATTCTTATTTAGATGATAACGCAACCCGTGACCCTTGAGAGAGTTAGTTACTCATGGACGATAAAAAGCAAATGGAAAGTGATGAGAAATGAATAGCCATGGAAGATGTATAGATTGATGAACGGAAAAACTGTTTTAGAAAATACAATTCCTTGCTAATAGACTAAAACATAAGTAAGAAAATAGATAGAAAGCATGGAATGGCTTCTCAATGTCTTGAGCTTGCCGGGCTGGTAGCGTGAATTCTGTTGTGAAGTGGTTAGGCGAAGGGAAGACTCTTCTCTTCCGAGCTATTTGTCTCCAGTTGTCGTCTGGAGAGAACTCTGCTGTCACTTAGGAATTCTTCCGAGAGGTTCAACAACATTTTCGTCTTCAAGTATGCCCTTTTATAGATGTTGTGTTGCAATCACTGGCAAATCTGCATGATTGGAGGCTGAATTTCTGCCTTGCGTCCATTTCGCCTAATCGCGTGATTTTCGGTTTAATTTCGATCCACCACTCTCGCCGCATATCAAGCATATCAATCTCTCGACAATCTCTCAAGATTCTTATTTGATTTTTCGCTGCCTTCTTGATATGCATCCACAGATAACTTGGGTTCATGCGTTCAATTATGCCAACGCATCCATGGGTTGCTAACGCATCAACCTGCGTAGAAGGGTTGCCAATGCATCCACAGATTGCTTGTGTTCCTGCATTAAAGCATGCTTTTAGGCTAAAAAAACTTCAAAACAATTATCTTCATCAATTTACAAGAGTGGAACACATAGGAAGATTTATCAATAGAATTTAACTCAAACTACCGCATGATTCTCTATTTAAACTCTATTTTTCTAAGAGAGAGATAATAATAACTTGTATTTCTACAAGTTATCATGTACAGTTTAGCCAACCTAGTGAATCTATAGCCAGTGCAGCAAGGAAACCACTGAGTAGTTCATGTGGTAAGCACCACTAGGGACAGTGTGTAGGAGGGGTTGGTGTTTGTTACAGTTGTGGCCAGCCCGATCATTTCAAGAGGGATTGCCCTCAGTTAAGGTCAGGAAGGGAGATAGAGTAGAGAATCGTGTCGCAAACAGTAAATCAGCCGAGACAGGAAATAAAAGTTGGTGAAGATAGTAGTGCTAGCAGACAGAAAGGCTAGGTAGTTATGCGCACTTTGAGTGTTAACCGCAAGTGTACGGGTCAAGTTATAATATAAGACGGTGAAGTCCGAATATCGTTCCACTGGAGATCTAATTGTGAAGGTTTAAGTTACTTAGCTATTCTAGAGTTGAATCAATTTTATTTGAGGATTGGAATTAATATTGTGAGTTAAGGAAAATATAAACCAAATAAGGAAAGTAATAAAGTGAACAAGAGTCAAAGAGAGTTCTAGGGTAATGAATCTTTATTTATTTCATCATGCAATATTATAGATTTCATGGATTTTATTGTCATTCATATGCCTAAGTCTAGAAACTTAATTCCAAGTTATTTTCTCTAAAAAACAACCCTTTCTCATGCAACTTGATTGATTACTAATCTTTTGAAACCAATACAAATTACATGGCATTAAGAATAGTCTTTAGCAACTTTTATTGTCAACCTAACTACCCTCGTGATAGATTAACAACAATTCATTGTTATAGATCAAGTTAAACATACAATCTCTCAATCATACATCTAACCTAACATGTGTAGATCAATCAACAAGAATTAAACACAATAATAATGAAAAGCATAATCATTCCAACAAAACCATGAAAGTCTACAAGATCAACATGAATTCGTAAACAAATCATCAAGACCCTAAAACTAAAGAGTTTAGCCACTCATAGCTTGAAGCAACATGTTTGAGCAAAATAAACAAAGAAAGAGTGTAAAGAAAGGGAAACTCTACTGAAAAGAGGCTCTTGATTGAGGTAGCACCGTCACAATCTCCTTGGCTCTCACGTCGGAATTCGAAGGGCACCACAACTATCTCGAACTCTTTTTTCTCTTCCTTGCAACTAACTCACTCCTTGAACTCTTTTATGAACTCTCACTCAATTCTCTCCTTCTTGTGCCTCTTTAGGTTTATAGATTGATGGTTGATTCCTCCTTTTGGGTTGTTGGAAACCCCCAAATTTATAGAGTTGGCCGCCCAAAAACTTACCAAAAATACAATATTTTCATTTATGGAAAACTGGTGCCGCGGCGCTGTTGAGAATTTGAAGATGGCGCTGCGGCACTAGGCTTGCATTAAGAATTGTTGCTCTCGGGTTTTAGCGTCGCGGCAGCGCCGTCCAAGCGCCGTGGCGCTGCCACAATTTTTGCCATTTTGCGTTTTTCATCTCTTTTTCACCGTATTCTTGCTCGATTTTGATCTTTGGGTTTTTTCTTCTAATTTCCCTTATTTTAACCTGAAAACCACTAGCAAACAAGTGAAATCTAATATAAACTCCCTTAATTTGAGAGGATAGAAAGCACTTTTCAAGTGCTTATCAGGTAGGCAGACCTAGGCAGCAAGGGAAGGTGTATGCCATGACGCAGCAAGAGGCCGAGAAGGCTCCAAATGTGGTGACGAGTACGCTTACTGTCTATACTAAGAATGCTCACGTGTTAATTGATTCTGGAGCTACGCATTCATTCGTTTCCCATGAGTTTGCTTTGCATGTAAATAGAAGTTTAGAGTTTTTGCCTGATGCTCTGTTAGTACATACTCCTGTTGGTAAATCTGTAACCATAGAACATGTTTATTTTGATTGCAAGTTGGTGATTGATAATGTGGTGCTGCTAGTTGATCTATTACCTCTGAATCTGATAGAGTTTGACATTATTCTTGGCATGGACTTTTTTTCGAAGTATCATGCTAATGTTGATTGTTTTAAGAAAGAAATGAGATTTGTGAAGCCCGATAGGGTTGAGGTGATCTTTAAAGGAAGAATGAGAGTTCTTCCTACCTGTGTGATCTCAGTAGTAAAGGCGAGGAAGTTGTTGAATAAGGGCTGTGAATCGTACCTGGCACATGTGGCTGAAGTGAAGGCAGAAAAGTTGAAACCAGAAGATGTGTCAATGGTACGGGAGTTTTTAGATGTGTTCCCTGAGGAGTTGTTTGGGATGCCACCTGATAGAGAAGTAGAGTTTACTATTGATTTAGCACCTGGTACAACGCCCATTCCTCAGGCACCATATCATATGGCACCGTCGAAATTGAGGGAGCTAAAGGTGCAGCTATAGAAGCTAGTAAACAAGGGATACATTAGACCAAGTGTATCTCCATGGGGTGCACCAGTGCTGTTTGTCAAGAAGGACAGCACAATGAAGTTATGTATTGATTACCGCCAGTTAAATAAGGTAACAATACATAACAAATACCCTTTGCCTCGTATAGATGATCTGTTTGATCAACTCAGAGGAGTGTCGGTGTTCTTGAATATAGTCCTGAGGTCAGGGTATCACTAGTTGAAAGTTAGGGAATCGGACATACCTAAGACAGCTTTCCGAAAAAGGTATGGACATTATGAATTTCTGGTGATGCCATTTGGCTTGATGAATGCACCAACAGTATTCATGGATTTGATGAATAGGATCTTCCATCCGTATCTGGACCCGTTTTTAATTGTGTTCTTTGATGATATATTGGTGTATTCTGGAGACAGATGGAAACATGCTAAACATCTCAGGACTATTTTACAGACTTTGAGAGAAAAGAAATTATATGCAAAGTTCAGTAAATGTAAGTTTTGGTTAGATCAGGTCGTGTTTTTAGGCCATGTGGTATCAGCTGCAGGAGTTAGTGTAGATCCCCAAAAGACTAAGGCTATAGTCAGGTGGGAACGGCCTAAGACTGTGACAGAGGTACGTAGTTTCCAGGGTTTAGCAGGATACTACAGGAGATTGTTCAGGGATTCTCCAAGATAGCTCTACCACTCACTAGTTTGACTAAGAAGAATACTAAGTTTGAGTGGAATGAGAAGTGTGAGCAGAGTTTTTAGGAACTAAAGGAGAGATTGATAACAACACCTATTCTAGCACTCCTAGAGTCGGGAAAGGAATTTGGGGTTTACTGTGACGCTTCCCACCAGGGGTTAGGCTGTGTGTTGATGCAGAGTGGTAAAGTAATAGCTTATGCTTCTAGGCAGTTGAGACCTCATGAGAATAACTACCCTACTCATGATCTGGAGTTAGCTGCAGTTGTTTTAGCATTGAAGATATGGCAACATTATTTGTATGGGGAAAAATGCCATAGCTATACAGATCACAAGAGTTTGAAATATATCTTTGATTAGAAGGAGCTTAACATGAGACAAAAGAGGTGGTTAGAACAGATCACAGATTATGACTGCACTATTGAATATCATCCAGGGAAAGCAAACATTGTGGGGCAAGTTCTTTAAATGTTGTAAGAGTTACTTTGCTCAAGGAATTCAGAAATCGTGCTCCTAGTTTAAAAGTAACTGATAAGGGGACGCTGTTGGCACATTTTCAGGTGAGACCCAAGCTAGTGGAAGAGGTCATAAGGATGCAGTCAGAAGATCCTGTGATTAAGAAACTAATAGAAGAAGTAAAAGTTCAGCAAAGAGGGGACTATGAGCTTAGTTCTAATGGTGCATTGTTGAAACATGATAGAATTTATGTGCCACAGAATGTGGAAGTTAAATAGGCGATTATTGAAGAGGCACATAGCTCGACTTATTGTTACACCCTACTTTTTAAGAAACTGATGCGTTGAAGAGTCTAAGAAGAAAATAAGTAAAAGACCATGTTGGACGCATGGTCAGGACCAAGGTAACGCATGGTATGGGTGGACGCATGGAAGTAAACCGAGAAAGGAAACAAGTGAAACACATAAGAGAAGATGTACGCATTGGCGATGATAAGACGCTTAAGCAAGAAAGGAATAAAGTTATGTTGTGAAGTGTTGAAAGAGATCTAAGTCTCGGAAAGATAGAATACTATAGCAAATTGAGTAACGCATAGACTTATAGCAAGGAATGTTCACAAGTGTTGGAGAAGGTTGTGAAGTAAACATAAAAACTGGAGCATGTGGTGGAGCATGCTAATCTATCTTTAAGAGAAATAGTTTAAAGTGCAAGGAAAAGGTTAAAAGAATAACCTTGGGAATAATCAAGGAATGTTCAAGGATAGAAAGATGGTCATGGACGCAGGATGAAGGTGAACGCAACAGGACCAACGCATAGAGGAAGAGCTTGAGAAGGATTTGTTGTCATTGACGCCTAGTGGCATTCTGTAAGCACTGGTTTATAATAGTGCGGCTATGCGTTGAAGGTGATCACGAATGGTTGTTGTGAGCTGAAGTCACCGCGTTGGCGGGGGAAGAAACGTACTTGGCTTACCATGCGTTGGTAAGGTTGTCATGTAAGCCCCGTACTTGACCTTGTGAGAAGGCAAGTTAAGAAGAGACTAAGAGATGGGCGTTTGGTAGGAAATGTTGGCTGAGTTGTGTGGGGGCAAAAATGGCTAAGTATTGGCCATGCGTTCGTGGCACTATGCGTTGATGGAAGTAGTTTTGGCGTGGATGCAAAGGTGAAGGAAGGCTATTAGCCATTGAAGGCCACGAGGCGTTGAGAGCCACTCTGCATCGAAGGTCACTGTGCGATGAATGCATTGAAGGCCACAAGGCGTTGAAAGTTGAAGGTCACGAGGCGTCAAGAGCCACTCTGCGTCGAAGGTCACTATGCGGTGAACACTACCATGCGTTGAAAGTGGGTATGCGTTGGTGCATAGAAGATTGGTCGAGAGAGCAATGCGTTCGTCAGCTATCCGGCGATGGGGCGTTGGGGAATTCTAACATACAAAACCGAGGCTATGCGCTGCTGAAGCCAAGTAAAGAAGGTATGCGTTGATTAGATTAATATATAGAGACGAAGTGGAGTTTAAGTTGGTGGTATGTATATATAAGTGGACCGAGTATTCAATTATTTTGATCACATTTCAGAGCTCGAGTTGATTCCATTTCGAAGCTAAACAACGGAGGGAGGTAGAAGAAGGTGTTTATGTTGGTTTGGGGTGGAATTCTCGTCGTTTTCGTGGAGGAAATTTGAGCTGGAACGAAGAATCCAACTGGTGTTACTTAATCTGAGTATCGATCAGTGTTGGGGGAAGAACGATCTGGGGAAGCGGTGGCTAGGGTCGAAATTCTGAGGTTAGTAAGTTAACTCGATTTCTAGCAATTTTCATGAAGGATACTTGAGCCGAATTTGAGTAAATGTGTGTTAAACTCCAGGTAGAAGAGATTAGAGCTTAACTGTTGAACGATTAGGAGTAATTCGGGGTTGTCTGGGAATATATCTCAAACGAAGAGAGTTACCCTCACGAGACTCTAAGGTAAGATAAAAGACTTGTTTCTTTAAAAGTTCGTAGAGGAAAGGAAGTTCTAATTTTGGCCGGAATGCGATGTTTAGCAGGTTGAAGAAAGAGTCAGAAGGGAAAGAAGAGAACAGTGGCTGTTAGGCATCGCCCAGACTGTAGTATCGCTGAAGAGCTGAAGACTTTGTAGCGAAGCGAGTATCGCTAGTAACGCAAAGGGTTTTGCGTCTCACAGATCTCGCTGAGTCTCGCTGGGTATCGCTCTTCAGGTAATCTCGTTAGTCTCGTGTCTTTCGGTATCGCTAGTGCAATGTCTGGCTGAGTGTTTTTTTTCGCTGGTAGTCTTGCTAGGGACATCTAGTCACGCTAAGTATGAAATTTTGGGGAAAAGGAGTCTGGTTAAAGGAGCAAGAGTAGAATTTGATTATGCTTATTTATTGATCCTGGGAAGGAAGTTCAAGGAGAACTTAACATGGGAAACGTGTCTTTACAGGCCAAGAAGAGCTCGGGAAGGTGTATAATCCACTCGAAGCTAAGACAAGTTGTGAGTGATTTCGTGTTAATTCCTTAAACTTACTTAACTTGTTTTAATAATAATGAGTATGTGAAATCTGTCATATGAAGTAGTTAAGGATAGAATTTGTGTTGTGCTAAAAGAATTAAAGATTGTATATGATATTCAGTGCTTAGGGACCATGTGAGAAGGCACTTGAATAGTTGGTTTTGATATGGATTCCAATGCTCAGGGACAATATGTGAAGGCATGCGGAAATCCAATGTATGTGATAGCTCAGTGCTGAGGGATCACAGGTGAAGGCACTTGAGCAGTGGACTGATAGGGAACCCAGTGCTGAGGAAATTAAGTGTGAAGGCACATGGGAACTCCGATATGATAAAACTCAATGCTGAGGGACAATAGGTGAAGGCACTTGAGGGATTACAATGTCGAGGGAAGAAGCGTGGGAGTAATCAGATGTGAATGTGATGAGAAGTGGTACATGAAGTTGTATGCGTTGAGCGTCGCTCCGCCACAGCTGGAAAGGCATATTTGTATTAATGGTGTTTTATAGCATGTGTTAACTTAGAAATTTCTGGTGATATGTATATATGTGGTGGTTTATGATGTTTTATGCCAACTCAAGTAGTATTTTGATAGTTGGAAGTTTTTCATCACTCACTGGGCATTAGGCTCACGCGTTTCTTTTGTTTGTTTGTTTGTTTCAGGTAGCGAGCGTGTCCGGGACGCCTAGCCTACAGGAGATCCTCGTCTGGGTTTATTTTGGACTAGTCCTCTGGGATAGTTGTAAATACACAGAATTTGTACATGTTTTATTTTGTCATTGGGATTATAGTGGGTTCTGTTTTGAGTGTTTATAGAGAATACTTTCCTTGATGAGTTTTAATATTTTATGAGATCATATGGCTTATAAATAGGATTGAATGAATGGTAGTTGATTGTTAGATAGTTATTTTAGAATACAGGTGTGTGCTGGTTCGCACTCACTCCCCGAGTAGTGAGGGTAATCTGGGAGAGGGTGTGACAATTTTGGTATCAGAGCATAAGGTTTTGGGGCTGTGAGATCATGCATAGTAGATAGGAACATGTTAACAGTAAATTGATTACATATGTTGTTATAGGAACATGCCCAGAGGAACCAGACGAGGTAGGCGGGGAGGCGCCGTGACATCGCATGCTACCAGAGAGGAGAGGTAGGCGTCTGAGGGAGAATCTAGCAATCCTCAGGCGAGTATTAACATGGAGGAACAACTTTTTAGCAGGATAGCCCAGAGATTGGCAGCTAGTATGGAGTCAGTCCAGGGAGATCCTGAGAAGAAATTCGGAATAGAACGGTTCAAAGCATTGGGTGCGCAGGTGTTTGAAGGCACCACGGATCCAGCGGGAGCTGAAGCATGGCTAAATCAGGTAGAAAAATGCTTCAGAGTTATGCACTGTCCGGAAGACAGGAAACTTGATTTGGCCACGTTTATGCTCCAGAAAGGAGCTGAAGATTGGTGGCGATTGATTAAGCACAGGAACACTGGTGTGGGCTCTTTAACATGGGCAGATTTTAAGAAATCTTTTCAGGAGAAGTATTATCCTAAATTCTTTTGTTATGAGAAAAGAAAGGAGTTCTTAAATTTAGTACAAAGAAACATGTCTGTTGCAGAATATGAGAAGAAATTTACAGAGCTTGCTAAGTATGCTCTGGCATTGGTGGCAGAGGAAGCTGATAAATGCAAGCGATTCGAGGAAGGCTTGCACAGTGAAATCCGGACCCCAGTAACGGCAAGCACAGAATGGATGGATTTTGTAAAACTAGTGGAAGCAGCCATGAGAGTAGAGAAGAGTTTGGCGGGAGAAGGAGCTGATAAAAGTGAAAATAGGACTGGACAGACTCACAGTTCATCTCGGGTGCAGACTTATCAAGGAGAGGGACAACGTTTTGCACCCGGGGTCTCTAATAAGGGAAGGTTTAAAGCCCGGTCTAGTGGTTCATATTTTCCAGGAGGGTCACAAGGAGGAAATACACAGAGAGAACGGGGAAGGTTTCCTCAGACATCTGTATTTACAGGACGGTCACAGTTCAGTCAGCCTAGTGAGTCTGTGGCTAGCTCAGCACGGAAACCGCATTGCACCTCTTGTGGTAACAACCACTAGGGACAATGTTTTGTAGGGCCGGATGTTTGTTATAATTGTGGACAGTCAGGGAATTTTAGAAGAGAATGTCCTCAACCTAAGAAGGGGAGAGGAACAAAACAGAGAACTGTGACAGACAGTAAATCAGACTAGACAAGAAACGGGAGTTGGAGAGGGAAGTAGTGGAAGCCGACAGAGAAGTTTTGCAGGTAGATCAAGACCGTAGGGACAGGTGTTTGCTGTGACTCAGCAGGAGGCCGAGGCGGCACCGGCGTAGTCATGGGTATGATTACTATTTGTTCTAAAAATGCACATGTGTTGATAGATTCAGGGGCTATCCACTCATTTGTATCATGTAAATTTGTTGTACATATAAATAGGAAATTAGAGCATTTGTCTGAAGCATTGCTAGTACATACCCCTATTGGGGAAACTATTGCTATTGAACATGCTTATCTTGAGTGTGAAATTGTAATTGATGGTGTGATGTGGTTGACTGATCTATTACCTCTAGCATTGTTGGAGTTTGATATTATTCTGGGCATGGATTTTCTATCAAAATACCATGCAAAAGTTGATCGTTTCAAGAAAGAAGTGTGGTTGGCAAAGCCAGATGGTGTTGAGGTGGTTTTTAAAGGAAGAAGACGTATTCTTCCTACCTGTGTAATCTCCGCAGTAAAGGCCAGGAAGCTATTGAGTAAGGGCTGTGAAAGCTCATGTAACAGAAACTAAGTCAGAGAAGTTGAAACCAGAGGATGTACCAGTAGTGCGGGAATTCCTTAATGTGTTTCCCGAGGAACTGTTAGGGTTAGCACCTGACAGGGAAGTGGAGTTCACCATTGATTTAATTCCTGGAACAACACTTATTTCGCAGGCAGCATACCGTATGGCACCATCGGAACTGAAGGAGTTAAAGGTGTAGTTACAGGAGCTAGTGGATAAGGGGTACATTAGACCAAGTGTGTCCCTGTGGGGCGCACCAGTGTTGTTCGTGAAGAAAAAGGACGGAACTATGAGATTGTGTATTGATTATCGCCAATTAAATAAGGTAACAATACGCAATAGATATCCTTTGCCCCGTATTGATGATTTGTTTGATCAGCTTAGAGAGGCATCAGTATTTTCAAAGATAGACCTAAGATCTGGATATCATCAGTTGAAGGTCAGAGAGACAGATGTTTCCAAAACGGCTTTTAGAACGAGGTACGGACATTATGAATTCCTCGTGATGCCTTTTGGTCTGACAAATGACCCAGCAGTGTTCATGGACTTGATGAATAGGATTTTTCATCCTTATTTAGATCAGTTTGTAATTGTATTTATTGATGATATTCTAGTATATTCTAGAAGCAGGGAAGAACATGAAAAACATCTTAGAACTGTTTTGCAGATGTTGAGAGAAAAGAGATTATATGCAAAGTTCAACAAATGCGAGTTTTGGTTGGAACAGGTGATGTTCTTAGGACATATCGTGTCTGCTGCAGGAGTGTGTGTGGATCCTCAGAAGACTGAGGCGATTACCAGATGGGAACAGCCAAAAACAGTGTCGGAGGTATGTAGTTTTCTGGGACTTGCAAGGTATTATCGGCGTTTTGTACAGGGAATTTCTAAAATAGCATTACCATTGACCCATTTAACTAAGAAAAGTACTAAATTTGAGTGGAATGACGAATGTGAACAAAGTTTTCGAGAGTTAAAGAATAGATTGGTATCTGCACCTATTTTGGCACTTCCAGAATCAGGAAAGGAGTTCGAGGTGTATTGTGATGCCTCTCGACAGGGGTTGGGTTGTGTACTGATGCAAGGGGGTAGAGTTATAGCCTATGCCTCTAGACAATTGAAGACACATGAAGTTAATTACCCTATCCATGATTTGGAATTGGCAGCAGGGGTGTTGGCGCTAAAGATATGGCGGCATTATCTGTATGGAGAGAAATGTCATATCTATACGGATCACAAAAGCTTAAAATATATCTTTGATCAGAAGGAACTCAACATGAGACAAAGGAGGTGGTTAGAGTTGATCAAAGATTATGAATGTACCATAAATTATCATCCAGGGAAAGCAAATGTGGTAGCCGATGCCTTAAGTAGGAAGTCTCAGAGTGGAGTAAGTTCATTGAATGCAATCAGGGTCACTTTGCTCAGGGAGTTTATGAATGGTGTAGCTAGCTTGAAGTTAACTGGAACGGGAACATTATTAGCACATTTTCAGTTGAGACCTAAGCTGGTAGATGAAGTTGTAAGGAAACAAATAACTGATCCTGTAATTAATAAATTAATAGAAGAGGTAAAATCTCAGCAAAGAATAGACTTTGAGCTCAGACCTGATGGTGTACTATTGAAACAGGGTAGGATATACGTGCCAAAAGATGAAGAAGTTAAACAGGTGATACTAGAAGAGGCTCATAGTTCGGCGTATGCTATGCATCCTGGGAGTACCAAGATGTACAGAACGCTAAGGAAATTTTATTGGTGGCCAGGTATGAAAAGAGAAATAGCAGAATTTGTAGCAAAATGTTTAATTTGTCAACAGGTTAAGCCTGAACGGCAAAAGCCAACAGGGTTACTGAATCCACTCCCTATTCCCGAGTGGAAATGGGAGCACATTACCATGGATTTCCTGTTTGGATTACCGAGAACATCAGCAGGTGTCAATGGAGTCTGGGTGATTGTTGACAGGTTAACTAAAACAGCACGGTTTTTGCCAGTTAAAACAACTTATACCCTTGACAGATTAGCACAACTTTATGTGGACAAAATCGTGAGTCAGTTCAGTGTGCCTGTAACAGTGACATTAGATAGAGACCCTAGATTTACTTCTAAGTTCTGGGGAAGTTTGCAAAAGGCATTAGGAACCAAACTGCAATTCAGTACCGCTTTTCATCCTCAGACCGACAGACAATCGGAGAGAACTATCCAGACCTTGGAAGATATGTTGAGGACTTGTGTTTTACAATTCCAGGGTAGCTGGGATGTCCATTTACCTTTGATGGAATTTGCTTATAACAACAGCTACCAAGCGAGTATTGGAATGGCCCCGTATGAAGCACTTTATGGTAGACCATGCAGAACCCCAGTTTGTTGGGGAGAAGTTGGTGAAAGGAAGCTAATTGGACCGGAAATTGTGCAGACCACGACAGAAAAGATAGAACTGATTAAAGCTAGTCTTAAAGCAGCCAGAGATCGTCAGAAGAGTTATGCTGACAACAGAAGGAAAGATCTTGAATTTGAGATTGGAGACAAGGTGTTTTTGAAGCTATCACCGTGGAAGGGAACTCTGAGATTTGGTAAGAAAGGAAAGTTGAGTCCTAGATACATCGGACCCTATGAGATTTTAGAAAGAGTTGGGCCGATGGCTTATAGGTTAGCTTTACCTGTTGAAATGTCCAAAATACATAATGTATTCCATGTATCAGTGTTAAGAAAATATGTCTTTGATGCTGCTCATGTATTACCAGTTCAACCAGTAGAACTCAGCGAAGATTTGAGTTACGAAGAAAAGCCTGTTCAGATATTAGATGAGAAAGAACAAGTTTTAAGAAATAAAGTGATACCATTGGTTAAAGTTCTATGGAGAAATCACGAGATAGAGGAAGCAACATAGGAGCCGAAGGAGCAAATGATGAAACAGTATCCATATTTGTTTGTTTAGGAGTGGACTGCTTGCTGATTTCGGGGACGAAATCCCTGTAACGAGGTGGTAATTGTAAGCCCCGTACTTGATCTTGTGAGAAGGCAAGTTAAAAAGAGACTAAGAGATGGGCGTTTGGTAGGAAATGTTGGCTGAGTTGTGTGGGGGCAAAAATGGCTAAGTATTGGCCATGCGTTCGTGGCACTATGCGTTGATGGAAGTAGTTTTGGCGTGGATGCAAAGGTGAAGGAAGGCTATTAGCCATTGAAGGCCACGAGGCGTTGAGAGCCACTCTGCATCGAAGGTCACTGTGCGATGAATGCATTGAAGGCCACAAGGCGTTGAAAGTTGAAGGTCACGAGGCGTCAAGAGCCACTCTGCGTCGAAGGTCACTATGCGGTGAACACTACCATGCGTTGAAAGTGGGTATGCGTTGGTGCATAGAAGATTGGTCGAGAGAGCAATGCGTTCGTCAGCTATCCGGCGATGGGGCGTTGGGGAATTCTAACATACAAAACCGAGGCTATGCGCTGCTGAAGCCAAGTAAAGAAGGTATGCGTTGATTAGATTAATATATAGAGACGAAGTGGAGTTTAAGTTGGTGGTATGTATATATAAGTGGACCGAGTATTCAATTATTTTGATCACATTTCAGAGCTCGAGTTGATTCCATTTCGAAGCTAAACAACGGAGGGAGGTAGAAGAAGGTGTTTATGTTGGTTTGGGGTGGAATTCTCGTCGTTTTCGTGGAGGAAATTTGAGCTGGAACGAAGAATCCAACTGGTGTTACTTAATCTGAGTATCGATCAGTGTTGGGGGAAGAACGATCTGGGGAAGCGGTGGCTAGGGTCGAAATTCTGAGGTTAGTAAGTTAACTCGATTTCTAGCAATTTTCATGAAGGATACTTGAGCCGAATTTGAGTAAATGTGTGTTAAACTCCAGGTAGAAGAGATTAGAGCTTAACTGTTGAACGATTAGGAGTAATTCGGGGTTGTCTGGGAATATATCTCAAACGAAGAGAGTTACCCTCACGAGACTCTAAGGTAAGATAAAAGACTTGTTTCTTTAAAAGTTCGTAGAGGAAAGGAAGTTCTAATTTTGGCCGGAATGCGATGTTTAGCAGGTTGAAGAAAGAGTCAGAAGGGAAAGAAGAGAACAGTGGCTGTTAGGCATCGCCCAGACTGTAGTATCGCTGAAGAGCTGAAGACTTTGTAGCGAAGCGAGTATCGCTAGTAACGCAAAGGGTTTTGCGTCTCACAGATCTCGCTGAGTCTCGCTGGGTATCGCTCTTCAGGTAATCTCGTTAGTCTCGTGTCTTTCGGTATCGCTAGTGCATGATGTGCCACTTTGTGTGTTAACTGCAAGTGTACGGGTCAAGTTATAATATAAAATGGTTAAGTCCGAGTATCGTTCCACTAGAGATCCAATTGGGAAGGTTTAAGTTACTTAGCTATTCTAGAATTGAATCAATTTTATTTGAGGATTGAAATTCAATATTTCAATTTTGGGAAAAAGAAAAATCAAGCAAAGAAAATATCAAAGGGAGAATTGCAAGAGCCAAAGAGAGTTCTAGGGTTTCGAATCCTTGTTTGTTTCATCATGCAAAATTATAGATTTCATGGATTTTATTTTAATTCTTATGCCTAAGTCTAGAAACTTAATTCCAAGTTATCTTCTCTCAAAGACAACTCTTTCTCATGCAACTTGATTGATAGTTAATCTCTTAAAACCAATACAAAATTACATGGCATTAAAACTAGTCTTTAGCAACTTTCATTGTCAACCTAACTACTCTCGTGATAGATTAACAGCGATTCATTGTTATAGATCAAATTAAACATATAATCTCTCGATCATACATCTAACCTAACATGTGAAGGTGGCCAATCTTCAAGAATTAAACACAATAACAATGTAAAGCATATTTATTTGAACAAAACCATGAGTCTACAAAATTAATCATGAATTCACAAATACTTCATCAAACCCTAAAACTAAAGAGTTTAGCCACTCATAGCGTGAAGCAACATGTTGAGCAAAAATAATCAAAGAAAGAGTGTAAAGAATAGGGAAACTCTACTGAAAAGAGGTTCTTGATTGAGGCAGCACCGTCACGAACTCCTTGGCTCTCGCGTCGGACTTAGAAGGGCACCAAAACTATTTCGAACTCTTTTCCTCTTCCTTGCGGCTAACTCACTCTTTGAACTCTCGCTTTATTCTCACCTTTTTGGATCTTTCTTTAGTTCTGCAACTTTCTTTCTTTTCTTGATATTTCTCCTCCTTTTTGGCTGCTGAAAACCCCTAAATTTATAGAGTTTGGCCGCCAAAAATATAACCTAAAATATAAAACTTGCGTTTAATTAACGCTAGTGCCGCGGCACTAGCGTTGCGACAAAAAATAAGTTGCTCTCGGGTTTTAGCTGTCTTGCGTTCACCAAGGATGCGTCGAGGCAGCGCCTTCCCAGCGCCGCGGTGCTACTCTGCGTCCATGTTGATGCGTTTCTGCTTCAGCGCCGCGGTGCTACTCTGCGTCCATGCTGATGCGTTTATGCTTCAGCGCCGCGGCAGCGCTGCCTTAGCGCCGCGACGCATCATGCGTTTCAACAAGGATGCGTTTTTCAGCTCTTTTTCGCCGTATTCTTGCTCGGTTTTGATCTTTTAGTCATTTCTTCTAATTTTCCTCGTTTTAACCTGAAAATCACTAGCAAACAAGTGAAATCTAATATAAAACTCCCTTAATTTGAGAGAATAATAAGCACTTTTCAAGTGCTTATCAACACCCCAAACTTAGAGATTTGCTAGTCCCGAGCAAAGAATAAAATCAAATAATAGGGAGTTTCAGATGAAGAAGCGTGCAATTGACTCATGTCTCAGAGAATAGCATTCAGAGCTTAAGTAGAAACATGCAAGCATATCTATATTGTTATAATTATTCAAGGCCAAATCTTGTTATCTCCCAAGTGTGTGTGTGCAAGCCTCCTTCAATTTAAAATACTAGAACTCAAATTAGGACTTAAGAGAGTTTCTTTAGTTTTCCCCTTACTCTAGCTCATGCACCAATCTTCAAGCTTTCATGCATTTAAGTGAGTAATATGTCCACTAAGGTGCCTTTCAATCATATATATATATTTTTTTCATGGGCCCAAACTTGCATTCTTTTACCTAGAGGCACTAGCTTTCACACATCCACTGTAGGGACTCGTACCTAGTCAATTCCCAGGCGTCCTTACTGATCACAGCAAAGGCAGCTCTTTTTACTCCTATCCATGCATACTCATTACAAGTTTAACATTTAAAAAGATAGACAAATAAAGCTCATATATTTTGTGTACACTCTTTCTTTTCTCAAGGCATGTATACTCTTTTCTTTTTCCTTAGTCTAAGATTACAAGCTATCATGCATTTCCACTCTCTCACCGGTGGGGCCTTTCGAAGTGACAACCAAATACACCCAACTTAATCCTTTTTTCAGTTAAAGATTCTAAATAAAAGTGGCTACGTGCTCAAGAATATGAGAGACTTTAAGAGGGACTTAAATGAATTTAACTCAAGATAGTGCTATTCTATTTCCACAATAAGTCATCTATCATGCAAATTCGAATCTCATCATGGGCAATCAACATCAAGGCACACAACCATAAACAACATTCCCATTAACTTTGAAAGCTCCAAAATTTTCAAAAATTTTTTCAAAAATTGTTTCAAAAAAAATTGACATGCATATGATCATTAAAACCTTCACTAACATGCATAGCAAGATAAGAAAACACACAAAAGTATTGACATGCATATGATCATTAAAACCTTCACTAATACACCTCCCACCCTAAACTTAGAATCATGCATTGTCGCCAATGCATAAGAACATCTAACAAGGAAAGAGCAAGCCTGGGAGCAAGCGGGAAGCCACCAAACAGGCTTGGTGTAAGGAGTACTTTGTGTGATGAATCACGTTCCTGAGAGATAAAGCATATGAGTGATTCCAAGATTTATAAAATAAAAATAAAAAAGTAAAGAAAGCAATAAAATTGGGTTGCCTCCCAATAAGCGCTTGGTTTAACGTCTTCTAGCTAGACGGGACTACTGGATCATGCAATGAAAGTCAGGTTCTCAAGTCCGCGTTCTTCATCACCGATGTAGTGCTTTAATCGTTGACCATTCACTTTGAAGGTTGTTCCATTGTTACCTTGTAGTTCCACGGCTCCGTGTGGGGATACCTTGACAATGGTTAGCATCTTGACACCTCTGCAAAACACGAGTTAGATTAGCAAGACAAGAATCAAATGAAGACCCGAATACAGAAAAATCATCCATAAAAACCTCCATTATATCTTCGATGAGCCCCTGAAAAATAGACATCATACAACGTTGGAAAGTGGCAGGGGCATTACATAAACCAAATGGCATTCTCTTAAAGGCAAATGTCCCATAGGGGCATGTAAATGTCGTTTTTTCTTGATCCTCAGAAGCAATGACAATTTGGTTATAACCTGAATATCCATCTAGAAAGCAATAATGAGAATAACCTGCAAGTCTATCAAGAATTTGATCTATAAAAGGAAGGGGAAAATGATCTTTTCTAGTAGCTTTGTTCAACTTCCTGTAATCAATTCATACACGCCATCCTGTCACAGTTCTAGTGGCTATCATTTCATCTTTTTCATTTTTTACCACAGTCATGCCACCTTTCTTGGGTACCACTTGAACAAGACTTACCCATGGACTGTCAGATATGGCATATATGATTCCTGCATTCAAAAGCTTGAGCACTTCTTTCTTAACTACCTCCTTCATGGTGGGATTAAGTCTCCTTTGGTGCTCTATTGATGGTTTAAAGGTATCTTCCATCAAGATTCTGTGCATACAGACCGACGGACTAATACCTTTAAGGTTCTCAATAGACCAACCAATGGCGGATTTATGATCCCTCAATACTTTCAATAATTTTCCTTCTTCCACAGAATCAAGATCAGAAGATATTATAACAGGTAAAGAAGATAAATCATCTAAGAATGCATATTTTAAATGAAGAGGTAACATTTTTAATTCAAGCTTAGGCTTCTCAATATCATTTACAACATGCAAGGGAGCTAAAGGTATAGGTTTATCTATTTTAGAACATATTGGCAACCTATCTAACCACCTAGCATAAAATGCTATTTCATCAAAGATTGTATCTGCATTTTCAACATCTATTATGCTTTGTTCTAGATGATCATTAGCCAACATAACCTCTACATGCTTAAAAATAGTATGATCAATTATGTCTATAGCATGGCAAGGACTACTCTCATCATGATGACTCAAGGACCTGTAAATATCAAATACAACATTTTCATCATTTACCCTTAGAGTCAACTTCCCTTGTTGGACATCTATGATAGCCTTTCCAGTTACTAGGAATGGCCTCCTAAGTATGATAGGAATCTCAGAGTCCTCCTCCATGTCCAAGACTACAAAATCTGCAGGGAAGATAAATTTGTCAACTTTAACTAATACATCTTCAACAATACCTTTAGGATAAGCTAATGATCTGTCAGCAAGTTGCAGGGTGATGGTGGTAGGTTGCACCTCTCCAATGTTGAGTTTCCTATAAACAGATAAAGACATCAAATTAATAGAAGCACCAAGATCACAAAGAGCTCTAGTAACATTTAAAGAACCAATAGTGCAAGGTATAGTAAAACTCCCTGGATCTTTCAATTTTTGTGGTAGCTTCTTTTGTAGCACTGCACTGCATTCCTCTGTCATGCTAATCATCTCATATTGCCCAAACTTTTTCTTTTTAGATAAGACATTTTTCATGAATTTCGCATAGTTGGGCATTTGCTCTAAAGCCTCAGCAAATGGAATGTTAATGTGAAGCTTTTTAAATAACTCAAGAAATTTAGCAAATTGGAAGTCTATTTCTTTCTTTTTAAAACGTTGAGGATATGGCTTGGTATTAGGTACAAAAGGTAGAGGGTTAGATGACTTACTTGAAGATGTTGACTCTTTTACCTTTACCTTCTTTTCTAGGATCTTTGGTTCATCTTCTAAAATTTGCTCTTGGATAGTGTCATCTACCTCTTGCTCTTCATCCTCATCAATGATCAAAGGGGTGGATAGCTTTTTCCCACTCCTCAAAGTCATGGCTTTGCACTCCTCTTTTGGATTTATCTCGGGACAACTAGGAAATTTTTCCTTTTGCATTGTTTGAAGGGAAGTCACGATTTGGCTTATTTGTACCTCGATGTTTTGAATGACCTTACCATGACTTTGTACTGTGCTTTCCAATGCGGTTGTCCTTCCTCTTGATTCTTTTATGAACTCTATCATCAAATCTTCTAAGTTGGACTTCTTTTCTGTGTGGGATGGACCTACATTGGATAAATCAGAAGAACCTTGCAAAACGTTCCTTTTGTTAGCATAAGAAAAATTTTCATGGTTCCTCAAGCTAGGATGGTAGTGAGTTGGAAGTTGTTGATGTTGGTGACTTCTATAGTGTCCTCTATCAACATAGTTGGCCGTCTCATTATCTCCTTGTACGCCCATCTCCGATGCCAAAGCGGCAAGAGAGGCTATAGATGGTGGATTTGTTTGAGTTTGGCCTCCTGCAGTTAATTTAGAAAGAGCATTAGTAAGGGAAGCCATTTGAGCTTTGAGAGAATTTACCTCATCCACCTCATACAATCCGGCGGCTCTTGGGATGTTTGGAGAAGACCGTTCACATGGCCAATTGTAAGATGTATTGGCCAAGTCTTCTAATATGGTATAGGCTTCTTGAGCATTCTTTGAAAAAATTGACCCTCCGGCGGTTGCATCTAAGATGGATTTGGTTGAGCTTGCTAATCCATTGTAGAAGAGTTGAATTTGCAACCAATCCGGGTACCCATGTTGAGGGCACCTTCTCAAGAGATCCTTATACCTCTCCCAAGCCTCATATAATTGTTCATCCTCAAGGTGGTGGAATGTTCCAATCTCCGTCCTTAGTCTTTGAGATTTAGCCGGTGGAAAATATTTGTTCAAGAAAGCTTGAGCTAAGATCTCCCATGTTGTAATGCTATCCGGAGGTATGGTTTCCAACCAATCCTTAGCACGGTCCTGCAAAGAGAAAGGGAAAAGTCTTAGTTTAATTGCATCGTTAGAAACACCATTCATCTTTACCGTCCCGCATATCTCCAAGAAGGATCGTAAGTGCTTGTGAGGATCTTCATTAGTTCTTCCTCTAAAGGCTAGCTCTCTAGCCATTTGGATCAACCCCGGTTTCAACTCAAAATTGTTGACATTGATAGGCACATTCATAATTCCGGGTTGACTTGCCGGTAGCGTGGGTTGAAAGTAGTCTCTAATTGCCTTAGGTATCTCCTCCGCCATCTCCGTAGTTTGATTAAGTTGAGCCCTTAGATTTCTTCTACATGTCCTTTCAATCTCGGGATCAAAAGGGAGGAGGTTAGTATTATCGCGAGGCATAGACTAACAAAATAAAAAAAAAATAAACTAAAATAAAAAACAATAATATAAAATAAACTAAATAAATAAACAATCAAATAATATACACCTCAAATTAAGATCTATCAATTCTTATGAATATTAAATAACAAAAACCGTTCTTTGGCTCCTCGGCAACGGCGCCAAAAACTTGATGTGCCACTTTGTGTGTTAACCGCAAGTGTACGGGTCAAGTTATAATATAAAACGGTTAAGTCCGAGTATCATTCCACTAGAGATCCAATTGGGAAGGTTTAAGTTACTTAGCTATTCTAGAATTGAATCAATTTTATTTGAGGATGGAAATTCAATATTTCAATTTTGGGAAAAAGAAAAATCAAGCAAAGAAAATATCAAAGGGAGAATTGCAAGAGTCAAAGAGAGTTCTAGGGTTTCGAATCCTTGTTTGTTTCATCATGCAAAATTATAGATTTCATGGATTTTATTTTAATTCTTATGCCTAAGTCTAGAAACTTAATTCCAAGTTATCTTCTCTCAAAGACAACTCTTTCTCATGCAACTTGATTGATAGTTAATCTCTTAAAACCAATACAAAATTACATGGCATTAAAACTAGTCTTTAGCAACTTTCATTGTCAACCTAACTACTCTCGTGATGGATTAACAACGATTCATTGTTATAGATCAAATTAAACATATAATCTCTCGATCATACATCTAACCTAACATGTGAAGGTGACCAATTTTCAAGAATTAAACATAATAACAATGAAAAGCATATTTATTTGAACAAAACCATGAGTCTAAAAAATTAATCATGAATTCACAAATACTTCATCAAACCCTAAAACTAAAGAGTTTAGCCACTCATAGCGTGAAGCAACATGTTGAGCAAAAATAATCAAAGAAAGAGTGTAAAGAATAGGGAAACTCTACTGAAAAGAGGTTCTTGATTGAGGCAGCACCGTCACGAACTCCTTGGCTCTCGCGTCGGACTTCGAAGGGCACCAAAACTATCTCGAACTCTTTTCCTCTTCCTTGCGGCTAACTCACTCTTCGAACTCTCGCTTTATTCTCACCTTTTTGGATCTTTCTTTAGTTCTGCAACTTTCTTGCTTTTCTTGATATTTCTCCTCCTTTTTGGCTGCTGAAAACCCCTAAATTTATAGAGTTTGGCCGCCAAAAATTTAACCTAAAATATAAAACTTGCGTTTAATTAACGCTGGCGCCGCGGCGCTAGCGTTGCGACCAAAAATAAGTTGCTCTCGGGTTTTAGCGCCGCGGCAGCGCCATCCCAGCGCCGCGACGCTGTCTTGCGTTCACCAAGGATGCGTCGAGGCAGTGCCTTCCCAGCGCCGCGGTGCTACTCTGCGTCCATGTTGATGCGTTTCTGCTTCAGCGCCGCGGGGCTACTCTGCGTCCATGCTGATGCGTTTATGCTTCAGCGCCGCGGCAGCGCTGCCTTAGCGCCGCGACGCATCATGCGTTTCAACAAGGATGCGTTTTTCAGCTCTTTTTCGCCGTATTTTTGCTCGGTTTTGATCTTTTAGTCGTTTCTTCTAATTTTCCTCGTTTTAACCTGAAAATCACTAGCAAACAAGTGAAATCTAATATAAAACTCCCTTAATTTGAGAGAATAATAAGCACTTTTCAAGTGCTTATCAGTGCAATGTCTGGCTGAGTGTTTTCTTTCGCTGGTAGTCTCGCTAGGGACATAGAGTCACGCTAAGTATGAAATTTTGGTTAAAAGGAGTCTGGTTAAAGGAGCAAGAGTAGAATTTGATTATGCTTATTTATTGATCCTGGGAAGGAAGTTCAAGGAGAACTTAACATGGGAAACGTGTCTTTACAGGCCAAGAAGAGCTCGAAAAGGTGTATAA